>OW285236.1:8980355-11446605 GCA_935421215.2 Melolontha melolontha
ACCATATCTCCCTGCTAGAGTATTCCATGGAACTCGAGCGCTTATGCAGAAAAGAAAACTTCCCGGATCTCCCGACGGCGTCTCCAGGTCCTTAGAATTAGAGGCTGTTCGAATCAGTGGCGGCTCCACTGCAATAAAAAATGCAATAAAAGCTACGAAAACAAAAGAAACCTCGATTTATTAAAATCTTGTCACACAGCCTTTCAAAGCCTGGCAGCACATATTTTGCATATATTTTATATATACTACCTACTTGAACTAGGTGAATGAAGTTAGAAGTTATAACTTCTAACTTCATTCACCTAGTTCAAGTAGGTAGTATATATAAAATATATGCAAAATATGTGCTGCCAGGCTTTGAAAGGCTGTGTGACAAGATTTTAATAAATCGAGGTTTCTTTTGTTTTCGTAGCTTTTATTGCATTTGGTTATAAAAATAATATAATAAATAGTAATAAACACAGCTTCTAATCTAGTAATATATTATCAGAATGTGTTTTTCTGGATTTTAGTTAAATTTACACCTTGTTTTAGAATATTGTGAAAAACTTCAACACTAATAAAAGGCCTTTGTTGTTTATAATAATAGTTCTTAACGACAGTAATAAAATTTTCTAAGAATAGGGGCTTTTCTTCAGCTCCAAAATGTCCATTTTCGATCAATTATGGAAGTTATTCGTAGAGTTGCACACTTTGTCTCGAATGCATGTATTGTAAGGACGGCTTGTCGTTAAAATATTACGATTCGTTTTAAGTTTAAATTGAATTCACAACCAAATACAAATACATGCGTATTATTATTTATGATCCATAAATACAAATGGCTATTATGATTTTGTATAATAACAATATCCAGTGCATACTAAAATATCACTCTATTAATTTATGAGATCCGGCAAATCATTTCAGAGAATATTTAGATAAATAGTTAAATGTGGGGATGCACTACATACGATCCTGCCGTACCGCAAACATCCTCAGCTCTAGTCATGAGTGGTGCTATTAACGGCGTGCAAAGACATGTCCAAGACCAGTATCCAAGGGCTAATTTTGTACATTGTTATGCACATCAGACAAATCTAATTATGTCACATGCTACATCGAGCAGTAGTAATTGCAGAATTTTTTTTGCCAATCTGACGGGATTATGTACATTTTTCTCCACTTCACCACAACGAGCTGCAAGATTGGAAGAATTCCTTCAGAGAGAAAGCTTACCTCGTTCTTCAAAAATAAGATGGATCATCAATTCTAGGACAGTGAATACAATATATGAGCACCGAGAAGAAAGAATTCAAGCTCTAGAACAGATCGAGGGAGAAGCTAGTTTACAAACTACCATTCATCAAGCTGGTGCCCATTTGCGAATTTTAGAGGAGGAAAATTTTATCTATTGGTTAACTTTCTTTCATAAAATTATTGTGTGCGATATTATTTTGCTAGAAATAAAAACTAGATTTCGGTATACAGGGTACTTAATATATTAGCAAACTTAATTTCTTTTAAACAGTTCTCCTCTTTTCGTAAAATTTTATCCATGCCTCAATGAAAGCAGACTACGAACTGAATTAACCGTTCTATATTCTAGAGAAGAATTTAGGCAAAATATAGAAGTCGGTACTGTAGGTCTGCTAGGTCTTCTGCTGGATGGATTAAGCGACACCTTTAATGAAGTTGTTAAGCTTTTAAAAATTGTCATTACAATCCCAATGACAACGTCCGAAGCGGAACGCCAGTTTTCACGGCTGAAGAGAATAAAAACTTTCCTGAGAAATACATTGGAAGAAGAGAGATTAAATGCCCTTACTATGTTATCTTGTGAAAAAGAATGTATAAATGATTTCCCAAACTTTAATGAAAAAGTGACAGAACTGTTCTGCAAGTCAAAGACACGTAAAATGGACTTCGTTTATCGTCAGATGTAATTAAACTGTGTAGTGTAATATTTACTATTCCCTCAAAACAAACTCTACAATGAACAGTACCTGTCTGGAACAGTACGTCGGTGAAATTTATAAGGATTGGGTAAGCGTTTTTGTATTACACTTTTTAATTTTGAAATTATGCACTGCCTATGTGAACCACCCCGAACCGCCACTGGTTCAAATTGTTACTCTAGCTAACGAGGCTCGCAAACAAAAAGATATTGCACAAATACTGGGAATACATCAATCGACGGTCTCTCGTGTTCTACAACGATTTGAAGAGACTGAGGAATACAGAAGGCAACATGGACAAGGGCGTAAAAGGTGTACGACGCAAAGGGATGACCGATATGTGCAACTCCAAGCTTTACGAAATCGCACATTTACAGCTCCACAACTAAAAAATGAATTATTGAATACAAGGCAAGTTAATGTAAGTGTAAAAACAGTAAGAAGAAGAATTAAGGAAGCTGGTTTAAATCCAAAACGTCCTGCTAAAGTCCCTCGGTTTCTCCCACTTCACAAAACCGCCCGGTTACAGTTTGCACGAGCTCATGCTGATTGGGGTGAACAGGAATGGAGCAGAATTCTTTTTACAGATGATAGTAGAATACAATTGTGGAAGCCAGATCGACGTGATCAAGTCTATAGAAGAAATGGAGAACGATACGCTGAATGTAATCTTGTGCAAATCATTAGCTTTGATGTAGCTTGTTGATGTTAATTTGAGAATGGATGCAGACTGGTACCTTCGAAACATTATTGAAGAACATGTTTTACCATATATCGGCTTTATTGGGTATGACAGATTTGTATTGATGCGGGATAATGCCCGGCCACATGTAGCCGGTATAGTGCTCCAGGACTTTGCGCAAGTCGGGATTGCGTCATTAGATTGCCCTCCATTAAGTCCCGACTTAAACCCGATTGAGCACTTCCGGGACATTCTCAAACGCCATATACGAGCTCGAAATCCAGTCCCTAATTCAATTGAAACATTACGAAATGCAGCTCACGAAGAATGGAATAGAATTTCGCAAGAAACCATTAAAGATCTTCTGCGAAGCATGCCCAGAAGAATGCAAGCTGTAATTAGAGTTAAGGGAGGTAATACCCATTACTAATTATGTGTACTAAAAAAGAAATTATGTTGTCGTTATTGTCGCTCTTTTTAATTAAATGTTCTAACTAAAATCACCATCTTTTATTCAATCATTCACTAATCTGTTCTAACGCTATCATATGTAAGAAAAACTGTACTAATATACGTAGGACACTTCAAAATAATACATTTAGCAAAAAAAGTGCATAAACGTTATAAAAAATATATAAATAAAAGATTTATAAAAATATGCAATATTTTTGTCCTTGAGTGTATATGAGTTTCATCAATAAACGTTTTTCATTCATTTCTCGAAACTGTTTATATTGGATTTAACCGGTTTTGCCTGATTGCTCTACAAATGTTCGGTCAATATAGATTTAATTTGTATTTTTAGTTTTATTTAAGTATCAAATTGATTTAGTTGTATTTATTTTACGTATTATTTCATAGCTTTTAATTTTGTTCTATTTATAAATATAAAGTGTATAGACAGATCTTGGAGTTTCCCAAATATTTAATCTGTTATTTACTTGTCTGGTCAAGTATTTAATTACCTGTCTTGTCAGGTGTAACCTTCTTTTAAATCCGTTCATTTGCTTGTTGTAAACCTTTATAATATCATAAGTTTTTATTGTTATATTTCATTTATTGTATTTCTATATTATATTGTATTTAATGTATTCATATTTTTACGATAGGTTTAGAGATTACGGTTTAATTGCATTTTTCCTCTATTCTTCGAATACTGTTCTTTATCTCTGGCCCACTTCCTGTTTATTGTAATTTACGTACTTGGTAAATTGCCATTAAATACCTGTAACAATTGTATTGTGTATTTAGTATTTAATAATTATTTTATTTCCCAGTATTATAATTAAGGTTTCATGTGCATATTGTTTATTTTAATTCATTTATCACAGAACTTTTCCTTGAAGAAGGGTGAAATATTTTAATGGCACTTTCAGTATAATCAATTTAGTTGTTTTCTCCCTCCCTTGGAACTGGCGGGGACAAAACTTTCTTTGCAAAAATAAGTTATAAACAAAATTCAGCTCCAACCCAGATCTCGGTGATCTCACTACAAGAAAATATTATGTTATTAGCCAGTTTCTCGGTCTTTACTATCAAAACCAGATTGCATTTATATTAAGTTTAATGGAACTCCAAGATTCAATAATTATCTTGTAAATAAATTAGTGTTATTCAAACTATTGCATTATTTCAACTCGTATATTTCGGTCGACACACCGAAAATTCCTTCAAACCAGGAGGAATAAACAATAAACATGTTTTATAATAAGTAGCCAAAGAGTAAATGTTTTAACATTGAAATAAAATTATGAAACAGACATGTAAATAAGTTTACATATCTGTAACTGTATACTTGGACAATACCTCGTATTTTCGGCATTTACTTCTGCTTAAGACATATGTTTCTGACATTTATAGGCGTCGTCAGCTAAGCCAATGAAGCAATGTATACAAATCTTTATAAATCTGTATCTGTATATGACATTAAGCCGAACCGCTCATTAGATATAGCAAGTTTCATTCTATAAGGTGGCACTTATTTACGAGTGACATCTTACGGACGAAAGAGACTAAACCAAAAATGTCTTAAGCAGAAGTAAATGCCGAAAATACGAGGTATTGTCCAAGTATACAGTTACAGATATGTAAATTTATTTACATGTCTGTTTCATAATGAAACAAAAGCTTTATACGTCCATATAACGTATAGACATATTTAAAACATTTTTGTATATTGAAAGAAAAGTCAAAAATATTAGGAGAAATTGAAAAAAGTATGACGTAAGTATGGTTATTGGCCACAAAATATGACATAGCTAAATCAACTCTTTGTTTAAGAAAAAATATGTCGTTTTAGAAACTGTAGACAATATATTAAATAATTCTAAAAGGCCTTGAATGCATCGGCATACAAATCAATGGATAAAGAACTTTACAAATGGTTTCTTAAACAAAGAGCGAAATTTACTTGTAAGTGGCGACATAATTCGAGAAAGAGCATTAAGCTCATGTGGAAACGATACATTGACAACTAGTAATGGTTGGCTGCAACGATTTAAGACCCGTTATGGCATTCGATTTCTAAAAATAACGTGAGAAAAATTATACACGCCAGAATTGGTCAACCCCTTTAAACAGGAATTATACAAAATTATACAAGAACTAAATTTGAGTCATCGAGACGGGATTATTAAGTTTCTCCTAGAAAAGACTTACGTTTTTCTTTATTATAAAAAAACACCACCAGAGTTAAAAACGATAATCCTTTGTAACATATTTATCTGATCTAAGGGTGTTCAGTAAACATTCGAAGTCAAGTGGGCTCTGAACAAAAAATCGTATATTTTACTTAAGTACCTATCTGATTTGTAATAATTATTAAATGTCAACTGTTGTCTGTCAAAAATCAATCTATCTCAGACATGACTGCATATTTTCAAGGACTACTTTGACTTCGAATGTTTCTGAACACCCGTTATTAATATAAGCTTTTTCTGTAATTTAGAATCAGCTAACGTATCTGCTGCCTATAAACCAACAAATCTGATATTAGACGACATTCATAATGTTCCAACTATAGCAAGCGGCAATTAAGTTGGCGCGAGGAGCGAGTGCGCAGAAGCCGTTTTTAAAAACGTCCACCCCCACTACTCAAGTAATTGTCAGAATACATTTGTCATTGACGTTTGACGGAACATAATGTCTTTGCTAGGAGATAAAAAAGTGATACACGCTCAGAGGTTAGAATTATCTGACATTTGATGTAAAACCAAATACAAATCTCCCCACTACTTCTAATCCTGCGCGAACTTACCCCTCCTCGCGCCAACTTAATTGACGTTTGCTATACATCAATATACCATAGAAGATATTTCAATACAAAGTGTCCCGTATCGTTATGTTCAAATTTTAGGAGTGCAAAGTAGACTTCATTTCAAGTAACAAAAAGTTTCAAAGTTACAGATCTATGAATGTGATTGTCAGATCATGAAAAAAAAATGTAGTCCCAAAGTCGATAAAAACTGATTTAATTTAAAAAGGTTCAATTAATAATATTTTCGAAATGTCCACGTTCTTGTTGAATGCAGGCTTGTGCCCGCAAAACAACAGAAGTACTTATTCGAATTTCATACTTGTTTTGTTGGATTTGCTCGGCAGCCAGGTGAATACGATCCAACAACTACTCTCTTGTGTTCGAAACTTGCGCGTAGACTAAATTTTTCATATACCCCCATAAATAAAAGTCAAGGGGATTAAGATCAGGTGATCTGGGTGGCCATGCAACAGGACCACCTCGACCAATCCATCTTGGATAATTGACGTTAGCCCAATTTCGGACAGCAATTCGGAAATGTGGTGGTGCCCCATTCATGTGAAACCACATGTCTCGTTGAACATTCAGTGGGACATCCTCTAAAACACCTGGCAGTTCGTCAATAAGAAATTGAAGGTAATTGTCCGCAGTTAACCTCCCAGGAAGAACGACAGGACCAATCAACAAGTCATCTAGTAGGGCGCCCAAACGTTAATAGAAAATTCATGTTGAAATTTAGATGGGCGTATAGTTTTGGGATTTTATGGTGATCACCTGAGATTTGTAACACCACTTCTCGTGAACGTAGATTCATCTGTCCAGAGGACTGTTCTGCAGAAATTAAAATGAAGCCGTGACTGTCTTAATGTCCAGGTAGAATAAACTAGACGAGCATAGTGGTCTGCCTCAAGCAAACCGTGTCCCCTGCGATAGTGATATGGATATAAGCCCTCACGTTTTAAAATTCGCCAAACTGTCGTTCGTGGCACTCCTAGTTGTCTAGCGGTTCGATGTACACTGAGAGTTGGATCCCTTGTAACAATAGCTACTGCTTCTTCCTCTAAGTCTGCTGCAAATTTACTCCTCGGTCGAAAAGATAATCACCCAGTCCGCATTCCCGAAATTATCTGTGTACTTCCAGAAACGTTCTGTAATAAAGAATGCGTCCATCGAGAAACCGATGTCGGTATTCAATAACTGCTTGACGTGCACTGCCGTTACAGTAGCCATACACAAAATGCATGTCCGCATACTCATGAGAAGAAAACCAGTAAGGCATTTTGAATAAAGAAAACGTGTCCACTCACTAACAAGCTGTTGTTTTAACTGAAACGGAATGTAATCCTTTATTAAAAAATGCAACGTTAACAGTCATCTGAACATTTGTTTATTGTATGATATTCATGGTTCAGCACTCACGAAATAAGTAAGAACTTTCTTTGTCATAAATCAATTTCCAGTACTCTTTTTTGTAGATCTCCAAGCAATTACTGTATGTATTACGACACGTGTTTATTTATTTTATGATACCATTTTATTACGCGATGTTAACAATCACAGGTCTGTTATTGAATCGTATAACTTTTTTTAAATAAAATCAGTTTGTGTTGACTTTAGGATTACCTACATTTTTTTTCATGATCTGACAATCACATAACTTTGAAACAAATAAAAAGGATATACAAGTTTTGCTTTTTTGTTACTTTACACTCCTAAAACTTGAACATAACGATACGGGACATCTTGTATAGTTGTAACAGTAGTATGAGAAATCCCTTGCTGCAATATTAATTAAGAAGGAAGGTATTATACTATAACAGGTAAAGATATTTTTCTGCCTAGGTATTTTTTTCTTTATTATTTTTGTATAGTCCCTAGTAAATACACATTTTGTGTATCATTTGTAATTCAATATAAGTTTTATGTATGAATTTTTTTGTCGTAGGCTGGACTTTTGAAATACAACCAATGTGTAAAAAATATAGCTGTTTGTTTTTATTTATCACCCATGTATACATAAATCAAAGAAGAAATTAATTATTTATTACTTTATAATCTACATACATTTAACACTAATTTTTATTCTTCTTTTTATAGGTATAAAAATAAAATGCAGTATTTAATCTAACCAGATTTATTTATCATTTTATTTTTATACTTATAACAAGAAGAATAAAAACTTAGTAATTTCTTATACAAAACATTCAAAATATAAGTTGAGGTAGATCAGTTCTATTTTAGTTCGCGGCTATGGATTCGTTATAGGTAGTTATAACTACTATACTATTTTCAGGATTTGTCTTTATGGTACGGTTCGTACGTTCGGTGCATAGATTCGGATTCGGTACATAAACATAGGCTCTTATACCTCGATTCGGTCGTCCTAATCAATAATAAAGTTTAATCGTAATGTAATCAATAATAGAGTTTATCTATGGTCGTAATACAGACAGAAAATATGGAAGTATCGTAAAGCAACATTCCTAACATAATTTTCTATTGAAACTTCTTTTTTTGTGTGAAAACTGATAGGTAATTTATTGTAAGAAAATCAGTGTTCATTCACTATTTAATAATCCTGTCACTATAGCAAGTACAGTTTCTCGGTACATTAATCGTATTAGGGACTTAAAACCCAAATTAGCTTGTAGGTGTAATAAAACCGTTTTTATTTACAGGTTATAAACTTTTACGCAACTTAAACGGCGTTCGGAAATTGGATAATTTTTCTTAAGAGCTAAAAATGTCTCAAGATATTGTTCAACTTGATGTGAATAATGCATCTTCGGAAAATTCAAGTGATGTAAAAACAGAATTCCAGGATGAATATAATCCAGATAATAAAATATGTGTCTCTGAAACTACTATTAACATAAGCAATACTGAATTAAATGAGTACATGGGGAATGATGAGATACAGAAGTATGAGATGCTCTCTGTAGATCATATCAAAACAGACTTGCCATCATCTGAAGTAAATAATACAGTAAGCAACAATGTTAAAATAGAAGATGGAATTTGTTTAGCAGATATACAAGTTGAATATTGCAATGGACTGGTGTGTAAGTACATCTGTGTTCTACTGCAAAAATAATTGTATTCTGAATTCTGACCATATCCATAAAACATCTACACATATCAAAGTTTTATCATTCGTAATTATAGATATTTTAATTATAGATAAATTAAATATAAATAATATATCTATCTTGAATATCGTAATGCATTATTGTGGTATAAATATTTGATTATTAAGAATAGATTTGCAGTAAAATATACATGTATCTTTGAATCAAACCCGGTTGTTCATCTTTTAGAATTTTAGTGTAAATTTTGAAAAATTCTAGTAATGATATTTGCAGATGTAACAAGATAATTGCTTTTAAAGCATTGCTTAATTTTTTGGAAATTTTCCAAACCCACTGGAAGACAGTCAAGTTTACCAGGTATATTTGTGTTCTTCAATAATCCAACACCTTCACTCATATAAAATGGATTAATCATAAACCTATACAAACTTATTTTAGAGTGTTTCTCCAATCTTCATTCTATTATTTTTGTTTATTGAATTGAATGAATGAATTTGTTTACAGTTTGTAACCATTGCCACGAAGTCTATCAGGATTATTGTAACAAATGCAGAGTGCTTGTTCATATTTTGAATGCAAGACCTTCTCATAATACGTCTAACAGTGTAAGAGAATTACCGAAATATATGTTAGAAGCTAGAGAATCACTTGGATATTTGCGAATTTTTTCTTTAAAAGTTATACCTGAAAATGTAAGATTTGGTCCTTTCACTGGACTTAATTCTACAGGACTGCCTTTGAAAATAAAAGGAGGAAGGTTTGTGATTAGTGATGATAAATCTGAATATCTGAATTGGATGCAGTACATTACACCTACCATTAATATTTACGAACACAACTTATTTTCATTTCAATATGAAGGCAAGGTGTATTATTGTAGCACTCGTAGAATCCAGGAAGGTGAAGAGCTGTTGGTGTATTTTGGTGAAAAATATGTAAATAATCTGTTTAAAAATGTGGAAATGGATTTTGTTCCCATCACAAAAGATGCTGTTGAAAATGTATTTGCTTGCACTTTTTGTTGCTTGGGGTTCAGTTCAAAGAAATATTTAGCTGAACACAAAGGTGTGTGTCACACTGGAATTAATGAAATGCTTTCTGTTGAAGGTAGGATGAATTATTTTAATTTACAAAATTAATAATTTTTGTATCAAAATGTGGCTAATGTCGAGAATCTGCTTGAGATTTTTATTTGGAAAAAAATTATTGCAACCTATAGAGGACCTAAAAAGGAACAACTTTGCATTATAAACTTATGAGGACAAACGTACTGCAAAGTTACGTAAAAATTAAATAATTAAATAACCTTTCTTTTTGTATACGCTCAACAGAGGCACAACTAACCAAATTTTGGAAGTTCCTGTTATTTATATGCACTAATGAATTGCGTTGGTTGAGTTGTTTGGGTTTGGATTGGTTGGGGTTGGAGTGGGTTAGGTTGGGTGTAAATGCGTGCATTTAAATAACAGGAACTACCGGAATTTGGCTAGTTGTGCTTGTGTTGAACATATACAAAAAGTTAGGTTATTTAATTGTTTTTATTTTCTTGTAGCTTTGCAGTACATTTGCCCTCATAAGTGTATCAAGCAAAGTTGTTCCTTTTTAGGTCTTCTAACTATTTCACCAATTTTTTCCAAATAAAAATCTCAAGCAGATACTTGACAAACTCCGCAACTACATATAAACAGTAAATTTTCAATATTCTGAATGTCGAAATACAACAAATTTAACCCTTTCAGTACCGGATTTGAAGTAACAATGCATGTCGCTAGGACCAGTTTTTTTTACATGCCACCAGGACACGTGCCGAATATATGCGTCAGGTGTAAAAAAATTAAAATGTGCAAAAATTCATTTATTTATAATAGTATTGTTATAAATAGCATATGTACGTATATTTAAAATGTGTGCTTTGTATGATACACCTTAAAACAAGGTTGTACACACAAACCAATGTTACATTTTGCATACGTGTACCTAGACTCACTTCTTTTCTTTGCGTGAAGCGTGCTTTGGCTGCAAACTATACATCGTCGTACTTTATTATCAGGTACCAGGGCAGGAAAATGCCGCCCAATAAGCCGCTCAGGATTTTTGGTCATAGTTTTTCCTCTGGTTTGGTTAGGCTGTAGTACATTGTATCTAAAATTGCACAAAAAACTATTAAGCTAAAGTTTTCTCACTAACTAAAACTTACCGCTCAATAAGCTGTCTTATGATTTTCAGCTGAAAAATTGCTAAAGATTCTCTCGCATTTTGTGTTTGATACAATGCATGTGCGTTGAGCATGGCTAGGTCCACCATTTGGAAAAATAATTTTTTGTACCATTTTACTGTTTTTCTCACACATTCTGTAGAACTTAACATCATGTCCGACCTGTCTATAGCACACATATTTGCATTATAATCCAGAACACATGCTGGTTTCTTGATAGGTTCCTTAGTCTTGAAATCCAACTTGTCCGACGAGATTATTTTGTCCTCATGAAAACTATAGTCTGTTTCACCCAAACTTCGAAGTATTGGGTCTTATGGAGAATAGCCTCTCTTATTAACTTATAGCGATGCTCATATAATTATCTTCTTTTAACAGTACGACGTTGCATTTATTTTGGCGCACCTTGTCTCTAGGGGAAAATTTTTATTTTGTTTGTTATATACTCCCTGTCACTTGAAATTTTCGATCTGTCATCTTTTGTGTATTTATAAAATAATCCAAAATAAAATTACATTATTGAATTAAAAAAAAATGTCGAAACGATTTTGTTTAATTTATGCACATCTATAGCAAACGCCAATTAAGTTGGCGCGAGGAGGGGTAAGTTCGCGCAGGATTAAAAGTAGTGGGGAGATTTGTATTTGGTTTTACATCAAATGTCAGATAATCCTAACCTCTGAGCGTGTATCACTTTATGATCCCCTAGCAAAGACATTATGTTCCGTCAAACGTCAATGACAATGACAAATGTATTCTGACAATTACTTGAGTAGTGGGGGTGGACGTTTTTAAAAACGGCTTCTGCGCACCCCCCTCCTCGCGCCAACTTAATTGGCGATTGCTATACCTATTTTTGCATTAATGATTTTAACTAAATTGAACGTCTTGTAAATACAGATTTAAGACGAGAGTTTTCTAACCTAAAAGGTAAACAACATGCATTTTGAATTACAAATCGATAAATCAATATCTTACGTATAGCCAATCTATAAATGAAATAACCCTATTGTTAGAAATTAGGCAACAACAAATGCAATCTCCATAAGAGCAATACTTCGAAGTTTGGTAAGCATATGTACATCGCGACGATCTTTCCATTTAACGGCCAGTAAGTGCTCAGTAGATGTTGAGAGCGTCTCGCCTTTGGTTAATTTCGTTGTCAAATTCGGCATACATTTCCTATTCGGCCGAACTGTTCCGCAGGAGTTTGTTTTGCGTTCATGTAAGTACATTGATAAAGTTGGACTTGTATACCAATTATCTGTGTGCAACGAATGGCCTTTCTCCAAATACGGCTTCATAAGATGTGCCACAACTGAACCGGATATACCTAGGTCTTGAAACAGTTCTACGTCTGTTGTTTTACCAGTATAAACAATGATATTTAACACGTATCCCGTTTCGCAGTCACATAAAAGAAAAAGTTTGATACCGAAGCGATGGCGTTTAGATTTGATGCACAAGATTTGCCAACGGATAAAAATATTCAGAAAAACGGGTTGTCATTTTAGTTAACAATTCTCGGATCTTATAGAAAGAATCACCTTGTTTCTGATCAGCGTTATTTGAAAAATGTAACATGCTCAGTATCGCTAAAAAACGATTTCTGGGCATTACCTGCGAAAATATTGGTGTGTGAAGTAGTGCATCCGTAGACCAATGTTCTTTCATATTATTTTTTCTATGACGTGCAGTAAGTAACATAACAGCTAAAAATACATAAAATTCATCCTCATCTATTTCTTTCCATTTTAGGTTTTTGTTCTCCTTATTTTCCGAAGCATATTGATTAGTTTCGTCTACAATTAGCTTCACTACTTCTGAATTTACAAAGAACAGAAAATAGCAAAGTGCATTTCATTTGTCTTCTAGAGATTCTTGTAAACCAGAATGTTTATCGTCGAATGTATGTATTGTGGGCTTGAACGCTGTATTACGCCAATTTAGTGATAAAACTCTTCGTTGTGCACTTTGTTCTTTAATTTCAGAATTATCATCATCAGCTGTAACATTATTATTTTGTTCCAGTTCCGTTTCATCCGAGTTGTCATCACTTGCATCGGATTCATTTTGATCAGGCTCGTATTCACTGCCGCTGTCAACGAAAGGTTCTTCGTCAGAATCTAAACTCGCTAAAATGCTTTCATATTCACCTGTTATCATTCCACAAATCCCTACATTGTCATTGTCACGTTTCCTTTTACATCTAGAACCACTTGTATAACTTGTAGAAGCACTCGTACTTGAAGCCATAGCGCACACTCGCCTTCTCTATACTGCAATTTACCTATTACTAAAAACATGTCCCAACTTGTACACGGATACCCCCACCTATTTCATTCACAATAACTATACTTTGTAGTGTTGCGCAAATGTGCCGTATATATGAGGCAGTCGGCCAGCAGTTACTGCTTCAGGTACCTTATTTATCCGGCATTGGGCATTACAGATGCAGCACGAAGCGACACATAAATACGGTAGTGGTCCTAGTAAAGGCGCTAAATCTAATACTGCCACATATATAACGTGTGTATAAATTGTCGCAAAAGCTACACGCAGCGACGTTCTTCGTTTGGTTCTGAATAAAAAATCTTAATGTTAAAATGTCATATCATGCTTCGTTTGTTTTCACGGGGTTCTTGAAGTTCAGACTTTTAGTGCGTAACTAACCTTTGCTCTTCGATATCTGTTAATAGAGATGATGCAATTTAGTTTAAAGAAAAAAAATTTACTAGTATTATTTCGTAAACGTTTTCTTTTTGATTTAAAAGCTTGTTTTAAACATATATTCATTAACGTACTTCCACGAAAAACAGATTTGGCAACGTTGTAGAACAATAAGTTTGTATTTCAAAGTGAGTTCAATCAAAATCATTACTGTCAAATTTTGACATTTACGAATTTACGAAGCATGATACGACATTTTAAATTAAGATTTTTTATTCAGAACCGAACGTAGAATGTCGCTACGTGTAGCTTTTGCGACAATTTATACACACCTTGTATACGGCAATGGTCTACATAAAGTCATACAACTCTTACAACCCTGGTCGTATATATACGGCAGTGGTCTTGAGGAACCGTTCATACTTTGACTAATATATACGGCTATGGTACAGAAAGGGTTAAGATTGCAACTGGTTTGTCTTGGTGTTGTATAGTCACACATGGTTGCAGTTTTTAATCATTATTATTTATTATTATTTACAATATGTAGACCCAGTGCAGTGAACCATAGCTTTACTTTGGGTGCGTTAGTAATTTCAAAAATAACCAAGCCTTTATCACTCTGTATATTTGAAACAGCATTTTTTCGAAAATCATCTAATGACAAAGAAATCTTAAAATAGTGCAAAGAATAATTCCATAAGGAAGGTGTTTGAGAGGTTAAGAATTAACGCTGCATTTGATTGTTTTTGAATCTTTTAATTTCTTGTAGAATAATGTGTCTAATTTTAGAGCTTGTCCAGTGCTCATTTTGCAAAATGTATTTGGAAGCAAAGGAATATTTGCAGTGCCACATGGATTACTGTTGTGAGACAAATGCTAGGTAAGTCTAGTTTATTTTTATTCTTACCATTAGTTTAGTAAAAACATGATTAAATGTATATATTTGCTGCGTTTAATAAGACTACGTTCGAATTTTTCTCAAGATTCTAATTAAAATTACATGACATATCTAAAAACCAAAAATTATTTATATTTGTTCTTAAGGAGCATCTGCCATGAAAGCCTTTACATTTTTATTTGTTAATTTCGTAGTTCAAGTTGAGTAAAGGGGTATTAATATTTACTAGCAATACTTTCTCGAGGTTCTCTTCTGTAAAATTTGTTCTCTTTGAATGAAATACATCCTTGTAGATAGAAAACGTCCTTTCTACGTCGCAACTGGTTATAAGTGCATATTGGAAATATTCTTTTATTTCCGCGTATTTTGCATTGTCCCCATACACCATTGCCGCAATGTTATTAAATCTGGATTTCTATTAAACACTGCGTCTAACTTTTGCCGAAGGCCACATCCGAAGTCACTTGGAATACTTTTCAAATTATTAATAGCCACATCGTTAAACCATCATTTAATTTAAGATTTAGATTTTCAAAATAAGTGATTAGTTTTGGCAAATTTCCAATTTTTAAATATGGAATTTGTGTTAGTTCCTTGCACTCAGAAATACTCTGAGCATCGTCATTTAAACATGCAACGAAATTTTGTAGCTTCCAACCATGTCCCCTATCTAGTTATTACTGGAAAGAGAGGCAGTGACAAAGATGGCAGTTTTTCCCTGTAAACAGCTACTCTTAATGGTGCTGAAATCGTTTTCAAAAGCGGATACAAGTCTATCAACTTCTGGAAATACTGGAAAGGTATCTCTGATATATTCACAGATTCTGTGGAGAGCATGTGCTACACAAGTAATATGCAGCATACTGGGATATGTTTCCTTTAATAGTCTGCCTGTTTTTAACATACATGCAGCACTGTCACTTAAAAATAAAAGTACTTTTTCTTTGTACCTGTCGTCCGAATGAAGTATTTTTTTAATATTCTCGATAATGGTTTTAGCTACTGTTTCCGCATCAACTGTATTTAAAACTTTTGTTGCTATTACATATGCGTTATATGGAATAGTTGGATGTAGTACACCAGCTACAACATTTACCACACAGCGTCCTAATATATCGACGGTTTCATTGGCACTTATCCATAGGTACTGATTTGAAAGATGGCTTCTAATGCGTTCTACTGCTTTCGTATAGCACTTAGAAACATAATATTTGCTTAAGGTGGATTCATCAGGAACATTTCGAGCAGTATATTTTTGGAGAAATATTTTTAAAGTGGGATTGTTAAGTTTATTTAATGCAGTGTTTTTCAATCTGTGGGGGGTCGCGAGAGGTCGAGAGAACTCAGTAAAAAAATCAATAAATTTAAAAAAGGTAGATATATTAAAAAAAAGTTAACAAAACGATACTCGTTATGTTATTTATACAAACACATTAACAAAAAATAAAATCTTCGAGTACTCGTTCATTTTAATGTGAAGGTTGCGCTTGAGTTTGTTAAATCAATTTCTCCCATCGTGGATCCGTTTTTGCAACTTTAAGTATTAAATCGTTTTCCAAATTTAAGCGATTTCTTAGTTTACTTTTTATTTGGGCCATTGATGAAAATGTCAACTCGCACAAGTACGAGGTAGAAAATGGAATCAAACACTTCAAAGCCTCGGTTGTTAATTCCGGGTATTCTGTTTTTCTATTTAACCAAAAGGTATCCAAATTTTCAGACTTGAATTCCAAGTGTAACATCCCATCGGCAGATAATTCCAGCAGATTCTCTTTGAGCTTAGTTGATAAATTTGCCTCATTTATAGCTGCATTTAAAAACGGATTTAAGATCCATCTTTGCCCAGTGTTATCCGATATCTCTTGCACCGAGAAGTAATGACACAATTCTTTCTTCAAATTATCTAACACCATTTTCATACCAGATATATATGAGTTGATGTTTATCTCGCTTCCGACTTCTTCAATGAAAGACTGTGTCGACGAAAATGAATCAAAGTTGTTTTGATTTATAGATGATGACCACAATTCAATTTTTTTATAAAGCCATGATTGTCTTTTGCTGTAATGACATTTTTATCCCACCCTTGAAGACTTATTCAAGTTATTTAAATGCTCAAATAAGTCAGAAAGAAAAGCCAATTTCAAAAGGAATTCCGGGTCAGAAATGAATTCAGAGTAATGGACTTGGCTTGTTGTAAATATACTAATAGTTCAGCGCGAAGTTCCATAACTCTGGTCAGTACTTTGCCTTTTGATAACCATCTAAGTTCTGTATGGTAAAGCAAATTGCGGTGTAGTGCCCCCATATCTTCACAAATGATTAGAAACAATCGAGTCTGCAACGCTTTTCCTTTAATAGAATTTACAATGTTAATAATAATATTTAGAACTTGACTGTATTCTTGTGGCAAAGTTTTGGCCTGCAAGAGCTTGGCGATGGAGAAAGCAATGCATCCAACAAGTGTTTGGTATCTGTTCTTTCAGTCTAGCAATAAATCCACTCTTCGCACCAGTCATGGCTTTTGCTCCGTCACTACAAATAGCAATGCATTTTTGTGCCCAATCAATATTCATATCTTGCGTAGCTTCAAGGAACGTGGCATGCAAGCACTGACCTGTAGTATTTTTGGGTAGTGCCTTGCAAAATAGTATTTCTTCCATTAATATTTTATTGGATTCAAAACGCACAAAAGCTACAAACTGCGCACAACCCGCAATAGCCGTTGATTCATCAAATTGCAAGGACACAAAAGAACTTTTCTAATTTTTTCTATGACTTGATCACGAACGTCAGTCGCCATATTGCTTATCCTGCGTTGAATGGTATTGTCAGAGAGAGGTATACTTTTGAGCTTTTCGACCTCTTGCTTGCCAAACATAATCCCTGCTATATCTAAAGACGCTGGTAAAATCAAATTTTCGGTAATACTGTGAGGTTTTCCTGCTTTGGCCACACGAAAAGCTACTCGATAACTAGCGAGCAACGCTTTCTCATTTAGGTTGGACATTTGTCCTATAGCAGTTTTTTGATGTTCAAGAGCTTTTAATTTTCGCTCAAAAAAATCCACGGGTTTATTTTTTTCATTAGGATGTTTTCTGTTTAGATGGCGTACCAACTTCGATGGCTTCATGCTCTCTCTTGACAAAGTTTCAAAGCAAATTACGCACTACGGTTTATTCTCACAGTAAACCCAAATTTCAAATTGTCGTCATAAAGACGTTTTTTCTCTATTCCACTACTGCCGCTAGACTTAGACGTTGATGGTTCTGATGATCTTTTCAGGAATTTATCCATTTTCAATTATAACAAACAACTCAAATAAATACGTAAAACAAGTGATTCGTGCTCTTCAAACAACTAAACAGCAGACGACACGATCACTTGCTTCGCGGTCTTGCACTCAACTGCCGTGGCCGCGGTCGACCGCCGTATATATAGGCCAGCGCATTCTAGCGAGAATCATCTCGAAGCATAACGAAACCTCTCGAAAGTTGTGGACCTTTAGCGGGGGACTACCAGCGCCGTTGGTAACACTCGGAACCTGTACTAGTTCCGAGTGTTACCAACAGATGGCGCTGGGAGTCTCGGCCCTAACAATATGTTTGTATTTGTTTGTTAGTTATCAATTGGCCACGTATTCGATTTAAAATTATATGTTTTACGTACTTAATTGTATATTTATATCCGAATCCTAATAACGCAAACGCCTAAAACTTTTATATGGATTAAATATTTTTAACATACATGAAAAAAAGGGTCGGGAAATATTTTTTGATACTAGGGGGGGATCGTGTCATGAAAAGGGTTGAAAAACACTGATTTAATGGAATATTAGCCGCCATAAAAGTTTCACGGAGTTCTGTCCTTAAAATTCTCAGATTCCAACGGTTCCAATTTCTGTGCATGTGTTTGCGATGCTAAGTGACGTTGTACGTGCGATTTCATGGAATTTTTTAACGATATTTTACAATAAATTTCGGAATCACAGACAATGGACATGCAATCAGCATGACCGTCGATCCAACTCGCTATTGTTTTACGATGCCGTTCACGACGTTCTTCCAAATCATATCTGAAAAAGTAACTTAAACAATGCTCTAGATCTAAATAAATGAAAACTAAAAATGTATGCGGAAGTTATTGAAACTGAACGAAATTCAATGTACACTTACGTCGAAATAATTGGTAGAAATAGATTCAATCAAACTATATTAAACAGGATCTATCACAAAAATTACGATGTAATTAACAGATAAAACTATGAAAACAAGAAACTAACTCACAGCACTCTATTTATCTTACGAAATATAATCTAAATAGACTAAATTATTAAAACTCCACACGCTTCTATCAACGCCCATGAAAACAGAAATTTAACTGTAAATATCCAACAAAAAACGTCGCAATTCTCGATGAAAACAGATGTGCGCGCTAGCCAGATCAGTAGTTCATTCAATAACTGCGTGATGTACTTACAGATGTTATAGAATATTTTATATAATATATATTTATATCATTCGTCGTAATGACGACGTCATTTCAACCCGATGTGCCCGGGGTCTGGTTATAACATTTTTCTCTGAACGATTTGATATTCAAATATATTCAAACCAAAATATTTAATCGTTTCTCAAGAAGAATACGCACACAATACGAAATCGTTCTTTATCGGGCAGAAGTTCACTAATGTGCGCCGATCAACAGACACCCTTTCAGTGTATTTACAGCTTATTCTTTTCCTCGCTAGAGTTTTTGTTCTTTAGCACTTTCAGCTTCTACTGGGCTTGACTTTTCTTCTTTTCGATTTTTTTGTCGTTGCGTTCTCGATTGCCCTAAAATAGTGAGCGCATTTCGTTCGCTTGTATTCTACACTTTGTCGTCTCTTTCGCCTGTTCAACATTTTGTCTTTTCTTTTGCTGTTGTGATTAAGTCAAACCAAGTATCTATGGAAAATCTGAGCAAATCAAGCAGCACAGTCGCTTTAAGCAGTATATTCCGAGACACAATGTTAACCCTACGAGGGTGGTTTGACAATTAACTTGGTTTGCTATGAAAGAAAACAATTTGAGTTTTGCAACGTACTTTATTTTTCGACATAGTCCCCTCGAAGTTCAACGCACTTGCCCCAACGTTTCTCCAGCTTCGCGATTCCTTCACGGAAATGAATTGCTTCGATGCTTTCAAAATACTGGTTTACTTTCTGTATGACATCTTCATTAGACTCAAACTTTCGTCCTGCCAGAAAAGTTTTTAGTTTCGGGAATAGATGGTAGTCCGAAGGAGCTAGATCTGGCGAATACGAAGGATGCGGAAGCAGTCGAAATCGTAGCTCGAAACAACACCTTTTTCTTGGCCATTCCCGGGCGTTTCTCTGTTATTGCCGCCTTTAATCGGTCCAAAAGTGATGCATAGTATTCTCCGGTAATGGTTTTTCCCTTTTCAAGGTAGTCAATTAGGAGAATTCCCTTTGCGTCCCAAAAAACTGACGCCATGACCTTTCCAGCGGATGGAACGCATTTCGCTTTTTTCGGAGCCGATTCGCCACTGGCAATCCATTGTTTCGACTGCTGTTTAGTTTCCGGGATATAGTTGTGTATCCAAGTTTCGTCCATTGTCACAAAACGGCGAAAAAACTCAACTACATTCTTCTGAAATACCTGCTAATTGTCGGCAGATATTCGCATGCGAATTCGCTTTTGCTCTTGAGTGAGTAAACGCGGCACCCATCTTGCGCACAGTTTTTGCATGTGCAATTCTTTATGCAAAACGAAGTGAACTCGCTCAGTTGAGATGCCTGTGGCTTCCGCTAACTCGCGCACTTTCACTCGTCTATCAGCTAAAATCAAATCATGGACTTTATCGATGATTTCGGGTGTCACAGCTGATTTCGGGGCTCCAGGACGTGGTGCATCTTTAATGCTTGTTCTGACACGCTTAAACTCATTTACCCAAAGTCGAACACACTCATAAGAAGGACATGAGTCACCCAATGTAGGTGAAATTCTCTCCTGAATCTCCTTCGCTGTTTTCCCTTCCAGATAAAAGAATTGAATCACACCACGAATTACAACTTTATCCATTTTTCCCTATTGCTCGAAACACTTCTGTTTAAGTAACTGTCAAACAACGAGTTACTGTCAGAATGACTTAAGACCAGAGAATATTAACTCATAGGAATGACACTTTATGACTACATATACAGATTACATTTGCGCCCTCTATTAGTGTGTGAACCAAGTTAATTGTCAAACCACCCTCGTATTTATTTAATATTATCTACAATATAGTCGTTATAAAGCAAGTTTTAAAAAGATAATTATTTTACTTCAAAAGCTCTGTAATTTTTTAAATTATTGTTTAATGCCTCAAATAGATTCTGGTATTTATATAATTTAATAAAAGGACGACACAGATGGTGGTTATTTATTGTAATTATCAGTGGCGACTTGTGAGTTATGAAAGAGGGTGGGCACAAAAAAAACTACCTATTTTTTGTACATAAAATCCATTCTCCTATTTTTCATGCTGGAAAAGACATCTATGACTTTGTTGTCAAAATCCGGGACAGACTGGATGAAGTTCTTTTCTATTGATAGGACCGCCAATGCGTTCAGTCGAACTTCTGACATTGTGCTTCTCAGAAAAGTTTTAATGCGTTTGAGGGTGGAAAAACATCGTTCACATTCTGCTGTTGACATGGGCGTTGTACAAATTATATCCAACAGTTTGTATGCTTCCGTCAAAACCTTTTTTAGGTTGTTTTCTGTTATGAACACTAAAAGTGGCAAAACACCACCTACGTCACACATGTCATCGCGCTCATAAATTACTGATACTTCACTTTTCAATTTTACACTGTCCACCATAGGATTCGATTTCACAGTTTCATTAATTTTTTTTGTGGAAATGAATGACTATAAGTTCTAACATTTTGAGAATGAAATAATTTTGATGCACTTAAGTGATCTCTAAAATCAAATCGGTCGCTTTGGCTTAAAATAGTGTCACATAGTTCCTTTGCGATAACAGCTCTGTTATCTCCAGCTGTTATTTTTTGTCTTTTCCTTGCAGGTTCTTCGTTACTGCGTTTCTTGATTGTCATTGTCAGTAGAATGTCTTAAATTTCTAATGTGTATAATTTGCTGTTGGAATTGTTCAATTGCCTTTTGCAGTTGAGCACTGTCAATCCCGCGCATTTGAGTCTGATTGAATAATATTTCAACATGTGGCATGATGAAATGAAATATTTTCAACCAGTAGAGAAATTCCGGGCAATTCAAATGTTTCAATAAACCACTTGCTTCACTAATAGTAACTGAATCCATCCCAACTTCGTAAATAATTTTGTCTAAAACGTTCTTTGAAAGAATCCTGGCGTTCAAATAATGTGTTCACAGTTCGACCCTTGAAAATCCAGCGTATAGGAGCAGCGCGTGGTAATCTATGTTTGACTATTTCATCAAGAATTACCGTTCGTTTTGGCGACCGAGAAAAAAACTTGAAAATGATTGCAAATTTGCAAAGAAAATTTTTACATTTTTATTGCGCTCATTTAATAATTAAATTAAATTTATGACCGCAACAGTGAATATAATGTGCATGTGGAAATGTTTTTTGATAATAGCTTGGTCACCATTTGTCTTACCACTCATCACGGACGCCCCATCGTAACTTTTAGCGATTAGTTTATTGTTATCAGACCTAGAAGGAGAATTTAAAATAGTTTGCAATTCATTCAGCAATGTTTTTGCTAATACATCAGCATTATGTCCACCCGGCTTAAAAGAAGACCAAAAGCGTTTAAAAATGTCCATTAAACAGATATCGAATAATAACAACCATTTGCTGATTACACAGGCCTGCATTTTTCAACTCTTTGAATGTTGATTTAAAAATTTTAACTGTTTTCTAGTAATTGAGTAGCGCTGATTTCAAATCTGCTTTTTTTTTTTTGTATCACGTAAGGTTATTTTTTAAACCAGTAAAATCAAAAAATATAGAAAAAACACGATTTATTACATTTATAAGCTAGTCTTATATTATATTAAAAAAAATACAAAAATATACACATAGAAACTATTAGAAATAGTTATTTATTCTTTATGCTTCTTAAAAAAACGTTTTCGTTTTTCAGAAAAGCTTCGTTTGGTTGTTTATCTGTCATATTCAGCTAAAGGAAGATCTGAAGGTAGTTTCTGGGGCAAGCAAATTTTTTTGTTTCAACCTAGACTCCAGTACTTCAGAAAGATCTTTTGAAAGTCCCAAATCTCTTACTAAATCATTCAGTTTGGCTTGTGAAAATAGCTGAGGTTGGTTTTGACCTGAGGTTGATGGTTCAAAATCACTATCCATCTGTACGGAGCCGGAAGTTGAAGAGGTTTCAATATCTTCTTGTAGTACTTTGGGGGGTGTAGGTATAGGTACATGATCACTGTGAGGAACTGGTCTGATAGCTGATTTAATATTGTTTGGGTACAAAATATGTTTCAAAGTTTTTCTATTATGCCCCTTAATACCACAAAGTCAAAAGTAGCAATCTTCATGATGATTTTGCGGTTCTCTCCAAACCATCGGTATTCCAAAAGGAAGGCTTTTTCTATTCCCTTTGGTCCAATGTCTTAAACCTTCTTCACATACCTTACAAACAACGTGCGGTGCCCAATCTTTATCTTGATCTCCTAATTTGATTTTGAAATAAGCATAATATGCATTTTTCACAAATTCACCAATTGGTCTCTTAAAGTTTTTCAAGACGAAATATCCACAAATATAACAGAAATCATCTGGTTTGTTTTTGCAACACCGTCTAGACATATTTTTAAGCAATGTTTATTTATCAAATACCACGCACAACACTAAAGACAAATTAATTTTACTTGTTTACTGATCGACACTCAGAGCTATAATGAAGTAAATGACATTAAAATATACATTTTGTTTGGAGTGATAAACTTGAAATCGCAGTACTAATAAAGTGAAAGCATAATAAATAGGATTTAGCAGGTAAAAATTCCCGGAAATCTTGTCCAAAATTAATACATGTAATAAAATATTTACATCAGGTAATGAGAGCCTATTTAACAAATTTCTTTAAAACCACAACAGAAAATCATTTTTGGGTTAATACCTAGAATTTGAAGTAGTACATTCATTTTAAAATGTATTAAAACGCCTATTATAAGATTTTTTTTATATTTTTTTCTTTTTCTTTTGTCCAAAAAAAAAATCTGTGGGTGGTAGAGACCAACTGTATTTTAATTAGTTATTGCTATATAAAAACTGAGCTTAACAAACAAAAATCACGTCATCACAATTTTTATGCAGGCCTGTGTTATTAGAGGTGTCGGTAGTTTCATCGACCTCCAAAGCAATGAAATTTGCAGATTGAATTTCTTTTAATATTTCCTGCTTGTAAATTTGCCACATTGCATCTAGCAATTCGTTCTGAATAGTTTTTGAGGCGCCTTTAAACACTTGTGAACCATTCATATGTATTGTAAGCACAGCATCTAATTCAGCTGCAAAGTTGATTAAGCCTACATAAAAATCCGACGTCAATATCTCATCATGGCCTCGTAACGCCAATTCAAAAGCTCCGCAAAATTTTATACACATAATTAACCGGCGCAAAATATGACGATTCTTGCTACATCTTCGTTGTACTTAATTTTATGTCGCAAATAAGCACTGTGTAACTGTTCACGTATGTCCACCTAGAACACTAAAATCCACGCATGCATTCATGTGAGAAACGGAATTTTCGTGATTCTTTGCCCTGTCTGCGATATGCTTTAAATAATTCAACCTTTGTTTATTCCACGCACTAACCTCTTTCTTAAAAAGTAAGCAGATAAAACAAAATAGTTTATATTTGTTAGTGAACATCCGCAAATCCACTCATATTTTTCATATATGTACATATATTTTTATTGAATACTCTATTGTAAGTTCGAGTTTTACTTGTTGAAGTGTAGTTTATTTGAAGTTCAGGAATAAGCCTTCCTTTCTTCTTAATTAAAAGTTTTTCCTCAAATGATAGCGGGTTTTTTAAAAGATTTTGCACACAGTTAACTTCCATCATTAATAATAAACGTCACTTCAAACCTTTGAAATCACACGCGTACGCTACGCGTCGAAAACAATACAGTCACAATACATGCAAGACGTTAACTGGAGTCGAGCTATTTTGTACCGCAAACCGACGGCATAAGCGCATATGGCGAAGTTAAGCGGATTCGGCCGATTCATACTCGAAATAGGTACATCTGAAATCGTGCCTCCGAACACATTTTTGAGCGTTGGCTTAGTCTGGTGTGGAAGGAAACTTTAATACCATCGTTATAAAAATACGTAAAAATAATAAAATAAAATAATGCACTGAATTACATGCGAATTTCTTTCTGTGTTTATCTTGATGGTTGGGTGGGCACGCGCCCTTGTGCCCTTTAGTACCAGCCACCACTGCTTAAAAGCCTTACGGCTCCGAAAGTAACGCACACGATATCATATATCTAATTTCTTCATTGCTATCTGAAACAAAAACATTCATATCCATTTTAATATATAAAATTGTTTTTCAGGCGGGGAAGTTATTAGTAGAGAACGGACGCAATTTCCATAAAACACAATCGGCAATTGGAATTGTGTATAGCATCGCTCAGTACATCCCGGCGTAATTCAATGAAGTATTTGTTTGACTTACTCGGACACCTGGTCTCGCCCCGATAACAATGGACAAGCCAGCTATTGTATTCCGAGAATATAGTGCTTTTTAAAGTGTTTTCATGAGCGTAGATAGAAGCGGGGTTTTTATAATGTATTTTATTTATTAGTTTATATTTCGTAAGATAAATAAAATGCTGTGAGTTTCTTGTTTTCATAGTTTTAACTGTTAATTAAATCGTAATTTTTGTGATAGATCCTGTTTAATATCGTTTGATTGAATCTATTTCTACCAATTATTTCCACGTAAGAGTGTGCATTGAATTTCGTTCAGTTTCAATAACTTACGCACACATTTTTAGCTTTCATTTATTTAGATCTAGAGCATTGTTTAAGTTACTTTTTCAGACATGATATGGAAGAATGTCGAGAACGGCATTGTAAAACAATGGCGAGTTGGATTGACGGTCATGCTGATTGTATGTCCATCGTCAGTGATTCCGAAATTTATTACAAAATCCGTAAAATATCGTCAAAAAATCGTCACTTAGGATCGCAAACACATCTGAACTCTGTAAAACTTTTATGGCGACTAATATTCCATTAAATAAACTTAGCAATCCCACTTTAAAAATATTTCTACAAAAATATACTGGTCGAAATGTTCCTGATGAATCAAGTTTACGCAAATATTATGTTTCTAGGTGCTATACGAGAACAGTAGAACGCATTAGAAGCCATCTTTTAAATCAATACATAAGCGCTGACAAAACGGTGTATATGGTAGGACGCTGTGTGGTAAATGTTGTAGCTGGTGTACTACATCCAACTGTTCCCTATAACGCATATGTAATAGCAACAAGTGTTATAAATAGAGTTGATGCGGAAACAGTTGCTGAAACCATTAAGGAGAATATGCAAAAAATGCTTCATTCGGACGCCACGTACAAAGAAAAAATACTTTTATTTGTCAGTGATAGTGCTGCGTATATGTTAAAAACAGGCAGACTATTGAAGAAAACATATCCTAATATGCTGCATATTACTTGTGTAGCACACGCTCTCCCCAGAATCTGTGAATATATCAGAGACACTTTTCCGGAAGTTGATAGACTTGTATCAGCTTTTAAAAAAATTTTCAGAAAAGCATCATTGAGAGTAGCTCTTTTCAGGGAAAAATTTCCATCTCTGTCACTGCCTCCCACTCCAGTAATAACTAGATGGGGAACATGGCTGGAAGCTACTAGTTATTATGCTGAGAATTTCGATAGTCTAAAACATTTCGTAACACTGCTAAAGGAGGATGCTAGAAGTATTGGTGAGTGCAAGGAGCTCACACAAATCCCAAATTAAAAAAATCAGTTGTACTTTCTTCACGAACACTTTGGAAAATTGCGAAGCTAACCACTTATTTTGAAAATCGAAATCTCAAATTAAATGACGGATTAACCACATTAGATGTGACTGTTAATAATTTGAAAAGTATTCCAAGTGACTTCGGATGTGGCCTTCGGCAAAAGTTTGAAGCAATTTTTAATTCTTTCAATGGAGACTGTGGTTAAATAATAATTTAAAAAAGGTATATAACCCCTTACCACAATTATTAGTCGTATCCTAAATACGTATTTCGACAACTAAGTTGTCATCATTAGTAGGTAAAAACTACTAATTAAAGTCACACGGGGCACAATAAAGTAAAGTAAGATAAACGCTTCCGCACAACTACTATACACTGCAACCCTGTAAAGACTCAGGGTCTTTACAGGGTTGCAGTGTATAGTAGTTGTGCGGAAGCGTTTATCTTACTTTACTTTATTGTGCCCCGTGTGACTTTAATTAGTAGTTTTTACCTACTGATGATGACAACTTAGTTGTCGAAATACGTATTTAGGATACGACTAATAATTGTGGTAAGGGGTTATATACCTTTTTTAAATCAATTTTTAATATAAATCCAGATTTAATTACATTGCAGCAATTATGTATGGAGACAATTCCACAAAATCTAACGGCTAAATATGAAGAAATAAAAGAATATTTCCAGTATGCACCTATAACCAGTTGCGATGTAGAAAGGACGTTTTTTATTTATAAGGATGTACTTAATTCAAAGAGAACAAAATTGACAGAAGAAAACCTTGAGAAACTATTGCTAGTCAATATTAATACTCCTTTATTCAACTTGAAGGACAAAATGAACAAATAAAAATGTTCCAATTATAGAAATAAAATTAAAAACTTTAAAAATACAACTTTTCAACAAATACATATGTATTTCGTAATTTTATAGATCACCACCCGTTTGTTTTCCAATTATATAAATAAAATTAAATATTTTGGAAATACAGCCTTTCGCCAGTACTGCACTGAGTGGTAAGCGTGTCCGTTCTCTAGTTATTAGAAATCAAAAACACCTGTTATACTATATAGTAATCAGCACACACGTTTTTAATAGTTAAGACACATTACAGCTAACTTGACAAGTACTGCCATCTATATTTAGTCATATATCCTAATAAATAATTGTTTGATTTGACCAACAAAAATGTATTATAGAAAAATTAGTCTAGAAAACTAACATTACATAGACAAGTAATCAGTTGTTTACTAATAGTGTCACTTTTATGCAAACACAAGAAAATTTGATATATTTGGCGGTATAGCTATCTGTGAACTAAAAATGACGTGTAGAATGTACGCTGGCATAAATCTCGGGTTATAATTTGGAATAAGTTAAAACATGGGATAGCTAACCGAGTTTTATCTGCGGTCGTGTAGAACTGGCCCCTAAAAAGGTTTTAGAATTTAATTCGGATTTATTTACTTTCAGGAATGCCACTATTCCCTCAGCGGATGTTCACAAGCTTCAAATAGAAAGGAGTTCATCTATTAGAAACAAAACCAAAAGATGGAAGCGTGGTGTGTACAAATGTACCCAATGCAAGTTCGAAACAATGTACAACGCCGACTTCAGGCACCACACTAACACGCATTACGAGATAAAAATGTATAAATGCGGAAGGTGTGACAGAAGATACAAGACGAAGGAATCTCTCAAAGCGCACGTGGAAGAAAGTCATGCCGACAGTGAAAAAAGAAATGTCGAAATATACTCTACGTGTGACTCTTTCAAAGCTAATATTGAAAGTATAAACGAGAGGTCTCCACATTCACATGATAGTGGAAAACGATGTAAATGCGCGAAATGCAAATCTCAAACAATGGACAAATATTACTTAAAGTCACTTATAAAAATAAAACATCTGAACAGAGGCAAATATAAATGCGCAAATTGCGAGTTTAAGACATATTACAGGACTTATTTGGAAACGCACATGAAAATGAAACATCTAACGATGGAAACCGATTATAAATGCAGGGAGTGTGAATTCAAGACAAACTACAAGTCGGTCTTAGAAGGACACGTAAAAACAAAACATCTGAAACAAAAATATTATAAATGCGTAGAGTGTGAATTCATGACAAACTACAAGTCAGTCTTGCAAAGACACATGAAAACAAAACATCTGAAACAAGAAGATTTTAAATGCGCAGAGTGTGAATATAAGACAAACATCAAGTCATATTTTCAATTACACATAAAAACAAAACATCTGAAACAAGAAGATTTTAAATGCGCAGAGTGCGAATTTAAGACAAACATCAAGTCATATTTGCAAGAACACATGAAAAAACATCTGAAACAAAAGAATTATTATTATTTTAAATGTGCAGACTGCGAATTCAAGACGAACTACAAGAAGTATTTAAAAACTCACGCAAAAACAAAACATCTAAAACAAAATGACTATAAATGCGCAGAGTGTGAATACCAGACAAACTTCAAGTTAAGTTTAGAAGTGCATGTAAAAACAAAACATTTGAAACAAATTGATTATAAATGCGTGGAGTGTGAATACCAGACAAACTACAAGTCAAACTTGGAAGTCCACATAAAAACAAAACATCTGAAACAAAGTGATTATAAATGTGCAGAGTGTGAATTTAAGACAAACTACAAGTCATCTTTGCAAGAACACATAAAGACAAAACATCTCCAACAAAATAATTATAAATGCGCTGAGTGTGAATTTAAGACAAGCAGGAAGTCGTATTTAAAGAATCACATAAAAGCGAAACATCGGGAACAAAATTATTATAAATGCGTAGAGTGTGAATTTAAGACAAAATACAAGTCATATTTACAAACACACATAAAGACAAAACATTTGAAACAAAATGATTATAAATGCGCAGAGTGTGAATACCAGACAAACTTCAAGTCACATTTACAAGTCCACATAAAAACAAAACATCTGAAACAAAATGATTATAAATGCGCAGAGTGTGAATACCAGACAAATAGCAACTCATATTTGCAAGCACACATAAAAACAAAACATCTGAATCAAAATGACTATAAATGCGTAGAGTGTGAATACCAAACAAACAACAGGTCACATTTACAAGTCCACATAAAAACAAGACATCTGAAACAAAATGATTATAAATGCGTAGAGTGTGAATACCAGACAAATTACAAGTCGTATTTACTAATCCACGTAAAAACAAAACACCTGAAACAAAGTGATTATAAATGCGGAGAGTGTGAATTTAAGACAAACAGCAGGTCACATTTAAAGAAGCACATAAAGACAAAACATCTGAATCAGAATGATTATAAATGCTTAGAATGTGAATACCAGACAAACTATAAGTCAAACTTGGAAGTCCACAAGAAAACAAAACATCTGAAACAAAACGATTATAAATGCGCAGAGTGTGAATACCAGACAAATTACAAGTCAAATTTACAAGTGCACATAAGAGCTAAGCATCTGAAAAAAATATATTTGTGAACACGCAGATCGTGAATAGAAGACATCCTGTCCTGGAAGTCAAGTTTAAAAGTACATGTAAAAGTAGAACATATGAATCGTGTGTTGCTGAAAGCTCGTAAGTCACTTTTTGACACTTTTAAGTGTTAATGCACACACATTAATTCAGGGCAACCTGCATCGTTTAGTGCTGAAGCACCTCAAGTTTCTATATTCCATAGTATTGTTTGCGTAGGATATTACTTCGCATTTATTACTGAAAGACCCTAAGTCAGTGACTTAAGGCATTTCTGCACTAAACGATTATCTTAACAACCATGCTAACATAAGCTTACAAATGTACAGGTCACCGATTTTGATGTGGCCGGTGGGAGAATTGGTACGTGCGTCAAGTAAGGTCAGTGTTAGATAGAGACAGTATTCGGAAAAATAAAATGCAAACTCTTTGTGCGAGTCGTACATTGGGACGTAGTAAGGGATAATAAGGGATGCCAAAGGTTCCCCTACCTATGAATTTCGTGCGCATCTCAAGGGCGGTACTTCTAACCGGCCACATCAAAATCGGTGAGCTATACAGTTGTGTTGTTTTCACTATAGATCGTTCCAACCTCCGTATTCAGTATACGTCTTATGGGAATTTGTTTCATGGTTGCCAAATCATCCAATCAACTGTACATTACCATTTCCGGTTAATTATCTGACATTTCACGAGATCAAATCCTAACCTTTATTTACGTTTTTTTATGTTGAAGGTGCAAAATTATTGAGATTCATATGACATTTTGCTTATTATTTTATTAAAGTAACTAAATTTTAACAGAGTAAATAGCTGTATTTCAATATTTATTAACAATACTACACACATTTCTAAACAAATATACATATTGCTATGAATAGTGGTTTAAAAATTTGGCACGCCATCATCTACAACTAGTTTTCCAACTAGGTTTCTCAGCTGATGAATTTTCAAATATGAGACTTCTAACTTCTCGGGTTCCACATAGGAAAGTCGTTACTGTTTCTACAAAGTGAGTTGAGCGCCAGTAAAAATTTCACAATTTTTCTACTTATTTATATACAGGGTGTTACAAAAATTTAGGGCTGGCTATACATAGACGGTTTCTACAACTAAAAATAAGCAAAAAAGTTTAAATAAATTTGTGTCCTATAATGTTTCGTTACTGAGTTACGGCCACTTGAAGTTTTTCGTATTGCATGTCCGACACGTGTGTATCTCGTCACAAATTATCGCGCAGACGCGAAGCGTTCGTATTGCATGTTTGAACAAGTCGCCGACAAGTGAGTAACTTATGTTAATCATATTCAGTAGGCAATCCGTGTTTTTTGCTGTCAGTCGTGAAAGTTGATTAAGTCATTTGTGATTAGTACTGTTTTCTAATTAATAGTAAAAAATGGTAGATTATTCTTTCGAAGAGATGTCCGACATGCATTTAATGTATGGTTTGGCACATTGCAACAGAGCAGAAGCAAGAAGACTTTACGCAGAATATTTCCCAAACCGACGTTTACCAAATGAAAAAACTTTCGAAAGGCTTCATATTAGATTAAGAGAAACAGGATCATTCAAACCAGTAGTCCGAGATCGCGGCAGACCACGAACCACAAGAAATTTGGAATTGGAAGAACGTTTGTTGGATCGTGTTGAAGAAAATGCAGGTGCTAGTACTCGAAGAATGGCATTGGCGGAAGATGTCGATCATGTGAGTGTATGGCGTATTTTAAGAACTAATCAGCTTTTTCCTTACCACCTGCAAAGAGTACAGGGACTTAGTGAGAATGATTTCCCATCACGAGAAGCTTACTGTGTATGGTTGTTACGGACATGCGCCGCCGATCATCTCTTTCTGTCGTGTGTGCTCTTTAGTGATGAAGCTGGCTTTACAAGAGATGGTATCATCAATTTTCATAATTTACACCAGTGGCAACAAGAAAACCCTCATGCTATTATTCAGTCCAGACATCAAGCGCAGTTTTCATTTAGTGTGTGGGCCGGAATTATTAACGAATTTGTGATTCGTCCTTTTGTACTTCCACCACGACTTACTGGGCAGAATTATCGTTATTTTTTAGAAAACGACTTACCAGGTTTGCTGGACGATGTTCCACTAAATGTTAGAGGACGCATGTTGTTCATGCACGACGGTGCACCGGCTCACTTCAGTCACACAGCACGCGAATTTTTAAATGCCGTATATCCTGAAAGATGGATTGGTCGCGGTGGACCTGTAGCATGGCTTGCACGGTCTCCAGATTTAAATCCAATAGATTTTTACGTATGGGGACATTTAAAGTCTATGGTATATTCTACTCCAATTCAAAATATTGAAGATCTTCAACGTAGAGTGGAAGATGGATGCCACCAAATTCGAAATACACCAGGAATTTTTCAGCGCGTGAGGCAGTCCATGATACGACGAGCTGAAGCTTGTGTTGCTTCCCGTGGAGGTCATTTTGAACATTTACTATAAGAAACATAAGAAACTCCCGTTTTCTGTAACCTTTTCTAAAATAAAAATAAAAAAACCTCAAGTGGCCGTAACTCAGTAACGAACCATTTTAGGACATAAATTTATTTAAACTTTTTTCCTTATTTTTAGTTGTAGAAACCGTCTATGTATAGCCAGCCCTAAATTTTTGTAACACCCTGTATATTAAAGCCTGAACAGCAATATTGGTATAAACAATAATTGAAACGCAAGATAAAATTTAAACTGAATATTTAATACAAAAAAATCAAAAAAAGAAAAAAAAATCTATCTTTATAAAGTATAAAGATTCTGTATCATACAAAATACATGAGGTAAAAATATTCACTGTAAAATTGACAGCTAAGTGAATGAAAAAACTTCCTCTTAATGACTCCGATCAAACTTATCTAAAAATAATAAAGTTTATTTTTAATTTCTCCCCAGAGAACCACACTGTATAATAAAATTTGATACACGACAAAATTTACACATGCGCAATTAACATGTACAAAAAACTTGAATCCCGTCGAACAAACTTTTCAATTTCTAATTATTACAAAGAAATGTTAATAGTAATCTTTATTATTTATATTTCTAATAATTAAGACTCTTAACTTCTTATTTTAATACAATTGAAATACACTTTTAAAAGCTTTTTGTACTAAGACGTCTTATGAATATAATTTTACTTACATAAAAAATATGGAGACTGACAAGAAGGTGCTTATAACTATTTTATACATCAAAAACTATAACGAGAATTTATCTCTACAACTCTAATACATCAATCAAACACTTTTAATCAAATAACTGAATTAATCAAAATACAGTACAACCTCCTTATAATGGACACTGACGGGGAATCCTAAAATGTCCAATATATGGAGGTGTCCAAAATGTGGAGGTGAAAAAAAAACGAAAAAAAATATTCATTCTCATATCAATTTAATCACACATAATAAGACGAAAGTCGAAAAAATTTACAATACTTAATACACATACATACATACATATTTTATGCTAGATTTTACTTGAAATAATCATTAATTGTTGTTTGTCTTGCTTTTTTCATTTTATGTTTAAATATCTCAGATTCACATTCAAGAAGAGCTTGAGAAATATTGTTAGCAATGTTAAAACTGTTAGTGCTTAAGAAATAGTTCTCAAGATCTTTTAATTTTTGATGGGCTTCTGAAATATTTGATATACTAGTTACAAATTCCTTTTCAATCTCATTTTCCATTTCATCACTGATATCAGTAATTTCATCGATACAATCTATAATGGAAACATTAGGATTTTCAGTAAATATCTCCTTATCAATTAATGCGTATGTGCTTAAATCTAAATTAGTGATGTTAAAATTGGGAAATAAAAATGCTAATGGTATATTATCTTCTATATCGCACTCTGCACTTAGATCACTGTCACTTTGATTGAATCCGCATTTTTTAAAACAATTTCTTACGGTCACAGGCGAGAGTTTTTTCCAAGCAGCTGATATCCATATTAATGCAGTGACTACCGTAATGTTTTTTTCTACCATTTTTAGTGAATTTTCAGTATCCATTAACGCCAAAAGCCTTTTTACAAGCATGCTCCGGTAAATTACCTTAAAGTTTTGAATCACACCCTGGTCCATAGGTTGACAATGCGAGGTAGTATTTGGAGGCAGAAAAACCAATTTTACGTTTTCCAATGAAATCTTCGGATGAGAAGTGGCATTATCAAGAAACAAAATTACATGCCTTTTTTCTTTCTTCATCTTGTTATCAAAGTTCTTTAACCAAGCTGACATAATATCCAAAGTCATCCACGCTTTTTTGTTAGATATCCATCCTATCGGCAACTTATCCACATGAGCTCCTTTAAAACATCTAGGTTTCTTACTTTTACCGATGACTAACGGCCTTTCCTTATCACCCTCCATATTTGAACACAACAATATAGTTAGTCGTTCTTTTGCAGATTTTCCTCCGGCACATTTATCACTTCTTAACGCAAATGTTTTTGTCGGAAGGGCGCGGAAAAATAAACCGGTTTCATCAGCATTAAAAATATCTTTCGGAGAGTAATCTTTGCATATTGATTTCTACATTGTGCCTACATTTTGCATGTTTACATAGGCAGATTCACCACACACACTTTTAAATGATATTTTATGTCTTTGACAAAATTTCTCCAACCAACCATTAGACGCTTTGAATTCGGTGAGTTGTAAACTTTGTGCTACTTCCAGCGCCTTTTCTTTGAGTAGGGGTCCTGACATGGGAATATTTTTGTTTCGCACCTTACAGAACCAGTTGAACACTGCTCCGTCGATTGCTAAACCACTAGTTTTTGGAAACTTCCTTTTTTGAGCTAGGTTTCCATTTTTCTCGAAAAGTTCTTTTATTTCACTTTTGTTTTTCACTATATCACTAATTTGCGACTTTCCGACACCAAACTTTTCCGCGAGCTTTCGGACATTTAAGCTTTTGCTGTTCACTAACCGCAATAATATCAATTTTATCTTGGATTGTTAACCGCTTTCTTTTACTAGAATCCATGTTGACACTATCAAAGGCTAGTTCAAACTGATTCAAAATACATATCACTCCACTTATCACCTGACGAGTAGGCCAGTGGTAAACCGTCGTTCCTTTGTATTATGGGAAAAACCCGAGTAGATATACTTCCACGTGTGCACTTTGTGCATACATATGTATTATGGGAAAAACCCGAGTAGATATACTTCCACGTGTGCAGCAATAAAAGTAGTTACATACATACATAATTGCAAAATTTTATTCGGCGTCGCCCGTCTTGTCTGTCCTTAATTAAGAGATATATTTACAGATGTTTTATTGCTTCGGTGAAATAAAGGGTGTCTGCGTCCGATTTATGGAGGGTCCAATATTAGGAGTGACTATTGTTAAGAAAACCCATTATAAAATTTCGTACCACAGAAAATGTCCATTTTTTAGAGGTGTCCGATTGTCGGAGGTCTCCATAATTAGAGGTTTTACTGTATATTTAAATATAAAATATAAATAATTATTTTTAATTTAAAATCCATAGCAATATGAACGATATCTATGCAACGTTTAGTGAATATTTACTTCGATATTGGGGTGTTATGCAATTTATTAAATTAAAAACGATGATGAACCTTTAACAAATAATAGTTTCCACTTTTGTAACAAAAAGAACTGGAATCATACAAATACGTTTATAATACAATAATATTTAAGAAAGGAATAGCAATTACACACACATATCTATGTCTCATGTTAATTTTTTAGTCAGTCGAGGAATCACTTTGATCTTCAGATGATGACGAATGTGTTACGTGAATAATTAATTCTTCGATGTCGTCTTGCAAATTATCCACTATCCACATTTCCTTTTCAATATTTTTTACATGTTTGATGTAGTTTTGCCAATTATTAGCTGTTACAGTGCTATACGCTCTTCGAATTGATTGCTCCATATCTTTTACCTTAAATCTGGTATTATTCATTCTTACGTAGTTTTTAAGTTGTGCCCATACCATTTCAATGGGATTTAACTCGCAATGGTAAGGTGGTAATCGAAGAACTTCATGACCTTTTTCTTTTGCATATTCGTCAATCCTACTTTTATCATAATGCGGTTTAATTTGACACGCAATACAGTAAGTCCCTTTTGAGCATATCGTTACCGATTTGTATTTGTTTTTCACTGAGCCAATCAATGATATCGTTTTTCCTCCATGCTGTTGTTGGAATTTTTTCCAATTTTCTGCAGTGATAGGAAGCATTATCAAGAACAATGACTGACTTCTGTGGTATATTTGGAAGTCATTTATTTATAAACCAATCCTCATATGTTTCTGAATCCATCATCTCATGATGAACGTCGGCAGTGTTTTTCTTGCAAAGAAATGTATATTCAGCACCAGGAACAAACCAATTATCACCACTAGCATGAACTAATGCAAAACGAAGTCCAAGCCCGGTTGGTGATTTCAAACCAGTGCTTAGTCCTTGAATAAAAGCTTGTCGACTATTTTGAATAGTAGTATGGTAGCGAGGCGATAGCTAGCGAAGTGCGTCATTAATCAACATTGACGTCTCAGCCGGGCAATATTGCCGTATCGATCGATTTATAATTGACAACCGCAAATTGATCATATGTACTATGTCAAATGTAAGGTTAGAAGTAGAAGCGAACAGCGAAATCCACAACCTATAAATGTTATCAATCTTATGCAGACTAATAAAGTACAATTTTTTATAAAAATCGCAATCCTTTGGACATTTAAATAAGTAATTTAACGTCATCTACATTATATGATAATGTCAAATGTATTCTGAAAATATTGGTAATTAAGCGCAAAATATTATTTACACCTATGTCAATTAGTGTTTTACATTTTATGATCTATGGTGTACTTGAATTTATTGTTTAGCTACAAAGGATTAAAAATATTCAGTGATTATATTATTTATTGCTGAAACAACAGTTCGAATATGTTAAGGAATGTTAAAATCACCATTTAAGCTCGGTCGAGTGAAAAAGCTCATCTATGAGCAAATTTGTCAGTTATTTAGATTAAGAAACTTTATTAGTTTGTTACTATAAATTTCTTGTAGCTTTTGCCATAATATGCTTAGCTTTTGACATACATGCTATTCAAAATCTGCTTTCAAGTTAAAAATACTGATGTAAATACTATAATAAAAACTCGGATAATTTTTGCCATAAAGTTTATAATAAACTTAACTGGGTACATTTATGATGTTACAGAATGAATTTAAATGTGTACATTACTAATACAAGGTGTATACATTTGATAAAATTTTATAAATTGTATTAAGAAAAATGTTTTACATGTGATTTTGTTTTACATTTCACAGTCTACATCGTCATCGTCATCATCATCCCATTCATCTGTATCAGAATCGTCATTTAAGTTGATTATGAATTGCTGTTCTTCATCCCTATCAAAGCCCACTTCGCTGTCCCACCATATTTGTATTTCCTTTTCTGTATGTTTAATTGTATTCCTCCAAGTTTCTGTAGTGATTGTAGAAAGTGCTTCTTCCCACATTTTGATACAGTTTGCGACACCTCCCCCATCTCTTCCAATGTGCCTATTGTAATATGTCTTTGCAATTCCCCATATATGTTCAATTGGGTTAAACACACAGTGATAGGTTGGTAAACGTAGCACTTTATGCCAATACTCCTCGGCAAGTTTATCAGCAGCATAAACCTTTCTTGGCTTATTCCTAGAATTAAATGTAACAATAATAGTAATGATAATTAATTTCGGCTTATTATACTTACAATAAAGCTAACTGTAGTAATTGTGGTTTCAATGAATTGTCTTCAAAGGTAATACCTTGGTCATGTAGCCATGCTTGTATATCACCCTTCTTCCAACTAGAAGTTGGTGATTTATTCACCATAGTAGAATGATAGCTTGCATTATCCATTACTATCATGGATGGGTGCTCCAAATTTTTTAGTAATTGGTTTTCAAACCAGGTTAAAAAGTTTCCTTGATTCATTTCACCATGGTAATCAGGATTTCTTGTGCTTGATGAAAATATAAGCGAAGCTCCAGGAATAAAACCATCCATGTTACCAGCATGCACTGCAATATATCTAAAAAAATAAATATGTAGTAATTGTTATTAATTACAGTACAGGGTGCGGCAGGGAAACTTGCTGATTTGAATTGGACGCCAATGAGCGAGGCGTGGTCAGAAAGGGGTGGGGAGGGTTTCATTAGAAAGAGGGGGTTCTGAAGTTTTGTTATCCCACAAGCCAGTTGTCGTCATGCGTTGGACTAAGGAACAGCGTGCGTTCGCCGTCGCGGCCTACTTTTCCAGCGGTCATTCGGTGGTCGCCACCCAACGTGCCTTCCGAACTCGGTTCAATATTCATCCCGCGGGTCCCGTTCCTGGCCGGCAATCGATTGTTTCGTGGGTGGACACATTCAGGGAAAGTGGGAGTGTTGCAAAAAAAGGCCCAGGAGGTCAACGGACATCCAGAAGTCCAGAAAACGTCGAAAGGGTGAGGGAGTCGCTTTGCGCTCTCCCCGGCGTTCGGCGCGTAAACACGCTGCTGCTCTGGGGATTTCTGATCGCACAGTGAGACGAATTCTTCACAACGAACTTCAGTTTCATCCCTACAAACTTGCTGTGGTCCAACAGTTGAGTGAACGCGATTTCGCTTCTCGCTAAACTGCATGTGAAGCGCTCAGTAACTTGCCAGACGACGCTCTCGTGTTTTTTAGTGATGAGGCCCATTTTCACCGTTCCGGCTGTGTTAACAAACAAAACATGCGGTATTGGAGTGATGTCAATCCCCGCGAACTTCATGAGATGCCACTTCATTGTGAACGTGTTACTGTGTGGTGTGCATTGTCGAGAGTTGCAATAATTGGGCCTCATTTTTTCGAGGAAGATGAACGCGCTGTTACTGTGAATGCAGTTCGCTACAGAGAAATGATTCAGACATTTCTTCTTCCACAACTTGAAGAAATGGAACTTGGATACGTATGGTTCCAGCAGGATGGAGCCACGGCGCACACAGCGAGAACTTCGATGGAGCTTTTGAGGGAACACTTCCACGAACGCCTTATATCCTTGAGGGGTGACGTACCGTGGCCGCCGCGCTCTCCCGATTTGGCACCCAGCGATTTTTTTTATGGGGATATCTTAAATCCATCGTTTACAACGACAAACCCCGGACCCTGCAACACCTGAAGGACAACATCCGCCAAGCCATCGCCAACATTCCCGTCGATATGCTCGAAAGAGTGGAGCGCAACTTCAAATCAAGGGTAGATCAGTGTATCACTAATGAGGGCCGCCATTTGCCCGATGTCATTTTTAAAACTACTTAAAACAAAAATTCAGAATGTGTACTATACGATACAAAAAGAATTAAATCGATATATGAAGTACTTTTTCTTTTATTGACTTTTCAAATCAGCAAGTTTCCCTGCCGCACCCTGTATAAAATAAAAATATTTCGTTCCTTTAGGAGTTGTAACAAAGATCTCCGAGTAATATGCTGTTCTGAAAATATATCATATTTATAACCGTTCAAGTAGTACTTGTATGTCTATATGCTTACTAGTACGATACATTTCATAAATGACATCACATATCGATGTTTCTGTGCCAGGTTCTAGATCGCGAATAGGTTTTGCTTTCTTCCTTGTTTACACTGGAGAGGTTGATTTGCCTTCATGCACTGCGATATTTTTGAAACTGTAGACACATGTATATTTACTGCTGCAGCAACTCTTTGAAATGTTAAGGAAATATGTAATTTTTGCATTATAGTGATTGCCAAACACATGTACGTACCTCTTGAACAGCGTTAAATGGTATGAAAGGACCTCCTTCATCGCGTTCCCTCTCAAAAAAGGTTATTAGTGAAGCAATTAATTGCTTCGATTGTTTACAAAAGGATTTAGGCATTGTGTAATGTGCCTCGGCCCTGTGAGACACATCTCTACACGAGTACGTAGAAATGCAGATGTATTAAATAATACTCAGGCATTGTAGGTGCAACATTGTATAATTATATAACACTTAAAGATACAACAATACTATACACATAAATAACAATATTAACAGTAGTCGAAAGGGAGTCTACATATCTACCTATGTATGACTAACGGACTATCAGTAATTAACTGTGAACAACTCTGTTCTGTCTATCCTTCCTCTGAAGTGATGGGTTATCTTATATACATAGTCGTGCTCTACTTTCGACGGATGTCCTTTGATTTAATATCAACATCTTGGTGAAAGAGTATAACGTGTATTGAGGACGCTTGTACATCATAACATGATGAACCGAGGTCGTGTTTGTGAATACAATACAAACAGGAGCAGGGTCGCACCTTGAGAATAAAAGTAGTACAATGCGTTACTCAACCATGCCATTACAATTGCGATAATAATAATACGCACCTATAATTAAAAAAAAAACTGTTTTTAAATATCAGACAAATAAACGGAGGCAAAAAAACACGAAATACAACAGGGAAGAAAAAATACAGGTTAGGTGACACAATAACAAGATTGACAATGACTGATGAATTGACATCGGCTACGTCGCATACTTGTATTCACCTCGTTAAAAATATTCACAAACTGTAAAATCATAATCAACTCGAAACATGTGTTGTTTTATCAAAAATGTAATAAATTATAACCAAGTAGTGCTACTATATGCAAAACAAATAAACTAACGACTTTTTAATACATATTGCATTTAAAATGTTTTCAAATGGGCTAATATAGATATGACATCATGTATACTTCATTGATGACGTGCAACGCTAGCTATCGCGTCCCTACTTTATCTGTCCAAGTTTTATTCACCCATGACTCGTCAGTGTATATAATAGTTCGACCTGAAAAAATATAGAGTTACAGCCATGTCAAATAGCAAGAAGTAAATTGTACCTTCTTCTCTAAATCTTTTGATCTCTCGTAAGTATTTGTGCCTCCACCTAATAATCTCATCTCGTTCAATGAGTATACTTTTTCGTCCTACTTTTTTAAATTCGAAACCCATATCGTGTAACAATCTATGTAAAGTTGTTCGACTGAAGTTAGGAAGTTCATCATCGGCATTGACAGCAGGAAGAATTGTATTTAATGTAGGTGGCATATTCTGTATAAAAAAGCCATGCACTTTACGTCGAATAGCTGCTTGCGTGTTCTCATCATATGTATGTAGTCGATCATTTAGTTGTATGCCTTTCCTTTTTTTATTTTTTTTTGGACTTGATAATAAACCAGTTCATTACTCCTGTTTTACATGATATATTGCACGGTCTGAGATACCCAAGGCTTTACTTGCTTCTTGAACGGCAGCACTCACATTCATTGATTTATTGAAATAATTGAAAATATTTGCAAAAATACACTTCTCCTTACGGCTAAATTTGTCTCCTTTGCGCCGTTTTCTTCCTACAGGCTCCATTAATGCAATGAAAACTGTGATACTTAGCGAGTACTGGAATCGGTAAAGTATCGATAGGTATCGATGCTTTGGAATCGATACTTTAGAATCGATACCTTCGTTATCTGGGGTATCGTGGAATCAATACCAGTTATGGTATCGGGTATTGGACGATGTATTGATACTTCGCCTAGCTCTAGTGAATACCAGACAAACTACAAGTCAAACTTGGAAGTCCACGTCAAAACAAAACATCTGAAACAAAATGATTATAAACGCGAAGATTGTGAATATCAGACAAACAACAGGCTATATTTACAACTACACATAAAGACAAAACATCTGAAACAAAATAATTATAAATGCGCAGAGTGTGAAATTAAGACAAACTACAAGTCAGTCTTGAAAAGACACATTTACAAGTCCACAAAAAACATCTGAAACAAAATGATCATAAATGCGTAGAGTGTGTATACCAGGCAAGCCGCAAGTCATATTTACAAGTCCACATAAAAACAAAACATTTGAAACAAAATGATTATAAATGGGTAGAGATTGAATAGAGGAAAGTTGCCTAATTTCGGATACTGTTTTGAAATTAGCAAAAGCATTTTAGAAAAGAAGCATAAATGCATAATTTTTTCTGTACAACCTCCATGCCATGGGTTGTAGTAAAAGAAGAGATAGTCCAAACAAATATAATTATCATTGTTTTTTTATGTAATGAACAAACTAAGCCAAGTAAAGTGAAAGCTCCACTCACGATCAGCTCTTATGGGCGGACATCACTCGTAACCGGGCAAATTTTCTATACACAAGTATTTTGGACGGACGCGGACACTATATTTCTATACTTTTCGTACAAAACATCTCTCATAAGCGGACACAAAACACTTTCCAAGTATGTAATACCCAAAAAAGAATCGTAATAAATCCTGTGTTCCCCTTTTTACATTGTAGTATGCTCTGTGTATGTCTGAATCGCAATGAATTCGGTCATTCCCCTTTTTACATACTCTTATGCGTAGTGTGTGTCACAAATCGCAGTTAATGGAAAATTCTTGCGTGCTTTACCTGATCAAATTTTCCCCTAGAAATCTGACAAATGTGTCGGTGGTAAGCTGTCGAAGGAAAGCGCCACTATTTTGTTTTGTGTAAACATGGCAGGGGAAAAAGAGATGTTAGTTATTGGTAAAGCCGCTCGCCCTCGAGCATTCAAAAATCTCATAATTAAAGACCTACTAGCAAATTGGAAATCCAACAGAAAGGCATGGATGACGCGAGATATCATGTCCGAATGGTTGCAGTAATTTGATAAGAAAATATGACCACAGAAAAAAAAAGTTCTTTTGTTCTTGGATAATGCAGCATCTCATCCTAAAGATTTTAAGTCAACGAATGTTAATATATGTTTTTTACCTACAAGGTCAACTGCAGTATGTCAACCCTTGGATCAAGGCATAATCCAAAATTTCAAGGTTCATTACATAGGCTTTATTTTGAAGCACATATGATCAAAAATCGATGTAGCCAATTCAGCATCACAACTGGCAAGATGTATTAATGTACTTGACGCTTTATACTTCATTAAAGCTGCGTAGGATAAAGTCGAAGCAGCGACTATTAAAAAATGCACAGAATGTGAAACAAGAGGTTTAGCTTCGAAATGAAAACATTTGGAACAAAATGATTATAAATGCACAGTGTGAATTTAAGACAAACAAGTCATATTTGCAAATACACATAAAGACAAAACATCTGAAACAAAATTATTATAAATGCGTAAAGTGTGAATACCAGACAAACTTCGAGTCACATTGAAAGCAACACATAAAAACAAAACATCTGAAATAAAATGACTATGCATGGCCAAAGTGTGAATTTAAGACAAGCTACAAGTCTACATAGAAACGTAACATCTGAAAGAAAATGATTATAAATGCTCAGAGTGTGAATTTAAGACAAACTACATAAAAACAAAAAATCTGAAATAAAATAGTTATAAATGTGCAGAGTGCGAATTCAAGACGAACTACAGGGGAAGTCTAATAATTCACGTAAAAGGACAGCAACAAATGATTTTAATTCACGACAAATTGGAAATTAAATTTAGTTTTAATTTATTTAAGTATAGACCGTCAAGTTTAAAAGTACATATATAATTACAAAACATCTACCTACATTAGCACGGACTACCACACAGGCAATACAATGGAAAATTTAGAAAGAGGGAAAAAATATTTTATATAAATTAGACTTGAATTCTTCCCCGTTGTTAAATTTGTTCTGTGAAATGGGGTTTTGGCAAATCGTTCTGTTACATTAGTAATGTTGTACTTTCACCCGTTATAAAAATTTCCCATTGTTAAATTTGTTTGTTCTGTGAAATGGGGTTTTGCCAAATTGTTCTGTTACATTATTAATTTTGTATTTTACACGAATTTAGATACAGTTAAGGTTGACATATAGCAATTAAGATAATAGTTTGAAGTAACCCAATATGTAAACCTATTTTTCGAGCTTCGAGTTTACTTAACTTTTCCCATACATCTTTAGCTGTTTCCGCTTCTTTGATATGAACAAAGAGCTGAGGTTCTATTGAAAGAATTGCCTTTGCTTTTGCCAACTTACTTTGGTCAATTTCAGAACCTTTAATGCTTTCACTTAGGTCATCCAGCACCAAAACATTTTGTATCGCGAAAGCCCACTCATCGTAGTTCTCACGACCACGCAATTTCACTGCCATTTTGTTATGCTGGTCCCATAACCTCTAGAAGCCGTAGAATAAAACAACCTTGTACAACTAAACTGTAATGACTGACTTTATTTACATGAAGTAAGTTACGTATTGCTATGGATTTTTAATTAAAAATAATTATTTTAAAAATGTACAATTATTTGGGATACAAGTGTATATTGAAAATGTTTTAAAAATTTAACGTGTGATTAAAAACTAGTTATCCGAGGCCAATGTGTTGTAGAGGCCTAGGTAAATTCTGGGAGACCAAGATTTGCTGTAAAACGAGAAAGTTGTGTTTTTTTTTTTGAGATATAATATACATATATATTTAAATTAGTTCGGGTTGATTTGAAAGTGTTCATTTGTTGTTGGTATTTTATATTTAATTCCCGATATTTCTTTGAGATAGTTATTCTCGTGATTTTGTTGATATAGAATTTATTAAACAACTTTTTCTCGTAAAAGAGTCTCCAGTTTTTTTTTTGTAAGTATTTAAAATTTTTATGTTGACATAAATTATAATACATATACAGACTGTCCCGTAAAAAACGCCAACATTCATAATTCCGTTATTTATTGTCCGGTTTTATTTAAACAAAAAGTAAATTTAATAGCATCAAAAACACTATAAGATAGCAGTGTTTTATTTGTTTTCAATTGTTTTCATTAATGTCAAACGACAGTCAAGTTTTTTATTTTAAATGGCAATATATATATTTTTGGCTATATTCGGATTGGATTTTTTTTTCTGAATTCAACGATGTATAACATGTTTATTTTTGATCAACGTTTATTGCAAAAAAAAAACTTTATGAATTTCATCTTTGTCTTCCATTATTTATAAATATTCGAATGTGTCATGAAACATTGGAAATGTAAGTATTATAAATATTATTATAAGAAACAAAACACTTTACAATAAATGTTGAAATTGCCCGCCACCTTGTTTAACACATATCGCACATCTCCTAATAATAAAAAATAAAAAAAAACTTTATAAATTTCATCTTTCATTATAGTAGACTTGGCCCAGTCCACTAGCATTATGTCAATGTGCCTTAAGTGTCAGTTTGACTTTATTAAGTTTTCTGTATTATCCTGTTTGAACGTTTTGCCGCAACAAAAAGCATATTTTCATTAAAAATGAATAACAATGAATTAACGGACATGTTATAAGTGTTCTTTGAATGTAATAAAAATCGCCTTCAAGCAGTTCGTTGGTACAGTGCTCGTTTTCCGGACAGAGAAGTTCCAGGTTCGAAAATATTTCAGAGAATTGAAAAGAATTTAAGAAATTATGGATCATTTACCAAACCAAAAACACAAAAACGGAAATTCTCCGAAGATAAGGAATTAGATGTTCTTCTTGCAGTACAGCAAAATTCACGAACTTCGATTCGCGAAATTGCACATAATATTGGGGTATCAAAAACTACAGTTCATGGTATTTTAAGAAAACACAAACATTAGAACAAAATGATCCTGGCCGAAGAATCCAGTTTTGTCGTTTTTATTTAAATGCATTAGAACAAGACCCGAATTTTTACAGAAGGATAATTTGGTCTGATGAATGCACTTTTAGCAACAACGGTATTTTTAATAGAAACATACATCGACAGTGAAGTGCAGACAATCCGAGATTTGTAATTGAAAATAATTTTCAAAGACGTTTCAATGTAAATGTTTGGTGTGGCATTTTAGGTGATCAATTAATTGGGCCATTTTTCATAGATGGTTGCTTAAATCAAGAAAAATACTACACTTTATTACACGAAAATCTCCAAAACTTTTTAGATGAATTACCTTTGGCAAATTTAAATAGAATATTTTTTCAACAAGATGGGGCTCCCGCGCAAAACGCCAGAGTAAATACTGATTTGTTGAACACCCAATTTGGAAATTGGTGGATAGGAAGATCCGGTCCTATCGAGTGGCCTGCGCGTTCACCGGATCTTACGCCCCTCGATTTTTGGTTGTGGGCTTATCTACAAGATCGAGTTTATTTAACAACTTCAGAAAATGTTGACATTTTAAGACAAAGAATTATTAACACTTGTCAAGAAGTACCTGCCGCTTGTCTTTTAAATGCGACCTTTGGAGTAATTAGGAGATGTGCGATATGTGTTGAACAAGGTGCAATTTCAACATTTATTGTAAAGTGTTTTGTTTCTTATAATAATATTTATAATACTTACATTTCCAATGTTTCATGACACATTCGAATATTTATAAATAATGGAAGACAAAGATGAAATTTATAAAGTTTTTTTTTTGCAATAAACGTTTATCAAAAATAAACATGTTATACATCGTTGAATTCAGAAAAAAAAATCCAATCCGAATATAGCCAAAAATATATATGTTGCCATTTAAAATAAAAAACTTGACTGTCGTTTGACATTAATGAAAACAATTGAAAACAAATAAAACACTGCTATGTTGTAGTGTTTTTGATGCTATTAAATTTACTTTTTGTTTAAATAAAACCGGAGAATAAATAACGGAATTATGAATGTTGGCGTTTTTTACGGGACAGTCTGTATATATAAAATTATTTTTATAATAATAGTTCTATTGTTTTGGAACAAGTAGGTAATAGTTGAATATTAAGAATATAGATAATTCAACTGAAATTAAAAGTCTTCATTATATTTTTTTATAGAGATAAATTTTGTTCGATTGAGTTCAGTTTTTTTGGCTGTGTCGTTTTGCACATGCGTAAAATTTGTTCGTGGTTCAGTATGTGATAACTCGATGCACAGTCATATGTATACGTAACACTTTCAGCAAGGCTACAGCCTCGCCTTTAATACAAACGGTAACGTGTTATATAAACACGACCTCACTCTGTATTTGTTGCATACACAAGACTATGTGTCAGGGTTGTAGATGTGTTCTAGAAACGCATCATAAGTAAGACAAGGATCTTCTCTAAGTATATATAGACAATAGTTTAAGTAAGACAGGCACAAATGGAAAATTAAAATTAACCCACTAAAAACCGCGGCAATTTACTTCCAACACAGAAAACGACACAAAAGGCCGGACGAAGTCAAACTCGAAGGCCACACAATACACTGGCAGGAAAAAGTTAAATACCTCGGGGTCACAATGGACTCACAACTAACATACACGGCACATATTAAAGAATTAAAACGAAAAATAGGGTTCACAACACACGCACTGTACCCGATACTAAACGGCAAAAGCAAACTAACACTGGAAAATAAAATATTAATAATAAAAACGATAATACTCGCGGGCGCAACATATGCCGGAGAAATATGGCATCAAGCCAGCGAAAAGCAAAGACAATCGGTACAAGGGAAAATAAACAAGGTAATTAGACTCGCGATAAATGCACCGCGATACATGACAAACGCGCAGATACATAAAGAGACGAAACTCGAAACACTGGAAACAATAATATGCAAACGAACACTAAAAACAATAGAAACAATAAAGTCACACGAAAACCCCACAATAAGAAAAATAATAAATCCAAAACGGAGACTAATTAAAAAAGACGGACTTAAGCAAATTAAAAGACGCGCAGAGGATAACGATATCCAAATAGCCGCGAAAAAAATCAAAAATTAACAGATAAACAGAGGTCAACACAAACACACAAAAATGTAGCAAAACACACAGCATTCCATATAGGATAAACAAACGTAACACACAAACACATAATAACACAAAACATACACAACCCCGGGTAATGAAATTGGAGTGGAAATGGGGGCAACTCCGACCACCGAACAAAATCAAGAGGACTCATATAAAAGTAAGACAGGCACAGTCAGAGCAACAGTTACGATAGAGAGTTACAACCAGTCAGTGGTGCGAACTGTGTTATACTTAATAACCACGTTCTACCCTGTCTGAGTTGAACCTAGTAATCCATGTACATCTTGTAAATACATTGTTATCCAGTTTGTAAGAGTTAAATTAATTATAGAATGTTACCCGAACTTCGTGTGTGTATCATTTAATACTATAAGCCGCCCAAACCTGCTATCCGATGTGGCCGCCCAAACGGCCCACATTACATGCCGATCCTCCAGGCACATAGGACCTTATCACATGGCGATAGGGCCCTACATTATTACAAGTATCTGTATGTTTGATTATACAGTGTGGTTCTTTGGGAAGAATTTAATATAAAGTTTGATTATTTTAGTTAAGTTTGATCGGAGTCATTAAGAGGAAGTTTTCCAATCATTTAGCTGTCAATTTTACAGTGAATGTTTTTACCTCATGTATTTTTGTATAATACAACATCTTTATATTTTGTAAAGATAGATTTTTTTTGGATTTTTTTAAATTTTTGTATTAAATATTCAGTTTAAATTTTATCCTGCTTTTGTTTTATTTTCATACCAATATTGCTGTTCAGGCTTAATATATATATATATATATATATATATATATATATATATATATTAAGCCTGAACAGCAATATTGGTATGAAAATAAAACAAAAGCAGGATAAAATTTAAACTGAATATTTAATACAAAAATTTAAAAAAATCCAAAAAAAATCTATCTTTACAAAATATAAAGATGTTGTATTATACAAAAATACATGAGGTAAAAACATTCACTGTAAAATTGACAGCTAAATGATTGGAAAACTTCCTCTTAATGACTCCGATCAAACTTAACTAAAATAATCAAACTTTATATTAAATTCTTCCCAAAGAACCACACTGTATAATCAAACATACAGATACTTGTAATAATGTAGGGCCCTATCGCCATGTGATAAGGTCCTATGTGCCTGGAGGATCGGCATGTAATGTGGGCCGTTTGGGCGGCCACATCGGATAGCAGGTTTGGGCGGCTTATAGTATTAAATGATACACACACGAAGTTCGGGTAACATTCTATAATTAATTTAACTCTTACAAACTGGATAACAATGTATTTACAAGATGTACATGGATTACTAGGTTCAACTCAGACAGGGTAGAACGTGGTTATTAAGTATAACACAGTTCGCACCACTGACTGGTTGTAACTCTCTATCGTAACTGTTGCTCTGACTGTGCCTGTCTTACTTTTATATGAGTCCTCTTGATTTTGTTCGGTGGTCGGAGTTGCCCCCATTTCCACTCCAATTTCATTACCCGGGGTTGTGTATGTTTTGTGTTATTATGTGTTTGTGTGTTACGTTTGTTTATCCTATATGGAATGCTGTGTGTTTTGCTACATTTTTGTGTGTTTGTGTTGACCTCTGTTTATCTGTTAATTTTTGATTTTTTTCGCGGCTATTTGGATATCGTTATCCTCTGCGCGTCTTTTAATTTGCTTAAGTCCGTCTTTTTTAATTAGTCTCCGTTTTGGATTTATTATTTTTCTTATTGTGGGGTTTTCGTGTGACTTTATTGTTTCTATTGTTTTTAGTGTTCGTTTGCATATTATTGTTTCCAGTGTTTCGAGTTTCGTCTCTTTATGTATCTGCGCGTTTGTCATGTATCGCGGTGCATTTATCGCGAGTCTAATTACCTTGTTTATTTTCCCTTGTACCGATTGTCTTTGCTTTTCGCTGGCTTGATGCCATATTTCTCCGGCATATGTTGCGCCCGCGAGTATTATCGTTTTTATTATTAATATTTTATTTTCCAGTGTTAGTTTGCTTTTGCCGTTTAGTATCGGGTACAGTGCGTGTGTTGTGAACCCTATTTTTCGTTTTAATTCTTTAATATGTGCCGTGTATGTTAGTTGTGAGTCCATTGTGACCCCGAGGTATTTAACTTTTTCCTGCCAGTGTATTGTGTGGCCTTCGAGTTTGACTTCGTCCGGCCTTTTGTGTCGTTTTCTGTGTTGGAAGTAAATTGCCGCGGTTTTTAGTGGGTTAATTTTAATTTTCCATTTGTGCCTGTCTTACTTAAACTATTGTCTATATATACTTAGAGAAGATCCTTGTCTTACTTATGATGCGTTTCTAGAACACATCTACAACCCTGACACATAGTCTTGTGTATGCAACAAATACAGAGTGAGGTCGTGTTTATATAACACGTTACCGTTTGTATTAAAGGCGAGGCTGTAGCCTTGCTGAAAGTGTTACGCCGCGAAAAAAATCAAAAATTAACAGATAAACAGAGGTCAACACAAACACACAAAAATGTAGCAAAACACACAGCATTCCATATAGGATAAACAAACGTAACACACAAACACATAATAACACAAAACATACACAACCCCGGGTAATGAAATTGGAGTGGAAATGGGGGCAACTCCGACCACCGAACAAAATCAAGAGGACTCATATAAAAGTAAGACAGGCACAGTCAGAGCAACAGTTACGATAGAGAGTTACAACCAGTCAGTGGTGCGAACTGTGTTATACTTAATAACCACGTTCTACCCTGTCTGAGTTGAACCTAGTAATCCATGTACATCTTGTAAATACATTGTTATCCAGTTTGTAAGAGTTAAATTAATTATAGAATGTTACCCGAACTTCGTGTGTGTATCATTTAATACTATAAGCCGCCCAAACCTGCTATCCGATGTGGCCGCCCAAACGGCCCACATTACATGCCGATCCTCCAGGCACATAGGACCTTATCACATGGCGATAGGGCCCTACATTATTACAAGTATCTGTATGTTTGATTATACAGTGTGGTTCTTTGGGAAGAATTTAATATAAAGTTTGATTATTTTAGTTAAGTTTGATCGGAGTCATTAAGAGGAAGTTTTCCAATCATTTAGCTGTCAATTTTACAGTGAATGTTTTTACCTCATGTATTTTTGTATAATACAACATCTTTATATTTTGTAAAGATAGATTTTTTTTGGATTTTTTTAAATTTTTGTATTAAATATTCAGTTTAAATTTTATCCTGCTTTTGTTTTATTTTCATACCAATATTGCTGTTCAGGCTTAATATATATATAAGTAAATAAATTTTTGTGAACATTTCACTGGCGCCTAACATAATTCACAGACACGACTTTCCTTATTGGGACCCGAGAAGTTAGAAATCTCACCTTTGAAAATTCACCGGCTGAGAAACCTAGTTGGGAAAACTAGTTGTTAATGGTGGTCTGCTAAATTTTCAAACCATTATTCATAGCAGTATATTGCAATTATTGTCCTTAACTCTGTTGGTAGGTAATACAGTTACCTGCTTGCTAGTATTGAAATACATTTAATTCAAACAACAATATCTTTTTGGATTGTCTTTTTTAAAACCCGAGGAGATTGGAGATTGCTTTGGTTTGGATTTCGCCGAATTTCGGCCCATCATATGCATCAAGCTGTGGTAGATTTAGCTGACTATTTAGTAGATAATTATATTGCGGAAGATTCTTTATTTCCACCAACAGTTTGGGCCGAAGCTGTTGTAACTACAGAAAATTCTACAAATGCATGCGAGTCCTTTCATTCTAGGTTTAATTCAAATTTCTATTCGATGCAGCCTTCATTGTATTTATTTGCAAACGTTTTGAACAATTTTCAAACAGATGCCTATATTCGTATTCAAAGCCTTAAGGAGCCAGTCAAATGTAACAACAAAATTGTTAGACGTAGATTAAATATGTTAACTTCTAAAATGTCAGAATATATCAACAGTTTTTTAAAACGTATTGATTTTGTAAAATTTGCATCATATTTTCATAAAGTGTAAATATTAAATGTAAATAATGTATAATTATTGTATGTTTAAATGGATTCTTTGTCAATTGTGAAATAAATATGTATTTTTATCTGGATTCGTACTTTTTTAAAAATAAACTATCAAAGATTAAGTATAAATACATTCTTATATCTAGTCTCTGACACTGTATTTTGCAAATAAATGAGTATAGTGATTACATCAATTATTAAGAAGTCTGGTCCTCAATTCGTGGCACATTTCGAGGTATAGCAAGCGCCAATTAAGTTGGTGCGAGGAGGGGGTGCGCAGAAGCCGTTTTTAAAAACGTACACCCCCACTACTCAAGTAATTGTCAGAATACATTTGTCATTGACGTTTGACGGAACATAATGTCTTTGCTAGGGGATTATAAAGTGATACACGCTCAGAGGTTAGAATTATCTGACATTTGATGTAAAACCAAATACAAATCTCCCCACTACTTATAATCCTGCGCGAACTTACCCCTCCTCGCGCCAACTTAATTGGCGTTTGCTATACAAAACTAAACCATTCGTTATAATTTCATATTGGTCCCCAATTCGTGTCTGCCCGGATATATAGTATGTAACATTAGTTTATTGTTATACTTGAGGAAGCTACTGTGTAACGAAACAGCCGTCATATATATTTTTTAAATGTGTAAATCTACAAACATAATTTTTGTGTTTTATTTTATCTTGTGAAATGAATTTACATCAAGTAAAGGTGGAAACAATTCAAGATTTTTAACAATAAGTTATTACCATCTGAAGAATATCACATTTTTTCTATTTTGCGTTCGAAATGAACTTATTATGACACCCAAAACAGTATCGAAATGAGCTTCATATTTCGATACGCTTTTTTTTATTTTTCAATGTTAGTGTTGTTCGAGCACAGAAATAAATATCATTGCTGTCATTTGATTTTAAGAGTTTAACTATTTTTGACAGATATGATATATAAATGTAGGTGTAGGTTTCCACGGTCGTTCTCTAGATGTAGATCTCGGTTTCCGTGTTGGAACAGCGTCGAGTTAGGCGTAATTGCCAACGTTTCGTCCACTGTTTCAAGGGACATCTTCAGGGCTGTACGTAGATGTTCGTCGTTTCGCAGTAGCTTGAAGAATGCTATGACAGAGACCGATACAACTTATATAGGGGGGACCGGGTCAGATGATGGCCTGCTATTGGCTGGGGACAATGAGCCAATGGCATGCGTCGTATGGGCGTGGTGATTCTTAGTAGAGTTCAGTAGAGTTTGCCACGTCGGATGTAACGTATAGCCATCGTCTCTATTGAGATTGCGGGGATGTTTGTAAATTTCAATAGATTCACGGATTTTCCTAGGGAAATAATGCGATTCACGGGACAGAAGCTTGACATCTTTGAATAGAATTTGATGACCGGAGTTGAGTTTGTGTTCTGCCAGCGCTGAACCGGCTATATGTAACAGTCTAGTACAACGTTCATGTTCGGACACACGCACGCCGACTGGCCGCTTAGTTTCGCCAACGTACACACTGCCACACGAACACGGAATGCGATACACTCCTTGTGCTTGGAGCGGTGATATTTTGTCTTTAACCGAGGGTAAGAGGTCCGAAACTTTAGAATGGGGTCTGAAGACAGTTTTGACTTTATTTCTATGTCAATCTGTCTTCAAATCAAAACTGTCTTCAGACCCCATTCTAAAGTTTCGGACCTCTTACCTTCGGTTAAAGACAAAATATCTCCGCTCCAAGCACAAGGAGTGTATCGCATTCCATGTTCGTGTGGCAGTGTGTACATTGGCGAAACTAAGCGGCCAGTCGGTGTGCATGTGCCCGAACATGAACGTTGTACTAGACTGTTACATATAGCCGGTTCAGCGCTGGCAGAACACAAACTCAACTCCGGTCATCAAATTCTATTCAAAGATGTCAAGCTTCTGTCCCGTGAAACGCATTATTTCCCTAGGAAAATCCGTGAATCTATTGAAATTTACAAACATCCCCGCAATCTCAATAGAGACGATGGCTATACGTTACATCCGACGTGGCAAACTCTACTGAACTCTACTAAGAATCACCACGCCCATACGACGCATGCCATTGGCTCATTGTCCCCAGCCAATAGCAGGCTACCATTTGACCCGGTCCCCACTATATAAGTTGTACCGGTCTCTGTCATAGCATTCTTCAGCTACTGCGAAATGACGAACATCTACGTACAGCCCTGAAGATGTCCCTTGAAACAGTGGACGAAACGTTGGCAATTACGCCTAACTCGACGCGGTTCCAACCCGGAAACCGAGATCTACATCTAGATATGATATATGTTCTTACTCTACACAAACATCGTATATTGTATACAATTGCCGACAAGATATATTAGTTTCTATGTCACTCATGTTTATATTTTTAATTGAAATATCAAGTAATATTAACGAAAATTAATAAATAATATGTAATATAATATACCTCGCGGATAGCAAAATTTAAATTTTAAAATGTAAAGTTTCAATGGCCGCGGTCACTAGACGTACTTGCTAGCAAGCTGCTTGCAATCACCATGGTGACCGGTTGTTTATAATTCAAAACATGATTGCTTGCGGCGACCATATTTGCAAGCGTAAAAATTTTGTGCTTGCTGTCCAAGGATTGTATAAGAACATAGGATAGCCAGATCCCTATACCGGCAGTGTTGTTCGCATCGAGCCGTGACTCCGCCTCCTGTGACGTCACAAACGGACCAGTCGCACCGATAAATAGTTGAGGTCTTGGGTTGTTTGAGTTAAAGTAAAGTGTTTTAATTTAGTTTTCGCCGTTACCCTTTGTAAATTAGCGACTGAAATGCCGGGACGTCGTTGTGCGGTAGTTGGCTGTAATAACAGTCGTATTTCTACGAAAATCACTTGATAGTGACGCAGGTGACGCTTTATTTTTAGAGCGTTTTTTGGTTAGGATCAGTAATTTTTTCATTAAACTGTTACTTCGCGTGTTTTTGTATATTTTACTATTATTATTAATAGTATTTTGTTATCCACATCACACTAATAATACCTACCATGTAAAACAGTGCGGTCATAAGTAGTAAGTAAAATATTGTTTTAGTGTTTAGTTTCTAAAAAAGTTGCTTGTAGTTTTCGAAATGGGAAATGGTTGTGTCGTATTTGGATGCGGTCCTTGAAAATCAGATTCTCGTCATTGTTTTCCCAACCCTGCAAAGTATGACGAACTGCAAGGAATGGCTATCATTTATTGGAAACAAACAACCTGTTGAACTTACCGATGAATATGTTTATATGCACTATAGAATTTGTAGTAATTATTTCTTGAATACTGATATTAGACCTAATAGAATATTTCAAAAATGGTTTACCCTAAACTGTTTATAACAGGTATTGAATATGTTTATGTATGTATGTTAATTAAATTGTATATTATGCTAGAATTACAAATATAGACTAATTATTATGGAAGTGAAATTAATAAACTTCACAAAACTGTTGATCTTTAATTATCCGAAAGGTAAAAATTGAATACTTAATGGAAAGGATTGCAGATCTGTACCCAGTAATGTTACCAATTTTTACAAGTAAGCTTTTTCCATTAACAATATTTAATAAAATTAGGTAAAATACATATTTGTTTTTCATTTCATTTTTGCTATTACATTTGTTTTATATTAGTTTCAATGAAATGATTGTAAACTATACAAACTTTTAAGATTTAAAAATCTTATATAATGAGTAGAGTCTGGATTATATGCAAAATATGCTTTTTTTAATTGCCATATTTCATTAAAAAAACATTAAATAAACCCAGAAAACTCATAATTTTGTTGATATACCTTTTAACAACAAAATAATGAGTGTTCTGGGCTTATTTAATGTTTTTGGAATGAAATATGGCAATTAAAAACCTATTTTGCATATAATCCGGACTCTAATAATCAGTAATTTTTTTACAACTTTGTTATAAATGTAGTGTCACTATATTTATTTGATTATAAAACTATTTTGATACTAATTTTATAACTACGTTGTAAAAAAAATAATTTACGCAAAAATATTTAAAATAAAATGAATAAATCCAGAATTCAAATTTTCCCGGGAAAAGTTCTCCCTAACCGGTAGATGACTTTGTGGGTTCATCATTTATAATGGGAGCCGAGCTTACATTCGATTCTTATTATAATTATCGATGGCTTTATCGTATTCGTATATCGTGTGATCGTGCTTTACCTATGCTTTTCATCAATATAACATTTCTTTAAAGATAAAAATATCTCAAGAAATTGTTAAATTTGATATGAATAATCCAATATCTTTGGAACATTCAAGTCATATAAAAGAAGAATGCCAGGATGAAAATGATACAGATAAAGTATTTGTTTCTGAAACTGCTATTAATATAAACAATACTGAATTAAATGAGTACATGGGGAACGACAAAATAAAGAAATATGAAGTGCTCTCTGTAGATTGTATCAAGACTGAGTTGCCAGCATCTGAAGTAAATGATTTGCTAATCAATGGTATCAAAATAGAAAATGGAATTTGTCCTGCATATATACAAATTAAATACCACAATGGACTACCGTGTAAGTACATTTGTGTTCTTACACTTCTTACCATGACATCTTCTAATGTACACATCAAAGTTCTCTATTTGTAATTATAGATATTTTAAATTAAACGTAAACAATATATTCATAATGAATATTGTAATGCGTTATTGCGGTATAAATATTTGCTTCTAGAGAATAGATTTTACGATCAAATATGAAGGTACCTATGTATTAAAGAGGATAATTTTTTTGAAAACTAGGATGTACATATTTCATTTTTTAGCAAATATTTTGAAAGATTCTAATATTATTTACATATAGAACAAAATAATTGCTTTAAAGCACTTTTCTAATATGGGGAAAATTTGGAGAAGTTTTAGTTTACCAGGGATATTGTTTGTTGATAATACAACACCCCACTTCTTATATTAAATAGGTTGACCATAAACTTATTCAACATATATTTTAAATTATTTCCAATCCTCATTCTATTTTTTTTATCAGAATTTGAAGTCTATAATTTTGTGAGATTGTAAGAATGAATTTGTTTAACAGTTTGTAACCATTGCCAAGAAATCTATGAGGATTATTGTACGAAATGCAGAATGCTCGTGCATATTTTGAACAAAAGACCTTCTTCTGATATAGTTAACAGAGTAAGAGAATTACCAAAATATATGTTAGAAGCTAGAGAGTCAATTGAACATTTGGGAATTTTTTCTTTAAAAGTTGTACCTGAAAACGTAAGATTTGGTCCTTTCACTGGACTTAGTTCTACGGAACTGTCTCTGAGAATCAAAGGAGGAAGATTTGTGGTTAGCAATGACAAATCAGAACATCTGAATTGGATGCATTACATCAACCCTGCCAGAAATATTAACGAACAAAATTTATTCCCTTTTCAATATCAAGACAAGCTGTATTATTGTAGCACTCGTCAAATCCAGGAGGGTGAAGAGCTATTGGTGTATTTTGGTGAAGAATACGTAGATAATCTGTTTAAAAATGTGGAAATGGATTTTGTCCCCATTGCAAAAAAGGATGTTGAAACCGTATTTGCTTGCACTTTCTGTTGCTTGGGATTCAGTTCAAAGGAATATTTAACTGAACATAAAGCTGTGTATCATAGTGAAACTAACGATATGTTTTCAGTTAAAGGTAGGATGAATCATTTTAGTTTTTGAAATTAATACTTTTTGTAGATATTTCTGTAGATTTCAATTTAATACATCAATTTTTCAACCTTCAAAATAAATGTTGCTTCAATTGCAATAAAACTACAATAAATGAGTAAAATTTATTGTAAATTGTTTTATGAAGACATTGACAAACACTAGTATTTTTATGATAAGAACGCAACAAATCAGTTGTTTACATCTTGCAAATAATTGTCATTTGGTTTATAGGTTATAGTATATTTAAAAAGTTCAAAAATCTTGTTTACAGAATATTACAGATGATATTTTGGTTATACCCTTAAACTATTTAGAATGTTAATATTGTATATTTATCACTCTATATTTAGAAAAATACATAGTTTATGTTAATTAATAAAGTGTATTTTGATGGTGATATGGAGGCAGTCGAAGAACTGTGGCCATTAAATAATTCATACCTTTTGCCACCTACTTGTTTTGTTTTTACGGATTTAATATTATCATTTTGCCACGATTTTTGAGAGCTTCCATCTTGAAAAACCCAGGTTTCATCAAGAAAAACAAACTGGAATTATATTTTCATTTTTAAACTGCATATACTTTTGCAAAAATGTTATTCTTTTCAAAGCAATTTCAGGCAATTCCATTAATGCTCGTTTAGGGTCGTTTTTCTTAAAATGGAAACCAATATTTTGCAATATTTTCCACAAGAAAGTAGTACAACCAGTGAATATTTCACGTTCTCGAAGAACACTGTTCAATGTGCCCAAAGTAATATGTTGTTCTGCATTTGTTAAAGAATAGGTAATATTTTTATGAGTTTTATAGAATAATAGAATACATACTATTACTGTACATGACATAAATTGAATTTCTAACGGCGCATTGACTAAAAGCGTCAATATTAACAGTTGGTTTATCCTTGTTTAGGACTGGTTACAGGTTTTCCTTGTTTGGCTGTAGAAGAAATCCGATTAATGGTATTAACATTTATATTAAGTGCATTAGCCACTCTCTATAAATAAATATGCATATTATATAGAAATAAAACAAACAATTCTTAATAAATTACCTCTCGTACACAATTTAACGGCAATAAAGGTCCCTTGTTATCGCGTTCTGCCTTAAAATTTGTGATTAGTGGCAAAACTAATTCTCTTGCTGTTTTCCAAACGGTTTAGACATGATTTATTAGTTTCCTAGAAGAAGTGGTCGTGAAAGACGAAAAATAAAGATAAGACGAGAAAAATAAAATGAACAATAATAATATGAAACGGTGATTGACAGATGACAGGCGGATATCATGGGGAAATTATATGTACTACGTTAGTAAATTGAATTTCTTAGGTTCATGTACCCGATATTACTGGTTATGACGTGACTGATCACTAGAGCAGACCAATTTCCGTGCGCGCCATGAGCGCTGGTATGGGAGTGTAATTCGTAATATATTAGAATATGCGATAGAATAGGGACGCAACATGAGCTTGTTACCGATATAAGTATAGAGGTAAATTAAATATACATTTGATTTTCTGCTATTAAAGTAATATGCATAAACACACGAAAAATATGAATAATACATATTATAGCAGCGTTGTATGTACCTATAAATAAAATGGAAAATGTATGAAATCAGTGATTGTGTGCACGACAGAGGATTTAAAAAAAACACTTACCGTTTTAAGCGTCTTCCAAGGATTGACAAACTGGAGAAACCCGATTGTATATTTTCAACATCAGGTGCGTTTCTAAGGTTATTTCAGAAAAGCATGTCCGCCGTGAGGAAAAATATGTTTATATTCGGAAAACGAGCGTTCTACATCTAGTGATGTTATATTCGCATAATCAAAATACTTTTTTAAGCAACTTAACGCATCTGTAGACGTGCCCTCACAAATACGTGTTAAGATGTCAAAATCTGCATTTCTGTCTAAAGCACTTTCAAATTAAATTAGAACACTTTCACTTTTTGCGTCTTCTACAGCACACAGTTGTGCGTGAACATCTTTAATGATTTGCAGTGATTCCTCTAACGACAGCGACGAATTTTCTAATTTTGTTATTGCTTCTCCTAGTCCCAAGTAATTCTCACGAATACTTTGTAAATCCATTTTAATCTGGGCATCTTGAAATTGGTCTGCTCTAATGATAAGCATACGTGACAACACTGCGCGGAATAGGTAACACTGAAAATCCAAATTTTATAAAATGTGGGAGAAATTATATGTACTACGTTAGTAAATTGAATTTCTTAGGTTCATGTACCCGATATTACTGGTTATGACGTGACTGTTCACTTATCGTCAAAATACTATAGGTTACTTATTAATATTTTTTAAATTTTTATTTAGGAACATTATCATATTAACATTTTTCAGTTTTAGTCTTGTACGCCTTTGTTCTATTATTAAACAAGCTGTACTATACACTCTCACTTTCCACTGAACTCGCTGGAATACAAAAGTATTTCTTAGCACATCGTTTTAAGGGTTTCAGCTCCATTCCTGTTACCCAAAAGAAAATCCAAATAAAAAATGCAAGTATCCTTTCTTTTTTAAATTTGCCTTCCAAAATAAAAAAGGATCTACGTCCTGATTTGAATTTGGCCTTTCCAGGTATTGCCTTTTAGTTATTATTACATCAACTGTAATAACTGTTGATGTTGACTAGTGTCTGTTTCGATTACAGGCATTTGTTCTTTATTTTCAGGATGTTTTCTTCATAATATTAAACATTTCTTGTTCTAGAAAAGAAGTAGCCCCAATAGCATTTTCAGTACTGCGAAAACCTTCTCTTTTGAATCGAGGGTCTCAAACAGTTGCTACTCTAGTAACTAATCGTCCTTCATATGAAAATGGCATTGCTTTAACAGATTCCAAAAGTTTGTTGCATAGTGTCTTCCCTTCCTCAATATTTAATTCCAGTAGTGATGCTGTCAGATAATTGTACAGTCCAAAAGTTATTGTGATTATTAGAGAAATAGTAACATATTTATTACCTACAGGAATTTCCCATTACTGCTTTTTAAGATAAATTTCTCCATTTTATAAAACCACTTACTCGTAAGATACCAACGAGGTGTTATTTGTTTTTATCGTGTTACTGAAATGCCCTCAATACGTGAGTTACGTTCGCTAATTCATTAGAAGTAATGTGAGGACGTTCTACAATTTCATTATGTGGTAAAATCTATTATATTTTCTACCTTTTTTTTGAAACACTAACTACTTAGATATATTTCAACCTTAAGGAAATACTATCCATCTTTGAATTTGTTAAAGATATTTAAACTTGTCTTCGCACAAGGTATATGCCTGTTGGGATAATTAACTGTTTTAAATAAATGATGTATTTTTCAATAAAATGTATTTAATTTAAGATTTAAATATGAATGAAAAACAGAAATATTTGACAATTTGAAAAATGTTACTGGTGTATAACTGGTTGCCTATTATGCCACCACCATACATTTATTCCAATGCAAAATGAAAACAATAATTGCATCATATGTACTCACAACTCAACACAATGGTCAGAACATACAACAGATCTTTAATTAGCGCTCACTTATGGAAGGAACAATAGCTTGGTAGTATTTAGAAGGTGTATTCAGGATATATTACGAAAATATTGGTTTCTTTTATCACACATTTACGTAGTTAAAAATGTCGTGTATAAGAATTGTAGATTGTAAAGTACGATTTTTCTCTATGCATCGTGGTAAATCTTATAACTGTCTTCTTATTGATTGTACACCAATCGTGTTATAATCTTTATAAATGAGTAGCTTATTGGGTTTATCTTGTTGCTGTTCTAGTTGTAAAAATAAATAAATAAGTAAAATATATTTTATCGGATTTACAAACAGCGAAGTTACTTTTGCACAGTTTTGTTTTTAACTGAAGATTTTGAGAACGAACGCTAAATTCTATTGTTTTTGAATTTTATAATTTCTAGTCGTTGAATAATGTGTTTAATTTTAGAGCTTGTCCAGTGCCCATTTTGCAAAATATATTTGGAGGCTGAGGAATATTTAGAGCACCACAAGGATTACTGTTGTGTGACAAATGCCAGGTAAGATTCTTTTTTTGTTTTTTCATTTTTACGTAATGAAAACATTTATACAAGTGTCCCGTATCGTTATGTTCAGATTTTAGGAGTGTAAAGTAGACTTCATTTCAAGTAACAAATATGCAAAACTTGTATATCCATTTTTATTTGTTTCAAAGTTACAGAGATCAATGAATGTGATTGTCAGATCATGAAAAACAAATGTAATCCCTAAGTCAATAAAAACTGATTTTATTTAAAAAAGTTCAATTAATAATATTTTCGAAATGTCCACCTCCTTGTTGATGCAGGCTTGTGCCCGTAAGCCAACAGAAGAAGTACTTATTCGAATTTCATACATGTTTTGTCGGATTTGCTCGGCAGCCAGGTGAATACGATCCAACAACTCTTCTCTTGTGTTTGAAACTTGCGCGTAGTCTAAATTTTTCATGTACCCCCATAAATAAAAGTAAAGGGGATTAAGATCGGGTGATCTGGGTGGCCATGCAAGAGGACCACTTCGACCAATCCATCTTGGATAACCATGTGAAACCACATGTCTCGTCGAACATTCAGTGGGACATCCTCTAAAACACCTGGCAGTTCGTCAATAAGAAATTGAAGGTAATTGTCCGCATTTAAACTCCCAGGAAGAACGACAGGACCAATCAACAAGTCATCGATTAGGGCCGCCCAAACGTTAATAGAAAATTCATGTTGAAATTTAGATGGGCGTATAGCTTTGGGATTTTTTGATGACCACCTGTGCAGGTTTCTCAGATTTGTAACACCACTTCTCATGATCGTAGATTCATCTGTCCAGAGGACTGTTCTTCAGAAATTAAAATGAAGCCTTAATATCCAGGTAGAATAAACTAGGCGAGCATAGTGGTGTGCCTCAAGCAAACCGTTTCCCCTGTGATAGTGATATGGATATAAGCCCATAAATTTTAAAATTCACCAAACTCGTTCGTGGCACTCCTAGTTGTCTAGCGATTAGACGTACACTGAGAGATGGATCCCTTGTAACAATAGCTACTGCTTCTTCCTCTAAGTCTGCTGGCAAATTTACTCCTCGGTCGAAAATATAGTCACGCAGTCCGCATTCCCGAAATTGTCTGTCTGTCGGAAATCCGATGTCGGTATTCAATAACTGCTTGACGTGCACTGCCGTTACAGTAGCCATACACAAAATGCTTGTCCGCATACTCTTGAGAGGAAAATCGATGAGGCATTTTGAATAAAAAAAACGTGTCCACTCACTAATAAACTGTTGCGTAATGTAATCCTTTAATAAAAAATGCAGCGTTAACAGTCATCTGAACATTTGTTTATTGTATGATATTCATGGTTCAGCACTTACGAAATAAGTAAGAACGTTCTTTATCATAAATTAATTTCCCGTACTCTTTTTTGTAGATCTCTAAGAAATTACTGTATGCACTACGACACGTATTTATTTATTTTAGGATAACATTTTAATATGCGACGTTAACAAACACAGGCCTGTTATTGAATCCTATAACTTTTTTTTAAATAAAATCAGTTCGTATTGACTTTAGGATTACATTTTTTTTCATGATCTGACAATCACATTCATAGACATGTAACTTTGAAACAAATAAAAATGGATATACAAGTTTTGCGTTTTTGTTACTTGATATGAAGTCTACTTTACACTCCTAAAATTTGAACATAACGATACTGGACACCTTGTATAACACACACACAGATGTGTGTATTTGTAGTATTGCGTTCGCATTTACCTCAATATTTGATGAATCTGTAGACATCTGGAAATTATTTATTGATCATTTCAAACAACACTTCCCAATTTTGTCCTATCAGGTAGCACCATATAATATAGTGACATCTGACGGACGAAAGAGACTGCCGAAAATGGCAACTCTACCCTTGACCGGCTATGCCGTTACAGAAGGGATGAATATACGGATATAGGTGTAAGTCCATTAACACGATGCCAGATGGCAGTAAATATACAAAAAAGGTTTAAGTATATCAATACGTTAAGCACGTATTACGCATTTGTTACAAATGAAACAGACATGCAATATACATATCTGTAACTGTACACATGGACAATACACCTCGTATTTTCAGCATTTACTTCTGCTTAAGACACGTGTTTCTGCCATTTACGATTAGGGGTCATCAGTTAAGCTAGTGAAGTAATTAAAGCTTAAATCGCCTATAACGTATAGCAAATTTCGTCCTATCAGGTAGCACCATATAATATAGTGACATCTGACGGACGAAAGAGACTATGCCGAAAATGGCAACCCTTCCCTTGACCGGCTATGCCGGTACAGAAGGGAAGAAAATACGTATATAGGTGTAAGTCCATTAACACGATGCCAGATGGCAGTAAATATACAAAATAGGTTTAAGTATATCAATACGTTAAGCACGTATTACGCATTTGTTACAAATGAAACAGACATGCAATATACATATCTGTAACTGTACACATGGACAATACACCTCGTATTTTCAGCATTTACTTCTGCTTAAGACACGTGTTTCTGCCATTTACTATTAGGCATCATCAGTTAAGCTAGTGAAGTAATTAAAGCTTAAATCGCCTATAAGGTATAGCAAATTTTGTCCTATCAGGTAGCACCATATAATATAGTGTTATGTGTATGTTATAGTCCGGTATGTTATAGTCCGAAGCAACTTATGAAATATAAAAATGGGTGCGAAAGTAATTAAAAATTGCAAAACTAATCATAAATACAAAACCAATTATAAATGTAAAAGTTATTAAAGATAAATATGTCTAATCTATATAAAAAAAAACCTATATAACAAACTTAAACGCAAAAATATATATACAAAAGAGATAAGAAAGTTAAAAATAAAATGAATAATAGTAAATATGCTGTGATAAACACAAGGGAAATTCAAGCTAATAATGTCTCTGACATAAAGAAAATATACATTTGTTTTAAAATAAAAATATCAAACTTTAACTTAAAACTATATATGATCCATAATATAGAATAATCAATATGATTGTAATTAAAAAAAAAAGAACAGAGAATTTAAGATAATTCTCATACTTTAAATGAATTTGTTATATTTTTATTGTTCGAGACATTTCACGTAAGGATGTACTACAAGTTAATATTCTTTATTTCACTCTTCTTAACTGGGAAAGATATATCCTCACTTTCTTCAGATATTCTTTCCACGGGGAAAATGTTGTGGGGCGAATTGCACCATCATTCCAGCTAACTGCTAAGGGAAAGACAGAGAGTAACATAAAAATAATAACATACAATAGAATGGTTAAATTGGCGGACATAATTTGTAAAATTAATATCGAAATGTAAATAAATTAATATTACGATAACTTTATATATTTCAAACTAATTTATATTTATTTCAAAATTTATTTTTTATATTTATTTAAATTGTCACTTTCATAATTGAAATAATTAGCGCGAAATAAACAGCTAATTTATCTACATTAAAATTTTGTATCAATACTAGTTTAGACACGCCCACTTTTTAAATGTAAACAACCCCGCGAATAGGATATTTTCTTTCTACGCATAAAACATAACCCTACATTAAAAAAACCAAAACAACTTTTTGAAAAATATTATATTAATTTTGTTTATATGTCTGAATCAAAACTTTATGTATATTCAAATTATTATTACCTGTAATTTAAAGTAAAATTCGAGGCTATTTCATAAATGCATACTATGGTCTATTTTTAAACTAAGAGGAGTAAATGGAAAAGCCACATTTACACTGTAAAAGTTACCAAATCAATGACATTCTGAATGTTTTTTAAATTTTCGTATTTTATTAGTTTTTCTTTATTCATTGAGCTCAAAGGCAACATTTAATTTAGCGTTATTTCCCGCTTAATTTACATATATAGAGCTTTAAGTAATCAATACCAAATTATTAATTAAATCTACAAATCTATTATTTTTCTTTTATTAATAGAATTTATTCTCCAACATCATACGCAACCAATCAAACATATTAAAGACAAGGATTGCAAAAATACCATAGAATTGCTTAATTGCTAAAATCTATTAGACTTTTATCAAATTATACGACGACATCGAAGTTAACTTTTCTTTACGTTTCTGTTAACAGTTTCAAGTATAAAGTAACGTTAAATGGAAACAAATGAAATAGTGTTTTAATCACCATATTGAAATAAAAATATGTGACGCCATCTTCCAGAGAATAGCTAAACTATTAGCTAATTTTTGCATAACGTAATCCTACCTCTGAAGCAACCAATCACGCATAGTAATTTTGGCGCGATTAATTTAAAACGCTCCTCTTAGTTTAAAAATAAACCATAGGCTCTGAAAAGAAATAATTGCCATCAAGGCGTCAGTAGAAATTTTTATTACAAGTGCCAGGAAAAGTGCTACTCCAAAGTTTTTAATTAAATAAAATCTAAAATACCTGAATTAGAATTTTAAAAGTGTCCGGAAAAGAAACACATAAATTTGAAGCTACTTTTAAACCATTTTTGAAGGCGATAAAATCGAAGAGCGGCCAGTAATCGATCATAGCATCTTTTCGATTGAAACACCGGCCCGAGAACAACCAACGCCGTCGAAGCACGCCAAAGCCGGCATCGCAGTATCGAAGACTCCGTACTTGAACCATACTGCGAATTTACTGATCTACGCCGACATCATTCAAGATACCTGGCCCTTATTCTTCGTAAAACAGGTTTTATTAATCTCAATTATTTCGAAAAAGACTTGTTAAAACATTTTACAACTAAACAAAATTTTACTAAATCAAAAACTCATAATTTTACTTTAAAAATTACATTTCCAACATTACTCATAATTTGTAAAAGAACTTTGATTATTAAGGATTATAGTACTCACCTGAATTTGTTTGTCGATGCATTTATATCATAACTTATATGAAAATATCATTACCATTATAACATAACCTTTTCAATTCACACGTGCACGTAATTGTAATTCCATAATTTGTCGTTAGGCACGTTTTATTTGTTATTGTTTACAGAAATCTTATTTTAATCAACTTTTACACATATTTCTTTAAACTATTCTTATTTATCGGTGCTTAGCTGGAGATAACTATGTTATTTTATTAAACTATTTACTTCCAAACACATGAGGATAAATAGACGGACGAAGATCCTAAGATAGTCAACTTTGCAATAAATTTCTTGCTTTCCGACATCTAGCCGCAAATACGAAAATTATATGAGAAGAGCTGGTGAACTTATGTAATAGGTCTGTAAACAAACCAAGGCGCCCAACTTATAGTACGATTACCGTACTATTCCATTACCATATAATTATATCATTTAATATCTTTACTCTATTATTATTATTCTCAGATCATCAGCGCTAATTCAATATATATATATATATATATATATATATATATATATATATATATATATATATATGAAAAAAACCACATCCGTCCAGAAACGTGCATATATCGATATTTCACTGTCGTTACAGATCATCAGTACACGATATTCTAACATGGACATGATTTTATTTTTATACTTTCGTGTATATACACGAATTATATTGAATTTAATTGGAGTAAGAAATAGCAATTATTCAAATCTCCTCTCACATGTAATTGTCGCTAAATTTGTGCAATTGATTCTACAATCTGACAAGATTACTCCTGCCGAAGAATGTAGACGCAAACAGGTCGCGACGTTAGCCATCCGCCTGTGCGGATAATGAAAATTGAATATAAAAATATCGATATATGCATGTTTCTGGACGGATCTGGTTTTTTTCATACAATTTTCATTATCCGCACAGGTGGATGGCTAACGTCGCGACGTGTTTGCGTCTACATTCTTCGGCAGGAGTAATCTTGTCAGATTGTAGAATCAATAACACAAATTTAGCGACAATTACATGTGAGAGGAGATTTGAATAATTGCTATTTCTCACTCCAATTAAATTCAATATAATTCGTATATACATATATATATATATATATATATATATATATATATATATATATATATATATATATATATATATATATATATATATATATTAATATGTTACTCTGAATGTTATAATAATAATTATTACCAAACCAAATTATAAAATATAGTGAAACAGGTATTTTAAATGGCCCTTACGTTGGTTCGTCTAAATTGTAAAACACCAGTTGCAACAGCCCGACGTTGGGCCGACCAATTAATATGATACTCTGAATGTTTGACTGATTATAAATACAAAATTAAATGTTTAAATATACAGGTAAGATAAATTTTCAAAATGTGAATTATAAATCTCTATATTAGATATGCTATCCAATGTAACACATAGATGGGGTTGTATAACATTAAATCTGTTCCTTGCGTATGATGCAAAAATACATAATTGTTAATAAGTATACTTAACCTAACTGCTGTTCTTGTATATAACTTCTTATAAGTATATTAGGGTGGGCTAAAGTTTGTGTTATGTGTCCGGCTTCGAAGAACAATTTGACTCTTGTGTTGGGCATAGAAACATACCCTTTAAATTGTAGGTTCGGTGACTGCAATAGAACACTTACAAAATCAGCTGATGCCAATGCAATAAATAATGGTATTTCTATATTACGAAATAAAACGAGTGAGATTAGGACTAAAATAAAAGACTTTAATGACGTTATAGAGAAAAAAAACAGGTAAGTGAATAAATTAATTTGATTATGAATATTTAAAATGTATCCTGTCACGTGATAAAATAAACAACAATAAAATCTAGGTTAAACAACACAACTAAAAGAACGTGACATGAATGAAGCTAAATGCAAAAAAGAAATCTATTATTAAATTTAATAAATTATAACAGGAAACTGTATTCTTCGTAACTTAAATTACGTAATACTTAAAACTAAAAGTACCCATTCGGTTTATTTATTTAAAAAAACTTTAATAAAAGTTTTACTACGTGAAATTAATTAATATAATATTTTCAAAATTTCAGAGGAGATTTCAAAATACTTAAGTGACAAATAGACGAGGCTGGCTCTTCAAGAATCTTCTCGTTTCCAAAAATGCAGGATACAAGTTTTGCGTGTGGTTGAATGGCGTTCCCTCTATGGTTCGGGTTTCGTAAGATGCGGTCCCCGGTGAAATGAAATTTCCGTTTTGTCAGGAACTGGTTGGAGTATAGATTCCCAAAAGGCGTTAAAGTGTTGTTGGATATTCTGGTAATATTTTAATATGTGTGTTGTATAGTTTTTTATATAATTTAATACTTTTTCTTCTGTTTTCAGATGGAGCACTTAATTAAACGTCGGCGTGGTTTTCGGAATTTTTTTACAACATGACGCCAACTTTCATTTGTTTTGTATCTCGGCTTCTTATTCGTCCAACTGTATGTATTTTTATAATCTCGACATTTTATTATAATGAAAATGACAATTTAATCACTCTAAATATACATATGCTTAATATAAATATTATAGTTTATTTTAGTGAGTAAATGATTGACGTGTGAATGTTGACAATTGTATATAATGCTAATTTTATAGTGGGGATAATTCCCGCTGTAATTATTTTAAATTTGTATAGTCTCGCCTAAATAAATGGCGTCATTTATTATCGATCAATTAAGTTGAAATATCTTGGGAAATACAAGATAACGTAATGAAATGACTAATGCAAATGAAAAGATTAAAATAAACAAATATGAGAATGAATTTTAAACAATTAAAACGCGAAATCAACTTTATTGATATTACATAAGAAGAATTCAGTTTCAATATTTTTTTAATTATTCTAAAGATTACATACATACATTAAAATTCTATCTTTTGCTAACTGAGGCATTCTTAGGCGTAGGCTTGACCTACATCAATATATACATATCTATTTATATATGTAGAGAAATACAGCTACACAATTATATAATGGTTAATAGCGTGTTCGATAATACATTAAAAAGTGATGGCAAAGTCATGGCAGGAAACGTGCCATTGACCATTAGTCCTTAGCTACCATGTAATGATTTAACTCCGTTTTTAACACTGTGCACAATAATCATAAAACTGTCTTTTAGCAGAGGCGGATGATACTTCTCCGACGGACCACGGCTGCATAAATAATTCACATTTGATCATGTTGTTGTATTCAAAAAGGTTTAAATTTTAATTCGGATTAATTTAATTTCAGACATTGCGTACTTTCACCACTGGAGGTTGACAAGCTAAAAGTAGAAAAGCGTTCATCTGTGAGAAGCAAAGGCAGAAGGTGGAAACGTGGAATATACAAATGTACACAATGCAAGTTCAGAACAATGTACAACGCCGACTTCAGACGCCACACTAATGAACATTACGAGATAAAAATGTACAAATGTGGAATTTGTCGCCGAGGGTACAAAACGAGAGACTCTCTGAAGATGCACATGGAAAAAAGTCATCCCGGCAATGAAAGTAGAGATGTCGGGAAGCACTATATCAAAGCTAATGTTAAAAATGTGAAAGGAAGATCTCCACATTTACACGATGGTAAAAAACAATGTAAATGCTCGAAATGCAAATTTCGAACAAGGGACAAATGTCACTTAAAATCACTAAAAATAAAACATCTGAACAGAGGCAAATATAAATGCGCAAATTGGGAGTTTAAGACACATTACGGGACTTATTTAGGAAAGCACATGAAAATGAAACATCTGAAACAAAAGAATTTTAAATGTGCAGAGTGTGAATACCAGACAAACTTAAAGTCAAACTTAGAAATGCACATGAAAGGAAAACATCTAAATGCTTATAAATGCTTAGAATGTGAATACAAGACTGTCTGGAAGTCAAATTTAGACGTGCATGTAAAAACAAGACATCTGAAACAAAAGGATTACAAATGCGCAGAGTGTGAATACCAGACAAACTATAAGTCACTTCTACAAGCACACAGAAAAACAAAACATCTGAAACAAGAGGACTTTAAATGCGCAGAATGTGAACACAAGACAGCCTGGAAGGCAAACTTAGAAATGCACATAAAAACAAGACATCTAAAACAAAAGGATTATAAATGCGCAGAGGGTGAATATAAGGCAAGCAGCAAGTCAAATTTACATGTACACATAAAGACAAAACATCTGAAACAAAAGGATCTTAAATGTGCAGAGTGTGAATACCGGACAAACAACAAGTCATCTTTAAAAACACACATCAAAGCAAAACATCTGAAAGAAAATTATTATAAATGTGGAGAGTGTGAATACAAGACGGCCTGGAAGTCAACTTTAGACTTGCATGTAAAAGCAAGACATCTGAAACAAAAGGATTTAAAATGCGCAGAGTGTGAATTTAAGACAAACTACAAGTCAAGCTTAGAAGTGCACGTAAAAACAAAACATCTCAAAGAAAATGACTATAAATGCGCAGAGTGTGAATACCAGACAAACGCCAAGTCAAACTTAAAAGTGCACATAAAAATAAAACATCTAAAACAAAAGGATTATAAATGCGCAGAGTGTGAATATAAGACAAGCAGCAAGTCACATTTACAAGTACATATAAAAACAAAACATCTGAAACAAAATGATTTCAAATGCTCGGTGTGTGAATTTCAGACAAACTACAAGTCATCTTTAAAAGGACACATCAAAGCAAAACATCTGAAAGAAAATGATTATGAATGCGCAGAGTGTGAATTTAAGACAAGCAACAAGTCACATTTACAAGTACACATAAAAATAAAACATCTGAAACAGAAGGATTTAAAATGCCCAGAGTGTGAATACCAGACAAACTACAAGTCAAGCTTAGAAGGGCACATAAAAACAAAACACCTCAAAGAAAATGACTATAAATGCGCAGAGTGTAAATACCAGACAAACTTAAAGTCAAACTTAGAAGTTCACATAAAAGTAAAACATCTAAAACAAAAGGATTATAAATGCGCAGAGTGTGAATATAAGACAAGCAGCAAGTCACATTTACAAGTACACATAAAAACAAAACATCTGAAACAAAATGATTTCAAATGCTCGGTGTGTGAATTTCAGACAAACTACAAGTCATCTTTAAAAGGACACATCAAAGCAAAACATCTGAAAGAAAATGATTATGAATGCGCAGAGTGTGAATTTAAGACAAGCAACAAGTCATATTTGCAAGTACACATAAAAGCAAAACATCTGCAACAAAAGGATTTTAAATGCCCAAAGTGTGAATACCAGACAAACTTAGAGTCAAACTTAAAAATGCACATAAAAGCAAAACATCTAAAAGAGGAGGATTATAAATGCTTAGATTTGTGAATACAAGACTGGCTGGAAGTCGAATTTAGACGTATAGTTTATTTCAAATTATAAGAATATAACTTCGAACGGCTCTAATGCTTTTATTTCACCACCTGCGGCAATAATTACCTGGCCGCCCAATACGATTATCTTTTACGCAAACAAACTGCTGAGGTCCGTAATGACAAAATTTAAGTAAATTGTAATTACTGCAATTTAGATGAAATAAAATTTAATAACAATGTAAGTACCAACAGTTGTTAATTTGAATATATAGTTATTATATATAGTTAAATAGTCATTAAATTACAATTTAGATTAAATAAGTGCTAAGTTAGTAGAGTTGGTATATATTACATCTAATATTGAGTCTATTTATCATTTATTGTTAATCTTTACTGCTGTATACATTTTTGATTTTTCTCTCTTTACTTAACGAACATGTGGCGACCATTTGCTGAAAGTGGTAGTGATTATGATGTGGATAGTGATAATACTGTTGGAGCACGACAGAGAAAGCATATATCAGAAGATGTAAAACAGATAATTTTCAATGTCTATCATACCCTGATGGAATAAAATAACGAACTACAAACCCGGAACATTTAACGAACGTCGCAATTAACCAAGGTGCCTTTTGTAACAATATATAAAATAATTAAGAATAACGCAGGGCCTCGAAAGCAAAGAAGTGACAAAGGAGCACCGAGAAAAATTGAAGAGTATGAAATTGATACTATTAGGCAGCAAGTATACTCCTTCTACAGAGTAAATGTTGTATCTACACTTGACTGCTTACATAAAAGAATCAGTGATGAGCCTATAAATATTCAGTGTTCTAAAGCAACCTTGTGGCGAACGCTAAAGAAAGCTGGTTTTAAGTTTGGCACTATAGACAAAAGTCGCACAATTATGGAAAGCCCGAGGTTACCGAAACTTCGATATGAATACTCAACGGAAATTAGAAGGTATAGACAGGAAGGACGATTCATTTGTTGTTTAGACGGGACGTGGTATGACACCCATGAACAATTTGCAAAGGTTGGGTGAATAGTTCAAGTATGTGTCAGTTGGGCGCGCCGGTTTCGAGAGGGAAGAGAATAATCATTCTGCATGCTGGGTCAGAAAAAGGATGGATCGGACAGCCGCTATTATCTGCTAAAAATGTTAAATCCTCAAGTTTAGATTACCATGAAGATATGACCTCATCTTTATTTGAAGAATGGTTTTGTGACACTTTGCTGCCAAATTTACCAAAAGATAGTGTGATAGTGATGGACAACGCTCCGTATCATTCTCGGCAGCAAACCAAAGTTCCTACAAAATGTAATAATAAGAAAGATATTAAAACATTTTTAGAAGCAAATGATTTATATTTTGAGGATCATTATACAAAAAAAAACAATTAATAGAGGTGATGAAGACAAAAGAATATTTAAAAGATTATTATGTGGATAACAGAGCCAAAGAAGCAGGACATACAATTTTGCGTTTACCACCATACCATTGCATTTTCAATCCCATTGAATTGATATGGGCCCAACTGAAAAATACCAAAAGACGAACAAATCAAACACAGAAATTTAGTGAAAGCAGTGTAACACACATAACAAATGCTATGGAACATATAACTGCTGTAAATTGGAAAAATGTTGTTAAACACGCAATAGCAAAAGAGGACGAAGAGGACGCGCATGTACAAAATAGTAGCACCTTTGATTATAAATTTGCAATACGATTCAGACACAGACACCGATTTGCAAGACGACTCAATCACAGATGATTTATGAAATGCGGTGACACATAAAAATTTTATTGTGTATTACAAATAAATTAGCTTTATATATCCATATGTATCCACTACACATATTGCCACACGATTTGTAACTTTTTCTTTGTATATAAACCCAATATACAGATATTTTTTATTATATACTTGAAATTAACAGCGTTTTTTTATTATATTATAGGGCCCTAATTTATAGTCAATACGGCCCCTAGATTCATACGTTGCAAATAGGTAAACCGTACCCGTTCAATAAGGAGATCAGGTATAATAATTATCATCACAGAAGGTGGTGCAATAAAAGCATTAGAGCCGTTCAAAGTTATATTCTTATAATTTCAAATAAACTATACATGTAAAAACAAATGGATTACAAATGCGCAGATTGTGAATACCAGGCATACAGCAACTTTTGTTTGCAAGTACACATAAAAAGAAAACATCTTAAACAAAATTATTATAAATGCACATAATGCGAATTCAAAACACCGTGGAAGTTAAGTTTAAAAGTACAGTCGAATTCCTTTAACTCGAACTTCTGTAACTCGAATATTTCGTAGTCCCGTACGTTTGCTATCAAGTTTATACATTAACTCCTTCAACTCGAGTTTCTCTAACTAGAAAGAGATCATTTGAAATTTTAGACATAGCATTTCTCTAACTCAAAATTTCCAAGAAAGCGAGCCAATAAAACAAACAGTAAATGACAAAATTCGGGTTCCGATAGAGGTTATAATGTGTATAAAGGTTGAAGCACATCTAAACGGCTCGTTTCGGCTCTTACCAGCACCGAGAAATTCATGAGCGGAATAGACTGGCACACTTGTGCTGCTGGAACAGGCTCTGTCGCAAAATAATTTACCTGAAATCTGCTGTCAACTTCATCGTATCACCCTGAATAAGAACGAGTATAAACGAAATTTAAAAACATCCGATGTATGCTGGAAGGATGCTGGAAACGCAAAGAAATTTCGCTGATGAGTGCTAGTCCCGGCAATCCTTCACGAATTTCGGCAGCTCATTAACTGCGATTCGATTCTGGTAAGTACGATTTATATCTCTAAAATTTTGACATAAAAATTATTTTAGAAAGAATGGTTTTGGCAGTATAAAAATACTTTCGCGATTTACCAACCGGGTCTGTTGGACTCATATGTCGTTTTCTGTATAAATGTAGGTAAAGCGAGTGTGTTTTACAATGATAGTGGTTCGCTTATAAATTCCGGACTTGCCCGCTGCTAATAAACCTTTCATGTCATTCCCCGATGTATACAGAAAGGGGAAATCCCTTTATCATGTGGAATTTGGGGACTTTACGTGTTTCAGCATATAGCCGCACGTCGTGAACAATGCATTAGTGCTTATCGAATCTGTGTAGGTTACTTTGTTACTGTGAATAAGACAACATTTATATTTTGGTCAGTTGTGATATGCGGTTTGATATTTTAGCATCATTTTTCATCAAATGTCAGGTAGTTATTTCTGAATCTTTTATTTTCTACTTTGCGTTTTACTCATTACGGAAAATGAATCGTAGAAATAAGGAATACCAAAACATTTTCAAATTTGTTTATTATTTCAACGCTCTCGATTAGCGACATAAATTGTTTTTCCAACTGCAATATAAAATTGGAAATAAAACTGTAATTGGCTTTAATAAACGCCAACTGTTGAGGTATTTCTTTACTCGAATACACCTTTTGTGCGTCTATCACATATTGTGCATCCCCATCAAGATCCATAATAATTGTCTTTATTCCTTCATAATGATTTGCATGAAAAATAGCAGCCTCCAACAACGTTCCCCATCGTGTGATTTCTGGTTGAGGAGGAAGCGGAACACCGGGTAGATGTTGTAAAACTAAACTCGTAATGGGCCTTTAAAAATACTTTCTTAACACTACTAATATAATTAAAGTATTTACTAAGGGAAAATGGTTTCTGACTTCTTCTGCAACACGATTTAGTCCGCACGCCAAACAAGTTGTTTGAATTAAATTTGGGCAAAAGATTTTCAAGTTGAAAGCTGCCTTCACCATGTATGGTGCAGCATCCGCCAAAAACAATAGAATTTTCTCTGTCGGAATCGATTCCGGTAAGAAGAAAGTTGCCAGTTCTTCATGTATAAACCTTGTTATTGTCAAATTATTTGCCTTCTCCAACTGTTTTGGATTAAATTAAATAAGATTTTGCTGGAACCGATACGTTAAGGATACCAATCATTAAATGAACTATGTATCGGCCCACACTATCAGTAATTTTATCTACGCATATATAAAGATAATTGTTTGCAACAACCTTCTTAATTCTATTCAATGTTTCTGCATAAACACAACGAATATATTTTTTTCTTAACGTGCTCTCATCGGGAATGTTATATTTGCTGATGTACTTTTGCAAAAATAACTTGACATTTAAATTATTTAATTTATGTAGTGGAATATCTGCTGACACAAATCTTCATTAAATTGTTCTTGTTCCGATTTTTTGTGGCAATCACTGCGGTAATGTTTGCTGACTCTTCTTCGTCAATTTCATCTTTGTTAGTTTTGCAGCATGAGATGGAGTTTTCATATGTTTGTCGACTTGGAACTTTCACTCACTTGTAATTTACAAAAAAAAATAACACATCATCGGCTGTTTTCTTATAAAATAAATGTTAGTAAAAGATAAAGGAACAATTAAAAACTTAATTAATTAATTAATAAGAGGAAATAAACTTAAAATTTTACTCGCAATCTGCAGCATACTACGCAAAACACTTTTTCTCCACCCATACGCAATTCTGAATAATGTGCAATCCATCCAGGCAGTCGCTATTTTCGGCATTTTTGCTATTATATATCACAACTCTCAAGTTTACACTTCGAAAAGCCAACGTAAATAGACGTTTAAAATCAAATTACTTTCGAATATTGGAATAAATTTCTCCGAATAGCAAAGAAACACATATACTCCTAATTTTCTGGTAAAATGTATTTTTGTATTTATTTAGAAGTTTTAAGGTATTAGCTTTTCCTGGAATTTTGTCTCGGCCTGGATGTATGGGAAGAGCATTATAAATTCTTGGAGGCGCTTATCGGAAAAATAACGGGAAGAGGCTCAATAAAATGCTATTTTTAATTTAAAAAGGGCTGTTTAATGTTTGTTTGTTTGTTACATCCACGACATATTTTTAGTAATGCCTATAATAAATTTGATTTAGTAAATAAATAAAACTCGGATACTTAAAATATGCAAAAATGCTGAATTACTACCAAAATATGCAAATAATATACAAAATGCACATATGCAAATAAGCAAACTGCATATAATCCGGCCTTTAATCATTATTATAATTATAACCGTTATTAATAATATTATGAAGAGGAAAGACAAGTCTACTAACTTTTTTTTGAAGTAATTGCACATAATAATAAACAATAAATAAGACAAGAATTCTAAAATGTCAAAAGAAAAGAGAAATGAATTTAAATTATTTTCAAGTAATACTAGTATTCTAGTATTACTTGTTTATAGTTTAAATTTAAGGACTATTGTCCTTAAATTAAAACTATAAACAAGTTTGTCTACTTAAAATAATAATTTTTCTGTGGGGTTTGTGTCTTTTTGTTCCTGACTTAACAAAAAATTTGACAATATCTGAAGATTTTCATTTTTAGCTTAATGATTTTAGTTTTGTGTTTTTCGCTTTCAAATTGTAACCAGTCAGGGTTTCCTGATAAATCATTTTTACTTTCATTAATAACGCCGACTCCTGAATTATATTTTTGACATGATTTACTTAGTATATTAAAAAACTCAATAAATAAATCCAAAGTCCAAAGTCTTTATATAGTAAATTCCTTTATTAATAAATTTTCCGACATAAATCGCAGTTTGTGTCTTTGAGTATTTTGTAAGCAACATAGCCAGCAACGTAAATATTCGAACAGGTTTCGATTGTACATATTAACGATGTATATTCAGTATCGGAAAATTGTGATAAAGCAGAGTCTTGACCGGAATGATTTACATTCTCGATTGCATCGGACAAGTCCTCATTTTCATCGGCGCTGTCACAAATTTCGAGGTTTTTGGCCTCTTCAACAGCACAATTTCCACTATCCACAGCAGTGACGGCTCGGGGTGGTTCACATAGGGAGTGCATAATTTCAAAATTAAAAAGTGTAATACAAAAACGCTTACCCAATCCTTATAAATTTCACCGACGTACTGTTCCAGACAGGTACTGTTCATTGTAGAGTTTGTTTTGAGGGAATAGTAAATATTACACTACACAGTTTAATTACATCTGACGATAAACGAAGTCCATTTTACGTGTCTTTGACTTGCAGAACAGTTCTATCACTTTTTCATTAAAGTTTGGGAAATCATTTATACATTCTTTTTCACAAGATAACATAGTAAGGGCATTTAATCTCTCTTCTTTCATTGTATTTCTCAGGAAAGTTTTTATTCTCTTCAGCCGTGAAAACTGGCGTTCCGCTTCGGACGTTGTCATTGGGATTATAATGACAATTTTTAAAAGCTTAACAACTTCATTAAAGGTGTCGCTTAATCCATCCAGCAGAAGACCTAGCAGACCTACAGCACCGACTTCTATATTTTGCCTAAATTCTTCTCTAGAATATAGAACGCTTAATTCAGTTCGTAGTCTGCTTTCATTGAGGCATGGATAAAATTTCACTGCTTCTTTAAGGCAATCTTCCGGAAATTTTTTTTGAAAAGAGGAGAACTGTTTAAAAGAAATTAAGTTTGCTAATATTAAGTGCCCGGTATACCGAAATCTAGTTTTTATTTCTAGCAAAATAATATCGCACACTTCAATAGTTTTCCTCCTTCTTTGGCTACCATCAGTTACTCTTCGCCGCTTTGATGGTCGAGGAGTCAGTTCTGGGTCATTTTGTTTAACCAACTGATTATCTGTGTCAGCGATTTCGGTTCGAATTTTTCCAATAGCGCGTTCAAAATTATCTAAATTATTCTTGATTTTTAATGCATCTGTATTGACATTTTGTAATTGATTAAACAATATGTCCACATGTGGCATAATTTTATGAAAGAAAGTTAACCAATAGATAAAATTTTCCTCCTCTAAAATTCGCAAATTGGCACTAGCTTGATGAATGGTAGTTTGTAAACTAGCTTCTCCCTCGATTTGTTCTAGAGCTTCAATTATTTCTTCTCGGTGCTCATATATTGTATTCACTGTCCTAGAATTGAAGTTCCATCTTATTTTTGAAGAACGAGGTAAGCTTTTTCTCTGAAGGAATTCTTCCAATCTTGCAGCTCGTTGTGGTGAAGTGGAGAAAAATGTACATAATCCCGTCAGATTGGCAAAAAAAATTCTGCAATTTACTACTGCTCGATGTAGCATGTGACATGATTAGATTTGTCTGATGTGCATAACAATGTACAAAATTAGCCCTTGGATACTGGTCTTGGACATGTCTTTGCACGCCGTTAATAGCACCACTAATGACTGCTGCCTCATCATAGCTCTGTGCAATCAGTTTTTCTGGGTCATCAACAAGCAAACTAATTTCGTTAAGGATGGAGGCAGATAAAGAATTAGCATCATGTCCACTAGGCAGAAGAAATTTCCAAAATCTTTCGACCGGTCTCGCGTTCACAATATATCTTAAAACAACCACCAACTGAAACTGATTGGACACATCTGTGGTTTCATCAGCTATCACAGATATGAAGTCGGTTGCTTTAATTTCACTGGCAACTTGTTCATGATACACATTCAACATTGCATCAAGCAGCTCATTCTGTATCGTTTTTGATAATCCCTTAAAAACCGGTGCTGCTTCGATGTGATCTCTGAGCGATTTATCCAATTCTGTCGTAAAATTTATCAATTCCCGAAAAATGCCCTTGTTATTCGACGTTTGCTGTTCATCATGACCCCGAAGTGCTAGTTCAAACGCGCCACAAAATCTAATGCAATTTATTATTAAATTTAACACATGCCTATTTTTTGTTACCTTTTCATTGTGTTGAATTGCTTTTCTATATGATGAATCTAAAACATTCTGAATGTTATTTTTTCCTAAAATTCTTAGACTAAATATATTTTTCAAATGCCCTTCGGAATTTTCATGTTTACTAATTTTAGCACTAAGATGAATTAAGTCTCTTATTCCGTTCTTTGACCAAGACGGTTCACCACCAAACAAAAGACACGGAAAACAAAACAAAGTATTTTTAATTTCACACCCACAAATCCAGTCATTTTTCTGATAAATATTCATTTTGAATTTCCTTATATCGTCTTTACCTTTAACAGATTGTTTATTTTCTAAACATAATTGAGGCATCGGCCGATTAAGATTTTTTTCTGCGATTTTTTCATTATACGTTAAATGCGAAAACGCGTTGTTTTCTAAAAAAGAGATCGCAATAACGCCCGAGAGCAGTCTGGTTTTGTTGCTCCAACGCTATGTATTATACGACATTGAAGTACGGCAAAATACAGTTCTCCCCACCATCAATGTAATGTTAATGCCTTCACAGAGCAACGGTAGGGCTTTGCTCAGTATATCTGTGACGACGCTCGGTGTATGTACGTTGTTAGCGTGCCACGTTCCTCATCAATAACTATGAATACATAATATACATAATAAATAAATACTTTCAGTTAGTCGCCGCTTGGTTTGTTTTGTTTCATAATTCCAGGGGGTGCAATTGCTCACTTGCTCTCATTAAAGAGCCGCCACTGATCCACAGCCTTTCGGAGTCTAATATTAACGTTATGTTGTATAGCTAAACTTAGTTAATTTACGGTCAGTGTTAGAGTATATCCTCCTCGACTTCTTACGACAGAAAAAATATTCTAAATCATCCTGATTCTGAAAAGAAGTTATTAAATAATTGATACGTATTAGCTCTTAGCTGGCACACAGGGCGATTCACGATCCCAGCACTTTGAAATCGTAAATAAGTTATATTTAATTATTTGAAAATCGGACTCCTGGCGCCATCTGTGTATAGTACATAAGTTCTACTTCCTTGCGGAGCAGGTACAGTTCTCGACAAATAAAACGGGACACTTTTTTTTATTTATTGTAAGTCCGGATTACAGCTACCAATATGATTTGGAGTTAGCAATATATGAAAAATTTTATTTATCGGTTTGACAGTATCCAAATTTCAAAACCGCAATTAAATCATATTTATTTAAATGACTAAAAGTTAAAAAAACCTTTTATTAAAAATTATAATAACATAAACGTGTTGTCAAAATTAATATTTTGTAAAAGAGCACCTTCTACCTCTATCACAGCATTGATTCTTTCAGGCATTGATCTTAGTAAATTAATGACATTATTTCGGCCCAGGCCGTTTGTACTATACGAAATAATTCCTCTTTGCTGTGCACATGAAGATTTTGCTTATTAATGCGTCAATTTATTTGATTTAATTCATAACATTAATTGTTTTAGAAAAAGACTTAGTTACACAAATAAAATTAAGCCAAAATCGTTTTAAGAAGTGTCCCGTTTTGTTTATCGAGAACTGTAGTTCCATCACTAAGGTATCAGTCATGGGGGTATAAGTAAAATATGCGAAATATAAAACAAGTTTTAGTTCGCATCCTAATTAGTGGTGGGAAAAAGTGCTATTTCTAAATAGCAGTTGCTATTGCTATTTCTAAATAACAGTTAAAAATAACAGATAAAAATAGCAGTTGCTATTTTTGTTTGTATTACGCTAATAATAAATATACACTCTGTTCGTTTTCAGTTTGCAGTCACATGATCAATTTTCATTTATTTTTAGTAGTATGAATCTAGTCGGTACTTTTGAGTCAAAAGAGGTTTAAGTATTTTATAAATATAAAATTGTTATTTCAATACATAATGTTTTCTATTTATTTTCTAAATGTTTTTCCTGTTTAATCAATCGATGTTATTGACCAATGTAATGGTAATGAAATTGGAACGATGCCGTATGACATAACCTAAAATTTTTGAAGTATAAACACAGTAACTTTGGAAGTTTTAAATCTCAAATACGCATATAAAATAATATTCTTTAAAGAAGACAAAGGTACATGTAGAAAATGCAGCCTTTCATGTATTGTAAACAGATGCTTCACTTCTAGCATTAATCGCATTAAATAAATTTGGAATAAGAAATAATCTGGAAATTGCAGAAATCATACGAGAAGAAATTCACTAACATAAATGAATTACAAAGCAATTCAATATAACCAAAAAGTAGAACAGAAAGGTTGGGAAATAAGAAAATAGGAAGCTAAATTTTGATTGTTTCATATGTATAATCAAATTTTTTGCATTAGAAATTAAATAAATAAAAGCTCACCTTGATTATATTGGTATTATTATTTCCAAGAAAATGGTTAATAATAATTACACGAATAATTCATTTGTTTACAAAAACTATAGAGAACTATTAGTATTACGTATAAATTAATTATACAGTTCAATTATTACATTGCTACGCTAAGTAAAACCATTGAAGATACAACTTCATTTGGAATCAGTATGTTAAAAAATTATCATAACTGTTTGTTAAACTTGCTCATATAAAAACTATTCAACTTAATAAAATGCAGATACTTTAATCAATACAATAAATACAAAATAGCGAAATTGTATTATTCTATTCTAGTGTTAACAGATATGGATGTGACTGCACAAGTGAGCGCTGATATTTTTTAATGTTATTCTGCATAAGACTATTAAAACCTGATTTTTAAATGCCATACAGCATACTAAACTCAATGAACAACAGTAGTGCAGTATGTGACAAAAGCTATTTTCTTTATCTTCGCAATTTATGTTGGTTGTATCTGCAAACTCTTGAGTTGTTCATATATTAACTGAGCATATTAGAAAATAGAAGTATGTAGAAATAGCAAATAATTCATCTAATTCATAATCGGTCTAATAAGAAATATTTATTTGAATAAAACATATTTACATGGAAGCTTAAATATATAATCTTTCTAATACAATCATAAAAACACTATCATAGACAGAAAATAATGTTGTCTTTTACTAACATAAAATATGACACCTTTAGTTGCAATTACATATATTAATCTGAATCAGAGTCTGATTCTGTACTTGATTCTGTAACATTGATTATTACTGGAGCTATATCCAAGTCTACGAAGCAGTTTTCTCTTTCATACCATTGTTTTATTAAATTATCAGTATGCCTTATGCAGTTACTCCATGTATTACTATCACATGTATGTAATGCCTCCTTCCACATTTCTTTCACCTTTTCGTAGGTGTAACCAGCCCTACCGATGTGCACATTGTAATATGTTTTTGCTTTTGCCCAAATTAGCTCAATAGCATTGAAGTCACAGTGGTATGGTGGCAGTCTAAGAATTTCATGTCCTGCATTTCTTAACAGTTCATCAATTTCATAAACTTTCTCTTTACGGTTTCGATCCTTTGGAAAATATCCATGTTTCATCTAAAAAGACAACTTGACGCAAACCAGAATTTGTATTCTCAATGTACTTCCTTAAAAATACACTTCGCATTACACTAACATCAAGTTTTTCCATTAATGCTCTTCTATTATCATCTTTTTTATATTTGAAACCGATATGTTTGAGTAAAATGGAAAGAGATGTTTTTCCTATTTGCACCATTTGTTTAGTTTCCAGCTCTGTCTTCAATGTTTTCAATGTAACATGTTTTTCTAAAAAAGTATATCGTTAAAAAATAAATCATTTATGAAAATAAAATTGCTTAGAATACTTTGATGAAACATGTCGTATAAAGTATTTCGGACTTCCATTTTCAAGCTTTCTGGCAAATCTTTGGTTTTTGGTTTACGTCGGGGTATTTGTTTTCCAGGTGATGATGTCCCACGTTTCTTGATATTGTAAACGGTTCGGACAGAGATCTTAAGAGCACTTGCTACTCTCTAAAAATATTTTTCCTCATTAATCTAAAGATATTAATTTGGTGTTATCTTACCTCATAAACTGAATCAACAGACAATAATGGACCTCTATTATATTTCTCTTCTTCAAAATAATGAAGAAGGTTGGCAACTAGATTTTGTGCCTGTGAATCTAGACGTTTAGCTGGCATATTCTACAACAAAAAGAACACAAACATGAAATTTTATATCACTTCATATTATGAAAATTACATTTTGCGATATGCATATCAATTTATCAGAAAATGTAATTTGTCAGTGTCAAAGTAAAATAATTTAATTAAGAAATATTACGTTAAATACTTACGATTAATTACTCGAAACTGACTATTATTGTTGCAAGAAGAACAGATAAATAAGAAATCTTAAAATATCAACGGAAAAATACAAACAAGGGCTAAAGTAAAGCATACATCTGCCACCGATTTTCGCAAAAATAATTGATGGGGAGTAAAATAATTAAGGGGGGCGCTTAGAAGACCTTTAGGGAAGCAGTTTATCCAAATAAAGTTTACAAAGTTTTAGGAGGAAAGCCACTGTTAAGCTACAAAAAAAATTAATACGCTCAAATGTCCTTTTTACATTGGAATTTTCTATAGCGTTTATTTACAAAATATACGCTAATCAAAGTTAATATACAGAAAATATAAACGCCAATTGCTTTAGTATAAATCAAGGATACTATAAAATGCCAAGAAAACTTTATATGTTTGTATTTGGATGTAAACGTAACGTTCGAGGTTAGATCACATTTTGAACGTATTTGATTTTTTGATAGCTTAGCGGTGTCTTTGCTCTTAAAACTTTGTAAGCTTCATTAGGATATATCACTTTCCTAAAGGTACTTTAAACGCCCCCCTTAATTATTTTATTCCCCAATAATTATTTTTGCGAAAATCGGTGGCAGATGTATTCTTTACCTTAGCCAAGCCCAAACAAGCACTAAACATAACCTGTATATGTCGATAAATACGTATTTTCTCTTTTGACTAAAACAGTTGTCGGTATCTCATATTATACAAGACATGCTAATATTATTTTTCTTTGTCTTTGCTACGAAGAAATTTCAAAGACGTATGTCTTGTATCAAATGACATACGTTTCAATTCTGAATATTTGTAGCTCAATATATCAGAAAAACAAAGTATATAGATTCTGTGTCTGAGATAGTATGACATAGTTAGTCATGTGACTGCAAACTGAAAACGGACAAAGTGTACATATACATTACATACATACTTATAGCATATAAGGAAAGAAGAATTGATCACGTATACGTGATCTGTGATGAGAATATAATAAGAAATGGAAAAAAATTCTTACAATTACCTGCTAAAATATAAAAGATAAAATAAGACGAAAACACCTACAATTTAAAAATAATATTAATAAAACTATTATATAGGTTCTAAATACTGCAAATGTAAAGTCAAATATACGAAGAGAAGCAAAAAACGAAAAGAAAATAATTGATTTAATTACGCTTCACAAGCAAAAAATATGATATGTACTAGATATATTTTATACCATATAATCGGCAATTCTCTCAAAGGTCTTTTGTTTTAAATACATAATATAGCCTGTGATATAAGTTAATATTTGCAATTTTTAAATATCACATCTAGCGTTTTAATAGTAAATTAGACTGTACTGTAGTGTTCATTCGTTTATTTAAAGTATAAGTAAGTATAATTATTTTATGTTCTTAGAACTAGTAAAAGAAATTTGATTTTCAAATGAACAGTAGTTTAAGCAAGCTACTTCGTTTATTTATTAACTTTAAATCAAAACTTAGAACGTCTGTTTCACAAGAATAAAAATAGCCTAGGTTAGGATTCTATTCTTTTCGCGCCAAAACATAGCCCATGTATTCCTTATGCGACTTCACGGGTAGCTTATTTTCGACACCATTTAAAATTTACAACGATACTTGGAGTGAAAAAAATTGAAATAGATTCAGAAATATATAGGCTAGAAAATGACTATCTTGTTTTTTATTTAAATCGTTACAAATAGCAGAAAAAAATGGCACAGTTATAGTGCGAACCTATTTTAAATTTTTTTTCTGGTATTTGTAAAATTGAAAATCAAACTAAAACAAGCTGTATATCCCCAATATAGAAACTAAGAATTATATAATTCATTTTAGGTACAATTATCGAATAATGGCGGCGCAGCAAGTAAAACAAAAAAGTCAATTATTTGGAATTTTTTTACTCCACAAGACGAAACAAAAGCCACATGTAATTTTTGTAAACATAGCATCTTATAAATCTTCTATAACAAATTTAAGACATCACATAGTTAAAAAACATCCATAAATTCAAATAGCAAGTCAAACTAATACTAATAAACAAGCATTAACTTGTTCCACTGCAAATAGACAACAAGTAACTAGCTGTAGTGACACTAGTGACACTACATGCTTTCACTCTTGCTATTAGTTTATCATGCTCAGAAACGGCTTCTATAGCGAATACACAAGTTTAAAAAACTAAAAGTTCCAAACAGTCTGTTCAAACGTTACTTGCAGTCTCAAAAAAAATAAACTTTAGTCAGAAAAAAGTAATCGATGACAAATTGTTAAATATGATAACTAGAGCTGAGGATGTTTGCGGTACGGCAGGACCGTATTTTTATATTATATGATATAATATAAAAAAGCATCTTGAAGATTAGATTTAGGTTTCGCTAAAATTTAGTAAGTAAAATATATAAATGTGTTCTTAAAATATACAGGGTTAGTTAAAAGTATGGAGACGGCGATTTATTGTCGTTAATATTCATTTTATTGAATTATGTTCAATATGAAAGTTTGGATATTTTGATGTACATTTAATATTTGAATTTTTTTTTTCTTCAATTGTTTTTTAACAAATCGGAGACTGTGGCTTATAAGTGAATAAAATAAAATTAAAAAACCCTTACCACAATAGAATTTAATGATTCTAAATACGTATTTCTACAACCACGTTGTCATCTTCAGTAGAAAAAAAAGTGTAACACTTGAACGCACAGAAACACTCACAGAAGGATTGTTCTGAACGTCTTCTAGTTTAACACTAAATTCTTCAATCAATTTAAGAAGCATTTAGTGTTAAACTAGAAGAAGTTCAGAACAATCCTTCTGTGAGTGTTTTTGTGCGTTCAAGTGTTACACTGTTTTTTCTACCGAAGATGACAACGTGGTTGTAGAAATACGTATTTAGAATCATTAAATTCTATTGTGGTAAGGGTTTTTTAATTTAATTTATTCAATTGTTTTTTAGTTACGCCTGTTCGCGCAGTTTTTTTAAATGGGAACTAGTAAATTTTACTCTACCATTCGATAGAGAATTTTTTTCTCTTTACAAAAATATCTTTGTTTTTTTAAAATTCATTTTAATAACTTTTTTATAAGAAAAGGCCGGTTCATGTGTTTAACAGATGTTCGGTACATCGCAGATAGACAGAAGCGTAGCGATAAACAAACTTTAGCGACATAATTTTATCAGTGGTTATTGTGTACGTCAAACCTTTGACAGAAATAATTCATTTGTGCAATTTGTTGCCGTTAATATTAACAATGGCGAGTTTAAGTGAACATGAACGAATTGAAATACTTATGATGTTGGGTTATGGAGATAGACGCAGAAGTTTACAAGACGTTTGTAATTTATTTAATGATACGCATCCAAATAGAAATCCAATTTCTAAATCCTTTGTTGGTAAAACTTTAAGACGCTTTGAACAAACGGGTAGCGTTAAAGATTTTCCAAGGAGTGGAAGACCTAGAACAGCAAAAAGCGATGATAACAAACTGGATATTTTATTGGCTGTATCTGAATATCCCCAAAGTTTACAAAGTTAAGCCCGATAATGTCGAAGATTTACAAATCCGAATTACCAGAACGATACAAGAAATTCCCCGAGATTTTTTACAGAACTCTGTTCGGGGTTTTGTAAATCGATTGGGTCATTGTCAAATTACTAATCGACGACAATTTGAACACTTACTTGAATTTACTTTGCTATTAATTTGTTTTATTTTTCTTGTAAAAAAGTTATTACAATGAATTTAAAAAATACAAAAATATTATTATAAAGAGAAAAAAATTCTCTATCGAATGGTAGAGTAAAATTTACTAGTTCCCAATTTAAAAAACTGCGCGAACAGGCGTAACTAAAAAACAATTGAAGAAAAAAAATATTCAAATATTCTCAATTGTACATCAAAACATCCTAACAAACTTTCATATTGAACATAATTCCCTAAAATGAATATTAACGACAATAAATCGCCGTCTCCATACTTTTAACTAACCCTGTATATTTTAAGAACACATTTATATATTTTACTTACTAAATTTTAGCGAAACCTAAATCTAATCTTCAAGATGCTTTTTTATATTATATCATATAATATACCTGCCGTACCGCAAACATCCTCAGCTCTAATGATAACTGCTGACTTTCAACCTTTTTCAATCGTAGAAGTTAAAGGATTTCGGGAATATACTGAGGCGCTGAATTCATCCTACATTCTACCCAGCAGAAAGACATTGTTAACTATATTCTTACCTGCAAAATTTGAAGAAATTAAAATAAAAACTCTAGAAACAATAAAAAGTGCGCAATCCGTAACCATTACAACAGATTGCTGGACATCTTGCAATAATGATGGATTTATTGCAATGACAGCTCATTTTATTGATCCCAACTTTGAAGTCAAATCGCTACTGTTAGAAGTTAATTGTTATGGTGATAGTCATACTAGTACAAATTTAGCGTCTGTTAAGAAGAGTAACATCTGAGTGGAATGTTGAAAATAAAATATTATTAACACTATCCGACAACGCGGCGAATATAAAAAAAGCCATCATAGACGAGGTACAATGGAAACATTTTCCCTGTTTGGCCCATACTATAAATTTAATTGTCAATGATGCGGTAAAAATAATATCTCCAATAATAACTAAAGTATCTGAAATTGTTGCTTATTTTAAAAGAAGCACGACAGCAAAAAGTAAATTAGACTTTTTTCAAAAGCAAAATGGCAAAGAACCGAAGAAATTGTGCCAGGCCGTTTCCACTAGATGGAATTCAGTATTTTACATGATGCAACGTATTTTAGAGTTAAATGAAGAAGTTCGGACATCATTAGCTGTAATTGGAAGGGAAGATTGGCATAGACTTTCTAATGAAGAGATTGACAATATAACACAACTTATTGAAATATTAACCCCAATGGAGTCTACAACAAAAATTATGAGTAGTGAGAAACAAGTCACACTTTCTTTAGTGATTATTATTACTAAATGCCTTCATGATAGGTATAAACAGCTGATAGCAAAATCTCATTTTTCCAGGGAATGTAAGACTGTTCTGGAAAGTATAATTACTGGAATTAATACACGCCTAAAATATGTTGAACAGAGTACAACAACAGCCATTTGCACTTTCTTAGACCCTAGGTTTGAACATGTTGGTTTTACAACCGACGCGAATGCAGATAGAGCAAAAAACATAGTCATGAATGCATTAATAAGCTTAATTGACAGAAAAGTTAGTGAACAACAAACAACATACAAACACACTCAAAATGATTCATCAGAAGGAACAGAAATAAATGAACTTGATGAGACTTTAAGTGGAAGCAGTTCGTCTATATAGGCTTCCTTCGATAAAAAAGCTTATGCTTTCACTGGCGTTACTGCCAATAATAGATCTCGTGCCATTATCGAAATTCAAAGATATATGGAACAGCCACTTCTAAGACGAACTGAAAATCCTTTGGATTGGTGGAGAGAACATTCCTACAACTATCCCTATTTAAGCGAATTGGTTAAACAAAAATTTGGAACTGTTGCAACATCAGTGCCATGTGAGCGCGTCTTTTCAAAAACAGGTCAATTAATATCTGATCGCCGCAACAAGCTATCAGCCAATAAAGTTAAACAAATTATGTTAATCAATCAAAATTCTTGCATTTGAAATTTTATATAATAACTTAGTACATATTGTCATGAATTTTTCCCCGAAGAAAAATTAAAGAAACAGTAAAAGACTATATATATTTATGTACATTTTATTCCAGGAAAATAATTAGAGATATTTTATTTAAAATTCGATTATAATGTGTATTTTTGTCCACGTCTGTAGAATGTTCGAGCGTGGTTTTGATGTTTGAGGTTCCCGCCACTTCGGAAGTATATTGTCGTAGTCGCTGCTTTGAGTTTGTTTTAGGTATGGAGAGATGCATTTCCGTAGGGCAGCGTTAGAGATTTTCCATCCGTTAGACAGATAGGTTGTGTTAAGTTTTTCTGAATAAAGACTTCCTTTTTATTCAGTTTATTATAGTTAATTTCGGTTTATGTTTTTAGTTGTGTTATTCTGATGTGTTTAAAGTAATTCTCGATCAATTACGAGTTTCCGATACTTGTAATTTTTGATTTGTGCGACCTATCTGAAATCTCTCTTTTAGTATAATTTTTTTAGTGAAGTGTGACGACTACATTAATTAATGTACTTGTACATTTGCAAGTATATTTATATATATTAATTTAGTTATGATATTTGTATATTGATTGAGCTCGTAAATTCAGTAAATTTTTAGTTTATAATATTTTATAGTCAGAAAAATTTTCAACATTTTATTTTTTTAGCTAGTTTTTGCTTTTAGCTGGCTGTAGTTGTATTGAAGGTCAGGGAAATTTGGTGGGAGTTTGATCACGTTATTAGAGCGCATGATCTTGCCATTTTGTGAGTTGCGCGCTGTCAGATAATTTTCTGTTTGACGTTTGAAGTTGTGGGATAACGTAATTTAAAGTTTGAAAGTTTTTCCAACTATATAATTAGTTTTAATTTAGCTCGCGGTCATGTGAGGTTTTTTTTCTTGTATACAAGTCAATATTTATACAAGTTTTCCTCACGCTGTTGCATTATTGTTGCTTCAGCACTTCTTTATACTCTATAAAGTCGATTTTTTTCTTTTTTTTAATTTTTATAATATGTTCGTACTGTTAATGTTTGTTTTCTTTGCTAATATCTTTTGTTTTATTTAACACATACCCTTTGAGGGTAACCCTGAAGATACAATAGTTCCTGGAAGGCTGTACTGACTAGAGTGAAACCGAGCAAGCTATTGTGTATTGTGGGTCAATTTAAGAAATTTATCAACTCCACAATACATAGCAATATGTTAAATATTCTAAAGAACATTTTTTTTTATTATAAGACTGAAAGTTATTTTATTTCATTTTTTATTATTAACATTTTTTGTTATGGAAGTAAATATTTTATTTCTTATTTTTATCTTCTTATATGTCCAATGTCCTAAATTTATTTCCGAACTGTTCTCCATAATACCATATAATTATATTCTCGGCTGTTGTTGCAGATACTTCTTGGTGAAACATTTTAACTTCATACAGTAAATAATAAAAATAAATTAAAACACTTGGCTTGTTTCACTATGAGATTTATTTAAATTCTCTAACAATTGTTTCGGCTGTTATGCCATTCTCAAAGAGATCTATAAATCTAACTTAAAGACTATCGCACTTGTTCTTATATGTTGTCTGTTCTTGTGTGTAGTGGGGGTGGTATTATATTGTGTATTACGGTGTCTATAAAGGGTGTATTGGCATATTCTATCTGTGTGTTGGTGATTAATAGATTTTGTTTTTTCGCTATTTTTATTTCTAATATTTCTAGGAGGTCCAATCTCTTGGTTTTTGTGATATTGTGTATTAAGTCGCAGTTATCTATATCGGGGAAGTGGTTGAGTTCTATACAGTGTTCGGCAAAGCCTGTGTTTTTCTCACTATATAAAATTGACTTTTTGTGTTCTTTAACTCTGTTTTTAATGGCTCGTCCACTTTGGCCGATATAGATAGCTTCACAGTCTTTACATTTTAATTTATAAACACCTGATTGGTCCATTTTATCTCTTTTATCTTTGTTGTTGCTAATCATTGTTCCCAAATTTGTTTTATTTACCCAGCTTATTTTGATATCTAATCCTTTTACTATTCTGTTTATTTTATTAGTGAGTTGTGGTATGTATGTAATTTTGTGCCATCTTTGTATATTTTCTGTTATTTTCGGGTATAGGTATTTGTTCTTATTATTTTGTATTTCTTTACGTTTTAACAGTTTATCTACGATTTTAGGGTCATATCCATTATTTCTTGCGATTAATTTAATTGTGTTTATTTCTGTATTAAAATCTGTCTTGTTTAATGGTCTGGGCCAGATATGTAGACGACGTAATTTGCATATGGAAGGGTACAGATAGGCAATTAACGGAGTTCCTAAAAGTAATAAATTCTATAAACCACAAGATACAATTTACAAAAGAAACAGAAAAAGACAAGAAAATAAACTTTCTAGACATTACAATAAACAGACATAATAATAAGCTTACATTCGAAATCTACAGAAAACCCACTTTTACAGACAACATATTACACGCAAACGCTAAACAATCGATGAAAATAAAAATGTCAACATTCAATAGTTATATACATAGAGCCACAAACACACCATTAAACAAGACAGATTTTAATACAGAAATAAACACAATTAAATTAATCGCAAGAAATAATGGATATGACCCTAAAATCGTAGATAAACTGTTAAAACGTAAAGAAATACAAAATAATAAGAACAAATACCTATACCCGAAAATAACAGAAAATATACAAAGATGGCACAAAATTACATACATACCACAACTCACTAATAAAATAAACAGAATAGTAAAAGGATTAGATATCAAAATAAGCTGGGTAAATAAAACAAATTTGGGAACAATGATTAGCAACAACAAAGATAAAAGAGATAAAATGGACCAATCAGGTGTTTATAAATTAAAATGTAAAGACTGTGAAGCTATCTATATCGGCCAAAGTGGACGAGCCATTAAAAACAGAGTTAAAGAACACAAAAAGTCAATTTTATATAGTGAGAAAAACACAGGCTTTGCCGAACACTGTATAGAACTCAACCACTTCCCCGATATAGATAACTGCGACTTAATACACAATATCACAAAAAGCAAGAGATTGGACCTCCTAGAAATATTAGAAATAAAAATAGCGAAAAAACAAAATCTATTAATCACCAACACACAGATAGAATATGCCAATACACCCTTTATAGACACCGTAATACACAATATAGTACCACCCCCACTACACACAAGAACAGACAACATATAAGAACAAGTGCGATAGTCTTTAAGTTAGATTTATAGATCTCTCTTTGAGAATGGCATAACAGCCGAAACAATTGTTAGAGAATTTAAATAAATCTCATAGTGAAACAAGCCAAGTGTTTTAATTTATTTTTATTATTTACTGTATGAACCATATAATTATAATATGCAATCTCTTTGGTTAATCAAAATGCTATAATAAATTACAACGCAAACGCAACAGCGCTTAAACTTAAAAATAATAACCATCGTCTTCGTAGAATATACAGTTCTACACTCGCAAGAAAAATCTATCGATATCAAATTTATATTTATAATTTAACCTCTTATTTGCTTACAGATAACAGTTTATACGATATGCAACCGCATTAACAGAATAACCGATACACCGATAACAAACAGCAACTCATATCCAATAGCAACTCATCTCTACCTGTTATTTTTATTTCCGAATAGCAGTCTGCTATTGCTATTGGCAAATAACAGTTGTCAAATAACAGATACACAATATGAAACAAACATGTAAATAATTTACATATCTGTAACTATGCACATGGACAATACACCTCGTATTTTCAGCATTTACTTCTGCTTAATACATATGTTTCTGCCATCTAGGCGTCCTCAGTTAAGCTAGTGAAGCAATGTATACAAATTAATACAAACCTGTTATAAACAACTGGTTTGTATTTGTATTTAAATTTACTGAAATAGCCCGCATAGATCAAGGAAGTTCCGTCCTATAAGAAGACAACTATTTAATAATTGACATCTTACGGACGAAAGATTATTATTAATTGGTATACATTGCTTCACTAGCTTAATTGAGGACGCCTAGTTGGTAGAAACATATGTATTAAGCAGAAGTAAATGCTGAAAATACGAGGTGTATTGTCCATGTGCATAGTTACAGATATGTAAATTATTTACATGTTTGTTTCACATTGTACAAACGCTTTATACGTGCTTAACGTATTGTCATACTTAAACAAAACCTTTTTGTATATTTACCGCCATCTGGCTGGTTGGTAATGGACTACATCTACATACGTATTTTATCGTTTCCCGTAGCAGCTTAGCTGTTCGAACGATAGGTAGCCCTCCAGACAAAGTCTCTTTCGCCCGTAAGATGTCAATTATTAAATAGTTGTCTTCTTATAGGACGGAACTTGCTTGATCTATGCGGGCTATTTCAGTAAATTTAAATACAGATACAAACCAGTTGTTTATAACAGGTTTGTATTAATTTGTATACATTGCTTCACTAGCTTAACTGAGGACGCCTAGATGGCAGAAACATATGTATTAAGCAGAAGTAAATGCTGAAAATACGAGGTGTATTGTCCATGTGCATAGTTACAGATATGTAAATTATTTACATGTTTGTTTCATATTGTACAAACGCTTTATACGTGCTTAACGTATTGTCATACTTAAACAAAACCTTTTTGAACAGATACACAAACAGCAACTCATCACTAATCCTAATGGTAGTAGGCGAAACTAATCTGATTTGCGCGCTCATTGTTGTCGTTCTTATTATTAGTTGAGGTTAGGTAGCCGAAACACGTGCGTTATTTGTGTTGTATTGAATTTATTGTTTGTTACTGTGTTTTTTCTTGAACTATTTCAAGTGAATTCGTTTTTTGTATATGTTTTTTTTTTGTCTAGAAATTCAATTAATAGACATTAAGATTAGATTAATTTCGTTTCGAGAAATACCTTCAGAAAACATCGGTAAGTTCTACCATTATACAAGTACAAGTTATATAAATTAAGTTATGCAATTAATTAATGTGGATTTATAGTTATGGGTGTACAGAAATGTGCTGTTCCTGGATGTGAAGATATGTCTTCTCCTCGTCATAGATTTCCAAACCCAGAAAAGCAATTGAATCGATACAAATTATGGATTGACTCAATCCGGAACATAAAATTAAATAATTTACCACCAACTGCGACATATTATTCACATCGTGTATGTCACAAACATTTTCTTTATCTAAGCTGCTTGCGTTGCCATCCCGAAAAAATATTATTAGCTTATTAAGCAACGTTCCTATAAGACCTGGAATAAACAGTATGTTGTTCAACCACTTGAAGACAGCTGCTCAACGATTAAAAAAAAAAGATTGCTATTGTGTTCTACTTTTTGATGAACTGGCACTGCAGCCACATCTACACTACAATCAAGTGTCTGGTGAAGCAGATGGTTTTGTAGAAACAGGATATGAACGCACCAACAAAATTGCAGATCATGCACTTGTATTCATGGTTCGGGGTATCTTTCGACAATGGAAACAGCCTATAGCCTATACATTCTGTGAAGGTAATACCAAAACAGCCACACTAGTTCGGTTTATTAAGGATGTGATACGTGCTGTACACAGCACTGGACTGAAAATACTGGCCTGTGTATGTGATCAAGGCATGAGTAATGTAGCAGCAATAAATGCCTTAAGAAATTCTACCAAAGCTGCTTATTTAAGAGATGGTTCTCAATTAAATGAACATGTTTTTGAAGTGGACAATGCAAGGATCATTCCTTTGTATGATCCACCACATTTATTAAAAGGGATAAGAAATAATTTCTTAAATAAAAATATACAATACACCAATGAAGACAACAAATTATGTGTTGCCAAGTGGGAACACATAATGAATGCTTATGCTATTGATGCACCATGCGGACGACTACGTTTGATGAAGAAATTGACTGATTACCATGTAATACCTAGTAAAATTTAAAAAATGAAGGTATCTTACTGTAGCTAAGTATTTAGCAATCAGGTAGCATCGGGGATCAAGCGGATGAGTATAGACAGTAAGTAACAAACATATATACAATTACGTGTGTGTTTATTTTTTTTTCTTTGTTAGTGTCAAGAAGTGTTGATGGATCGACATGTATGGACAAGGATGCAGATCGAACTGCTGAGATATTACTTATTTTTAATGATGTCTTTGATAGTGTGAATGGAGGCACAAAATATCCAAAAACAGCACGAAAATTAAGATCAGCTGCAACAGAGCACTCACGTCATATAATGTTTTGGAAACATGCTATAAGGTTCTTAAGGAAAATAAGTTTTATAACAGTGGATGCACGACAGAGATCCATTCCTGCATCAATAAAAAATTGGATAATTACATTAGAAGGATTTCTGTTATTAGCGAAGACAGTATTTCAGTTGGGTTATCCATATTTTCTGCCGCGAATATTTAACCAAGATCCATTGGAAAATTTTTTTGGGCAAATTAGGCAGCACGGAGGCAGAAATGTTAACCTAACGTGTATAGATTTTATGCATTATTTTAAGAGCATGTTGGTTCATAATTTTGTTTCCTCACATTCAATCACATTCAATTGTGAGAAAGATATGTCAGGAAATTTTCTCCTAACGTTAAAGTCATTTATCCGTCAAGCACAACCAAGTGAAGAAAATTTACCAAATATTGTTGCAGAGAACATCGACAAGGAAAATATTCCTCCTCAAAGAGATATTGACGATGCTGTTGTAGGTTTTGTGACTGGTTTTATAATAAAAACAGTACTTACAAAGTTTGGTCACTGTCCTACATGTAAGAAAAACTTTGTCTCAAATCGAACAACGCTTGCACAACACTCTTTAACAATAATGCGAGAATACAGTAATGGGGAAGAAAAACTTATTTATTGCGATCAGAATTTTTTTCTTAAAATGAAAAATATATATTAAATATAATCAATATATTACCAGAAATATGCTTCAAAAAGCATTTAGATAAAATAATTCTTGTAACAGCTTCATCCCATATTAACTTTGATTTTTTATATAAATGTTCAATTCATGATACGGACAGTGTTAAAAATGTTATATTAAAAAAATTTTGTAGGCTGATTATACATAATTCTTTTAACTCTTTAAATAATATTCTACAGGGAAAAGACACCCGTAATGTTAGTGATAGTGTTGCCAAATATTGTATGGACAAGTACAGAAAATTAAAAAAGAAATAAATATTTTTTCAAATTGTTTTATTTTTGTTTTAATACATTTTTTAAGTTAAGTTTCATTGTTTCATATAAAATATTTTATGAAATCTCTTCTTTCACTTTTGTCTAAAGTTACATACTACAGCTAAGTGATAGAAAAGTTTTTATTTTATATTTTTATAAACACGAAGAAAAAAAGTAAAAATAATAAACACTTAATATAGCTCGAAACTCCCGCTCACTCGATTTTAGTTCGCTTCCATATTATAGATGTCGCTAAACGCAATTTAGATTTTATATTAATAATATATATAATTAAGAGTCCCTTCTCTAGTATCTCTTTTCTCTGGTATCAGTGTTGTTTTGACAGTCGAGCTAAAACGACCGGTGCCGCCAACGACCCCACTCTGCCAGCTACGATTATTAGAGTGAATTTTTCGTGATTTTTTTTTTCCTACGTTTTTCATCATTGGATGAGAATGCTGGAAGATCCATTTCAAATGACCATAACGGGAACAATAAGAAAGAATAAACGGGAAGTTCCTGAAGAGTTTAAAATTGCTGCGAAAGTACCGTCCGGAACGAAATTCTGCCATGCAAAAGATTTGACTCTTCCTTCTTTCACGTCAAAAAAACATAAAATTGTTCTCGTCGTCAGTTCATATATGCGCACAACAGAAATGACTAATAATAAATCGAATATTGTTTTACATTATAACAGCACAAAAGGAGGCACGGATACGTTCGATCATATGCATATACAGTATGCATATACTATGCACTATGCATATACAGTAATTGGCGCTAGCCAATGCGCATATTCTATGGAATAGTAGATCAGGCAATTGTAAACGCGAGTATTCTGTTAAGGTGCAAGCTGGAGAATAACAATGAACAACAGAAATGCACGGCTATTGAATGCCTGGATAAGATTCATATGCACCGCATCACGTCGTATTTGAACAAGCGCTATAAAATCGCCACTCTCCGCACAGATTTGAAGCTAGGCATTGCTGGGATACTATGCAAAGATAGGTCTTCTGATCAGCCATTAGAGGTAGTGCGATTCCCTACAAGAATGAGAATGCGCCTTTGATCCTTGACAGACGGATAAGAAGTCCGTGTATGGATGTTCATTGTTCAGTATGCCATCGTCCAATTTGCGAGGATCATCGATTTTATTTTTGTAAAGAATGTGCTGGACTGTAAAGAAATCGAGGGTAATTATTTTTCATATATTTTATGACATCAATATACGTGTACCACTTTTTTTGGGGTATTTTGTCAGTTTTACAATAAATAAAACACTTACAAATGTGGATTTTTTTTTTCATCAAAACTGGACAGTTTATTTCTCAGAATAAATAGTTTTTTTTAAGTTAGTATCAAACTTATATTTTTTTCTTAAAGTGTCATATCTAACGAGCATTTTTCTGAAATCTTACCTTCTAATACTGAAACCTTGAAAAATTATGTATTTTTTTAGTAAAATTGGCTATTTTTCAGCTTTTTTGCGATTCTTAATTTTTTTTTTTTCGTATTTATCATGGCTTTTAACCTATATCAACTATGTTATCTTTTGAAGTAACATATAAAGAGTATGTAAAAATGTTTTTGAAGCCAAACAATGAATAGCAAGCTTAAAATAAGCGTTTTTGTGCTTCGGGAGTGGAGTGAAGTATGCCAGCTAAGGGTTAGATTTTAATTCGTCCAATAAGAGTAATATAGACTTGATGGTCCACTTATAAACCTTCTAAACAACATATATTGTTGCGAAATTTTGTACTTTCAAAAGCTTTAATACCTTTAACGTATTCTTCAGCTTTTTGTAAAGTTTATAGCAATGTTGTTCGATAAATATAGAGTTAATAGTCTTTAAAAAGGATGCGGTATTTATAGCTGAATCAGTATTAAGTTATTTGGTAGAATAAGCCGTTAGGATTGTTGCTGCGACTGTATTAGAAATTTAATGAAATGGCATTTTCAAATAATTTTTGCTTTCCGCTCTCATGAGAGGGTGGATCCCTTTGCTCCATCCCTGACCTACTCACAATAAAAAAAATCGCAAATATCTTACTTACTTCTCCGACGGACCACGGCTGCATAAATAATTGACATTTGATCATGTTATTGTATTTAAAAAGGCTTAAATTTTAATTCGGATTAATTTAATTTCAGACATTGCGTACTTTCCCCACTGGAGGTTGACAAGCTAAAAGTAGAAAGGCGTTCATCTGTGAGAAGCAAAGGCAGAAGGTGGAAACGTGGAATATACAAATGTACACAATGCAAGTTCAGAACAATGTACAACGCCGACTTCAGACGCCACACTAATCAGCATTACGAGGTAAAAATGTACAAATGTGGGATTTGTCGCCGAGGGCACAAAACGAGAGACTCTCTGAAGATGCACATGGAAAAAATTCATCCCGGCAATGAAAGTAGAAATGTCGGAACACACTATATCAAAGCTAATGTTAAAAATGTACATTTACACAATGGCGAAGAACATTGTAAATGCTCGAAATGGAAATTTCGAACAAGGGACAAACATCTGAACAGAGGCATATATAAATGCGCAAATTACGAGTTTAAGACATATTACGGGACTTATTTAGGAAAGCACATGAAAATGAAGCATCTGAAACAAAAGGATTTTAAATGCACAGAGTGTGAATACCAGACAAACAGCAAGTCAATCTTACATAGACACATAAAAACAAAACATCTGAAACAAAAGGATTTGAAATGCGCAGAGTGTGAATACCGGACTAACAACAAGTCACATTTACAAGAACACATAAAATCACAACATCTGAAACAAAAGGACTTAAAATGCGCAGAGTGTGAATACAAGACGGCCTGGAAGTCAACTTTAGGCGTACATGTAAAAACGAAACATCGAAAACAAAATGACTATAAATGCGCAGAGTGTGAATACCAGACAAACGACAAGTCAAACTTAAAAGTGCACATAAAAATAAAACATCTCAAAGAAAATGATTATAAATGCGCAGAGTGTGAATACCAGACAAACTACAAGTCAAACTTAGAACTGCACATAAAAACAAAACATCTGAAACAAAATGATTATAAGTGCGCAGAGTGTGAATACCAGACAAACTACATGTCAGTCTTAAAAAGACACGTAAAATCAAAACATCTGAAACAAAAGGATTTAAAATGCGCAGAGTGTGAATACCAGACAAACTTAAAGTCAAGTTTAAAAATGCACATAAAAGCAACACATCTGAAACAAAAGGATTATGAATGTGCAGAATGTGAATTTAAGACGAACTACAAGTCAAGCTTAGAAGCGCACGTAAAAACAAAACATCTCAAAGAAAATGATTATAAATGCGCAGAGTGTGAATACCAAACAAACTTAAAGTTAAAGTTAAAACGGCACGTAAAATCAAAACATCTGAAACAAAAGGATTTAAAATGCGCAGAGTGTGAATACCAGACAAACTACAAGTCACATTTACAAGTACACATAAAAACAACACATCTTAAACAAAAGGATTTTAAATGCGCAGAGTGTGAATACCAGACAAACTTAAAGTCAAGTTTAAAAATGCACATAAAAGCAAAACATCTGAAACAAAAGGATTATAAATGCCCAGAGTGTAAATACAAGACTGGCTGGAAGTCAAATTTAGACGCACATGTAAAAACAAAACATCTAAAACAAAAGGATTACAAATGCGCAGAGTGATGACTAGTGCGATTCCCTACAAGAATGAGAATGTGCCTTTGATCCTTGACAGACGGATAAGAAGTCCGTGTATGGATGTTCATTGTTCAGTATGCCATCTTCCAATTTGCGAGGATCATCGATCATAACGTATCGTTATAATTAAATAAAACCTTTTTGCATATATTAGTGTTATTCAAAAATTATTGCATTATTTCAACTCATACTTCGGTCGATACATACCGAACTTCCTTCAAACCAGGAGGACTAAACAAACTTTATACCGGGTGTCACACAAAAAAACGCCCCAAACTATGTTATTTACGTTCCGGTTTTCATGAGACAGCTACCAAATAAAATGGTTTGATGAGTACTGTGCTTGAGGTTACGTTTACTATTTTACAGCGCCATCTTTAATTTCTAGCGATTATCAATTTTTTTTTCAAATTGCTCGGTATATTTCTTTTGCATCATTGGATAGAGATTTCCTGAATCTATTGGTGTGCAATACATCAATTTTAGTTAAATTTAGAATAAAATAGTATATTAAAAAACAAGTTTCATAAGGCACCATTTTGCCGCACGAGACCAGTTTAGAAAACGAGCCGCGACAGCGGCGAGTTTTCTAAAGAGCGAGTGCGGCAAAGGCCTTATGAAACGAGTTTTTTATACTATTTTTTCTATTTTGCGTTTTTTACATTAATAAATTGCTTAAATTGGAATTACATATTTAATTTGAAAGTTCAGAGTTTAATTTTTATATAAAGCATGCAGTTGGTCACATTGATACTTGACATTTTCAAATTTAAATCTTGCTATCCGCGAAGTATATTATATTACATATTATTTATTAATTTTCGTTACTTGATATTTTATTTAAAAATATAAACATGAGTGACATAGGAACATATATATATATATATATATATATATTGTTGTCAATTGTTTACAACATACGTTGTTTGTGTAAAATACGGACATATATCATATCTGTCAAATGTACATAAATTCTTAAAATCAAATGACAGCAATGATATTTATTTCTGTATTCGAACAACGCCAACATTGAAAAATGAAAAAAGTGTATCGAAATGAGCTTCATTTCGATACACTTTTTTTCATTTTTCAATGTTGGCGTGGCGATACTGTTTTGGGTTTCATAATGAGTTCATTTCGAACGCAAAATAGAAAATAGTATATTAGAGAACTAGTGTCATAAGACGATGTTTTGTTGTACGAGGCCAAGTTTGGAAAACGAGCCGAAGGCGAGTTTTCCAAAGGACGAGGACAACAAAACGTCTTATGAAACGAGTTTTCTATACTATTTTTTCTATTTCGCATTTCCATAACTTTTAAAATTTGTATTTTTCATAGTATGCAATTTGTCTAAAATAAGTGACATTTACTTTTTTGAAATGTAAACGTTGGTCAAACTGACATTCCCTATTTTTAAATAGCGAATGTCATTTAAAATTTATTATTATTCTAATTCAAACAGAAACTAGAAAAAAAAAGCCCTCCACACTATGGGCATTATATTCTATGTTGTTTAAATATCTATCTTGTTTAAATATCTATATTATATATATATATATATATATATATATATATATATATATATATATCTATGTTGTGGACAAGGATATCAGCCAAAGAAATCTAAAATATTAGATATGGAACAAATTGATCATTTTATAGAAAATGCTGATGATAAATTGTACCTTGCAATAAAGGTATTTCTGTTTCTCTATTAAAACACAATTTGTATAGCATTTTCATTTTAGGTTGCATTATTAATAGGTTATGCTGGAGCTTGTAGATGAGATGAATTAGTAAATATTTAGGTAAATAAAAATTATTTACCTAGAAGTTTTGCAATCACAACCCCTGGATGAACCAATGGATTGATTTAATAAAAAAATATATAAGTTTAAGACCAAAAAACAAAAAACACAACCATGGTTTCTTTCTTACCTATCGCAATGGATATTGTATATCATGTCCAATTGGAATTCATACAATAGGCAAGATGCCTAAACTTATTGCGGTCTTTCTTAAATGACCAAATCCTGAATTATTTAGTGGACACTAATTTAGACATTCCAGTGCGTCTCATATAGCAAATAAGGGTGGTGATTTGATTACAATTAAGCAACATGGAGGATGGAAATCGTCAGCTATAGCTGAGGGTTATATTGATACATCCATGAAAAGAAAAATTGAGGTTGCTCAAATGTTCTTGTCTGAACAAAATACATCAAGTGGGTGTTCAAGCGTTTCACAGCCACAATCTTCAAATAAAAAATCTAAAGTTATTGTTGAAACTAATACTACAAGGAAAACGTTAGTTTCCAATCAAAACCTACCTGGCATTAGTATAAATGCTTATGATTCATCGCAAGTTAATGTACATGTTTATACTAATTACAAGAACTAAAATAAACTACATTAACATAATTATATTTTTATATTGAGTTTTGTGGTTCATTATTACCTTGTTTAAGTACTAAAATATAATAATAAATAGTCGTTATTCTACATTCATGTATTATCTTTTGTATTCTGGTAGGTACATAACCTATACTAAGTAGCGTGTCAAATATTATTTCAAATTGAACAGGAAACCAACACTGAATAATGAAAGGTTGCGTCTCGAAATAAGGTTCATTTCGAGGCGCGAATGCGTATCAAAATGAGATCATTGTGTGTGCGAAATAGAAAAAAATTATTAAAACACTGTCTGTGTATTCTCTTAGTCACTTATGTTGTACTGGAAGAATAATACATTACACGCATATGTAAATGGCCATCTTTGACTTTTCTTTACTAAGCAAGCATATTTTGACATTTTTGAAATAAACCATGAATTTCAATCAACTCTCTTACATGCTACAAGTGTATTTTGAATGTAATAACTCTAATCAGGTGTAGTGAAATTACATGGAACGTTTTCCGGAAAGAGAAGTTCCAGAACGTCGTAAGTTTAGCCGACTTGAAGAAAATTTGGATGTTTCAAGAAACCAAAAGGAGTTCGCTGGAAATTTTCTGGAAACGTTTTGTTAACTATTGAAGAAAATGCCAAAATCTCGGTTCGTGAAGTTAGTTGGTACGTCCCGAAGTACTACGTCTGCAGTACTTAAAAACACAAATTTAAGCCATACATTGCCAAAAAAGTACAAGCAATAAATGAAAATAATCCTTTTCGAAGAACACAGTTTCGTAATTTTTACTTAGCAACTTTGCGACAAGACCTGATGTTTGATCGCAAAATTATTTGAACAGATGAATGTACTTTCTCTAATTATGGCATTTTTAATCGCAACATTCATCGCCACTGGAACAAAGAAAACCCTAGATCGTCGATAAAAATTTTCAACGTCGCTTTAGCTGTAATGTTTAATGTGGCCCACTTGGAGACCGCTTGATTGGGCCATTTTTTATTGACGGTTCCTTAAATCAACTTTAATATCATCAACTATCAAGCGAAGATGTTAAATAAAGTTGTTTGGACGAATTACCGCTTGCGGAACTACGTGAAGTATATTTTCCACAAAACTGCTATTCCCAATGTTGTTTTACTATATTAATTGTACAAACATATCATTTATAAAATAATAAAATAAAATAAAACAATAACTTTGTTATACCACTTTATTCACATATAATAGTGACCGCGGTTTCGACATACAATGTCATTATCAAACTGCAAAAGTTATAGGCCTACATAGAACTTATAAATGACACAAAAATATATGGGGGTGGTTTATGATGTTATTTAAAATTACTACTATATACTTAACTATTATATACAACATTGGAAAAGAGGTGTATATATAAGATCCAACTGGTCGTTCAAAACGATATCTATTGTGTTGTTTCGGCTTTTAAAAATTTCTAGGGCCTCTAAAGGATTTAATTTACGACCTTTCTCGGCCAAATGCAATATTTTACGATGACCAAATGTATGCCTTTCTGTAATAAGATGGTTTGCGAATGTTGAATCTGTCTTCTTTAGTTTATATGACCTCATGTGTTTTTTTACCCGTATAATAAAGCTTCGACCAGTCTGACCTATATATACACTTTTACAATAATTACAATATAATTTGTACACTCCTGATTTATTATTGATATCTGTTTTAGGTTTTGCGTTAAAAATGAAATTACTTGTTTTTACATATGGTTTGTAAGCTATACTAACATTACTATTATTTTTTTAAATTATATTTCCAATTTGCTCGCTTATTTTACCGAAGTAAGTTAACGAGACAAATTGTTTCAAATTAGCACTATCTTTAGGATATACTAAACTAAGGGCCACTTGTAACTGTTTTTTCTTTAGTATACTGTGAATTACGCTTCTTTTATAACTATTGTTTGCCATTATTTGTTTTATAGTATTGATTTCACGAACTCACGAACAAAAGATTCATTAGACAAAGGAATATTTAATGCTCTATGTATATCAGAATTAAAAAATGAATGTTTGTGTGTCTTAGGGTGTAGGGAATCTTTGGGAATAATGCAATCAGTGAAAGTAGGTTTACGATATATATCAAATTTTAAGCTCTGATCTAATTTGTTTAATTTGAAATCCAGGAAGTTAATACTGTTATTCTCTTCTATTTCTACTGTAAAATCGATATTAGAATGAATTGAATTTATGTAGTTCAGAAATGTTTGTAGTTGTCTATGAGTACCCTTAAAGTAAGCTAGGATGTCGTCTACATACCGATACTAAAATTTAATGTTTTTTACGTAGTTGTGATGAAAGAATTTTTTCTGTAATATGCTTCATGAAAATTTCACCTAATAGAGGACTTAGAGGTGAGCCATTAATAAAGTGGTATAACAAAGTTATTGTTTTATTTTATTTTATTATTTTCAAAATGAATTACCACAAAGTTACGGCTACCGGTATTAATATCATTTATAATTTTAAATTATCAATATATTATTACATTTACATAAACGTACTTATTTTTACATTTCCTTCATTAGCGTTTTTCGCTATTATTATTATTACGTTTTGGATGTCTTGCCGTACAGATTACAGATTTATACACATTTTATTAAAGTAATTGAAATATGAATATCTAAGATACTTTTTTTTACATAACTAGTGTGAAATAAATAGAATAAATCAGTATATAAACCCTTATTTCATAGAAAAGATCTTTGCATTTTGGAAAGACCTGAAAAACTATATCTTGTCCTGTGACCTTTTTGTCGAATAGGTATTGTTACAACCAAATACTTGTTCCTGGCACTTTAATTAAATTTACCTGAACAAAAAGTTATTATACAGGTATGTAATTTAATTTGTTCATTTTACCTTCCACAATGCACGCAGCATACAAAACTAACCTAGAATGTTGGAAAAGCTGTGGCTGTAGGTTTCTTGGTGTATACAAATTTACTAGTTTTTATGACATAAAATAGGGATGTAGATATATTAATGTTCTAAATATCAAATAGGTATCACAAATATCAACACCATAAAAAAGTAAAGGTGTTCTGCCGCCGAATAAATTGGAGGAAACAATGTAAAGATCAACACGAATAAGTTTGCTGAATCAATATTTTAAAATTTACTGTAAATTGAGTGAAATGAAATATAATAACAGCACTAGTACACTCAAAACTGATATCTACTAGAACCTAAATATAAATTTGTAATGAGAATAAATACCGAAATAATAAAAAATGTGCAAAAGTATTGTTTTCATGGAAGCCATACATTTGCACGCAATTTTTTACTACTTCACTATTCATTTTTATTATAAATTTATACACAGGTGCTAGTTCTGAGTCTATTAATTCTGTTATTATATTTAGTTTCACTGAATTTATTGTAAATTTTAAAATATTGAGGAAATAAATTCACCTATTATACACTATAGACATGTATTCCCGCCAATATACGTCTCGTTGTGACGTCACAGCGCAGTAGCAATTAGCGAACATTGCAAGAAGTGGGATCCGGCCATCTTTTTTAGTTTACCGTCTTAGCCCCCTGTCAGTTTAGTATACTGTTTTGTTTCGTACATAGACATAGTCACAGTATTCGAGTTTTCTCAGATCGTAGTTTCTGATATAACATATCATCAGAGTTTAAAATGTCTCAAGAAATTCTTAAATTTGATGTGAATAACGCAATATCTTTGGAAAATTCAAGTGACATAAAACAAGAATTCCAGGATGAATGTTACCCAGATAACAAAGTTTGTGTCTCTGAAACTACTATTGATATAAGCAATAGTGAATTAAATGAGTACATCAAGAATGAGGAAATAAAGAAATATGAAATGCTTTCTCTCAATCATATGAAAACAGATTTCCCATCATCTGAAGTAAATAATCCAGTAAGCAACAATGTTAAAATAAAAGATAGGATTTGCCCTGATAATATTCAAATTCAATTCAGTAATGAACTGTTTTGTAAGTACATTTGTGTCATTACCATAATTAATTACATTCTGCCACATCCATGCAACTTATTTTATTTTAATGTGCACATATAAACATTCTTTGCTTGTAATTGTAGTTATTATATTAAACATGAATATATTTATGTATGTTATGAATATAATAATGCATTATTATGGTATAAATACTTGATTGTTTAGGAAAATGCAAAGTAATTTTAAAACATTTTTTAAATTATATTTTACAAGTTACTCTAGTTCATCTGAAATATTTATGTTCTTTAATAATTCAACACCCCATTACATATACAAAATAGATTAAGCAATAAATTATTCAAACATATATATGTTATACTATTTCCACTCTTTTTTATATCATTTTTACCTAAATTTGAGATGTCTTTCGTTTTGTAAGATTTTATGAATGTATTTGTTTAACAGTTTGTAACCATTGCCACGAAGTCTATCAGGATTATTGCACCAAATGCAGAGTTCTTGTGCATATTTTGAATGAAAGCCCTTCTCATAATACGTATGGCAATGCAAGAGAATTACCAACATATATGCTAGAAGCTAAAGAGTCGAGTGGACATTTGGGAATTTTCTCTTTAAAAGTTATACCTGAAAATGTAAGATTTGGTCCTTTCACTGGTCTCAATTCAACAGGACAGACTTTGAGAATAAAACAAGGAAGGTTTGTGGTTAGCGATGATAAATCAGAGCATCTAAATTGGATGCAATACATCAATCCCGCTAGAAATACTTGTGAACAAAACTTATTTCCATTCCAATATGAAGACAAGCTATATTATTGTAGTACATGTAGAATCCAGGAGGGTGAAGAGCTATTGGTATATTTTGGTGAAGAATATGAAGAAAATCTACTTAAAAATGTGGAGATGTATTTTGTTCCCATCACAAAAAAGGATGTTAAAAGTGTATTTGCTTGTACTTTTTGTTGCTTGGGATTCAGTTTGAAAGAATATTTAACTGAACACAAAGCTGTGTGTCATAGTGAAACTGTTGAAGGTAAGTTGAACGATTTTAATTTTCGATATTAATTGTTTTTGTCAACATGTTGCTCTAGTTTCCTCTTAAATACCTCATTTTTTTGTATGTATGTTTAGATTGCATGCTGCAATAACACCATGATGCATTTTAGTTTCTCTTTGGCGTTATAGTAATGGTACCTTTTTGGCTGACCAAAGTAAATGCTGCTTGGATTATAATATTAATTTAAGATTAGAACTAGTTCATGTTGGTGTAATTAAAAATGAAGTTATGTGATAATGAAATCACACATGGTTGCATTATTTTGATCATTTTGGGCTCACTTTCCAATTTTCCTGTTTTTGTTACAATTAGTCAAAACTACTTCCGTGAAGTCGATTTAAATTTCAAAACATGAGAATCAACCATTAAGTTACTTTTGCTGCATGCAATCGTGCATTATTTTGCTGAAAAACTAGACTTTAAAACATCTTAAGATGGAATATGACTTTTGTCGGTGAATATCTTGGATGTTACGTCGGATGGTCATGCTACCTCTGATATAGACTAGAGATCCATTTCCATAAGTAGCTGTTAATACCATGACAATAACTGTACGATGGATATTTCAATTCACAGAAAATTTTGGATCGCCGCGTTCACCACTTCAGCGTTTCACGACCATCATGCTTGGTCAAGAGTAAGAACTAGAACCAAAGAAGGATGGTTTGAGAAAAGCCGGAAATTTCTTATTCGATGATCAACGGTACGCACTACAATGAGTCTTTCATGTTCAGCAAACCAATGATCTGCAGTAACTCTCGTGCTGAAAAAACCGTCTCTTCAAGCTAGCAATCTAAAGCGGCGATTTTGGCGCTCTGAAGTTCTATAAAATCGGCCGTTTTGAAAGCATGCACAATTTTCTGAAACGACAATTCTCTCGCTTCTCGCAGTTCAACAATCTGTCTTCTGTCAAACTCGCTAAGTTGACCAAAATGTTGATTTCTTCACACTTTTGATGTTGTAAACAGTTGAAGGAAACGTTTTAATCACGCGTTTAAGCAAAGAAGCCAATTATTGAATAATAAATTTTTTATTGGAAACATAGAAGTATTTCATTCTCAAGGCGGCTTTACATGGCCAAAGAAATTGATGAATTTATTCACGAAAAAAATTCATGAATTTATTGAAAATGCATCCTTGTATTACACCATCAAATATTTTATTGAAGTTAACCAGTTAATGCCAACCATAAAATAGTGACTTTTTTAATACCAACCTGTTTGTGTTTGTACTCATAAGTTGAGTAGGTTATGTCAAATGTATATTAATTTTTGTATAGTAAAAATGATGACTAATTATTATAAGCCTTTACTATACAAGCTGCCCCGTATCGTTATGTTCAAGTTTTAGGAGTGTAAAGTAGACTTCATTTCAAGTAACAAAAACGCAAAACTTGCATATCCATTTTTATTTGTTTCAAAGTTACAGATCTATGAATGTGATTGTCAGATCATGAAAGAAAATGTAATCCTAAAATCAATAAAAACTGATTTTATGTAAAAAAAGTTCAAGTAATAATATTTTCGAAATGTCCACCTCCTTGTTGAATGAAGGCTTGTGCCCGTGAGCCAACAGAAGAAGTACATATCCGAATTTCATACTTGTTTTGTCGGATTTGCCCGGCAGCCAGGTGAATACGATCTGAGTGGCCACGCAACAGGACCACCTCGACCAATCCATCTTGGATAATTGACGTTAACCCAATTTCGGACAGCAATTTCGAAATGTGCCTCATCCATGTGAAACCACATGTCTCGTCGAACATTCAGTGGGACATCTAAAAGACCTGGCAGTTCGTCAATAAGAAATTGAAGGTAATTGTCCGCATTTAACATCCCAGGCAGAACGAGAGGACCAATCAACAAGTCATCGATTAGGGCCGCCCAAACGTTAATAGAAAATTCATGTTGAAATTTAGATGGGCGTATAGCTTTGGGATTTTCTGATGACCACCTGTGCAGGTTTCTCAGATTTGTAACACCACTTCTCGTGAACGTAGATTCAAGAAGACTGTTCTGCAGGAATTAAAATGAAGTCGTGACTGTCTTAATATCCAGGTAGAATAAACCAGACGAACATAGTGGTCTGCCTCAAGCAAACTTTTTTTAAATAAAATCAGTTTGTATTGACTTTAGGATTACATTTTTTTTCATTACGTGACAATCACATTCGTAGATCTGTAACTTTGAAACAAATAAAAATGAATATTCAAGTTTTGCGTTTTTGTTACTTGTGTGCTAACGGTGGGGCCTTAAGCCCTGAGGCAGAATCGCCATGTGGTATTAGGGCCTTACGTGATAAGGTCCTATGTGCCTGGAGGATCGGCATGTGGTATTAGTGCCGTTTGTGCACGTTCGTGGCAGGACGCCACGTGATGTTAGCCTGGTCCTGAGGGCTACATCGTTGAGCCTTCACGCAGATATCGTTGTCCCGTTAAATGATACACATAGTTCGGGTAACATATATTTAATACATAACAACACTTAAAACTGCATAACAATTATATACATTCTTACTAACTAGTATGTAGACTGAATGTGTGAATGTGAATCTGAATGAGAATGTCTGTCCCTTGCATTACTCTCGTTATATATACATCAGATCATCCTCGTACTACTTAGGGAATATTATACAACCCTGACATGTAGTTTGTGTTTGCAAACAACTCGCGTTAGCGAGGACGTATTTGTAACACACGTTACACTTGCGTTACGGGAACGAGGCTGTGACCTGATTGAGATTGATTGCATACACACAACTGCTTGCGTTATCACACTTGAAATGAAGTCTACTTTACACTCCTAAAATTTGAACATAACGGTACGGGATACTTGTATAACCTCTAATTCTTAAGATAACCTTTACGATAACACAACTATTTATTACATTACATCCAAAGTTGATAATCACTTTAAAATCAGAATGTAACCATAATTCCTCCAAAAAAATTACGAAAAATTAGAGTTTGGTCTTCGAGCCCCACATATTGATCTTCGAGTTCCCTACATTGTTAAAAACGTTCTGACAATTTCTTGGAATATCTAGGTCCAGTGCAGTGTACCATAGCTTTATTACTTCGGGTGCATTAGTAATTTTAAAAATAACCAAGCCTTTATCGGCCTGTATTTTTGAAACAGCATCTTTCCGAAAATCATCTAATGGCAAAAAAAATCTTAAAATAATGCAAAGAATAATCCCATAAGGAAGTGTTTTGAGGGGTTAAGAATTAACGCTGAATTTTATTGTTTTTGAATCTTAGTCTCTTGTCTTAGAAAAATGTGTTTAATTTTAGAGCTTGTCCAGTGCCCACCTTGCAAAATATATTTGGAAGCAAAGGAATATTTGCAACACCACATGGATTACTGTTGTGAGACAAATGCCAGGTAAGTCTAGTTTATGTTTATTTTCACCATTAGTTTAGTGAAACAGTAATAAAACCGTTTCCAATACAAACAAATCTATATATTTGCTGCGTTTAATAAGAGTGCGTTCGCATTTCTCTCGAGATTCTAAACGGAAGTACATGACGTACCTAAATATCTATAAATGATTTATATTTGTTCTTAAAGAGCGTCTGACATGAAAGCCTTTTAGTTTAGAGGCGGGCGAGCTTTAGAGAAATGCGTTGGGTCATAACAGTTTTCTCTGAAAGATTTAGTATTTAAATATATTCTCAAACCGAAATATTTGATCGTTTCTCGAGAAGAATACGTATAAATACGTTAAAATCCGGACGATTAGATATTTATTTTCACTATAATTAAGCATTGTAATTCGGTTTAGATATTCGAGATAATTTAAGACATAAACACAAACAACAAAACTAAAATTAAGATCGAGAACGAACTAACATCGGCAGTAGACATCAAATCTGGAATACGCCAGGGGGATAGTCTAAACCCACTACTGTTTAATCTAATAATGGATAAAATTATAGGAGCAGTAAAAAATGTGGGACAAGGATACGGGCTTGGAAGAAAACAGATTAAGATTCTGTGTTACGCAGACGACGCAGTCCTGATCTCAGATACGGAAGACAATTTACAGCGTATGGCATACACTTTTAAAACAGTGGCGGAAACCTATAACATGCAGATATCAACCTCTAAGGCAAAAACTTTAGTAGTGGCAAGGGAGCCCAGACGATGTAAAATCGTAATTGGGGATGAGATAATCGAACAAGTTTCTAAGTTCGATTATCTAGGAATAGAAATATCCAGCTGCGGAGACCTAAGAGACAGTGTTCGAAGACAAGCTAATAGGGCGGCTTATGTTTCGGGATGCCTGAGGGATGTTATTTGGCGGAATAAAGATATGAGACTGGACGGGAAAGTACGCATATATAAGGCATGCATAAGACCAATACTTGCATATTCAATAGAAACGAGAGCCGACACAGCAGAAACAAAAAGGATGCTTAGAACAACGGAAATGAAAACATTGAGGTCAATAGCGGGGAAAACACTGAGAGACAGAATCCCGAACAATCAAATACGGAATCAATGTGGTGTACCCGATATCGTACGGTGGGGCAGACAGAGGAGACGGGAGTGGAACCAGCATGTAACACGAATGGATTGCGAGAGATTAGCCCTAACAGCAAGGGATCTAAAGCCAATGGGCACCAGACCACCGGGAAGGCCCTTCAAAAGATGGCGAGATAGTTGGCAGTCTACGTCACAAACATGACTGCAGCACTATGAAAGAGATCGGATAAGAACAGGCCTAAGGCCTAATATAAGAAGAAGAAGAAGAATTCGGTTTTTGTATAATTTAATTGTTGTGTAGATGACAGCATTCTGACATTTATCTGTAACCTCTCACGCAAAATTATATTGTACATTTTGTTATAAAATTATGTTACTGAGTGACTAAACGAAAGACAAGAATTTATTAATCAGAATACTACAATTATTTGGTTTTAATTTTTAATACTTTATTTCAGCACCATTTCTGTCTAACACCTCTTGTTAAACGTCTAGGAACAGATGTTATGACATTATGTATAAATTCTAGTGATAGATCATTTCAAATATCGTGTTTTTTCCGCAGACGCCCGATTTCTCGAGTCTGAAATTTGTCTCAGCCGTTTTCTTGCTGTGTGGACACACCCGGGGAAATGTGTTGCGGTCACTGCATTTAGTATTGTTTCGAACAGATCATTTCTTATATAATTAATAAAATTTTCATCCTGTTTGGGAGTTGACACAAGGATACCACCGGAGCCTCGTTTTCTATTAATACCTGACAATTCTTCTACTAACGTAATTATTTCAATTTTAGTTTGAATATTCAAATGTGGCACATTAACTTTATATTTTGACAAACCTGACTATGACACTGACAGATCTGTAAACAGAAACAAATAGGTACAAGAAAGCCATATTCAAACCAAACAAATTAAGTGTCCGAGTTTTAAATGCCGCAATAGTACATCACGCAGTTATTGAATGCACTACTGATCTGGCTAGCGCACACATCTGTTTTCATCGAGAATTGCGACGTTTTTTTTGGATATTTACAGGTAAATTTCTGTTTTCATGGGCGTAGATGGAAGCGTGTGGAGTTTTAATAATTTAGTCTATTTAGGTTATATTTCGTAAGATAAATAAAGTGCTGTGAGTTAGTTTCATGTTTTCATAGTTTTATCTGTTAATTACATCGTAATTTTTGTGATGAATCCTGTTTAATATCGTTTGATTGAATCTACTTCTCCCAATTATTTCGACGTAAGTGTAATAGCGCATTTTTTAAACGGTTTGAAGGTTAGAAATGTTCAGTTTACCAACCGATCGTAAGTAAAATTTGATTCGGATTTATTTACTTTCAGGAATGCCACTCCCTCAGCGGAGGTTCACATGCTACAAGCACAAAAGCGTTCATCTGTAAGAATCAAAGCCAAAAGATGGATGTGGGGTGTGTACAAATGTACGCAATGCAAGTTCAGAACATTGTACAACGCCGACTTCAGGTGCCACACTAGCGCGCATTGCGAGATGAAAATGTATAAATGTGGAATGTGTGACAGAAGATACAAGACGAAGAAATCTCTCAAGGTGCACGTGGAAGAAATTCATGCCGTCAATGAAAAAAGAGATGTCGAAATATACTCTACGTGTGACTATTTCAAAGCTAATATTGAAAGTATAAACGAGAGATCTCCTGGTGAAAAACAATGTAGAAGCTCGAAAGGCAAATCTCAAACACGGGACAAATTTCGCTTAAAGTCACGTATAAAAATAAAACATCTGAACAGAGGCAAATATAAATGCGCAAATTGCGAGTTTAAAACATATTACAGGACTTATTTAGAAATGCACACGAAAATGAAACATCTCACGATGGAAACCAATAATACACGCAGGAAATGTGAATTCATGACAAACTACAAGTCACTCATGGAAAGACACATAATAACGAAAGATCTTAAACAAAAATATAAATGCGTGGAGTGTGAATTTAAGGCAAACTACAAGTCAGTCCTGAAAAGACACATAAAAGCAAAACATCTGAAAGAAGAATATTATAAATGCGCAGACTGTGAATTTAAGACGAGCTACAAGTCAAATTTACAAGTCCACATAAAAAGAAAACATGTGCAACAAGAAGATTGTTATAAATGTGCACAGTGTGAATTTAAGACGAGCCACAAGTCATATTTACAAGTCCACATAAAAATAAAACATCTGAAACAAAATTATTATAAATGCACAGAGTGTGAATTTAAAACAAGCTACAAGACAAATTTACAACTACACATAAAATCAAAACATCTGAAGCAAAATGATTATAAGTGCGCAGAGTGTGAATACCAGACAATTGTCAAGACAAGGTTAGAAATGCACATAAAAACAAGACATCTAAAACAAAATGATTATAAGTGCGTACAATGTGAATACCAGACAAACAACAAGTCACGTTTCCATGTCCACATAAAAACAAAACATCTGAAACAAAATGATTATAAATGCGCAGAGTGTGAATACCAGACAAACAAGAAGGCAAATTTGGAAATCCACATAAAAAGAAAACATCTGAAGCAAAATGATTATAAATGCGCAGAGTGTGAATTTAAGACGAGCTGCAAGTCATATTTGAAAGCCCACGTAGAAAGAAAACATCTGAAGCGAAATGATTATAAATGCGCAGAATGTGAATACCAGACAAACTATAAGTCATATTTGAAAGAACACATAAAGACAAAACATCTAGAACAACATGATTATAAATGTGCGGAGTGTCAATTCAAGACAAACATCAAGTCATATTTACAAGTCCACATCAAAACAAAACATCTGAAACAATATGATTATAAATGCGTAGAGTGTGAATACCAGACAAACAAGAAGTCAAACTTGGAAGTCCACATAAAAACAAAACATCTGAAACAAAATGATTTTAAATGTGTAGAATGTGAATACCAGACACACAACAAGTCACATTTACAAGCCCACATCAAAACTAAACATCTGAAACAATATGATTATAAATGCGCAGAGTGTGAATACAAGACAAACTCCAAGTCAAACTTGGAAATCCACGTAAAAACAAAACATCTGAATCAATATGATTATAAATGCGCAGAGTGTGATTACAAGACACACTGCAAGTCAAAGTTGGAAGTCCACATTAAAAGAAAACATGTGAAACAAAATGATTATAAGTGTGTAGAGTGTGAATACCAGACAAACAAGGAGGCAAACTTAGAAGCCCACGTAAACACAAAACATCTGGAACAAAATGGTTATAAATGCGCAGAGCGTGACAAACAGACAAACCGCAAGTCAAGCGTGGAAGTGCAGTTTGTAACAAAACATCTGGTACAAAGTGATTATAAATGCGCAGAGTGTAAATATCAGACAAACAGCAAGTCAAGCGTAGAAATGCACTTTAGAACAAAACATCTGAAACAAAGCCGTTATAAATGCGCTCGGTGTCTATATCAGACAAACCTCAAATCAGTCTTGGAGACACACATAAAAAGAAAACATCTGACGTAAAATGATTATAAATGCACGGAATGCGAATTCAAGACGAACTACAAGTCTACTTTAGAAGTGCACATAAAAGCAAAACATCTTAAGGCGGTTTGCTCGCTTTCCGAAATTTGTTAAATGGTTTTAACGAAAACCATACACGATGGAAAGTTTGAAATTTTCTGTGTAGTTCTAAAATCAAATTAGGAATTAGAGATGGGCGAAATCGTTCCTTTTGTGTACTCGATCATTTTCGTTCCATTCTGCATTTGGAACGAGTCCAGAGGATTCTTTCCGTGGAACGATTATAACAATCTCGATGTTAAATGTCGATCGGAGTTTTAAAGTCCGGTAAATGACACGTTCATTTCGATCTAACTTTGTTGGATCGGAATGATTGCCTATTTGTTTCATTTATTTATTTATGAGCGGCATGAGTTATGTATATGCATAATAACGAGCGATCATTTAAATTTTCACTCGTAGCTGGCCGTGTATATAAAAATTATGTCGTAGCTTTAGTCATTAAGATGTTATTTCAAACATCTGTCAGTGTCAAATATATACATATTTTAAAGTTTCATCAAAAGAAAAAGTAATGGCCTTTAATGATATGCATAAAGCGTTTATGGTAGAATGTTACTTTCTGACATCTCAAAAAATTGATGGTATTTGGCAGCATTCAATAGAAAATTGCCTTGCGGAGTTTGAAGAGAGATATCCAAATACTGTTCCTAGCTAAAAACTTTCCGTGATACGCTAATGCATTGTGTAAATCTTTTTCGTCAAACAGGCAGTATTTTAAGGAAAAAAGGAAGCGGTCCTCGTCTCAAGAGAAGTCGCGGCGTAATTGAAAATGTCAGACAAATTATTAACGAATCTCCTCAAACATCTATTCGCAGAGTTTCGCAACAAGTAGGGCTTTCGTATGGAACATGTCAAAAAATTTTAAAAAAGGACTTGCACATGTATCCATATAAATTAACTTCTGTACAAAATCTATTACCTACGGATTATGAAAAAAGAACACAATTTTGCCAATGGTTTATTCAAACAATGACAGACAATATTTTAAATCATACTTTTTTCACCGATGAAGCTTGGTTTTATTTGAAAGGTTAATTCGCAAAATATGCGTATGTGGTCCAGTGAAAATCCTCATTTCTACAGATAAGTTCCTCTACATCCAGAAAAAATAGGACCAATATTCTTTGAGGGCACGATAACATCGGAGAAATATCGTAACGAAATTCTCAGTGTTTTTACTAATCAATTGACTAATGATGAACTCCAGGTCGGATATTTTCAACAGGATGGGGCTACATCTCACGTTACACTTAAAAATATTCAGTTTTTGCAACAATTTTATGGCGATAGGATAATAAGTAGAAACACAGCGATTCCATATCCACCACGATCGTGTGATTTAACAGTCATGGATTTTTTTGTGTGGCCATATATAAAGAATATTATTTATGAAACACCAATTAATAGTCTACAAGAGTTAAGACATAAAATCATAGAAAAATGTGAACACATCAATAACTCACCGCAAATACTGATCAATGTTTTCAATGCTCTACGAAATAGAGTGCGATTATGCTTGGTGGAGAATGGTCAACATTTTACACATTTTTTATAATATTCTATTACTTTGTATAAAAATTATAAATATATTTAATATAAAAGTCAGCATTTCAAATTATTTTTTAACAATCATGACGTTTGAAATTATGTCAGATCTCCTCTAATAACTTAAGTTAGGACATACTTTTTGTGTACATGGCTTACTTGAGCGAAAATTTTAATGATCACTCGTTATTTATGTAGGAAAATAATTTATAAGTACTTATTTTATATTTACTTGTACACTGACATGTTTTCATATGAATCTTACAATGATAAACAATAAATATGATGACTCATCCAACGATACGTCACGTATCACACCTCTGGCACCTTCTCGGTAGATATAGAAAACTAGAGAGGTGTTCGACGGCCAATATATAAGCCGTCGAGGAAGGGATTTAGGGCGGCATTCGCACGCTATCGATGGCTCTGAGCACATCGGTAGTAATAGAATAAATACGACCGATATATTATATTATAATATATTTTACCGACAACATAGCGAAACCAGAAGAAATGGCTGGCTCCAACGACAACGCCCAAAGTTTAACACTGGACATAAAGAATATCAACACGTACGAAGAACTTCAGAATACAATCGAGAACTTTGTCAAGACGATGCACAACGTCTTCGAAAACAAGATGAACGAGCTCAAGAAGAACGAAAAACCACGAAAATCCAACAAACGACAGAAGACAGAATCACCGGATATAGAAACGAGCAACATGTACGAAGCACTCCGCACGATCGACGAAGACACGAAGAAAGAAGAAACGACGCCAATGGACAGAGCGAAGAAGAACCGACAGCCTCCACCTCCGCAGAGAAACCCGGTGTAAGTACCAATATCACAAAACACACAAACAGCATAAAACACACACAAAAACAGCAAACAACACAATCCAATTACCCAAAATGCCCTCTATCTCCCCAATTACAATCACTGACCCAACACAATGGCATCGAGTCCGAGATCTAATGAAAACACACAACATTCAATACACACAAAGTAGATCCGTCCCGGCTGGAGTCCAAATCACTCCATCAACAGAACAAGACTATCGCAATCTCAACCGAATTCTCAACGAAAAAGCCATTCAATCTTTCACATACCAACTCCGTAGCGAGAAAAAATTAAAAATCGTCATCACAGGCGTACCCCAATTCCTAACCGACGAAGACATCAAAGCCGATCTAGATTCTAGAAACTATCCGATCGCAAAAATCACTAGGATGAACGGTAAAGACCGCCTTCCAGCCCCCCTTATTTTAATAGAAATAGACAAAGAATACAAGTCAATTTTCGACATCCACACAGTTTGCGGATTAGAAGTAAAAGTAGAGTCCCTCAGACTTAGAACAGACATCGTACAGTGTCACAGATGTCAGAAATTCGGTCATCAACAGCGTACTTGCAACGTGAATTTCGCGTGCATGAAGTGCGGAGAGTCACACTCGACGCATGAATGCACAAAGCCGTCAACCAACCCCCCTAAATGCGCAAACTGTGGCGGAGCTCACCTCTCGTTCAGCTTATCATGCAAAAAGAATCCAAATAACCCAATAAACACACCAATACAAACACGCAAACTCATAGAAGCACCACTACCAAAACACAACGCGTGGACTCAAAGACAACAGACAAATAACATCACCGCAACCACACCCACACCCACAACCCGGGAAAATACACCAAAACCAACACTTAACTCACACGAAAAAGCTGACGACACAATTGCACTCATGATTGGGAAACTATTCCTAACATTTAGCTCGACAAACCCTACACCCCAACAAACACAAAGCTTTTTCGAACAAACAAACGAACTTACAAAACTTTTCCACGCACGCAGACAATGAATCACAAACACAACATTAAAATAGCCTATTGGAATGCACAAAGCATAACACACAAAAAACTTGAATTACACGTATTTTTAGACGAACACCAAATAGACGTAATGCTGCTAAATGAAACACATCTAAAACAAGTCACTCATTAAAAATACAAAAATACAAAACATACAGACACGATAGGCCGGTACAAAAAGGCGGCGGAACCGCTATACTCGTACACGAAACAATGAAACACAGCGAACTTGAATACAAAACTCTCGATAAAATCGAAAACACAGGCATACAAGTAAACACAAAAAGGGGACCGATAAACCTTTACGCAAGTTATCTTCCCTCCGGATTAGACATAGTAGAATCAGACATACAAACGATCTTCAATCAAAACACACCTACAATATTTGCGGGAGATTTTAACGCGAAACACCAAAACTGGAACTCGAAAGTAGCCAATAAAAACGGTAAAAAACTAAAGAAAATAGCACAAGACAACAACCTCAATGTAATCGGGTCTGTAGAACCCACACACATACACATACCAACGGGCACTACTGACGTTTTAGACATAGCAATACTTAAAAACATAACCACAACACATACAATAGAAACTATAAACGACCTCTCCTCAGATCATTTTCCAGTGATATTAACGCTTGACATGGACATAACTAGAACGAAAAAAACATTTAATAAGACAGACTGGGGAAAATTTAAAGAATCCCTAGTACTCAGAACAGTAAAAATTCACAACGCGAAAGACATCGATCAAGCAGTGATCACACTGGAAGATGACATAAAAAAAGCAATCGCACAAACGACAAAAACTAAAACCATCGACACAAAACTTAACATCCCGACTGAATTAAAAATAAAATTACGACTCAAAAAAAACATACTTAAAGAATATAAAAGAACGCTAAATCCGGTAATAAAAACAAAATTAAACGCGATAACTAATGAAATAAAATCTGACATGATCGAACACTTTAACAAAAACTGGAATAACAAAATTGAATCCCTTAACACGCAAGATCAAACACTCTGGCAGATGACAAAAGCCCTAACAAACAAAAAAAACAAAATTCCACCGCTAAAAACCGCAAACGGACCAGCAATAACTGATAAAGAAAAAGCAGACGAATTCGCGAACGCGTTAAAGAAACAATTCGAAACGAACCCAACAATACCGAAGCATAACACATTTACAAACCAAATTGAACGGCAACGAAATACAAAAATCGATATAACAGATGGAGAAATCGACGCCACAAATACCGACGAAGTGGAAAAAATAATTAAAAACCTTAAAAACCGAAAAGCCCCGGGGGCGGACGGGATAACTAACTACGCAATAAAAAACCTACCTAAAACCGGTATACAAATTATAACCGACATAATAAACGGAATAATAAAACACGGACACTATCCCGCGATTTGGAAACACGCGCAGATAATAATGATCCACAAACCTGGAAAAACAACAAAAACAACCGCAGATTACCGGCCAATAAGCTTACTTCCGTCAATAAGTAAGCTGGCAGAACGCGTAATACAGACAAGACTTGAAAACGAAGTCGAAAACAAAAACATAATCCCAAATTTTCAATACGGTTTCCGGAAAAACCACTCTACCACACAACAGGCACTAAGACTAACAGAACACATAACCGAAAAAATGAACATATCGACATCAACGGGCGCAATCTTTCTCGACATTGAAAAGGCCTTCGACCGGGTTTGGTACGCCGGCCTCATACACAAAATGAAACGTCACAAAATATCAAACACATTAATAAAAATAACCGACAATTACCTAAAGAACCGTACATTTAATGTCACAATCGGAAACGAAAAATCGACAATCGAACACATAGCAGCAGGAGTACCACAAGGATCCGTTCTCGGACCGCTCCTGTATAACATATACACTTCGGATATTCCCACAATAGAAAAATGTAATATCGCACAATACGCAGACGACACCGCTATATACATAAGCAGCATACGAACATCGTACATACACAAGCAGTTACAAAACAATCTAGTCCTCCTAAAGGACTGGTACGACAAATGGAAAATTAAAATTAACCCACTAAAAACCGCGGCAATTTACTTCCAACACAGAAAACGACACAAAAGGCCGGACGAAGTCAAACTCGAAGGCCACACAATACACTGGCAGGAAAAAGTTAAATACCTCGGGGTCACAATGGACTCACAACTAACATACACGGCACATATTAAAGAATTAAAACGAAAAATAGGGTTCACAACACACGCACTGTACCCGATACTAAACGGCAAAAGCAAACTAACACTGGAAAATAAAATATTAATAATAAAAACGATAATACTCGCGGGCGCAACATATGCCGGAGAAATATGGCATCAAGCCAGCGAAAAGCAAAGACAATCGGTACAAGGGAAAATAAACAAGGTAATTAGACTCGCGATAAATGCACCGCGATACATGACAAACGCGCAGATACATAAAGAGACGAAACTCGAAACACTGGAAACAATAATATGCAAACGAACACTAAAAACAATAGAAACAATAAAGTCACACGAAAACCCCACAATAAGAAAAATAATAAATCCAAAACGGAGACTAATTAAAAAAGACGGACTTAAGCAAATTAAAAGACGCGCAGAGGATAACGATATCCAAATAGCCGCGAAAAAATTCAAAAATTAACAGATAAACAGAGGTCAACACAAACACACAAAAATGTAGCAAAACACACAGCATTCCATATAGGATAAACAAACGTAACACACAAACACACAACTACACATAATAACACAAAACATACACAACCCCGGGTAATGAAATTGGAGTGGAAATGGAGGCAACTCCGACCACCGAACAAAATCAAGAGGACTCATATAAAAAGGATTTAGGGCATTCGATACAAAATCATCGCCGAGTGAACTTACATAAATGTGCTTATTGTTAGTAATTAGTTTTTAAATTGTTATTCGTTTTTATTATTAATATAGTGTGTGTCTAAGTTACCGTTAGTTTTATTTAGAACCCGCAGAGACAAAAACATTACAATATAAATCTATAGTATTGGTGTACAAAAATTACATTAATACAAGTTATGCCACTTTAGATTATAATTTAAAAAGTTTTTTATATTAAATACATACTCTTCATGTTATCAGACAAATTTTGAGTTGTATGACTTCCTTCGATACAACAGCATCCTAATAAAGCTGATATTAATTTACCATCATCGCTGAAGAAATGTTCTGTTAGCGCCTAACGAGACTGGTTACTAATAGAAGTAAGTGGTGATAACAACATAACGCGTCAATAACAAACAGCCTTTCACAATTTCATGTACTCTTGTATGCAATTGGGGTAAAAAAGTTATTAGAAATAGCTTTTCTTGATGGAAGATTGTAATTTGGATTTTAACAAATTTTCGAAATTCAGTGTCTTCTACCAAACTAAGTGACTGGTATTCAGCAACAATCATAGCACACAGTTGTTCATCTAGCTTTTTTGAAGTTTGTACGAGTAAATGACCTTTTTCCAAAACCAAAACTTTTGTCAAAGTTAATTGAGACACTTTCCTTTTCTTTACAAGTTCCGTTGTAATACTTCAAATTCGACTCTCGTACAATTTAGTTCAGCTATATAATATTTACTAATTATTGTACTACTTTAGTTGCTTAAAAATTAGTTTACCTTATTCTGCAATTTGTTCGGTCGTTATTTTTGGATAACACTGTATATTATACTAGGTCTGCTATAATTATAACTACTCTTTGGCTGTATAATACCTAAAATTTAATTACATTTATTGTACTGCTTTGATTCATTACTCATTACTATCTAATTTGTTTATATACGTACTACTGTCAGTTATTTGTTACCATTGTAACTTATGTTTCTCTGTTAAATATCATAAATTGGTTTTATTTTAATTGACATTGCTTTTATAGGAACTTGGTATTTTAAGGATATACATAATTTCATTAAAAATGATTAGGCATTTAATTTTGTATGTGGGCCTACAAAGTTATCTATTATTTATTATTGGTGATTTTGTACTAATGTTCGATAGACATACAGCGACCTTTTATTAGTATTTATTTGTGGCTTTGTACGAGCTAATTAATGCTTAGCGACTTCATAAGTGGAAGTTGACTATTAACCTTTCTTTATTATCGATTTCTTCTTGGAAATTAATTAATTGTGGGAGAATTGGAATACTCTTTCGGATATGTTTTTTCTATAATGACGTAGATCCAGCTTCATATAAAACTGGAAATGGAGTGGACTTCAATCTCATTTATTGTGCTCTTGTTATAAAGCCTAAGTGGTTGTTCTATGGTTATGGTAAAGAAGCATCTTAAAAGTTAGAATTTGCTCAAACAGGGTTTCTGTTCGCCATTGCGGGTTTGCAATTCTAACTTAGATATAGAAAGTAACGAGATATAGTAATATAGTTATTTTCTCGTGTAACTATACGGATAAATGAAGATATAAATTCTTTATCATGCGAACATCGGCCATGTTGTGACTACGAACACGTTTTAAACAAGGTGAGTGTTTTAGAGAATATCTGCTAGATTTTTATTGTTATTTCGATGAGATTTGGTTCCATTAATCAAATGACGTCATTACGACGGAGTATATAAATAGTCCACAACATCTGTAAGTACATCACGCAGTTATTCATTCAACTATCATTTTTTTTTTAATCCGTGTGAATTGGCGAGATATACAGGCTGATTCATTTTCGGCCCTCACCATGGGGATCTCTCTTATTATTGGAGATAGAGTATAGGTTTAAATTTGGCAAAGTTGTTAAATTTTGTGTTTGTTATAAATCCGTAAAGAAAATAGACCTGTGACAAACGACCTTCGTTATTTAAAAAAAAAACGCGAAAACACCATTTTCTTCTTTTACCTGTAGCACCGACATTTGGCCTTGTAGAGAAAAAATAAAAACACATCTTTGTGGCCATTTCTAAACCTGTATCCAATGGTGTACTCTAAATTTTTATATCTAATTTCTTATAGGCGCCATATTGGATTTAGACATCTTCAGAAAGAGTTTTTTTTTCTACCATGTACCACATGCTGACTAAAGTTTTTGACATTAGGTTTTATTTGTAAGAATAAATTATAAGATTAAATAAGGTAGCCTTTGGAATTTCAATCTTTCAAACATTTCATTTATTGTTCATTAATAATACAAAAATGTCATACCGAAGAGAAACGAGATATGATAAGTATTTTTTATTCTTCGAAACGAAATTCAACAGTAGCGAGTACAAGATAACAAAAACATTAATAGAAATACATAGAAAAGTAAACAATAAACAATTACAGTAAATGTTCAATTATCTGGCCATCTTCGTTAATGCACAATTGGGCACGCCTTCTGGCATTTTGTACTGCCCTTTGTATAATGCACAGAATGTGAACACAAGACACCCTATAAGTCAAACTTAGAAATGCACATAAAAATAAGACATCTAAAACAAAAGGATTATAAAAGCGCAGAGTGTGAATATAAGGCAAGCAGGAAGAAACATTTACAAGTACACATGAAAACAAAACATCTGAAACAAAAGGATTTTAAATGCGCAAAGTGTAAACACCAGACAAACTACAAGGCAAAGTTAGAACGGCACGTAAAAACAAAACATCTGAAACAAAAGGATTTAAAATGCGCAGTGTAAATACCAGACAAACAACAAGTCTATGTTTTAAGTTAGGACTTGTTGTTTGTCTGGTATTAAAACTGCACATAAAAACAAAACATCTGAAACAAAAGGATTTTAAATGCACTGAGTGTCAATTCAAGACAAACTGCAAGTCAGGCTTAGAAAAACACATTTATTCTGCTTTTCATTCAGTTTCTGCATAATTTTTTTTGTTAGATTTTATTAGAACTGTTTTTCAAAACAAGAACGAAAGAAAGGTAAAAATTCAGAATAAAACATTATAGGTATAAGAGGTTATATTGTACTTCCTTATTGTCCTTTTATTTGTTATAGACAGCATGCCTTTATCCGAGGAGCAAAAGGCATTTATTTTGAAAACTCGTTATCGGAATGGTGTGCGTAACGAGGATGGAACGTGGTTATATTCGATACAATCATGTATTCAATAGTTTGAAGAAGCATTTCCTGATTTACATGTTTCATATAAAATGTTGAATAGCTATTAATAATATAACTATTCTATTCTTATATAACTATTCTATTATAATAACTATTCAACAAGTAAATGAGTTTCATTATTTAGGCGCTCTGATAAAAAACACTGGGAAAAATGAGTCAGAAATTAATGAAAGAATTGAAAAGGTAACCAAACTGTATTACGCAATGAATAAGAACTTCATTATGAAAAAAGAAATATCACGAAACACCAAGGTAAAAGTATTCAAAGCAGTCTAAAGAGCAGTTCTGACATACGGATGTGAATCATGGGTAGTTAATAATAGACAAAAAAGGAAATCAAGGCTGCAGAAATGTGATATCTTAGGAGAGTGAGAGGCGTAACTAGAAAGGACAAAATGAGAAATTCACAAATACCAGAGGAACTGGAGATACAATCGATAATGGACTTTATTGAACAGCGCCAACTACATTGGTGGGGACATCTACAACTAATGGGGGACACTAGACCAGTAAAGCTAATATTTGGAAGCCAAAGTCCAGTATAAAAAGGAAAGAGGAAGACCGCGACAAGTATGGGAGGATGTCATTGGAAATTAAATCCAGAAGAGAGGAAAGAGCTAGAAAGAAGCAAAAACACTGGCCAGTAACCGAAGATTATGGAGAAATTTTGTTCAAAATTTAGATTAGACATGTACTTACCCGACACCCTTTAGGGTAAAAGGATTTTTGATATATATATATATATATATATACCGTGTGGCCGCCATCGATAGCGCGATTCATATATTAGTAACTACTGGTCGACTATAATGGGCGTGCCAACTTGAAATGCCACACCGACAGCGGGCGTATTATAAGAATTCATTTTCGTGATATTTATTTATCATTCTTTCGCAAAATTGCATACGGCGATAATAATCATCGGGAAAAGGTACTTGTTAACTTGTAAATTTGTATGAACGATATTTATTAGTACGTAAAATATTTTGAGCCGTTGTTTTGCTGATACCCAATTCGCGGGCAATTTATCGAGACGACATAGTGGGATTTACTTCGACTAAAGCACATACTCGAATTTCTATATCACTTATATTCTTATCCGGAACAACTTTACTTTTATTAGTTACTATAGAAAATGTAGTTTCGAACCGATTAACTGTCCTACGAATGGTGCTTGCATTGGGAATTTGGCTTTCAGGGTAATTAGCTGCAAATAAAGCTCGAGTTACTTCCGCGGAATTACCACCGTAAAATTGTTTAATCCTAAAGAGTTTTTGCTCCGGTGTATAATGATGTGTATAATTTAAATGACCGTTACGTACACCAACAACGCGGTTTATTAAATATTGTGAGCGAGTAGTTCCCCCGACGATATAAACATTGCAACTAACACCCATATGCGGGAGCGACAGCTAATGCGCTTGCGCGACTACACGGTCTAAATGTGAATTTATTAGACAAATACGAGTGCATCATAGGGATATGCGATATACTAGACTCTCTTGTAATCCATTGGAACATTGCGTCTACTTCTTTACCGTTCTAACACACGGACACCTCTGTGTGCTTTGCTTACACTACAGGTTTCGCTATAGTGCAGACGCACGCGGCCACATAACGTGTGTTCATTTGAAAAGTCAATCTAGTAGCATGTGATTTACTGAGAACATTTTGAAGTATGTCGTAAATTAAAATTTACTACTTAACCAACGAAGTCGTATATTTTGACAGTTTCATACATACAAATAAATAACAAATAATAGGTATTTATTGAAAACTATAACAAATGTTGAAAATGTTGTCCTTCAAGATCAATGCACTTTAAAATCCTCCGTTCAAAATTTCTGATGATATTCTGCAACATTACTGGATTGTTATTAATTTCCATGCATTTCTGTTCGATTCTCTGTAGCATATCATTCAAATTCAATATAGGTGTTCGAAATATGTTATTTTTTAGATAAGGCCACAAAAAGATGTCGAAAGGTGTTAAATCGCATGAACGTGCAGGCCAAGCAATTTCAGTATAATAATCCAAAGATTCTGCAGTACAGTGACAAGGTGCTCTGTCTTGTTGGAAATATGCATTTTGTAGTTCATCATCATGCAACTGATTGACAAATGGTTGTAAAATTTCCGTACAGTACCTTTGAGCAGTTAACGTTCCCTGAAAAAATATTGGTCCAATGATTCGCCTTTGGCTTATCGCTGCCCAAACACCAATTTTGAAGATGAAGTTTTCTCATCTTTTCTTACGGAGTTTTGGTGTTTATCTCTTCTTACGTTTACCCTTCTGTTTGTTTGGCCGGTGTACGTCTTCTCACAATTAAAGCATGGAATTTCATAAACTCCCTGCTTTTCTAAAGGTATTCTTGTTTTTGGATTCCGAAGGACTGTGCTGATTTTTCTGTCTGCCTTGAATGTGGTTTCAATGTTGTGTCTTTGTAGGACTCTGGATATTCTGTCGGTGGTACCTTTGACATAGGGTAAGTAGGTTTTGTCTATTGATTCCTCTTTTTTCTCTTGTGGTGTGGCTCGTTTAGGCTTTAATGGTTTGTTGATTGCCCGTTTGCTAAAGCCATTCTGCTGGAGTGCATTGTGGAGTTTATCCATTTGTTGAATGATATTGTCTTCATCTGCTAATCTCTGTGATCTTGTTACTAGGCTCTTCACTACTGCTTGCAACTGAGCTGGGTGGTGGTGAGACTGTGCGTTGAGGTACCGATCTGTATGTGTGGATTTCCGGTACACTGTATGGCTTAATTCAATATTTTCTTCTTAACCAAACGTCGAATGGTAGTTGATTGTTTGATTCTACTTCCATTGTGAATTAAAATCTACATATACATTGCGCAACGGCGGTCGGCACTTGACGTTCACTCATGGTCGTAGCACGCTCGTAAAACATGCGTTCGCGACGAAAACTATGCCACACTGTTCGTAAGGGACCCAGCTATCACATACTCAAGCCGCAACCTTCAAAACATACATGCGCGCCATCTACAGCGTTTGTCTCCATCATATTTGAACTGCCCTCGTACCTTCTGTTTTGTGCCGCATGCTCTGTTATAAATGATGCTTGTAATCCTGGTTCAATCAGAACTCGTAACAAGTCATGGGTCTTATTTCATGTTGTCGCTTTCACCAGTGCAGTAGTTAACAGTACAGAGCTTTCATTTCTATTGCTGGGACCATTGTTTCGTGTCAAATTGTCATTCAAGGCTGTGGTTGTGTATTGGTATTGAGTATTGGTCTCACTAGTTTCTATGGTAAATGATTTTTAGTAATGTTTTGACTTATCAGAATGCAATAGTGTATCATGAGCTCTGTTACATATTTTGCAACGGTTCTTACTTTGACATTGTGTTTTATTGTCATGTGTTGGTGTTTGGGTTGGAATATGTCGAAGAAGATTGGTGGGTCCCATTTTTTTGATAAACAATTGTAACACAGTTTATTTTCTTTAATAAATTTCGATATCTCAACCGTAGACATACTCGTAGTCATTTACAAACATCTAATAGTACCGAATTTATTGTACGGCCTGTATTGTATACACATGGTATATCGCAAATTGAAATTCAGAACTGTGTATCTCAGCACGGATTCTACTACAGCGCCATCTATCCCTCAACGCGAGTTTAGTAAACGCTTCTACATACGTATGTTCCGTCTCTTTATACTCTTTCACTCAACGATAAGTCAATAGCGTGTTCGATAATACATGAAAAAGTGATGGCAAAGTCATGGCCGGAAACGTTGTAACGAAGTTCGCTCTCAAACTTAAAATTATTAGCGAATGTTTGCACTTGTTTAATTCAATCGGAAATAGTCTTAAATTTAGAGAGCGGTGTATATTTGTGTAAATATATTTATTAAGAATATTGTATAATTGTACTTGGCTCGTATGCTTGCTTCGTGTGACCAGGAAAATATCCGACCCCTTCTTACTGTTCACGCCGGCGTGGATATATTCCACTAAATATTCATGGAAGTGGAATAAGGACCGGTTTTTTCAATATTTTCTATGTAAAAGGCCCAAAATTACACAGTAAAGAGAATTATTCAGCCAGTCAATCCGAGCCTTCCTGACTAATACTAGATATACCCCAACCTTTCCTCCAACCTTAGTTCAACGCTGATATGATTTAGCGAAGAATTAATGAACCGTCTCTTGCTTTTGTATTGACATTAGTTGAGGCATAAATAGATGAGTTATATTTCCCGAAGATGCCATTAGTGGTCTTCCCCCGCACTCTACCTTCTTCTAATTACAGATTCTGACACCGTTTTATGTTGCGTTGTACGAATCGTTTCCGCTAATTTTCAGTACAAACGTGACATCCGTTATATTCAGAAGTCTTCTGAATCTGAAGGGAAAGTCGAGGGAGAAGAACTAGGAAAGTGACCGTAAGCATATATCTCTAGTGTTAATGTCACCGAAACAAACAAGATAAAAGTTTGTATTAAAGAAAGCTGAATAGCAAAAGTAGATGTTTTTTTTTTCTTGTCAAAGATGAAGGCAAATAAAAGCAATTTGTTTCGTATCACAGAAGTTCCCGAAATACTAATAACTCCAGTAACAGAGATAACTATTTAGAAATTTTGAATTACTAATAATCAACCCGTATTAGATTTATTATTCAGTATATTATAAATTCCTGAATTATTGGTAATTATTATATTCCCCGAAATATTCTTTAATCAGAATTCCCGACTACTAATTAGAAAGCAGTAAAGTTATAATCCCAGAGATATTTAGAATCTCACCGTCCGCCGAATTCGCGTAGTTAATATATCGCAAATTTCATTTAATTTCTTTGGAAATCAGTGATATAAACAAAACTCTACGGTTAAATATCTATTGTCTGTTTTGTTTAACGTATGTGTGAATACGATACGATAGAATCTTTTCGTTTGTCCACGAAGAATAACGAGACCAATTAATATGTTCAAAATACACGTTTTGGTTAATTATTTTCTTTAAGTTAAGATTGTTTGTATTTTTTTGTTAATAAATATATGTATATCGACGATTGTAAATATCCTTCCGGTGTAGAAAATATTATATGTATGTGAATTTTTTGGAAGAATTTGTTAGATTAGTGTTACTAAAAATATATTTGATTTTATTACATTTGTTATTAGATACAAATTCACGAATCTCATTTATGTTTATAGAAATATCACGAGAATATAGAGAATAAACTTACATTTTTTATTATTGTTATCCAATGCGTTTTTCTTAATACACACAAAAAACGACCCCACAGCTTGAGAATAACACTCACACGTGAAAAATAGATATATTATAATATATCGTCCAAAATAAGTTAATAAAGATTTACCGAACTATTTCAACTACGATTGCAACTACCCGAAATTGTGCAAGAAACTCACGATGCTTTTAGTTTAACATCGATAGTCGTTAGTTTCAAATAAATTTTAATTGTGACTTTTGGTTTCTCTATCAAACTGATAAATTCAAAATTACCCTGTTGACGCAAAAGACCAACAGCGCCGCCACGATATTATTTTGAATTACCGATTCATGTACACTCACTGACATAAGTTTTGTTTTTGGTATTTTAATTCACTTACTAAGAAGTGAAAGTTAATATTATAATTAATGTACTTAATTATGCCGACTCCGATTAAAGTACAAAGCAACCGACAAATAAATCATGTTGATTTATTAAGTAGTTAGTAAGATATTTTAATTATAATTAACCGGCAGTGAGAGATACAAACCGACACCGTCCCAATTTGACCTTCTTAAGCTGGAACAGAGACACTGGCAAATTTTTGACGTGCCCAATCGGGCCAAGTAAGAAACCTGGTCACAACGTATACTGTATTTTTTTCCTGCCATTAACTATTAGTTGTTAGCTACCATGTAATGATTTAACTCAGTTGCCGGCCGTACACTGTGCACATTATACATAAAACTGTCTTTTAGCAGAGGCGGATGATACGTCTCCGACGGACCACGGCTGCATAAATAATTGATATTTGATCATGTTATTGTATTTAAAAAGGTTTAAATTTTAATTCGGATTAATTTAATTTCAGACATTGCGTACTTTCACCACTGGAGGTTGACAAGCTAAAAGTAGAAAGGCGTTCATCTGTGAGAAGCAAAGGCAGAAGGTGGAAACGTGGAATATACAAATGTCCACAATGCAAGTTCAGAACAATGTACAACGCCGACTTCAGACGCCACACTAATCAACATTACGAGGTAAAAATGTACAAATGTGGAATTTGTCGCCGAGGGCACAAAACGAGAGAATCTCTGAAGATGCACATGGAAAAAATTCATCCCGGCAATGAAAGTAGAGATATCGGAAAACACTATATCACAGCTAATGTTAAAAATCTAAAAGAAGGATCTCCACATTTACACGATTGTGAAGAACAATGTAAATGCTTGAAATGCAAATTTCGCACAAGAGACAAATGTCACTTAACATCACTAAAAATAAAACATCTGAAACAAAAGAATTATAAATGCGCAAACTGTGAATACAAGGCAAACAACAAGTCAGTCTTAGAGAAACATATAAAAACGAAACATCTGAAACAAAAGAATTTTAAATGCGCAGAGTGTGAATACCAGACAAACTATAAGTCACTTCTACAAATTCACATAAAAACAAAACATATGAAACAAAAGGATTATAAATGCGCAGAGTGTGAATATAAGGCAAGCATGAAGTCAAATTTATATGTGCACATAAAGACAAAACATCTGAAACAAACGGATTTTAAATGCACAGATTGTGAATTCAAGACAAGCTACAAATCGGGCCTAGAAAACCACATAAAAACTGAACATCTGAAACAAAAAGATTTAAAATGCTCAAAGTGTGAATATCAGACAAACTACAAGTCATCTTTAAAAACACACTTCAAAGCAAAACATCTGAAAGAAAATGATTATAAATGTGGAGAGTGTGAATACAAGACGGCCTGGAAGTCAAACTTAGAAGTGCACATAAAAACAAAACATCTGAAACAAAAGGATTTAAAATGCGCAGAGTGTGAATACCGGACTAACAACAAGTCATATTTACAAGTACACATAAAATTAAAACATCTGAAACAAAGGGATTTAAAATGTGCAGAGTGTGAATACCGGACTAACAACAAGTCACATTTACAACAACACATAAAAACAAAACATCTGAAACAAAATGATTATAAATGTGCAGAGTGTGAATACCAGACAAACTACAAGTCAAACTTAGAAGCGCACGTAAAATCAAAGCATCTCAAAGAAAAGGACTATAAATGCGCAGAGTGTGAATACCAGACAAACTACAAGTCAAGCTTAGAAGCGCACGTAAAATCAAAGCATCTCAAAGAAAATGACTATAAATGCGCAGAGTGTGAATACCAGACAAGCTACAAATCGGGCCTAGAAAATCACATAAAAACTGAACATCTGAAACAAAAAGATTTAAAATGCTCAAAGTGTGAATATCAGACAAACTACAAGTCATCTTTAAAAACACACATCAAAGCAAAACATCTGAAAGAAAATGATTATAAATGTGGACAGTGTGAATACAAGACGGCCTCGAAGTCAAACTTAGGAGTGCACATAAAAACAAAACATCTGAAAGAAAAGGATTTAAAATGCGCAGAGTGTGAATACCAGACAAACAACAAGTCACATTTACAAGAACACATAAAATCACAACATCTGAAACAAAAGGATTTAAAATGCGCAGAGTGTGAATACCGGACTAACAACAAGTCACATTTACAACAACACATAAAAACAAAACATCTGAAACAAAATGATTATAAATGTGCAGAGTGTGAATACCAGACAAACTACAAGTCAAACTTAGAAGCGCACGTAAAATCAAAGCATCTCAAAGAAAATGACTATAAATGCGCAGAGTGTGAATACCAGACAAACTACAAGTCAAACTTAGAAGCGCACGTAAAATCAAAGCATCTCAAAGAAAATGACTATAAATGCGCAGAGTGTGAGTACCAGACAAACTACAAGTCAAACTTAGAAGCGCACGTAAAATCAAAGCATCTCAAAGAAAAGGACTATAAATGCGCAGAGTGTGAATACCAGACAAACTACAAGTCAAGCTTAGAAGCGCACGTAAAATCAAAGCATCTCAAAGAAAAGGACTATAAATGCGCAGAGTGTGAATACCAGACAAACTACAAGTCAAGCTTAGAAGCGCACGTAAAATCAAAGCATCTCAAAGAAAATGACTATAAATGCGCAGAGTGTGAATACCAGACAAGCTACAAATCGGGCCTAGAAAATCACATAAAAACTGAACATCTGAAACAAAAAGATTTAAAATGCTCAAAGTGTGAATATCAGACAAACTACAAGTCATCTTTAAAAACACACATCAAAGCAAAACATCTGAAAGAAAATGATTATAAATGTGGACAGTGTGAATACAAAACGGCCTCGAAGTCAAACTTAGGAGTGCACATAAAAACAAAACATCTGAAACAAAAGGATTTAAAATGCGCAGAGTGTGAATACCAGACAAACAACAAGTCACATTTACAAGAACACATAAAATCACAACATCTGAAACAAAAGGATTTAAAATGCGCAGAGTGTGAATACCGGACTAACAACAAGTCACATTTACAACAACACATAAAAACAAAACATCTGAAACAAAATGATTATAAATGTGCAGAGTGTGAATACCAGACAAACTACAAGTCAAACTTAGAAGCGCACGTAAAATCAAAGCATCTCAAAGAAAATGACTATAAATGCGCAGAGTGTGAATACCAGACAAACTACAAGTCAAACTTAGAAGCGCACGTAAAATCAAAGCATCTCAAAGAAAATGACTATAAATGCGCAGAGTGTGAATACCAGACAAACTACAAGTCAAACTTAGAAGCGCACGTAAAATCAAAGCATCTCAAAGAAAAGGACTATAAATGCGCAGAGTGTGAATACCAGACAAACTACAAGTCAAGCTTAGAAGCGCACGTAAAATCAAAGCATCTCAAAGAAAATGACTATAAATGCGCAGAGTGTGAATACCAGACAAACTACAAGTCATCTTTAAAAGGACACGTCAAAGCAAAACATCTGAAAGAAAATGATTATGAATGCGCAGGGTGTGACTTTAAGACAAGCAATAAGTCATATTTGCAAGTACACATAAAAGCAAAACATCTGTAACAAAAATATTTTAAATCCCCAAAGTGTGAATACCAGACAATCTTAAAGTCAAACTTAAAAATGCACATAAAAGCAAAATATCTGAAACAAGAGGATTATAAATGCTTAGAGTGTGAATACAAGACTGGCTGGAAGTCGAATTTAGACGTAGGGGGATTCTACCGTCACGGGTGGGACACTTGTACCTTCATTTTCAGTATGTGTGACTAATTTATGCTAATTGTATCAATGATATCAAATTGGTTTATATAGAAAATAACAAATTAATCGATGTACTTTTATAGTTACAGTAGAGACGAGGATAACACTATGTAAAATTAAATAAAAAAGACAGTTAATGTTTGCCACGGGTGGGACCAAAAATTGACATTCTTGTTACACATGAATCATATTCAATAAAACTCTGCTATTTGATTAAACTTTTTAATGCAAATTACGATATTTCTTTGAGACAATAAACTGAACGTAACATTTGAATAGAAAATAATGTCCTATTATTTAGACATTTTTTAACAAAAATTAAATAAAGTGTGTCACGGGTGGGACTAACACTGTCACGGGTGGGACACGTACGATTTACTAGGCAAAATGAGCCGCTTATAAGTTTTTCTTTCTTGATATGGATGCTAAAGTTTCATAATCAGAGTCACTCCAGATGCTTGAGTCTGTATCAGAGTATATATTTGAAACACTGAGCTTGACAGCTTTGCATCTTTTCAGATCCGAATCAGCAGTAGTGCCCACTAATAAGTCTTCTAGATTATAGCCTTTGAAAAAGTGGAGCGATTGTATTTTATCAATACCAGTGGCCAGCTTCCATCTACTATTTAGGATTTTTCTGTTAGCCTCGATATCTTCTTCTGACAGATGTAAAATCTTGATGTTTCTAACAGTCTTACCCGCTGCCACTACAAAATCTTCAGCGCTGTTGATTTCAACTTTTCGCTGTTTAACTTGACTCCAAACAGCTCTTTTCACTATTGCACCTACCCCATCTACAGCTCCTTTGCCATGAGATGTAGCAAAAAAGTACCAGGATCCTGTAATACCAAAATCGTGGGGCATGTAACACAGATTTAATAGAGTGAAACTATTTTTAAATTGTGAAGCTGCACCATCTGAAAATATTTTTATAATCTCCAAATCTTCAATCTTGTCTTTTAGGTAAGTCATTATTTTTTTCAAGCATGCAAAAACTGCATGTTTGTCATGACGTAACACATCACTTATGAGAGCAAAAGAATATTTTCTATCATTTGGCAACCAGGCACATGCAGTGAAAACAGTTATTTGCTTGTGACTCCAGTGAGCAGACTGGATTTCATCTTGAGTAACTGCTGCATAGTTTTCTGCGAAATCTATTTGTAAAACTACTTCATTTGGTTGCATATTACATTTTGCGTCGTTAAAGGCCTGTGATTGCACTCTCTTTATATAAACGTGTTGCTTAAAACGATCAAGCTCATTATTTAATTCGATAATAGCCACTTCAATGGACCCTCTCATAGGTACAACCTGAGGTCGCCCTTCAATTTCAATCCATTTTTTCCATTCAATAGGTTGAAACAAGTCATCATTATTATCTATAAGAGACCGTAAATCATAGCCCTTACAATGAATACAATGACCAAGCATGCATTCTTCTCTTTTTGAATTGCAACAATTTTTTTCCAGTAAATCACCACTTATGGAAGGAAACCCTGTAATTTATTTAGCTATAGATTCAACCAGAAAATTAAAATTCGCATGGTATTTACAGACACAAACATTGTGCGGCATCTCACTAGTCATAAAGACGTGAGCTGGGCGAAGCTGATAAAACTTGGCTATTTTTATTTTGATGTCAGGATATTCAAGTATAAATAAAGAATAAGCCTCTCTCACTGTCATGTTCATATGCCGCTTTTGGCACAAAACTCTGTCGCCAGATTTCAGGTCTTTTACAGATTTCACATCTTTGATTCCTGGAACCTGTCGACTGATATCATCACGTTGATAAAACTCTGTAACTAAACCTTTATGATCATCAGATAAGGCATGTATAACGTTACTTTTTCTGGAGGGCCTGTTTAAAAAAGAATCATCGCCTAAAATGCCAAAATCAAGGACAAGCTTGCGCATTACTGCTATTTTCTTGGTTGGGCTAGAAGGCAGTGTTCTACTAACTCTGCTTACAGCCTTACCCAACGTCTGCTTACAAGAGTATGATCCCAATGACGAGGACCATTGTTCGCCCGTAGTAGTATCTGCCTGTTTTAAAAGTTTTATCTTTTCCCTATACTTCCTTTTTCTTTCAGTTTCCTTAACTCTTCTTTTATTTTTTAGTCGTGCTGAAGAATTCTCTTTTATCTTGATGTTCCCCCTTCTTTTCTTGTCTCTCTCCCTTTCTTTAGATAAATGAATTTGATAGTTTTCAGGACTGTTCTTAAGTCTCTCTCTGTACTTCTTCATTCTTTGAGTAGACGTTGTTTTACCCATTGCCCTTAAAAGCAAAAAAAAAAAAACGCAAGCTTTTTCTATATGAAATACATTGGTAACGTGTGTAAAAATGGCCAGAAAGGCATAAAATACGTTCATAAGTAACTCCACCAAATACAACCGTCCCACCCGTGACGAAACAATTGTCACGGGTGGGACCAAATTCACCAGCCTATAGTTTTCAATTTATTTGACAGAAAAAAGATATGAATATATCGATGGTTTTATTTTATTACACTAGAACTAATTAATAAATATCAAACATAACCTCAAAGTCAGTCATTGGAAAACGAAACTTTCGTGTGTATTCGCAACGGGTGGGACAACTTAGTCACTGATTGTTTTATTTTACAGCAGAATTACTTACGTTTATTAGAATCCGCTAGCACGTATTAATTAGTAACCCAATCCAAGTAATTTTAAGAACAATAACAGTTGCAAGTTCAAGCCACAACTGACGCCACAGTGTTGCCAACTTGAAACAAATTTTCCCATATTTGCGTAAGGTTCGTTAATCAATGTTTGCAACTTAATAAAAAATTTAAAAAAATAAATATACTAATAATTTTTATAGTAGCGTGAAATTGGAAGTATTTTGTATCGATAAATATAATAATTGACAGCATAACTACTTTCCCGTAGAATCCCTCCGTACTATCGTGAGCAATTGAAAGTAAACGCACTATTATAGCTGCGTAAATTTTACCAAATTGTCAAGCTAATGTCATTTATGTTATGATTAAATGCTGACACTGACACTTCAAAAGTACTGTATACATTAGATAAATTTTGAAATTTCGACATGCCAACATAATAAAGTGTTAACTTTCAATTGCTCACGATAGTACATGTAAAAACAAAACATCTAAAACAAAAGGATTAAAAATGCGCAGATTGTGAATATCAGGCATACAGCAAATTTTGTTTGCAAGTACACATAAAAAGAAAACATCCGAAACAAAATTATTATAAATGCACATAATGCGAATTCAAAACACCATGGCAGTTTAAAAGTACAGTCGAATTTCTCTAACTCGAAATTTTCTTTAAGTCGAATATTTCGTAGTCCCGTACGTTGGCTATCAAGTTTATACATTAACTCCTTTAACTCGAGTTTCTCTAACTAGAAAGAGATCATGTGAAATTTTAGACATAGCATTTGTCTAACTCGAAGTTTCCAAGAAGGCGAGTCAATAAAACAAACAGTAAATGACAAAATTCGGGTTCCGATAGAGGTTATAATGTGTATAAAGGTTGAATCACATCTAAACGGCTCGTATCGGCTCTTACCGGCACGGAAAAATTCATGAGCGGAATAGACTGCGCACACTTGTGCTGCTGGAACAGGCTCTGTCGCCAAATAATTTACCCAAAATCTGCTGTCAACGTCATCGTATCACCCAGAATAAGAACGAGTATAAACGAAATTTAAAAATATCCGATGTATGCTGGAAGTAACAAGCCATCGAAAAAATTCATAATTGGAGTAGACTGTGAAATTGGGTTGGTACTTTAGCCACTTCCACATAATGACATTTATTATTTGACATTGAAACTATAAGTTTGTGTCAAATTTTTCAAAACTCTTACTAAGAAAATTAAATTTATTCAAAAAATGGTATTCAACATAGAACAAAAAGCAAAAATTATCGAATGTTACTTCCGTACAGGTGTGAAAGTAAATGGCGAGTGGCAGTATTCAATTGCGGAATGCATGGCTGATTTTAGTGAAGAACATCCTGAATTAGTGTTTGACTACAATGATTTTTACAATGTTTTGACAAATTGTGTAAAGTTATTCAGAGAGACTGGTAGCGTCGGTCGAAAAACTGGAAGTGGACGGCCATCTAAACGTACAGCTGATAATATTGAAGCCCTTCAGCATATTATTGATGAAAATCCAAAAACATCCATTTCAGTAGTAACCCAACAAACAAATTTATCTTATGGTACGTGCCAATTCATTCTTAAAAAAATCTTACATTGTCATCCATACAAGATGCAATGTTTTCATGAACTTTATCCAGTGGATTATTTAAGACGAGTGGAATTTTGTCAATGGTTTCAAAATAATCTGCACAATCAAGGTATCCTTAACACAGTTTTTTTCACGGATGAGGCCTGGTTTTATCTTTCTGGATATGTTAATTCACAGAATGAGGTGTTGGTTCTTCGAAAATCCTCATTTTTTTGTTGAAAAAACATTGCATCCCCAAAAAGTTGGTGTTTGGGTTGGAATATGTCGAAGAAGATTGGTGGGTCCCATTTTTTTTTTAGGTATACTTACTGCTGCACGATATCGCAATGAGATACTCGGCTCATTCATAAATCAACTGGATGAGGAATTACAAAATGGGTATTTCCAACAAGATGGTGCAACAGCACATACGACCAGAGAAACACTTCAATATCTCAGAGAATTTTTTAATAACATAATAATAAGCAGGAACACTGAAATTCCATATCCAACAAGGTCTTGCGATTTAAACATATGTGATTTTTTCGTATGGCCATACATTAAAAATTCGATTTATTCAACGCCAATTCATAATCTGGAACAACTGAGAATTCGCATAACAGAAAAGGGTGAAGAGATCAACAACTCACCGCAAATGCTGCATAAGGTTTTTGGTGGATTGCGGAGAAGAGTTGGTTTGTGTTTAGATGTAAATGGACAACATTTTCAACGACTTTTGTAACTATATGTAAATTTTGATTATGATTTCGATATTAAATAAATTATTTGTTTTCTTTTTTGATGTAGTATCATTTCAATGCCATAACCTTTTTTTTTACAATGAAACCAAATGAAACTGTCAAGCATCAAGTAATGTGTCATTATGTGGAAGTGGCTAAAGTACCAACCCAATTTCAAAGTCTACTCCAATTATGAATTTTTTCGATGGCTCGTTACAAACGCACACTTGTACGGTCGGAATCGGCTCGCTAAGAAATTTCGCCGATGAATGCTAGTCCCAGCAATCCCTCACGAATTTCGGAACCTCATTAACTGCGATTCGATTCATTTATTATTGGATTTTTATTATTTTATTATTTATTCGATTTATATTAAAACTATGAATTGATTTATCGAAAATTTCCGTGCCGATACGAACCGTTCTTGATGTGCTTCAAATCTTAACCCTAGGACTACCGAACGGGTCCAGTGGACCCGAAACGATTTCTAACCATTTAACCATTGTTTTATCGTACTTATGGTTGGGCTAATTTACTGGTATTAATAGACTTTTTAAGTACGAGTTATAGCTTTAAAATTTTGACAAAAAAAATATTTTAGAAAGAATGGTTTTGGCAGTATAAAAATACTTTCGCGATTTACCAACCGGGTCCGATTTACCAACCGTAATATATGTCGTTTACTGTATAAATGTAGGTAGAGCGAGTGTGTTTTACAATGATAGTGGTTCGCTTATAAATTCCGGACTTGCCCGCTGCTGATAAACCTTTCATGTCATTCTCCGATGTATACAGAAAGGGGAAATCCCTTTATCATGCGGATTTTGGGGACTACGTGTTTCAGCATATTTATAGCCGCACGTCGCGAACAACGCATTAGTGCTTGCCGAATCTGTGTAGTGTTACTTTATTACTGTGAATAAGACAAAATTTATATTTTGTTCAGTTGTCGTGAGCGATTTGATATTTTAGCATAATTTTTATCAAATGTCGGGTAGTTATTTCTGAATCTTTGATTTCGGCTATTTTCTACTTTGCGCTTTACTCATTAAGGAAAATGAATCGTAGAAATAATGAATACCAAAACATTTTCAAATTTGTTTATTATTTGAACGCTCTCGATTAGCGACATAAATTGTTTTTCCAACTGCAATATGGAATTGGGGCGTCTATCACAGATTGTACATCCCTATCAAGGTATATAATAATTGTCTTTATTCTTTCATAATGATTTGCATGAAAAATAGTAGCCTCCAACCACGTTCCGCATCGTGTGATTACTGGCTGAGGAGGAAGCGGAACACCGGGTAGATGTTGTTTGTAAAACTGAACTCGTAATTGGAGCCTTTAAAAATACTTTCTTAACACTACTAATTAATGTATTTACTAACGGAAAATGGTTTCTGACTTCTTCTGCAATACGATTTAGTCCGTGCGCCAAGCAAGTTGTGTGAATTAAATTTGGGTAAAAGACAAAAACAATAGAATTTTCTCTGTTGGAATCGATTCCGGTAAGAAGAAAGTTGCCAGTTCTTCCTGTATAAACCTTGTTATGGTCAAATTATTTGCCTTTTCCAACTGTTTGGATTAAATTAAATAAGATTTTGCTGGAACCGATACGTTAAGGATACCAATCATTAAATGAACTATGTATCGGCCCACACTATCAGTAGTTTTATCTACGCACATATAAAGATAATTGTTTGCAACAACCTTGTGATGTCAGCCGGTCCCGGAGGTCACATCGATGCTTAACACCGGAGGTTCACCAACATAATAAATGATAGACGAGACAACGGTTAAATAACAATATATAATTTAATAACGACATAACAACGATTAACAATAACAGATATTACATTGTAATAAAGAGCCACTAGTGTAGCAGGGATACTAATACACTCGCTCGGACTATGTCTCTGTCTTGAGATCTCGCAGGGTCTCATTATATATTCGAGCGTGTCCCCCTTTAGCCTAGTGACCTGGTGATAAGATAAACAAGGTGGTGAAAGATCGTAACACACCGAGGTCGTGTTTGACGAAAGATCATAACACACCGAGGTCGTGTTTGGAAAGATCGAAACACACCGAGGTCGTGTTTGACGAAAGAGATGCGTTTGCAATACATGACCTGGTTTAGTTACTGCAACCTTCTTAATGCTATTCAATGTTTCTGCATAAACACAGCGAATATAATTTTTTCTTAACGTGCTCTCGTCAGGAACGTTATATTTGCTGATGTACTTTTGCAAAAATAACTTGTCATTTAAATTGTTTAATTTATGTAGTGGAATATCTGCCGACACAAACATTTGACACAAATCTTAATTGTTCCTCCTATTTTTTGGAAGTTGATGGCTAACATTGCGATAATGTTTGCTGACTCTTCTTCGTCAATTTCATCTTTGTTAGTTTTGCAGCATGAGATAGAGTTTTTATATGTTGGTCGACTTGGAACTTTCTCTCACTCTGCCAAAAAAATATCACATCATCGGTTGTTTTCTTATAAAATAAATGTTAGCAAAAGATAAAGGAATAATTAAAAACTTAATAAATTAATAAGAGGAAATAAACTTAAAATTTTACTCACAATCTTGCAGCATGCTACGCAAAACACTTTTTCTCCATCCATACGCAATTCTGAATAAGGTGCAATCCATCCAGGCACAGTCGCTATTTTCGGCATTTCTTGCTATTATATATCACAACTCACAAGTCTACACTTCGAAAAGCCAACGCAAATAGACGTTTAAAATAAAATTACTTTCGAATATGGGAATAAATTTCTCCGAATAGCAAAGAAACACATATACTCCTAATTCTCTGGTAAAATGTATTTTTGTATTTATTTAGAAGTTTTAAGGTATTAGCTTTTTCTGGAATTTTGTCTCGGCCTAGATGTATGGGAAGAGCATTAATAAATTCTTGGAGGCGCTTATCGGAAAAATAACGGGAAGAGGCTTAATAAAATGCTATTTTTAATTTAAAAAGGGCTGTTTAATTTTTGTTTGTTTGTTACATCCAAGACATATTTTTAGTAATGCCTGTAATAAATTTGATTTAGTAAATAAATAAAACTCGGATACTTAAAATATGCAAAAATGCTGAATTACCACCAAAATATGCAAATATTATACAAAATGCATATATGCAAAATGCAAACTGCATATAATCCGGCCTTTAATCATTATTATAATTATTACCGTTATTAATAATATTATGAAGAGGAAAGACAAATCTACCAACTTTTTTTTGAAGTAATTGCACATATAATAAACAATAAATAAGAAAAGAATTCTAAAATGTCAAAAGAAAAGAGACATGAATTTAAATTATTTTCAAGTAATACTAGTATTCTAGTATTACTACCAGGTGTTGAGCTATTTCGTAGAAGGAGCCGCTAAGATTGTTCCTGCGACTGTATTAGAAATTTAATGGAATAGCATTTTCAAATAATTTTTGCTTTCCGCTCTCTTGCGAGGATGGATCCTTTTGCTCCATTCCTGACCTACACACAATAAAAAAATTCCCAAATAACTTAATTCTCCGACGGACAACGGCTGCATAAATAATTGACATTTGATCATGTTATTGTATTTAAAAAGGTTTAAATTTTATTCTCGGCTGTTGTTGCAGATACTTCTTGGTGAAACATTTTAACTTCATATTCAATAATAAAAATAAATTAAAACACTTGGCTTGTTTCACTATGAGATTTATTTAAATTCTCTAACAATTGTTTCGGCTGTTATGCCATTCTCAAAGAGATCTATAAATCTAACTTAAAGACTATCGCACTTGTTCTTATATGTTGTCTGTTCTTGTGTGTAGTGGGGGTGGTATTATATTGTGTATTACGGTGTCTATAAAGGGTGTATTGGCATATTCTATCTGTGTGTTGGTGATTAATAGATTTTGTTTTTTCGCTATTTTTATTTCTAATATTTCTAGGAGGTCCAATCTCTTGCTTTTTGTGATATTGTGTATTAAGTCGCAGTTATCTATATCGGGGAAGTGGTTGAGTTCTATACAGTGTTCGGCAAAGCCTGTGTTTTTCTCACTATATAAAATTGACTTTTTGTGTTCTTTAACTCTGTTTTTAATGGCTCGTCCACTTTGGCCGATATAGATAGCTTCACAGTCTTTACATTTTAATTTATAAACACCTGATTGGTCCATTTTATCTCTTTTATCTTTGTTGTTGCTAATCATTGTTCCCAAATTTGTTTTATTTGCCCAGCTTATTTTGATATCTAATCCTTTTACTATTCTGTTTATTTTATTAGTGAGTTGTGGTATGTATGTAATTTTGTGCCATCTTTGTATATTTTCTGTTATTTTCGGGTATAGGTATTTGTTCTTATTATTTTGTATTTCTTTACGTTTTAACAGTTTATCTACGATTTTAGGGTCATATCCATTATTTCTTGCGATTAATTTAATTGTGTTTATTTCTGTATTAAAATCTGTCTTGCTTAATGGTGCGTTTGTGGCTCTATGTATATAACTATTGAATGTTGACATTTTTATTTTCATCGATTGTTTCGCGTTTGCATGTAATATGTTGTCTGTAAAAGTGGGTTTTCTGTAGATTTCGAATGTAAGCTTATTATTATGTCTGTTTATTGTAATGTCTAGAAAGTTTATTTTCTTGTCTTTTTCTGTTTCTTTTGTAAATTGTATCTTGTGGTTTATAGAATTTATTACTTTTAGGAACTCCGTTAATTGCCTATCTGTACCCTTCCATATGCAAATTACGTCGTCTACATATCTGGCCCAGAAATGGACTTGTTGAATTAATACCGTGTTTTTCTTGAATAGTTCTTCTTCGAATTTATTCATGTATATTTCTGCTAATAGCGGGCTTAACGGATTTCCCATCGGTAATCCTTCTATTTGTGTGTATGTTTCATTGTTGAATTTGAAGTAATTCTGATTTAGACATAAATTTAAAGTTTCTTTAATTTCTCGTTTATCTGTGTCATTAAGGTTAAATTAGTCTCATTTGACATTAAAAGCCTTTTTACCTCTATACCAATAAATGAAATAAAAAAGATAATTGACATACACATTAATAACAATAACCTTAATGACACAGATAAACGAGAAATTAAAGAAACTTTAAATTTATGTCTAAATCAGAATTACTTCAAATTCAACAATGAAACATACACACAAATAGAAGGATTACCGATGGGAAATCCGTTAAGCCCGCTATTAGCAGAAATATACATGAATAAATTCGAAGAAGAACTATTCAAGAAAAACACGGTATTAATTCAACAAGTCCATTTCTGGGCCAGATATGTAGACGACGTAATTTGCATATGGAAGGGTACAGATAGGCAATTAACGGAGTTCCTAAAAGTAATAAATTCTATAAACCACAAGATACAATTTACAAAAGAAACAGAAAAAGACAAGAAAATAAACTTTCTAGACATTACAATAAACAGACATAATAATAAGCTTACATTCGAAATCTACAGAAAACCCACTTTTACAGACAACATATTACATGCAAACGCGAAACAATCGATGAAAATAAAAATGTCAACATTCAATAGTTATATACATAGAGCCACAAACACACCATTAAGCAAGACAGATTTTAATACAGAAATAAACACAATTAAATTAATCGCAAGAAATAATGGATATGACCCTAAAATCGTAGATAAACTGTTAAAACGTAAAGAAATACAAAATAATAAGAACAAATACCTATACCCGAAAATAACAGAAAATATACAAAGATGGCACAAAATTACATACATACCACAACTCACTAATAAAATAAACAGAATAGTAAAAGGATTAGATATCAAAATAAGCTGGGTAAATAAAACAAATTTGGGAACAATGATTAGCAACAACAAAGATAAAAGAGATAAAATGGACCAATCAGGTGTTTATAAATTAAAATGTAAAGACTGTGAAGCTATCTATATCGGCCAAAGTGGACGAGCCATTAAAAACAGAGTTAAAGAACACAAAAAGTCAATTTTATATAGTGAGAAAAACACAGGCTTTGCCGAACACTGTATAGAACTCAACCACTTCCCCGATATAGATAACTGCGACTTAATACACAATATCACAAAAAGCAAGAGATTGGACCTCCTAGAAATATTAGAAATAAAAATAGCGAAAAAACAAAATCTATTAATCACCAACACACAGATAGAATATGCCAATACACCCTTTATAGACACCGTAATACACAATATAATACCACCCCCACTACACACAAGAACAGACAACATATAAGAACAAGTGCGATAGTCTTTAAGTTAGATTTATAGATCTCTTTGAGAATGGCATAACAGCCGAAACAATTGTTAGAGAATTTAAATAAATCTCATAGTGAAACAAGCCAAGTGTTTTAATTTATTTTTATTATTTAAATTTTAATTCGGATTAATTTAATTTCAGACATTGCGTACTTTCACCACTGGAGGTTGACAAGCTAAAAGTAGAAAGGCGTTCATCTGTGAGAAGCAAAGGCAGAAGGTGGAATATACAAATGTACACAATGCAAGTTCAGAACAATGTACAACGCCGACTTCAGACGCCACACTAATCAACATTACGAGGTAAAAATGTACAAATGTGGAATTTGTCGCCGAGGGCACAAAACGAGAGAATCTCTGAAGATGCACATGGAAAAAATTCATCCCGGTAATGAAAGTAGAGATGTCGGAAAACACTATATCAAAGCTAATGTTAAAAATGTACATTTACACAATGGCGAAGAACATTGTAAATGCTCGAAATGCAAATTTCGAACAAAGGACAAATGTCACTTAAAATCACTAAAAATAAAACATCTGAACAGAGGCATATATAAATGCGCAAATTGCGAGTTTAAGACATATTACGGGACTTATTTAGGAAAGCACATGAAAATGAAGCATCTAGAACAAAAGGATTTTAAATGCACAGAGTGTGAATACCAGACAAACAGCAAGTCACATTTACAAGTCCACATAAAGACAAAACATCTGAAACAAGAGGACATTAAATGCGCAGAATGTGAACACAAAACAGCTTGGAATTCAAACTTAGAAATGCATATAAAAACAAGACATCTAAAACAGAAGGATTATAAATGCGCAGAGTGTGAATACCAGAGAAACAAGAAGTCAAACTTAGAAATGCACATAAAAACAAAACATCTGAAACAAAAGGATTTTAAATGCGTAGAGTGTGAATACCGGACAAACAACAAGTCATATTTAAAAGCACACATCAAAGCAAAACATCTGAAAGATAATGATTATAAATGCGGAGAGTGTGAATACAAGACGGCCTGGAAGTCAACTTTAGGCGTACATATAAAAACGAAACATCGAAAACAAAATGACTATAAATGCGCAAAGTGTGATTACCAGACAAACAACAAAACAAACTTAGAAATGCACATAAAAGCAAAACATCTGAAACAAAAGGATTATAAATGTGCAGAATGTGAATTTAAGACGAACTACAAGTCAAGCTTAGAAGCGCACGTAAAAACAAAACATCGCAAAGAAAGTGGCTATAAATGCGCAGAGTGTGAATATCAGAGAAACAAGAAGGCATACTTACAAGTACACATAAAAGCAAAACATCTGAAACAAGAGTATTATAAATGCCCAGAGTGTGAATACAAAACTGTCTGGAAGTCAAATTTCGACGTACATGTAAAAACAAAGCATCAAAAACAAAAGGATTATAAATGCACAGAGTGTGACTACCAGACAAACAACAAGCCAAACTTAGAAATGCACATAAAAACAAAACATCTAAAACAAAAGGATAACAAATGCGCAGAGTGTGAATACAAGACTGGCTGGAAGTCAAATTTAGACGCACATGTAAAAACAAAACATCTAAAACAAAAGGATTACAAATTGCAGAGTGTGACTACCAGACAAACAACAGGTCATACTTAGAAGTGCTCGTAAAAGGAAAACATCTGAAACAAAATTATTATAAATGCACATAATGCGAATTTAAAACACCGTGGAAGTTCACTTTAAAATTACAGTCGAATTCCTCTAACTCGAACTTGTGTAACTCGAAATTTTCTTTAACTGGAATATTTTCGTGGTCCCGTACGTTGCCTATAAAGTTTGTTCGGGAAAAATAGATTTAATTTTGTATTTTTAGTTTCATTTAAATATAAGCAAACAGATGTAGGTATATTTATGTTAATGTATTCAATCCTAGTTTTAAATTGTAAATATTGTAAAGTGTATATAGAAAATCTTCTTGGAGTTCGGATATATTTAATGTTGTCAAATTACTTAGGCCTGGTCAAGTATTACATTTCTTTATTCATTGTCTTCTTTCTACGGTCATAAAAACTATTTATTTTATGACAGGCACAACCTTCTGGTTAACCCATCCAATTTCATATTGGTCCCCAATTCGTGTCTACCCGGATATATATTATGTAACATTAGTTTATTGTTATACTTGAGGAAGCTACTGTGTAACGAAACAGCCGTCATATATATTTTTTCTATTTTCCGTTCGAAATGAACTCATTATGAAACCCAAAACAGTATCGAAATGAGCTTCATTTCGATACACTTTTTTTCATTTTTCAATGTTGGCGTTGTTCGAATACAGAAATAAATATCATTCCTGTCATTTGATTTTAAGAATTTATGTACATTTGACAGATATGATATATGTCCGTATTTTACACAAACAACGTATGTTGTATACAATTGACAACAACATATATATGTTTCTATGTCACTCATGTTTATATTTTTAAATGAAATATCAAGTAATGTTAACGAAGATTAATAAATAATATGTAATATAATATACTTTGCGGATAGCAAGATTTAAATTATTTAAATTTTAAAATTTAAATTTGAAAATGTCAAGTATCAATGCGACCAACTGCATGCTTTATAAAAAAATTAAACTCTGAACTTTCAAATTAAATAATTCCAATTTAATATAATGTATAGAATCCACGGTTGGCTCTTGGTGAAACATAATGAATAATTTACTAAAGAAAACACTCGGTATGTTTCTTTCACAAAATATATTTATTTAATCTCTAACATATGTTTCGCCTTTTCAGGCATTATCAAAGAGTTATTTTTAAAAACTAAAATAGAAAGTACACTTCCACCACTATTTATGAGTTTTTAAGGGACTTAATTATGGCATCAATGGTCGGAGTGTTGAAAAAATCCAGCTGCGTGTTTGTTACATGTCTATTAAGATTTATGGCTTTTTTAATTTCTAATATTTCGAGGAAGTCAAGTCTCTTTCCTTTATTGCAAGTATGTAAAAGTTTAAAATTACTGGTATTAAACAAGTGTGTATTTTCAATGCAGTGTTCGGAGAATCCCGTATTCATTTTACTATAAAGAATAGAACTTCAATGCTCTTTGATCCGTTCTTTTATTGAGCGTCCTGATTGGCCGATGTATATCGCATCACAATCACTGCAACCTAATTCGTACACCCCTGACATATCACACAATTCTGTTTTTTCTTTATTATTAACTAAAATATTTCCTAGATTGACTTTATTCACTTGTATCAGAATAATTGAAACATATGTCAGGTTCGAACGGCTAAGCTGCTACGTGAAACGATAAAATACGTATGTAGATGCAGTCCATTAACAACCAGACAGATACCGCCATCTGGCTGGTTGTTAATGGACTGCATCTACATACGTATTTTATCGTTTCCCGTAGCAGCTTAGCTGTTCGAACGATAGGTAGCCCTCCAGACAAAGTCTCTTTCGCCCGTAAGATGTCAATTATTAAATAGTTGTCTTCTTATAGGAGGGAACTTGCTTGATCTATGCGGGCTATTTCAGTAAATTTAAATACAGATACAAACCAGTTGTTTATAACAGGTTTGTATTAATTTGTATACATTGCTTCACTAGCTTAACTGAGGACGCCTAGATGGCAGAAACATATGTATTAAGCAGAAGTAAATGCTGAAAATACGAGGTGTATTGTCCATGTGCATAGTTACAGATATGTAAATTATTTACATGTTTGTTTCATATTGTAGATATGATATATGTTCTTACTCTACACAAACATCGTATATTGTATACAATTGCCGACAAGATATATTAGTTTCTATGTCACTCATGTTTATATTTTTAATTAAAATATCAAGTAATGTTAACGAAAATTAATAAATAATATGTAATATAATATACCTCCCGGATAGCGAAATTTAAATTTTAAAATGTCAAGTACCAATGTGACCAACTGCATGCTTTATATAAAAATAAAACTCTGAAGTTTCAAATTAAATAATTCGAATTTATTAATGTAAAAAATGCAAAATAGAAAAAATAGCATAAAAAACTCGTTTCATAAGGCCTTTTGCCTCGTTTGCTCGATTCCTAAGCTGATCTCGTGCGGCAAAATGGTGGCTTATGAAACTTGTTTTTTAATATACTATTTTAGCACTTGAAATCTTAATTACCTATTGTGAAATTGCATGTTATGCCATACTATTTGCATTATTTTTAATTAAAAAAATTACTTAATCCGTGTTTTTTTAATGACATTTTATATAACAAAATATATTTTTATATAATAACAAAACATTTTAAAATTGTTATAATGCGCGTACTTTATACAAACTAAATATTGTTTAGAAATATTACAATCTCACAAATTTATACATAATTTTCATTAAAGGATTGAAATAGGTAGGTATACAATTTATTGAAGTAATCAAATTACTACTATTGAAAAATAAAACCAATTACCTAAATTAATTAAAATTTCTAAAAATCATTATATACTATAACATAATTTGCATTTCTAAGAATTATGTAGTGTTATTAATGTATAATAAAGTGTGAAATAATAACCGAAATTATATACACGATAGGTAAAAGCATTGGACAACAATTAAGAGATGTCTTTAATCCACTGCTAATTACCTGTTTAATTTTTCCCCCTCCTTTTAATACTTTATAATTACATTCATTTATGAATAGTTTTAAGATACTGTTTTCAAACCAACTAAATTTGACGACAAATTCTAAAATTTGCTAAATTTTATATTTCGCGGTTCAAATTTTCCCAATACGCCTCATAATAATCTGTGGTATTCATAGATAAAGTAGGATGTAGAGATAGGTCACTATTAATAAATTATTGGAACTGTTATTTGCGCCATCTCTTGATATGTATCTCCCAACTAAACCAGGCATTTACAAACCCGGGAAATTTAAATATTTACTGAAAATCATTCATATATTTATTTTTATTTGGACTACATACTGAATAAAAATATATTTAGTATTTTCTTTATTAAGAATTAACCTACTAGTAGCATTAGTTTACACTAACACTTAATGTATTAATTTTTAACAAATTAAATTTCATATATATATAATTATAAAGTTTGTATTCCAAACAAAAATAAACATAATGATTCTTCTTTGCACATCTTTAATAATTGTAATAAAATTACTTTTATTTGCAAACAATTAGCAATAGTCATTGCTTGTTGCATCAGAATAATGTCTCAACATTTTAATATATATATATATATATATATATATATATATATTAGTTTTTACAGCATATGCTTACTATCATTCATTTAATATACATTGAAAAATTCAAAAAAAATGCTATTGTCACAAGTATATTTGTACATTTCGACACATTTAAATAATACACATAATACATTGATATATAAAAAAAATGAATTACTACTATATTATATCTAAATATTTGAAAACTGCATCAAAGAAGAATATTAATAAAATCATTATCTGCGGCGTTTTTTATATTAATAGACATTAAATTACATGCAATTAAAAAAATGGTTTCCCAATATTTTGCATAATCAATTTTAAGTTTATACAATAAGAAACAGGAGAGATAATGTTTTAAAGTGGTATTACAATATAGTAACTTAATATTTAACTGCTTATATGCTCATAGAAAATAATTAATTCTGAATCTCTATCTATCAAAAGTATTCAGTTTACCTATTAATATTTTCATATCGCCTGAGGTAGAGGGCAAACATGATTTAGCTGATGTAGACGGTTCGGAAAATTTTGGGGAGTATGTTCTGTAAATAAAAATACAATATTTCAACAACAAATAAGTATATGTTCTTATTAGACAATAATATCATTCTAATTAAGTACAAAAGGAAAATATACACTAATTAACATGTTAGCTAAATAATTTTCCTCACCTGTTAATGCTTGTTCCATTATAATAGTGCAAGTGCTTGGCAGTGCAGATACAATACCTTCCATAGGAATCGGTGATGAGTCTTGTTCTGCAAATTAATAAATGCTATATTTGCAGTTCATAATCAATAAAAATTTTTACCTTCTCCACATTTCGATGAGGGTAACAATAATATTGGCACTGCTGTTTTTATTAAGAACACATTGGAAGATATGTCCTGCCTTCAGCCACTCCTTATATCTTGTTAAATCGACATTTGGATTAGGGAAGCGTCTAGACGACTTTCTATCCTTACAACCACTTATTGCACAATGACGAAGCTTCATTTTGACAGAACTAAGTTGATAAAACGTCCCTTTTAGTATATGTATTTCTGCCTACGATAATTAATTATCTTACCTATCAAAATTAACTTACTATTTCCACTAGTAATAATTGCACAATATTTACATTAACAAATTTATAGACCAAGATTTACACCAAAATATCAATTAACTGCATCCACTATAACTACCATAAATTTTAATATAAGGCGTCAGAACAAATACATATTATACAAACATAAACAATGTCGAACATAACCTTTAAGTGTGAACAAATTTATTAGTATTTCACGAAACAGGATTCTATTTTTCTGCAATAAGAGTCATCTTTTGGATTGTATCCCCCAACTAAAATTATGACGTCACAAGGATACAGTAAATCCTATCTACTGCCCTCCCGCTGGTGGTATTCGTATATCCTGTGATCGTGCTTTATCTATGCTTTTCATCAATAAACATTTCTTTAAAGATAAAAATGTCTCAAGAAATTGTTAAATTTGATATGAATAATCCAATATCTTTGGAACATTCAAGTCATATAAAAGAAGAATGCCAGGATGAAAATGATACAGATAACAAATTATTTGTTTCTGAAACTGCTATTAATATAAACAATACTGAATTAAATGAGTACATGGGGAACGACAAAATAAAGAAATATGAAGTGCTCTCTGTAGATTGTATCAAGACTGAGTTGCCAGCATCTGAAGTAAATGATTTGCTAGGCAATGGTATCAAAATAGAAAATGGAATTTGTCCTGCATATATACAAATTAAATACCACAATGGAATACCGTGTAAGTACATTTGTTTTCTTACACTTCTTACTATGACATCTCATGTACACATCAAAGTTCTCTATTTGTAATTATAGATATTTTAAATTAAACGTAAACAATATATTCATTATGAATATTGTAATGCGTTATTGCAGTATAAATATTTGCTTCTAGAGAATAGATTTTGCGATCACATATGAAGGTACCTATGTATTAAAGAGGAAAATTTTTTTGAAAACTAGGATGTACATATTTCATTTTTTAGCAAATATTTTGAAAGATTCTAATATTCACATATAGAACAAAATAATTGCTTTAAAGCACTTTTTTAATTTGGGGAAAGTTTGGAGACGTTTTAGTTTACCAGGGATATTGTTTGTTGATAATACAACACCCCACTTCTTATATTAAATAGGTTTACCATAAACTTATTCAACATATATTTCAAAATATTTCCAATCCTCCTATTCTTTTTATCAGAATTTGAAGTCTATCATTTTGTGAAATTGTAAGAATGAATTTGTTTAACAGTTTGTAATCATTGCCAAGAAGTCTATGAGGATTATTGTACGAAATGCAGAATGCTCGTGCATATTTTGAACAAAAGACCTTCTTCTGATACAGTTAACAAAGTAAGAGAATTACCAAAATATATGTTAGAAGCTAGAGAGTCAATTGAACATTTGGGAATTTTTTCTTTAAAAGTTGTACCTGAAAATGTAAGATTTGGTCCTTTCACTGGACTTAGTTCTACAGAACTGTCTCTGAGAATCAAAGGAGGAAGATTTGTGGTTAGCGATGACAAATCAGAACATCTGAATTGGATGCATTACATCAACCCTGCCAGAAATATTAACGAACAAAATTTATTCCCTTTTCAATATCAAGACAAGCTGTATTATTGTAGCACACGTCAAATCCAGGAGGGTGAAGAGCTATTGGTGTATTTTGGTGAAGAATACGTAGATAATCTGTTTAAAAATGCGGAAATGGATTTTGTTCCCATTGCAAAAAAGGATGTTGAAACCGTATTTGCTTGCACTTTCTGTTGCTTGGGATTCAGTTCAAAGGAATATTTAACTGAACACAAAGCTGTGTATCATAGTGAAACTAACGATATGTTTTCAGTTAAAGGTAGGATGAATTATTTTGGTTTTTGAAATTAATACTTTTTGTAGATATTTCTGTAGTTTTCAATTTAATACATCAATTTTTCAAACTTAAAAATAAATGTTGCTTCAATTGCAATAAAACTACAATACATGAGTAAAATTTATTGTTAATTGTTTTATGAAGACATTGACAAACACTAGTATTTTTATGATAAGAACGCAACAAATCAGTTGTTTACATCTTGCAAATAATTGTCATTTGGTTTATAGGTTATAGCAGTGTTGCCAGGGGAAATTTTTTTAATTCCCTAGACATTTGCAGAAAATTTTCCTAGATTTCCCTAGAATTTTTAAACAATTTTCAAGACGTACTTAAAAGCGGATTAGAGATTGCAGGTTATATAATACAAAAAAATTTAAAAAAAAACGATTACACAAATCATAAAAACAAAATATATATTTATATATTTTAATATAACAATAACTAATCTAGGTAACATAATATTAAATATACATATAACAAAGACAAACAATTTTTTAAAATAAATTCTATCATACTAAATACTATCATACAATATATCAAATTTTTTAAATAAATCATTGTTGAGTTCGAAATTAAAACAACTGTTGCCCTTCATTAATGTTTTGCAATGTAAAATGCCACACAACGTTTCGGTGGATAACCGGTTACGGGTTTTATTTAAGTTAATTTGCGAAAATACACGCTCTGCAGTCGCACTAGAGTGTGGCAAACTAAATATATTAAATGTAAATGTGCACAGCTTTGGATACATAAGCATGTCGTCGCCGGATTTAAGACTGGCAATTTTTTTCCAGAATTGTTCAACATTCAAGTCTCCAAATTGAGGCAAATCTGTATTTCGTAACATTCGCCATTCCCTGTCTATCTCATTTAAATCATTGCCAACTAAATTCGGGAAATTAATGGCCATAGGTGCTATTGATTCATATTTTTTTGATATTACATCGATGGGTGAAATCATTTCGATTTGCTTTAAAATAATAATTGATCTATTCTTTTGGTCGAACCTCTGATATATTTGATGGCACCCTTCTATTAAAAAATCTAAACATCGCCGTCTAAAGTTCGCTAGTTCATTTATATTTAGCCCATGGGTATTATTAGCTATTTTACCCATAACAAAGGCACCTAAATAAATTTTCTCCAGGTTAACAAAATTGTCTGGATTTTTATATTCTACATTTTCAGTTGGCGTTCTATCGAGATAAGTCCTTTTTAATAAGTAACAATCTAGTAAAGATTTTAATGCAGTTTCTACATTTCTATATAATATGTGAATTTTAACGCCCTCAGACTGCATCTCTGTGTTTAAATTTGTGAAAAAAGGTAAAATATATTCTAGAAAATGAAAATATAATTTTATAGTGGGATTGTTGAGACCATTGAAAATATTTTTCGCTGTTATATCTTTATCACTTAATTGTGCATTTGTGAAATATAATTTTAAAGCATCGTATTGCTCTAAAAATCGTCTAACAACCGATAATAAAGATAACCACCTAGTCTGAGAGAGTTGTAGTATTTTATGGGGTTTTAAAGCTAAAAACTCTTGAAATTCTTTGAATTCACTCTGTCTTTTGTAACTGTATTGCAAATAGCTGTATATATCTCTGACTAGTTCCTCAAGAGAAGAAGGTAGCTTTTTACAAGCATAATTAGCGCAAAGATTAAAAGAGTGGCAAACACAATTAAATATAAATAAATCTGGGATATCTGCTTTTAACTTAGTAGATAGTGAATTATGTTTGCCCATCATTGCACTTGCGTTATCGGCAGCAAAGCCTATCAAATTCTCTTTATAGTTAATATTATTTTTAACAAAATATTCCATAATGCTATTATATAAAGATTCTGCTGTACCACTAGGCACTTTCAACAAACCGAAAAATAAGTCTTTGATGCTAGTGCCATTAAACACTCGCGCTACTAGCGCTAAATGTTTAATGGATCCTTTATCGGTAGATTCATCGACAATCAGTGAAAATTTCTTACAAATTAATAAATTTATAGTTTTATCAAAACTATAAGAACCGATAACATTATTAACAATTGCAGTTGCTTTTGTGCGGTTATTACTGTAATTTTTTGCGATCTCAGAGTCGGTAAATGTGGTTCTTATAATTTCCGATAAATGATCTAATGCATTTAACGCAATATTATGCTCGGCTGCAAAAGCGGCGAATCTTACTTCAGCGGTTTTAATTTTCTTTTGAAGATCGACTGTTTGTAAAAAAGAAGATATATCAGTCAAAGACTGTTGTTTAGTTACAGAAGTTACTAATTTTGTATGTGCTTTTCCGTACGCGTGTTTCAATATTTCTGATTTGCCACATATAAAATGCTTTTTACATGCCTTACAGTATGCATAATTTTGTCCTTTTTCGCTGCTTCGCAACCAGTTTTTAAACTGCGGGTTCTGCTCCCACCGAATATTGTATTTCTGTGCATAGGATTTTCTTTTTCTTTTCTTCGATATATTCTGTGCCTCCTCGGACGAAGAGGCTGATGAAAATTCAGATATATCCTTCACAGAAGATGGCCCGGCCTCTGATGACATATTGATCCTTTACTTACTGCATAAAAATAATTACAAATATATTTTAATTAATTGTTAAAATAAAAGCAAAATCTGAAATATTCACCTTTTTGAATGGAAACACACTTTTGATTCACTGCTTTAGAAAAAAACTTTTTATTTAAGAGATAGTAATAAGTGTATTCTTTAAAATACTAAAACTGTTCTTTGAGGCTGAACTGAAACTAGTCAATGTATTTTTGATACTGACCGCTAATTAAAAATTCAAATAAAATTCTTGGATTGAATATATAAAAATATTGGGTAAAATTTGGGGGTAAGTACATAATATACCTATTTTAGTTTTATTGCCATCAGCTGGTTATCTTTTATGTCATACTCATAAATAAAAAATATTCAATAATTCGGGGTGTTATATTATTACTATCAATAATCCTCTTTTGTGTATAGAATTCGCACGTGTTACTTTAAAGTGCTAACATATACTTCTAGAACGTAATAAAGATATATTATTTTGTCTATTGTATTTTTATTAGAACAATATACATTATCTATAAATTCATAAAATATGAGTATGTGTGTCATTATTACGGGTCATAAAAATCTATTGATTAGTTAATAAAAGTAACCACATCGTAATTCGGTATTAATTAGATGGGTTTGTAGGTATAAGATGAACGTATAAATTTGGAATGGTGCTTTTCAAAATAAAAACCACTCGCTATTGAGTTGCAATTAACAACTACTATGCGAAATTTTTGAGATCTTTGTATATCGAGGTTTCCTTACATGATTCACAATATTTAAAGTTTCAACGTTAAGGGAATCCCCAACATATATACTGGAAATATTGTGACATAGCATAATTCCCTAGATTATAGCCTTATTTCGTAAAAATTCCCTTTTTCCCTAGCACCCACCTAAATTCCCTAGGTCTAGGGAAATTTCCCTAGCTCTGGCAACACTGGGTTATAGGTTATAGTATATTTAAAAACTTCAAAAATCTTGTTTACAGATGATATTTAGGTTATACCCTTAAACTGTTTAGAATGTTAATATTGTATATTTATCACTCTATATTTAGAAAAATACATAGTTTATGTTAATTAATAAAGTGTATTTTGATGGTGATGTGGAGGCAGTCGAAGAACTGTGTGCTCTGCTAATTCGGCTTCATAAATAGGTGACCGCTTATACCTTCAAATAAAACTTATTAACTATTTGAACTAAATTCAGTAATTATTTTATGTACTAACAGTCTAACCAACTCCAGTAACTGTATTTTAATGCTGTCTTGTCGAAGTTAATTTTATTGTTAGTTAATCGTTCCTGAAATTGGTATTTTGTCGAAGATGAAGTAGGAGATTTATTTATTTTTGTCGTATAATAGCTCGCATTATCCATAATAATAACTGAAGGATTTCCTAAATTTTTAAGCAGCTGATTTTCGAACCATTCTAGAAAATTTTTTCGATTCATATCTCCATGGTAATCCATGCTTTTACTATTTGTGGCAAAGATTAATTCTGCTCCAGGAATGAAACCATTATTGCCACCAGCATGTACAACTATGTATCTCAACAAAAATCAACGATATATTGCCCATGCCAATATTTTTTAAATAATTCATACCTTTTGCCACCTACTTGTTTTGCTTTTACGGATTTAATATTATCATTTTGCCACGATTTTTGAGAGCTTCCATCTTGAAAAACCCAGGTTTCATCAAGAAAAACAAACTGGAATGTATTTTCATTTTTAAACCGCATATACTTTTGCAAAAATGTTATTCTTTTCAAAGCAATATCAGGCAATTCCATTAATGCTCGTTTAGGGTCGTCTTTCTTAAAATGGAAACCAATATTTTGCAATATTTTCCACAAGAAAGTAGTGCAACCACTGTTCAATGTGCTCAAAGTAATATGTTGTTCTGCATTTGTTAAAGAATAGGTAATATTTTTATGAGTTTTATAGAATAATAGAATACATACTATTACTGTACATGTCATAAATTGAATTTCTAACTGCGCATTGACTAAAAGCGTCAATATTAACAGTTGGTTTATCTTTGTTTAGGACTAGTTACAGGTTTTCCTTGTTTGGCTGTAGAAGAAATCCGATTAATGGTATTAACATTTATATTAAGTGCATTAGCCACTCTAAAAATAAATATGCATATTATATAGAAATAAAACAAATAATTCTTAATAAATTACCTCTCGTACACAATTTAACGGCAATAAAGGTCCCTTGTTATCGCGTTCTGCCTCAAAATTTGTGATTAGTGGCAAAACTAATTCTCTTGCTGTTTTCCAAATGGTTTAGACATGATTTATTAGTTTCTTAGAAGAAGTGGTTGTGAATGACGAAAAATAAAGATAAATAAAACGAGAAAAATAAAATGAACAATATTAATATGAAACGGTGACTGACAGATAACAAGTGAATATCATATGTATGACAAGTAATATATTAGAATATGCGATAGAATAGGGACTCAACATGAGCTTGTTACCGATATAAGTATAGAAGTAGAGACATTTATTCTATCAGAAATAATTAAATGTAAACACACGAAAAATAAGAATAGTACATATTATAGCAGCGTTGGCGTTGTATGTACCTATAAATAAAATGGAAAATGTATGAAATCAGTGATTGTGTGCACAACAGAAGATTTAAAAAAACACTTACCGTTTTAAGCGTCTTCCAAGGATTGACAAACTGGAGAAACCCGATTGTATATTTTCAACATCAGGTGCGTTTCTAAGGTTATTTCAGAAAAGCATGTCCGCCGTGAGGAAAAAATATGTTTATAATCGGAAAACGAGCATTCTACATCTAGTGATGTTATATTCGCATAATCAAAATACTTTTTTAAGCAACTTAACGCATCTGTAGTCGTGCCCTCACAAATACGTGTTAAGATGTCAAAATCTGCATTTCTGTCTAAAACACTTTCAAATTTCATTAGAACACTTTCACTTTTTGCGTTTTTTTACAGCACACAGTTGTGCGTGAACATCTTTAACGATTTGCAGTGATTCCTCTAACGACAGCGACGAATTTTCTAATTTTGTTATTGCTTCTTCTAGTCCCAAGTAATTCTCACGAATACTTTGTAAATCCATTTTAATCTGGGCATCTTGAAATTTTTTCTGGCTTGTATTGATAGCTGCACTTTCTTTCAGATCGAATGATAAAACCACGTCCTTAATTTTTTCATGATTTTTCGTGATTACGGGCGTGATTACCCCGCCCGTAATCACGTACCCCAACGTGTCAGAATCGGCTGTGGTGGCTCAGGGGTATGGGGACACAATTCGTGAAATTTCCGAATACGTTTTGGAGATTTCAGGAAATACTGCCTTTGTACTCGATATTAAAGCATCTACCTCTGGATAACATCTACGAACCTGTTCTGCCACATGGTGTAAGCATGGAGTTTACAAGTAATATGTAACAAGTTAGGACAACATTTTCTAAGAGACCGACCTACAGAACACATGCTTGCGGCACCAGCGAAAGTTTAAATTTTTCCAAAGTATCTAAGAGCACCTCTGAAATTTTTTCAGCATTACATTGTTCTAGTCGTCTGGATGCTAATAAAATTGAAGACGTTGGTTGATGTGGTTCCATATTACGCGCCATCACATTAACTACAGATTGTTTTTTGCTGGCAGTTGTTTCGTCCACACATAACCACAGTTTTTTATTTTTCAGTTCGGCTTTGATTTTATTTTCAACCTGTTTATGCACTGATGGTAAATTCCTTCGTAACGTTGTCGTGCTCGGTAATGTTTGATTCGCGTATTTATTCCAAAATGAAATAAATGAATCATTACTTAACAAGGTAAACGGCAGTGTACACACAATCATAGTTACACATAGTTCATGTATAAACTGTTGTCGATTAATTTTGTTATTATTGTGCTTTGAACTGCTTACGTGTTCTTTACAATGTGTGTTTGACCAACACATTAGATATGTATTGCACACTAAACATTTAATTTTTGAGCCATCGTATATTAAGTCCTGGAAATCCATAATAAACTTATTCACTTCGTCTGACAACGGTCGTTTTCTCGATTTATGTGTCGACAACATTTTATTACGTATGCTCACACTTACAAACACATACTGAATGCTTTTTATTAGTTCTGCTGCAATACAATCATCCTCACATCGGCACACATGGCGCACACGGAAATTGGTCTGCTCTAATGATAAGCATACGTGACAACACTGCGCGGAATAGGTAACACTGAAAATCCAAATTTTATAAAATGTGGGAGAAATTATATGTACTACGTTAGTAAATTGAATTTCTTAGGTTCATGTACCCGATATTACTGGTTATGACGTGACTGTTCACTTATCGTCAAAATACTATAGGTTACTTATTAATATTTTTTAAATTTTTATTTAGGAACACTATCATATTAACATTTTTCAGTTTTAGTCTTGTACGCCTTTGTTCTATTATTAAACAAGCTGTACTATACACTCTCACTTTCCACTGAACTCGCTGGAATACAAAAGTATTTCTTAGCACATCGTTTTAAGGGTTTCAGCTCCATTCCTGTTACCCAAAAGAAAATCCAAATAAAAAATGCAATTATCCTTTTTTTTTAAACTTACCTTCCAAAATAAAAAAGGATCTACGTCCTGATTTGAATTTGGCCTTTCCAGGTATTGCCTTTTAGTTATTATTACATCAACTGTAATAACTGTTGATGTTGACTAATGTCTGTTTCGATTACAGGCTTTTGTTCTTTATTTTCAGGATGTTTTCTTCATAATATTAAACATTTCTTGTTCTAGAAAAGAAGTAGCCCAAATAGCATTTTCGGTACTGCGAAAACCTTCTCTTTTGAATTGAGGGTCTCAAACAGTTGCTACTCTAGTAACTAATCGTCCTTCATATGAAAATGGCATTGCTTTAACAGATTCCAAAAGTTTGTTGCATAGTGTCTTCCCTTCCTCAATATTTAATTCCAGTAGTGATGCTGGCAGATAATTGTACAGTCCAAAAGTTATTGTGATTATTAAAGAAAAAGTAACATATTTATTACCTACAGGAATTTCCCATTACTGCTTTTTAAGATAAATTTCTCCATTTTATAAAACCACTTACTCGTAAGGTACCAACGAGGTGTTATTTGTTTTTATCGTGTTACTGAAATGCCCTCAATACGTGAGTTACGTTCGGTAATTCATTAGAAGTAATGTGAGGACGTTCTACAATTTCATTATGTGGTAAAATCTATTATATTTTCTACCTTTTTTTGAAACGCTAACTACTTAGATATATTTCAACCTTAAGGAAATACTATCCATCTTTGAATTTGTTAAAGATATTTAAACTTGTCTTCGCACAAGGTATACGCCTGTTGGGATGATTAACTGCTTTAAATAAATGATGTATTTTTCAATAAAATGAGTTTAATTTAAGATTTAAATATGAATGAAAAACAGAAATATTTGACAATTTGAAAAATGTTACTGGTGTATAACTGGTTGCCTATTATGCTACCACCATACATTTATTCCTATGTGCAATGCAAAATGAAAACAATAATTGCATCATATGTACTCACAACTCAACAAATGGTTAGAACAAAGAACAGATCTTTAAATAGCGTTTATCAGATTTACAAACAGCGAAGTTACTTTTGCACAGTTTTGTTTTTAACTGAAGATTTTGAGAACGAACGCTAAATTCTATTGTTTTTGAATTTTATAATTTCTAGTCGTTGAATAATGTGTTTAATTTTAGAGCTTGTCCAGTGCCCATTTTGCAAAATATATTTGGAGGCTGAGGAGTATTTAGAGCACCACATGGATTACTGTTGTGGGACAAATGCCAGGTAAGATTCCTGTTTTTTGTTTTTTCATTTTTACGTAATGAAAACATTTATACAAGATGTCCCGTATCGTTATGTTCAAATTTTAGGAGTGTAAAGTAGACTTCATTTCAAGTAACCAAAACGCAAAACTTGTATATCCATTTTTATTTGTTTCAAAGTTACAGATCTACGAATGTGATTGTCAGATCATGAAAAAAAGTGTAATCCTAAAGTCAATAAAAACTGATTTTATTTAAAAAAATTCAATTAATAATATTTTCGAAATGTCCACCTCCTTGTTGATGCAGGCTTGTGCCCGTAAGCCAACAGAAGAAGTACTTATCCAAATTTCATACATGTTTTGTCGGATTTGCTCGGCAGCCAGGTGAATACGATCCAACAACTCTTCTCTTGTGTTTGAAACTTGCGCGTAGACTAAATTTTCATGTACCCCCATAAATAAAAGTAAAGGGGATTAAGAATCGGGTGATCTGGGTGGCCATGCAACAGGACCACCTCGACCAATCCATCTTGGATAACCATGTGAAACCACATGTCTCGTCGAACATTCAGTGGGACATCCTGTAAAACACCTGGCAGTTCGTCAATAAGAAATTGAAGGTAATTGTCCGCATTTAAACTCCCAAGAAGAACGACAGGACCAATCAACAAGTCATCGATTAGGGCCGCCCAAACGTTAATAGAAAATTCATGTTGAAATTTAGATGGGCGTATAGTTTTCGGATTTTTTGATGACCACCTGTGCAGGTTTCTCAGATTTGTAACACCACTTCTCATGATTGCAGATTCATCTGTCCAGAGGACTGTTCTTCAGAAATTAAAATGAAGCCTTAATATCCAGGTAGAATAAACTATGCGAGCATAGTGGTCTGCCTCAAGCAAACCGTGTCCCCTGCGATAGTGATATGGATATAAGCCCATACATTTTAAAATTCGCCAAACTGTCGTTTGTGGCACTCCTAGTTGTCTAGCGATTCGACGGACACTGAGAGTTGGATCCCTTGTAACAATAGCTACTGCTTCTTCCCCTAAGTCTGCTGGCAAATTTACTCCTCGGTCGAAAAGATAGTCACGCAGTCCGCATTCCCGAAATTGTCTGTGTACTTCCAGAAACGTTCTGTAATGAGGAATGCGCCTATCGGAAAACCGATGTCGGTATTCAATAACTGCTTGACGTGCACTGTCGTTACAGTAGCCATACACAAAATGCTTGTCCGCATACTCTTGAGAGGAAAATCGATGAGGCATTTTGAATAATAAAACGTGTCCACTCACTAATAAACTGTTGCGTAATGTAATCCTTTATTAAAAAATGCAGCGTTAACAGTCATCTGAACATTTGTTTATTGTATGATATTCATGGTTCAGCACTTACGAAATAAGTAAGAACCTTCTTTATCATAAATCAATTTCCCGTACTCTTTTTTGTAGATCTCTAAGAAATTACTGCATGCACTACGACACGTGTTTATTTATTTTAGGATAACATTTTATTATGCGACGTTAACAATCACAGACCTGTTATTGAATCGTATAACTTTTTTTTAAATAAAATCAGTTTGTATTGACTTTAGGATTACATTTTTTTTTCATGATCTAACAATCACATTCATAGATATGTAACTTTGAAACAAATAAAAATGGATATACAAGTTTTGCGTTTTTGTTACTTGAAATGAAGTCTACTTTACACTCCTAAAATTTGAACATTACGATACTGGACACCGTGTATAACACACACACAGATGTGTGTATTTGTAGTATTGCGTTCGCATTTACCTCAATATTTGATGAATCTGTAGACATCTGGAAATTATTTATTGATCATTTCAAACAATACTTCACACTTTAAAAAACTTTTGCCGTATAAGCCATTTAGCTTAGAAGCGGACGGGTTTTAGGTAGATGTGTTCGGTCATAACACCTTTCCCGGAACGATTTGTTATTCAAATATATTCAAATCGAAATATTTGATTGTTTTTTTTAGAAGAAACGTACTATTTGCTTTGATCCTGAGATACATGCATAAAATAATATTAGTCTTATTTGCTCGCCCCCCAATCTTTGAATAGACGTAAAGACTGACATCATAGATCAGATGATTACTGAGATAAAACAATTTAATAATTAAAAACTTAATTTCTATCAATATTCATTTATTAATAACATCATTTTATACTTATTCACATCACTAATATTATTATAATTTATATCTATATATTGAAGTAGTTCACCTTGGTAACCGAAACTTGAAGAGAAAGAACGAAAATGTTAAAAATAAGACTTAGATTAAGGATTGCAAACGAAGACCATTCATTAATAGTATAAGATATTAAACAAGTTAATACCGCGTAATTAATTGTAAAATTTATTTTGAATAATTTTTATTACTTATTTAGATCATTTTCCATTATCAAAATTCATTAATTTAATTGAAAATCCGAAAATAATGAACTTTATTAATAATATTATTATTAATTAATTAATTAATTATTATTAATTTCATATGGATGTCCATTTTATCGACCTTAATAATTTTTGATTTGAATTAACTTTCCGCGTGAATCATGTGTTTTATCTTGTGCGCATATGAAATTAATAGACGTTTAAAGGTATGTAATTTCTATTTCATAATTAATATTATTTATTGTAAATGCTATATTAAGACATATGGGATATAACGTAAGTCAAAAAGGACGGATACAAATTTAAATACTTGTAATAATGTAAAATAAAACAATAGATAGTGAACGTCGCTTGGGTTGTTGTTAGTAAACCATGTAAGAAGTTAAAGTTAAAATTTTAAATATCATTAATTATGTATTTTAAAATCTCAATATACTTAACAATCAAAATAAGAAGAAAGTAGTTACGCATCGTTATAACCAAAATGGGGAACTGCATACCTGACATTTACGCTTAAATCCTTTTAAAACCGCTGGCGTTCTTCCCTGTAATAAGACTTTCAATAAGAAATCTTAACCAAACCTTCCTGGCGTTTAAATGATCCTGAATATTTCCTGAAACATATCCACAGACGTAGAACTACAAGTATTTATTAAATTGAATTATTTTTATATCAACATATACCTAAACGTGGTTTTCTTTCTCGTTCAAGGCGAATGCCGACAGCTTAAAATCTTAAGTCGCTCCACCGACGCAGACATAATAACTCATGGCTTGCCAATCCCCCGTAATTGACGTTTTGTTGTCTAGTGTTCTGAACCATGAATTATTATTATTAAACTTGAATGTACCTTTGAATATTTTAATTTTATCCATGACAACTACAGATATATAAGTTTGACATCGATATACTGTCATATATTTTTAATTTCTTTGAAAAAGACACTGTGTCGGAACATATAAGATTGCTTTAAATATATACATATCAAAGTACAGCAGACCGATTTTCATGTGGCCGGTGGGAGAATTTGTACTTGCGTCAAGTAAGGGTCAGTGTTAGATAGAGACAGTATTCGGAAAAATGAAATGCAAACTCTTTGTGCAAGTCGTGCATTGGGACGTAGTAAGGGATAAATCCAGAAAATCACATTGTTGAACATGTTTATAATGGTTTGTATTTCACTAAATTAAGGCATATAGAAGTAAAATAAAACGCATAGTTTCATGTAACATGTTTAATTAAAATGTCTTACCTTACCTACTAGCTAATAGCGTACTAACATCACATTAAGGGGATGACCGAATAAGATTGTTAGCTACACTTAACGGTAGAAAGGCTTAGGATTAGGTAAAAATAATTTGGATAATTAACTGAATTATTGGCAAATAATGTTTATGCTAATCTCTTTCTCATTATAATCACATTGTAAACTTTCTATATGTACAAAAGAACATTATATTCTTCAACGAGCGTAGGCGAGTGTTGTAATAACATTATTTAATAGTCGGATTTAAATCTGGGTGGTATGGCGGTAATCGCAAAACACTATGGCCACGTTGTGTTAACATTTCATCTATTTCGAACGTTTTAAATGTTGGCTTATGTACTTTAATAATATTATATAAATAGGGCTTGAGCATGTTATTGTCGAAGTAAATATTTTTAGACCTTAACCAGTTTATCATAACTGATTTCCTGCTATTAGAATTCGGTGGTTTATCTTTTTGGACATTATGATAGGAGCATTGTCAATTACTAGGACAGACTTTGGAGGCAGGTTTGGAATTAATTTTTCTAACAACCATTTTTTGTAATTTTCATAATTCATCTCGTGATGATAATCTCCCGTTGTGGTATTAGACTTAAAATCAATTTAGCATTCGGAATGAATCCCGTCTCGCAGCCAGCATGAACAATAATTAGTCTTGGACCTTTTGATATAGGCCTTGCTAATCCTTCATTGGAATTGTCACTCCAACAAGTAGCCACGGTATGAGAACTGTGGATGTAAGTTTCATCCATATATATAATCGGTCTTTTTTCATTTCTGTAGCTTTAAATGGTACGCAAATAAGACACTCTTAACTGACGAATGCCGTGCTTTTCCATTAACAACTTTCTGTTGGTTTTTGTTTTTCTCCAACGAAAGCCCATATCTTTTACTACTTTCCGAAGAGAATCTATTCCTCCAGTGTATCCTGTTTCTTTAAATTTTCTTAGAATGTTTGGCATTGTAGGCACAATTTTGTCAACAGTAAAGATATTTAAAATTGTTCTACGCAGCACACCTTTATCTGCATCGTCTAAGTCGGTTTTGGGCTTGGTTTTTTTTTTATTTTTCTTTGGCGATGTAAAAGATGAACCGGCACCTGCGTTTATTTCACTTTTTTCTTTAACAATCCGTCTAATACTTCTCTCAGAAACACCCGTTGCGGCAATAACGCGTTCATATAACTGATCCAGTGGAATTTTGAGTACCCCTGAAGTTTTTTATTCTTGCATATATTTAAATACATTTGAGATCACTTCACGAGTTTGACTGTGTAAAACACATTTATTTAATTTACTTTTAAACTCCATTACTTACTACCTTAATACGGCACTGCACTACTGTGTTTATCGCTTAAAACGATGTAAAACACTGAATGCCAGAGGTTCCCCTACCTATGAATTTCGCGCGCATGTCGAGGGCGGTACTTCTAACCGGCCACATGAAAATCGGTCTGCTGTAAGCCAGACCTTAAATCGCCAACTAATTTAATCAACTATATATATATATATATATATATATATATATATATATATATATATATATAATAACTTCGTGACCTTGGTATGATATGGTAAACCTAATCAGTAGGCGATTAAAGGTCTGTATATTACTTCAAAATATATGTATTTAAAAAACTCTACATGTTTCGGCTGTATACGCCTTTTTCAAGAGAATACAAAATATGAATTCATATTTTGTATTCTCTTGAAAAAGGCGTATACAGCCGAAACATGTAGAGTTTTTTAAATACATATATTTTGAAGTAATATACAGACCTTCAAACATTCTAAGAAAATTTAAAGAAACAGGATACACTGGAGGAATAGATTCTCTTCGGAAAGTAGTAAAAGATATGGGCTTTCGTTGGAGAAAAACAAAAACCAACAGAAAGTTGTTAATGGAAAAGCACGGCATTCGTCAGTTAAGAGTGTCTTATTTGCGTACCATTCAAAGCTACAGAAATGAAAAAAGACCGATTATATATATGGATGAAACTTACATCCACAGTTCTCATACCGTGGCTACTTGTTGGAGTGACAATTCCAATGAAGGATTAGCAAGGCCTATATCAAAAGGTCCAAGACTAATTATTGTTCATGCTGGCTGCGAGACGGGATTCATTCCGAATGCTAAATTGATTTTAAGTCTAATACCACAACGGGAGATTATCATCACGAGATGAATTATGAAAATTACAAAAAACATGAAAATCGGTCTGCTGTAAGCCAGACCTTAAATCGCCAACTAATTTAATCAACTATATATATATATATATATAATAACTTCGTGACCTTGGTATGATATGGTAAACCTAATCAGTAGGCGATTAAAGGTCTGTATATTACTTCAAAATATATGTATTTAAAAAACTCTACATGTTTCGGCTGTATACGCCTTTTTCAAGAGAATACAAAATATGAATTCATATTTTGTATTCTCTTGAAAAAGGCGTATACAGCCGAAACATGTAGAGTTTTTTAAATACATATATTTTGAAGTAATATACAGACCTTTAATCGCCTACTGATTAGGTTTACCATATATATATATATATATATATATATATAAGGTAAACTTAATTAGTCGGCGATTAAAGGTCTGGTTATTACTTCAAAGTGTATATATTTAAAATAATCCTACATGTTTCGGCAATGATGCCTTTGTCAAGGATATAAAAAATATATATGATTTATATTTTTTATATCCTTGACAAAGGCATCATTGCCGAAACATGTAGGATTATTTTAAATATATACACTTTGAAGTAATAACCAGACCTTTAATCGCCGACTAATTAAGTTTACCTTATTATACCAAGGTCACGAAAATACTATATATATATATATATATATATATATATATATATATATATATATATATATATATATATATATTGTAGTAGTCCCTGAAAGGAATGTTGAAGAGATAATTCCGCAACAGGATAGTGTCCCACGTTTAGGCGGCCATAAGATAGTAAACCGTACCTAATTAAAAAGTACAGTTCTACAGATTTGCGACTATAAAATGTAGAATGTGGAAATTTACTACGTTTAGGAATTGTATTGGTAATATTGATGACACTCTTATAAATTAATAATTTATCTCAGACATGTGAAGTAATCCGTAGATTACATTTAAAAGCTGCGGAAATAAACGTATATTAAAAAAAAACATTTATTTAAATTTAAAGGGATATATATATATATATATATATATATATAATAACTTCGTGACCTTGGTATGATATGGTAAACCTAATCAGTAGGCGATTAAAGGTCTGTATATTACTTCAAAATATATGTATTTAAAAAACTCTACATGTTTCGGCTGTATACGCCTTTTTCAAGAGAATACAAAATATGAATCTTATTTTGATTCATATTTTGTATTCATATTATATATTGTATTATTTAGTGATTCATATTTTGTATTCTCTTGAAAAAGGCGTATACAGCCGAAACATGTAGTTTTTTAAATACATATATTTTGAAGTAATATACAGACCTTTAATCGCCTACTGATTAGGTTTACTATATATATATATATATACATACATACATACATATACAGGCTGATTCATTTTCGGCCCTCACCATGGGGATCTCTCTTATTATTGGAGATAGAGTATAGGTTTAAATTTGGCAAAGTTGTTAAATTTTGTGTTTGTTATAAATCCGTAAAGAAAATAGACCTGTGACAAATGACCTTCGTTATTAAAAAAAAAAAAATGCGAAAACCCCATTTTCTTCTTTTACCTGTAGCACCGACATTTGACCTTGTAGAGAAAAAATAAAAACATTCTTGTGGCCATTTCTAAACCTCTATCCAGTGGTGTACTCTAAATTTTTATACGACGTTTCGTTACATTCTGGCCATCATCAACTATCTAATTTCTTATAGGCGCCATATTGGATTTAGACATCTTCAGAAAGAGTTTTTTTTCTGGTTTCAACCATGTACCACATGCTGACTAAAGTTTTTGACATTAGGTTTTATTTGAAAGAATAAATTATAAGATTAAATAAGGTAGCCATGGAATTTCAATCTGTCAAACATTTCAGTTATTGTTCATTAATAATACAAAAATGTCATACACTAACGAAGAGAAACGATATGATAAGTATTTTTTATTCTTGGAAACGAAATTCAACAGTAGCGAGTACAAGATAACAAAAACATTAATAAAAATACATAGAAAAGTAAACAATAAACAATTACAGTAAATATTCAATTATCTGGCCATCTTCGGTAATGCACAATTGGGCACGCCTTCTGGCATTTTGTACTGCCCTTTGTATAGTTCTTCTAGGAACTGCATCGAAGGCATTCTGAAGTCTGTCTCGTAATTCTTCAATGTTTTGTGGCGCATCTACTTTATAAATATTATTTTCAACATATCCCCATAAAAAAAAATCTAGCGGACTTAAATCAGGTGATCTCGCAGGCCATTCAACAACTCCCCTATTTCCAATCCAACGGTTTGCAAACTCTTGATTTAAGAAATTTCTAACAACAGCTGCATTGTGTGCTGGTGCGCCATCTTGTTGCCACCATAAATATTGTAATTGATTTAATGGAATATTGTCGTCAAGATAGTCAGATACGTATGTACGTAAAATGTTTAAATATCTTTCTCCATTTAAATGTTCTTCATACATAACTGGTCCTAAGAGACGATTTTCCAAAATACCCATCCAAACGTTTATTCCAAAACGATGTTGTGGTCTTCTAGCCCTGCTTTGTCGGGGATTTTGTACTGCCCAATAGTGCTCCGTATTTCTGTTGAACATTCCAGAATTTGTAAATTTTGTTTCATCTGACCAGATGATTTTGCTTAAAAAATTTTCGTCATTTTCTATCGTTCCCATTAACCAATTACAATATTCTAGCCTTCTCAAATTATCTCCAGGCAGTAAAGAGTGACTAACATGGATCCTGTATGGTTTAAACCTACTTTTATATAAGTTCTCCAAACTCTGGACTGGCACAAATTTAATTCTGACGCTACTTCGCGTGTAGAAATTGATGGATTATTATTTATCTATAAAAATACAAGATTAATATGAAATTTGAAAACACGCTTTTAATTTACTATTTGTAAAATATCTTGTCGATTTTCATTTAAATTCCTGTTGTCTTGACCATTACGCGGCTTAGTAAACGATCCATTCTCGACCAAATTTCTGTCGAGATCTAGAAAAATGGTACGATGAGGCTGTTGTCGTTCTGGATATAATTGTAGATATCTTGTACTCGCTACTGTTGAATTTCGGTTCGAAGAATAAAAAATACTTATCATATCTCGTTTCTCTTCGTTAGTGTATGACATTTTTGTATTATTAATGAACAATAACTGAAATTAAGAAATACTGAAAAAACAAGCCTATCAACGCGAGGAAACGTACAGACGACCGTTTCGTTCTAATTGGAACTTCTCAATGTACGGCATTCCCTTTCGATGACGACCTTGCTTTTTCATTTCTATACTTTCTGTATATATAGTTAACATTTGGAATTTACTGCAAGTGAGAATTAATGAATATTAAATCACATTCTTACATGTAAATGTCGACTTATTTAATGCGTATAAATCTACAATCCGTCAAACTAAGTTTGTACTAGTATGCAGAACACACTCTTTCGCGACAACGAACTTCCTGGTAGTTAGGTTAATTAAGAATTAAGAAATACTGAAAAAACAAGCCTATCAACGCGAGGAAACGTACAGACGACCGTTTCGTTCTAATTGGAACTTCTCAATGTACGGCATTCCCTTTCGATGACGACCTTGCTTTTTCATTTCTATACTTTCTGTATATATAGTTAACATTTGGAATTTACTGCAAGTGAGAATTAATGAATATTAAATCACATTCTTACATGTAAATGTCGACTTATTTAATGCGTATAAATCTACAATCCGTCAAACTAAGTTTGTACTAGTATGCAGAACACACTCTTTCGCGACAACGAACTTCCTGGTAGTTAGGTTAATTAAGAATTAAGAAATACTGAAAAAACAAGCCTATCAACGCGAGGAAACGTACAGACGACCGTTTCGTTCTAATTGGAACTTCTCAATGTACGGCATTCCCTTTCGATGACGACCTTGCTTTTTCATTTCTATACTTTCTGTATATATAGTTAACATTTGGAATTTACTGCAAGTGAGAATTAATGAATATTAAATCACATTCTTACATGTAAATGTCGACTTATTTAATGCGTATAAATCTACAATCCGTCAAACTAAGTTTGTACTAGTATGCAGAACACACTCTTTCGCGACAACGAACTTCCTGGTAGTTAGGTTAATTAAGAATTAAGAAATACTGAAAAAACAAGCCTATCAACGCGAGGAAACGTACAGACGACCGTTTCGTTCTAATTGGAACTTCTCAATGTACGGCATTCCCTTTCGATGACGACCTTGCTTTTTCATTTCTATACTTTCTGTATATATAGTTAACATTTGGAATTTACTGCAAGTGAGAATTAATGAATATTAAATCACATTCTTACATGTAAATGTCGACTTATTTAATGCGTATACTAGTGTTCTGCATACTAGTACAAACTTAGTTTGACGGATTGTAGATTTATACGCATTAAATAAGTCGACATTTACATGTAAGAATGTGATTTAATAGTCATTAATTCTCACTTGCAGTAAATTCCAAATGTTAACTATATATACAGAAAGTATAGAAATGAAAAAGCAAGGTCGTCATCGAAAGGGAATGCCGTACATTGAGAAGTTCCAATTAGAACGAAACGGTCGTCTGTACGTTTCCTCGCGTTGATAGGCTTGTTTTTTCAGTATTTCTTAATTCTTAATTAACCTAACTACCAGGAAGTTCGTTGTCGCGAAAGAGTGTGTTCTGCATACTAGTACAAACTTAGTTTGACGGATTGTAGATTTATACGCATTAAATAAGTCGACATTTACATGTAAGAATGTGATTTAATATTCATTAATTCTCACTTGCAGTAAATTCCAAATGTTAACTATATATACAGAAAGTATAGAAATGAAAAAGCAAGGTCGTCATCGAAAGGGAATGCCGTACATTGAGAAGTTCCAATTAGAACGAAACGGTCGTCTGTACGTTTCCTCGCGTTGATAGGCTTGTTTTTTCAGTATTTCTTAATTCTTAATTAACCTAACTACCAGGAAGTTCGTTGTCGCGAAAGAGTGTGTTCTGCATACTAGTACAAACTTAGTTTGACGGATTGTAGATTTATACGCATTAAATAAGTCGACATTTACATGTAAGAATGTGATTTAATATTCATTAATTCTCACTTGCAGTAAATTCCAAATGTTAACTATATATACAGAAAGTATAGAAATGAAAAAGCAAGGTCGTCATCGAAAGGGAATGCCGTACATTGAGAAGTTCCAATTAGAACGAAACGGTCGTCTGTACGTTTCCTCGCGTTGATAGGCTTGTTTTTTCAGTATTTCTTAATTCTTAATTAACCTAACTACCAGGAAGTTCGTTGTCGCGAAAGAGTGTGTTCTGCATACTAGTACAAACTTAGTTTGACGGATTGTAGATTTATACGCATTAAATAAGTCGACATTTACATGTAAGAATGTGATTTAATATTCATTAATTCTCACTTGCAGTAAATTCCAAATGTTAACTATATATACAGAAAGTATAGAAATGAAAAAGCAAGGTCGTCATCGAAAGGGAATGCCGTACATTGAGAAGTTCCAATTAGAACGAAACGGTCGTCTGTACGTTTCCTCGCGTTGATAGGCTTGTTTTTTCAGTATTTCTTAATTCTTAATTAACCTAACTACCAGGAAGTTCGTTGTCGCGAAAGAGTGTGTTCTGCATACTAGTACAAACTTAGTTTGACGGATTGTAGATTTATACGCATTAAATAAGTCGACATTTACATGTAAGAATGTGATTTAATATTCATTAATTCTCACTTGCAGTAAATTCCAAATGTTAACTATATATACAGAAAGTATAGAAATGAAAAAGCAAGGTCGTCATCGAAAGGGAATGCCGTACATTGAGAAGTTCCAATTAGAACGAAACGGTCGTCTGTACGTTTCCTCGCGTTGATAGGCTTGTTTTTTCAGTATTTCTTAATTCTTAATTAACCTAACTACCAGGAAGTTCGTTGTCGCGAAAGAGTGTGTTCTGCATACTAGTACAAACTTAGTTTGACGGATTGTAGATTTATACGCATTAAATAAGTCGACATTTACATGTAAGAATGTGATTTAATATTCATTAATTCTCACTTGCAGTAAATTCCAAATGTTAACTATATATACAGAAAGTATAGAAATGAAAAAGCAAGGTCGTCATCGAAAGGGAATGCCGTACATTGAGAAGTTCCAATTAGAACGAAACGGTCGTCTGTACGTTTCCTCGCGTTGATAGGCTTGTTTTTTCAGTATTTCTTAATTCTTAATTAACCTAACTACCAGGAAGTTCGTTGTCGCGAAAGAGTGTGTTCTGCATACTAGTACAAACTTAGTTTGACGGATTGTAGATTTATACGCATTAAATAAGTCGACATTTACATGTAAGAATGTGATTTAATATTCATTAATTCTCACTTGCAGTAAATTCCAAATGTTAATAACTGAAATGTTTGACAGATTGAAATTCCATGGCTACCTTATTTAATCTTATAATTTATTCTTTCAAATAAAACCTAATGTCAAAAACTTTAGTCAGCATGTGGTACATGGTTGAAATCAGAAAAAAAAACTTTCTGAAGATGTCTAAATCCAATATGGCGCCTATAAGAAATTAGATAGTTGATGATGGCCAGAAAGAAACGAAACGTCGTATAAAAATTTAGAGTACACCACTGGATAGAGGTTTAGAAATGGCCATAAGGATGTGTTTTTATTTTTTCTCTACAAGGCCAAATGTCGGTGCTACAGGTAAAAGAAGAAAATGGGGTTTTCGCGTTTTTTTTTTAAATAACGAAGGTCATTTGTCACAGGTATATTTTCATTACGGATTTATAACAAACACAAAATTTAACAACTTTGTCAAATTTAAACCTATACTCTATCTCCAATAATAAGCGAGATCCCCATGGTGAGGGTCGAAAATGAATCAGTCTGTATATGTATATACAGGGTGTTAAAAAATGTAGGGCTGGCTATACATAGACGGTTTCTACAACTAAAAATAAGCAAAAAAGTTTAAATAAATTTATGTCCTAAAATGGTTCGTTACTGAGTTACGGCCACTTGAGGTTTTTTTCTTTTTATTTTAGAGAAGGTTACAGAAAACGGGAGTTTCTTATGTTTATTATAGTAAATATTCAAAATGACCTCCACCGGAAGCAACACAAGCTTCAGCTCAGCGTATCATGGACTGCCTCACTCGCTGAAAAATTCCTGGTGTATTTCGAATTTAGTGGCATCCATCTTCCACTCTACGTTTAAGATCTTCAATATTTTGAATTGGAGTAGATATACCATAGACTTTAAATGTCCCCATACGTAAAAATCTATTGGATTTAAATCTGGAGACCGTGCAGGCCATGCTACAGGTCCACCGCGACCAATCCATCTTCCAGGATATACGGCATTTAAAAATTCGCGTGCTGTGTGACTGAAGTGAGCCGGTGCACCGTCGTGCATGAACCACATGCATCCTCTAACATTTAGTGGAACATCGTCCAGCAAACCTGGTAAGTCGTTTTCTAAAAAATAACGATAATTCTGCCCAGTAAGTCGTGGTGGAAGTACAAAAGGACCAATCACAAATTCGTTAATAATTCCGGTCCACACACTAAATGAAAACTGCGCTTGATGTCTGGACTGAATAATAGCATGAGGGTTTTCTTGTTGCCACTGGTGTAAATTATGAAAATTGACGATACCATCTCTTGTAAAGCCAGCTTCATCACTAAAGAGCACACACGACAGAAAGATGATCAGTGGCGCATGTCCGTAACAACCATACACAGTAAGCTTCTCGTGATGGGAAATAATTCTCAATAAGTCCCTGTACTCTTTGCAGGTGGTAAGGAAAAAGCTGATTAGTTCTTAAAATACGCCACACACTCACATGATCGACATCTTCCGCCAATGCCATTCTTCGAGTACTAGCACCTGCATTTTCTTCAACACGATCCAACAAACGTTCTTCCAATTCCAAATTTCTTGTGGTTCGTGGTCTGCCGCGATCTCGGACTACTGGTTTGAATGATCCTGTTTCTCTTAATCTAATATGAAGCCTTTCGAAAGTTTTTTCATTTGGTAAACGTCGGTTTGGGAAATATTCTGCGTAAAGTCTTCTTGCTTCTGCTCTGTTGCAATGTGCCAAACCATACATTAAATGCATGTCGGACATCTCTTCGAAAGAATAATCTGCCATTTTATACTATTATAGTACTGTTTTCTAGTACTAATCACAAATGACTTAATCAACTTTCACGACTGACAGCAAAAAACACGGACTGCCTACTGAATATGATTAACATAAGTTACTCACTTGTCGGCGACTTGTTCAAACATGCAATACGAACGCTTCGCGTCTGCGCGATAATTTGTGACGAGATACACACGTGTCGGACATGCAATACGAAAAACTTCAAGTGGCCGTAACTCAGTAACGAAACATTATAGAACACAAATTTATTTAAACTTTTTTGCTTATTTTTAGTTGTAGAAACCGTCTATGTATAGCCAGCCCTAAATTTTTGTAACACCCTGTATATATAAGTACAAATTAATTAAGAGCGGTCTGTCAAGTAAAAAAAAACTCCTTTATTTCACTCTATATTTCATAACGAATTTGTTTCTTGTTACTTAAAATCATTAGCGCGAAATAAACAGATAGCTAATTTATCTACATTAAAATTTACAGTAAATTGGATCTTAAAAATGCATTTTGGCTCATAAATCTAGAACCAGAATCAAGAAAGTACTGCGGATTCTTAGGTAATGGTATTGTTTACCAATTTCGAGTTTGCCCATTTGGCTTGAAAACTTCTCCAGCTGCCCTTATTCGATTTTTACATAGAATACTGGGCCGATATGACGAATTTGCCTTACACTATCTTGATGACATAATAATATTCTCTGAAAGCGTCGAACAACATTTACAACAGCTGAACATAATTCTTAATACTTTTAACAACTCAAGGTATGAAATAAACCTATCTAAATGCCAATTTTTCAGACATGAAATCAATTACCTTGGTTACATTATTAACCAAGAGAACATATTATTAGATCCTACTCGTTTAGACGAAATTAAGCTAGAAGACTATACTAGACCGAAAAACTTAAAAACATTACGAGGTTTTCTAGGAGTATTAAATTACTACCGAAAATTTGTCTCTAATTATAGTGAGAAAACTTTACCCTTGTTAGGCCTACTAAAGAAAGGTAAGAAATGGACTTGGACTCCAGAATGTGAGAAAGAGAACTTTGTAGAGAATCTTAAACTACACCATCCTGATTTTACATTACCTTTTATCGTAAGAACGGACGCATCACATCAGACAATTGCAGCCGAACTAATACAAATTAAAGATGATACAGAAATACCTATTTATTTTATTTCTCGTACACTCAAAGCTTGTGAGACCAGATACACCATATCTGAGAAAGAGATGCTAGCAATAGTTTTCGCATTAACTAAGTTAAGATATTATCTCATTGGAAAAACGTTTACTCTTGAGACAGATCACAAAGCTTTAATTAATATTATGAGTTGTAAATTAAATAACAGCAGAATGTATAGGTGGACTCTGTTGATACAGCAATATGAATTTACCATAAAGTATAAACCAGGTAAAGAAATGATAGCTGCTGATGCACTTACAAGACAGGACGGGGATGTTAAGAGCAGGAACTGAAACCGAACCCGAACCTGAACCCAAACGGGTCCAGGTTCGCTGTTTATAAAGACTTTGAACCCGCACCCGTTGAACCCAAAAATTCAGCAAGGTTCGGGTTCAAAAATATAAAAAAATAGAGAAATATTTAATAGAAGAATAATAAAACACATTACGTTTCTTGCATGCAAAAAAAAAATTAAAAACGAAATCAAAATAAAATAACGACTATTTGTAGCGAACAAGTAACCAGTAACCTTCACACAAACTAGACTAAAATGGGAAATCCCCTTTTTCTGTTTGAGCTATGTACAAACATAATATTTGTGTTAAACAAATCAGTAGGCAAACATTTTCTTGTAACCAATGCAAATAGTAGCGACGCAAACCGTGTATTAGTATATTTTAACTTTCTTAAAGTAAACGTGGGTTGTTAAAATCAACTCTTAAATTGTTTTTAGTAAAGTGAGTGCTCACATTCAAATTTAAAAATTTATATAAATTTTTTGATTTTTCTAACCCAGAGATGTCTACGAAATTTACGAAAAATTTATTTGTTTATGATGCAGGAAAAGATGTATCTATATGCTCAGGATGCAAATATGAAATGAAAGGTAAACATACGGCAAATCTTGGGCGGCATATACAACGGAAGCATCCTGAACTATTCAAGAAAACTCAAAATGAATCGTCAACATCTAAATTGAGTCAGATCACCAATAAAAGAGCAAGAGCGGAGGAAAATACCCTTGAACAGTATTTAAATATTATCAAGATAAAAACCTGCAAACAAAGTTTCATTGGTTCATGCGTAAAATTAGTAACCGTTAATGGCCGGCCTTTCACAATCTTCGAAGATTCTGGCATGAAAGAAATAATCGATCCGATTATGAATGCACTAAAAGTATCAGTAAATAGTCATAATATAAGTGATCTTGTTAACAACAAAGCAACGGAAATAAAAAACAAAATTAAATTGAAAATATCAAACAAAATTATTTCAATTAAAATTGATTCTGCTTCTCGTCTTGGTAGATATATTGTAGGGATAAATATTCAATATATTTTTGACGGAAAAATAAAACTACGAACTTTGGACATGCATGCGGCTCAAAATCGTCAGACAGGAGCCTACATAAAAAATCTTATCATCAGCGTTCTTGATTGTTACGACATAAAACTGCAGCAAGTATATTCAATTACATCAGATAACGGAAAAAATATGATCAAAGCTGCTGAATTATTAAAAGACGAGTATGAAAACTTTGACATGGAAGATGAATTTGATGCAGCTGAAGCAAATGCGCTTTCTTATATTGAACTGGAAGGAGCAGACACATTAGCACATTCACACCCAAATATGATTCATTTCAGATGTGTTGCTCATAGTTTACAGTTGGCAGTGCTCGACACAATATCTAGTCCTCCTTTTAAGAAAATTCTTGATCAATGCAGAGCCATTTGCAAAAAATTGCGAACACCAAATATTTCTTCTTTAGCTAAGAAGCTAAACTTGAAAAAAGCCGTACTAGACTGTCAAACTAGATGGAATTCCAGTTATGACATGGTTCAAGCCTTATTGGAATACAGAAGTTTTTGTTCGGAATTGCTGGATGCTGAATTAACTATGACTGATAGTACTTGGAATATTTGTGAAGAATTCGTAGAAGCTCTTGCACCTGATAAAAATATAACGCTGAAACTACAAGAAGAACAGATGAATTTAGGCGATTTTTATAGAATCTGGCTTACTTTTAAATTGGAGCTAACAAAAGATGACAAAACAAAATCATTTTCAAAAGAATTATATTTAAATATTATAAAAAGAGAAACCAACTTTATTAACAATCCACTTTTGATTGCAGCAGTATATCTAGATAGCAGATTTAAGGTCATTCTAAGTCCCGAAGATGTTGAAAATGCTAAAAAACATATTTTGAAAACAATAAAAATTTTGAAAAATTTACATATAGAAAGAGAAAAAGAGAATTTTGTGAGAGAATCAATATCTTTTTCTTCAGATGATGATGAAGATATGCTCGAACAAGTTCTAAAAAAGAAGGAAAGGTTTTATAAATCAAATTCTTCAAATGTAAATGTCACCGCTTCGATTGATAATTTAGTTAAAAATGAATTTGATATATATGAAAAATATCCAAGACTGGGAAAAGAAAAAAGCATTTTACTATTTTGGGAGCAACATAAAACGGAAACGCCATTATTGTATCAAGCGGCTCAGATTATATTTGCAGTACCTGCTACGCAAGTAAGCGTCGAGAGGGCCTTTTCAGCCTTGAAATTCATTTTATCCCCACAAAGAACAAATTTAAAAGAAGAAAACTTGAAAAATATATTAATTTTAAAATTAAACGAAAATTTCTTTGAAAAATAAATTTTCTACTAATAAAACACATGTAGTTTTTTTTAACTTTGAACCCGAACCCTGAACCGAACCCGAACCTGAACTTTTTATTTTGATTAACCCGAACGCCCATTTTTTTCATGGTTTCAGTCCCTGGTTAAGAGACAAAACATCTGCATAAATTTAGTCCAATTACAGAGACAGGGTATTTTCTCGAAGACCAAAATTTTACAAATACAATCGCATAGAATTTAAAGAAATCCGTAATCACCTAACAGACGTAGGACAATACAAAGGCATTGCAATGAAAGATAATTATATAGTAGAACAGATAGGGAAGAATATAGTTTATGTTACAAATGAAACTCGTACAAGGGAGATAACCAATTATTTACATCAAACTTATACACATATTGGAGCAAGAAAATGCTGGTTATTGTTCAGAGAAGCTTTTTATTGTGTTAACGTTGAGAGAATTATAAAAAGTGTAATAAAACATTGTAGAACTTATGAACTTGCCAAAGACAAAAATTTTACCAACACTAACTTAAGCCATAACATAATAACTTATGATAAATTAGAACTTATATCTATTGATTTTCTTTCTGTACTCTATTTTTAAAGTAGAGAGACGAATTTCTGAACAGACCACTTTGATAGTGAAATCTCATTGGTTGAAAGCAAGGCCAAATTGCTTTCAACCGATGAGATTTCACTGTCAAAGTGGTCTGTTCAGAAATTCGTCTCTCTACTTTAAAAATAGAGTATAATCTAATACCAAGTACTAAAGGCTATAAAAACATATTAGTGATTTGCGATATTTTTTCGAAATTTATTAAACTTATACCAACACAAAAATGCAATACTAATACAGTACTTGAAGCTTTAGTAGATTATTTTACACAGTATGGCAAACCATTGGCATTTTTGTCTGACCATGCTACATATTTTACGAATGACAGATATAAAGACTTTCTACATTCACACAATATCAACACATATTACACCTCAATACGTTATCCACAGGGCAATCCAACTGAACGTTATATAATTAAAATATTTACGTATACTTTTGAACGAAAATCATAATAAATGGGCTAAATATTTACATCAAATCGAATTTACAATTAACAACACACCCAGTACCGTACATAATCACTGTCCTATCACAATTTTTACTGGACAACCACCACAACGTCCATGGACAGATCCTGAAGCAATCGATATAAAAGAGCGTTTACTAGAAGTGAGAGAGAGATTGATTTCTAAGAAACAGAAATGGGAAAATAAGAGAAACACTGTTGATAAGAAATATAAAACCTACAACATAGGTGATAAAAAAGTATTTTTAATAATATAAAAAATATTATTAAAAATGGGGTGTGAAGAACACAATACAATTCAACACAATTCAAAAATACATAAAAGAACTTGTATTGTGTTCTTCACACCCCATTTTTAATAATATTTTTTATATTATTAAAAATACTTTTGTATTATACAAAATTAGTGGGTTGTACCCACTCAAGTATGTTTCAAATTATGTTGTTATATACATTCGGTTCACGCCGAACAAGTAGTGAAGACACGAGAATACAGTTTGCTATAGATACGGTTGTTACCGACTATAGAAAACACGTCTGCTTCGGCTCTTGTTATGCAGACAGCGCTGAATATTCCTTCACGCTCTGTCTGAATAATTTCAGCTAGATAGTAACGTAGTTATGTTTGTTTGAATGTGTCTTCTCCAACAGGGGCGTATTGACAATCATGTAGAAATGTGAAATACGTATCTACGTCTTTGGAGAAGATACATTCAAAAATACATAAAAGAACTTGTATTGTGTTCTTCACACCCCATTTTTAATAATATTTTTTATATTATTAAAAATACTTTTGTATTATACAAAATTAGTGGGTTGTACCCACTCAAGTATGTTTCAAATTATGTTGTTATAGGTGATAAAGTTATTGTGAAAAACTTAAGGGTAACAAATCTTAAAAATAAAATTATGGGAACATTATTAAAACCATACCAAGGTCCCTACATTATGAAGCGAATATTAGGAAACAACACTTATGAACTCGTAGAAGAAGAAACTGGATATATAAAAGGTAGATACCACATTACAATGTTACAAGACTATTTAGAATGATAATAAGATAGTTCTTAAAAATATACAGTCGAAATGATTTAGATAAATTTCTTACAGGTATGTTATAGTTCGAAACAACTTATGAAATATAAAAATGGGTGCGAAACTAATTAAAAATTGCAAAACTAATCATAAATACAAAACCAATTATAAATGTAAAACTTATTAAAGATAAATATGTCTAATCTATATAAAAAAACCTATATAACAAACTTAAACGCAAAGATATATATACAAAAGAGATAAGAAAGTTAAAAATAAAATGAATAATAATAAATATGCTGTGATAAACACAAGAAAAATTCAAGCTAATAATAATGTCTCTGACATAAAGAAAATATACATTTGTTTTAAAATAAAAGAATCAAACTTTAACTTAAAACTAAATATGATCCACAATATAGAATAATCAATATGATTGTAATTAACAAAAAGAACAGAGAATTTAAGATAATTCTCATACTTTAAATGAATTTGTTATATTTTTATTGTTCGACACATTTCACGCAAGGAAGTACTACAAGTTAATATTCTTTATTTCACTCTTCTTAACTGGGAAAGAGATATCCTCACTTTCTTCAGATATTCTTTCCACGGGGAAAATGTTGTGGGGCGAATTGCACTATCATTCCAGCTAACTGCTAAGGGAAAGAAAGATAGTAACATAAAAATAACATACAATAGAATGGTTAAATTGGCGGACATAATTTGTAAAATTAATATCGAAATGTAAATAAATTAATATTACGATAACTATATATTTCAAACTAATTTATATTTATTTCAAAATTTATTTTTTATATTTATTTAAATTGTCATTTTCATAATTAAAATCATTAGCGCGAAATAAACAACTTATTTATCTACATTAAAATTTTGTATCGATACTAGTTAGACACGCCCACTTTTTAAATGTAAACAAACCCGTGAATAGGTTGTTTTCTTTCTACGCATAAAACATAACCCTACATTAAAAAATCCATAACTATTTGAAAAATATTATTTTGATTTTGTTTATATGTCTGAATCAATACTTCATTTATATTCAAATTATTATTACCTATAATTTAAAGTAAAATTCGAGGCTATTTTATAAATGCATACTAGGCTCTGAAAAGAAATAATTGCCATCAAGGCGTCAGTAGAAATTTTTATTACAAGTGCCAGGAAAAGTGCTACTCCAAAATTTTAAATTAAATAAAATCTAAAATACCTGAATTAGAATTTTAAAAGTGTCCGGAAAAGAAACACATAAATTTGAAGCTACTTTTAAACTATTTTTGAAGGCGATAACATGGAAGAGCGGCCAGTAATCGATCATAGCATCTTTTCGATTGAAACATCGGCCCGAGAACAACCAACACCGTCGAAGCACGCCAAAGCCGGCATCGCAGTATCGAAGACTCCGTACTCGAACCATACTGCGAATTTACTGATCTACGCCAACATCATTCAAGATATCTGGCCCTTATTCTTCGTAAAACAGGTTTTATTAATCTAAATTATTTCGAAAAAGACTTATTAAAACATTTTACAACTAAACAAAATTTTACTAAATCGAAAACTCATAATTTTACTTTAAAAATTACATTTCCAACATTACTCATAATTTGTAAAAGAACTTTGATTACTAAGGATTGTAGTACTCACCTGAATTTGTTTGTCAATGCATTTATATCATGACTTATATGAAAATATCATTACCATTATAACATAACCTTTTCAATTCACACGTGCACGTAATTGTAATTCCATAATTTGTCGTTAGGCACGTTTTATTTGTTATTTACAGAAATCTTATTTTAATAAACTTTTACACATATTTCTTTAAATTACTCTTATTTATCGGTGCTTAGCTGGAGATAACTATGTTATTTTATTAAACTATTTACTTCCAAACACATGAGGATACAAAGATCCTAAGATAGTCAACTTTGCAATAAATTTCTTGCTTTCCGACATCTAGCAGCAAATACAAAAATTATATGAGAAGAGCTGGTGAACTTATGTAATAGGTTTGTAAACAAAACAAGGCGCCCAACTTATAGTACGATCACCGTACTATTCCATTATCATATAATTATATCATTTAATATCTTTACTCTATTATTATTATTGTCAGATCATCAGCGCTGATTCAATATACCGTATGAACGCCGGGGAGTAATTGATCTACCACAATGTAGTAAGACGAAGACGAATAGCGAGTTTATGTGGTTAGGGTTGAGAGAGTATATTTAATCTGTTCTACTGTCTAACTGTACGGGCGTTCCATACGCGACATTTCTTTATCCAACACATTCTACATACGATCTAAGTACGAATCAAATAATCTCTCTCTAACACATTGAATATTCCTATCAGTCGCTCATAGTGTTTAAGCAAGGCGAATATATTGAATCGGAAAACAAGCTTGCGACTGGTCATTCAGTTGCATTCAGTTGCTCCTTGTCATCCGTAGGTAGAGTACGTATAGAAATGCTAACAAATGTCCGTCGTAATTTTTATAACCGATTGGGTTACTGCTCGGCTCAAGAGGGTGGTTTATTTTAGCATTTACTAAATAATTAGTTTTTCTTTTTAGAATGTTCTTTTATTTAATAATTAATATTTATTACCAATAAAGGTATTTTAGTTAAATTTAATATTTTATAGGTAGTTTATTTAAGGAAACAATTTATTTATACTGGTAAACACTTTATTTATATTCTTGCAAGGATCGTTTTTGTTTTGAAATTTTATGCTATTACAGAATACATTTTATTTTAATTTTTTTCAATAAGAGTTACGGTTTTGTTTCATAATTTTATATTATTTATGTGTTTTCATTTGAATAAGAATTTTTTAAGTTCAAGCCACAAAGCTATGATGAAACTTATCATTGAATATTTAGCGATGAAAATATCTGATGCTTCGTCGGTAAGAATTATTATTATGCAGTAAACAAAAACTCTGCACTTTACGGCGGATTGTATTTTATGATACTTTCAACCATATTATATCATTTTATTTAAATTTAAATGTTAAATTTAAAGTATTATGGCCGAAGAGACATAAACAAAAGTATCCGTTATTGTAGGGACGTTGACAGCCGGCATATGACTAATAGTGCGAAAAGCAACGGTGTAGTCGGATAAAATATCCAAATTCGTACATTAACCATAAATAATATACTACAAATATATTTGTAGTTTGTTAAACAATTAGTTATTAATTTGGAATATTTATTTTGATACATCATTTATTAATAAACAACCATAACGCTTTCTTAGTTCACCACAATTAAATACGCCTTGTAGGAGTTTAACGTATGTAGCCCCTCCCACTTGCAGTTGGCCAGTCATTACTTATATATCCATCGATCGCTCGAAATTGTGCACACGGTATATATATATATATTGTTATACTTCTAAATTGCCCCACTAAGTTGGGATGCAAAATGTTCTATGTCAAAGGACGTTAATATATAAAAATGTTTATTCTAGTTATAAATGCCCCAAAACGTTGGGCTCTAAATGTTATATTACTGACTTTCACGTTTGGCTGGCAAATGTTATATGTCAATGAATATTAATATATACGTGAAAGTTAATATACAAATGTTAATATATAAATAAATGTAAAGTGAATGTCATAAAAGTTATGTAAAATTCAAATCGGGCTCGTTCAATACTTATCTGTTTTTTGTTATTATCGTCGGCTAGCTTCTTTTATTTCTTCAGGGTTAAGGTAGGTTCACCTCTCTCCACTTTGACTTTATTTACGTAGTTTATTTAGTTGGGAACGGAACAATATCTCAAGTGTATTACAAAAAAAACCAAAGTAAAATATTGACAATTAACTTTATTAAGGATAAAATATCTAGCAAAGTTTGAGAATTTATATTGACAATTTCGTGACACACATATAACAATAAGGGAGACACACTCAACGGTTGGTATTCTTATAGTGTAACAATATGGTGTAAGACAAGTGCAATTAGGTGTTGTTTTATTAAAATAGTTTATAAAAGTGACATAGAATCCAGTTTTAAAATTACAAACAGTGGATACTAATATTTAAATAAGTTGAATAAAAATTACAGTGGTATAATATCGGTGAAAGCAATGTAAATAGTTAGTTATGGAATAAACAAAGAAAGTTCTAGAAATGTACATGAGCAAGTAAAAATGGCGCGTAAAATATTGTTAAAGTTAGCAAAAACCTGAATCTTCGGATATAACCTCTGTTGCTTCCTGCGCCTGTGTTCTGCTGGTTTTCACAACGGGAAACTGGAGAATATTTCTGCTACGGTCCCTCGGGATGACTTGAACTTTTTAGAAATCTCCAAGTCCGACGGCGGCTTGATCGGATGACCGGTCTCGAGCGTCCAAAGATGTTGGTCGTTGCACGGTGAAATTTATGGCGGGTAGTTTACGTATTGAAAACTTTAAAAATTCGTAATTCTTGAACTATTTGGTCGGCAGATGTTAAACTTGGTCTACAGGTAGATCGTAGGTATGTGTAACGTTTTGTAGACTTAAAAATCTCCAGCCCTTAATAATTTCGCCAATTTATTTTAATTACTTCGGAGCACAAAAAAAAACGTGACCTCTCACTGTAACGACTAATTACCGACGCTTATTTTTTTCACTTGTTTTTAATTGCATAACTTGCCGCAAATCGCTCCATTCTTTACTTGCATTATCTTTTTGAATATTATTCTTTTAGACATTTTTACAGAGTAAAACAGTTAAAAAAATTACAATTTGATTTATAAAATAACTTTGGTTGAATAACATATGTTTATGTGTTTACAAACACTCTGTCAATATCGGTTTATTTTCGGGTTATTGCACCGTTAAAATTGTGGGCGGGGCTTAATCGTTCAAATGCATTTGAAAATAAATACGTTACACTTGTTTGAATAAAAACGCGTTAAATATTAATTTGAATTAAAAATGAATATAAACATTATAATAAAAAAATAGAAAAATAAGTTAATTATTTCAAAGCAAATTTGTCGTCAAAATAACGTATTCATTCTTTGAATCAATCTTTCCCCTTCTTGGTATTAAAGTACATAGTAGATATAAATATTATGGTTACATGTATTCTTTGTTTCTTTCAGAGAAAAAAACCCTTCTTGCAATGCCTCAATTTATATATATATATATATATATATATATATATATATATATATATATATATACATATCTATTTATATATGCAGAGAAATATATCTACACAATTATATTATGGTTAATAGAGTGTTCGATAATACATGAAAAAGTGATGGCAAAGTCATGGCCGGAAACGTGCCATTGACCATTAGTCCTTAGCTACCATGTAATGATTTAACTCCGTTTTCGGCCGCACACTGTGCACAATAATAATAAAACTGTCTTTTAGCAGAGGCGGATGATACTTCTCCGACGGACCATGGCTGCATAAATAATTGACATTTGATCATGTTATTGTATTTAAAAAGGTTTAAATTTTAATTCGGATTAATTTAATTTCAGACATTGCGTACTTTCATCACTGGAGGTTGACAAGCTAAAAGTAGAAAGGCGTTCATCTGTGAGAAGCAAAGGCAGAAGGTGGAAACGTGGAATATACAAATGTACACAATGCAAGTTCAGAACAATGTACAACGCCGACTTCAGACGCCACACTAATCAACATTACGAGGTAAAAATGTACAAATGTGGGATTTGTCGCCGAGGGCACAAAACGAGAGACTCTCTGAAGATGCACATGGAAAAAATTCATCCCGGCAATGAAAGTAGAGATGTCGGAAAACACTATATCAAAGCTAATGTTAAAAATGTACATTTACACAATGGCGAAGAACATTGTAAATGCTCGAAATGCAAATTTCGAACAAGGGACAAACATCTGAACAGAGGCATATATAAATGCGCAAATTACGAGTTTAAGACATATTACGGGACTTATTTAGGAAAGCACATGAAAATGAAGCATCTGAAACAAAAGGATTTCAAATGCGCAGAGTGTGAATACCGGACAAACAACAAGTCATATTTAAAAGCACACATCAAAGCAAAACATCTGAAAGATAATGATTATAAATGCGGAGAGTGTGAATACAAGACGGGCTGGAAGTCAAGTTTAGGCGTACATATAAAAAGGAAACATCGAAAACAAAATGACTATAAATGCGCAGAGTGTGAATACCAGACAAACTTAAAGTCAAGTTTAAAAGTGCACATAAAAGCAAAACATCTGAAACAAAAGGATTATAAATGTGCAGAATGTGAATTTAAGACGAACTACAAGTCAAGCTTAGAAGCGCACGTGAAAACAAAACATATCAAAGGAAATGACTATAAATGCGCAGAGTGTGAATACCAGACAAGCGACAAGTCAAACTTAAAAGTGCACATAAAAATAAAACATCTCAAAGAAAATGATTATAAATGCGCAGAGTGTGAATACCAGACAAACTTAAAGTTAAAGTTAAAACGGCACGTAAAATCAAAACATCTGAAACAAAAGGATTTAAAATGCGCAGAGTGTGAATACCAGACAAACTTAAAGTCAAGTTTAAAAATTCACATAAAAGCAAAACATCTGAAACAAAAGGATTATAAATGTGCAGAATGTGAATTTAAGACGAACTATAAGTCAAGCTTAGAAGCGCACGTGAAAACAAAACATCTCAAAGAAAATGATTATAAATGCGCAGAGTGTGAATACCAGACAAACTTAAAGTTAAAGTTAAAACGGCACGTAAAATCAAAACATCTGAAACAAAAGGATTTAAAATGCGCAGAGTGTGAATACCAGACAAACTACAAGTCACATTTACAAGTACACATAAAAACAACACATCTTAAACAAAAGGATTTTAAATGCGCAGAGTGTGAATACCAGACAAACAACAAGTCACATTTACAACTCCACATAAAGACAAAACATCTAAAACAAAAGGATTATAAATGTGCAGAATGTGAATTTAAGACGAACTACAAGTCAAGCTTAGAAGCGCACGTAAAAACAAAACATATCAAAGGAAATGACTATAAATGCGCAGAGTGTGAATACCAGACAAACGACAAGTCAAGTTTAAAAATGCACATAAAAGCAAAACATCTGAAACAAGAGTATTATAAATGCCCAGAGTGTGAATACAAGACTATCAGGAAGTCAAATTTCGACGGACATATAAAAACTATACATCTAAAACAAAAGGATTACAAATGCATAGAGTGTGAATACCAGACAAGCAAGAAGTCAAACTTAGAAATGCACATAAAAGCAATACATCTAAAACAAGAGGATTATAAATGCCCAGAGTGTAAATACAAGACTGGCTGGAAGTCAAATTTAGACGCACATGTAAAAAAAACAAAACATCTAAAACAATGCGCAGAGTGTGACTACCAGACAAAGAACAAGTCATACTTAGAAGTGCACGTAAAAGTAAAACATCTGAAACAAAATTATTATAAATGCACATAATGCGAATTTAAAACGCCGTGGAAGTTCACTTTGAAAGTACAGTCGAATTTCTCTAACTCGAACTTCTGTAACTCGAAATTTTCTTTAACTGGAATATTTTCGTAGTCCCGTACGTTGCCTATAAACTTTGTTCGGGAGAAATAAATTTAATTTTGTATTTTTAGTTTCATTTAGATATAAGCAAACAGATGTATGTATATTTATGTTAATGTATTCAATCCTAGTTTTAAATTGTAAATATAGTAAAGTGTATATAGAAAAGGTTCTTGGAGTTCGGATATACATATTTAATGTTGTCAATTACTTAGGCCTGGTCAAGTATTACATTTCTTTATTCATTGTCTTGTTTTCTACGGTCATAAAAACTATTTATTTTATTGCAGGCACAACCTTTTGGTTAACCCATCCATTTAGTAGTTGTAAATGTAATGTATAATAGAATAAGTTTTATTGACATATTTCCTGTTATAGATAAAGTGTTATATTATTATAATAGGTTAAATAGTTTTGGTTCGATGCGATTCTGCGAAATATTATGTTATCTCTAACGCACTTCCTGTGTATTGTATATTTATTATTTTAAGAGTTATTTTATTTTCTATAATTAAGGGTTTCCGGCGTATATTGTTTATTTTAATACATTGATGACGTTGGAAACTACAGCATATACTTTTCTTGGAAGAAAGGTAAAAACCGTTGTATAAAAATTTCTGTGTAATCAATTTCGTTCTTTTCTCCCTCTCTTGTAATTGGCGGGGACAAAACTTTCTTGCCGAAAAATAAGTAAATGAAAAAACAGTTCCAAATAAGATTTCTTAGAGCTCGCTACAGTTCCAAACAAGATCTCTTAGAGCTCACTACAGTTCCAAGTACGATCTCTTCGAGTTAACTACAGTTCTAGCTTAGGTCTCAGTGATCTAACTAACAGTTCCTACTAAGATCTTAGTGATCTAAATAGGAGCAAATATTATTTATTAGCCAGTTTTCTCGGTCTTTAGTATTAAGACCAGATACTGCATTTGTATTAAGTTAACGGAACTCCAAGACTAAATTTGTAAATTTTCAACTCATACTTCGGTCGATACATACCGAACTTCCTTCAAACCAGGAGGACCAAACAAAGTTTATACCGGGTGTCACACAAAAAAACGCCCCAAACTATGTTATTTACGTTCCAGTTTTCATGAGACAGCTACCAAATAAAATGGTTTGATGAGTACTGTGCTTGAGGTTACGTTTACTATTTTCCAGCGCCATCTTTAATTTCTAGCGATTATCAATTTGTTTTTCAAATTGCTCGGTATATTTCTTTTGCATCATTGGATAGAGATTTCCTGAATCTATTGGTGTACAATACATCAATGTTGTACTGAAAGAATAATACATTACACGCATATGTAACTGGCCATCTTTGACATTTCTTTACTAAGCAAGCATATTTTGACATTTTTGAAATAAACCATGAATTTCAATCAACTCTCTGACATGCTACAAGTGTATTTTGAATGTAATAACTCTAATCAGGTGTAGCCAAATTACATGGAACGTTTTCCGGAAAGAGAAGTTCCAGAACGTCGTAAGTTTAGCCGACTTGAAGAAAATTTGGATGTTTCAAGAAACCAAAAGGAGTTCGCAGGAAATTTTCTGGAAACGTTTTGTTAACTATTGAAGAAAATGCCAAAATCTCGGTTCGTGAAGTTAGTTGGTACGTCCCGAAGTACTACGTCTGCAGTACTTAAAAACACAAATTTAAGCCATACATTGCCCAAAAAGTACAAGCAATAAATGAAAATAATCCTTTTCGAACAACACTGTTTCGTAATTTGTACTTAGCAACTTTGCGACAAGACCCGTTGTTTGATCGCAAAATTATTTGAACAGATGAATGTACTTTCTCTAATTATGGCATTTTTAATCGCAACATTCATCGCCACTGGAGTCAAGAAAACCCTAGATCGTCGATAAAAATTTTCAACGTCGCTTTAGCTGTAATGTTTAGTGTGGCCCACTTGGAGACCGCTTGATTGGGCCATTTTTTATCGACGGTTCCTTAAATCAACTTAGATATCATCAACTATCAAGCGAAGATGTTAAATAAAGTTGTTTGGACGAATTACCGCTTGCGGAACTACGAGAAGTATATTTTCCACAAGACTGTGCTATTCCGAATGTTGTTTTACTACATTAATTGTACAAACATATCATTTATAATTTTAAATTATCAATATATTATTACATTTACATAAACGTACTTATTTTTACATTTCCTCCATTAGCGTTTTTCGCTTTTATTATTATTACGTTTTGGATGTCTTGCCGTACAGATTACAGATTTATACACATTTTATTAAAGTAATGAAATATGAATATCTAAGATACTTTTTTTTACATAACTAGTGTGAAATAAATAGAATAAATCAGTATATAAACCCTTATTTCATAGAAAAGATCTTCGCATTTTGGAAAGACCTGAAAAACTATATCTTGTCCTGTGACCTTTTTTGTCGAATAGGTATTGTTACAACCAAATACAGCACACCTTGTTCCTGGTACTTTAATTAGATTTACCTAAACAAAAAGTTATTATACAGGTATGTAATTTAATTTGTTCATTTTACCTTCCACAATGCACGCAGCATACAAAACTAACCTACACGGCATTCAATGTTAGAAAAGCTGTGGCTGTAGGTTTCTTGGTGTATACAAATTTACTAGTTTTTATGACATAAAATAGGGATGTAGATATATTAATGTTCTAAATATCGAATAGGTATCACTAATATCAACACCATAAAAAAGTAAAGGTGTTCTGCCGCCGAATAAATTGGAGGAAACAATGGCCGCGGTCACTAGACGTACTTGCTAGGTAGCTGCTAGCAAACATACAAACAAGGTTTAAGTATATAAATACGTTAAGCACGTATTACGCATTTGTTACAAATGAAACAGACATGTAAAATACACATCTGTAACTGTACACATGGACAATACACCTCGTATTTTACAGCACTTACTTCTGCTTAAGACACGTGTTTCTGCCATATATAGGCGTCATCAGTCAAGCTAGTGAAGCAATGTAATACAATACATATAATACAAATCTATTTAAAAAACAGATTTGTATCTGTATATACATTTAAGCTTAAATCGCCCACAAGACAGCAAATTTCGTCCTATCAGGTAGCACTATATAATAAGTGACATCTGACGGACGAAAGAGACTATGCCGAAAAAGGCAACCCTTCCCTTGACCGGCCTAGCCGGTACAGAAGAGAAGAAAATACGTATATAGCCTTCATCGATCGCATTCGATCCTACATCTTTGTCAGCGCTGGTTCTATTTTATTTTTGTGAGTGAACCTATTTTTGCGGTAAGAAGTTTTATAATCTTATGAGCTTTGTCTTATATGTTCCATTTAATCCTTTTAGGATATTATTTTTATTGTACCGCCTTTTTGATTGGGTATTTTTCCTGTTTTCTGCTGTACTCCAACGAAGATTCTAATTAAAGCCACGTGAAAGGCTGGACAAGTGTACACACTTTTCCTCGTAGCAGATCATTTAATTTACGATATTTTGGAGGAAATTCCGGAGGAGAAAAACCACTTTTCATCCACAGTAGCAGATATTAATTTCGGCGTGGCCTACACAAAAAGCTTCTAGAAGAATTTTGCTAGCGTCCAAAATGGCGTACCCAAGCGATATGGCGTACTCATGTGTAATGGCGGCATAAATGGCAGCTATTGTACGATATAATCATCGGAATTGACTAACCCGTTCAACTCCTGTGAAGGCTTACTCAAATTATGTTTGAAATTTGGTCGTTATAAGTAGAGCTGAGGATGTTTGCGGTATAACCATGGTTATATCATGTATCCATAGTAAATTACTATGGTTACATGATATAACCATGGTTATACCGCAAACATCCTCAGCGCTAGTTATAAGGGACATTTTAAAGTAGGTGCTGAAATTATATTTCTTGATGATGGTTGTTACTTAGTCTATTGCAAGCCATTTAAAATTTATCTAAATTACTGTTTGTTTACACTTAAGTAAGGCTCTAGAGAAGCCAGTCACTTTTAATTTGGGCAGACGATGTAACGTTAACCCTTCTTTTAATTAATAGTTTCGTAAGACCTAGATTGATGAAATCAGGTTAGTTTTTATAGGGTTCGTTCATTGCTCGAACCTGTTTTAGATTGATTTCAATTATATTTTTTTGCTGATCTTAACTTTACAACGTTTGTTAACTTCTCTGTGTCACTTAATAAATTTTTCCGCATAACATTGATAGCGAGCAAGGCTTTATACATTTAATTTTTGACGTTAGGTGTTTGTACATCTGGTTACAAGCATTTGACTTTTATTTTAATTTTAAACTGGTTGTCTAGCTTCACCAGCAGCCAGGTGTAGATAGCTTAGTTCTATTGTACGAGGCTAAAAACCTTTAGTCGCGCCTCCGAACAGTTTGTTCAATAACTTGGGGTACGTTGTAGATTTGTAATATGTACTTTCTATTTAAACTTTGTAACCATATTGTAAAGAACCAACGATTACGTATACCTAATTTGTGTTCAGCTTAACTCTTATATGGATTTATAATCGAATATATCATAATTGATCACAGTATTTCTTCCTGTTTATACAGGGTGATGTTTTGACAGGTGTATCTGTTTTTGTAAACACTGTATTGCGCCTAGTGCGTTTCTAATGACATTTGGGGAATTAATCTGGGAGTTTTGGTGCCAAATTTAAAATAAATCTAAGCTTAATTATTGCCTTGGCGTTTTTGATAAGTTTTGGCGTTTCTTCAATTTAACTTTTGTATTGCTAACTACTTTCATACTATATAACTGTTGTTAATTACTCATTCGCCTACTGATTATTTTGACAATTTAATTTTCCGAACCTACTTTGATTTGTCATTAAATTTTGTTATTGTTGATGACATGTGTTTATTTGATTCCTTTCCCTCAAGTGTTTGAGAGCAAAGTATACATAGATTTGGGTAACAAGTCGTAAGGGGCATACTCTTTTGCTTTTGGAGCTACCAGAGTCCCACCCGCTTCCGTGTTTACGGGGGAACTTTGCAGGGTAGAATACGGTGGCGTCTTATCCACCATCAAGCGACCTTGGAACTCGCGACACTCTCCGATAACGTTAGAGCTGGCCGGCAGAGTATTTTCCACGGGGCGACCACCAACAGGTAGGTTCGGGCTAGAGAGGGAGGACCTGCAGGACATCCCGCAACCTCGTATTACTTGTTATATTTTCCTTTGGTCGCGTAAAGTGTATATGTATATGGAAATGTTTGTCTTGTAAAAATTAATATAAATAAAAAAAATTGAAATATATTGATTGGAAATGAAATTAATTATTATTATAATTACCTATTAAATTTATTTTCAAATGAGAATATTATACAATATTTAATAAAAATGGTATTGAAAATAATGGTTATGCTGGTTATGTAAATAAGAATGTAATAATTTATAAAAATATTATAATCAATGAAAATTCAAATTATAATCCGGTTTAATATTTTAGTATTGATTTACCATCTGCACCATATATTTGTGATACATCAAAATCAAATGAAATAATGGATTCTATAAAATTACAAAATTCAAATATTTTGAAAAGAATTTTAGATGACATTATTACAGTAGATGAAAATAAAAAATTGATTTAAGAATTAAAATCATATAAATATAATAAGTTTAAACCGATAATAAAGGAAAAAATAGATTGCATGTCGATGCGATAATTCACATCAAGCTTTGATACAAAATAATACAAATCTGTATAAAAACAAATTTGTATCTGTATATGCATGGACACACAACAGTACGTATTTACCAGCTTTTGCTTCAACTACCAGACGCATGCGTTTCTGTGTAACCACTTTGTCAATGATAGATTTACGAAGCAAAAGACTGTAGTACACTTGCGGTCATGTAGTAAGTTTTGTCCTATCCGAAGACAACAGATAACCTCTTGCCATCTGACGGACAAAACCGACCACGCCGGTGCAAAGTGTTCTTCTCGAATAGCGATGCTATTACTTGATAAAGAAGAAAAATACGCATATTACTGTGAGTCCATTAACTCGTCGCCAGGTGGCGCAGTATAGCAAAAAATAGATTGCATGTCGATGCGATAATTCACATCAAGCTTTGATACAAAATAATACAAATCTGTATAAAAACAAATTTGTATCTGTATATGCATGGACACACAACAGTACGTATTTACCAGCTTTTGCTTCAACTACCAGACGCATGCGTTTCTGTGTAACCACTTTGTCAATGATAGATTTACGAAGCAAAAGACTGTAGTACACTTGCGGTCATGTAGTAAGTTTTGTCCTATCCGAAGACAACAGATAACCTCTTGCCATCTGACGGACAAAACCGACCACGCCGGTGCAAAGTGTTCTTCTCGAATAGCGATGCTATTACTTGATAAAGAAGAAAAATACGCATATTACTGTGAGTCCATTAACTCGTCGCCAGGTGGCGCAGTATAGCAAAAAATAGATTGCATGTCGATGCGATAATTCACATCAAGCTTTGATACAAAATAATACAAATCTGTATAAAAACAAATTTGTATCTGTATATGCATGGACACACAACAGTACGTATTTACCAGCTTTTGCTTCAACTACCAGACGCATGCGTTTCTGTGTAACCACTTTGTCAATGATAGATTTACGAAGCAAAAGACTGTAGTACACTTGCGGTCATGTAGTAAGTTTTGTCCTATCCGAAGACAACAGATAACCTCTTGCCATCTGACGGACAAAACCGACCACGCCGGTGCAAAGTGTTCTTCTCGAATAGCGATGCTATTACTTGATAAAGAAGAAAAATACGCATATTACTGTGAGTCCATTAACTCGTCGCCAGGTGGCGCAGTATAGCAAAAAATAGATTGCATGTCGATGCGATAATTCACATCAAGCTTTGATACAAAATAATACAAATCTGTATAAAAACAAATTTGTATCTGTATATGCATGGACACACAACAGTAAAAGCTGGTAAATACGTACTGTTGTGTGTCCATGCATATACAGATACAAATTTGTTTTTATACAGATTTGTATTATTTTGTATCAAAGCTTGATGTGAATTATCGCATCGACATGCAATCTATTTTTTGCTATACTGCGCCACCTGGCGACGAGTTAATGGACTCACAGTAATATGCGTATTTTTCTTCTTTATCAAGTAATAGCATCGCTATTCGAGAAGAACACTTTGCACCGGCGTGGTCGGTTTTGTCCGTCAGATGGCAAGAGGTTATCTGTTGTCTTCGGATAGGACAAAACTTACTACATGACCGCAAGTGTACTACAGTCTTTTGCTTCGTAAATCTATCATTGACAAAGTGGTTACACAGAAACGCATGCGTCTGGTAGTTGAAGCAAAAGCTGGTAAATACGTACTGTTGTGTGTCCATGCATATACAGATACAAATTTGTTTTTATACAGATTTGTATTATTTTGTATCAAAGCTTGATGTGAATTATCGCATCGACATGCAATCTATTTTTTGCTATACTGCGCCACCTGGCGACGAGTTAATGGACTCACAGTAATATGCGTATTTTTCTTCTTTATCAAGTAATAGCATCGCTATTCGAGAAGAACACTTTGCACCGGCGTGGTCGGTTTTGTCCGTCAGATGGCAAGAGGTTATCTGTTGTCTTCGGATAGGACAAAACTTACTACATGACCGCAAGTGTACTACAGTCTTTTGCTTCGTAAATCTATCATTGACAAAGTGGTTACACAGAAACGCATGCGTCTGGTAGTTGAAGCAAAAGCTGGTAAATACGTACTGTTGTGTGTCCATGCATATACAGATACAAATTTGTTTTTATACAGATTTGTATTATTTTGTACGATAATAAAGGAATTAAAAAATTATAAAACAGTATTAGAAAATTATTATAAAACAAATATTAAATTATCAATAGCAAAAGTAGAAAAGAAACAACAGATTAGAAGAATTAGAAGGATATGTAAAAGAATTAAATTAAAATATTACAGAATGAGATTAAATAATTATTTAAAATAATTATAGTAATAAAAAACAAAAAATAAAATGATAATTATGACAATTATTACAAGAAGAATAAATATTATATATTTTAATCTACTTACTTCTCTAATAAGTGATAAAAATTTGTTTTGAAATTTAGGATACTCTTCATTAAATAATTTTATTGTTTTAATTATTTGACTACTTATACACTGCTCAAAATCGTACAGGGATATTTTTAAAAATAAGATGTAAAAACAGAATATCGTATTGTATATGAATATTTTGAACAAAAATAATATGCACAAAGGTTTATCATATTTTCTTGCTAACAATGGAGCGATTGTGTTTTGTTTACAACATCTATTTATTATACAAAAGTATTTTTAATAATATATAATATTATTAAAAATGGGGTGTGAAAAACACAATACAAGTTCATACATATTGCAGTGGAATTTACTTTGAAATTGCTTATTTATTTTTTTATTCACTCGCCGACACGTTGGGCTGCCAAAATTGTAAATTTTTCATTTGCTTTTCTTCTGTTGCTTGTTTTTCCTCGACGTGTGGTATTTTACTTTTATTTATTGTGTTTTCCTTGTTTATTTGATTGTTACTGGTTCCTGGTGCCATTTGATCCATTATCCCTATTATTTCATCCATTTCTCTTTCCATATCATTATAGTTTTGTTTTATTTCATTGTAACTTTGTTGCATTTGTTGTTTCATTTCCATTTGTTGTTGTTTCATTTCCATTGCCATTTGCATCATTGTGTGCATCATATCCATCATCCCTTGACTCCTGTCTTCATTGTGTCCTCCTTCATGTATGTAACCAGCGTTACCCATTCTTTGAATTAAATATTCCATTTTAAGAATTTATATTTTATTTCTTCCAATTATACGTTGGACTCGCCAAAAATAACATAACAAGGTCAAACCCCACTACAGAAACTCCAACCTTGAATTCAAAATGTTCTCGAAATATTATTTAAAAAAAAAACTTCCCTTATAAAAAACATGACAACTTTCGCTAATATCCATATACTACTTTCAAACATACATTATTACAATAAATACAAGAAATTATAACAATGAAAATAATCCTGATATCAAATATATAAATAAAATAATTTTTATCAACTTACATAGATCTATGTGTGATTTTATAAAATACACGAGAGATATCTTTTTCACAAAATTTCAAATAAACATAAAACACTCGCATAAATCGAATTTAAATTAACTTGCACCTTACACCTAATGCAAAAACAAAATACAACCCGAATTTATACAACAAAGAATAAAATTGATTATCTTATTCTTTAATAAACCAAACACTTTAACAGTCAAGATATCTCTAAATCAAAATGAAATCTCCATATCCGCTTATCCATTCCCACCATCTAAAAATCAAAATATATATAACCAACACATTTTAACAAATACAATATCCGAAAAAGCGGCAAGTTCAATTCCTTGGTCAACCTAAATATACGAGGGCTAATCATAATTTCATACATTATAAAATTTATTTCATTTATAAAATAATATATATATCTATAACGATCCCCGTCTGAAATAAATAAACATACAACTGAAATAGTTAATTTTTTTAGAAAGTCCCTATTACAGAGTTCAAAATCGTTCAATCATTTTCCTTACTTGTCCAAGGAAAATCCATGACAATATGTATTATTGAATGTATCTTCTCCAAAGACGTAGATACATTCAATAATACATATGAACTTGTATTGTGTTCTTCACACCCCATTTTTAATAATATTATATATTATTAAAAATACTTTTGTATTATACAAAATTGGTAGGTTTTACTTACTCAAGTATGTTTCAAATTATGTTGTTATCTATTTATTAGTTGTCATAACGGCATTGTCACTTTCCGTTTAACTATATTGTAATGTTCATTTCTTGCTGCAGAGTTTAAAAACATTAAATTTTGTGTATAATTTGAGTAGTTTTATTAATGGAAATGCGTCATTCACAGCGGGAAGAAATATTACGTGCTATTGACATGTTACAAGCTGGACGGCGGCAAACTGAAGTTACAGCCGAATTTCAAGTTACATAAAGCGGCATAAGTCATTTATGGTGCCACTATAGGAATACTGATGAAGCACGTAATCAACATCGTGGTAACAGTCGAATTACAACGGCAGCACAAGATCGTTACGTCCAAATTCTTGCCCGACCTAATCTAACCTGCACTGCTCAGCAGATACAAAATCAGTTTAACCAAACATATGGCGTACTGATTAGTGACAAAACTCTTCGCAATAGGTTACATGAGGTACATTTAAGATCTAGACGACCGTTAAAAGTTCCACCTCTATCAGGAGGTAATCGCGGACAACGTCTTTTATGGGTACAGGATCATCGAAGTTGGACAAACGAACAATGGTCATATGTAACGTTCTCTGATGAGTCTAGATTTGGTATGTACAATGATTCAAGAAGAATTCGAGTTTGGAGGCAACCAGGGCGCGTAAATCGTTTGAATGCAGTCTAAGAAGTCCATTCTTTCAGAGGTGGTACACTCATGGTATGGTCTGGCATAAGTATTGATAGAAGAACAGATATCGTTTTGATTGAACGTAAAATGACAGCTCAAGTTTATGTGGAACAGGTAATTTTACCTGTTGTTGTGCCATATGCAGGAGCAGTAGGAGAAAATTTCAATTTCATGCGAGATAATGCGTCTCCACATATGACTCGAATTGTAATGAATGTGTTAGAACAGCAACACATTTCGTTGTTAGAGTGGCCAGCTCAGTCTCCGGATATGAATTCGTTAGCGCATCTGTGGCATAAGTTACAAAGGAGGGTAACAAATTCAAATGATCACATTAATGGTCCCCGAGACCTTTTTAGAGTTCTTCAAAGAGAATGGAGAGCAATACCGCAGGAAGAGATTGACAATTTAATTTTAACAATACGTAGCCGTATTAGGGCAGTAATAAACAATCGTGGAGGTCATACTAATTACCACAAGTTGCTTTTAATGATATGTTTAGGATTGTTTTCTAAATTTAAACATCTTTAAGATTTAAGATTACATCGTTGTAAACAAAATTCGTATTTGCAAACTCAAGTTTATTAAAACTTCTTGGATTTACTTTTAATTTTATACTTTTTTTTTGTTGAATTACGCTGTGAATATAAAAATCTGGTCAATAAAGTTGCTTAACGATATATAATAATCTTTTTTCTCTTAATTCTGTAAATATCCTTGTACGATTTTGAGCAGTGTATTTTGCATTTATAGATTTCATTTTTCTAGCGTTTCTTTCAAATATTTTTATAGATCGTTCCATAGTCTCATTTATATTTGAAGGTACTACAACTGTTTTATTTCTTAATTCAGTTAATTTTTTAGGATCATAGTTATTGTAGTTGTCCAACTTATATTCTAATTCATTTATTTTATTATTTGCATATTCTAATTAACAATCTGTAATAAGTAAATTCTCAACTAAATAATTAGCAGTTTTTCTAGCTATGTACTTGTCAATAACTTCTTGTTTAAATCCAACTATTTTTGCTGCATTTTCTATTTTATTTATTTATTTTTTTGTGTATGAGGTGAAATCCTTTGTGGACACTACATGCTTGGGTCGAGCGCATTGTAGTAGTGAGGGACTCCCGGATGGGGTGTGCAAATCCGGTCTACCCACTAAAACACCTCTCTCTTCTACATGCTGCGTGTCCGGAACCACCATTTACGGCATATCCTTCAGATCACACAGACGGCCTCTTTACCGCAACAAAACTGCGTATCTTTTGCCAGCTTCTCTCGCTCTCCAACAACGCCATCTCGATTAAGCCTTTGGTCTAGGTCCCTTTCCAGCGCAGACCTATCATCACCCACCTAGTACATTCCAGAATCGCGTGCTCTGGTGTCTTCCATCCCACAGTCCATGCACTGGTCATCTTCTGAAAGATGGAAACGTTTTAAGTATGGCCTGAAGTGTCCGTGGCCAGTCGAAAACTGGGTCAGGTAATAGTCCGTTGTTCTAAAACCGCAGTTAACCCATCTAACGATGTCCGGGATCAGAGCTTTGGTCCATCCAGCGGAAGTGTGTAGCTGTTTCCACGCACTCTGTCATTTCCTCAGTGTGACCTCTCTTTCCTTTGCCTTGGTATCCTTTAGGCACTCGCTCTTGGTCTTGGTCCGAAAGATACGGACTTGCTCCTCTGCCAGCAAATAAAACGGAGGTACGCCGGCTATTACTAGTACCGCATCGGTGGAGATTGTTCGATAGCCACCGATCACTCTTAGGAGGGCTCTTCTTTGTAACCTCGTCAGGAAGTCTCTGTATTTTTGGAAGTGCATCACGGACGACCAAACCGGTATCGCATAGAGCATTTGTGATTGCACCACGCCATACAATAGCTCTCGCTTCCTAGTACTGGGCCCTCCCACATTGGGCATGATCCTTGTAAGAGCGCCGAAAGTGGCCTCCGCTCTTTCCTTGACATACCTTACGTGCGGGCCGAAGGTTAGATTATTATCTAATACCACTCCCAGGTATTTCATTTCTAATTTTAGGTGGGTGTTTGTTCCTAATATATCAAAATTTATTTTTGCTCTCCTACGCGGACCCCTAAGGATAACCGCTTCGGACTTTTGCTCCGCTATACTAAGATCGTTCGCATTCATTCATTCCGCGATCGCCTCCAAAGTCTCGCTTGCTTTGAACTTGAGTTCTCTGACATCTTGAGCCTCAACTATGACGGCTAAGTCGTCGGCGTATACCACCAGAGTAACCCCATCCACCGTGTCCAAACCAAGAACACCATCATAGAGCACATTCCACAGAGTGGGTCCCAAGACTGATCCTTGTGGAACACCACCGTTTTACCTGTATCCCATTCTTGGAATCCACCATTATTTTCCCATCGCTAATGTAACAATACAAGGGTTTTCAGGAACTGATATAAATAGTTTAATTTTAAAAGCTAAAAGTTTAAGAATATGTCCTGTGGTCAAGTAAACTGTAAATTATATTTTAGAACTCAAATCAATGTATTATGCCAGATGATTAAAAAGAAAATAAATCAAATGTAAAAACTGTTCCAAGGTACGACAGTCTCCCCTACTTGGCGACTGGTGGAGGGAGAAACTCGCGGTGAAGGTTATTCAACTCCCCACTCCATGCCATTTAGTTGTCATCATGCCGCTGTGGACGAAAGATCATCGCGTGTTTGTATACGATACCTTTGTAAAAAGTGGTGAATCTGTTATTGAAACTCAACGATGCTTTAGGCGTCACTTTCGTATTGGTCGTCATGGTGAAGTCCCAAGTCGGAATACAATTTTAAGGTGGGTGAATGCATTTAGATCTAAAGGATCAGTAATGAAAACAAAGCCACCCGGCCCTACTCGTACTGCACGTACACCACAAAACGTGGATAGAGTGAGAGATGCAATTCAGCGCAGTCCCGGCCGTTCCGCAAGGCGTCACGCAATGGAACTTGGACTGAGTAAGAGCACAGTGAAACGCATCTTACACAAGGATTTAGGGTTTCATCCATATAAAATTATGATTGTACAGAAGTTAAATGAGCCTGATCATCAACAACGCATTACCTTAGCTGAGACAATGTTAAACATGTTTGAAGAGAATGAGGATATGAAAATTGTGATGAGTGATGAAGCTCATTTCCATTTGAATTGGATTGTTAATAAACAGAACTGCCGTTATTGGGCCTTGGAAAATCCTCGTGAGCTACATCAGAGACCATTGCACAGTCCAAAAGTCACCGTTTGGTGTGCTGTAGGAAAATGTGGAATTTTCGGACCATTTTTCTTTGAAGCAAACGAAAGTACTGTGACTGTGACTTCTGAACGATATGTGAATATGATGACAGACTTTTTCATTCCGGAACTTGAAAGACAAGAAATCGATCTGGATCACGTATGGTTTCAGTAGGACGGGGTTACTGCTCATACGGCCCGAGCCTCTATGGCAGCAGTTCGAGCATTGTTCCCAGGGCGAGTGATCTCACGGTTTGGTGATGTTGCGTGGCCACCACGTTCACCGGACTTATCAATGTGTAACTTCTTTCTATGGGGTCACCTGAAGGCACATGTTTACAAAGAAAAGCCACGTACTCTAGAAGAATTGAAGACTGCAATTCGGAACCAAATTGAACTAATTAATGAACAGTTATTGATAAAAGTGGAAACAAGTTTTCGAGAAAGACTTAAAATGTGTGTCCGTTGCAATGGCCGTCATTTGGGTGATGTAATTTTTAAAAAAATGAATCAAGGTATTTTTTTTTTGTAAATGGCATAACTTTACCTTTATTTCTATAATAATAAAATTTGTCTATGTTTAAAACTTTAAGAGCAATTGTTTTTTTTAATCCATCCGTTTCCCGTGGACCACCTGTATAACACAACAATAATAAAGAATATATAAAATTGATACACAATTGAATAAAGGAAAATAAATATAAAAATTTTGTTTAAATTGTTCTTTTTGTTACAAAACCAGCTAATTTATCATCTAATAATTGAAAAATAGTATACTTACCATTATTGATGTTCGGATATGTTTTTACAAATTCGCGGCTTTCCTCTCTTTTTCGGGTAAACCTGCAGAATCAGTGTCCCATTTCAACTGACATTTACGGATGAGCATAACCAATCATATGTCGGCAATATACGAGCAACGTTGCCAAATGCACTACTAATATAAAGAATGGTGATTTAGAGCGATGTGTAAATATTTGTAAATATAACCGCAAAATAATTTTATACCAAGACAAACCATTTAACAATGTATTTTAAGTTCTAACTAAATTATAACATATAAATTAGGAGTACCTATAACATATAAAAATTACAAATTAACGTAAATTAATAACTGGAAAATAAGGTGAATTAACAATGAGAAATAACTTAAATAATTACCAGAGATTTGACAACGTTGCAGTAAGTTTGCTATATTCGTAGCGGGAAATTTGGATGGGACACTGATTCTGCAGGTTTACCCTTTTTCGTTTAAATGTTTCAATCACATCGTGATACTCATTCATGTTAGAATCTATTATAAATTGATAATGTAATAGGTTGATTAAACTGACAAAACTGCTTCTAGAACAGGATGGTTGCAACCAGAGAAAAGACTTTTGCAACTTTTCTTGTTCATCGTGTTCGCGACTTCACGCATGCCAAACGAAATAATGTAAACTGGGTTGTCTATACGTCTAGACACATAAATCTTGTAAAATTAAGTTTTATATACAGTGGTGGACGTAAAAATACGGACAAATGAAAAAGTAAAATTAATGTACATGGATACAGATTCTTTAATATATCATTTTAAAGAAGATTTGGAGAGATTAGTTAAATTCATTACCACTAGCTATATGACAAAAAAAAATAGTCTATACTCGTTCACAATTTGGTGGCAATTAAATAAGGTAAATTTTTGATCTAATTTTGAGTTGTGAGCGATGTGACATGGTAATAATTTTTTAGAAGATAATTGTGCTAAATTAACAGGGAAATGAGTTAATGTAGCTATTTATATTCGTTCACAATTTGGTGGCGATTAAATAAATTCAGTTTTTTAATGCTTAATGCTTTTTAGCTTGTGAACGAACAAAATTGTGACTATAAATTTATGGATAAAATTTGGTATAAATGTTTACAAATACAACTATTTTTATGTATTTTCAAGGGAATTGTTGAGGTTTTTACGCAGATTTTTGTACCGTTTATAGACTGTTAAATTATTAAGCAGTATAAGCAGTTTTGACCTCAAAAAGAGGAGAATAAAGCTAATTATGCTGGTTCACAAATTGGCGGTCCAGAACCGGCATATATTATACTACTTAAATAAATCCTTTTGTTCATCCCAGTATTCCTCCAGAGCGCCTTTTTCTCTTACTATAACATTTGGCAACTGAAATTTATGTATCATTGTAAAGTCTTCATTTTCCAGCTTCATAAACTCACATTCCATCTCTAAATTGGTTTTAATATTTTTATGGAGATTTAAAGCATTTGTAACTATTTTAATAGCCTTTTCTTTTATCATATCCATATATGTTTCTATATCTATACCTTCTTCTAGATTATTATGCTGATAGGTTAATAATCTTCCCTTAAAAGCAACCTGAACTAAAATAAAATCTGGCTCTGGATTATGTCTTGCTTTATGCAACTGCATTCGACTTTCCTTAATATATTTTCCACATTCATCACACTCACTTGATCTTTTTTACTCTTTCTTTTTTCGGTTTAGAAAATATGGCATTATTAAACGGAAATATTTCCAAGCTCTTCTTGTTTTCTCTTTTTATTTTTAATTGCTCTTCAGCATTAATAATCTCGTTTATCAATTCTGCCTTATTGTATCTTTTAATGTATCTTATACCCAAAGATTTTGCCATATTACGTAATTCGAGCTAACGACGACTATTCAAATCATGTTTTAATTTATGCAAATGTATTCGAGCTTCCTCGATGTATGTTCCACACATATCACATTTGATTTTCTTTACTCTAATTTTTTTTCGTTTAGCAAATATATCGTCATCAAACTCAAATGTTTTTAGGTTCTTTTTGTTTTCTTTTTCTTTATGTAGCATTCGGGTGCTTTTGATATATTTTCCACATATGTCACACTTGATTTTCTTAGCTTTCTTTTTCTTTGGTTTAGCAAATAAATCATCATCAAATGAAAATATTTCTGAATTCCGCAAAGAAGGCGTAATTGATTTTTTTTCGTTCTTTATGTCCTTATGTAATAAGGAAGTTGCAGGTTTTTTCTATTTATTATATACATATAGTATAGAAAACTGGAATTAATTTGATATATAATAAACTAAAATCCATCCATTATTTTCCAAAAAATTAAAAAAAGACTTTTTTTTTTTAATTTTATTTTAAATCGAGCTGAAACGCGAGCGCTCTTCTAACAAATATATGTGACGTCATCCGATAGTAAACAGGATATTGTTTGAATAGTTGACATGTGTTAGACCACGTTCGACATCCCTTTTTTTTTTGTTAGTTTAGCAGTGTTATTGGCTAACTAATCGAATTTAAAATTTTATTCAACACCTCCTAATAATAGACCTATAACTATGGCGATTTTAAATCAATTATGTAGCTTATAACTCACTAGTGAGTTAAAAACATAATTTATCTCACTAGTGAGATAAAACAAGGTGAAATTTAGATTGCATAGAGACATTCAAACTGCTATAGTTTTAACACATTTATATTAATTCTAAAGGGTAAACAATAGCAACTAATTAACATTTACATTAATATTAAAGTTGAAGGAAATCCTCTTTGTATCTGACTCTGCATTCAGGTTATTCGAATTTAGAGTTATACTAGAAGACGTATTTGAAGTATCCTGAACAGAAATTTGATGACCAGAAGTCGAGGACGTTAGACTGTCTGGACATTGTATCTTTCTGGCTATATCAATCTTGTTGGATACTGAATCTTGTATATAACCTTCTGCCACAGTGGACGATTTCCACCCACCATGTCGTTTAACTGTTGTAATATCAGCTCCTGCGTTTGCCAGAAGAGATGCTGACGAACGTCTCAGACTATGTCCTGTATATAATTGAGCTTCTGGTAGGTTCAGGAAAGATGCAACTTTCTGAGGTATTTTAGAAATGGTGTTAATTCCAACTGGCTGGATAGTGCATTTTTCTTTCTTGTAATTTAGGAAGAATCTGCCATGTGGAATACCTTTTGGTCTCATACAGACATATTTTCTGTAGAGATCAAGAATATCTGTTGTAAATCCTTCTGCCATAACAGTGAAACTTCTAGATACGTTTGTCTTTGTATCAGGTATCGAAACATACAAGTATCCTCCTTTATCTTCTATATCGTCAACTTTCAGCTTAGTTATTTCATCACAACGACACGCACCTGATATACCCATTATTAAGGCAACCTGCATAGAATACACGAACGAATAATGAATAAATACTTTGAATTAAATATAAGAAAATAAATAATACCTTCATCATCAAATATTTATTGTTTAGGAGCCTCATTCAGAAACTTCTCTATATGTAGCCTCTCCAAGATTTTCGCCTTTTTGGACTTGTGGGTTCTTGCCTCACTCTTCAAATAAGGCATCAGTTTTCCGTATTTCGATATGTCACTATTCATATACACTTTCAAAGTACTTCTTAACATGGAATACTTCGTCCACAATGAAGAAGGTGCTATTTTCCTTCTATAAATATGGAAATACGCCAACATAACTTCTTCGTTAATTCCAGTGATACTTTGCTGTTTTCTCCATTCTTCAAAATGACGAAATTCTTTGTCGTAATTATCCTTCGATTTTTTTGGCAGTAATTTATAAAATGCTGCTTGAGCTTCTTTCTTAACTTCTAGCGGAATTAAAACAGTCTCTTGCAACTCTTCCATTACCATCAACTTTTAACTGCAGTATTATTAATCAATCACTAATTTTGTTTGCTTGTTGATTTGCATTATTTATTCTCCATAGTAACTGCATTACTGTATATGAACTTTTTGCATTAGTCGTTTATAATTTAAATTTGACATGGAACGTCAAATTTATAAAACATTAAAAGCCATTTTGAACGGATCTTAAGAGGTGTTGGATAAAGTTTTGTATTGCACACGTGTGTTAATTACAAATAAGTCACTTGAGAAAAGTAGCTCACTCGTCCTAGCGGACTCGTGAGCTAAACATTATCTCGCGTGACTTATTTGTAACATAACAGACTTGTACAATAAATAACTATTATACAAAGTGAAAGCTTTTAAAAACTGTAATAGTGAAAAAGAACAATTTTATACAAAAAATGGCAGAAAATAAGGCCTAATCTTACAAATATTGTGAAGAAGAAAGTGGTGTAAGCTAATGAGAAGAGATCAGTTTAAAAGCAGCCAAAGCAAACTTCATTGCTGTGAAGATCATTTTAATGTATGTAAAATAATACGTACCTACTCTTCAGAAATAAATTTGTAATTTTTTTTAGTAGGAAGAGGATTTGGCAAATTTCCTAGAATGTAAGATGATGAAGGCAAATCTTAGATTAAAAGTAGACGTTGTACCCCATAAATTTGAGTGCCAAAAACCCGAACCTGTACTAAGTATGGAAAGAAAATATATGGTAAAAAAACGCAGATTGGAATTACTTGAAGAAGCGCAAGCTGAGATCTTCCCTGATACAAGAAGTAGTGAGTGTCAGTCGACCACTTCCCAAAATGAAAGAGGTACATCTCCAGAACGGGATGTGGATGATATGGCAAAGAAGAAAATATTAGACGATAAAGCTGTTCAAATAAACAGTAGACCACACTACCGAAGCAAAGCTACTACAACAAGTGATTTATTGATAATGAAGACTATTGGACTATCACCTATAAAGCAACAATTAAAAAATATGCAAACATCACCAATCAGGCTACATACAAAATATATATTTAGCTCTTCTAGTAGCAGTGAAAATAGCAGTTCTCCAACACATCATTCAGAAGATGATTTTAAACCGGAAACAGATGCCAGTGATGATGAATCTATTGCTGAAAATGATTTTAAAGTTAATATTCGAAATTGCACATTATTAGCAATTGAAAGAAATCCTCGTTTAATTTTAGGGCTTCCAGATAGCAGTTACTTTTTAATCAAGGCGTTGATGGATAACATACCATCATCGTCTATAAATATATTATTGACACTAAAGAAAGTTCGTCTAAATGATTCCTTTGCAATTTTAGGTATACATTTTGATATGTCATTAAGTAATGCTAGCAGAATTTTTAAACGAACTGTTCCTGTTATTGCAAAATATATGAAACAATTAATTTATTGGCCTGAAAAGTCTCAGATATTTTATCATTTACCGATACCTTTCAGAGCCAGATATAATAATGTTGTATCCATAATTGACTGTTTTGAAATTGAAATAGAAAAACCTAGCAATGCTCTCCATCAGGCCTTGACTAGGTCGCAGTACAAAAATTGTAATACGTTGAAGTACTTTATTTGTTGTACGCCAGATGGTTTAGTAAATTATATTTCGAAAGGTTATGGTGGTCGTGCTACTGATGCAATAATAGTGGAAGACTGTCAATATTTAAACCAGTTACCATCTGGATCAGATGTAATGGCTGACAGAGGATTTAAAAATATTTCACACCTTTTAAAACAAAAGGGTTGTCAGCTTATTCGACCTCCATCTGTTTCTGCCTCAGAGCAAAGTTCAAAAGAAGATGTTAAAGCTTCCAAGAGAATTGCTGCATTAAGAATACATGTTGAAAGTGTTATTGGAAGATTGAGGGAATTTAGTATGCTGCAGCCACATGTGCGTGTAGATAATCATTTAATCCAAGATTTAGACAATATTATTAAAATAGCTTGCGGTGTTATAAACTTACAAGATCACCTTATCAATATCCAAATTTAAAAAATATATGAATAAATGTTCATTATTAAAATTGATTAGGTTATTCTGAAACATTACCAAATGTTTCCTTTTCATACTTGTAACTAGGTTTTCCTTAATTTTCTTATATTTTGAATACAGATTAAATTGTGTAGACCTCGGTTTCCGGGTTGGAACCGCGTCGAGTTAGGCGTAATTGCCAACGTTTCGTCCACTGTTTCAAGGGACATCTTCAGGGCTGTACGTAGATGTTCGTCGTTTCGCAGTAGCTTGAAGAATGCTATGACAGAGACCGGTACAACTTATAATGAAGAATTATAATACATAATTGTGATTATAGCTTATACAAGGCACAAACTTCTAATACTTCAAAAATTAAAAATATGCTTCAAAGGAGCAGTAATCGAGAGCCATTTGAATAATTATCCGTTGTCTCTTTAAATTTATCATCTATCAATACATCTAATCATGGAGCTCTTACATCAACTTGTAAGTATAAATGAAAGATACAAAGTATATAGAAAATATTATTACATGCAAATTTGTAGCAATCATATCCATTCAGGAATCTATGAATAACCGAGCAGTAAAAAGTAAACTTCTGGTATGTACAACTTATTCAATTAGATTATTTACAAGACTCTAATTTTTTTTCAGGACTTCTTATTGAAAAGTGTGGTAGTCACACCTATTACAGAACTTTTCTCCAAAGCTAATAAATTATACAATTGTGCTTTAAACTTGAAATCTGCTGCTGCAGAATTGTTCATTTTATATCATTTCATTATATTACATAATGTATATATGTTAAGATCTTGCATTTCACTATTGTGTTCTTACTTTAATCAAATCTTGAATACTTGTGACATGTATACTGTTTCACAAAGTATAGCAAACGCCAATTAAGTTGCGCGAGGAGGGGGTGCGCAGAAGCCAATTTTAAAAACGTCCACCCCACTACTCAAGTAATTGTCAGAATACATTTGTCATTGACGTTTGACAGAACATAATGTCTTTGTTAGTGATACACGCTCAGAGGTTAGAATTATCTGACATTTGATGTAAAACCAAATACAAATCTCCTCAGTACTTTTAATCCTGCGCGAACTTACCCCTCCTCGCGCCAACTTAATTGGGGTTTGCTATACCATAATTCCAAAGATCTTGCATTTCGCTATTGTGTTCTTACTTTAATCAAATCTCAAATGCTTGTGAAATGCATATTGTGTCACAAAGTACCATAATTAATCTTTTAATTTGTATTTTTCTGAAAATACATTTCATTTTTTTTTATTATAGAAAATTCAGTTTACTTGTTTGCACTTATTATTTTTTTCTTTATTGTGCTTTACTTGCGTTTTAGTGTGTTGTTCATTTTCTATCATATTGCATAATGTATCCAGTGTTAATATTGTTATTATTTTCTTTTGTTTGAATAGTTGTGTTTACATTCATTTTATATTTCTCATAATTGAGATTACCAGTAGATTATTATTAAGTACATATTTATTACATTTAAATTTAGATTTTTTTATTAAATGTATATACTACTAATTATTACAATATGAAACAGACATGTAAATAATTTACATATCTGTAACATGGACAATACATATGTAAATTATTTACATGTCTGTTTCATATTGTAACAAATGCTTTATACGTGCATAACGTAATGTCATACATAAACACAACCTTTTTATATAACTACTAATTATGTTTTTTGACTTTTGTTATAACGTTGTACAAGAACCAATTTTATTATTTGATTTAGTGTATACTAGGCATATTGTAATTGGTAAATGTAATTATACTTATTTTCCCAAATTATTGCAGAAAATCACATTTACCAATTTCAATATGGCTAGGATATACTAAAAAATATATTCAAATAAGCTACGATTTAAAATATCCGCCAATATAGTTTAGTTTGCGAACTTTTCGTCAGAGGCGCTAAATCTTGTTTCAAAAGCTTGTTATTATTAATAAGATAACCTTCTCTTTTATCCCTTTTCTATATTATCTATGGCCTCATCATAATTTGTGGTATTCGAATATCGTGTGATAGTGCTTTACCTATGCTTTTAATCAATATAACATTTCTTTAAAGATAAAAATGTCTCAAGAAATTGTTAAAGTTGATATGAATAATCCAATATCTTTGGAACATTCAAGTCATATAAAAGAAGAATGCCAGGATGAAAATGATACAGATAAAGTATTTGTTTCTGAAACTGCTATTAATATAAACAATACTGAATTAAATGAGTACATGGGGAACGACAAAATAAAGAAATATGAAGTGCTCTCTGTAGATTGTATCAAGACTGAGTTGCCAGCATCTGAAGTAAATGATTTGCTAGGCAATGGTATCAAAATAGAAAATGGAATTTGTCCTGCATATATACAAATTAAATACCACAATGGAATACCGTGTAAGTATATTTATGTTCTTACACTTCTTATCATGACATCTTCTAATGTACACATCAAAGTTCTCTATTTGTAATTATAGATATTTTAAATTAAACGTAAACAATATATTCATTATGAATATTGTAATGCGTTATTGCAGTATAAATATTTGCTTCTAGAGAATAGATTTTGCGATCAAATATGAAGGTACCTATGTATTAAAGAGGAAAATTTTTTTGAAAACTAGGATGTACTATCGTGAGCAATTGAAAGTTAACACTTTATTATGTTGGCATGTCGAAATTTCAAAATTTATCTAATGTATACAGTACTTTTGAAGTGTCAGTGTCAGCATTTAATCATAACATAAATGACATTAGCTTGACAATTTGGTAAAATTTACGCAGCTATAATAGTGCGTTTAGTTTCAATTGCTCACGATAGTACATATTTGATTTTTTAGCAAATATTTTGAAAGATTCTAATATTCACATATAGAACAAAATAATTGCTTTAAAGCACTTTTTTAATTTGGGAAAAATTTGGAGACGTTTTAGTTTACCAGGGATATTGTTTGTTGATAATACAACACCCCACTTCTTATATTAAATAGGTTGACCATAAACTTATTCAACATATATTTCAAAATATTTCCAATCCTCGTTCTATTCTTTTTATCAGAATTTGAAGTCTATCATTTTGTGAGATTGTAAGAATGAATTTGTTTAACAGTTTGTAACCATTGCCAAGAAGTCTATGAGGATTATTGTACGAAATGCAGAATGCTCGTGCATATTTTGAACAAAAGACCTTCTTCTGATACAGTTAACAGAGTAAGAGAATTACCAAAATATATGTTAGAAGCCAGAGAGTCAATTGAACATTTGGGAATTTTTTCTTTAAAAGTTGTACCTGAAAATGTAAGATTTGGTCCTTTCACTGGACTTAGTTCTACAGAACTGTCTCTGAGAATCAAAGGAGGAAGATTTGTGGTTAGTGATGACAAATCAGAACATCTGAATTGGATGCATTACATCAACCCTGCCAGAAATATTAACGAACAAAATTTATTCCCTTTTCAATATCAAGACAAGCTGTATTATTGTAGCACTCGTCAAATCCAGGAGGGTGAAGAGCTATTGGTGTATTTTGGTGAAGAATACGTAGATAATCTGTTTAAAAATGCGGAAATGGATTTTGTTCCCATTGCAAAAAAGGATGTTGAAACCGTATTTGCTTGCACTTTCTGTTGCTTGGGATTCAGTTCAAAGGAATATTTAACTGAACATAAAGCTGTGTATCATAGTGAAACTAACGATATGTTTTCAGTTAAAGGTAGGATGAATCATTTTAGTTTTTGAAATTAATACTTTTTGTAGATATTTCTGTAGTTTTCAATTTAATACATCAATTTTTCAACCTTCAAAATAAATGTTGCTTCAATTGCAATAAAACTACAATAAATGAGTAAAATTTATTGTAAATTGTTATATGAAGACATTGACAAACACTAGTATTTGGTAAAACTGCAGTTTACGGCTCCCATTTAAACTGACACATCGGACTCTAATACGCATGCGCATAACTCAATAAAGTATGGCAGCGTTGCCAAACCGAACATCAATAACAAATTAACAAATATTGGTAAACAAGACAATTTAAGCTGTTGTCACTTTATGCGGATTTCGCTAAAATTTTTTAAAATATGTGAATGTCTATAATGAAAATCTAGCTTTAGGGGAAGGATATATGTATTAAAATAATACGTACGTCTAGATTAATTACAGAATATATATTTACCTTAAACAAAAATGAAAACTATATTTACCTTAAACCAAAATTAAAACAATATATTTACCTTAAACCAAAATGAAAACAATATATTTACCTTAACCCAAAATGAAAATACAATATATTTACCTTAACCCAAAATGAAAATACAATATATTTACCTTAAAAATGAAAATACCTCCTCTACCTGCCATTTTATTAGAAATTATGAAAAAATAACGAATTAATACAAATCAATAATAAGTATCAAAAACACGTTTCAATGACAAAATGCCAAGTCACCGAAATTTGTCAACGTTGCAGCTGATTCCGTATGCTAGTGGCGGGAAATTCGGATGGGAGCCGTAAACTGCAGGTTTATAGTATTTTTATGATAAGAACGCATCAAATCAGTTGTTTACATCTTGTAAATAATTGTCATTTGGTTTATAGGTTATAGTATATTTAAAAACTTCAAAAATCTTGTTTACAGATGATATTTAGGTTATACCCTTAAACTGTTTAGAATGTTAATATTGTATATTTATCACTCTATATTTAGAAAAATACATAGTTTGTGTTAATTAATAAAGTGTATTTTGATGGTGATGTGGAGGCAGTCGAAGAACTGTGTGGCCATATTGCTCTGCTAATTCATCGGCTTCATAAATAGGTGACGGCTTATACCTTCAAATAAAACTTATTAACTATTTGAACTAAATTCAGTAATTATTTTATGTACTAACAGTCTAATCAACTCCAGTAACTGTATTTTTAATGCTGTCTTGTCGAAGTTAATTTTATTGTTAGTTCATCGTTCGTGAAATTGGTATTTTGTCGAATATGAAGTAGGAGATTTATTTATTTTTGTCGTATAATAGCTCGCATTATCCATAATAATAACTGAAGGATTTCCTAAATTTTTAAGCAGCTGATTTTCGAACCATTCTAGAAAATTTTTTCGATTCATATCCCCATGGTAATCCATGCTTTTACTATTTGTGGCAAAGATTAATTCTGCTCCATGAATGAAACCATTATTGCCACCAGCATGTACAACTATGTATCTCAACAAAAATCAACGATATATTGCCCATGCCAATATTTTTTAAATAATTCATACCTTTTTCTTACTTGTTTTGCTTTTACGGATTTAATATTATCATTTTGCCACGATTTTTGAGAGCTTCCATCTTGAAAAACCCAGGTTTCATCAAGAAAAACAAACTGGAATGTATTTTCATTTTTAAACCGCATATACTTTTGCAAAAATGTTATTCTTTTCAAAGCAATATCAGGCAATTCCATTAATGCTCGTTTAGGGTCGTCTTTCTTAAAATGGAAACCAATATTTTGCAATATTTTCCACAAGAAAGTAGTGCAACCACTGTTCAATGTGCTCAAAGTAATATGTTGTTCTGCATTTGTTAAAGAATAGGTAATATTTTTATGAGTTTTATAGAATAATAGAATACATACTATTACTGTACATGTCATAAATTGAATTTCTAACTGCGCATAGACTAAAAGTGTCAATATTAACAGTTAGTTTATCCTTGTTTAGGACTGGTTACAGGTTTTCCTTGTTTGGCTGTAGAAGAAATCCGATTAATGGTATTAACATTTATATTAAGTGCATTAGCCACTCTCTAAAAATAAATATGCATATTATATAGAAATAAAACAAACAATTCTTAATAAATTACCCTCGTACACAATTTAACGGCAATAAAGGTCCCTTGTTATCGCGTTCTGCCTCAAAATTTGTGATTAGTGGCAAAACTAATTCTCTTGCTGTTTTCCAAACGGTTTAGACATGATTTATTAGTTTCTTAGAAGAAGTGGTTGTGAAAGACGAAAAATAAAGATAAATAAAACGAGAAAAATAAAATGAACAATATTAATATGAAACGGTGACTGACAGATGACAAGTGGATATCATATGTATGACAAGTAGAGCAGACCAATTTCCGTGCGCGCCATGAGCGCCGGTATGGGAGTGTAATTCGTAATATATTAGAATATGCGATAGAATAGGGACGCAACATGAGCTTGTTACCGATATAAGTATAGAAGTAGAGGTGCGTTTCTAAGGTTATTTCAGAAAAGCATGTCCGCCGTGAGGAAAAAATATGTTTATATTCGGAAAACGAGCGTTCTACATCTAGTGATGTTATATTCACATAATCAAAATACTTTTCTAAGCAACTTAACGCATTTGTAGACGTGCCCTCACAAATACGTGTTAAGGTGTCAAAATCTGCATTTCTGTCTAAAACCCTTTCAAATTTCATTAGAACACTTTCACTTTTTGCGTCTTTTACAGCACACAGTTGTGCGTCAACATCTTTAACGATTTGCAGTGATTCCTCTAACGACAGCGACGAATTTTCTAATTTTGTTATTGCTTCTTCTAGTCCCAAGTAATTCTCACGAATACTTTGTAAATCCATTTTAATCTGGGCATCTTGAAATTTTTTCTGGCTTGTATTGATAGCTGCACTTTCTTTCGGATCGAATGATAAAACCATGTCCTTAATTTTTTCAAAATGTTCATGATAGTAAAACCCCGCCCGTAACCACGTACTCCAACGTGTCAGAATCGGCTGTGGTGGCTCAGGGGTATGTGGACACAATTCGTGAAATTTCCGAATACGTTTTGGAGATTTCAGAAAATACTGCCTTTGTACTCGATATTAAAGCATCTACCTCTGGATAACATCTACGAACCTGTTCTGCCGCATGGTGTAAGCATGGAGTTTACAAGTAATATGTAACAAGTTAGGACAACATTTTCTAAGAGACCGGCCTACAGAACACATGCTTGCGGCACCATCGGTCATAAGCATTAATACTTGGTCTTTCGAAAGTTTAAATTTTTCCAAAATATCTAATAGCACCTCTGAAATTTTTTCGGCGTTACATTGTTCTAGTCGTCTGGATGCTAATAAAATTGAAGGCGTTGGTTGATGTGGTTCCATATTACGCGCCATCACATTAACTACAGATTGTTTTTTGCTGGCAGTTGTTTCGTCCACACATAACCACAGTTTTTTATTTTTCAGTTCAGCTTTGATTTTATTTTCAACCTGTTTACGTACCGATGGTAAATTCCTTCGTAACGTTGTCGTGCTCGGTAATGTTTGATTCGCGTATTTATTCCAAAATGAAATAAATGAATCATTACTTAACAAGGTAAACGGCAGTGTACACACAATCATAGTTACACATAGTTCATATATAAACTGTTGTCGATTAATTTTGTTATTATTGTGCTTCGAACTGCTTACGTGTTCTTTACAATGTGTGTTTGACCAACACATTAGATATGTATTGCACACTAAACATTTAATTTTTGAGCCATCGTATATTAAGTCCGGGAAATCCATAATAAACTTATTCACTTCGTCTGACAACGGTCGTTTTCTCGATTTATGTGTCGACGACATTTTATTACGTATGCATAAACTTACATGCAGTCTAAGCAAGTACCAAACACATACTGAATGCTTTTTATGAGTTCTGATGCAATACAATCATCCTCACATCGGCACACATGGCGCGCACGGAAATTGGTCTGCTCTAATGATAAGCATACGTGACAGCACTGCGCGGAATTTAATAAAATGTGGGAGAAATTATGTGTACTACGTTAGTAAATTGAATTTCTTAGGTTCATGTACCCGATATTACTGGTTATGACGTGACTGTTCACTTATCGTCAAAATACTATAGGTTACTTATTAATATTTTTAAAATTTTTATTTAGGAACACTATCATATTAACATTTTTCAGTTTTAGTCTTGTACGCCTTTGTTCTATTATTAAACAAGCTGTACTATACACTCTCACTTTCCACTGAACTCGCTAGAATACAAAAGTATTTCTTAGCACATCGTTTTAAGGGTTTCAGCTCCATTCCTGTTACCCAAAAGAAAATCCAAATAAAAAATGCAATTAGAGTAAGGGCGCCATATATGGACCACCATAAGGATTTCCTAAAATAAAACTCAGATTTTTAAAGTATAAACAACCTTATTTATTTTAAACTATTCGACAATTATTTGGTTTTGAAAAGAATTTAAATTAAAACAAAAAAACATCAACATCTTAGAAATAATCTACATTTTTTATAATCTGTCATTTTTACGATCTTACTAAAAGTGAGCATAACATGGACCACATGGTTTCAAATATGGATCAAGGTGAACTAAGCTTAAATTAATAGAAAAAAAATTGCCCACTCTATTATCAAGGCTTAGATGAATCATTGGTACAAAATTCGCAAACATAGAAGTCGACCACATCTTCTATGCCAACACAATCTTCATGAGCCCATCGCCTACAAGAAGCACATTGGATCCATTTCTCTCCATGAACATCTTCAGAAAAAAGCCCATGACAATACAAGCATTTGGCGTTTTCATTTTGAGAGCGGTCGGGACTCTCGTCTGTGCTATCATCAACTAAATAGTCACTCTGATTAGAAGTTTCAGAAGATGATTCTTTATATTTTGAGATGATTTTTTTTCTTTGGTGCTTTCTTTGATTTATTTTTAATGTTCAATGTCGGCTTGATACATCCAACGTTATTTAAGATATGTCGGTGGTCCATATTATAGACCTAGTCCATATATGGCGCCTTTACTCTATCCTTTTTTTTTTAAACTTACCTTCCAAAATAAAAAAGGATCTACGTCCTGATTTGAATTTGGCCTTTCCAGATATTGCCTTTTAGTTATTATTACATCAACTGTAATAACTGTTGATGTTGACTAATGTCTGTTTCGATTACAGGCAATTGTTCTTTATTTTCAGGATGTTTTCTTCATAATATTAAACATTTCTTGTTCTAGAAAAGAAGTAGCCCAAATAGCATTTTCGGTACTGCGAAAACCTTCTCTTTTGAATCGAGGGTCTCAAACAGTTGCTACTCTAGCTCTAGCTAATCGTCCTTCATATGAAAATGGCATTGCTTTAACAGATTCCAAAAAAGTTTGTTGCATAGTGTCTTCCCTTCCTCAATATTTAATTCCAGTAGTGATGCTGTCAGATAATTGTACAGTCCAAAAGTTATTGTGATTATTAAAGAAATAGTAACATATTTCTTACCTACAGGAATTTCCCATTACTGCTTTTTAAGATAAATTTCTCCATTTTATAAAACCACTTACTCGTAAGATACCAACGAGGTGTAATTTGTTTTTATCGTGTTACTGAAATGCCCTCAATACGTGAGTTACGTTCGGTAATTCATTAGAAGTAATGTGAGGACGTTCTACAATTTCATTATGTGGTAAAATCTATTATATGTTCTACCTTTTTTTGAAACACTAACTACTTAGATATATTTCAACCTTAAGGAAATACTATCCATCTTTGAATTTGTTAAAGATATTTAAACTTGTCTTCGCACAAGGTATACGCCTGTTGGGATAATTAACTGTTTTAAATAAATGATGTATTTTTCAATAAAATGTATTTAATTTAAGATTTAAATATTAATGAAAAACAGAAATATTTGACAATTTAAAAGATGTTACTGGTTGCCTATTATTCCACCACCATACATTTATTCCTATGTGTAATGCAAAATGAAAACAATAATTGCATCATATGTACTCACAACTCAACAAAATGGTCAGAACATACAACAGATCTTTAAATAGCGTTCACTTATGGAAGGAACAATAGCTTGGTGGTATTTAGAAGGTGTGTTCAGGATATATTACGAAAATATTGGTCTCTTTTATCACACATTTACGTAGTTAAATATGTCGGGTATAAGAATTGTAGATTGTAAAGTACGATTTTTCTCTATGCATCGTGGTAAATCTTATAACTGTCTTCTTATTGATTGTACACCAATCGTGTTATAATGTTTAGAAATGAGTAGCTTATTGGGTTTATCTTGTTGCTGTTCTAGTTGTAAAAATAAATAAATAAGTAAAATTTATTTTATCAGATTTACAAACAGCGAAGTTACTTTTGCACAGTTTTGTTTTTAACTGAAGATTGTGAGAACGAACGCTAAATTCTATTGTTTTTGAACTTTATAATTTCTAGTCGTTGAATAATGTGTTTAATTTTAGAGCTTGTCCAGTGCCAATTTTGCAAAATATATTTGGAGGCTGAAGAATATTTAGAGCACCACATGGATTACTGTTGTGTGACAAATGCCAGGTAAGATTCCTGTTTTTTGTTTTTTCATTTTTACGTAATGAAAACATTTATACAAGATGTCCCGTATCGTTATGTTCATACTTTAGGAGTGTAAAGTAGACTTCATTTCAAGTAACAAAAACGCAAAACTTGTATATCCATTTTTATTTGTTTCAAAGTTACAGATCTATGAATGTGATTGTCAGATCATGAAAAAAAGTGTAATCCTATAGTCAATAAAAACTGATTTGATGTAAAAAAGTTCAATTAATAATATTTTCGAAATGTCCACCTCCTTGTTGATGCAGGCTTGTGCCCGTAAGCCAACAGAAGAAGTACTTATCCGAATTTCATACATGTTTTGTCGGATTTGCTCGGCAGCCAGGTGAATACGATCCAACAACTCTTCTCTTGTGTTTGAAACTTGCGCGTAGACTAAATTTTTCATGTACCCCATAAATAAAAGTATAGAGTCTTAAGATCGGGTGATCTGGGTGGCCATGCAACAGGACCACCTCGACCAATCCATCTTGGATAATTGACGTTAACACAATATCGGACAGCAATTCCGAAATGTGGTGGTGCCCCATCCATGTGAAACCACATGTCTCGTCGAACACTCAGTGGGACATCCTCTAAAACACCTGGCAGTTCGTCAATAAGAAATTGAAGGTAATTGTCCGCATTTAAACTCCCAGGAAGAACGACAGGACCAATCAACAAGTCATCGATTAGGGCCGCCCAAACGTTAATAGAAAATTCATGTTGAAATTTAGACGGGCGTATAGCTTTGGGATTTTTTGATGACCACCTTTGCAGGTTTCTCAGATTTGTAACACCACTTCTCATGATCGTAGATTCATCTGTCCAGTGGACTGTTCTTCAGAAATTAAAATGAAGCCTTAATATCCAGGTAGAATAAACTAGGCGAGCATAGTGGTGTTGTGCCTCAAGCAAACCGTGTCCCCTGTGATAGTATATGGATATAAGCCCATAGATTTTAAAATTCGCCAAACTGTCGTTCGTGGCACTCCTAGTTGTCTAGCGATTCGACGTACACTGAGAGTTGGATCCCTTGTAACAATAGCTACTGCTTCTTCCTCTAAGTCTGCTGGCAAATTTACTCCTCGGTCGAAAGGATAGTCACGCAGTCCGCATTCCCGAAATTGTCTGTGTACTTCCAGAAACGTTCTGTAATGAGGAATGCGCCTATCGGAAAACCGATGTCGGTATTCAATAACTGCTTGACGTGCACTGCCGTTACAGTAGCCATACACAAAATGCTTGTCCGCATACACTTGAGAGGAAAATCGATGAGGCATTTTGAATAAAAAAAACGTGTCCACTCACTAATAAACTGTTGCGTAATGTAATCCTTTATTAAAAAATGCAGCGTTAACAGTCATCTGAACATTTGTTTATTGTATGATATTCATGGTTCAGCACTTACGAAATAAGTAAGAACCTTCTTTATCATAAATCAATTTCCCGTACTCTTTTTTGTAGATCTCTAGGAAATTACTGTATGCACTACGACACGTGTTTATTTATTTTAGGATAACATTTTATTATGCGACGTTAACAATCACAAGCCTGTTATTGAATCCTATAACTTTTTTTAAATAAAATCAGTTTGTATTGACTTTAGGATTACATTTTTTTTTCATGATCTGACAATCACATTCATAGATATGTAACTTTGAAACAAATAAAAATGGATATACAAGTTTTGCGTTTTTGTTACTTGAAATGAAGTCTACTTTACACTCCTAAAATTTGAACATTACGATACTGGACACCTTGTATAACACATGCACAGATGTGTGTATTTGTAGTATTGCGTTCGCATTTACCTCAATATTTTATGAATCTGTAGACATCTGTAAATTATTTATTGATCATTTCAAACAACACTTCACACTTTAAAAATCTTCTGCCGTGTAAGCCTTTTAGCTTAGAAGCGGACGGGTTTTAGGTAGATGTGTTCGGTCATAACACCTTTCCCGGAACGATTTGTTATTCAAATATATTTTCAAATCGAAATATTTGATTGTTTTTTTTAGAAGAAACGTACTATTTGCGTTGATCCTGAGATACATGCATAAAATAATATTAGTCTTATTTGCTCGCCCCCACCATCTTTGAATAGACGTAAAGACTGACATCATAGATCAGCTGATTACTGAGATAAAAAAATTTAATAATTAAAAACTTAATTTCTATCAATATTCATTTATTGATAACATCATTTTATGGTTATTCACATCACTAATATTATTATAATTTATATCTATATATTGAAGTAGTTCACCTTGGTAACCGAAACTTGAAGGGAAAGAACGAAAATGTTAAAAATAAGACTTAGATTAAGGATTGCAAACGAAGACCATTCATTAATAGTGTAAGATATTAAACAAGTTAATACCGGGTAATTAATTGTAAAATTTATTTTGAATAATTTTTATTACTTATTTAGATCATTTTCCATTATCAAAATTCATTAATTTAATTGATTAATAATATTAATTTCATATGGATGTCCATTTTATCGACCTTAATAATTTTTGATTTGAATTAACTTTGCGCGTGAATCATGTATTTTATCTTGTGCGCATATGAAATTAATAGACGTTTAAAGGTATGTAATTTCTATTTCATAATTAATATTATTTATTGTAAATGCTATATTAAGACATATGGGATATAACGTAAGTCAAAAAGGACAGATACAAATTTAAATACTTGTAATAATGTAAAATAAAACAATAGATAGTGAACGTCGCTTGGGTTGTTGTTAGTAAACCATGTAAGAAGTTAAAGTTAAAATTTTAAATATCATTAAATATGTATTTTAAAATCTCAATATACTTAACAATCTAAATAAGAAGAAAGTAATTACGCATCGTTATAACCAAAAAGGGGAACTGCATACCTGACATTTACCTTTAAATCCTTTTAAAACCGCTGGCGTTCTTCCCTGTAATAAGACTTTCAATAAGAAATATTAACCAAACCTTCCTGGCGTTTAAATGATCCTGAATATTTCCTGAAACATATCCACAGACGTAGAACTACAAGTATTTATTAAATTGAATTATTTTTATATCAACATATACCTAAACGTGGTTTTCCTTCTCGTTCAAGGCGAATGCCGACAGCTTAAAATCTTAAGTCGCTCCACGGGCGCAGACATAATAACTCATGGCTTGCCAATCCCCCGTAATTGACGTTTTGTTGTCTAGTGTCCTGAACCATGAATTATTATTATTAAACTTGAATGTATCTTTGAATATTTTAATTTTATCCATGACAACTACAGATATATAAGTTTGACATTGATATACTGTCATATATATTTTTAATTTCTTTGAAAAAGACACTGTGTCGAAACATGTAAGATTGCTTTAAATATATACATATCAAAGTAAACCAGACCTTAAATCGCCAACTAATTTAATCAAATATATATATATATATATATATATATATATATATATATATATATATATATATATACATATATATATATATATATATATATATATATATATATACATATATATATATATATATATATATATATATATATATATACATATATATATATATATATATATATATATATATATATACATATATATATATATATATATATATATACATATATATATATATATATATATATATATATATATATACATATACAGGCTGATTCATTTTCGGCCCTCACCATGGGAATCTCTCTTATTCTTGGAGATAGAGTATATAAAAGTACAAATTAATTAACGGGTGAGCGGTTTGTCAAGTAAAAAAAAAACTCCTTTATTTCACTCTATATTTCATAACGAATTTGTTACTTGTTACTTAAAATCATTAGCGCGAAATAAACAGATAGCTAATTTATCTACATTAAAATTTACAGTAAATTGCATCTTAAAAATGCATTTTGGCTCATAAATCTAGAACCAGAATCAAGAAAGTACTGCGGATTCTTAGTTAATGGTATTGTTTACCAATTTTGAGTTTGCCCATATGGCTTGAAAACTTCTCCAGCTGCCCTTATTCGATTTTTACATAGAATACTGGGCCGATATGACGAATTTGCCTTACACTATCTTGATGACATAATAATATTCTCTGAAAGCGTCGAACAACATTTACAACAGCTGAACATAATTCTTAATACTTTAACAACTCAAGGTATGAAATTAAACCTATCTAAATGCCAATTTTTCAGACATGAAATCAATTACCTTGGTTACATTATTAACCAAGAGAACATATTATTAGACCCTACTCGTTTAGACGAAATTAAGAACTATACTAGACCGAAAAACTTAAAAACATTACGAGGTTTTCTAGGAGTATAAAATTACTACCGAAAATTTGTCTCTAATTATAGTGAGAAAACTTTACCCTTGTTAGACCTACTAAAGAAAGGTAAGAAATGGACTTGGACTCCAGAATGTGAGAAATGTTTTATACAACTAAAAGAGAACTTTGTAGAGAATCTTAAACTACACCATCCTGATTTTACATTACCTTTTATCGTAAGAACGGACGCATCACATCAGACAATTGCAGCCGAACTAATACAAATTAAAGATGATACAGAAATTCCTATTTATTTTATTTCTCGTACACTCAAAGCTTGTGAGACCAGATACACCATATCTGAGAAAGAGATGCTAGCAATAGTTTTCGCATTAACTAAGTTAACATATTATCTCATTGGAAAAACGTTTACTCTTGAGACAGATCACAAAGCTTTAATTAATAATATGAGTTGTAAATTAAATAACAGCAGAATGTATAGGTGGACTCTGTTGATACAGCAATATGAATTTACCATAAAGTATAAACCAGGTAAAGCGTTTCTTTACCTGGTTTATACTTTATGGTAAATTCATAGCTGCTGATGCACTTACAAGACAGGACGGGGATGTTAAGAGACAAAACATCTGCATAAATTTAGTCCAATTACATAGACAGGGTATTTTCTCGAAGACCAAAATTTTACAAATACAATCAGGGATAGAATTTAAAGAAATCTGTAATCACTTAACAGACGTAGGAGAATACAAAGGCATGGCAATGGAAGATAATTACATATATAGTTAAACAGATAGGGAAGAATATAGTTTATGTTACAAATGAAACTCATACAAGGGAGATGACCAATTATTTACATCAAACTTATACACATATTGGAGCAAGAAAATGCTGGTTATTGTTCAGAGAAGCTTTTTATTGTGTTAACGATGAGAGAATTATAAAAAGTGTAATAAAACATTGTAGAACTTGTGAACTTGCCAAAGACAAAAATTTTACCAACACTAACTTAAGCCATAACATAATAACTTATAATAAATTAGAACTTATATCTATTGATTTTCTTTCTAATCTAATACCAAGTACTAAAGGCTATAAAAACATATTAGTGATTTGCGATATTTTTTCGAAATTTATTTAACTTATACCAACACAAAAATGCAATACTAATACAGTACTTCAAGCTTTAGTAGATTATTTTACACAGTATGGCAAACCATTGGCAATTTTGTCTGACCATGCTACATATTTCACTAATGATAGATATAAAGACTTTCTACATTCACACAATATCAAAACATATTACACCTTAATACGTTATCCACAGGGTAATCCAACTGAAAGTTATATAAGAGAAACATTAAAATATTTACGTATACTTTTGAACGAAAATCATAATAAATGGGCTAAATATTTACATCAAATCGAATTTACAATTAACAACACACCCAGTACCGTACATAATCACTGTCCTATCACAATTTTTACTGGACAACCACCACAACGTCCATGGACAGATCCTGAAGCAATCGATATAAAAGAGCGTTTACTAGAAGTGAGAGAAAGATTGATTTCTAAGAAACAGAAATGGGAAAATAAGAGAAACACTGTTGATAAGAAATATAAAACCTACAACATAGGAGATAAAGTTATTGTGAAAAACTTAAGGGTAACAAATTTTAAAAATAAAATTATGGGAAAATTATTAGAACCATACCAAGGTCCCTACATTATTAAGCGAATATTAGGAAACAACACCTATGAACTCGTAGAAGAAGAAACTGGATATATAAAAGGTAGATACCACATTACAATGTTACAAGACTATTTAGAATGATAATAAGATAGTTCTTAAAAATATACAGTCGCAATGATTTAGATAAATTTCTTACAGGTATGTTATTTACAAATGAAACAGACATGCAATATACACATCTGTAACTGTACACATGGACAATACGCCTCGTATTTTCCAGCATTTACTTCTGCTTAAGACACGTGTTTCTGCCATTTACTATTATGCGTCATCAGTCATAAGCTAGTGAAGTAATTAAAGCTTAAATCGCCTATACGGTCTAGCAAATTTTGTCCTATCAGGTAGCATCATATAATATAGTGTTATGTGTATGTTATAGTCCGGTATGTTATAGTCCGAAACAACTTGTGAAATATAAAAATTGGTGCGAAACTAATTAAAAATTGCAAAACTAATCATAAATACAAAACCAATTATAAATGTAAAACTTATTAAAGATAAATATGTCTAATCTATATAAAAAACCTATATAACAAACTTAAACGCAAAAATATATACAAAAGAGATAAGAAAGTTAAAAATAAAATGAATAATAATAAATATGCTGTGATAAACACAAGAAAAATTCAAGCTAATAATGTCTCTGACATAAAGAAAATATACATTTGTTTTAAAATAAAAGAATCAAACTTTAACTTAAAACTAAATATGATCCATAATATAGAATAATCAATATGATTGTAATTAACAAAAAGAACAGAGAATTTAAGATAATTCTCATACTTTAAATGAATTTGTTATATTTTTATTGTTCGACACATTTCACGCAAGGAAGTACTACAAGTTAATATTCTTTATTTCACTCTTCTTAACTGGGAAAGAGATATCCTCACTTTCTTCAGATATTCTTTCCACGGGGAAAATGTTGTGGGGCGAATTGCACCATCATTCCAGCTAACTGCTAAGGGAAAGACAGATAGTAACATAAAAATAACATACAATAGAATGGTTAAATTGGCGGACATAATTTGTAAAATTAATATCGAAATGTAAATAAATTAATATTACGATAACTATATATTTCAAACTAATTTATATTTATTTCAAAATTTATTTTTTATATTTATTTAAATTGTCATTTTCATAACTAAAATCATTAGCGCGAAATAAACAGCTAATTTATCTACATTAAAATTTTGTATCGATACTAGTTAGACACGCCCACTTTTTAAATGTAAACAAACCCGCAAATAGGTTATTTTCTTTCTACGCATAAAACATAACCCTACATTATAAAATCCATAACTATTTGAAAAATATTATTTTAATTTTGTTTATATGTCTGAATCAATACTTTATTTATATTCAAATTATTATTACCTGTAATTTAAAGTAAAATTCGAGGCTATTTCATAAATGCATACTAGGCTCTGAAAAGAAATAATTGCTATCAAGGCGTCAGTAGAAATTTTTATTACAAGTGCCAGGAAAAGTGCTACTCCAAAGTTTTAAATTAAATAAAATCTAAAATACCTGAATTAGAATTTTAAAAGTGTCCGGAAAAGAAACACATAAATTTGGAGCTACTTTTAAACCATTTTTGAAGGCGATAACATCGAAGAGCGGCCAGTAATCGATCATAGCATCTTTTCGATTGAAACACCGGTCCGAGAACAACCAACGCCGTCGAAGCACGCCAAAGCTGGCATCGCAGTATCGAAGACTCCGTACTTGAACCATACTGCGAATTTACTGATCTACGCCGACATCATTCAAGATACCTGGCCCTTATTCTTCGTAAAACAGGTTTTATTAATCTAAATTATTTCGAAAAAGACTTATTAAAATATTTTACAATTAAACAAATCGAAAACTCATAATTTTACTTTAAAAATTACATTTCCAACATTACTCATAATTTGTAAAAGAACTTTGATTACTAAGGATTGTAGTACTCACCTGAATTTGTTTGTCGATGCATTTATATCATAACTTATATGAAAATATCTTTACCATTATAACATAACCTTTTCAATTCACACGTGCACGTAATTGTAATTCCATAATTTGTCGTTAGGCATGTTTTATTTGTTATTGTTTACAGAAATCTTATTTTAATAAACTTTTACACATATTTCTTTAAACTACTCTTATTTATCGGTGCTTAGCTGGAGATAACTATGTTATTTTATTAAACTATTTACTTCCAAACACATGAGGATAAACAGACCGACGAAGATCCTAAGATAGTCAACTTTGCAATAAATTTCTTGCTTTCCGACATCTAGCCGCAAATACAAAATACAAAAATTATATGAGAAGAGCTGGTGAACTTATGTAATAGGTTTGTAAACAAACCATGGCGCCCAACTTATAGTACTATTTCCATTACCATATAATTATATCATTTAATATCTTTACGCTATTATTATTATTCTCAGATCATCAGCGCTAATTCAATATATATATATATATATATATATATATATATATATATATATAGTGGTAGGGCATACCCATGTATATAAGAGGCCTAGAATAAAAATACAGAATTTTTTAGATTTAAAATGTAAATTTTAGAATATAAGATACTGTTGGAACTGAACTTTTCACGTGCCATATCAATAAAGTTAATTCCGCGTTTTTAATTGCTCAAATTTGAATCACATAGTTATTTATTTTCTTGCAGTCATTTACTTAAGTCATTTTCATTTACATTATAATTTTACCGAAGATATTTAACTTAATTGATTGGAAATATTTGTGACACATATTATGGTTATAGCTGTACCTTGTTTGAATTGTATAAGGCGGGATATATCTCAATTGTAAACAGGTATCTAGCGAAATATTGAACATTTAAAATACACTATTGTCTATTATAAAATTAAAACTATAATTTTTGTGAAATATCTAAACGATTAGTAATAGTAATTTATTTCATTTATATAAATTATTAACGAGATTAAATAAATACAAACAAGTATTACAAATAAGACGCCTGGATATTGAAGAAAAACAACAGAGAGTTAGCTTGGGGTAATAAATAAAAATTTTTGCAGGCGTTGAGATTTTTTAAAAAGTGTGTTCCTGAAACTAAGTGATAAAATAGTAAATAAATTATAATAATCTTACCATAAAACATGTCCTACGAATCTCCTACCTACCAGGCATCAATCGACGAAGTTTACACAACCTTAAACCTGCCTGATCGTTTTTAAAACGAAATTCCATTTTCCAAGGGACGCTACCAAAAATATCTACCCACGCTAAGAACGATACCAGTAGATTTACACAAGCAGAGCCTGTTATCCTGAGTATAGGAATCCTAACACCCTTCGAACATCCAAAATCCACCGTAAAACCAAATTGAGTACATATTTATTTACATCTCCCAAAATATAAAAAATTTTATTTAAATTTTAAACCGTTGATACTTTTATATGAAAACCAACAATGTTAGTATTTAAGTAGTATACCTTTTAAACGGAAGAATACAGTTCCCTTGTGTTATAATTGTAGTTACATAGATCAAATTTTAAAGCATTTATCATTTTATAATCAGTTCACCTAACATTCATAACAGATCTAATCACGTGACTACATATATGTTTAAGTATTTCATTATCATGTTTAAAAACTTACCTTTTGAATAGATTTTCGTATTAAACCAGTGATTTTGCCTTTCACTCTCTTGTTTTATTTATTAAATAATACATCTGGAAGCATCACACATTGAATAACTTGTTTTAAACTCATATCTATATTCCATTGAACACCGAACCCGCAGTAATTTTAATATTTTCATCTAAGTGTTAAATCACCATAATAAACAGCTAGCCGGTCCTTAGATTAAGATACACATAAAGTATTTAACAATAAGTTTTGCACTTGAAGGAGGCCTATTAAAGTTAAGTATTAATTGTTTATACATTGTTGTTTATACATTTATATAATATACATTTATTTATGTTCCGAATTTTATACATGTGACAACTGTAAATTTTAAACTTAACTCCATCTATAGATTATATTTATAACTACACTTGTGAATTTTCAAATTATTTTATTTTTCTGGGCAAATTAATTAATTACTTTTACATTCATTGCAACATATCAACCTGGGCACGCCTTCAGCTTTTATCAATTGGCAGCCCAACGCAGGGGCTCTTACACATCACCAGCTTTTTATCAATATATATATATATATATATATATATATATATATATGCATATATATATATATGATAAACGTAATGTTAATGAGAATTAATAATCATTAAATTCTCACATTACTGCCAATGCCGCTCTAATTCGTTGCATTGATTTCTACACCTGATAAAATCACATTTGCCAGAAATGAAGGTCGTGTCTATTTCTGGATGTAGGTGCACCGATGATTGGTAAAACCATGAAACGCTGGCGTCTGCACATTCCAGGGTGGATACGACTTTCACACATTTTTTCATTTTCCCGTACAACCCGGTCAGTTGGCGCCGCGACGCGTTGCAGCTACGTTCTTAGGCAAATGTGATTTTGTCAGGTGTAGAAATCAATGCAACGAATTAGAGCGGCATTGGCAGTAATGTGAGAATTTAATGATTATTAATTCTCATTAACATTACGTTTATCATAATTAGTATATATACACGCAGTATAGAAATGAAGGTCGTGTCTATTTCTGGATGTAGGTGCACCGATGATTGGTAAAACCATGAAACGCTGGCGTCTGCACATTCCAGGGTGGATACGACTTTCACACATTTTTTCATATATATATATATATATATATATATATATATATATATATATATATACGTATATATTTATACATGTAGAGAAATACAGCTACACAATTATATAATGGTTAATAGCGTGTTCGATAATACATGAAAAAGTGATGGCAAAGTCATGGCCGGAAACGTGCCATTGACCATTAGTCCTTAGCTACCATGTAATGATTTAACTCCGTTTTCGGCCGCACACTGTGCACAATAATCATAAAACTGTCTTTTAGCAGAGGCGGATGATACTTCTCCGACGGACCACGGCTGCATAAATAATTGACATTTGATCATATTATTGTATTTAAAAAGGTTTAAATTTTAATTCGGATTAATTTAATTTCAGACATTGCGTACTTTCACCACTGGAGGTTGACAAGCTAAAAGTAGAAAGGCGTTCATCTGCGAGAAGCAAAGGCAGAAGGTGGAAACGTGGAATATACAAATGTACACAATGCAAGTTCAGAACAATGTACAACGCCGACTTCAGACGCCACACTAATGAACATTACGAGATAAAAATGTACAAATGTGGAATTTGTCGCCGAGGGTACAAAACGAGAGACTCTCTGAAGATGCACATGGAAAAAGTTCATCCCGGCAATGAAAGTAGAGATGTCGGGAAGCACTATATCAAAGCTAATGTTAAAAATGTAAAAGAAAGATCTCCACATTTACACGATGGTAAAGAACAATGTAAATGCTCGAAATGCAAATTTCGAACAAGGGACAAATGTCACTTAAAATCACTAAAAATAAAACATCTGAATCGAGGCAAATATAAATGCGCAAATTGGGAGTTTAAGACACATTACGGGACTTATTTAGGAAAGCACATTAAAATGAAACTTCTGAAACAAAAGAATTATAAATGTGCAGAGTGTGAATACCAGACAAACAACAAGTCACATTTACAAGCACACATAAAATCAAAACATCTGAAACAAAAGGATTTAAAATGCGCAGAGTGTGAATACCAGACAAACTACAAGTCAAACTTAGAAGCGCACGTAAAAACAAAACATCTCAAAGAAAATGACTATAAATGCGCAGAGTGTGAATATCAGACAAACTACAAGTCATCTTTAAAGACACACATCAAAGCAAAACATCTGAAAGAAAATGATTATAAATGTGGAGAGTGTGAATACAAGACGGCCTGGAAGTCAACTTTAGACGTGCATGTAAAAACAAAACATCGAAAACAAAATGACTATAAATGCGCAGAGTGTGAATACCAGACAAACAACAAGTCAAACTTAGAAATGCACATAAAAGCAAAACATCTAAAACAAGAGGATTATAAATGCCCAGAGTGTAAATACAAGACTGCCTGGAAGTCAAATTTAGACGCACATGTAAAAACAAAACATCTAAAACAAAAGGATTACAAATGCGCAGAGTGTGAATACCAGACAAACTACAAGTCACATTTACAAGAACACATAAAAACAAAACATCTGAAACAAAAGGATTTAAAATGCGCAGAGTGTAAATACCAGACAAACAACAAGTCTAACTTAAAACTGCACTTAAAAACAAAACATCTGAAGCAAAAGGATTTCAAATGCTCAGAGTGTGAATACCAGACAAACAACAAGTCTAACTTAAAACTGCACATAAAAACAAGACATCTAAAACAAAAGGATTATAAATGCGCAGAGTGTGAATATAAGGCAAGCAGGAAGTTACATTTACAAGTACACATAAAAACAAAACATCTGAAACAAAAGGATTTTAAATGCGCAGAGTGTAAACACCAGACAAACTACAAGTCAAAGTTAGAACGGCACGTAAAAACAAAACATCTGAAACAAAAGGATTATAAATGCGCAGAGTGTGAATATAAGGCAAGCAGGAAGTTACATTTACAAGTACACATAAAATCAAAACATCTGAATCAAAAGGATTTAAAATGCGCAGAGTGTGAATACCGGACTAACAACAAGTCACATTTACAAGTACACATAAAATCAAAACATCTGAAACAAAAGGATTTAAAATGCGCAGAGTGTAAATACCAGACAAACAACAAGTCTAACTTAAAACAGCACATAAAAACAAAACATCTGAAACAAAAGGATTTCAAATGCTCAGAGTGTGAATACCAGACATGCCGCAAATTTTGTTTGCAAGTACACGTAAAATCAAAACATCTGAAACAAAATTATTATAAATGCACATAATCCGAATTCAAAACACCGTGGAAGTTAAGTTTAAAAAGTACAGTCGAATTCCTCTAACTGGAACTTCTGTAACTCGCCTATTTTCGTGGTCCCGTCCGTTACCTATAAAGTTTATGTACAGACTAACCCAATAAGTTTGAGGGCAAGTTGAGTTTCCCGCTGTTTTTTTTTTGTTATCTTAGATTTTAGATTGGTTTAAGTGACTGTAAATCTTCGAAAAACATATTTCGGCATATTGCATAGTTGTCTCGTGTTTCTAGGTGTTTGGCATCGTTATAAATATAAATTTATTCCGCTTTTCATTCAGTTTCTGCATAAATTTCTTTGTTAGATTTTATTAGAACTGTTTTTCAAAACAAGAACGAAAGAAATGTAAAAATTCAGAATAAAACATTAGAGGTATAAGAGGTTATATTGTACTTCCTTATTGTCCTTTTATTTGTTATAGACAGCATGCCTTTATCCGAGGAGCAAAAGGCATTCATTTTGAAAACTCGTTATCGTAATGGTGTGCGTAACGAGGATGGAACGCGGTTATTATATTCGATACAATCACATATTCAACAGTTTGAAGAAGCATTTCCTGATTTACATGTTTCATATAAAATGTTGAATAGCTATTAATAATATAACTATATTGTTATACGTCAAATTTCGACCCTTGTACATTTTTGGTATCTGCTAGAAGAATTGCTACTTTATCGTACTACTTGTACTGCTTAAAACTAATTTTGGCTCGCTAATTTTATTCCCTACTTCCCAGTTATTAGATCTTTCAGTAACGATTTCTTAACTTTCTCAATACCTAAAATTATATATTTCCTGTACTGCCTTGATTCCTTATTATAATTATATAATTAATTTGTTTATATACGTACTACTGTCAGTTAATTGTTACTATTGTAACTTAGGCATCTCCTTTAAATATCCTAACGGCAGTTGGGTTAATTTCCATTGACGTTTAATTTAATAGGACATCATTTAAAGTCATTCCGCATGCGATTTAGCTTCACATGGACATAGAATTTGCATTTGGGTGCGTTCCGATATAGCAATTATACAATTGTAATTAAACACTGCTGTTTATTCTAAAATATTTTGAGAATAGGATTTTATCGAAATTTTTGAAGAAATAATTTAATTAGTATATCAGTTATTTGTATTTTGTATGGGATTTGAGAATTAGCACGCCATCTATTAGTATTTATTTGGGATATAGTACGATGTAATTGACGATCTTGAGGTATTAATTAGCTGAAATTTAAAAGGAAAGAGGTTGTAAATTAGTAGTGTTTTCTTTGCGGTCGATTTCATTTTTGAAAATAATTCATTGTGAGATAATTGGAATATTCTTTTAAATATTGCTTTTTTTTTGGCGTATGACGTTATATTGTCGTGTATATAAGACGCGTACAAGACCTTCTCGCTCTCATTAATCTTTCGTTCAAGTATTTGTGGCTAAGCCTCTATTGCCAGGGTTTTGAAATATCTAACTGGAAGAATTTTAATTAAAACATGGTATGTGTTCGCTTATAGCGCGCGTTAAATTCTACTGAGCATTGCAAAGTAACGTTGAAGTTCTAAGGTTGGTTTGCATCGTAATAACACGGATTTAATGGGATACATTCTTCGACCACGTGGGAAATATTTAACTTTGTAGGAATTAAAAATTCATTCAACGAGATGTTTCCATAAGTCCAAAACTAAGAATGTCTTGAAACCGGGATTGTTTCTCTCATTAATTTCGTTTCTTTTACGTATATTTGTATGGGGCTATTTCCGAATCAGCTGATTAGAACTTGGACGTAAGCAGCTGTTGGTCGATTTGTATCTACCACGTGGAAATTTCCGTAACAAATGATAGTGAAGTTCACTAAGGTAGCACTATTTTATCATATTCGCAAAGAGTTCTCTTCTTCTTCTGTTTTGGGTTGGACGCCAGCAGGTCCAGGCACTTGAGCACACTGCTCTTTGTACTATCCCCAACAGATCTCTCAGTTCCACTCTATCAGTCTTGTGTCCTCGATAAAAGCCACTATCCTCCTCAGGAGAAGTTTGAGTACACTCGAAGCATCCAATAGATCTCCCGAAATATTTCTGTCTGAGTTCCTTCAGTTCCTCACACGTGGATATTACATGAAGGCTAGTTTCCTCCTGTTTTTCACATCTCCTACACCGGGGCTCGCTAACCAAGCCTATGCTGTACAAATGCTTCCTTAAAGGACAATGTCCGGTTATTAACCCGGTAATTATTTTAATTTCTTTTTTGTTACTACGAATTAGGTTGGCTGAAAACCTTCCATCCAGCTCCCTTAGTACTGTTTTGGTTTGAAGTTGACCTTCCGTTAACCTCCATTTCTTTCTATGTTGTCTTTCTAGCCATAACCAGATCTCCCTTTTAGCGGAATCCTTAGCGATTCCACATACAGGTTCTGGTTCTATGAAGTTCCTATTAGTACCTTCTTTGGCCAGTTCGTCGGCTTTAATTTCCTCATGTCCTAGCACCCATATCAGCGAGACATTATCTTGTGCCAGTTTATTGAGGACCTGTTTACACTATTTCACCAGCTTAGACGTGGTAGATGGATTCATAATGGCTTTATTAGCTTAATAGCAAAGACTTAATTGGTTTAATTCGACGGCTTACACGGAAACACGTGATTATAAACTTTTATATAATTTTGATTAAATCATATTTTTTCTGCCCGTATTCAGATACTTGTATAGTGTGCACAATTTTTTTGTTCTCTTGATTTAAATTTATAAATTTTACGTCTTAATTATCGTTTTGCTTTGGGCCATCTTTTTTTTCCCTTGGTGCAAAAAATTTAACCGAGGCATCATCCATTTTTTTTTTAAATTATATAAAGAAAATTTTCGATTTAATTTGTGTAATATAGTTTATTATAACTAAGCTTTGTGAGCAAATTTTATTTCACATCTGATTAATATATTTTCTGTACATACATACAGTGTGGACCAATCTTAATAGATTTATTTTGGTATAACTTTTTGTAAATTGAAATTTACGCAATTAATTAATTGTGTTATATAAATAATGATTGCATATACAGTGTGTGTCAATATCTATGTAAAGTTTATTAAAGATCTTTGATAAATTATTTATGCAATTCTTAGATTAAGATTCTTAGCTAATTTAATTGTTTTCCATATTTGGTCACATCATTTCAGATGTTGACCTTCATTTTTTATAAAATCTGATCTTATTATTTTTTGGAATTTATCTAAAGCACTTGCTTTTATGTGCAAATAGTTTAACTTCACATTTTTGTCAATTTCTTGTCTGCATTTTAAAATGATTTTCATTCATATATTATACTGGGTGAGTCTTTTACTCATGACCAAAATTTACTTTGTTATTAAGATAGATATCACTATTTCAATGTCATTATCGCTTTGATCAAATTTAAATATAATGTATTCATTTGAAAAGTCAATCTAGGTTACTTTGAAATTTTGATAGAATAAGTCGCAAATATATTTGTATGTGTTTGTTGTTCCGTAAACGTAAATCCAAATGACATGTAATAATGTCAATCACAAATATTAGTTAGTGCATAAAATAATCGTGCGTCAATTCTGGTTTAAATAAATTGCTTCTCAGTTTTAAAATGGCTTTCACTTTAGAACATAATATTTTTTTAGTCCAGGCTTATTTTCGAAGGGGTAATAAAATTGATGGTTTATGGGTTAATTCAGTTCAGGATTGCATGGTAGAATTTCAAGTTGAGTTTCCACATTTTGTAATAGATTATATACAATTTAAGAATATTTTGGATAGAACTTTAAAACTTTTTTCTGAAACTGGTAGTCTCTTAAGAAAATCAGGCAGCGGAGCAGTTAAGAAACGTGCACCTCAATTTGTCAATCGTGTTGAAGAACTAATGGAAAATGAACCAGAAACATCTGTTCGACATTTGAGTCAACAAATAAACCCTTCTGTTGGTACAACTCACAAGTTATTAAAAAAAGATATTCAACTTTATCCATACTGTGTCACAGCAGTACAAGAATTGTTAGAAATTGATTACCCACGTAGGCTACAGTTTTGTAATTGGTTTGTAAGTATGAACAATAAGGGAGAACTTTTGCAAAGAGTCATCTTTACTGATGAAGCATGGTTTAATAAAAGGGGATACCTAAATTCACAAAATACAAGAATTTGGAGTAGTGAAAATCCACATGTAATTAATGAAGAATCGCTACAAGCAGAGAAAATTGGTGTTTGAGCAGCGATAAGTCAAATTTGACCAATATTTTTTTAGGGAACGTTAACTGCTCAAAGGTACCGTACGGAAAGTTTACAACCATTTGTCAATCAGTTGCATGATGAACTACAAAATGCATATTTCCAACAAGACGGAGCACCTTGTCACTGTACTGCAGAATCTTTGGAATTATTTAAGAGAATTTTTTGATGAGCGTATAATTAGTCGAAATACGGAAATTGCCTGGCCTGCACGTTCATGCGATTTAACACCTTGCGATTTCTTTTTGTGGCCTTATCTAAAAAATAACATATTTCGAACACCTATATTGAATTTGAATGATATGCTACAGAGAATCGAACAGAAATGCATGGAAATTAATAACAATCCAGTAATGTTGCAGAATATTATCAGAAATTTTGAACGGAAGATTTTAAAGTGCATTGATCTTGAAGGACAACATTTTTAACATTTGTTATAGTTTTCAATAAATACCTATTATTTGTTATTTATTTGTTTGCATGAAACTGTCAAAATATACGAGTTCGTAGGTTAAGTAGTAAATTTTAATTTACGACATATTTCAAAATATTCTCAGTAAAGCACATGCTACTAGATTGACTTTTCAAATGAACACTTTTTAATTTTTTTTATTTATTAAACTTTAAATATTTTCCAAATCATTCAAATATTTTATTGTGACGTGGTTAGCCAAGTTGGTGTAACCGTTTTACTTTGACATTCTGGGTACAATATCCCTTTGTTGTTGTGTTGTTTGGATTACAATAAATCCTTATTATTGTTTTGAACTTGGTTGTTTTATTTGGTTTAACAACGATACACGTAGCTACCTAGATTTATTCAATTTAGTATCGGCAGAGTCTGTGTTCTTTGTTACGGCTAAAGGTATAAACATTGTGGCGCCCTTTATGATATAAGAACTCCCCCTTCACTCGCCTCTAAACTGAGCTGGCCTTTAGCCGAAAGATCTCCGGGGCAATTATGTATTGAGGTAAATTGGGTAAGTCATAAGCAGTAGGTATTAAGTAAGTAGGCGCAAGACTAGTTAGTGCTCGTGGGGGCATATAGCAATATACAGTATGATAATTTATAAAATATGAATTACACTATTTTATTTAGATTAAATGATGTTTAATCTGTGATTAAACAAAGTGCCAACTCTCAACAAGGGAATTATTTGATTAAAATATTATATGTAACATATATATATATATATATATATATACTATTAAACTTAAATAAAACACCTTATATTTTCACAAAACAATAGTATATTTAACTATATGTACATTTCATGTGCACTGCACACATCATCAGTAGTTACTATTTAAACGTATTATTTTCGAGTACATGTATAGTAAAAATATCTATTTTGGGTAGGGGTGTAAAAAATTTTTTCAATTACAAATGGTTAAAAATGCAAATAATCGGAAAGTATGGTCGTCTATTGTAAAAACTAAACTCTATTGAAATTCCAAGAAGGACAAATTTGGGAAGGACCGTTACATATAAAAAACAAGACATCTGACCGTGTTGAGTTATATTAAATAACATATATATATATATATATATATATATATATATATTGTTATGGTTCAACCAGCACTACAATAAGAAACACAGATTACAACATATAATAAACCCCTGTATAACTATTGAATTGGTGGACGTAAATTGTGAAATTAGTTTCGAGATGTGTATAAATTAATACGACGATAACTTTAAAATTGATAATTAACTTATTTTGATTTTTAAACTTACTTTTTATATTTATATTTTTCCATTTCAAATTCAAATCATACGCGCAATATTACAGGTATTTAATTTATCCACATCAAGATTTATATCGAAGCGAGTTAACCACGCCCACTAATTTAAAATTGTCTCGAACCCCGCGAATGCGATTTTTACGGTGCATTTTTGAACTAATCTAACATTGAAAACCACATTATAAACTTTTGTAAATTCTTTATTTAATTTTTCTATTATGTTAAAATTATAATATTATGAAAGTTCATATTATATTAGATGCAAATAAAGCATAAACTTAGAGGCTTTTGCCGATATTTAATACAGGCTATGGAAAACAAAAGCCGAAGAAAGCGTCTGATACTGAAATTTTACAACGAATGGCCGCATTTTCTCTATCACAAAAAGTTTAATTAAAATCACTATTTAAAATCAAGTATATCCTACGAAATCAGTATACATTTAATACCTTGAAATCAGGCCGAACTTTTGAGAGAATAATTGGACCCGCATCATGTCGAATATAATAAATATCGAACGAAGCATCTTTTCGGAACTGGAACTACATCGTACCGACAACTCCAGCATTGAACCGCTTCCGACGCAGGGACTTCCATAGGAGCAGACGAACTCTGATCTATTCCTACAATTGCGAGCCCAGAAAATAAACCAGAGCTTAGACACAGGAAAATACCAGGTTCCTTCCCAGTTATTTCCCATAAAACCTAAAACATCATTTAAAAGTTAATATTAAATTTATATCACAACACAATATCAAACATTGTTTGCATCAAAATATATTACATGAATTTCTACATTTCTAAACATCTATTTAAATATATATAATCATTCATTCATTCTTAATCTTTTATAAAACTTATATATGTAACTTACCTTTTGTGTGTCTATTTTTAAGTAACTTTTAATATCTATTTGCACTGTTGTATTATACATAACCTTAACCATAGTTAGTAACACATGTGCACAATTGCATAATGCCGTTTTTTACCGTATAGTTCAGATAATACTAGCATATGTACAGTTTCCTTATTCGCACGTAATAATTGTTACAGTTATCTATTTTTGTTCGAATAAATTTTTATTACTTTGATTTAGATTCGATCTTTTATTTGAATTGTTTGAATGTTGAGTTTGTGTTTAATTAATATACCATTTACATTGTACTTACGGGATATACAAACAACCGACTTTGAGCCCTGAGATATAAATAAAAGCATAAGTACTCAAGCTCTACCGCAACGAGTGGGGTATTTAACAGATAGCGTTGGATCAACTAAGTACATTAAAACTTGGCGCCCAATTTTTAAATTAAATTCTTCTAAGTTTAACTTATATTCTTCATTTTATAGTTTTAACGCTCACAGTATGCTTAGTTATTTAAATCAGCTACAACGTATCGCTTCATTATATATATATATATATATATATATATATATATATATATATATATTATCAATACCTTATTTACCGTTAGGTGTTAAGGTTAAATACAAAAATCAAACAATTCCTTAAAGTTACAGTACATTAAATCAGTAAGTGCAGCCTATCAGAATCTATCATTATTATTTTATTCTAATTTCGTTCCGTATATCATCCTTGCCCATTCTTTCTTGTTGATTGCCATTCTTTTCGCCTCTCTCCCTGACATTCCCTTGGCTCTCAATATGTCTTCCACTTGGCTGTCCCACGAATTCCTAGGTCTACGTCTTGGTCTTCTCTGATATCTTCTTGCTTGCCATACTTTCTTACTGTTCTCTCCTCGCCCATTCTTGTCAAGTGTCCAAACCATCTTAATTGATTTCGTTGTATATCTTCCTTCAGCGTCCGTACTTTAAGTTCTTCCCTTGTTGTGCTATTTCTTACTCTGTCTCTCTTAGTAATTCCCATTATTCCTCTTAAAAACCTCATCTCCATTGCTTGTATTTTGTTTTCCATTCGTTTCGTCAATGTCCAACTTTCGCTTCCGTATATCAATACGGGCTTAAATATGGTTTTGTAAACTGAGGTCTTAGTTTTCCTTGACACTTCTCCTCTTCTCAGGAACGAATTGTTCAAGGAGTAATAAAGTGCTGATGCTGCATCTAACCTGTCATTCAGTTCTGCCTCCATGGTTCCTGTTTTGTGTATTTTCACCCCTAGGTATTTAAATGTTTCTACTTGTTCTATTTTAGTGTCGTCAAGTTTTATTTGTAATTCATCATCTTTTTTCCCTATTACCATAACTTTGGTTTTCTCTGCGTTTATTTTTAAATTCTTCTTTCGCAACGCCTCTGCCCATATATCTAGATTACGCTGAATGTTGAGCTTATTTTTCGCATAAATCACCAAATCATCTGCAAATATGCTCTCTGCTATTTCTACCGGTTCCATGTTGTAGTATCCCACCTTCATTTTCTCAACTTTCATTTTCGCTTCTTTTGTTACATTATCCATTATTATATTAAATAATACCGGGCTAAGGTTGCCTCCTTGTCTTAATCCCTCCGTCGTTACAAATTCTTCAGATCTTGTGTTCCTGGTTCTAACGTAATTTCTTGTGTTCTTATATATAGCTTTAATACAGCTTATTAATTTTTGCCCGACTCCTCTCCTTCTTAGACTGTTCCAAACTAGTTCCCTTGGCACGCTGTCAAAAGCTTTCTTGAGGTCTATAAAGGCCACATATATATTGTCATTGGTACATTTCTCTATTAATTGTTTCAGTGTGAGTATGTGGTCCTGAACTCCTCTCCCCTTTCTGAAACCACTTTGTGAATCTTCTAAAACTGTCTTTCCACTGTTCTTTCTAGTCTTTTGGTCAGTATCCATTCATAGAGTTTGGCCAGCGTGCAAAGCAAAGTAATACCCTGTAATTAGCGCAGTCCCGTTTATTCCCTTTCTTGAATATCGGTATCAATATTCCTATCTCCCAGTCATGTGGTATTTGTTCCTCTCTCCATACTTTGTTTAGTAGCTTTACCATTATTTCCACAGCTTTCGGTCCTAGGTTCATTATCATCTCCGTATATATTCCATCGTGCCCTGCCGCCTTGCCCCTTTTTAATCTTCTCACGGCTTCCGACACTTCTTCTATTGTTATCTCTACGTCTTGTTCGTTATTTTCGTTAATATTCTCTTGTTCTTCTTTAGTTCCTATGTCATTGTTCTTTTCTATCGTTAAGAGTTCTTCGAAATACTCCTTCCACCTCTTTATAATGTCCTCATCTTCATCTAGTATTTTCCCTTGTTTATTTTTAATAAGATTCGGCTTATATGTTCTTCCGTGTCGAAGGGTTTTTAGAACTCTATAAAACAACTTTAGGTTTCCGGAATGGTCTCTCTCGATCTTGGCTCCAAATTCTTCCCATGATTCTTGTTTCGCTGCTTTTACCATGGTTTTAACTTTATTTCTCTGCTCTTTGTAACTGTCGTATTTTTCATTTGTTTTATCGTTCAAATATTGCATCCATTTCTCTTTCTTGGTTTTTATCTCCGCTTGGCTTGGCTGGTTTGTTTGCTGTTTTCTCTAATTTTTGTCATTCCGCAAACTCTCTTGGCTGCTTTAATTATTAGTTCCTTCATAAGAGTCCACAACTCTTCTACGTTTAATTCATTTATAGTTTCTTTTATTTTGTCAATCTCTATTTCTACCCGTAATTTAAATTCCTTTGCCGTCTCTATATCTTTTAACTTGTACGTTTTAATTCTTTCTGTATCTAAATTTATCTTTTCGTAGGTTCTGGGTGGTCGTTTTTGTTGTGTTTGTATCTTAATTTTAGTCACCACTAGATAATGGTCTGAGTAAATTTCTGGTCCTCTTTTTACCCTTGTATCTTTTACTTCCTTTCTGTGTTTTTTATTTACTCATACGTAGTCAATTATGGACCATTCATTTCTACTCTTTACTTCTCTTGTAAATTTGTGTATGTCTTTGTGCTCAAAAAAGGTGTTAGTTATCACTAGGTTATTCAGTATGCAAAAATCTATCAGTCTTGATCCATTGTTGTTTTTATAGTTTTCTCCATATTTTCCAATTGCTTCTCCTGATTCGTCCGTCTTTATACCTACTCTTGCATTTAAATCTCCTATCAATATCACCCTTCCCCTGTCACTTTCAATTGTTTCCGACATTAAATCCCAGAAATTCTCTTTCTTTTCGACACCCTCGTCCTCATTGGGTCCATATGCCACTATTATTGCTGTTTTGGTGTTTTTGTCCATATTCATTTCAATTTTTATAATTCTTTCTGATATTTTTGTCCATTTATGCAGGAATTTCACTTTCTCTTTCTTTATTATACAGCCTACTCCCTCCTTCGCTCTTTGTTTCCTGTCTACTCCACTGTATATTAACAAATGCCCTCCTTCCATTTCCAATTCACCATCTCCCTTTCTTTTCGTTTCCGTTATCCCCAGTATATCCAGCCCTGCTTTATCGAATTCCTCTTCTAGTTCCTTTTCTTTTCCTGTCAGACTCCTAATATTCCATGTACCTATTTTCCAGATTTCTCCTTTTTTATCTTCCTCCTTGCTTTTTCTCTCATTTCTATTCTTACTTTTATTTTTACTTTTATTAAGCTTCAATTCCTGTTTCGCTGCCAATTTCGTCATCAGATGTCCGTCCACCGTCTCTTTTAGTTTTTTGGGTCCTCCTTACCTTGATAGACTTTGTCTTCTGCTAGTTCTAGTAAGTATTTCTCTCTATTCCATTTCCACACTTTCTTATCTATAATCAGTTTTTGATATCCGCTTTTCACTGCTTTACCTCTTTTCCTCTCCTCCTCGGCTTTCCTTCTAATTAGTTTCTGTATGTCTCTATCTTGTTTTGTCATGTCATTATTTATATATATCCTATCGCTCTTAATTTTTGCTAATTTCGTCTTGTTTTTCATTATTTCCATTTTTTCCTCGAAGCTCCCTACTTTTACTAGATACGATTTTGGTCCTATTCTGTGGGTAGCTTTAATCTTTGTCTCTACTTCAAGTTTTTCTTTCAGGAAGTTTTTTATCTCATCAATTAGCTCATCTTGGGTGTTTGAGTTAAGTGCTATCCCTTGTACTACTATATTTTCCCTTCTTTTCTCTTTCTCTAAATATTCTAATCTGTCATTCGTTTCGCGTAACTGTTTTTTAATCTCTACATTATCTTTTATTATCCTCATGTTTTCATTCTTTATTAATTCGTTTTCTTTCTTTATTTCTCTTATTTCTTCTTTGTATTTACTCTGCTCTGTCTTTATTTGGTTTATGTCTACTGTTAACTGTTGTAGCATATCTAATATCTTATCTATTTTGTCATCCTTTTTTTGTTGTTGTTTTGATGGTGATCTACTAATTTTTTTTTTTTTACTATAAGCTATTTCCTCTTCGCTATCTTGATCTTCTCCTCGCTTCCTTTTCTCTCCCTCTGATTATTCATCCGTACTGTGCATTTTATTAGTATTTGTTGGCTCTCTCACTATTCTATTCCTCCTTAACCTATTTTTAAATTTGCGATGAAATTCTTGCGAAATATATATTTAAAATGTTTATATAAAATGTAAAATGTTTTTACATCGTCCTTGAGCTCTGTTATTGTTATCTCTCTCTGTTGATCGCGCTTGTCGCCCGGGTCAACCCCTCGGAGGCTGGCATGCGCCGCACTACGTTGTGTATTATTCCTAACCTTACTAATCTTGTGTTTATGCTTCTAATTACAATTACTGGGCCGCTACTGACCTTATTTTTACTGCTTCTCTTACCTTCTTCTGCGATGTAACTGTGCTGCAACTTTCACCAATTTTTAACCATTAATTTCATTGTTGTGTTGTTTGGATTACAATAAATCCTTATTATTGTTTTGAACTTGGTTGTTTTATTTGGTTTAACAACGATACACGTAGTTACCTAGATTTATTCAATTTACTATCGGCAGAGTCTGTGTTCTCTGTTACGGCTAAAGGTATAAACATTGTGGCGCCCTTTATGATATAAGAACTCCCCCTTCACTCGCCTCTAAACTGAGCTGGCCTTTAGCCGAAAGATCTCCGGGGCAATTATGTATTGAGGTAAATTGGGTAAGTCATAAGCAGTAGGTATTAAGTAAGTAGGCGCAAGACTAGTTAGTGCTCGTGGGGGCATATAGCAATATACAGTATGATAATTTATAAAATATGAATTACACTATTTTATTTAGATTAAATGATGTTTAATCTGTGATTAAACAAAGTGCCAACTCTCAACAAGGGAATTATTTGATTAAAATATAATATGTAACATATAAGGTACGATAATTATAAAATATGAACTACACTCCACAACAAAGTGCCAACTCAACATGGAATGGTCTGTCTTCATGAATGATGAGGTCGCCTTGATGATTCTCGGCTTAGGTTTGAGTGGCGTATAGTCGACGTCTTGAGTTAAATATTTACCTTCACTTCTTCTTCGATATTTCGTCGATGAACCCGGTCGGTTCTTCTGTTATTGGATAAATAGATTTCAATTTTTTCATTTGTTGTTCGGTGGTAGGTTCATCGTTTCTTCTATTGTGTGATCTCGGAGTTTTACCTTTGTTTTGTCGACGTCGTTTTACCCCTTGCTACCCAGCCCATGTCAATGCTGTTAGGCCCAGGATTACAATGGTGGTAACTACGTTGGAGATTGTCGTGTGATGTCGTATGTGTTTCCAGTCGATGTTCTTTTGATGGGTTTGAAATGTCTTTTCACCTTTCGTGACATCATCAAATGAGTTAGACAATTTCACTACTGGTTCGACATCTGGTTTTATTGTCTCGGGAACAAATTCTCTCATCGTAGTGTTAATTTGTATCGGAATGTGCTTAACAGAAGAAATAACTTGCACCCTTTCTTCTCGGTTGGGAGCCAACATATTTTGTATGTATTACACATTCTTGTGACACTTGCGAGTATACCAGTTTTGTTTAGCATAATGTCTTCTCTGTTACCAGTGCATGGCTATTTTCACGACTTTACTAGACACAAGCATCCATGAGTTAGTTTTGTAGAGTTCTTTGCATGTTATGGACGTAATGTTGTGCCGACGTAGACCGCATCTATTTTGGTCAGTTCTCTGGTAGATTTCATCAATGATGCAGTTTGGGTTCGTTTCTATTATGTTTCGAACCGCACCGGGAGTACACAAGTATTTGTTGTCTTTTAATAGAATGGACTTACGAAGTTCCTTATCGGACATGGTGAAATATAATTGGGAATTGTAATCGACTGCTATGATTTCAGGTGGTATATCAAAAATCCAATATGCATTTCCTCCTATTTTAAGTGGGATGGGTGTTATCTTCATAAGGTCGAAGTCGAAACGTTCAGTCAATGGAAAATACCCGTATATCTTTATTAGGTCTTGGTGTTGACGTACCTTTGTGTTCAATAATTGTAAGGATTTAATTTACAATCTTTTCACAACTGATGTGATAATTTCGTTGACTCATTTTGGCAGGATTAAATCAGAAATTACCACGTTACATTTGTACGTTCAGTAATTTCGAGTAGTAATCACTAATTTAATTTATGAAATTACTTACTGTTTGATATACGGACAGAACGAATGCTTAGTCAATTCGTATCGACAGCGCTGTACCAATATGTCATTCTATTGATAACATCTAGTCTTGCCTCTGTGTCATTGACAGCTCTTAGTGTGGATAGCATAAACTTGATTTTTTTGTTTGAAGCTCTTATTAGCTCATGTTGATTTTTATCTAATTTTTCAATTTCTTGACAGATTTCGTCGTTAACGCCGAAAGTAGTGTAACTGGAACGGTCCTGGGACAATTTGACCTTGGAATTATAATTTTCTGATCACACTGTATATGACCCAGATGATATAATTAATTTTTTAGATTGATTAATGTCAACATGTGTGTTGACATGAGATCATCAATTAGTATGTGCAAAGTTTGTAAATGTAAGTTTGTAGAAGTCAATGACCTAGGGATAATTATGTCTAAGAATTAATAGAGATACAGATGTCAATGTCACGTGACACGAGGCTATGTAGGCTAGATTAAGAATCGAATGTGATTTTTTTTTTGTCATTTGATATTCTCTTGTGTAAATTAATGGGGACACATGTTGCAGAAATATATACGAGTGCCGAGAACGTTATTTCACTTACTTACTATGCATGTTTAATAGTAGCCGTAACTTTGTGGTAATTCATTTTGAATAATAAAATTAAAATAAACATATACAATAAACATAAACAATATACTGCATTCAACATATATATATAATATATATATTTTGAATAATAAAATTAATTACGTAGCATCGAACTAAAAAGTGGAGGAGGGGAAACAAAAATTAGAGAAATAAACTTGTATATTCGTGATTTAGTTGAAATGGCATACCAGACGAATTCGAACGCGTTAAGTGAATTTTCTCCAAATCATATGCTTGATAATATGTTACAGGCATATGAAGATGAAATACTGCGAGAGTACCAATTAATAAATGAAGTTCGTTACAATATAAACAAATTCTATTACGTGTCAACGGGGCTTAGTGCTGCGAGGGGTTTTCTCCCAGTGGTAAAGTTGGCAAACTCCAAGAGCTGTATAACATTTACAAAAAGTGAATGGTTCAATTTTCTGAACACTCAATGGTCGATTATTGAGGATCACATTAAGAAAAGTAAAAAAAAACAACACGATACGTCTGTTGAGACTGAAGAGAATGCGTTACCTATTGTTAAAATAGTGGAAATGTTTCATATAATATATACGAGGGATAAACAAGGTCAACCCATTATTAAATTAGAACGTGGTCATTCAGAAATCCAGTTGGATAGAACGCGAGTAACAAAACTATTGGGTCTACTGGAAGTTGTTAAGAATAGATTAGAGAGATTGAATATAATGAATTTTCCTGAATATTACAATTCGGTGCTATGTACAACTCTTTATAATTGCAATGGTGATACATCAACAATTGAGACCTATATTCACAATTGGCTCCTCTCATCCACCAATGAGAGTGTTAATAGTAAATGGTATTCAGAATATGTAGACATTTTTCTAGAAATACTAGCGCGTGAGAGAGATAAATTTAGACGTGATATTGGCTCGCTAATAGTTGGTGGTGTTTAACAAGAATGTCTAACACAAACGAAGTAAACATTATTGTTGAAAGAATTGGTGAAATATTAATGAAATTAGACAATGAAGAGTTATTAGAACCTGGTGATATAAAGTATATTCCATTGTATGTGTTGAAAGTAAAAGTACGACCATTAGAACTGGAGCGATATTTTCCAATGATATCACAGGAGAAGCAGAAAAAGTTGCTACAATATTTGCCTTGTCACGAACACTATAACCGTAATATGGATGAAGAACATATAGATGGACCTCCACCTGCTAAATATATGTGTTTTTTATGTTGTAAATTCTAAATGTATTTATAATAAAACAGAAAATGTACTTGATTTTTTTTTTTTTTTTTTTTTATTAGAAAAACTAAGGAAAACAAGAGAAAAATATATATACAATAATTATACAAGATCTGATTTTGAAATCCAACTGTTTTGTGATTTGTTTAGTCCAAGCCACTTAACATACACTTTTCTTCCTTTCCTTCTTAACACCTTTTCAACTAGATAGACATCCTTATGTTTAGCCCTCAACAATTCTTCTTCATAAAAACCTCCTTTAATTGGATTGCCACTCATATCTTGTAGCAAATATGTAACAGGATTAGTAATTTGTACTTTAGCTATTTTAAATAGTTCACTCGAAAAATTAGGTGTATAACCCTTTTCAAACAAACTCTTGTGTTTGCTGATTCGAACGATGTTACCTATTGAGAACTTATGCCTTCCAGCTATCTTAATACGATTGTAGACTGTAGAAAGTAATAGAGCTTCTTTCGATGGCGTGACATCTACTGGTTTCATTCGAATTGTTCTATGTTGTGAATTATTGTACTGATTTACAACATTATCCAACACATCTAACCATTTATATTTACCAATTAAACTAAAATGTTTATATAATTTTTCTTTGATAGTACGAATCACTCTCTCAACAATGGAAGCTTTTATCACGCTAAATGTGGAGTAATGGTTAATATTGTGTTTTATCATCAGAGCTCTAAACTGTTGATTAAAGAATTCTTTACCATCATCTGTTTGCAAATTATTTGGAACTCGAACTTTTAGTAGAATTTTATTCATGGCATCTTTAACTTCCACGGCAGTTTTTGATTTAAGAGGTTGCATCCACAAGTATTTGGAGAAACAATCAATGACTACTAAAATATATCTATATCCTCTATTTTCACGAGCATATAAACCAAATTCTGCCAAATCCGCTTGCCATAAATCATCCAAACCTTTAATTACTGTTCGTCTTCTGGGAAAGTTCTTCCTGGCCGGTTTGTGTAACTCATTAACAACATCACTCTTTATCTTACTCATTATTCTGAAGGGGTAATTAGTTTCTGTTCAATATCATGTAGACGTTGCTTTAGAAGTTGTATATCACTTTCAATCTTAGTTTTATTTGTTGTGATATGTTTCTCAGTTAACTTTAATATATATTCAACGTTATCCAAATCCAACCTTAACTTATTAGTTGTTGTGTTTATATTTCGAATGTCCACCAATTCCGTAGTAACTTCCTTTTTCAAATGGGAAAAATTACTCCTGACATCTGTAAGACCATCATACATTTGTTTAATCTTTGTTTGATTTTCATCAATATTCGTCCGCAAATGAAACAAATCACTAACATGTTGAGCTCCACCACCACGTATACGCCCATCTAATTCATGCAACATTTGTTTTTTAATATTATCAACATACTTTTTGTTGGTGCAATCACCATCCTCTCTAGCTAAAGCTACATTACGAATAAGTTTGTTTTCTACATCGTAATTCCCATCTTGTGTAAGAGGAAAGGTAGGTGAGTGATGTATAATACCAACTCTATCGACACCAATATATTTACCGAATTTATCTATTACCATCTGATCAGATTGCATTTTATCTACACTGTGATGACATCCGAATTTATCGATACTCATCATAAGACTAACGAGTGAATTATGATGATTATTATATTTATGCGATTACTTGAACCTCCCTCAATTCTTCTATAATAGAGGCTATTTCATTATCATGACTAGAATGTCCGGCGTTCTTGGAAGCGATTAGTAGGCGCAATCTATCTACTAACTCGTTAATATCGTCCCAATACACATATTGATATGGTTTGTTTGTAACTCTCAATTCACTTCCAATATTTACACCTTCACCACGATGTGTGAAGTCATATATAAGAGGTCTAATGATTTTTTTATACTTATACCCTACAGTACCCTTGACACGTTTTTTCGAGTTAAATTCCAAATGATGTACCGCAGTTCGCTTTAATATATCACGATACCTGTGTTCATCATCTTTGGTGTACTCGTCAGGTTCTTTCTTAAATATAAGATCATAAAGTCCTGGTGTTCCCTTATACCGTACACCATCCACTATAATATCATCACCTTGAAAATCTAATACACTTTTACCAATTTTCAATGAATTTGTTGTAGGATCCAAATGAACACCATAAGTATAATCAAATTCTCCCTGGGAGTCCAATAACAGACTGTCTATATAACTTGCAGGTAGTCTGTTATATTGTGTAAGATATTCTTCAATGCTTTCCGGATCATTTTGAATCATTTTCTGATAGTCTTCACGTGCTTTATCCATTGTTTCTCTTATATTTACCTCCTCAGGTTCTTCTTCAGGGTCATGAGTAAACTGTATTGGTTCAGCAGATACATTGGTTTCGGGTAATACGCTTTCATCGGTAACAATTGGTCTAATAGGTGTGGTAATAAGGGGTTCTGTATCGATCGTGCTCCGTGACATTGCCAACGATGAGAGAAATTTCCTTGCCTTTATGCGACGCCTCTTGATGGTTGAAGATAGTTTACGATGCAGTCTCTTTACAGATTCCAATTCCTTCTTAAGAGGAGGTGGAGGTTCATCGTCTACTTCCTCAGGCTCCTTTTTAACGTGTGCAAGTTCAATTAATTTTTTAATAGGTTCGACGAGAGGTCTAAAATGTTTTAACGCTACATCCTCCTGTTGTAATCGACCTATTTTTAATGCTAAATGTTTTTTTCGAACAGCTTTACTTGCTTTTATAATTTGTTCTTTAAGATTATTCCTGTCAACCATTCTTACACTCTTCAGATTGACGTAAGGATGAAAACTAAACTGTTACTTTTCATAATCGTGTAATATATAACAATCTAACATTTTTCTATATCTTCCATTAGCACTATCACTGTCTTTGTCAATTACTAAAAATCCATATTTATCCTTCCAACATTTAGCACACAATAGTTTAAATTGCCCGAACGTCATATCAGTGTTCACATGATCTTCATAAATATGACGTAAGTTGATATCGTCTTGTTTGAAGAGAATTATGAAGTTGGCATTATCACGTATCAAATGTTTTGCTATATGTGTATAAGTTTGACACAGGTAAAATGAATCTACACCTTTATGTCTACCCATGCTGAAATACTCCTTGATTTTTTGTTGTTTATCACACGCAACATCGTCAAATATAAATATTGAATTTTCCAACGCTTTAGACGGATCTACTATATAATCACTATCCTTGTAAGAGAAATATTTCACACCTGACGTATTGGCCATTACACTCTCCAAGAACTGATATTTCGGTTGATACAATGACTTTGAATATATATAGACGTTATTGAATTTAAGACCATTCTCTTCAAACAACAAACTTAACATCACGTTTGTCTTTCCACAGTTAGAGGGACCACAAATGATACATCGAATTGTATTTGGTAACAAGGGGCTGTGTTTCACATATTTTTGCTGTTCGTCTCCACCAACATCCAGATTTCGAATGTTCAACGAATCCTTTTGCTTTAGCAAACGCATTCTCAACAACAACTGATATATAATACATAGTAATGATCATATTTAAATCATTAATATGATACTATTCAAGAAGGGAGGTGGTCTACTTAATTCTTTAATTAATAAGTTGCCTGTAGAATTACACATACCAGGTTATCAGGTAGTTATTACACTAATATTTTTTTTTTTTTTTTTTTTTTGTTAATAATTACTATTAATAGTATTGTGGACCTGGTACACGCTTAGAGGATCGATTGACTCGTGGGGATCGTGGAATAAATCCATTAGATAGGGCCTGTAAAGAGCATGACATAGCATATTCAAAAAGCAAAGATATCAAAGAACGACATAAGGCTGATCAGATTCTTGAAGATAGAGCTTGGGATCGTGTAAAGTCGAAGGACGCCACTACCGGTGAAAAAGCATCCGCTTTTATAGTAACTAACAGCATGAAAGTTAAGAGAAAATTAGGTATGGGTCTTAAAAGGCGAGTAGTGTCCGTTTCACCACTTCAACAACTCATTTCAAAAAAGATTAGGAGAGGTAAAAGGAGAAGGATGAGGGTCGGTGGCGGAATTAAGAAGATTGCTTTCCGGAAGTCTATAGTGAAGAGGGTTGGAGACACCATGAAACGTTTCAAACATAACAATATTAAAGAAGGTGCTAAAATAGCTCTCACAACTGCTAAAATAGCAGTTAAGGAAGTTGGTGGGCGAAAACGAGTACGAACACCCCGCATAATTCCAATTCCTAAAACTGGAGGCTTCTTACCTCTTATTCCACTATTTGCAGGGTTAAGTGCATTAGGTGGCTTAGCAGGTGGGGCAGCTGGGATAGCACAGGCTGTTAACAAGGCTAAAGCCGCACAACAAGAACTTGATGAAGCGCATCGTCATAATCAAACGATGGAGTCGATAGCATTGGGGAAGAAAGGTAGTGGATTATACTTGAAACCATACCGTAAAGGTCTGGGATTATTCTTGGGATCTCAAGGGAAGGAGAAAAAAAACTATTAAGTCGACTGCCACGCAGAGCTCTAACTAATATCGATATTGCAAAGTATGGTCAACATATACCACATTTTAGAGGTGTATATATGAGAGACAATTTACCGAAAAAATCGCGGAAAACTGAGTGTGCAGTCGTTAATCTTGATTCTAACGTCAGTGCTGGAACTCACTGGACAGCTTATGATAAGATCGGAAATATAGTGTACTATTTTGATTCGTTTGGGAATTTGAAACCCCCCAAGGAATTGATAAACTATTTCAAGAATTGTGAGATTATTTACAATCACAAGAGGTTTCAACAGTTTGATGATATAAACTGCGGACATTTGTGTCTAAAGTTTTTATATAATAAGACATTCAATGGTTGAAGATCAATTATGTCAAGAACTTTTACATTGAAAGGTACGAGCAATGTGCTCTCTGATACCTATTACCCGCCTATAGAATTAAATCCTTCACATGAATATGCTGTAGGATTAATAGGATTGTATACATACAATTCAATACCAAATATTTCTGAAGTGAATAACAAATTTAATTATGATAATGGTAAAGTTGTTCAAATACCTACAGGAGCATATGAAATTACAGATATTGAAGCATACTTGCAAGATAAGCTAGCTAAACCAAAAAGTACTGCTCATCAGAAAGAGGGAACATTTTCGCTAAAACCCAATAACAATACTTTAAAATGTGAAATATTAAGTAAATTTGAAATAGATTTTCAACCGATTGATAGTATTGGTCGATTATTGGGATTTACTGAGAAACTATTGGAGGCCAATAAGAAGCACGAATCTGATGCTCCAGTGAAAATTATAAAAGTGGTGACGATACGTGTGGAATCTAATATCACAACAGCTTCATACTACGATACACGTCTAAGTCATACTTTGTTTGAGTTTGCTCCGTCTGTGGAACCGGGCTATAGTATAAACATAGAACCGAGAAATATAATTTATTTACCAATAAATACATCGCGAATAGATAACATTACGCTTAGACTACTCGATCAGGACGGTGATCTGGTAAATTTTCAAGGTGAACAAATTGTTATTCGGTTAGAATTGAAGAGAGTCTGAAAGAAATGGGTTTGGTTTTCAATCGAAGGAAACGACAACAACAACGTTTGACAGAATATAAAACGGAAAAGTCATCAATCAATTGTCAGTCGTTCAAGAACGTGCTAACGCGTGAAAACATAATATTTCTCGAGTCCTTAGGTTTGAAAGTGAAGGGAAATGTCTGAAAAGTTACAGATTACGGATGACTTATATTTTGATGAAACAGTAACTAAACAAGAATATCATACCTATTATCCTATATCTAATAATTTTAATTTGAATGATGAAATACGAATACCGGTTCGCCATCAAGATATATACACAGTTCCGGGTGACAGCTATCTATACATCGAAGGAAAGTTTATTGAAGAAAGCGAAGGTAATGGTACGTGCAAATTAACAAATAATGCATATGCTTTTCTCTTCGAACAAATTCGATATGAGATCAATGGTGTGGAAGTGGATAGATGTAACAACCCAGGTATCACGAGCACCATGAAAGCATACATTTCATACAGCGATAATGAGAGTAAAGCTCTGCAAATGGGCGGTTGGTGTCCTTCATTGAACAAACAACCAACTCTCTACAATAAAGACTTTAGCGCTTCCATTCCTCTTTCCTTCTTATGTGGAGTTTTTGAAGACTATCGCAGGATTTTGGTAAATATGAATCAAGAGCTGATACTACTACGAAGTCGCACTGATAACAACTCCTACATGAACACAACGGAGGGCGGAACGAAAAAGGCAAACATTGAAATTACAAAGATTATGTGGCAAGTACCGCATATTGTAGTTAATGATGAGTCTCGCTTACAGCTTTTGAAAACGCTCAACACCAACAAACCGATATACATTCCGTATCGCGCTTGGGAACTTCACCAACTACCTACAATTAGAGAAAATAAAACGGACATTTGGCCAATTAAAACTTCTACCAATATGGAGAGACCAAGATATGTTATCGTGGCATTTCAAACCGGAAAGAAAGATAATATTAACGTTGATGCAACAGATTTTGATCATGTTTCCCTCACAAATCTTAAGCTTTACTTGAACAGTAATTCATATCCATATGATAAGCTGAATCTTCAAATGAATATTAAGAGATATACTGCAGCTTATCGCATGTACGCTGCATTTCAGTCAGCTTACTACAATAAACCGGGTCAACCGATTCTTGATTATGAAAAATTTCTCTCAAAGGCTCTGTATGTCATTGACTGTTCTAAACAGAATGAATCAATTAAATCGTCTACTGTGGACATAAAATTGGAAATGGAATGTGATGCTACCTTCCCCCCCAATACTACAGTGTTCTGCTTAATCATCCACGACAGCGTAATGGAATATCTCCCACTAACTGGTATTGTTAAGAAAATTATATAAGGAAGAGTTACCACGAATATTGGTGTGCAGTTATTGAATAGTTCATGAGATAAACAATATGGTTAGAGCAGTAGTTATCGATCTGCAAGGGGTTTTACTAAAACGAGGATTTATGGTGAAAGAACTAGCTATTGGAAATATGGAACGAGTTAACCACTACGTCTTCAAACCAAGAGTACCATATAGACGTTTAGATTCTGCTGAACGAAGACAGGTGCATTGGATTGAAAACAATCACCATGGAATACGTTTCAATGATGGAAACACTCATCCTGAAGAAATATTCAATATTTTAAAACAATTTACCAAGGGTGTTGATATAATTTTTGTTAAAGGCCATCAAAAAAAAGATTTTTTACAGAGATATCTTAATATTAGAATATTAAATTTAGAAACGTTTGTAAATGTACCCAAATTAGAGCAAACGAATACAGGTTGTTGTATGTATCACAAAACTGATTTTAGTATGTGTAGTTTACATAATATACATGTATTAACACAATATTTATATGAAAATAATTATTTGTAAATTACTGTTTATAAGTTCTATGTCTCATCTTATATATTTGTATATGTGTCTCTGAAGTGTATAAATGAATAATAAAAAAACAAATCAATATTTAATAGTTTTTTATTTCTATCATTCGATATCATAAACATTACAAACATTTATTTTTTATTTTATTGTTTTTTGTGAAAGATACATATCTGAGTGGTAGTTTTTTATTTCTATCATTCGATATCATAAACATTACAAACACTTATTTTTATTTTATTGAATATTTTTGTGAAAGATACATATCTGCGTCGATATCATAAACCTCTTCAAATTTCAATGGTGATGCTTCTGTCGTTGCTGCTGCTGCTGCTACTGCTGCATTTGCTTTTGTTGTTGAAGATGATAATGATGCAGGCTTCAAAAGCCTGTTTTCCAGTAACTTGAACTTTGATGATGATGATGAAGAGGAAGACGATGATGAATAGGAATCGGATAATGGTGACACTTCATCGTTTGTCCATTTAATTTTTTTAAATGGTTGAGAACCAACTGCATTTATTTCCTCTTCATCTCTGTATATGTTGAAATGAAAACGTTTCAAAGCCTCTTCAAATAATTTTACATCTTCATCACTCTCACATGCCATTCTACAGTACCTAACAGGAAGGTTACCTATTTTCTTTTTAATAGTTGCATTCTTTGGTGTATATGACAAACTTAGAATCACCTTATCATCTCTCTTATTAAGTTTCTTCATGCCAAATCTAATAAGAATATTTCTTTTGTTAGACAATATAAGATATATATATAACTAGTACTTACCTGAAAAGTTCTTTCACTACCACATACAACATATCAATTGGAAGATCTGATAAATTGTTGCTTTGAAATATTATGGTTGCTGGTATATTTGCCATCTTTATGTTCTTACTTGTTTGAGTTTCAACTAATACTAACAAGCATTGCAGATCGCAGTCTATTTATTTGAATATTTCATTTTAAAATTGTTGATTTTTAATTTGAATGACATACTTGTATGATGATGATGATGATGATGATATGTATCTTACACAATCTCTCATATAGTTGTGAGAAACTTGTATTGAGTTCACATGTGTGATTGTGTGGGAGTATAATAGGTTTTGATACAGTATTTCTGTTTAATTTTTTTTAATTTATTTAGGAACTGTTATTCATTTATTTACTTTTGTAACCCCATGGTATAGTGTCTGTGTATAGATAATTCACAATTCGTTTGTCATCAAATGGACTTAATGCTATTTTTTTTTGAGCAATTGTAAATACTTGATGTTTGTATGATTTAATTAAATTTTGAGTTATTTCAATATTAGAATTATTGAATAAACACTGATAGTAATCGTTAAAGGTAATATTTTGTAAAGAGGAATGTTTAATTCCTTTTGCTTTCTTAATAATATCTGAATCAATTTGTTGAGTGGTTATTTCTTTTCTAGTTTCAGTATCTGTTTTGTTTGTTAATAATTTTATTGTATACATTTTTGATCTTAAACCAATAAATTCAACCATAATTTGACCGTTATTTATATCTTTCATAAGTCCTAATTTTTTTTTATTCACTCTAGGGATACAATAGATATTATTTGGGGGATAATCTGAAGTATCAAATTTATGTATGTTCTCCTTTATCTGTGCATAAATATCTTCAGTATAAAATTGATAGATTAACGAATCTGTGTCGGTATATAATAATTTTGCATTATGATTGAATTTGTTTTTAATATAGTTGTAGTGAAAATCATATAGATATATTTTTGAAATATCTAAAATAGTAAATCCTACATATATAGGTTTATTAAATTTAATTTTTAGCCTGTTCATTTCAATAATAACCATATTTTCAGCAAAAATTGTACAACTACTGAAATTGGGCTGTGAAATGTAGTATTGTGCTCCATATCTTCCTGACCATCTAGACACCAATTTTATGTCCTTGTATTTCCTAACATTTTCAATTGTTTTTCCAAAGACTGCATTATTCATTAATTTAAAGAAATTTTTCTCAAAATCGTTTTTACTGTTCTGTCTACATTCTGTGTTTAAACTAATATATTTTTTCATCCATGGAGATTGTTTGAATTTAAGTATTCTGTGAGTTCTTTCAACTTTAAGACCTAAATTAATCACTTGTTTCAAGTTTCTATAATGAATAATATAGTTTTTCTTATTAAACAATGTTGTCAATAATTTAGGAATTTTAGAAATTGACGTAGGTGGAATCATATGTTCGGGGCAAACAGGAAGATCTTTATGTTTTTCATGTAAAGATTCAGAATACTCTAAATCAACCTCTAAGATATAACCAAATTCATGATCATCAGGTACATTGATAACATTTATGGAAAGAGCATCTACCCACTCGAATTGACCAGTAGGTAAATATTCACACATTGCTGTTCCATACAAATTATTAATATCAAAGTACATGAGATAAGAAGTAGTCTCTGCAGAATTAAATTCTTCATTCATATATGAATTATTAGCTTTTCCATATCGATTGGAACATTGTGAAATTCCTCCTCTAATACCTTTTTCAATGAACATGATTTTATCAATATCCCGTAACAATTCTAATTGTACTGAGGTGATCTTTAACATCGAATCAAATGCAATACCGGGGGCTGAAAAATAGTGACATGGATCTAACTGATATATTGTCAAAGAATTATTTCTAAAATTTTCAAAAATATCTGCTAATAATAGAACATCTGTTTTTAAGTAGAGTTCTGCATATTCTTTTAAATTTTGAATTCTAAAAGTCTTCCAAACTAGATTTGCATTCTTATATTCATCATCGGTTATATTAGAATCATTAAGACTACTATAAAATGCTTCTTTCGGAGGTAACCTTATGTCTTGTAATTTTTGCCAATTATCTAAATATTCATAAGGAAAGATTCCTTTCTTTTGCAGTAACTGAAATTCTAAATCATTTTGACAATGACTTTTGGTTATATGTTTTTGATTTGTATCAAGGTATGATGATAATTTGTCAATACTACTATTCATAAAACGAAAAGAGTCCAAGAATCTAAAATTTATTTTTGTATTTTTAATGTACTTTGTAAATGATATGTATCGTTCTTTATTAAGCGGTAATAAATTCATTGCTCCTTCAATTTCAGTACTAAGAGCAGTTATAATAAAATTTGCATCATATGCTGATAAATTATGAAAAATTACATTGATATAATGAGCATCTTGATAATTCAAATTACATGGACTAGAATGCGCAGGTCCACGATATTTACCTGAAAGGTGGCAGTGCTCTCTTATCTTAATATCACTCGCACAAAATTTTTTAGAACAAATATGACAATGAATAGAATTTTGAAAGTCAATTTCTTGTTCATAACTAAGTATTTCCATAGGCACAGGTGGTTTAGATAAAATATTATTCACTTCAAATGCTATTGCTTTAAGTTCATTTACAAACCATACTTGACAATTTTTACCTGTATATGACTTAAATTTTGAAAGGGAATCATTATAGGAACATTTGAGGTAATATGCTATAGCAAATGGTATATGTTTTTGATATTTTTTTGTTTTTTCCATACAAAAATTATCTTCATATTTTTCAAGGATGCTTTCTATATCTGCATATATTACAAAGGGTACTTTTTCTTTGTTTCGGAGATTTTTAAATTTTAGAATCGACTCATTTTCTGATGGTAAAGTTATTTTAGTCTTGTTTAAATTTTTGCAATCAATTATATGAGATTGAAGAGATCTATCGGACTTGAAATGATTTAAACAGCGTTCACATAACCATTTTTTATTTGATAAATTCCCCAACTGTCTATGCAATAAGGAGGATAAATTTTTAATAAGACAAAAATGATATACCCTTATTGATGAATAATCACCATCTATTAAGTCATCCATTTCATCTTCAGAATCATTAGTATTATTATTGCACGCTAAAATAAGCAAATTAATACATTTCTGAAAACTAAATTTGCTTAGGGATACCGGTAATATTTCTTTTTTCTTAACACAATATACATTGATTGATAGATTATTCTGCTGTTCAAATTTTGGAATGTCTCTTAGGCTAATAGGAAACTTAATATTCTCATAGTTTAAAATTCCCTTAAAGTGGGGATATGATGATATTCTGCAGACATTTTTTTTAACACCTGCAGGGTAAAGATATGCCATAATACTGTATAAGAAACAGAAGGAATCATTATTTTTGATGTTTAATACTGCTTTTTTATCAGCAATGAATTTTGGTACATCAACATAAGTAGATACACCACAATTAATAGGTGAATAATTATTAATGTTAACTTTCAATGATAAAATTCTTAACAACCCCCACCCAGAATCAGCTTCTTGAAAGCTTTCTAGCTTTTCCAAAAGTTTATTTATTACATTTTCTTGATACCACTTTTTTAAAATTGTATTACAATCTATTATGCTGTTACTAGTATTGAAAGACTTTATATCGGTTTCATTATTTGGAGGTTTCACAAATGTTGCATAAAAAATTACATTTACCTTTAGAAGAGATTTCCTGAGCTGTTTTTTAATTTTTATTGAGAAACTTCTAAAACACTTCTCCAGAAAAATTTTTGGTTCTTTTATTTGTAAATTAGTAATCATCCCCGTCTTAATTCTATTATTGAAACACGATTCTACATCCTGCCAAATTAATGTTTTATTATGCTTTTTATTATCACACTTAAGTCGCATCTGATGCTTTAAATATTCTTTATAATATTTTAACAGTGCTAAATTTGATTCCAATTGAGGATACTCCTTCTTATTATTAACATTCTTTAAATATTTTCTAATCAAAATAATATTTTGTTTTAGATAATTAATCCATTTCATAAAATCTTCTTTTCTAAGGAGTATTTTACTAACTTGTTCAAGTTTTTTTAATATATCAAAAGCAAGTTTGCTTACTGTTTTCATTATCTAAATATGTACTTCTAATAACACACCCACTCAATTACACGTATGAACTAAGTATCAATGTAAAACGTTTACGCTTATATTATAAATATTTTTAAGTTCACACGGTTGTACGAATGTGTGATTTAGGTCAACTTGTTATTGCATATTTATATATATATATATATATATATATATATATATATATATATATATATATATTATATATATATGTTGAATGCAGTATATTGTTTATGTTTATTGTATATGTTTATTTTAATTTTATTATTCAAAATGAATTACCACAAAGTTACGGCTACTATTAAACATGCATAGTAAGTAAGTGAAATAACGTTCTCGGCACTCGTATATATTTCTGCAACATGTGTCCCCATTAATTTACACAAGAGAATATCAAATGACAAAAAAAAAATCACATTCGATTCTTAATCTAGCCTACATAGCCTCGTGTCACGTGACATTGACATCTGTATCTCTATTAATTCTTAGACATAATTATCCCTAGGTCATTGACTTCTACAAACTTACATTTACAAACTTTGCACATACTAATTGATGATCTCATGTCAACACACATGTTGACATTAATCAATCTAAAAAATTAATTATATCATCTGGGTCATATACAGTGTGATCAGAAAATTATAATTCCAAGGTCAAATTGTCCCAGGACCGTTCCAGTTACACTACTGCCGAATACATCTGTTAAGAGCTTCCCTAATAAACTACGGCGTTCACGTGTGATTAAATTATCTATTCCATCTTTTATCCACAAGACTTGCTTCTCCATTTCTCGAAGATGGTGAAATAGATTAATGTCCATTCCAAATAAGAATAAAGCGTTGGGAAAGATAGGGCTTAAAATAAGAGCTTGTGATTGGCTAAAATAGAGGCCGCCTTTATACAGGCAAAATTATGTTTATTTAGTTCTGTCAAATTATCGTATTGCTGTCAATACTGACCGGTATTTCTGTCAGTCCTTGTCAATTGCATGTTTTACTAGTTGTTTATTTTGCTATTTATTATTAATATTCGTTAAAGATAGTTCTTTATAGAGATTATAAAGTGAAAACATCATTTTCTAAAAATATTTTATCGCTCATTAATTTATTTCGCTTATTTAATCGCAATCGTTTTAGAGCATGGATGACGCAGCTTTACCAGGTCCATTAAAAAATCGTAAAGGAAAATATGTAAAAAGTGGACAGAGGCAGATTGCTTACAATGTGTATTTTAAGAACAAAGCTAATATGTCCAAAGCAGCTGCTGTTCGTCAAACTTCAAGGGAAGTAGGGATTGGTAGGAATACTTTGTTTGACATTATTAAGGAAATTGAAATGTCTCGAGTTACACAGTCTCCATTAAGAAAACGAAGTTGCCGAGATGGTTACAATAAATTAGATGAAGTATCAAAAAGTACGATTAGAAGGCACATGCATTCATTTTTCTTTAAGAATGAGTTACCAACGTGCACAAAAATATGTGAAGCTATTAAAGGGGATGCCAGTTTACCTCCTTTAAAACGAACATTACTTTGGAGAATCCTAAAGAAACTAGGATTCAAGTGGAAAAGACGCACACGAAATAACATTAATTGAACGAAATGATATTATCTTATGGAGACGTCATTATTTGACAAGTATAAGAAAGTTTCCTGCAGAAGGAAGAAAAATCTATTATTTAGATGAAACATGGGTGAATGCAGGTTACACAAGAGCAAAAATAGGGAAAGATACAACGGTACTTAATCCAAGGCAAGAATTTGTTGAAGGTCTTTCTACTGGTTTAAAAGATCCATCTGGCAAGAGAAAGCAACTAATTGTGCTTCACATTGGCAGCGAAACTGGTTTTATGAATGGGGGTTTGTTATTATTTGAATCCAAGAAAACTGCAGATTACCATGAAGATATGAATAGTGAGGTGTTCATCGCATGGATGCAAAATATATTACCTTCTCTTGAGCCCAATAGTGTTATAGTAATGGATAATATGCCTTATCATTCTACTAAAACAGAAAAGTCACCTACTTTATCATGGAAAAAGGAGCCACTCATTGAACAGCTTTTAACCAAAGGAATTTTAGCTGATGATTCCATGCTAAAGATTGAATTGTTTGAGCTTGTAAAAGATTACACATCTTGTCATCCAGTTTCATACGTGGTCGATGAAATAGCTAGAGAAAGTGGCCGTACAGTTTTACGTTTACCTCCATATCACTGTAATCTTAACCCCATTGAACTTATATGGGCTCAAGTCAAGCATCATGTTGCGGCCAATAATAAGACATTTAAATTGGACGAAGTAAGAAATTTATTATTAGAAGAATTAGACATGGTTTATGCTGACGCATGGAAAAATAGCATTCATCACGTTATAACAGAAGAAAACAAAATGTATGATTTAGATAATATTGTTGAAAATGTATTAGAAAATTTGACTTTTACTGGAAATACTGGGTCATCCTCAGAATTTTCATTAGATTCAGGTTCTGATCTTGAATATGAGTAGTTTTCAATATATATATTCGTGAACAATATGTAACATAATGAACTGTGGTGTGTTAAATTTAGTTATGTGTGAGTGATGTTCTTGATTTAGATTCGTGTGTGTGTGTGATGTGTTAGATATAATTTTTTTTATACATACTTAGAAATTGTATAGTTTGGTTAATATAGTGAATAAAATCTAAACTAAATATAATTATATAATAATGTTTACCATATACATTCATGAGATTGTAAGTTCTTTCAGGTCCTCAGAAATTGTTCGACACCCTAGGTCTCAAGTAACTACCAGATATTGTGATAATCGTGGAATATTAATGAAATTTCTAAGTAGAAAATGATTATATAATTTTTTTAATATAATTATGTAAGTGTAGGTAAAAGATTTAATGTATATTATGCTAATAAAAGAGGGTTTTACGCTCATTGTGTTCAGACATTTACGAAAAAAATTGTTTTTACTGAACACACGGAGGTTCCCATAAGCAATTTCTCTTTTTATTTATTCTTTTTTTTTCAATTACATTGAAATCTGAACTGTAATCAAACCATATTTCTGCTAAAAGCAAAAAAAAATCATTGTACAATAGTAGCAATTTATCCCATACATAAGCAAAAAAGTAAGTATTAATCAGCCATAACTTGAAATAAAGGGACAAACACATGTTTAACCAAATACTGAAACTGGAAAAATGCTTACGTTTTACCTATCTTTTGGCACAAAACTGCTGTTTTACCCTTTTTAATATGTACTTACTTATTTTTGTAAAATGAAATATTTTTAAATACCTTTTTTAGATAATACAAAGGTATTTTTAATAATATAAAATATTATTACAAATCTGGTGTGAAGAACACAAATACAGGTTCACTATTAATATTTTTGTGAACATGTCCAAACATATCCCTCCCTGTATTTGAACCTGTAATGTTTTGCACCTGTATTTGTGTTCTTCACACCAGATTTTTTAATAATATTTTATATTATTAAAAATACCTTTATATTATACAAAACTGGTGGGGTTTTACCTACTCATGTATGTTTCAATTATTCTGATACCTTTTTTAGATGTATAAAATTTTCTATCCAAGTTATGTGAAATAAACTGCAGGTAAATGAATTTCCTTATTGCTCTCTCATTATATATACTATTAAAATAACTGTATTTTGGAAAATGCTATATTTTTTAAGCTAAACGATACACAAATATTATGATAATTATAATACACTGTCACCATCAATCCTTTAAATTTATAAGTTTCACATTTACACAAAAGTTTTGTTCTCTAATAAAATCAAAGAAAGATGTAAATATTTCTCCTGTAGTAATTTTAACAAATTCTCACTGTATTTACGCACAAATTTATTGTAGATGCAACACCTTCAAACAATAAATATCAGATTATAAGATATTGATTGAAATATTTTATATAATACCTTGCATTGGTATATATTTGCCGCTTCTTGCTTGAATAAAACTATTAAAGTCTAAGCTTTCTTAATAATAAATATGTTAATAAACAAACGTCAAAAAATAATCTTTTATATAGGTTAGTAGATTTATAACCTCAAATACAAATTATCTTTTTTTTTGAAATTCCTGTGTAAATTATACTCAGATTGCCGCGCCATCTGGTCCTTTCTTAATTGGAACGCATTATAGGGTTTCACTGGACAGCATTTTGATATTTTCACATAAGGTGAGATCCTCTTCCAGTTTCGTGTAGTTGTATTGTAACTCGATTCTGAGAGTATCTCTTCCCAACTGCGCGTGACCAATATATTCGATGTATATTCCCAAAGTTGGATAATGAATTGTATAATTCGCTTCAATTGGTCGGGCTATTATCATCAATAGTACGAACAAATACCAAATGCCTGGTACTCGTTACGAAATTGGATGTAACTTTTTGTTGTAACTTACGCATACATTTTTAATTTTCATTTATTTAGTGAAACAATGACACGTTGGATTAAGGGTCATACTGATTGTATGTCCTTTGCCAGTGATTTCGAAATTTATTGCAAAGTCTGTAAAATATCGTTAAAAAATTCCAAGAAATCTCACGTAAAACGTCACTTAGCAGCAGAAACACATACGCAGATATTAGACCCGTTGGAATCATGCAATTTTAACGAAGAACTGTGAAACTTTAATTAATGTAATAACTAGATGGGGTACATGGTTGGAAGCTACTAGTTTTTATGCAGAGAATTTCGATAATTTAAAAAAATTGGTTAGATGTTTAAATACAAATTCCAAATTAAGAAAATCAGTTGTACTCTCTCCAGGAACACTTTGGAAATTTGCTAAAACTATTCACTTATTTTGAAAATCAAAATAAAAAAATTAAATGATGGATTAACCACATTAGATGTGGCTGTCAATAATTTGAAAAATATTCCAAGTGACTTTGGATGTGGCTTTCGGCAAAAGTTTGACGCAGTTTTTAATAAAAATCAAGATTTAATAACATTACGGCAATTGTGTATGGGAACAATGTCTCAAAATCTAACTGCTAAATATGCTGAAATAAAGAATACTTCCAGTATGCACCTATACCCAGTTGCGATGTAGAAAGGACGTTTTCTATCTACAAGGATGTAGTTCATTCAAATTAATTACGAATTCATACTCCTTTACTCAACTTGAACTACAAAATGAACAAATAAAAATGTATTTCGTATTTTATAGATCACCACCCTTTAAAAATGCAAATTTTCAATAGTACGCCCTTGGGCAATGAGTCATGAGCCTCTCGTGTCCGGTCCCTACTAATCATATACAAAAATGATAGTCAAGTATCTCACTACTTTGGATTCTAATTCGATGGGCTGCAATAGCGGTGATACGTGCAAAAGTATTTTCTTAAATATATTTATTTATTTAAATGAATTTTGAAGTAATGTATTAATATCTCATATGTTCTTAATGAATATACGAGTATGTTACTATCTGGTAACATAATGAAGTTAATTATATTTTTTATACATAACTTATTACGAATGAATCTTTGTTACTCGGTTAAGCATTAAACAAAACTCCAATGTGTAGTAGCTTTTACTTTTATACGTTCATTTTGATATATTAGGATTTCATCATATCCATATTGATGTAAGTTTTTGTTTCGTCTTTAATAGACTTTGGTTCTGGTTTGATGGCCAGTGGTACAATATTCGTAATTGGCCTTTTTACGGTGTTCCCTCCGACTTTGTGTAAGGACACCACTCTAACTTTCCCATCTGTCCCTGGGTGTGCTTTACGAATTCTTGCCGGGAGCCATTTACTTGAACGTGTATCTTCTTTTTCCCAGAACTTTGCCAGTTGTTGATCTTCTGTTCGTGAGACCATACTACTCATGGTTGGAATACTTTTTTGTGGAATATTATAAATGTTTCCTGAAACGATCCATCCAGTCTCTGTGTTTTGTCCTAGAAGACCGTTTTCTATTTTTTGGATGCCATTCCATATGATTTGACCATATTCTTGAGCTCCAATAAGAATATCAATAGGTTCAGGTTTGTTGAATGTAGGATCGGCTAGTATTTGGTTTCTCCATTCGTCCATGTTTATTTCGATATTCTGTTGCGACATTGCGTGAATCAATTTAGTTAAAATGAGTGGGTCGACTGGGAAATGAATAGACTGGGAAAACGAGGTGTGAATTGAACTCTAACCTTACTTGTTGCAATTTTTGGTGTTTCGCTTCACGATCCATCGATTACTATATGTACCTTCTGTTTTGTGCCGCATGCTCTGTTATAAACGATACTTGTGATCCTGGTTCAATCAGAACTCGTAACAAGTCATGGGTCTTATTTCATGTTGTCGCTTTCACCAGTGCAGTAGTTAACAGTACGGAGCTTTCATTTCTATTGCTGGGACCATTGTTTCGTGTCAAATTGTCATTCAAGGCTGTGGTTGTGTGAGTATTGGTTTCAATAGTTTATATGGTAAGGTAAGTGGCCTAAATTCAGACACTGTCCGAAATTCAGACATGTTTCATTTTATTTCGTTAAAATAAGAAATCTACATTATTTGAAACCATTCTGAGACATCTTTTAGTGCAAGGCAATATTATATTTACCATTCCAAAATCGATTGCTGTTTTACCGACATTATGGTGGTTAATACCTAACCTACAAAGTGATTAGCTCATGGCGTCGTACATGTTGCGTCCAACTCCCGCGTTGTTCTAATAAGGTAAGCAGAATTAGACTATTTTATGTTTTGATGTAGGATGCACATAATTAAGAAAATTTGAATAACATTCGTTGAGATCGAATGAAAAGCCTTCAAAGTTTCATTTTAACGTAGTAGATATACCATTTTACGAGCTCTTGTTAAAAAAAAATAAGATGTCGAAATTAGGTAAAAATTAACAATCCGTTTCGTAATTCCGACATGGGGTGTCGGAAACGGGTACATGATAAAAGTAACAAATATCGCTCCTTCTCTTTCATTCCAACTAAAATAATATACTTTAAATATTTCCACATGTTTCAGTTCATTTTAAGCTTTGCGTCCAAATTCCGACACGGATGTCGGAATTAAGGACACGAAATGTTTGAATTAGGTACCTACTTAATTACACTTAAAATACTACATAATTTTTATGTTTATAATTTTTTTTTGTGGATGTACCTACTTTGGTACTTAAATACTTAACTATACTTATAATACTGAAGTATGTTCCTTTTTAACAGTATGTCAAAAAAAAACTGCAAATATAGTCAAGAAAATTTAAGACAGGCTTTAAATGCAATAAAAAATGGCACACCCTGTGCCACCGCTTCTAAACAGTATAAAATTCCACGAACCACTCTAATTAAACCTTCGGTGTTAACGGTAAACGAAGAAAATATATTATCCGAATCGATTATTAATATGGGGCGCATGGGTTTTCCTGTTTCAAAGGATCAACTGTTAGATAGTGTTTCCCTTTTGGTGAAAAATTTGGGGCGATCTAACAATTTTACGAATTGAAGGCCGGGCCGCCACTGGTATGATTTATTCTGCAAAAGACACCCTGATATTAGTGAACGAATAGCACAAAACTTATGTGCATCTCGAGCAGCAGTAAGTAAAAGCAAAATAGAAAATTGGCACAAAGAAATAGAAAACTATTTTATTTCATCTGGAATTAATATTACTGATCCTAAAAGGGTATTTAACACGGATGAATCTGCACTTTTTTGTCCCCAAAAGAACGTAAAGTTCTTGCCAAGAAAGGAAGTAAATCACTACATGATAGATCCGCTGACGATAAAGAATGTTTGACGGTCCTGATTACTGGTAATGCTGCTGGTCAACTAGCTCCACCAATGGTGATATACTCTTACGAAAGGATACCTAAGCATATAATGTCACATGTGCCTAAAGGTTGGGGAGCTGGAAAATCAAAAAGTGGTTGGATGACTGCTGAAACATTTTTTGAATATGTTACAAACATTTTTTATCCTTGGCTTATATCCGAGAATATAGTTTCCCGTAATATATTTAGACGGGCACAAATCGCATGTCACCTTACCTTTGACAGACTTTTGTAGAGAAAAGCAAATAGTCGTAATAAGTTTATTACCAAACTCCACCCACATCTTACAGCCCCTGGATGTGGGACTATTTAAATGCTTGAAAGCAAAATATGGAAGCATGAAGTTAAAAATTATAAAATAGCTAATAACTATAAAAGTTTAACGAAAGATGCATTTGCTTCCGTTTTAGGTATCGCTATAAAATCCATCTCAAACATGGAAAATATCTTTAAAAATTCTTTTAAAGCTTGTGGTCTGTTTCCTTTTAACGCAGATAACATAGACTACAGTAAACTGATTAATAATGAAGACAACTTGAGAGACGTAAAGGGGGAAGATCCTGAAGTAGTACAGCATTTACGATATCTTGAAAGTTATATTGAACCAGAAGTACTTAATAAATGTTACGAATTAATGGGTGCAGAATGGACAGGTGAAAACGAAGATAGTAGTTTGTATAATATTTGGTACAAAATGCATCGTAAGTCTGGTTTACCTTCTAACAAAGAAATAGTTGCGAATGTTGCAATAGATATAGAAGAGGGCTTGATTTTAGAAGAGGGCTGGGAAAATTTAATCGTATTGAATGATAATGTGGAAAATGATAATGTGGCAACTGAAAAAATAGCTCCAAAAGAGAGAGACGTTATGACCGAAACAAAGAACAACATGGATGTAGAGGATATAATATTAGGTATGACACATGAAAAGGCACATCTTGTGAAAGTTACCGAAACAGAAATGATGATGGAAATAGAAAATGAATGTGCTGTGACAGAAATTGAAAACGCACTAACTACTGAATTCGAAATGGAGGATAACAATACTGTTTTAGAGGATGTATCAGGTATGACACCTGCTACGAAAGTTACTGATATAGAGAGAGAGAGAAAAATATTAATGCGTTAGATGTATCAACTGAAGAAGAGCCTTCTATGACAGAGGTTGAAAAGTTAATATCTAATGTGAACGACATGGAGACTATATTAGAGGTAATAGAAACTATTCAAAATACGCCAGAAAAACATGTAGAGAGCATTGAAAACGAGTTACCAAGAGAGCAAAGAAACGAAAATGCGGAAAGCCAGGATCCTTGCAGAAGTACTAAACGTTCTTTAGTGTTACCCTCAGGAGTTATTGTACCATCTCCATTTAAAAATTCACTATTCTGGCCTGAACCAACTAAAGAAGTGAAATCAAGAAAGAGTCGTGTTAAAGTTCCTTCTGTTGGGACATCCGATGCTTGGAGAGAATACTTTGCGAAAAAAGAAGAAGAACAGAAAAGAATCATTCAAGAAAAAGAGGAAAGAAAGCGAAAAAGAGAAGAAAATAAGAAAATGCGTGAAACAAATATTAAAAAATCAAAAACAAGAAAAAAAAAGATCCAACAAGATGTAGAAGTAGAAGAAAACATGGAGGAGCTCTCAGAGACCGAAGAAGACTTATCTCAGGATGTAGACGAGTCGAAAAATAATCAAAATACAAATAATGTTGATGCAGAAACTGAAGTTGGTGAATTACAAATTGGCGATTTCGTAGTTGTCAATTATTTGGATGAATATTATCCGGCACAAATTACTGATAAAAATGAAGAAAAAGTCTTAGCTAAAGCAATGGTTAAGGCTGGTACAGATAAATGGAAATGGCCCAATGTGAAAGATGAAATTTGGTATGACTATGATGAAATTGTTCAAAAAATCGAGCCTCCCGTGGAAATAAATTGAAGAGGATTTTTTTCTGATAAATATTTAAAGAAACATGTTTAATGCCAGAAATTTGTTTGCAATGTTTTTGTTCAAAATTTTAATAAAAAATATAATCAAACCTTATTGCTTGGTATTTAGTCTGAATAACGTTCCACTAAATGTCTGATTTAGGATCACTGTCGGAATTGCATTCACTAATGTGTCTGATTTCAGAACAAATTACACTCTTCGTGTCGGAATTAGGTGCTACTGCCAATATTGAAAAAAAAACTATAAACATTAACTTCTATAAACATATATCATAAATTAATGGCCAAATATTCTAAAAACCATTACTTTCATAAAACTAACCCCGACTAGCGTCATTGCATAATTATGGCTTCTATTGTACTAAATGTAATAAAAATACCTTAAGATGTCTGAATTTGGGCCATCTACCTTAAATGATTTTTAGTAATGTTTCGACTTATCAAAATGCAATAGTGTATCATGAGCTCTATTACATGTTTCGCAACGGTTCTTACTTTGACATTGTGTTTTATTGTCATGTGTGATAAACAATTGTAACACAGTTTATTTTCTTTAATAAATTTCGATATCTCAACCGTAGACATACTCGTTTGTAGTCATTTACAAACATCTAACAGTACCGAATTTATTGTACGTCCTGTATTGTATACACATCGTATATCGCAAATTTAACTTCAGAATTGTGTATCTCAGCACGGATTCTACTACAGCGCCATCTATCCCTCAACGCAAGTTTAATAAACGCTTCTACATACGTATGTTCCGTCTCTTTATACTCTTTCATTGAACGCTAAGTTAATAGCGTGTTCGATAATACATGAAAAAGTGATGGCAAAGTCATGGCCGGAAACGTTGTAACGAAGTTCGCTTTCAAACTTAAGATTATTAGCGAATGTTTGCACTTGTTTAATTCAATGGGAATTAAAAGCGCAAAATAGTCTTAAATTTGGAGAGCGGTGTATATTTGTGTAAATATATTTATTAAGAATATTGTGTAATTGTACTTGGCTGCATGCTTGCTTCGTGTGAACACGAAAATATCCGACCCCTTCTTATTGTTCACGCCGGCGTGAATATATTCCACTAAATATTCATAGAAGTGAAACCCCTTCCAATAAGAAGGACCGTTTTTATTCAATATTTTCTATGTAAAAGGCCCAAAATTACACAGAAAAGGTAATTATTCAGCCATTCAATCCGAGGCTTCCAGACTAATACTAGAGATACCCCCGACCTTTCCTCCAACTTTAGTTCAACGCTGATATGATTTAGCGAAGAATTAAGGAACCATCTCTCTTCTGCTTTTATATTGACATTAGTTGAGGCATAAGTAGATGAGTTATATTTCCCGAAGATGACATTGGTGGTCTTCCCCCGCACTCTACCTTCTTCTAAGTAAAGATTCTGACACCGTTTTATGTTGCATTTGTACGAACCGTTTCCGATAATTTTCAGTACAAACGTGACATCCGTTATATTCAGAAGTCTTCTGCATCTGAAGGGAAGGTCGAGGGAGAAGAACTAGGAAAGTGACCGTAAGCTCTCTCATCTCTAGTGTTAATGTCACCGAAACAAACAAGATAAAACTTTGTATTAAAGAAAGCTGAATAGTTCAAAAGTAGATGTTTTTTTTTCTTGTCAAAGATGAAGGCAAATAAAAGCAATTTGTTTCGTATCACAGAAGTTCCCGAAATACTAGTAACTCCAGTAACAGAGATAACTATCTAGAAATTTTGAGTTACTAATAATCAACCCGTATTAGATTTATTATTCAGTATATTATAAATTCCTGAATTATTGGTAATTATTATATTCCCCTAAATATTCTTTAATCAGAATTCCCGACTAGTAATTAGAAAGCAGTAAAGTTATAATCCCAGAGATATTTAGAATCTCACCGTCCGCCGAATTCACGTAGTTAATATATCGCAAATTTCATTTCATTTTTTGGAAATCAGTCATATAAACAAAACTCTACGGTTAAATATCTATTGTCTGTTTTGTTTAACGGATAACGTATGTGTGAATACGATACGATAGAATCTTTTCGTTTGTGCACGAAGAATAACGAGACCAATTAATATGTTCAAAATACACGTTTTGGTTAATTATTTTCTTTAAATTAAGATTGTTGGTTTTTTTTTTGTTAATAAATATATGTATATCGACGATTGTAAATATCCTTCCGGTGAAGAAAATATCATATGTATGTGAATTTTTTTGAAGAAATTTGTTAGATTAATGTTACTAAAAATATATTTGATTTTATTTTATTACATTTGTTATTAGATACAAATTCACGAATCTCATTTATGTTTATAGAAATATCACGAGAATATAGAGAATAAACTTACATTTTTTTGTTATTGTTATCCAATGCCTTTCTCTTAATACACACAAAAGCGACCCCACAGCTTGAGAATAACACTCACACGTGTTAGAAAAGAAAAATAGATATATTATAATATATCGTCCAAAATAAGTTAATAAAGATTTACCGAACTCTTTCAACTACGATTGCAACTACCCGAAATTGTGCAAGAAACTCACGATGCTTTTAGTTTAACATCGATAGTCGTTAGTTTCAAATAAATTTTAATTGTGACTTTTGGTTTCTCTATCAAACTGATAAATTCAAAATTACCCTGTTGACGCAAAAGACCAACAGCGCCGCCACGATATTATTTTGAATTACCGATTCATGTACACTCACTGACATAAGTTTTGTTTTTGGTATTTTAATTCACTTACTAAGAAGTGAAAGTTAATATTATAATTAATGTATTTAATTATGCCGACTCCGATTAAAGTACAAAGCAACCGACAAATAAATCATGTTGATTTATTAAGTAGTTAGTAAGATATTTTAATTATAATTAGTTATAATTAACCGACAGTGAGAGATACAAACCGACACCGTCCCAATTTGACCTTCTTAAGCTGGAACAGAGACACTGGCAAATTTTTGACGTGCCCAATCGGCCCAAGTAAGAAACCTCGTCCCAACGTATATTGTATTTTTTTTCCTGCCATTAACCATTAGTTGTTACCTACCATGTAATGATTTAACTCCGTTGCCGGCCGTACACTGTGCACAATAATCATAAAACTGTCTTTTAGCAGAGGCGGATGATACGTCTCCGACGGACCACGGCTGCATAAATAATTGATATTTGATCATGTTATTGTATTTAAAAAGGTTTAAATTTTAATTCGGATTAATTTAATTTCAGACATTGCGTACTTTCACCACTGGAGGTTGACAAGCTAAAAGTAGAAAGGCGTTCATCTGTGAGAAGCAAAGGCAGAAGGTGGAAACGTGGAATATACAAATGTTCACAATGCAAGTTCAGAACAATGTACAACGCCGACTTCAGACGCCACACTAATCAACATTACGAGGTAAAAATGTACAAATGTGGAATTTGTCGCCGAGGGCACAAAACGAGAGAATCTCTGAAGATGCACATGGAAAAAATTCATCCCGGCAATGAAAGTAGAGATGTCGGAAAACACTATATCAAATCTAATGTTAAAAATCTAAAAGAAGGATCTCCACATTTTCACGATTGTGAAGAACAATGTAGATGCTTGAAATGCAAATTTCGCACAAGAGACAAATGTCACTTAACATCACTAAAAATAAAACATCTGAAACAAAAGAATTATAAATGCGCAAACTGTGAATACAAGGCAAACAACAAGTCAGTCTTAGAGAAACATATAAAAACGAAACATCTGAAACAAAAGAATCTTAAATGCGCAGAGTGTGAATACCAGACAAACTATAAGTCACTTCTACAAATACACATAAAAACAAAACATATGAAACAAAAGGATTATAAATGCGCAGTGTGTGAATATAAGGCAAGCAGGAAGTCAAATTTACATGTGCACATAAAGACAAAACATCTGAAACAAACGGATTTTAAATGCGCAGAATGTCAGTACCAGACGAACCACAAACAAAATTTTAAAATTCACGTAAAAACAAAACATCTGAAACAAAAGGATTTTAAATGCGCAGAGTGTGAATTCAAGACAAGCTACAAATCGGGCCTAGAAAAGCACATAAAAACTAAACATCTGAAACAAAAAGATTTAAACTGCGCAGAGTGTGAATATCGGACAAACCGCAAGTCACATTTACAACTACACATAAAATCAAAACATCTGAAACAAAATGATTTCAAATGCTCAAAGTGTGAATATCAGACAAACTACAAGTCATATTTAAAAACACACATCAAATCAAGACATCTGAAAGAAAATGATTATAAATGCGGAGAGTGTGACTACAAGACGGCCTGGAAGTCAAACTTTCAACTGCACATAAAAACAAAACATCTGAAACAAAAGGATTTAAAATGCGCAGAGTGTGAATACCAGACAAACTACAAGTCAAGCTTAGAAGCGCACGTAAAAACAAAACATCTCAAAGAAAATGACTATAAATGCGCAGAGTGTGAATACCAGACAAACTTCAAGTCAAACTTAGAAGCGCACGTAAAAACAAAGCATCTCAAAGAAAATGACTATAAATGTGCAGAGTGTGAATACCAGACAAACAACAAGTCACATTTACAAGAACACATAAAATCAAAACATCTGAAACAAAAGGATTTAAAATGCGCAGAGTGTGAATACCAGACAAACTTCAAGTCAAACTTAGAAGCGCACGTAAAAACTAAACATCTGAAACAAAAATATTTGAAATGCGCAGAGTGCGAATATCGGACAAACTACAAGTCATCTTTAAAAGGACACGTCAAAGCAAAACATCTGAAAGAAAATGATTATGAATGCGCAGGGTGTGACTTTAAGACAAGCAATAAGTCATATTTGCAAGTACACATAAAAGCAAAACATCTGTAACAAAATATTTTAAATCCCCAAAGTGTGAATACCAGACAATCTTAAAGTCAAACTTAAAAATGCACATAAAAGCAAAATATCTGAAACAAGAGGATTATAAATGCTTAGAGTGTGAGTACAAGACTGGCTGGAAGTCGAATTTAGACGTACTATCGTGAGCAATTGAAAGTAAACGCACTATTATAGCTGCGTAAATTTTACCAAATTGTCAAGCTAATGTCATTTATGTTATGATTAAATGCTGACACTGGCACTTCAAAAGTACTGTATACATTAGATAAATTTTGAAATTTCGACATGAGTAGTTATGTTACACGCTCTGACCTTGTCAAAACCGGTTTCTCTTATGGGAAAATACATGCATTTTAGCGACTTCCGGTCAGAGAGAATCTCTCTATCCTTTTCTTTGGAACTGTCCTTGTTTGCGCAATGCAAATAAGATGCTAATGAGGGTCGGTCCGAGATGTATTTCAATAATTTTAAATGTAAATATAGATTTTATATTTTAATGAATGTCAACGACTTGTTCTTTTTAAGTTTACATTTTTAAAAGTTAATAAAGGTGCCGACAATAATCAAACCATATTTTCCATACCTCTGTATTATTCCTTAACCTATTAAATGATATTTTATTAAAGACCATTTCAATATCAGTAAAATACTTTTTAAATTAATTTAAAATCGGACATTCCATTCAAAAGATATAACGAATTTAAAAATGTCAATCTAAAGAAAAATAATGTTATAAACGAAATATCTAAAGATCTATTAAGTAAATATATAACGGCATATAAATGTATGCTTTCGTTATTATAGACGTGTATTTTAAAATTTTTAATTTGCCTGTTCTTAAATCATTTCATTTAATTAATACAAGTAAAAATATATCATTTTGCGTTTATAATATAGACGTGTACGTTTAAGACTTCTCTTATATGCATTTATACCACGTATTTAAGTAAATATATGCTTAAATGTTTTTTTTAAATTTCATTGCGACAAGAGTTCAAAGAAGAGAGTCAATATTATTTAAAATTTATTCTCATGTGTAAAATGCTTTAATGAATGTCAACGACTTGTTCTTTTTAAGTTGTACGTTGATAAATGCAGGTACAAACAGAAATTCCAATATGTATATAAAGGCTGTAGCACTATGCATCATTGAATGTGAAGAAAACGTTTGCGAGTATAACGTTGTGTTTTTGCATTCAAAGTGTTAATATGACAGACGAAATATCTAAAGATCTATTAATAGAAGTGCAGCAAGAGTTCAAAGAAGAGAATCATTTAAACCGTGTGTTTTCTAAATGGTGTAGTCAACCCTGGCATGAATTTGAGTTTGAACTGATGGCTACCGAGACAGTTTGGGCTCAAATATTCGACGCAATAGCCCTAAACTACTATGAACTTTATAAAACGAATTTATTATATATGTGTGATGTGTACGATCATTATAAATAAATCTTATTTAAATAAAAATGACGTCCTGGGATATGGTAATGAGGAGAAGAGTGGAAACTTGTCTGTTCATATGGTTTAGTTGAAATGGCATCGCCTGTGAATTCGAACGTGTCAAGTGAATTTTCTCCAAATCATATGCTTGATAATATGTTGCGGGCATATGAAGATGAAATACTGCGAGAATATCGATTAATAAACGAAGTTCGTTACAATATAAATAAATTCTACTATGTATCAACGGGATTTAGTGCTGCGAGGGGTTTTCTCCCAGTGGTAAAATTGGCAAACTCCAGGAGATGTATAACATTCACAAAAAATGAATGGCACGATTTCCTAAACACTCAATGGTCGATTATTGAAGATCACATCAAGAAAAGTAAACAGCAACAACAGGAGCTGTGTGTAGAGAGTGAAAAAAATGCGTTATCTATTGTCAATATAGTGGAAATGATTCGCGTAATATATACAAGGGATAGACGAAATCAACCTATTATTAAATTAGAACGAGGTAATTTGGAAATAATGTTAGATAGAACGCAAGTGGTAAAATTAGCGAGTTTACTAGAAGTTATTAAGAATAGATTAGAGAGATTGAATATAATGAATTTTCCCGAATATTACAATTCGGTGCTATGCACAACTCTTCGTAATTGTAATGGTGATACATCAACAATTGAAACTTATATTCGCAATTGGCTATTCTTCTCCACCAATGACGGTGTTAATAGTAAGTGGTATTCTGAATATGTGGACATTTTTCTTGAAATACTAGCGCGTCAGAGGGATAAGTTTAGACGCGATATTGGCTCGCTAATAGTTGGTAGTATTTAAAGAAAATGTTTAAGACAAACGAAATAAACAAAATCGTTGAAAAAGTGGGTGCGATATTAAAAAAACTGGACAATGGACAATCTTTGGAACCGGACGATATAAACTATATTCCATTGCACGTATTAAAGGTAAAAGTGCGTCCATTGCAATTGGAACGTTATTTTTCGTCGTTATCGGAGGAGAAGCAGAAAAAATTACTACGATATTTGCCCTGTCACGAGCACTATAACCGCGACGATGATGAAGAACATATCGATGGTCCACCACCACCAAAATATATGTGCTTTATATGTTGTAAAAAGAAAATGTTTAAGACAAACGAAATAAACAAAATCGTTGAAAAAGTGAGTGCGATATTCGAAAAACTGGACAATGGAGAATCCTTGGAACCGGACGATATAAACTATATTCCAGTGCACGTATTAAAGGTAAAAGTGCGTCCATTGCAATTGGAACGTTATTTTTCGTCGTTATCGGAGGAGAAGCAGAAAAAATTACTACGATATTTGCCCTTTCACGAGCACTATAACCGCGACGATGATGAACATATCGATGGTCCACCACCACCAAAATATATGTGCTTTAGTTGTTGTAAATTCTAAAAAATGTATTGTAATGTAAAAATAGGTAAAGAATAAAAATTATAGAACGACTTTGTCTTTTTATTTATTTTATTTATTCCTATATACAGGGGACAAGAATGTAATTATACAATGTTTGATTTTTCAATCCAAGTGTTGTGTGATTTGTCGAGACCGAGCCACTTCACATACACTTTGTTACCTTTGCTTCTCAGCACCTTTTCAACGAGATAGACATCCTTATGCTTCGCCTTCAGCAATTCTTCTTGATAAAAAACACCTTTAATTGGATTACCACTCATATCTTGTAGCAAATATGTAATAGGATTAGTATGTTGCATTGTAACTATTTTAAATAATTCAGTCGAAAAATTGGGCGTATAACCCTTCTCAAACAAACTCTTGTGTTTACTAATTCGAACAGTGTCACCTATTGAGAACTTATTATTGGGAACAATATTAATATGATTGTAGACTGTAGAAAGTAATAGAGCTTCCTTCTGTTGAGTAACATCTACAGGTTTCATACCAATTGTTCTGTTTTGAATTGTTATACCGATTTGCAACATTATCCAATAAATCTAACCACTTATATTTACCGATTAAACTAAAATGCTTGTATAACTTCTCCTTTATCGTACGAATCACTCTCTCTACAATGGAAGCTTTTATCACGCTAAATGTGGAGTAATGGTTAATATTGTGTTTGATCATCAGAGCTCTAAACTGATGATTAAAGAACTCTACCATCATCCGTTTGCAAGTTGTTTGGAACTCGACCTTTTAGTAGAATTTTGTTCATAGCATCTTTAACTTCCACAGCAGTTTTTGATTTTACAGGTTGCATCCACAAGTATTTGGAGAAGCAATCGATGACCACTAAAATATATCTATACCCTCTATTTTCACGAGCATATGAGCCAAATTCGGCCAAATCAACCTGCCATAAATCATCCAGACCTTTAATTACTGTCCGTCTTCTGGGAAAGTTCTTCCTAACAGGTTTGTGTAACTCATTAACAATGTCACCCTTTATCTTACTCATTCTTCTTCTTATGGTGTCATTTGTTGTTGCTGCTGCTGTTGTTGTTTCTGTTCAATATCAAGTATACGCTGTTTCAAATTACTTATTTCCTTGTCGGTGACAGATTTGTCAGACTTTAAATTATATTTCACACTGTCAATTTTAACTTATTAGTTGTTGCATTAATACTTCGAATGTCCACCAGTTCTGTATCAACTTCCTCTTTCAAATGAGTGAAGTTACTTTGAACATCTGTCAATGCATTCTGAAAACCGTCAATTTTCGGTTTGGCTTCATCGATATCCGCTCGTAATTTAAACATATCGCTCATAATTTCAAACGTATTCGGTTTTCGTTTATTGAATTCATCTAATATATTATCAACGTATTTCTTATTGACACAATCCGCATCTTCCTCGGCTAATGCCACATTACATATACGTTTGTTTTGGACATCGTAATTTCCATCTGGAGTACGAGGAAACAAAGTGTGTGGAATAGAAGTAAGTATATTATCACCGCCAATATGTCTTCCGAATTTATCTATAATCATCTGGTCAGATCGGAATTTATCTACGCCATGATGACGACCAAATTTGTCGATCCCCATCGTAAAACTAATGATTATAGTAGGTCGTTTACGTTTATATATAACTATTTTTAATCAATTACTTCTATCTCTCTAAGTTCCTCAATAATAGAAGCTATCTCATTGTCATGATTAGAGTGACCGGCATTCTTGGAAGCGACTAGTAGACGTAATCTATCTACTAATTCGTTAATATTATCCCAATACACATGCTGATATGGTGCGTTAGTAACTCTTAATTCACTTCCTATACCAGCACCTTCACTGCGATGTGTAAAGTCGTATATAAGAGGTCTAATGATTTTCCTGTAATTAAACCCAGCGCTTCCCTTCACCCTTTTTTTCGCATCAAACTTTAAATGATGTACGGAAGTTCGTTTTAATATATCATGGTACCTATGCTCATCATCTTTGGTGAACTCGTCAGGTTCTTTCTTAAATATAAGATCGTAAAGACCCGGCGTACCTCTATAGCGTATTCCATCAACCATTATATCATCGCCATCAAAATCTAATATACTTCTACCGATTTTCAATTTATTCGAAGCAGGATCCAAATGGACACCGTAGGTGTAATCAAAGTCTCCCTCCACATCCAACAGTAAACCATCTATATACATTGCAGGTAAGTTATTGTATTGCTGAAGATATGCTTCGACGCTATCAGGATTTACGTCAATCATTTGCTGATAGTCCCGACGTGCTTGATTCATTGTTTCTCTTATATCTTCTTCCTCCACTTCTTCAGGATCAAGGGTAAATTGTGTTTCTGCGGGAACACTGGTTTCAGGTGGTAACGTTTCATCATCAGCAACTGTTGCTGATGTGCTGATGTTCGCTTTCTGTCGGTCTCCGAGTCATTGCCAGAGATGAAAAAAGTCTCCTCGGTCTTGTACGGCGTCTCTTGGAAGGTATAGATAATCTACGCGATCTAAGAGCTCTCTTAAGAGATGACGATTCTTTCATAATAGCAGGGGATCTTTCATCATCCATTTCCTCCTCGTCCCCATCCTCTTCTTTCTTAATATGGGTTAGTTCAATTAATTCTTTAATAGGTTCAATAATGGGTTTAAAATGTTGTAAAGCTATATCGTCATGTTGTAAACGGTTACGCTTTAAAGCTAAATGTTTTTTTCGAACAGCTTTACTAGCTTTGATAATCTGCTCTTTAAGGTTTCTCCATTTATCCATTTTCCCACTATTTAGATCGACGCAAGAATGGAAACTAATCGATTACATTCCATAGTCGTGTAATATATAACAATCTAACATTTTTCTATATCTTCCCTTATTATTGTCACTGTCTTTATCGATTACTAGAAATCCATGTTTATCTTTCCAACATGTAGCACACATTAATTTAAATTGATCGAATGTCATATCTGTGTTTACATGATCTTCATAAATATGATGTAAATTAGTATCATCTTGTTTAAAGAGAATTATGAAGTTTGCGTTGTCACGTATTAAATGCTTGGGTATGCGTGTATAGGTTTGACAAAGGTAGAAACAATCTACACTCTTATGTCTACCCATACTAAAATACTCTCGAATCTTTTCCTGCTTATCGCAAGCGACATCGTCGAAAATGAATACTGAATTTTCCAGAGCTTGCGATGGATCTATTACATCGTCACTATCTTTGTAGGGAAAATATTTCACATTCGATACTTTACTAATCACGCTCTCCAAGAATCGATATTTTGACTGGTACAATGACTTTGAATATACGTAGACATTATTAAATTTGAGACCATTCCCTTCAATCAACAAACTGAGCATTACGTTTGTCTTTCCACAGTTAGAGGTACCGCAAATGATGCATCGAATTGTATTCGGTAGCAAAGAACTGTGTTTCACATAATTTGGTTTCACGCCCCCACCATTACCAATATCCAGATTTCGCACAGTGAGCGAATGCTTTTGTTTTACTAATCGCATTCTTATCGTTGACTGATATATAAATTACACGAGCAAACATATTTAAATCATTAATATGATACTGTTCAAGGAGGGTGGTGGTTTACTTAATTCTATAATTAATAAATTGCCAATAGAATTACACATTCCATCCTATCAATACTGTGGACCAGGCACACGTTTGGAGGAACGGCTTAAGCGTGGTGATACGGGTATTAATCCTTTAGACAAAGCCTGCAAGGAGCACGACATCGCCTATTCACAAAACAAAGATCTTCAACAACGTCACAAAGCAGATCAAATTTTAGAGAATCAAGCGTGGGCCCGTGTAAAATCGCAAAACGCCAGTCTGGCAGAGAAAGCCTCCGCTTTGACAGTAGCAAGTGCTATGAAAACCAAGAGGAAATTGGGTATGGGTATCGGAAGAAGAAGAAGAGAGGAAACATTCGATTCTCCACTTCGAAAATTCATCAGAGGCAAGATTAGAATGGGTAAAATGAGGAAGAGGAGGACGGGTAGAGGAGTTAAAAGGTCCGCTTTCCGAAAGTCTGTACTGATGAAAGTTGGAAACGTCATGAAACGTTTCAAACATGGTGATGATATTAGAAAAGGTGCCAGAATGGCCCTTACCGCTGCTAAATTAGCGGTTAAAGATATCGGTGGAAGAAAAAGAGTGCGAACACCTCGCGTAATCCCGTTCCCGAAAGCAGGAGGTTTTTTACCACTTATACCACTATTTGCAGGGTTAAGTGCTTTGGGCGGTTTGGCAGGGGGAGCTGCTGGTATAGTTCAAGCTGTTAATAAGGCTAAAGCTGCACAGCATGAACTCGACGAGGCGCATCGTCATAATCAAACAATGGAGGCGATAGCATTGGGAAAGAAAGGTAGTGGTCTGTATTTAAAACCCTATCGTAGAGGTTTGGGATTATTTTTGGGACAGAAAGAAAAGACGAAAAAAAACTATTAAGTCGACTGCCACGCAGAGCTCTTACTGATATTGACATTGCAAACTATGGACAACATATACCATATTTTCGCGGTGTATATATGAGAGACAATTTACCAAAATCCAAACCGTGTAAAACTGAGTGCGCAGTCGTTAATCTCTATTCTAGTACCAATATTGGAACGCATTGGACCGCTTATTATAAACGTGGTCGCACCGTATACTATTTCGATTCCTTCGGTAATTTGAAACCACCCATTGAATTGCTTAACTATTTCAAGAATTGCAATATTATTTATAACCATGAAAGGTTTCAACAATTCGATGATATAAATTGCGGACAGTTGTGTCTACAGTTTCTATATAATAAGACTCTCAATGGTTGAAGATCAATTATGTCACAGACTTTTACATGAGTAGGGAGGCGCAATGTGCTCTCTACAACATATTACCCTCCAATTGAATTAAATCCTGAACACGAATATGCGCTGGGATTAATTGGTCTGCATACATACAATACAATACACAACATCACAGAAAGGAATAACAAATTTTATTATGATAATGGAAAAGTTATTCACATACCCTCTGGAGCATATGAAATTAGTGATATAGAAACGTACCTACAAAATAGGTTAACTGGTTCGAAAAGTGAAGGTAAAAAGAAGGATGAAACATTTTCGTTAAAAGCTAACAACAGTACTTTAAAGTGTGAAATTTTAAGTCGACATGTAGTAGATTTTCGACCGGGAGACAGTATTGGTCGATTGCTCGGATTTACCGCAAGACTGTTGGAGTCGAATAAGCATCATGAATCTGATGCACGCGTACAAATTATAAAAGTGGTTACTGTACGTGTTGAATGCAATATTACCTCCTCAGCATTCTATGACGGACGTCTAATCATACTATCTACGAGTTCTTGCCAAGTGTTGAACCTCGTTTCTCAATTAATATAGAGCCTAGAAATATAATTTATTTACCAATAAACACAACTCAAATAGATAACATCACACTTAACTTGCTTGATCAGGACGGTGATCCAGTCAATTTTGAAGAAGAACAAATAGTTATTCGATTGGAGTTGAAGAGAATCTAAAAATGGGTTTGGTTTTCAAAGAGGGTAGGCAACATTTGACGCAATATAAAACAGAAATGTCATCGTTTACTCCTCAGTCATTCAAGAACGTGCTAACACGTGAAAACATATTATTTCTGAAGTCTTTAGGATTAAAAGTGAACCAGAAGAAAAGAGAAAAAAAGTCTGAAAAGTTGCAAATTACCGATGACTTATACTTTGATGAAACCATCACCAAACAAGAATACCACGCCTATTATCCAGTATCTAATAATTTTGGTTTGAATGATGAAATACGAATACCTGTTTGACATCAGGATGTATACACAGTCCCAGGTGATAGTCATCTTTACATTGAAGGACGGTTTACCGAAAGTGACCAGGGCACTGGCGACTGCAAGTTAACAAATAACGCCTATGCATTTCTCTTCAAGCAAATTCGATATGAGATCAATGGTGTGGAAGTGGATAGATGTACCAATCCTGGAATTACGAGCACCATGAAAGCTTACGTTTCGTACAGTGATAATGAAAGCAAAGCTCTACAAATGTCCGGATGGTGTCCATCATTGGATGAACAACCAACAGTATTTATTAAGGACTTTACTGCTTCCATTCCGCTTGCTTTTATTTCCGGTTATTTCGATTTAAAAAAAAATTTGGTCAATATGAATCAAGAGCTTATATTACTGCGAAGTCGTACTGACAGTAACTCTTACAAGAACACATTGAGAGGTGGGACAAAAACTGCCAAAATTAAAATTACAAAGATTGTGTGGCATTTACCACATTGTGGTTAACGACGAGACTCGTTTACATCTTTTGAAGACACTTAATAGTAACAAGCCAATATATATACCATTTAGAAAGTGGGAGCTGCACGAATTACCTTCTATACGTGTAAATAAAACAGATATTTGGCCAATAAAAACTTCAACTAATATGGAAAGGCCTAGATATGTTATCGTCGCTTTCCAAACTCGAAAGAAAGATAATATTAATGAGGATGCGACAGATTTCGATCATGCTTCACTCACGAATCTTAAACTTTACTTGAATAGTAATTCATATCCATATGATAAGCTAAATCTTCAGATGAATATTAAACGATATGCAACTGCCTACCGAATGTACACTGCATTCCAGTCGGCTTATTACAACAATAAACCTAGTCAACCAATTCTTGATTATGAAAAATTTCTTACCAAGACCTTGTACGTGATTGACTGTTCTAAACAGAATGAATCAATTAAGACGTCCGCTGTTGACGTGAAATTAGAAATGGAATGTGATGCAACATTTCCAGCCAATACCACAGCGATGTGTTTGATTATACACGACAGCGTTGTACAATATTTCCCGTTGAGCGGAGTGGTAAAGCGAATTGTATAAGGACTGGTTTTATGAATACTGGTGCAGTTATTGATCAGTTTGTGATACGGCTAGTATGTCGAAAGTTGTGGTTATCGATTTACAAGGAGTTTTATTGAAACATGGATTTATGGTAAAGGAATTAGCTATCGGCGATGGTAAAAAAGTTAACCATTACGTTTTTAAACCGCGTGTGCCGTATAGACGTTTAGATTCTGCTGAACGACGACAAGTGCATTGGCTCGAAGATAATCACCATGGAATACGCTACAACGATGGCAATACAAATCCAGGGGAAATACCTAATATTTTGAAACAATTCACCAAAAACGTGGACCTCGTTTTTGTCAAGGGCAACCAAAAAATTACATTTTTGCAGAAATATATAGAATATTAGAATATTAAATTTAGAAACTTTTTATAATGTTTCCAAATTAGAGCAAACGAATATCGGTTGCTGTATGTATCACGAAACTGATTTTAGTACTTGTAGTTTACATAATCTATATGTATTGATAAACTATTTACATGAGAATAAAATGATTTAACTACTATGTTGTCTTTTTCTTTTTGTTTTTTACCTGAGGGAAAAAAAATACATTTTTGTTGTTTTATACATTTATTACAAAATTACAATAACGCATAAATTAATATGGACAATTCTTTATACATACATAGATTTACACTGATTATAAACAAAAATTACAGTAATATGTAAAAACAAGATTTTATAACTTAATATGCATACTCATTAAAATTGTTCAATAATAATTAAAGTAAGCAAGAACTCAATTATAAATGAAGTGTAAAAATATTTTTTTTACCTTTTCCTTTAATGCTGATTCATCCATATTGATGGGATTATTAACGGATATTTAGTGTCTATGGAAATATTTACAAGTTTGGAATAGAGTAATCCCCAGGGTAGTGTGGATATATTATCTAGTTGTATTTGCCTTTTGTCGTCGTTGCCATTTAATGATCTCTTACTTATTTCTGTTGTGTACAAATTATGGTTTTTACACGTGATTGAATTAAATTTTGAAAAAAAAGTTTTTTTTATTAAATAAAGCATCTTTGTACGAATCAAATGTAATTTCTCTTAATGCCGATTTGCCTATACCTTTAGCCTTTTTAATTTCCCAATCTTCACTGAATTTTATTGAGTACATTTTCGATCGGAGTCCGACAAATTCTTGTATTATTTTGGAACACCCTTCGTCTTTCATGAGCCCCAAGACCTTCTTGTTTACTAAAGGTATATTGAAAGGATTATTAGGCGGGTAGTCAATTGTATCAAAATATTTTAAGCAATCCCTACGTACAATTTCATAAATATTAAGTTCATCTTCATCATTTATAAAATGGTATATTAAGCTATCCATATCAGTATATAATAAATCACATTTACGCATTAATTTTGTGAAATAATTGTAGTGGTAGTCGTAAAGGAGAGTTTTGCTAATATCAAGAACTGATAAACCTATATATATATATATATGGGTTTATTAAATTTAATGATTTCCTTATTCATTTCAATGGCTATCAAGTTTTCATTAAATATTGTACATGATTTAAAATTTGGTTTGGATATAAGAGATTTCGCACCCCCCCGTCCATCCCACTTCGTTACTAATTTAATATTTCTATGGTTTCGTATATTTTCTAAAGTTTTTCCAAATATAGCATTATTTTTCAGTTTATATAGATTCTTTTCAAAGGGTTCTGTGGCAGCGGCCCTAAGGTTATTATTTAAGTCAATATACGGTTTCAACTATGGGGATTGTTTAAATTTTAAAGCTATGTATTTTATACAATATCAAACCTAACTTCAAAGCCTGTATTAAACTTGTATAGTAAAGAACATATTTTTCCTTATCAAGCAAAGTGGGTAACAAGGGAAGATCTTTATGAATTTCATGTAAATTCTCAGGATACAACACTGTAACTTCTAATATATAACCATATTCATCTCGTTCAAAGTAATTGTGCGAATTTAAACGTGACAAGATGAAATCTCTAACACTCGAAATCGGTGTCCCAGTGAAACTGTGCATAAGGCAGAGGTTTTGATAGAGCTAAACCGTACATATTGTTTATATCGAAATAGGCGATAAATGAGTTAGGTTTGGTAGAATCATAATCGGGAAGATATTTATTATTTGCTTTAGCATATCTCTTTGATACTTGAACTAATCCACCCCTTATCGCCTTCTCACAGAACAGAATCATATCAATGTCCGTCAAGAGTTCTATTTCAGCCCTAGTAATTTTCAACATTGCACTGTATGAAAAGCCGGCACATGTATAGTAGTTGGCAGGCTCTAGACCGTATGTATGGATGCAAAGCTTACGATATTTTTCGAATATGTCTGTTAATAAGAGAACGTCCGTTTTCAAATATAAATCGGAGTAGGCACCTAAATTATTTATATTGAATTCATTCCATATAAACTGAGCGTAATTATAATCTTCATCGGATATGTGTAAATTATTTAACGCATTATAAAAGTGAGTTCTATCGGGTAATTGTGTTTCTTGTAATCTAGAAAAGTCATTTACATAATCGTATGGGTAAAATGCCTTTCCTAATAAGATGGTTATACTTATGTGGTAACGCCATTTTTTAAAAAAACAGTCATTTTCATTCAAACACTTTGCTAAATTTTCAAGGGACTCTGATAAGAATCTATAACTGTCTAAAAATCTTAATTTGATTGTTTTATTGTTCACCTTGATTTCTTTACTAAATGATATATACCGTTCGACGGTAATTGGTAGAAGTTCGATGGGACCCTCATCAAAATTCAATTCTTTTAAAACAATGTGAGCATCGAACCCAGAGAGATTGTGAAAGTAAACTGGTAGTACATTATTAGGTTTGAAATTTATGTTACAATCGGGACATATAGTTCCCCGATACATACCTGTCGAATGATCATGGACCCTAACTTTGGTTACGTTTTCGTCGTCGAAGGTACGACAACATAGAAAACATGAAGATGTATTGTTGTGATTATTTAATTGTGGAATAGATAAATCAATAATTGGGAAGTTAAGCCTTAAATATTCCGCATACACAATAGCCTCCTTTTTTAATTGCGACACAAACCATTTTTCGGGATTGGGTCCTCGATAGAGTTCAAAGTGTGAGAATTCGGGATGCGTCATACACACGGTCTGCAACCCAACGGCATACCCCTCGTATTCCTGATAATTCTTTGAATAAGATATATTTGGTTGTGGTTGACTAGTATGAATCTGTTTAGTTAAACATTCGAAATCTGCGTAAATCACGAATGGTGCTTTAAATTGCTTTTGAACCTCTTTGAATCTTAATATTTTCTCATCGTCCTTTGGTAGTTCTATTCGAACCGGTTTATGCTTTGTACATTCTCGTACGTGTAAAGAATACTTGTTTTGACAATAGAAATGAATTAAACAACGATCGCAAATATATGATTTATTATGTACCGACACGTCTGGCGAACATAACTTACTTAAATCATAAATCCAACAATAATGTGTACGCTTTCCTGATTTACTTAAATATAATAAATTTATGTGCATGTCCCTTTCATAATTGGTATAATATAAAGGTCCGCAAACTTTGTTTTTTTTATTCAAACCGTACACATTAATTGACATGTTGCAATTTTGTTTTTCAAATTTCTTAACACTAGTTAGCGCGACTGGAAATTTTATGTCTCTTAAATTAAAGATTTCATGGTAATTTTGTGGATAATCGTTCACGTTGCTGGAATATATTTTGTAAACAGCTGCTAAAACGGCCCAAATAAAACATCGTCTGTCGTTACTATTAATATTTAACACCACGTTTCGTTTCTTAATATTCAACGGCAGAGAAATATAAGCGTTACCCTCAATCGGTTGGTATTTATTTAGATTAATAGTTAAATTTACGATTTCACAAAGTGACCACCCCGACCCTTTAAATTGCATTTCTTCTATATCATGTAGTATTTTAGCAGTTGCATTATCGTAAATGTCTCTAAATTCAGTGAATTTTGTAACTGTAAAATTTTGCGTATTAAAATATTTACAATCTGTTTTGTCTGAGTCTGGGTTGTTATCGACTTTAATAAATTTAGCGCATAATGAGAAATTTACCTTTTAATATTTTCATTTTCGCGAGTTTCAATTGGATTTTTGATTGGATGAGGGGGAATGCCGCTTCAAGGAAAACCTTTGGGTCTCGATGATGAAGGTTTGTGATGATCCCAGTCTGAACTCTACTTTTGAACGCAGACGTTCCCTGTTAAATTGAAATAAATATTATTTTTATATATTTTTTACATCTTTTATATGTTACCTCTTGCCATTGTAAGTTCCGCCCTACCACATTTTCTTCATGGAGACCGGTGCCTTCAGTAACTAATTCCTTTAATCGATTTTCGATTCGTAGATTATACGATAGTAGTATTGAAAGAGCACATTCAAAATTTCGACGTTCACCAATAGTGCATTCACGGCTGTTATAAATTTTTTCTTGCAATAATTTAATACTGTCATCATTGAGTTCTTTCAGTTCTTCCAATTCTGTTTTGGATTGACTGATGGTATATAGGTCCTGTACACATTCAACTAAATCCATATTTCCACACTACATTGGATTACCTACACACAAAATATCAATCAAACGATTGCATGAACTATTTTTTTTCAACTTACGAATTAAAAACAATTATTCTTTCTTCTCAAATTTTATGATTGGTGTTGGATTTAGTCCAAACGTTTTGGTTTCTTTATATATTATATAATGCTTCCCCCCGCTATATTCTCTCAAATTTTCACCCTCAAAAAAACTTAAATAGCGCTTTGGCAACCAAACACTGTTCTCTTCCAATTCGCACAATACCGATTTTCCAAATTTCGTCTTTAATATTTTTACATTTAAGATTTTATATGGTTTATCTTTCTCTAGTTCAATTATCCTCTTTACCGGTTTGAAACTACTTAAATCGCCGATTGCGTTTAATTTTTCAATTGACATTATGAAATGATGTATCTACTTTTATATTTAGATGATTAAGAGGTTAGTGTATTTTAAAATGAGCTAACGTGTGGTGTTTCAATTATATAGGTTCTCCCCTCCCATTTCTTTAATATGAAAAACAAATTGTACAAAAGTTATGTGGAAAGATGATGTTTACTGTCTAAACAGTCGCTACATTATTTTCTCCCGCGGTCTGTAAAAAGAAATAATTTAATGTTTCTGTTACGTTGACATTCATTAAAATATAAAACCTATATTTACATTTAAAAGTCTATAATAACTAAAGCATACATTTACATGCTGTTATATATTTTACTTAATAGATCTTTAGATACTTCGTTTATAACATTATTTTAAATTCGTTATATCTTTTGAATGGAATGTCCGATTTTAATAATTTAGCTACAACCTTTATATACATATTGGAATTTCTGTTTTTACCTGCATTTATCAACGTACAACTTAAAAAAAAACAAGTCGTTGACATTCATTAAAGCATTTTACACATGATAATAAATTTTAAATAATATTGACTCTCTTCTTTGAACTCTTGTCGCAATGAAATTTAAAAAAAACGTTTACAGATCCTTAACATTCAAGCATATATTTACTTAAATACGTGGTATAAATGCATATAAGAGAAGTCGTAAACGTACACGTCTATATTATAAACGCAAAATGATATATTTACATGCCGTTATATATTTACTTAATAGATCTTTAGATATTTCGTTTATAACATTATTTTTCTTTAGGTTGACATTTTTAAATTCGTTATATCTTTTGAATGGAATGTCCGATTTTAAATTAATTTAAAAAGTATTTTACTGATATTGAAATGGTCTTTAATAAAATATCATTTAATAGGTTAAGGAATAATACAGAGGTATGGATAATATGGTTTGATTATTGTCGGCACCTTTATTAACTTTTAAAAATGTAAACTTAAAAAGAAAAAGTCGTTGACACTCATTAAAATATAAAATCTATATTTACATTTAAAATTATTGAAATACATCTCGGACCGACCCTCATTAGCATCTTATTTGCATTGCGCAAACAAGGACAGTTCGAAAGAAAAGGATAGAGGATAGAGAGATTTTCTCTGACCGGAAGTCTCTAAAATGCATGTATTTTCCCATAAGAGAAACCGGTTTTGACAAGGTCAGAGCGTGTAACATAACTACTGACATGCCAACATAATAAAGTGTTAACTTTCAATTGCTCACGATAGTACATGTAAAAACAAAACATCTAAAATAAAAGGATTAAAAATGCGCAGATTGTGAATATCAGGCATACAGCAAATTTTGTTTGCAAGTACACATAAAAAGAAAACATCTGAAACAAAATTATTATAAATGCACATAATGCGAATTCAAAACACCATGGCAGATTAAAAGTACAGTCGAATTTCTCTAACTCGAAATTTTCTTTAAATCGAATATTTCGTAGTCCCGTACGTTGGCTATCAAGTTTATACATTAACTCCTTTAACTCGAGTTTCTCTAACTAGAAAGAGATCATGTGAAATTTTAGACATAGCATTTGTCTAACTCGAAGTTTCCAAGAAAGCGAGTCAATGAAACAAACAGTAAATGACAAAATTCGGGTTCCCATAGAGGTTATAATGTGTATAAAGGTTGAATCACATCTAAACGGCTCGTATCGGCTCTTACCGGCACGGAAAAATTCATGAGCGGAATAGACTGCGCACACTTGTGCTGCTGGAACAGGCTCTGTCGCCAAATAATTTACCCAAAATCTGCTGTCAACGTCATCGTATCACCCAGAATAAGAACGAGTATAAACGAAATTTAAAAATATCCGATGTATGCTAGAAGTAACGAGCCATCGAAAAAATTCATAATTGGAGTAGACTGTGAAATTGGGTTGGTACTTTAGACACTTCCACATAATGACATTTATTATTTGACATTGAAACTATAAGTTTGTGTCAAATTTTTCAAAACTCTTACTAAGAAAATTAAATTTATTCAAAAAATGGTATTCAACATAGAACAAAAAGCAAAAATTATCGAATGTTACTTCCGTACAGGTGTGAAAGTAAATGGCGAGTGGCAGTATTCAATTACGGAATGCCTGGCTGATTTTAGTGAAGAACATCCTGAATTAGTGTTTGACTACAATGATTTTTACAATGTTTTGACAAATTGTGTAAAGTTATTCAGAGAGACTGGTAGCGTCGGTCGAAAAACTGGAAGTGGACGGCCATCTAAACGTACAGCTGATAATATTGAAGCCCTTCAGCATATTATTGATGAAAATCGAAAAACATCCATTTCAGTAGTAACCCAACAAACAAATTTATCTTATGGTACGTGCCAATTCATTCTTAAAAAAATCTTACATTGTCATCCATACAAGATGCAATGTTTTCATGAACTTTATCCAGTGGATTATTTAAGACGAGTGGAATTTTGTCAATGGTTTCAAAATTATCTGCACAATCAAGGTATCCTTAACACAGTTTTTTTCACGGATGAGGCCTGGTTTTATCTTTCTGGATATGTTAATTCACAGAATGAGGTGTTGGTTCTTCGAAAATCCTCATTTTTTTGTTGAAAAAACATTGCATCCCCAAAAAGTTGGTGTTTGGGTTGGAATATGTCGAAGAAGATTGGTGGGTCCCATTTTTTTTTAAGGTACACTTACTGCTGCACGATATCGCAATGAGATACTCGGCTCATTCATAAATCAACTGGATGATGAGGAATTACAAAATGGGTATTTCCAACAAGATGGTGCGACAGCACATACGACCAGAGAAACACTTCAATATCTCAGAGAATTTTTTAATAACAGAATAATAAGCAGGAACACTGAAATCCCATATCCAACAAGGTCTTGCGATTTAAACATATGTGATTTTTTCGTATGGCCATACATAAAAAATTCGATTTATTCAACGCCAATTCATAATCCGGAACAACTGAGAATTCGCATAACAGAAAAGGGTGAAGAGATCAACAACTCACCGCAAATGCTGCATAAGGTTTTTGGTGGATTGCGGAGAAGAGTTGGTTTGTGTTTAGATGTAAATGGACAACATTTTCAACGACTTTTGTAACTAAATTTTGATTATGATTTCGATATTAAATAAATTATTTGTTTTCTTTTTTGATGTAGTATCATTTCAATGCCATAACCTTTTTTTTTACAATGAAACCAAATGAAACTGTCAAGCATCAAGTAATGTGTCATTATGTGGAAGTGGCTAAAGTACCAACCCAATTTCAAAGTCTACTCCAATTATGAATTTTTTCGATGGCTCGTTACAAACGCACACTTGTACGGTCGGAATCGGCTCGCTAAGAAATTTCGCCGATGAATGCTAGTCCCAGCAATCCCTCACGAATTTCGGAACCTCATTAACTGCGATTCGATTCATTTATTATTCGATTTTTATTATTTATTCGATTTATATTAAAACTATGAATTTGATTTATCGAAAATTTCCGTGCCGATACGAGCCGTTCTTGATGTGCTTCAAACCTTAACCCTAGGACTACCGAACGGGTCCAGTGGACCCGAAACGATTTCTAACCATTTAACCATTGTTTTATCGTACTTATGGTTGGGCTAATTTACTGGTATTAATAGACTTTTTAAGTACGAGTTATAGCTTTAAAATTTTGACAAAAAAAATATTTTAGAAAGAATGGTTTTCGCAGTCTAAAAATACTTTCGCGATTTACCAACCGGGTCCGTTGGACCCATATGTCGTTTACTGTATAAATATAGGTAGAGCGAGTGTGTTTTACAATGATAGTGGTTCGCTTATAAATTCCGGACTTGCCCGCTGCTGATAAACCTTTCATGTCATTCTCCGATGTATATAGAAAGGGGAAATCCCTTTATCATGCGGATTTTGGGGACTACGTGTTTCAGCATATTTATAGCCGCACGTCGCGAACAACGCATTAGTGCTTGCCGAATCTGTGTAGTGTTACTTTATTACTGTGAATAAGACAAAATTTATATTTTGTTCAGTTGTCGTGAGCGATTTGATATTTTAACATAATTTTTATCAAATGTCGAGTAGTTATTTCTGAATCTTTGATTTCGGCTATTTTCTACTTTTCGCTTTACTCATTACGGAAAATGAATCGTAGAAATAATGAATACCAAAACATTTTCAAATTTGTTTATTATTTCAACGCTCTCGATTAGCGACATAAATTGTTTTTCCAACTGCAATATGGAATTGGGGCGTCTATCACAGATTGTACATCCCTATCAAGGTACATAATAATTGTCTTTATTCTTTCATAATGATTTGCATGAAAAATAGTAGCCTCCAACCACGTTCCGCATCGTGTGATTACTGGTTGAGCAGGAAGCGGAACACCGGGTAGATGTTGTTTGTAAAACTGAACTCGTAATTGGAGCCTTTAAAAATACTTTCTTAACACTACTAATTAATGTATTTACTAACGGAAAATGGTTTCTGACTTCTTCTGCAACACGATTTAGTCCGTGCGCCAAGCAAGTTGTGTGAATTAAATTTGGGTAAAAGACAAAAACAATAGAATTTTCTCTGTTGGAATCGATTCCGGTAAGAAGAAAGTTGCCAGTTCTTCCTGTATAAACCTTGTTATTGTCAAATTATTTGCCTTTTCCAACTGTTTGGATTAAATTAAATAAGATTTTGCTGGAACCGATACGTTAAGGATACCAATCATTAAATGAACTATGTATCGGCCCACACTATCAGTAGTTTTATCTACGCATAGTACGCATATATAAAGATAATTGTTTGCAACAACCTTGTGATGTCACCCGGTCCCGGAGGTCACATCGATGCTTAACACCGGAGGTTCGCCAACATAATAAATGATAGACGAGACAACGGTTAAATAACAATATATAATTTAATAACGACATAACAACGATTAACAATAACAGATATTACATTGTAATAAAGAGCCACTAGTGTAGCAGGGATACTAATACACTCGCTCGGACTATGTCTCTGTCTTGAGATCTCGCAGGGTCTCATTATATATTCGAGCGTGTCCCCCTTTAGCCTAGTGACCTGGTGATAAGATAAACAAGGTGGTGAAAGATCGTAACACACCGAGGTCGTGTTTGACGAAAGATCATAACACACCGAGGTCGTGTTTGGAAAGATCGAAACACACCGAGGTCGTGTTTGACGAAAGAGATGCGTTTGCAATACGTGACCTGGTTTAGTTACTGCAACCTTCTTAATGCTATTCAATGTTTCTGCATAAACACAGCGAATATAATTTTCTCTTAACGTGCTCTCGTCGGGAACGTTATATTTGCTGATGTACTTTTGCAAAAATAACTTGTCATTTAAATTGTTTCATTTATGTAGTGGAACATCTGCCGACACAAACATTTGACACAAATCTTCATTAAATTGTTCCTCCGATTTTTTGGAAGTTGATGGCTAACATTGCGATAATGTTTGCTGACTCTTCTTCGTCAATTTCATCTTTGTTAGTTTTGCAGCATGAGATGGAGTTTTTATATGTTGGTCGACTTGGAACTTTTTCTCACTTGTAATCTGCCAAAAAAATATCACATCATCGGTTGTTTTCTTATAAAATAAATGTTAGCAAAAGATAAAGGAATAATTAAAAACTTAATTAATTAATAATAGGAAATAAACTTAAAATTTTACTCACAATCTTGCAACATGCTACGCTAAACACTTTTTCTCCATCCATACGCAATTCTGAATAAGGTGCAATCCATCCAGGCACAGTCGCTATTTTCGGCATTTTTGCTATTATATATCACAACTCACAAGTTTACACTTCGAAAAGCCAACGCAAATAGACGTTTAAAATAAAATTACTTTCGAATATGGGAATAAATTTCTCCGAATAGCAAAGAAACACATATACTCCTAATTCTCTGGTAAAATGTATTTTTGTATTTATTTAGAAGTTTTAAGGTATTAGCTTTTCCTGGAATTTTGTCTCGGCCTAGATGTATGGGAAGAGCATTAATAAATTCTTGGAGACGCTTATCGGAAAAATAACGGGAAGAGGCTTAATAAAATGCTATTTTTAATTTAAAAAGGGCTGTTTAATTTTTGTTTGTTTGTTACATCCACGACATATTTTTAGTAATGCCTATAATAAATTTGATTTAGTAAATAAATAAAACTCGGATACTTAAAATATGCAAAAATGCTGAATTACTACCAAAATATAATATAATATAATAATAATATACAAAATGCATATATTATGCAAACTGCATATAATCCGGCCTTTAATCATTATTATAATTATTACCGTTATTAATAATATTATGAAGAGGAAAGACAAATCAACCAACTTTTTTTGAAGTAATTGCACATATAATAAACAATAAATAAGAAAAGAATTCTAAAATGTCAAAAGAAAAGAGACATGAATTTAAATTATTTTCAAGTAATACTAGTATTCTAGTATTACTACCAGGTGTTGAGCTATTTCGTAGAAGGAGCCGCTAAGATTGTTCCTGCGACTGTATTAGAAATTTAATGGAATAGCATTTTCAAATAATTTTTGCTTTCCGCTCTCTTGCGAGGATGGATCATTTTGCTCCATTCCTGACCTACACACAATAAAAAATTCCCAAATAACTTACTTCTCCGACGGACCACGGCTGCATAAATAATTGACATTTGATCATGTTATTGTATTTAAAAAGGTTTAAATTTTAATTCGGATTAATTTGATTTCAGACATTGCGTACTTTCATCACTGGAGGTTGACAAGCTAAAAGTAGAAAGGCGTTCATCTGTGAGAAGCAAAGGCAGAAGGTGGAAACGTGGAATATACAAATGTACACAATGTAAGTTCAGAACAATGTACAACGCCGACTTCAGACGCCACACTAATCAACATTACGAGGTAAAAATGTACAAATGTGGGATTTGTCGCCGAGGGCACAAAACGAGAAACTCTCTGAAGATGCACGTGGAAAAAATTCATCCCGGCAATGAAAGTAGAGATGTCGGAAAACACTATATCAAAGCTAATGTTAAAAATGTACATTTACACAATGGCGAAGAACATTGTAAATGCTCGAAATGCAAATTTCGAACAAGGGACAAATGTCACTTAAAATCACTAAAAATAAAACATCTGAACAGAGGCATATATAAATGCGCAAATTGCGAGTTTAAGACATATTACGGGACTTATTTAGGAAAGCACATGAAAATGAAGCATCTGGAACAAAAGGATTTTAAATGCACAGAGTGTGAATACCAGACAAACAGCAAGTCACATTTACAACTCCACATAAAGACTAAACATCTAAAACAAGAGGACCTTAAATGCGCAGAATGTGAACACAAAACAGCTTGGAATTCAAACTTAGAAATGCATATAAAAACAAGACATCTAAAACAGAAGGATTATAAATGCGCAGAGTGTGAATACCAGAGAAACAAGAAGTCAAACTTAGAAATGCACATAAAAACAAAACATCTGAAACAAAAGGATTTTAAATGTGCAGAGTGTGAATTCAAGACAAACTTCAAGTCAATCTTACATAGACACATAAAAACAAAACATCTGAAACAAAAAGATTTGAAATGCGCAGAGTGTGAATACCGGACAAACAACAAGTCATATTTAAAAGCACACATCAAAGCAAAACATCTGAAAGATAATGATTATAAATGCGGAGAGTGTGAATACAAGACGGCCTGGAAGTCAACTTTAGGCGTACATGTAAAAACGAAACATCGAAAACAAAATGACTATAAATGCGCAAAGTGTAATTACCAGACAAACAACAAAACAAACTTAGAAATGCACATAAAAGCAAAACATCTGAAACAAAAGGATTATAAATGTGCAGAATGTGAATTTAAGACGAACTACAAGTCAAGCTTAGAAGCGCACGTAAAAACAAAACATCGCAAAGAAAGTGACTATAAATGCGCAGAGTGTGAATATCAGACAAACAAGAAGGCATACTTACAAGTACACATAAAAGCAAAACATCTGAAACAAGAGTATTATAAATGCCCAGAGTGTGAATACAAAACTGTCTGGAAGTCAAATTTCGACGTACATGTAAAAACAAAACATCAAAAACAAAAGGATTACAAATGCGCAGAGTGTGAATACCAGACAAACAACAAGTCAAACTTAGAAATGCACATAAAAACAAAACATCTAAAACAAAAGGATTACAAATGTGCAGAGTGTGAATACAAGACTGGCTGGAAGTCAAATTTAGACGCACATGTAAAAACAAAACATCTAAAACAAAAATATTTGAAATGCGCAGAGTGTGATTATCAGACAAACAAAAAAACAAACTTAGAAATGCACATAAAAGCAAAACATCTGAAACAAAAGGATTATAAATGTGCAGAATGTGAATTTAAGACGAACTACAAGTCAAGCTTAGAAGCGCACGTAAAAACAAAACATCGCGAAGAAAATGATTATAAATGTGCAGAGTGTGAATACCAGACAAACTTAAAGTCAAGTTTAAAAATGCACATAAAAGCAAAACATCTGAAACAAGAGTATTATAAATGCCCAGAGTGTAAATACAAGACTGGCTGGAAGTCAAATTTCGACGCACATGTAAAAACAAAACATCTAAAACAAAAGGATTACAAATGCGCAGAGTGTGACTACCAGACAAACAACAAGTCAAACTTAGAAATGCACATAAAAACAAAACATCTAAAACAAAAGGATTACAAATGCGCAGTGTGACTACCAGACAAACAACAGGTCATACTTAGAAGTGCACGTAAAGGGAAAACATCTAAAACAAAATTATTATAAATGCACATAATGCGAATTTAAAACACCGTGGAAGTTCACTTTAAAATTACAGTCGAATTCCTCTAACTCGAACTTCTGTAACTCGAAATTTTCTTTAACTGGAATATTTTCGTAGTCCCGTACGTTGCCTATAAAGTTTGTTCGGGAAAAATAGATTTAATTTTGTATTTTTAGTTTCATTTAAATATAAGCAAACAGATGTAGGTATATTTATGTTAATGTATTCAATCCTAGTTTTAAATTGTAAATATTGTAAAGTGTATATAGAAAAACTTCTTGGAGTTCGGATATATTTAATGTTGTCAATTACTTAGGCCTGGTCAAGTATTACATTTCTTTATTCATTGTCTTCTTTCTACGGTCATAAAAACTATTTATTTTATTACAGGCACAACCTTCTGGTTAACCCATCCATTTAGTAGTTGTAAATGTAATGTATAATAGAATAAGTTTTATTGACATTTTTTCCTGTTATAAAGTGTTATATTATTATAATAGGTTAAATAGTTTTGGTTCGATGCGATTCTGCGAAATATTATGTTATCTCTAACGCACTTCCTGTGTATTGTATATTTATTATTTTAAGAGTTATTTTATTTTCTATAATTAAGGGTTTCTGGCGTATATTGTTTATTTTAATACATTGATGACGTTGAAAACTACAGCATATACTTTTCTTGGAAGAAAGGTAAAAACCGTTGTATAAAAATTTCTGTATAATCAATTTCGTTCTTTTCTCCCTCTCTTGTAATTGGCGGGGACAAAACTTTCTTGCCGAAAAATAAGTAAATGAAAAAACAGTTCCAAATAAGATTTCATTGAGCTCACTACAGTTCCAAGCAAGATCTCTTAGAGCTCACTATAGTTCCAAATACGATCTCTTCGAGTTAACTACAGCTCTAGCTTAGGTCTCAGTGATCTAACTAACAGTTCCTACCAAGATCTCAGTGATCTAAATAGGAGCAAATATTATTTATTAGCCAGTTTTCTCGGTCTTTAGTATTAAGACCAGATACTGCATTTGTATTAAGTTAACGGAACTCCAAGACTAAATTTGTAAATATATTAGTGTTATTCAAAAATTATTGCATTATTTCAACTCATACTTCGGTCGATACATACCGAACTTCCTTCAAACCAGGAGGACCAAACACAGTTTATACCGGGTGTCACACAAAAAGCGCCCCAAACTGTAACTATGTTATTTACATTCCTGTTTTCACGAGACAGCTACCAAATAAGATGATTTGATGAGTGCTGTGTTTGAGGTTACGTTTACTATTTCCCAGCGCCATCTTTAATTTCTAGCGATTATCAATTTTTTTCAAATTGCTCTGTATATTTTCTTTGCATCATTTGATAGAGATTTTTTTCCTGAATCCATTGGTGTGCAATACATAAATTTTAGTTAAATTTAGAAGAAACAAATTATTAAAACACTGTCCGTGTATTCTCTTAGTCACTTATGCTGTACTGTAGTGTGCGATGTAAGAATAATAAATTACACGCATATGTAACTGGCCATCTTCGATTTTTCTTTACTAAGCAAGCATATTTTAACATTTTTGAAATAAACCATGAATTTCAATCAACTCTCTGACGTGCAACAAGTTTATTTTGAATGTAATCACAACTCTAATCAGGTGTTGCGAATTTACACAGAACGTTTTCGGGAAAGAGAAGAGAAGAACTAAGGATAAAAAAATCTACCGAATTTTCACAAACCATTGTACCGATTATCTCAACAGGTCACGAAACAACACTCCGTGACCTGTTGAGATAATCGGCTTAAAAAATTGCTTGTAGGTTTCGAAATGGGAAAGGCTGGTTGCGGTCCTTCACAATCAGATTCTCGTCATTGTTTTCCAAACCCTGCAAAGTACGACGAACTGCAAGAAATGGCTATGATTTATAGGAAACAAACAACTTCTTGAACCTACCGATAAATATGTTTATACACACTATAGAATTTGTAGTAATGATTTCTTGAATACTGATATTGGACCTAATAGAATATTTAAAAAAATGGTTTACCCTAAACTGTTTCTAACAGGTATTGAATATGTTTATGTGTGTATGTTAATTAAATTGTATATTATGCAAGAATTACAAATAGAGACTAATTATTACGGAAGTGAAATTAATAAGCTTCACAAAACTGTTGATCTTTAATTATCCGAACGTTGCAAATAGAATACTTAATGGAAAGGATCGCAGGCCTGTACACAATGTTACCAATTTTTTACAAGTAAGCTTTTTCCATTAACAATATAAATAAAGTTAGATAAAATACATATTTGTTTTTGTTTTAATTTTTACTATTCCATTTGTTTTAAATTAGTTTCATTGAAGTGATTGTAAACCATACAAACTTTTAAGATTTGAAAATCTTATATAATGAATAGAGTCTGGATTATATGCAAAATATGCTTTTTTAATTGCCTTATTTCATCAAATAAACCCAGAAAACTCATAATTTTGATGATATACCTTTCAACAACGAAATAATTTCCTGGGTTTATTTAATGTTTTTGGAATAAAATAAGACAATTAAAACATATTTTGCATATAATCCGTACTCGAATAATCAGTAATTTTTTAAAATAGAAATAAAACTACGATTCAAATCTTCACTTTTTAATAAGTAATTTTTTACAACTTTGTTATAAATGTAGTGTCATATTTATTTGATTATAAAAATATATTGATACTAATTTTATAACTATGTTGTAAAAAAAAGAATATTAGAATTTAGAAAACAAAGGTCGGAATTAATTTTCAAAACCGCATTTCTTGTTCAGCAGTGCAAGAAATTAATATACTCATTTTGTAACTATTTTATTTATGGTTGTTTTTTTATGTCCACTAAACTACTTAGTTATATTCTAATCTTTATTTTCAATGATTGAAACTTACAAAACAGTTTGAATTAATTGTTTTGTAGGAAAAGTTAGAGAGAAATTCGGGTGCTAGTCGTAGGAACGGGTTATTAGATTTAACTTCTTCAGTTCCCTTTCGAATATTCTTTTCATGGTCAAAATCAAAAATTTGTTGTGAATTTATTTTATTGATTAAATATTTTCAATTTTTGTTGGGTTTAACTAGAGAATAATCATGGACTGTATTTCTATATAAAGTTTATTATATACTATAAAGATGATTAATATGTACATCGAAACAAAAATATTAACATGCTTATCACTAGAGCAGACCAATTTCAGTGCGCGCCATGAGCGCCGGTACGGGAGTGTAATTCGTAATATATTAGAATATGCGATAGAATAGGGACGCAACATGAGCTTGTTACCGATATAAGTATAGAAGTAGATACATTGATTCTATCAGAAATAATTAAATATACATTTGGTTTTCTGCTATTAAAGTAATATGCATAAACACACGAAAAATAAGAATAGTACATATTATAGCAGCGTTGTATGTACCTATAAATAAAATGGAAAATGTATGAAATCAGTGATTGTGTGCACGACAGAGGATTTAAAAAAACACTTACCGTTTTCAGCGTCTTCCAAGGATTGTTTAGGATGTTAAGGATATGTTTATATTCGGAAAACGAGCGTTCTACATCTAGTGATGTTATATTCGCTTAATCAAAATACTTTTTTAAGCAACTTAACGCATCTGTAGACGTGCCCTCACAAATACGTGTTAAAGTGTCAAAATCTGCATTTCTGTCTAAAACACTTTCAAATTTAATTAGAACACTTTCACTTTTTGCATCTTCTACAGCACACAGTTGTGCGTGAACATCTTTAACGATTTGCAGTGATTCCTCTAACGACAGCGACGAATTTTCTAATTTTGTTATTGCTTCTTCTAGTCCCAAGTAATTCTCACGAATACTTTGTAAATCCATTTTAATCTGGGCATCTTGAATTTTTTTCTGGCTTGTATTGATAGCTGCACTTTCTTTCGGATCGAATGATAAAACCACGTCCTTAATTTTTTCAAAATGTTCATGATAGTAAAACCCCGCCCGTAACCATGTACCCCAGCGTGTCAGAATCGGCTGTGGGGGTTAGGGGTATGGCGAAACAATTCGTGAAATTTCGGAATACGTTTTGGAGATTTCAGGAATAGGTACTGCCTTTGTATTCGATATTAAAGCATCTACCTCTGGATAACATCTACGAACTTGTTCTGCCACAAGGTGTAGAGCATGGAGTTTACAAGTAATATGTAGCAAGTTAGGACAATATTTTCTAAGAGACCGGCCTACAGAACACATGGTTGCGGCGCCATCGGTCATAAACATTAATACTTGGTCTTCGAAAGTTTAAATTTTTCCAAAATATCTGATAGCACCTCTGAAATTTTTTCGGCATTACATTGTTCTAGTCGTCTGGATGCTAATAAAATTGAAGACGTTGGTTGATGTCGTTCCATATAACGCGCCATCACATTAACTACAGATTGTTTTTTGCTGTCGGTTGTTTCGTCCACATATAACCACAGTTTTTAATTTTTCAGTTCGGCTTTGATTTTAATTTCAACCTGTTTACGCACCGATGGTAAATTCCTTCGTAACGTTGTCGTGCTCGGTAATGTTTGATTCGCGTATTTATTCCAAAATGAAATAAATGAATCATTACTTAACAAGGTAAACGGCAGTGTACACACAATCATAGTTATACATCGTTCATGTATAAACTGTTATCGATTAATTTTGTTATTATTGTGCTTTGAACTGCTTACGTTTTTTTTACAATGTGTTTTTGACCAACACATTAGATATGTATTGCACACTAAACACTTAATTTTTGAGCCATCGTATATCAAGTCCGGGAAATCCATAATAAACTTATTCACTTCGTCCGACAACGGTCGTTTTCTCGTTTTATGTGTCGACGACATTTTATTACGTATGCTTACACTTACATGCAGTCCAAGCAAGTACCAAACACATACTGAATGCTTTTTATTAGTTCTGATGCAATACAATCATCCTCACATCGGCGCACATGGAAATTAGTCTGCTCTACTTATCACACTAACACTATTGTAGATAGATTACACTAGCTACGTGCCAACCAGATGGCACTTGGGATTATAGGTATAATTATAAAATAATTATTACTTTAACATTAATTCAGAGTTGCAACATGTAGCACCAAATAAGTTCCAAATTCTCAACACAAAATTTCTACTTAGTGCCACAAACTCCTTTCGTAAACATGTCAGCAATCATTTCATTAGTAGAAAGGTAGCTTACAGTTCATAAAGTGTTTCTTTGCAATTCGTACTGCCCCAGTGCGAACCGCAAATTGTAATTTATCTTTTCCTAACACGTTAGTCATTTTAAAGGAATCTTATTCCTAAAATTTGATATGTGACTGCAAAGAAACACTTTATGAACTGTAGATTAATATGTGGCGTCAAACAACCAACTCTCTAATAAAATGATACTTTCATTAGTGTGTTTAGTACGATTGTAAAATACTGGCTTTGATACAAGTGTCTGGTCACTTTGACTGTTATTATAAATTACAATTGAATCCTGACTAATTATAATTTCTTTAAACAAACCCCTAACAAAGATAGCTTTGTTAGATGTTTGAGCTATAGCACATATTCGGCTTCAGTACTAGGCTAACTGATTGCTGCTTTTTAGCTTCCATTGATATTGTTAGTTTAAACACATATCTTGATATGGTTTTCTGTCATTTATATCGTTGGCCGTCAGTCAATACAAAAATAGTGGAATCTTTGGAAATATAATCTCAAAATGGGATTTTGGAGTATTAATATCAGTGCTTTACTTTCATTTCCTAACAGAAGTAAGAACATTTTTAATACCAGCAACGTAAGCTTTCCAGTTTTGTATAGTCTGTAAATTAAATCGACGAGCAGGATTCGGAACTATAGCTATTGTCGCTGATCTAACGTGTGTATATGCAGAAGGTTTTTACCATAGCACATATTTTTGCAGGGGTCCTTTGACCTAACCTTGCTTTAACTCTTGAGTTTTACGATACCCAACCAGTACACTAGAGAAGAGAGAAAGGAAGGTTATAGCACCAGGCGTGTCTGTGCCCAGTGTGATCAGATACGTCGACGATAGATGTCAGAGCAATTATACGTAGAACATCGATTATAATGCGAAAGTATACACTATCAGAAAAAAATGATCTAACTCATATGTTTATTCTTTATCATACCATAGAATTGCGTTATTATTTTCTTACGTTAGTAAACTTTTTATTTTTTTCACTGTAGCGATAATGCATCAGTAGTTTTTCATTTGAAATCCATATTACAGGTTTATGCAATTTACTAATAGGTACACATAACTTTTTTCTTTTCTTTGTTGGAATTATACGTCCGTTTTCTCAAAATATTTTTAATTTTCTCTTGAAATGCAGCATTTTATTTATTTACGTAAGCACAGTTTTAATTTTTTTTCATTTGTTTATATTTTCCTTGACCTAACGTTTATAGATCCCCGGAATTTAATTATGTATGCAATCACAAGTTTGTGCTATTTATAAATACACATATTTGTCTTTCGTTTTGGTGGAATTATGAGTTTATTTTCTGTGAATATTTTTATTTTTTTTTATTGTACAGCATTTGTGCATTTTTATCATTATTATCTGCGGTGCAAGACCTCATCTTTGAAATACGTTGCGTATACACATACGCAATCCGCATGTGTATACCACACCTACATCTGACCTATGCTTATCCAATCAAATGCTACACTATATCTAGTTATACGAATCAATAACAGGCCTGTGATTGTTAACGTCGCATATTAAAATGTTATCCTAAAATAAATAAACACGTGTCGTAGTGCATACAGTAATTTCTTGGAGATCTACAAAAAAAGAGGACTGGAAATTGATTTATGATAAAGAAGGTTCTTACTTGTTTCGTAAGTGCTGAACAATGAATATCATACAATAAACAAATGTTCAGATGACTGTTAACGATGCATTTTTTAATAAAGGATTACATTACGTTTCAGTTCATACAACAGCTTATTAGTGAGTGGACATGTTTTCTTTATTCAAAATGTCTTACCGATTTTCTTCTCAACAGTATGCGGACATGCATTTTGTGTATGGCTACTGTAACGGCAGTGCACGTCAAGCAGTTGTTGAATACCAACATCGGATTCCCGATAGGCGCGTTCCTCATTACACAGCGTTTCTGGAAGTACACAGACAATTTCGGGAATGCGGACTGCGTGATTATCGTTTCGACCGAGGAGTAAATTTCCCAACAGACTTAAAGGAAGAAGCCGTAGCTATTGTTACAAGGGATCCAACTCTCAGTGTACCTCGAATCGACAACCTAGACAACTAGGAGTGCCACGAACGACAGTTTGGCGAATTTTAAAACGTGTGGGCTTATATCCATATTACTATCGCAGGGGACACGGTTTGCTTAAGGCAGACCACTAGGCTCGTCTAGTTTATTCTACCTGGATATTAAGACAGTCACGGCTTCATTTTAATTTCTGCAGAACAGTCCTCTGGACAGATGAATCTACGTTCACAAGAAGTGGTGTTACAAATCTGAGAAACCTGCACAGGTGGTCATCAGAAAATTCTAAAGCTATACGCCCATCTTTCAACATGAATTTTCTTATTAACGTTTGGGCGACCCTAATCGATGACTTGTTGATTGGTCCTGTCGTTCTTCCTGGGAGGTTAAATACGGACAATTACCTTCAATTTCTTATTGACGAACTGCCAGGTCTTTTGGAGGATGTCACACTGAATGTTCGACGAAACATGTGGTTTCACATGGATGGGAGCATCAACACATTTCGGAATTGCTGTCCGAAATTGGGTTAACGTCAATTACACAGGCCTGCATTTTTCAACTCTTTGAATGTTGATTTAAAAATTTTAACTGTTTTCTAGTAATTGGGTAGCGCTGATTTCAAATCTGCTTTCATTTTTTTTTGTATCACGTAAGGTTATTTTTCAAACCAGTAAAATCAAAAAATATAGAAAAAAACACGATTTATTTCATTTATAAGCTAGTTTTATATTATATTTAAAAAAATGAAAAAAATATACACATAGAAACTATTAGAAATAGTTATTTATTCTCTATGCTTCTTAAAAAAACGTTTTCGTTTCGTCATATTCAGCTAAAGGAAGATCTGAAGGTAGTTTATGGGGCAAGCAATTTTTTTTGTTTCAACCTAGACCCCAGTACTTCAGAAAGATCTTTTGAAAGTCCCAAATCTCTTACTAAATCACTCAGTTCGGCTTGTGAAAATAGCTGAAGTTGGTTTTGACCTGAGGTCGATGGTTCAAAATCACTATCCATCTGTACGGAGCCGGAAGTTGAAGAGGTTTCAATATCTTCTTGTCGTACTTTGGGGGGTGTAGGTATAGGTACATGATCACTGTGAGGAACTGGTCTATCTGATCTATCTGATAGCTGATTTAATATTGTTTGGGTACAAAATATGTTTCAAAGTTTTTCTTTATGCCCCTTAATATCACAAAGACAAAAGTAGCAATCTTCATGATGATTTTGCGGTTCTCTCCAAACCATCGGTATTCCAAAAGAAAGGCTTTTTCTATTTCATTTGGTCCAATGTCTTAAACCTTCTTCACATACCTTACAAACAACGTGCGCTGCCCAATCTTTATCTTGATCTCCTAATTTGATTTTGAAATAAGCATAATATGCATTTTTCACAAATTCACCAATTGGTCTCTTAAACGAAGACGAAATATCCACAAATATAACAGAAATCACCTGGTTTGTTTTTGCAACACCGGCTAGACATATTTTTAAGCAATGTTTATTTATCAAATACCACGCACAACACTAAAGACAAATTAATTTTACTTGTTTACTGATCGACACTCGGAGCTATAATGAAATAAATGACATTAAAATATACATTTTGTTTGGAGTGATAAACTTGAAATCCTTCTTCGCAGTACTAATAAAGTGAAAGCATAATAAATAGGATTTAGCAGGTAAAAATTCCCGGAAATCTTGTCCAAAATTAATACATGTAATAAAAGATTTACATCAGGTAATGAGAGCCTATTTAACAAATTTCTTTAAAACCACAACAGAAAATCATTTTTGGGTTAATACCTAGAATTTGAAGTAGTACATTCATTTTAAAATGTATTAAAACGCCTATTATAAGATTTTTTTTATATTTTTTTCTTTTTCTTTTGTGCAAAAAAAAAATTTGTAGGTGGTAGAGACCAACTGTATTTTAATTAGTTAATCACGTCATCACAAATTTTATGCAGGCCTGTGTTATCCAAGATGGATTGGTCGAGGTGGTCCTGTTTCATGGCCCCCCAGATCACCCGATCTTAATCCCCTTGACTTTTATTTATGGGGGTACATGAAAAATTTAGTCTACGCGCAAGTTTCGAACACAAGAGAAGAGTTGTTGGGTCGTATTCACCTGGCTGCCGAGCAAATCCGACAACACTAATATGAAATTCGGATAAGTACTTCTTCGTTTGGCATACGGGCACAAGCCTGCATTAAACAAGGAGATGGACATTTCGAAAATATTATTAATTGAACTTTTTTAAATAAAATCAGTTTTTATTGACTTTAGGATTACATTTTTTTTCATGATCTGACAATCACATTCATAGATCTGAACAAATAAAAATGGATATACAAGTTTTGTGTTTTTGTTACTTGAAATGAAGTCTACTTTACACTCCTAAAATTTGAATATAATGATACGGGACATCTTGTATATTCAATAAACATATCGGGTAAGTAAAGCGGCGGGGCCGCGTCTTGCGCAGCAGTGTCGTTTCCTTGCCTCGTTTACACACGGTACATTTAGTGAAAATAAGACTGTTTTAATTCTTATGTTAGTTTTTCCACGGAAAAAGCTTAATTTTATTTTTAATTAATTTTATTGGAAATATTTGTGGTATGTTTGTAATACATGTGTGACACATACTTCCATTAAATTTATGAATACACAACAATAGATATACAAAAATCTTATTAAAAAGTATTGGTGGGAAGGGAAAAGTAGATTATCAGTTAAGACTTTAGAATGTGTCATGAAAGTTAAATTTAACATCAATATGTTATGCGAAGAGTTTCGGCTAGCTATAAACGACTTCGGGCTGCTAGAAAAAGTTAAATCATCTCAAAAATTACGAATGATAAACTTAAGATCGTGGGCAATATTTCTTATGATTCCTTATGACGTCAAATATTTTCAAAAGTCTGTATTCTGAATATTACAATTTTCAATAAATTAAAGATTTTACGAAATGCGTTCGTTTTTGTTTTCGATCTTAGTATATACTCTTTTTCTCAAGAGAAAATCTGGTAAACCTATTTATAAAATACAGTAGAGCCTCGGTTATCCGGGTTGGCCGGGATCGGGAGTTTGCCGGATAATCGCAGCACATCGTTATTTACATTTTAACGTTTTTTATTTGGACAAATACATACAGAAAAATAATTAAAAATTTACGATTATAGTGAAAACATAAGAACATTTGCTCGTAGTAATAGAAAAAGCGTTGTAGATATTAAATAGACATTATGCAAATAAATAAAAAATTAAATTAAATTAACATATAATTTACTACTTGAAAAAATTAGTAATTTGTTTTTGCTTTTGTGATTCGTGTATTCTAGCCCTTATAAACTCCTTCATTTTTCTAAGCTGAATAGGTTCAGGTTGCACGTTAAAATATTCGAATAATACATTCACTGCATCTCTTGCTTCTTGATAACTTCTTTTGATGATACAGTCAGCATTATCATCATCACTGCTAGTATCAGAGCAGTGGCGGCTCGTGCTAAAAATTTTAAGGTGTTCTGCAAGTTTTACAAAAAAATTTACCTTGCACGGGCAGTAAGAGGTTGTCTCCCATCGATCTTATCGTGCTTTCTTCGCCTTCCGCACTGAAGTAATGTATTTCTGGAACGATTGTCAATTGTCACACAAAAAAATAAGAGTCACTAAGCACTACTTTACTAACAAATTATTTCTTATAAATTAAATCTATTCTACGTTATTTTCGATTTGCAAATTTTGTTATCACTTTGTCATTAAAATTGTCTATTTCGGAGATAAACTTTTTTTCGATAGATCGCATGGAAAGAGATGTTAAACGATCTTCGGTCATTGAATTTCTGAGTAACGTCTTAATTCGATTTAGTGTTGAAAAGCATCATTCGGCCTCTGATGTTGTCATGGGAGTTGTTATTACAATTTCTAATAATTTTCTAGTCACCTTCAACGTATCTCCCAGATTGTTTTTTATTAAAAATTTTAGAAGAGGTAGTGCGCCTTTTAAAGATCTACAATCAGTTCTTGAGTAAATAACAGACAATTCAGTTCGTAATCTTTCTTTATCAAGGGTGGGATAATAGAAGCATGCGGAAGTGAGTTTGTCCTCAGGAAATTTACTGCAATACTCTCCAAAGCATTCCGAAAAAAAAAGTGATGCCACCACTAGATGCTCTTTAAAATGAAATCGATCTTTTGCACAATTTAGAATAACATCACACACCTCTAAAGCCGAAATTCGATGATTAAATCTGCTGTTATTTGGACGTTTGCGTTTTTCTGGTGGTGACTCATCGCTTATTAAATCTGTTTAGTCCATTTACTAATTTAACATAACTTATAAACAATGTAACCCGCTATTTTAATAATGTTCCTGTCACTTGGCTTTTGACACATTGTCGAAATTACTTCAAAAACGTCATCTTTCAAATATCTCAGTGTTATTTAAATTCTTTTAATAAAATTTGTATCGTATATGTTGTCTTTTCTTCGATCCTACCTTGAATAAATACAATAGTGAGTGTATTCTCTTAAATATTTAATCTTCCTTTCTTGTGATCCTTAATTTTTGGATTTTATATCACTTTATGTTTAACTTCTTTCTATAACAGCTTCTCTGTGCCTGTTTCCTATTACTTTTCATTCTCATTGAACTTGTTATTAAATTCCTTCTGCCAATACTATTCTTATTCCAGTTATAATTTTTCGATTGTCAATTTATTACAAACAAAATGAATATGGCCATCGCAATACTACTGCATTATGTTATAACATTATTTTCTTTAGATTGACATTTTTAAATTCGTTATATCTTTTGAATGGAATGTCCGATTTTAATAATTTAAAAAGTATTTTACTGGTATTGAAATGGTCTTTAATAAAATATCATTTAATAGGATAAGAAATAATACAGAGGTATGGATAATATGGTTTGATTATTGTCGGCACTTTTATTAACTTTTAAAATGTAAAAAAGTAGTTATAGTGGCATAACTACAGTAGTTGGACATATGGTTTTGCGGACTTTTTTGTAGATATTAATACGTTCTATAATACTGTAGAACATTTTTTTGTTCTATCAACAATAGTTTCCGCAGCGTACGCGATGGCAGATTTTTTGTGACTAATTTTTTCACACCTTGGGTTACATTAATGCATTTTTATTGGGGATATCTTTTTTTTTTGAAAATGTAATATAGCCTATGTCACTCAGTGAAAATGCAGCTTTCTAATGGTGAAAGAATTTTTGAAATCGGTCCAGTAGCTTTTGTGTGAAAGCATTACAAACATACATACAAAAACACAAATGTTTCCTCTTCATAATATTATTTTAGATACCGAATCATATCGCCCTCGGCGCTGGTGTAAATGCAGCGAACATGCCTGGTAAAATCACGCATTGGTTTAAGACAACCGCGGAGGTATCGGGGTGCGCGCGGGTGTTTGAAAGAGCTCTGAGCGCACGTACGTGTGGACCAGATAAGGAACAAGTGAGCGATCGCGCGAATTAGGTTGGTTATTCCACTGGTCGCCTATTGTATATTATTTGATAATATACTATAGGTATATAACCGGCGTTAAGTGTTGGAATTTCGGAAGCGAATATCTCGGCTTCTACTGATCGGATTTTGATGATTGAGGTGTCAAATTGTAGGGTTTGATGTCCTCTACAGGATGATGTAGAAAAATATGCAAATTTTTTTATATACAGGGGGAGAATTTTCACAACAATATGTTACGCTTTTATAAACATCAGAAATGTCGGAAAACTTATGTAAAAGAAAACTAGTTATAACTAATACAGGTTCGCCCGCCCAATTTTTTGAGAGCTCTGCAGCACTGCAGCGCTCATGCGCCAGCCGCCACTGTATCAGAGCTTATTTCTACAGGAGTATTATTAAGATCAGCATCATCACTCATAACCTGGTATCCTTTTTCTTCGTGATCATATCCTATCCATTCCTGTATTTCTTATTTGCCTATTGCTTCCAAACCATTGATTTCTAACACTATAGAGGTTAATGTTTTCAATTGATAATAGTTCTTGATTATTCAAATCATCTTCATCTTCCTTTTCAACTGCAATATCTTCTAATGTCATTATCTTATCAAATGCGTTTTTAATATTACTTCACACTATTCCAGGCACGAGCGACCGCATAAATTGCTTCTTTTAAATTCAGACATTTCCAAAATCTCATGAAGTCGTGTTCCCCCAACAATTGGGGCATAAGGTCTTTTCCATAAAGTCTCTTCGTGGCCTCTATAACGCATTGGTCCATTGGCTGGGCAATACATGTAACATTCGGAGGAAAATATACCACGAATATGTTTTCATCTTTTGTTTTTAGTAACTCTGCATCAGGATTATCCAATAGCAATATGGTTTTTGGTGGAAGATTATTTTCTTTCAGATAAGTTTTAATCTGAGGAATGAATTTATCGAAAAAACACTTTCTAAAAATTACTCGGTCCATCCAAGCAAGCAGTCTTTTGATTATAATGGTCAACGTTTATACGTTCCTTGACTTTTATATTTTTAAATGCCCTGGGATTTTTGGATTTCCCAACAACAACTAACCTGACTGTATATGTTCCTGATGCATTAGCACAGCATAATACTGTTATACGATCCTTGCTTATTTTGAAACCTGAAGTAAACAAAAGTTTTACTCTAAAGTTGTTTAAAACCGAAGACAAATAAGAATTACCTGGAGAACTACTTTCTCTCCCGGCAGCGAGTGTTTTTTTAGGCATTGCTTTCCAATATATCCCAGTTTCGTCTGCGTTGTACACTTGCTTGCGTCTTAAGTCGTGTTCTTTTATAATATTTTCCAAATCATAGCATAGATAAATTATCAGCACTCAATTTCTCCCATTGAATTGCTAATTCTCGTATTCCATGACGCTTTTTAAACCTGTGCATCCAACCAGAAGACGCAGAAAAGTGTCTTAATTTTCAACTGTTTATATAACTTTTGTCTGTCAGAAATAGCTTTTGCACTGTCTGCTTTAGCTACAAAGCTCTGTAATTCGGTTTTTTCCTCACAATATCACGCACTGTTTACTTGCTTAATTATATTCTTTAGCCAGTCGTGCAACACATGTTCCCTTTTCAATTGTTGAAAAAATATTGATTTTTTCTTCTATAATCAAAATATTGCGCTTACGCGTTTGACGCTGCATTTTGTCGACTAAACTATACACTAAACATTTGTTTTCAGTTCGCGACGCGACTATTTTCCCGAAACCCTTGAGTTTCCCTGAAAACCAAACGTTAAAACAGTAGCGTGGCTGCTATCAAGCCACTGTTGCCAGCCACGGATAATCCGCGCACGGTTGACCGATCATAAATTTATTTACGGATAATCCGCCGCCCGGATTAATCGCACACGGTTAATCGGGGTTCCACTGTATAATGAATTGAAATTAAATGTGATTACTAGAGAACGGACACGCTTACCACCCAGTGTAGTACTGGCGAAATGCTGTATTTCTAAAATATTTAATTTTATTTATATAATTGGAAAACGAACGGGTGGTGATCTATAAAATTACAATACATATTTATTTGTTGAAAAGTTGTATTTATAAAGCTTTTAATTTTATTTATATAATTGGAAAACAAACGGGTGGTGATCTATAAAATTACGAAATACATATGTATTTGTTGAAATGTTGTATTTTTAAAGTTTTTAATTTTATTTCTATAACATTTTTATTTGTTCATTTTGTCGTTCAAGTTGAGTAAAGGAGTATTAATATTGACTAGCAATAGTTTCTCAAGGTTTTCTTCTGTCAATTTTGTTCTCTTTGAATTAAGTACTTCCTTATAAATAGAAAGCGTCCTTTCTACATCGCAACTAGTTATAGGTGCATACTGGAAATATTTTTTATTTCTTCATATTTAGCCATTAGATTTTGTGGAATTGTCTCCATACATAATTGCTGCAATGTAATTAAATCTGGATTTCTATTAAGAATTGCTTCAAACTTTTGCCGAAGGCCACATCCGAAGTCACTTGGAATACTTTTCAAATTATTAACAGCCACATCTCATGTGGTTAATCCGTCATTTAATTTGAGATTTCGATTTTCAAAATAAGTGATTAGTTTTGGGAATTTTCCAAAGTGTTCGTGAAGAAAGTACAACTGATTTTTTAAATTTTTGGATTTGTGTGAGCTCCTTGCACTCACCAATACTTCTAGCATCCTCCTTTAGCAGTGTTACGAAATGTTTTAGACTATCGAAATTCTCAGCATAATAACTAGTAGCTTCCAGCCATGTTCCCCATCTAGTTATTACTGGAGTGGGAGGCAGTGACAGAGATAGAAATTTTTCCCTGAAAGAGCTACAATGGTGCTTTTCTGAAAACTTTTTTAAAAGCTGATACAAGTCTATCAACTTCCGGAAAAGTGTCTTTGATATATTCACAGATTCTGTGGAGAGCATGTGCTACACAAGGAATATGCAGCATATTAGGATATGTTTTCTTCAATAGTCTGCCTGTTTTTAACATATACGCAGCACTATCACTGACAAATAAAAGTATTTTTTCTTTGTACGTGGCGTCCGAATGAAGCATTTTTTGCATATTCTCCTTAATGGTTTCAGCAACTGTTTCCGCATCAACTCTATTTATAACACTTGTTGCTATTACATATGAGTTATGGGGAATAGTTGGATGTAGTACACCAGCTACAACATTTACCACACAGCTACAACATTTACCACACAGCGTCCTAACATATCCACCGTTTCGTCGGCGCTTATCCATATGTATTGATTTAAAAGATGGCTTCTAATGCGTTCTACTGTTCTCGTATAGCACCTAGAAACATAATATTTGCGTAAAGTTGATTCATCAGGAACATTTCGACCAGTATATTTTTTCAGAAATATTTTTAAAGTGAGATTGGTAAGTTTATTTAATGGAATATCAGCCGCCATAAAAGTTTTACAGAGTGCAGATGTGTTTGCGATCCTAAGTGACGAATTTTTGACGATATTTTACGGATTTTGTAATAAATTTCGGAATCACTGACAATGGACATACAATCAGTATGACCGTCAATCCAACTCGCCATTGTTTTACAATGCCGTTCTCGACATTCTTCCATATCATGTCTGAAAAAGTAACTTAAACAATGCTCTAGATCTAAATAAATGAAAGCTAAAAATGTGTGCGTAAGTTATTGAAACTGAACGAAATTCAATGCACACTCTTACGTCGAAATAATTGGTAGAAATAGATTCAATCAAACGATATTAAACAGGATCTATCACAAAAATTACGATGTAATTAACAGTTAAAACTATGAAAACAAGAAACTTACTCACAGCACTTTATTTATCTTACGAAATATAAACTAATAAATAAAATACATTATAAAAACCCGGCTTCTATCTACGCTCATGAAAACACTTTAAAAAACACTATATTCTTCGAATACAATAGCTGGCTTGTCCATTGTTATCGCGGCTAGACCAGGTGTCCGAGTAAGTCAAACAAATACTTCATTGAATTACGCCGGGATGTACTGAGCGACGTTATACACAATTCCAATTGCCGATTGCGTTTTATGGAAATTGCGTCCGTTCTCTAGTGATTACTAACGTAACTAATGTAGAGAGTAAATATTATTCTGTATCCTTTTATGATATTCCTGGTATGTACAGCATGTTTTATTAGTTTACTTACATTCTAAACGTTTAATTATCAAGCTAACCTAAAATTTATTGATATAACGTTAACTTATTTACATGTCAATTCTTGGTAATATACATCTAAAATTTGTATACTATATACGAGTTGCCTTTAAAAGACACAACCTCTGTTGATTTCTTTTTATTTCCTTCTTGCTTATTCAGTTTATTTTTGATTAATTTATACATTATTAATTCTATTTATATTTTATTTCGAAAGAGAATTTCACAGCAATATGAACGTTACACTTTTTAATAACCCGAGCCAAATCTGCAGTACAACGGACCCTGAAGCACACCATTTAGTTACGGGTAATGATTTAGATCGTATAGCATCTAACTGTTCTGTTTGCCTGATTTGTAATTTGTCTGGTATTCATACTCTCTTCATTTATAATCATTTCGTTTCAGATGTTTTGCTATTACGTGCTTTTCGAAGTCCAACTTGTAGTTTGCCTTGAACTCACACTCTGTGTATTTTCTTTTTTTGCATTCGGGATCATTGCCCATATTGCCACGTTAAGTGAAATGTTTACAGAATCTGTAATAAGATAAAATTCACGCAAATCGGGAAGGGAAACGTTGGAATAAACATATTTCACGTCCGGGGCCTATCAGACGACTTTAGACACAATAAAAAACGGCCATCGGAAAAATAGGTTTCCTCACAAAGGCAAACGAGGATAGGTTTTGATTTTAGATCGGAATCCTAGATTTAAAAATGTAATCCATCAATGGATCGTAAATATTCTTAGTATTATACATTAGGACACATGTAATACTAGTAGGCATGACCCCTCCCGCATTAACAATTCTGCCAATAAATTCACCTCGAAAGTTATTGTGCTTAGGGCATTCGAAGATTAAATGGTTCATATCGGCTGCAGGCGCGGCTCGTGATGACGTATTTGGGAGTGCAAGTATAATGATGCGAGTGCTCCGTGTATGCTCGTGTACTAACTGTAACGTTTTCTTAGTAAACACCGAAAACACACGAGGCCCTCGCATCATTGTACTTGCACTCCCAAATACGTCATCACGAGCCGCGCCTGATCGGCTGTATTGGTGCCACATGTACAAACAGCTGATTCGATAATTTTAAGTTTGTGTAAATGCGCTGGAAATTGTCCATGGTTAAATTTTAATCGAGTGACGGTAGTGGGATATATCCTTGATACCCTATGTTCCTTATGCCATTCTCGGATAGTTACATTTGGGTGTATTTTTGCGTAGTGTGTCATTCTATTCGTATACTAATGCTTCCAATATGCTTGCCAATCATCTTTTAATATTTTGGTTTTTAGATGAGAAATAAGATCATTAGATGATACTTTTTCCGTCAGTATGTTATTACTATTTATAGCCTCCTTTGCTAAACGATCAACAGCCTCATTAGGCTCTATACCTGAATGTCCTTTGATCCAATAGAAATGGATTTTTACATGTTTTTTCTCCAGATATCTCAAGCGTTCGATGATGTTCAATATTATGGGGTTATTTTTTTCTGGGTGAGTTCTCTTGTGTAAAGATTCCAGTACGCTTTTGGAGTCTAACATAATCGTTGCATTCCCAATATTATATTTTTTTACATATTTTAGAGCCTCTGCAATTGCGACTGTCTCTGCTGTGAAAATGGATACATTATTATGTAATTTTACCTTCTTTTCATATCCTTTTCTAGGCACAAGTAAGGCACATCCGCATCCTTCTTTAGACTTGGAGGCATCAGTAAAAATTACCGTCGATGCAGGAATTTCTGAACGGATACTTTTATACAAAGTAGAATTGTATAGAATATTTTCGTCGTATGGAGGGTAATATAACAAGTGTTCATTTGAAAAGTCAATCTAGGTTACTTTGAAATTTTGATAGAATAAGACGCAAATATATTAGTATGTGTTTGTTGTTCCGTAAACATAAATCCAAATGACATTTGATAATGTCAATCACAAATATCAGTTAGTGCATAAAATAATCGTGCGTCGATTCTGGTTTAAATAAATTGCTTCTCAGTTTTAAAATGGCTTTCACTTTAGAACATAACATTTTTTTTAGTCCAGGCTTATTTTCGAACTGGTAATCAAATTGATGGTTTATGGGTTTATTCAGTTCAAGATTGCATGGTAGAATTTCAAGTTGAGTTTCCACATTTTGTAATAGATTATATACAATTTAAGAATACTTTGGATAGAACTTTAAAACTTTTTTCTGAAACTGGTAGTCTCTTAAGAAAATCAGGCAGCGGAGCAGTTAAGAAACGTACACCTCAAGTTGTCAATCGTGTTGAAGAAATAATGGAAAATGAACCACAAACATCTGTTCGACATTTGAGTCAACAAATAAACCTTTCTGTTGGTACAACTCACAAGTTATTAAAAAAAGATATGCAACTTTATCCATACCGTGTCACAGCAGTACAAGAATTGTTAGAAATTGATTACCCACGTAGACTAGTTTTGTAATTGGTTTGTAAATATGAACAATAATAGAGAACTTTCGCAAAGAGTCATCTTTACTGATGAAGCATGGTTTTATAAAATGGGTTACCTAAATTCACAAAATACAAGAATTTGGAGTAGTGAAAATCCACATGTAATTAATGAAGAATCGCTACATCCAAAGAAAATTGGTGTTTGGGCAGCGATAAGCCAAAGGCGAATCATTGGACCAATATTTTTTCGGGGAACATTAACTGCTCAAAGGTACCGTACGGAAATTTTACAACCATTTGTCAATCAGTTGCATGATGATGAACTTCAAAATGCATATTTCCAACAAGACGGAGCACCTTGTCACTGTACTGCAGAATCTTTGGATTATTTAAGAGAATTTTTTGATGAGCGTATAATTAGTCGAAATACTGAAATTGCCTGGCCTGCACGTTCATGCGATTTATCACCTTGCGACTTCTTTTTGTGGCCTTATCTAAAAAATAACATATTTCGAACACCCATATTAAATTTGAATGATATGCTACAGAGAATCGAACAGAAATGCATAGAAATGAATAACAATCCAGTAATGTTGCAGAATATCATCAGAAATTTTGAACGGAGGATTTTAAAGTGCATTGACCTTGGAGGACAACATTTTCAACATTTGTTATAGTTTTCAATAAATACCTATTATTTGTTATTTATTTGTATGTATGAAATTGTCAAAATATACGACTTCGTAGGTTAAGTAGTAAATTTTAATTTATGACATACTTCAAAATGTTCTCAGTAAATCACATGCTACTAGATTTACTTTTCAAATGAACACTTGTTACATTAATAGATTGCATATATTCAAAATAATTTAATTTTGTTCTAAGGTTAATACTATATTCACCGGTATTAACTAAGAAATAAGTAATTAAACTTCTAGTTTCAAAAATTATTTTATTGTAAATACCACTACAGTATTGTTTCGCCATACAATGGCTTCATCAGGTGGATGAAATACTATGAAATAGTATTTCATCCACCTGATGAAGCCATTATATGGCGAAACAATATTGTAGTGGTATTTACAATTAAAGAATTTTTGAAACTAGAAGTTTAATTACTTATTTCTTAGCATTATAATGAAGTTTCAACAAGTATCTCCTTCGTCAATTAACTATTCACCGGTATTCCTACAAGCTTCGGCTAATGGTGGGGTTGTATGATGTATCCAATATTTGTTCGTTAGATCATCTACTGCAAGTTTATATATATGGTCTAATATATGTCTGCTATTAATTGCCTTCATCTTAATTATCTGTTTTGCAGCTAGGAATTGGCGCCTTATAAATACAGGCGGCCCTTGAGCTTCAACATACAGTGCATTGACGGGGGTAGATTTCATTGCACCTATACTCTGTGTATTTATAATCAGTTTATTTCAGATGTTTTGTTTTCATGTGTCTTTCTAAACTTGACTTGTAGTTTGTCTGGTATTCACAGTCGGTGCATTTATAATCACTTTGTTTCAGATGTTTCGTTTTTATATGCATTTCGAATTTTGGCTTCAAGTTTGTCTGGTATTCACACTCTGTGCATATATAATCATATTGTTTCAGATGTTTTGTTTTTACGTGAATTTTAAAATTTTGTTTGTGGTTCGTCTGGTACCCACATTCTGCACATTTATGATCATGTTGTTTCAGATGTTTTGTTTTTATGTGGATATGTAATTTTGACTTGTTGTTTGTCTTATATTCACACTCGGTGCATTTATAATTACTTTGTTTCAGATGTTTTGCTGTTACGTGCTTTTCGAAATCCAACTTATTGTTTGTCGTGAACTTACACTGTGTGCATTTATAATCATATTGTTTCAGATGTTTGTTTTTCACGTGATTTTCTAAATTTTTGTTATGGTTCGTCTGGTACTGACATTCTGCACATTTATAATCATATTGTTTGAGATGTTTTTGTTTTTATGTGGACTTCTAAATTTGACTTGTTGTTTGTCTGATATTCACACTCTGCGCATTTATAATCACTTTGTTTCAAATGTTTTGTTTTCATGTGTCTCTCTAAACTTGACTTGTAGTTTGTCTGGCATTCACACTCTGTGCATTTATAATCACTTTGTTTCAGATGTTTCGTTTTTATATGCAGTTCGAATTTTGGCTTCAAGTTTGTCTGGTATTCACACTCGTTGCATCTATAATCATACTGTTTCAGATGTTTTGTTTTTATGTGCCGTTCTAAAACTGACTTCAAGTTCGTCTGGTATTCACACTCTACGCATTTATAATCCTTTTGTTTCAGATGTTTTGCTTTTACGTGATATTTTAAATTTTGTCTGTGGTTCGTCTGGTACTCACACTCTGCGCATTTATAATCACTCTGTTTCAGATGTTTTGTTTTTATGTGGAATTGTAAATTTAACTTGTTGTTTGTCTGATATTCACACTCTGCACATTTATAATCACTTTGTTTCAGATGTTTTGTTTTCAAGTGCATTTCTAAGCTTAACTTGACGTTTGTCTGGTATTCACACTCTGTACATTTATAATCACTTTGTTTTAGATGTTTTGTTTTTATATGCAGTTCGAAGTTTTGCTTGAGGTTTGACTGGTATGCACACTCGGTGCATCTATAATCATATTGTTTCAGATGTTTTGTTTTTATGTGTATTTCTAATTTTGTCCTATTGTACGTCTTGTATTCACACTCTGCGCATTTATAATCCTTTAGTTTTAAATGTTTCTCTTTTATGTGTCTTGTCAAGACTGACTTGTAATTTGCCTTGAATTCACACTCTCTGCATTTATAAACAGTTTGCATCTTGAGATGTTTCATTTTCATGTGCATTTCTAAATAAATTCTGTAATATGTCTTAAACTCGCAATTTGCGCATTTATATTTGCCTGTGTTCAGAGGTTTTACTTTTAGAAGTGATTTCAAGTGAAATTTGTCCCTTGTTGGAGATTTGCATTTCGAGCATTTACATTGTTTCCCACCATCATGTGAATCTGGAGATGTCGCATTCATACTTTTAATATTAGTCTTGAAATAGTCACATGTAGGGTATATTTTGACATCTCTTTCTTCATTGGCGGCATGAATTTCTTCCACGTGCGCCTTGAGTGATTCCTCTGTCTTGTATCTTCTGTCACACATTCCACATTTGTACATTTTCATATTGTGATACGAGTTAGTATGGTGCCTAAAATCGGCGTTGTACATTGTTCTGAACTTGCATTGCGTACATTTGTACATTCCATGGTTCCATCTTTTGACTTTGGTTCTTACAGATGAACGCTTTTCTGTCTGTAGCTTCTGAACTTCCGCTGACGCAAGTATGGCATTCCTGAAAGTAAATTAATCCGAATTAAATCTTAAAACCTATTAAATACAGAAATATTATCAAATGCAAATCATTTATAAAGTCCATATGCAACCGTGGCGCCGGGTGTTATCGGCCTCTATCAAACCCAATGTTATGATTAAATCCCGGATTATATACAAAAAAAAAAAACTGAAAGTATGCGCATAAATATGCACTTCCTTATGAAAAATATGCAGCTAAAAAAATACGAGGAATGTTAGAAAATGGAATACTGTCGGAAAAAATATTCTATTATGTTTACTACAAGTTTATTTAGAACATTTTACAACATAATTAACTATGAAAACAATTTACAGTCACATATTTCTCAAAGTTTTCAACAGAAAAATTGTGACGCTCGTCTGAAAACATGTATTTATATATTGAAAAGGTTCGTTCTACGTCGACGCTTGTTATAGGAGCATATTTCAAATTAGAAATATCATCTATTGTCAACTCAATATTTTCTACTGAATCACCACACAAGATTTTAGCACAGTCCTTTAGCTTTTTAAAACCCTCTGTAAAGTAGTTTGTGCGCTAGAGTTTGGCACTTATTTTTTAACCACAGGTTGTAAGTCTGTAGGGAGACTTGTACAAATAAAACCCACTTTAACTATATATAAATTTAATTTTATTATAAAAACTGTGCTGGCGATTGAACACTTGGTTGTTATTTAATATACAGTACATGATGCTTCTTTCTGTAACGAAGAACTCATCCATTTTCCAGTAACTTTCTAACAAGTAAAATCGGTCATTGACTTGTTAGGGGTACGCACTTTTCTACGAATTTGTAGAAAGTGCTGTACTGACGTGTTCCTGGACAAAGGGCGATTCTCCGAACAAATAAAAAATATAAAATTTTAGACATGTGTATTTAAAAAATGTATTTTTCTGTGCCGCCGAGGGTAAAAATATGTTGACAATAGCTAGTTGGAAAGCCCTAACAGCAAATAAAGAACGGCAAAATTTCTTAGAAATATGGAACAAATGTCCTCAAATATTAGAAAGTTTTAATACGTAGAAATTGTGTACACACAAGTAAAATATTATTTTACACCCTCATTTTTTCCTATTATACTTAAAAATTTTTCATACACGGACTGTCCCACTCCTCCTTTAACATCAAAACATGACTTTTCAAATTTGTTTTTTATTTCAACGCTCTCGATTAGCGACATAAATTGTTTTTCCAAACTGCAATATAAAAATGGAAATAAAACTGTAATTGACTTTGGCTTTAATAAACGCCAACTGTTGAGGTATTTCTTTAGTCGAATACACCTTTTGGGTGTCTATCACAGATTGTGCATTCTTCATAATAATTGTCTTTATTCCTTCATAATGGTTTGCATGAAAAATAGCAGCTTCCAGCCATCGTGTGATTACTGGTTGAGGAGGAAGCGGAACACCGGGTAGATGTTGTTTGTAAAACTGAATTCGTAATGGGACCTTTAAAAATACTTTCTTACCACTACTAATTAAAGTATTTGCTAAGGGAAAATGGTTTCTGACTTCTTCTGCAACACGATTTAGTCCGTGCGCCAAGCAAGTTGTGTGAATTATTAAATTTGGGTAAAAGATTTTCAAGTTGAAAGCTGCCTTCACCATGTATGGTGCAGCATCCGTCAAAAACAATAGAATTTTCTGTTGGAATGGATTCCGGTAAAAATAAAGTTGCAAGTTCTTCCTGTTTAAATCTTGTTATTGTCAAATTATTTGCATTTTCCAACTGTTTGGATGAAATGAAATATTTTGTTGGAACCGATACGTTAAGGATACCAATCATTAATCGAACTATGTATCAGCCCACACTATCAGTAGTTTCATTTACGCATATATAAAGAAAATTGTTTGCAACAACCTTAAAGCTATTCAATGTTTCTGCATAGATACTGTGAATATAATTTTTTCTTAACGTGCTCTCGTCGGGAATGTTATATTTGCTGATGTACTTTTGCAAAAATAACTTGACATTTAAATTGTTTAATTTATGCAGTGGAATATCTGCCCACACAAACATTTGACACAAATCTTCATTAAATTATTCTAGTTCCGATTTTTTGGAAGTTGATGGCAAACATTGCGGTAATGTTTGCTGACTCTTTTTCGCCAATTTCATCTTTGTTAGTTTTGCAGCATGAGATGGAGTTTTAATATGTTGGTAGACTTGGAACTTTCTCTCACTTGTAATCTGCACAAAAAAATATCACATCATCGGTTGTTTTCTTATAAAATAAATGTTAGTAAAAGATAAAGGAATGATTAAAAACTTAATTATTTAATTAATTAATAAGAGGAAATAAACTTAAAATTTTACTCACAGTCTTGCAGCATTTTACGCAAAACACTTTTTCTCCATCCATACGCAATTCTGAATAATGTGCAATCCAGGCACCGTCGCTATTTTCGGCATTTTTGCTATTATATATCACAACTCACAAGTTTACACTTCGAAAAGCCAACGTAAAATGACGTTTAAAATAAAATTACTTTCGAATATGGGAATAAATTTCTCCGAATAGCAAAGAAACACATATACTCCTAATTTTCTGGTAAAATGTATTTTTGTATTTATTTAGAAGTTTTAAGGTATTAGCTTTTCCTGGAATTATGTCTCGGCATGGATGTATGGGAAGAGCATTAATAAATTCTTGGAGACGTTTATTGGAAAAGTAACGCGAAGATGCTTAATAAAATGCTATTTTTAATTTATAGAGGGCTGTTTAATTTTTGTTTGTTTGTTACATCCACGACATATTTTTAGTAATACCTATAATAAATTTGATAAAAATAAACTAGTCTTACCCGGCATTTGTCTTACAACAGTGATCCACATGGTGCTCCAAATATTCATTCGCTTCCAAATATATTTTGCAAAATGGGCACTGGACAAGCTCTAAAATTAGACACATTATTCTAAGACTAGGAATTTAAGAAAATTCGAAAAGAATAACATTCAGCGTTAGTTTTTAACCCCTCAAAAATCTTCCTTATGGGATTATTCTTTTCGCTATCTGAAGATTTGTTTTGTCATTAGATGATTTTCGGAAAGATGCTAAGATATAAACATCACAATGTTGCTCATTCCATTGTTTTTGTTTTGTCATTAGATGATTTTCGGAAAGATGCTGTTTCAAAAATACAGGGCGATAAATGCTTGGCTATTTTTTTAAATTATGAATGCCTACGAAGTAAAGCTATGGTATACTGTACTGGGCCTAACTATTCCAAGAAATGTCCAGAAATAAGATTTTATCTTTCTAATAACATTCGAATTAGAAAGAAAAACGATATTATAATCAGACACAGCAGGTAGGTGCAGATATTGAAGACCCATTTGTTAGCCCTAGATCTGCCATGTTGTTACATTTCCATTGCGACTTGTAGTTTTCTCCCTTTGAAGATTGTCAAAATTAATTGGGCCTCGTATTTTCGTTTGATAATTAAACTTCTATTATTTAGGGTCTCTAACACGAACGCCGAGATGATGACTGATACGCATTTTATATATGGACTTGCTTGCCAATGGAAATTTATCAGAGGCTATGCGATTGTACAGTGAACGATTTCTCAATCGTCTTGTTTGTGATAGAAAAAAAACCTTCCAAAGGATTCATCGTCATAATGGAGAACCAGGACGGCCAGAAAAATGCTTTGTGCTTGTATACATACCAGATTCAACACGTTGAGACACTTAACCTACTGATTTTCCTCCACGTATAGCATTTTGTCAATGGCTTCTCAAATACCTCAACTATTAGCGCTGATTCCTTTTGTGGGGTGATAAAAACCCACACGCCGTATTTGAAAATCGCTTTCAATATCAATTTCCATTAAACATTTGGGTTGGAATTGTGAGTGATTGGCTAATTGTACTAGTGTTTCAACCAGAAAGACTAACCGGTGAGACATACAAAATTTTTTTTAAAGATTCTAGGTTTCTAGAGGATTTACCAATGACAACGAGAAATGTAATGTGGTTTATGCATGATGATACACCAGCACCTACTTTGAAGGTCAACTGAAAAGATACAATGCAATGACTATAAATAAATTGAAATTACATATCAAATGGAAAACTAACATGTATCCTAGTTTTATTACAAGAATTAAGGTATGAAATTGAAACTACAGAAACATTTTGATACAAAAACTATTAATTTTAAAAATTAAAATGATTTATCCTACCTTCAACAGAAAATGTTTTATTAATTCCAGTTTGACACACAGCTTTGTGTTCAGCTAAATATTTCTTCGAACTGAACCCCAAACAACAAAAAGTGCAAGCAAAAACATTTTCGACATCTTCTTTTGTGATGGGAACAAAATCCATTTCCACATGTTTAAACTGATTATCTACGAATTTTTCACCAAAATACACCAACAGCTCTTCGCCCTCCTGGATTCTACGAGTGCTAGAATAATATAGCTTTTCCTTATATTGAAATGGGAATAGATTTTGTTCGTAAATATTTTTCGCAGGGTTGATGTACTGCATCCAATTCAGATGCTCTAATTTATCATCACTAACGACAAATTTTCCTCCTTTTATTTTCAGAGACACATCTGTAGAATTAAGTCCAGTGAAAGGACCAAATCTTACTTCTTCAGGTATATCTTTTAAAGAAAAAATCCCCAAATATTCAAGTGACTCTCTAGCTTCTAACATATATTTCGGCAATTCTCTTACTCTGTTATATGTATTACAAGAAAAGCTTTCATTCAAAATATGCACGAGAACTCTGCATTTGGTACAATAATCCTGATAGACTTCGTGGCAATGGTTACAAACTGTAAATAAATTCCTTTATTCAATTCAATAAACAAAAACGATATAATGAAGATTGGCGAAGTATTCTAAAATACGTTTGAAGAGGTTTATGATAATTATATATATATATATATATAAAGGTGTATAAATAAGGGTGTTGGATTATTGAAAAACACAAATATTCCTGATAAATTTGAATGTCTTCCAGTTTGTTTGGATAATTCAAAAAAAATTAAGCAATGTTTCAAAAGCAATTAATTGTCTTGTTACATCTCAAAATTTAGACTAAAATATAAAAGATGAACAACCTAGTTACCCTGTTTGATTCAAAGATACAAGTATATTTTGACTTAGACCATAATAAATAATAAGAATATTATTTATGTTTAATGAAAATATCTGTAATTATGGATGAAGAACTTTGATATGTGTACGCTAATGTACTATCGAATTCCGAAAAGTGATCCAGTCATATTTTAATCGGTTTAAATGAGGCAGTATATATTAAATGTAGACATAAATGACTTTTGCATGTTACTATAATCTTAACTACGTTAGCAATGCTACAATACTAAAATGTTTAAAAATTGACTTAATGTATAACTTCACTACTGTACCACTTTTTTTTTAATTCGATAGTACATTAAACAAAACATGTTTTATGGATGTGGTCAGAATACAATTATTTTTACATTAAGAACACAAATGTATTTACCTGCCAATCCATTGCAGTATTTAATTTGTATATCTGCTGAACAAATTCCATCTTCTATTTTAACATTGTTGCTCAGTGAATCATTTATTTCAGATGATGGTAAGTTTGTTTTGATATGATCGACAGGGTGCATTTCGTATTTCCTTATTTCGTCAGTCTTGATATACTCATTTAATTCAGTATTGCTTATATTAATAGTAGTTTCAGAGAGGCATATTTTATTATCTGGATAATATTCAACCTCGAATTCTCTTTTTACAGCACTTGAATTTTCAGATGTATTGCTCACATCAAGTTGTATAATTTCTTGAGACATTTTTATCTCTGAAGAAAAATTATATAGAAAATAGAATCTATTTATATTAAATTTTTAATTGGACTGGCAAACAACAAACTAATACGAAAAAAACAATATAAACAACACAGTGTTGCTCATTTAATTGGTTTTGTTTGCTGTTGAAATTTCCCTAGGTACGAACAACGTTTATCTGCAGCAGCTGGAACTGGACCGTCCGTAAGTTCGAAACCATATTGATTTTATTCCATTACAAACCTGTAGATAGCCCATAATACTCATAATAGTATATTAGAAAACAAGTTTCATAAGGCACCATTTTCTAAAGAGCGAGTGTGGTAAAAGACCTTATCAAACAAATATCTATTTTGCATTTTTTATATTAATAAATTTATTTTTATATAAAGCATGCAGTTGGTCAGATTGATACTTGACATTTTCAAATCCTGCTATCCGCGAAGTATATTATATTACATATTATTTATTAATTTTCGTTAACATTACTTGATATTTTATTTAAAAATATAAAGATGAGTGACATAGAAACTAATATATCTTGTTGTCAATTGTATACAATATACGTTGTTTGTGTAGAGTGCGTACATATATCATCAGTCAAATACCTTTGTCCGTTTTCAGTTTACAGTCACATGACTAACTATGTCATACTATCTCAGACACAGAATCTACATATGTACACATGTATACATGTGTACATATGTACATATGTACACATGTATATACTTTGTTTTTCAGATATATTGAGCTACAAATATTCAGAATTGAAACGTATGTCATTTGATACAAGACATACGTCTTTGAAATTTCTTCGTAGCAAAGACAAAGAAAAATAATATTTAGCATGTCTTGTATAATATGAGATACCGACAACTGTTTTAGTCAAAAGAGAAAATACGTATTTATCGACATATACAGGTTATGTTTAGTGCTTGTTTGTATTTTTCCGTTGATATTTTAAGATTTCTTATTTATCTGTTCTTCTTGCAACAATAATAGTCAGTTTCGAGTAATTAATCGTAAGTATTTAACGTAATATTTCTTAATTAAATTATTTTACTTTGACACTGACAAATTACATTTTTTGATAAATTGATATGCATATCGCAAAATGTAATTTTCATAATATGAAGTGATATAAAATTTCATGTTTGTGTTCTTTTTGTTGTAGAATATGCCAGCTAAACGTCTAGATTCACAGGCACAAAATCTAGTTGCCAACCTTCTTCATTATTTTGAAGAGAAATATAATAGAGGTCCATTATTGTCTGTTGATTCAGTTTATGAGGTAAGATAACACCAAATTAATATCTTTAGATTAATGAGGAAAAATATTTTTAGAGAGTAGCAAGTGCTCTTAAGATCTCTGTCCGAACCGTTTACAATATCAAGAAACGTGGGACATCATCACCTGGAAAACAAATACCCCGACGTAAACCAAAAACCAAAGATTTGCCAGAAAGCTTGAAAATGGAAGTCCGAAATACTTTATACGACATGTTTCATCAAAGTATTCTAAGCAATTTTATTTTCATAAATGATTTATTTTTTAACGATATACTTTTTTAGAAAAACATGTTACATTGAAAACATTGAAGACTGAACTGGAAACTAAACAAATGGTGCAAATAGGAAAAACATCTCTTTCCATTTTACTCAAACATATCGGTTTCAAATATAAAAAAGATGATAATAGAAGAGCATTAATGGAAAAACTTGATGTTAGTGTAATGCGAAGTGTATTTTTAAGGAAGTACATTGAGAATACAAATTTTGGTTTGCGTCAAGTTGTCTTTTTAGATGAAACATGGATATTTTCCAAAGGATTGAAACCGTAAAGAGAAAGTTTATGAAATTGATGAACTGTTAAGAAATGCAGGACATGAAATTCTTAGACTGCCACCATACCACTGTGACTTCAATGCTATTGAGCTAATTTGGGCAAAAGCAAAAACATATAACAATGTGCACATCGGTAGGGCTGGTTACACCGACGAAAAGGTGAAAGAAATGTGGAAGGAGGCATTACATACATGTGATAGTAATACATGGAGTAACTGCATAAGGCATACTGATAATTTAATAAAACAATGGTATGAAAGAGAAAACTGCTTGGTAGACTTGGATATAGATCCAGTAATAATCAATGTTACAGAATCAGACTCTGATTCAGATTAATATATGTAATTGCAACTAAAGGTGTCATATTTTATGTTAGTACAAGGCAACATTATTTTCTGTCTATAATAGTGTTTTTATGATTGTATTAGAAAGATTATATATTTAAGCTTCCATGTAAATATGTTTTATTCAAATAAATATTTCTTATTAGACCGATTATGAATTAGATGAATTATTTGCTATTTCTACATACTTCTATTTTCTAATATGCTCAGTTAATATATGAACAACTCAAGAGTTTGCAGATACAACCAACATAAATTGCGAAGATAAAGAAAATAGCTTTTGTCACATACTGCACTACTGTTGTTCATTGAGTTTAGTATGCTGTATGGCATTTTAAAATCAGGTTTTAAGTCTTATGCAGAATAACATTAAAAAATATCAGCGCTCACTTGTGCAGTCACATCCATATCTGTTAACACTAGAATAGAATAATACAATTTCGCTATTTTGTATTTATTGTATTGATTAAAGTATCTGCATTTTATTAAGTTGAATAGTTTTTATATGAGCAAGTTTAACAAACAGTTATGATAATTTTTTAACATACTGATTCCAAATGAAGTTATATCTTCAATGGTTTTACTTAGCGTAGCAATGTAATAATTGAACTGTATAATTAATTTATACATAATACTAATAATCCTCTATAGTTTTTGTAAATAAATGAATTATTCGTGTAATTATTATTAACCATTTTCTTGGAAATAATAATACCAATATAATCAAGGTGAGCTTTTATTTATTTAATTTCTAATGCAAAAAATTTGATTATACATATGAAACAATCAAAATTTAGCTTCCTATTTTCTTATTTCCCAACCTTTCTGTTCTACTTTTTGGTTATATTGAATTGCTTTGTAATTCATTTGTGTTAGTGAATTTCTTCTCGTATGATTTCTGCAATTTCCAGATTATTTCTTATTCCAAATTTATTTAATGCGATTAATGCTAGAAGTGAAGCATCTGTTTACAATACATGAAAAGCTGCATTTTCTACATGTACCTTTGTCTTCTTTAAAGAATATTATTTTATATGCGTATTTGAGATTTGTATACTTAATTCTACGTATCGAATCGATACTGTTTTGAGTGTCATGTCATAATGGTTAATCGTTCATTTCGAATGCAAAATAGAAAAAATTATTTATTTTGGGATCATTAACCAGTGATTATTTATTGGTTCTGTGAATGGCTTTTCTATTACTTCAATAGTTCTTTGTCGTTACTTCGATTCATGTTAATTAATTTGTGTATCAGATTTCAGGTGTATTTTATGTGATTAATGTTTCATCATGAATTTCTGTATCTTATTAATTTTAAGTAAATTACTAATCCCTACGCTGTATCAATTAAATTTTAGTTTATTTCGGATTAACCAACCCTTGATATTTGTATTAAAATTGTTCAATTTTAATAATTCCCGTTTAGTTAAATTGTATTGCTCCATTATTTATTCAGAATTAGTTTACCGTCAGCTGTTTTAGAATATTTTTGGTGTTGAAACACACAAAGAGCTGATCGACGCTTTTTTTTACAAATATTGGAAATACATATTTTTTTGTATATATGCATTATTAGACTTATATAGAATTTATATAGAAGAATACCGATAATTGTATATCAGTAAATACCTTATAAATAGAGAGGTTCATTCGAGTAACATCCAACGGCGTAACACCAAACGAGCAAAGTGGGATTAACATTGTCCGGTGGCAACTGACTAGAGATGATCTTAACGGTGATTTTACATTCACCTATTTTATCTGGTGTCCGACAGGGAAGCGTATTAGGCCCAATATTATTTTTACTATATATATATACGCCTGGCATACCAACTCTAAGCTGACAACTGTAACAACATATGCTGACGATACAGCAATTCTTGCATTTCATATTGGTCCTGTTATGGCTTCAAGAAATCTTCGATAAAATGAAAAACTGAATTATGAAATGGCGTATGATGGCTAACAAATTCAAATCCACACATGTTACTTTTATATTGCGACGTGAAACCTGTCCACCCGTCAGAATCAACGGTTGTGAACTCCCACAAGCTGATACCGCAAAATACCTAGGAATGCATCTCGATAAGCGTCTCACATGGCAGACACATATCTTTACCAAACGTAAGCAGCTACAGTTCATTGTGATAACCTGTGCCCTAAAGGGCTGGTCAGGATCGCTGTGATAACGTGGGCCTTAGGCCCTAAGTGCCTGGAGGATCGGCATATAATAACGGTGGGGGCCTTAAGCCCTAAGGCAGAATCGCCATGTGATGTTAGGCCGTTTGAGCAAGTTCGTGGCAGGACGCCATGTGATGTTAGCCTGGTCCTGAGGGCTACATCGGTGAGTCTTCACGCAGATATCGTTGTCCCGTTAAATAATACACAAAGTTCGGGTAACATATAATTTAATATATAACACTTATAAACTGGATAACAATTATATACATTATGAACTAACTATCATTAAGACTGTTACTGTCTATCAGAAAGAGAGTATGAAAGTGGACATGATTCTGAATAAGAATCTGTCTCTGAATAAGACTGAATGTGTGAATGTGAATGTCTGTCACTTACATTACTCTCGTTATATATATCCCCGATGATCCTCGTACTACTTATGGAATATACTACAAACCCTGACATACAGTTTGTGTTTGCAAACACCACGCGTTAGCGAGGTCGTATTTGTAAAACACGTTACATTTGTATTACGGGCTCGAGGCTGTGGCCTCATTGAGAGTGTTTGCATACACATAACTGCATAGCGTTATTACACCACCCTTCTTGGGGTAAAGAAAAATAACGCTGAGGTGTTTGTTTTTCTTTCATTAAAATCTTTACCTTTCTTATTCCTATTTTACACTATGGTGAACACTGTTTGGGATTATACATTTACAATAGTAATACTTAAATAATAAATTTGCTAAAACTTATGATAACTAAAATTCTAAAATGAAGTTGTTATCGAGTATCACATTATAATAAATACACGGTAAAATGATGGATAGTCTTAATCTATATACAATAATAATAAATATTTAACGAATAGATATATAATATAAATCTTAAAATGATAAATATCCTAATAAACACTGTAATAGTAAATATACAATATAGATTGTCAAACTTTAAATGGATAATTTTACATTCTAAAAGATAATGTTTCACAGTCAGTTTTACATTGTTGAAGATTAAAAAATATAATTAATTGATAATAATAATTAATTGATAATAAACGTTAATTGATAATAATCGTTAATTGATTGGGCCTTTGTACACTGTCTCAACCTTGTTAGTTTGTTCGCTTTTTAGTATTTTATTTCTATATTATGAGCAACTTATAAAGAATAATTGCCTTGTATCGCAGTTTACCATTCTTGTCTTTCTTGTTTTTCGCGTTTGGTTCTTGTTTTCCGATTCCTCATGCTTGATCTTTTTGGTTTTCATTCTTGTGCATGATCGTTTGCTCCCAATTCTTATGCTCCCTTTCCAACCATACTTTAGAATAAATCGACTCTCCGTTTTTCTATCTATTTTCCTCCATGGAAAAATTATTCTGGAAATCACTCTTCCGTGTATTTCCCTGGACAGCACATATTTCGTGTCTGTCATGTTCCTGCGCAGAACTATCTTTTGGAGCTTATTCTGACCACAGTAAGGGAGCTCGTGCAGCGGAAATGCCCTTATGCTGTAAGCCTTTTCTTCAATCTAGAAAAACTTGAGACCAGTTAACAAAACACACTTTTGTTATAACTGTAATCTCTTAAAAAAAATTCTGAGAGCGTTTTTTGTCGTGTCGGACTATCTCCTGGAAGCGCATGCTTGCTTCGTCACGACCTAGGGGCGAATTGGAGTCTTTTTTGCCTTTCTTCTATTTTAGAAGTTCGTCTGATTCGGTTGGTTAACGTTTTCGCCAGTTCCACAACTCTAGGATGATCTGTCCTGTAGGTTGCACTGTTGTTGGTGTCGTAAAGGTACAATCGATAGGTCTCTGTCGTCTTATAGGGCTCCAGACGTGATTAGGATGCTATCGAATCGTCCCGTTACTAACCATTATGGCATTGGAATCAACTTCTAAGGCATTTGTTACAAAAATTTCGGAATCTTTACTAATAAAATTAATATACTACTCCTCGTATATTGGTTTCTTTTATTAATTCAATATTATTTTCTTTTGTTAGCGAGAAACTTTTTTTTTGAATATGTCAACAATATTTCCTACGTATCGTCGTTTATAAAATAAACATTGTGTTGCATTTTATCAGTGACCTTGACTTCGTGGATTCCTAAACTGTCTTGTCGATACATACATATTTTAAATCGTTGTTTATTTACTCGCGATTAGTTTAAATATACAAGTTATTGTTTATATTTTTGTTTATAAACTATGAAATATAACCTTCTTGTATGGCGCTTATTAAAAAAAGTACAACGCATGCATTTTTTATGCACGTAATTGAACTTGTGAAAAAAAAATATATCATGTTTTTGCGTTTTATATATGTATATATATATATATATATATATATATATATATATATATATATATGCGCCTTCTAAACAAAAAATATATTTAAACTTCTGCGTTAATAACAAAATTGCGAAGTGTACGGCCGAAATGTAACATCTCTAAATTACATTGTACATATTAATTTTTAAATAAACTTGACCTGTAAATAAAGAAACGTATGGTACGCGCTTTGCAACTTTTGCATTCTTGCGTAGGTAGACATAAATGATACACATATTGTGTATATGCATTAAACTAATAATAAACATTTTAAGTATGCGAAAGTCTTGCATTATTCATTCACTTTTTTTTACACTGAATATTTGTCTTTAAATTTACTCTAAAGGAAAACCTGCATTTCTTCTTTCCGTGTGGAGCTTCTGTTCGCTCTTGGAGATGATTTCCTCCGTTCTTTGCTGCGTGCTTGCCCATTTTCTTGGTTTTGACCTGCTAAGCTGTAGGTTTTTTTTTTCCCTGGTTCGTTCCGAATTTCCACTAGGTCTTTTTTCAGCCTTAGATGGCTGGCAGGGCCATCTAGTGGTGTGGATAGGTAGGATCGCCATGTGATAACCTGTGCCCTAAAGGGCTGGTCAGGATCGCTATGTGATAACGTGGGCCTTAGGCCCTAAGTGCCTGGAGGATCGGCATGTAATAACGGTGGGGGCCTTAAGCCCTAAGGCAGAATCGCCATGTGATGTTAGGCCGTTTGAGCAAGTTCGTGGCAGGACGCCATGTGATGTTAGCTGAGGGCTACATCGGTGAGTCTTCACGCAGATATCGTTGTCCCGTTAAATAATACACAAAGTTCGGGTAACATATAATTTAATATATAACACTTATAAACTGGATAACAATTATATACATTATGAACTAACTATCATTAAGACTGTTACTGTCTATCAGAAAGAGAGTATGAAAGTGGACATGATTCTGAATAAGAATCTGTCTCTGAATAAGACTGAATGTGTGAATGTGAATGTCTGTCACTTACATTACTCTCGTTATATATATCCCCGATGATCCTCGTACTACTTATGGAATATACTACAAACCCTGACATACAGTTTGTGTTTGCAAACACCACGCGTTAGCGAGGTCGTATTTGTAAAACACGTTACATTTGTATTACGGGCTCGAGGCTGTGGCCTCATTGAGAGTGTTTGCATACACATAACTGCATAGCGTTATTACATCATAAAGTATAAGTTTCCAGTTCAAGGTTATATTCAATGCATGTGATTCAAATCGGTAGGTACTGCAGAGTCAAATAAAGTCAATATTCAATCGCGAAATTCATCTGTCAAGATATTGATCAATTTCTAGATATTGAAATAGATCAAGTTCTAGTTCTTAATTTGAAACTTGTCGTATTACACTTGTCAATAAATTTGTCTTACATTTCAAGATCTAGTTCTAAAATAAGAACTTCTTCCTGCTTTACATTCGACAATAAATTGCTGGGGAAAGTTGAAATGAAAGTGGATTTATTTTTGCAACGTTTCGTACTAGGGAAATTTGGTGACATATATGTAAATTTCATTTCATTCATTTTGCCGCAAGCATTTATCGACTCTACTCATTGCATAAACAACGAACGCTGATAGAAATTAAACACAAACATACACTCCACATACAATAAACTAAATCCCCCAATAAATTATTAGAAAATTGAGGGGAAAAATAGAACATGTTCGCCTTGGTCAATTTTTAGATAAATGTAAAGTAGTGAGCTTGAAGCTGAAAATTGAAGACAACTTGAACTAGAAACTGATAGATGTAAAATCCCAACTTGACAACCAAGAGCCCAAGTTCTAGAAATTGATCAATAAATTGACAGATGTAAAACGGGCTTAAGTGTAGCAAGCCACAATTAAGTTGGCGCGAGGAGGGGTTGCGCAGAAGCCGTTTTCAAAAACGTCCACCCTCCACTACTCAAGTAATTGTCAGAATACATTTCATACATCATACATTTGTCATTGACGTTTGACAGAACATAATGTCTTTGCTAGGGGATCATAAAATGATACACGCTCGAACGCGAGAAGTAGTTTTTAATGTTTACAATTATTTTTATAAACATAAAAGTACAAAGAGGAGTACGATTTACGAACCCTACAGCTGCAGCATTTACACCATTTTATTTATTTACAACTTTTGTTAGAAATTTTACCCTAAAACACTCGTGGGCAGAAACTGTGAAAATGATAAGTTTATTTTCATAACTCTGGAAAAATTTGTTCAAGTAGGTTAATATCCTATAACAATAATAATGATAGTAATATGATTTTGATATTTTAATTACATGTAAATAATAATTTTATTGTTTAAAGACAGTTAGCAAAGATGTGTAGGAAACAAAAAAGATCCAAATATCACAATCACCTATGAATCTCTCTACCACAAAATTAGAAGAAAGTATTGCTGCTTATGAGCCTGGTTTTGTCACAAAAATAATAAATAAAATGATCAAGCAGTGTGATGTCTGCATAGAAAACATATACACGAGAAATACAGATGACAGTCATTTAAACTTTACGTCAATGAAAGAGTACAGTGCAATAAAACGATTGAACTATATTAATGCTAATTTATTCACCTCGTTAATACAAATATATAGTCAGACAAAAATCTTTATTGCCAGAAATAATATATAATCAAGGTTTTTATAATTGTTTGGTTGAACATTTCAAAAAAATATTTTAAATTTAAATATTGTATTCACATGGCGGTCATTATACAATATATCATTAGAAAATTTGTGGAAGTATTAATTTTTAATTATATCAGACATATAAACAGAATTTTATTAGGTAAGGAGATAAGTGAAATATAAATGAGACAAACAATCGAATATTTTATAATTACAAATAAATTTAATGTTAGAATTTAAAAAAGAATATATTTTTAAGAAATATATTTCAAAGAAGTTGAAAAAACATTGCAAATATTTGTAATTAGGTTGACTTGTAATTCTTTCACTACATTTATAGAATATCTTCTTTTTCTGTTAATATATACATACAGTGGGTGATACACATCATTTACTGGGGGAGCAAGTATCTCAATATGAGTTCCGTCAATTACACCCACAACTCGAGCACACCATTTTTCATAAAAACTACAATAGAGATATATCTCATAAATAGAGCTGAGGATGTTTGCGGTACGGCAGGACCGTATGTAGTGCATCCCCACATTTAACTATTTATCTAAATATTCTCTGAAATGATTTGCCGGATCTCATAAATTAATAGAGTGATATTTTAGTATGCACTGGATATTGTTATTATACAAAATCATAATAGCCATTTGTATTTATGGATCATAAATAATAATACGCATGTATTTGTATTTGGTTGTGAATTCAATTTAAACTTAAAACGATTCGTAATATTTTAACGACAAGCCGTCCTTACAATACATGCATTCGAGACAAAGTGTGCAACTCTACGAATAACTTCCATAATTGATCGAAAATGGACATTTTGGAGCTGAAGTAAAGCCCCTATTCTTAGAAAATTTTATTACTGTCGTTAAGAACTATTATTATAAACAACAAAGGCCTTTTATTAGTGTTGAAGTTTTAGTTTCATTGAATTTCCATGTTGTAAGTAGTCAATTGTAAAGTGTTCATTCACAATATTCTAAAACAAGGTGTAAATTTAACTAAAATCCAGAAAAACACATTCTGATAATATATTACTAGATTAGAAGCTGTGTTTATTACTATTTATTATATTATTTTTATAACGAAATGCAATAAAAGCTACGAAAACAAAAGAAACCTCGATTTATTAAAATCTTGTCACACAGCCTTTCAAAGCCTGGAAGCACATATTTTGCATATATTTTATATATACTACCTACTTGAACTAGGTGAATGAAGTTAGAAGCTATAACTTATAACTTCTAACTTCATTCACCTAGTTCAAGTAGGTAGTATATATAAAATATATGCAAAATATGTGCTGCCAGGCTTTGAAAGGCTGTGTGACAAGATTTTAATAAATCGAGGTTTCTTTTGTTTTCGTAGCTTTTATTGCATTTGGTTATAAAAATAATATAATAAATAGTAATAAACACAGCTTCTAATCTAGTAATATATTATCAGAATGTGTTTTTCTGGATTTTAGTTAAATTTACACCTTGTTTTAGAATATTGTGAATGAACACTTTACAATTGACTACTTACAACATGGAAATTCAATGAAACTAAAACTTCAACACTAATAAAAGGCCTTTGTTGTTTATAATAATAGTTCTTAACGACAGTAATAAAATTTTCTAAGAATAGGGGCTTTACTTCAGCTCCAAAATGTCCATTTTCGATCAATTATGGAAGTTATTCGTAGAGTTGCACACTTTGTCTCGAATGCATGTATTGTAAGGACGGCTTGTCGTTAAAATATTACGATTCGTTTTAAGTTTAAATTGAATTCACAACCAAATACAAATACATGCGTATTATTATTTATGATCCATAAATACAAATGGCTATTATGATTTTATATAATAACAATATCCAGTGCATACTAAAATATCACTCTACTAATTTATGAGATCCGGCAAATCATTTCAGAGAATATTTAGATAAATAGTTAAATGTGGGGATGCACTACATACGGTCCTGCCGTACCGCAAACATCCTCAGCTCTACTCATAAAACATTATATGGTCAACTAATTTTTTAACCTCTTTTTATTTTATTTTTCATATCTGCTGTTGTTGGAAACTGCACATAATATACATATCTAATGTACAAAAACAATAGAATTATTTTCCTTTACCAAGTGTTTGCGGAACACGACTCGTATACAAAACAAAATTGCTAGCTATATAAAAATATGAGTGAAATCATGTAAAATGCTTTCGCAAACGGTTTGAAAATTAAATTTTGAATTGGTTTTCATTGCTAATACACTAATAATTATTTTGTCTAGAGAGACATTTTACCTAAATAAAACACTCATTTCCGAAAAAACCGAATGCAACTAGTTCAGGATACAATAGTTCTGAATCGCAACGTGCGTCCGAATATCGAATTTGTAATCATATCGAATTATGCGCCCATAAATTCCAACGCAAAACCAATCCTTACTTCTTTATTCTGCGCATTAAGACATGGTTTTTACACAGACGCCCGATTTCAAGTCTGAAATTTGTCTTGTGTTGGGGTCACTACATTTATTATTGTTTCTACCAGATCGTTTCTTATAAAATTAATAAGATTTTCATTCTGTTCGGGAGTTGACATTCGGATACCACAGCAGCCTCGTTTACTATTAATAACTTCCCGAAGCTGCCTTTTAATTTTTATATTTGAAACGATACTCTTCCCCACGCAAAATTTATTCACTAATCTTCTAACTGAAAATCCTTTTTCTAGTAACGTAAATTATTTGAGTTTTAGTTTGAATATTCAAATGAGGCATATTAACCCTATATTGCACGAAATTTAATTTTGCAAAATAATTTTTTTTATACAATGTTTTTCAACGTCCTTTACACGTAAAAAAATCAAAAAAAATATGAAATTGATTTTTCAAAAATTTTCCACTTTTTTAGCCCATTTGGGAACGTTGTGCCAACATGACACAGTCACTAATATTGTACGAAAATTATGTTTTCATTTATTACATCCTACATTATGGTAATCAAAGAAACAATTCTTTTTTTCATATAAACATAAATATACTTTACATTTGACACAATATATTCGACTTTTTCCATTGCAACCTTCTAGACGGCAACGATTGTGTTTTTCGGAATGTAGGGGCCAGTGACCAATACCATCAGTTCTGGTTTCAAAAGGAGGTTGAACTCCTTTACACTTCTTTTTTGTCTGCTGTGGCTCAAATGAAGCATTGCTTGGCCTCCCTCGTTTCTTAGTTGATGCATTACTTGCCCCTATCGTGATCAGCACTTTTGCTAATTCGCTCTTGAATTGTATGAGAGGCATTTCTCCATATCTCTGAGGCTGATCCCGACTGTGACGTTGTGCTATTCTTCTGTACAACAGCCATGAATTACATACAACGACATTTATCAGGTGGAAAAATAATCTGTGATATCACTTTTTGGATCTGGTTCGAATTCTATACAGACCAGGTAGGGAGTCCAGAAGATCCACCCCTCCCATGTGTTTGTTGTACACCTTTACAACGTCTGGGCAGGTAATATCCTTCCTAGCCTTATCAGATTTGAAGAATCTTTGAACCTTGTGTGATGGCTGACTGCCAGCAAAAGTGGAGAGCAGCGTGACCACCTTGTTGTCGTACCACTGTACAGCCTTCACTTGCTGGTTTCTGTATTTGGTTACTTTTTCTACAAAAGAACCTCTACCTTTTTGTTTCCAAGTCTTTTCCGTGGGAAAGGTACACCCCATTAACCTGTTTGTTCTCACAGTTCCTACACAATCAATTCCATTTTGTGACAAATTGGAGAACAAAGGAACGCTCGTAAAATAATTGTCACAGTACAATTTGTGATGCAGATTCTTGGGTATGTGGCGACTTTCGAGCAACAACATTACTTGAGGAACCAAAATCTTGTTCCCCTTCTGCTACTTCTGTTTGTCCAGTGTACATTTGGAAGTCATATGAAAAACCACTGACCCCAGAAAGAACCCACAACTTATAACCCCACTTATGCGGTTTCTTTGGATTGTATGTTTTGAATGAAATTCTACCCTTGAAGGGTACTATTTGTTCATCACAAGACAAGTTTTCCTCCATTGGTATTTTACTGCACACGGACTGAATATGATCAATAACAGGTTGAATTTTTTTAGTTTTATTTTGCATTTGCTGATTGTCGTTGAAATGTAAGTATCTTTTTATTTCTTGGAAACGGTTGACCGGCATAACATCAGCAACTTGGGGTACTCGCGTGTCTGCACCCCAGTACTGTCTTGTACTGGGCAATTTTATTATTGACATCCACAGTAAAATGCCAATAAATTTTAGTATTTCGTCCGTTGTAGTGACGAAAGGGCGATTTGGATTAGTTTGAACAGAATAAAGCATTGACATGTCTACTATCATCTTCAGAAATTCATCAGTGAAGAATAGTTTGAAAACGGCGTAAGGAGTGACAAGCTCTAAAATTTCGTCTGGTAAATCAGTGTTACCGCAAAACCGTACATTGTCGTTTTCTGTGAAACTCTCTTCCTCCTTCCACACTAATTTCTGACTTTTAGATTTAGAAGAAAATTGGATATTAGCTAAGGTACTCAATGGTTGTTCGTCTTCAGAATCGAATTCGTCAAAATTTTCTTGATTATTAGCCTCATTTTCAATCACATTCCGATGTTCTTGAATTTCTTCAACATCATCTGCTAGAACAGAATCTTCACTATCACTAGGAATATCTCTAAGCTGGTAAGAATCATTTGTCTTTCCATAAAAAGATCTCGAACTGATGGGTTCCCACTTTTCATCCATTTTATATTTTGTGCATTTAATGCACAGTGTTCCCAAAAAGGCACAAATACCTGTGTCAATGTTTACAGGTAAGTATATATGATATAACAAAAATCAAATAATACGTACCTTTACTATACTGTAGCACACCTTACAGAATTTTTTTGAACTCGGAAGCAGACTTTATAACAAAACTAACATCACCAACCAAAGTTGACAACAGGTAACCTCAAATCTGCTTGACATGATCATCTGTTTGAATAATTTTGGTCGTAGTACTGTGCTGCCACCTGTAGCTGAGTAGCCCAATTTAAAGGATAGTGTTCCCTAGTGGGACCAATGTGCATACCGTTGTTATTTCTTTGAAAATAAAGTTTTTAGAATGTTTAATTCATGGTGTTCCCGAATGGGCACAAAATGCAATATAGGGTTAACCTCAGATTGTGATAAAAACCTAAATGACACTGACGGACCTGTAAACAGAAGCAAATAGATACCTATCTACTATTATAAAGCTATTATAAATTATAAAGCATATTCAAACCAAACAAATTAAGTGTTCGATTTTTAAATGCCGCGATAGTACCTACCGAGACAAAGTTTTATGTAGAAGAGAATTTCGTTTCTCTGTATTAATTTATTTTTGAACGTATTATTTAATTTATACTACACTTTGTTCTGTTTAATACTCAGAAGTTTTACTTTACTTAATTACTTGTAATTAGAATTTTATTTCAGTTTACACTTAAGGATTCTTTCTTCTTTTGTTTTTAAAAAGCAATTTTTTATTTACATTTCATTATTACAGATAGCGCAACTAAAGCATATTTCGCATTTGTAGATCTAGAAAAAGCTTTTGATTGTATAGGTAGAAAAAAGTATGGAATAGCTTGGAGAAGAGAAATGTTGACAAAAAGCTAATAACAGCAGTAAAGAGCATGTATACAGAAAGTATAAACTATGTAATCAGTAAAAATATAAAGTCAAACATTTTTGAAATTAAAGACGGTTTGCGACAGGGAGGAGTACTCAGCCCGGTACTGTTTAATATTTTCATTGATGAAATAATTAAGAAATGCAAACCACCAGCGGCGGCTCGTCCATTAAAAATGTGGGGGTTGCAAATTTAGTGAATACTAATACTTTTTACAGTAGGTAAACAAGGTAGGTCACTAAGTATGCTTTATTAAAAGTTATTTTTGCTAAGGTACATATAAAGAAGAAAAAAGGCTTTTAAAACTCACTGATTCTGATCCTGATTTTATTGAAGCAGAAAATCCATGCGACGATCTTTCGCAGTAGCAAATTTATCTATAACCCTTTGATTAAAATCTGGAATACTTTGGATAAAATCATTTTCTTGAGAAAGCATCGCCAATGCAGAAAGTCTTTCTTGTGCCATGCTGTTTCTTAAGAAAGTTTTTATTCTCTTCAAAGTAGAAAAACACCGCTCCGCTTCAGTTGATGACATCGGAATTGTAATTAGAATTTTTAAAAGTTTTAATGTTTCACTAAAAGTCGCACTTAGTTCACTTTGTGAAATGATGTCATAAAGAGGAAGCAAACCCGAGATTGATTTAAATTCTTCCGTTTCATAAATTACGCTTAGTTCAGTACGGAATTTCCGTTCATCAAAGTATGGGTAAGACTTAATTGTTTCCTGAAAGACATTTTCAGGAAAATGGAGGCTGTATTGATTAAATTTATCAGAATAAAATAGAGACGTTGCAGTTAAGTGTCCAGTAAAGCTAAACCTATCTTTGGCTTGACAAATAATAATATCACAAACTTCCTTTGCTTCTCGTGTATATTCGTTTCCATCGATCTTACGTCGTTTTGAAGTTGATGAGCCGGGCCCACTGTCACTTGTATCCGAAGTGTTCGTTATATTATTTCTGATTTGAGCTAACTGAGTTTCAAATGATAATATATATTTATTGGCCATAAGGGGATCAATTTCTCTAGTTTGAAATTTTGCATATAATATATCTACTTGAGGCATTAACTTGTAAAATAGATTTAACCAGAAAATAAAACTCTTATTAGTAAGAAGCGTAATATAACCTGAAGCTTGATTGATAGTAGTGATATTTACAGTTTTACTTTCATTCAAAATTGTTCGCATTGTTTCTATAATTTCTACTCTGTGTTCAAACACAGTGGCGACAATTCTGGAATTAAAATTCCATCTGGTTGGGGCCGAACGAGGCAGCCGCTTTTTAACTGTTTCGTCCAATATTGCAACTCTTTGAGAACTATTTGAAAAAAAGGTACAAATTCCTTGTAAATTTGCAAAGAATATACGGACATTAGTGTTGGCAGAGGCAGCATTCAACATAACTAAATTTAACTGATGCGCGTAGCAGTGCACGTAAGCAGCGTATTTATAAGTTTGTTTAATACGTGCCTGTACCCCATTATGCGATCCGCCCATGACGGCTGCCCCATCATATGTCTGGGCAATCAATTTTCTTTCGTTATCTTTAATGTGTGTTTCTAGTTCTGCAAGAATGATTGTAGATAACGTTTTCGCGTCATGATCTGATGGTGCTAAAAAATTCCAAAATCGTTCAACAGGCTTACCTTTAGCTATATACCTAAATACCACGGCCATTTGATATTTATTTGATACGTCTGTAGTTTCGTCAACTATTCCAGATAAATAATCCGCTTCTTTTATTTCTTTAGAGATTTCTTCTTGACACACACTGAACATTGTTTGTAAAACTTCATTTTGGATAGTTTTAGAAGTATACTTGAAAACAGTAGCTTTTTCTAAATGGTCTTTTAAAGCAACGTCCAATTCAGCACCAAAATTTATTAAACCACGAAAAACACCCGGGTTAGAGGACGAAATTGATTCATCGTGTCCTCTCAGCGCAAGTTCAAAAGCTCCACAAAAACGTACACAATTAATTATAATGTTCAGTAAATATCGATTGTACTTAACTTTCTCGTTGTGCAATGCTATATTTCTTCGATATGCACTATCCATCTGAGCAGCAATATTCACATTCCCAAAAAGCGATAATTGGACTACATTTTTCATATGCCTTTGTGATATACTGTGTTTTTTAATTCGATCGCTTGAATGATTTAAATCAGTTAAACCCATTTTCGTCCATAATTCTTCACCTTCAAATAGTAAGCAAGGAAAGCAGAATAATGCATTTTTTATACTACAACCGCAAATCCACAAATGTTTATTATAAATATCCTTATTAAATAGTCTATTAAAAGTTCGCGTCTTACTGGAAATCGTTTGTTTCAGATTTAAATTCGGAACAGGTCTGCCCAACCGCTTTATTTCAATTTTTTCGGCATACGTTCTTTTATAGAACGGATCCACTATTAAACTCTGCACTGAATTCATTATTATTTAAAAATAAAGAGCATAAACACTTTTAAACACACAAATACAACTTTTTTATTCGCTTTTATACCGTTGCACCGTAAGCAAGAAATATGTCTAATGTTTTGGTTGCACTGCTGCTGCAACACTATTGTCGTTTATGGAGATATACCCGAAAGACGTTCGACAAAGTTCGTCAGCCGTATAGGGATATATACGGGATATAGGGATATATACGTTCGTGGATTGCGATGAGTTTGCAAACCAAGTGTGTTATTCTCTCATTTATTTAACGTATTCATATCCAATTAGATATACCTATTATATTTATAATAGTTCATTTATTCTGTGAGGTAGTTCAAATTTTTAATTTATAATTTAAAAAATGTAGAATTACGCTTTTTTTCATTAAATTAAATCTATTAGTTTTGGTGGTTGCGCAAACTTGCAAACCATAGCAGAAACCGCCACTGCAAACCACACATGAAAAAACTCAACGTGGGATTCAGAAACCTAAAAGTGTATTCGCAGATGATGTTGTCATTATGGCTAACACCGAAAAAGGGCTGCAAGACAATGTAAACATATGGAACAACATATTAAAGGAGAATGGAATGAAGATAAATATAACAAAGACAACTGTGATGATAGTAACAAATGGGGAAAAGGAAGAATTGAATATAAAAATCGACAACCAAAGGATACAACAAGTTACGCAAATTAAGTACTTGGGAGTAATACTGGAAAGAAATAGTAATCAAAACATTGACATAAGTGAACGTATCAAAAAAACAACAAATCTATACCATGCAATGAGATCAGCATTTATAAGGAAGAAAGAGATATCAAGAAAAACCAAGATGACGGTATACAGAACAATTTTCAGACCAATATTAACATACGGAAGCGAATCATGGGTACTATCAAATAGAAATAAAAGCAGAATACAGACGATTGAGATGAAATTTCTGAGGGGAGTGAAAGGCATAACAAGAAATGACAGTGAGAAATATTGACGTACGAGAAGAGCTACAAATAGAACCCATAATGGAATATATAGAAAAGAAACAATTAGGATGGTGGGGACACCTACAGCGTATGAGGGAATGTACACAAACTAAAAGAGCATGGACGTCCAAAATAATAGTCAAACGAAGACCTGGGAGGCCGAAGCAAACATGGGAAAAGGAGGTAGCCAAATTGATAGAGAACAGAGGAGAAACAGTACTGAATGCAAGAGAAATTGCCAAAGATAGAAAAAAGTGGAAAAACTTTGTACAAAATACTGACAATACACATTAGTTAAGAGATAAATATGTAAAATCCCTACACCGAAAGGTAGAAAGGGAATTTAGATTATATATATATATATATATATATATATATATATATATATATATATATATATATATATTATTACAGATAACTAAATCAAAGAATACGAATATAGAATAGGTCCTTAATAAATGTGTAGAATATTAATTCTAACAGAAACAAGTCTGGATGTAGGAAAATAATAGCGGACATTCGAAAGTAAGTGACAAACAAAATGATATTTAAAGTTAGGTGTAGCTTTAAGAAATTAATTAGGACAACCGATTTACAATAATTATACGCTATACCGGAAAAAATACAGCAGTCGAAATCAACCCATAACATTATGTTGCCTGTATACTAGTCTGTGCTAACGCAGATGTTTTCTTTTTATATGCACATGAAATCTGATTTGTAACTTGTCTGGTATTCACTAGGGCTGGGCGAAGTATCGATACATCGTCCAATACCCGATACCTCATATAGCGAAGGTATCGATTCCAAAGCATCGATACTTTACCGATTCCAGTACTAGCTAAGTATCGATGTATCGGGTAGCGAGGTATCGATTCCAAAACATCGATACCTATCGATACTTTATCGATTCCAGTAATCGCTAAGTATCAATGTATCGGGTAGCGAGGTATCGATTCCAAAGCATCAATATCTATCGATACTTTACCGATTCCAGTACTCGCTAAGTATCGATTCCAAAACATCGATACCTATCGATACGTTACCGAATCCAGTACTCGCTAAGTATCGATGTATCGGGTAGCCATGTATCGGATAGCTTACCTTTGTGCATTTTTTTAAATGTACATAAAAGATGCAATAACTTTTTAGGTATATATAGCATTATATATATTATATACTGTGAGAGCCAAAAAGAATATGTGAGTTGGCAGTACTTTTTTAGAACATTTTTGAGTTTGCGATTGGCAGAAAATCATTTTCAATGTCAAATAACAGTGTTTTCATGCGATCAATGGCGTAGTATTTTTCTGGTTTTGTTCTCTTTGTTTTATCACGTTTTATTCAAAATTAGTAATTTCATACGTTAGAAGAATTACAAGCTGCTATACAGAATGAAGTTGAATATTTAAATAATCATGCGGAAATTTTGCAGAATGTCAGTAATATAAAGCGACGAGTTAATTTATGTATTGAACATAATGGACATAATTTTGAACAGTTTATGTAAGCATATATGTATTGATGTTTTTTTTAATAATATGCAACATTTATAGAATAATACGAAGTGACAAATGCATTTGTGTATAAAATGTCGCAGATAGTATTTATAACAGTTGTAAGAATATTGAGATGTATAGCAAACGCCAATTAAGTTGGCGCGAGGAGGGGGTGCGCAGAAGCCGTTTTTAAAACGTCCACCCCCACTACTCAAGTAATTGTCAGAATACATTTGTCATTGACGTTTGACAGAACATATTTTGTAATGTCTTTGCTAGGGGATCATACACGCTCAGAGGTTAGAATTATCTGACATTTGATATAAAACCAAATACAAATCTCCCCACTACTTCTAATCCTGCGCGAACTTACCCCTTCTCGCGCCAACTTAATTAGCGTTTGCTATACATACGTTTTCTTTTTGTATATTTGTAAATTTATTTATAATATATGATGTTTAATAATATACTGTAGTGTTATTTTATTTAGTTATTCTCTATTTTAGTACAGATTAATCTGTTAGCACTAGTAATCATTTTGTGGATTTAAACAAAAAACCTTATAAACAAAATCAGTTTGACCAACTATTTCAGTCTTTTTGGCTCTCTCTGTAGTATGTATTTCAAAGGATGTTGTTGAATTTTATATTATGCGTAGCAAATATCCATATTATAACATAAACATAATAACTATAATTATTACAAAAAAAAAAAACACAATATTGCAAATTTCATACCGTAGATATGGTAGAATCGATAAATTAATTTTATATCTCTTGAAACCGATATCAAACAAACTATACCTAGAAAACGGGTTATGAATACTGATTCCTAGGTATCGAATCAAGGTATCGATTCCAAGGTATCGATTCCAAAGCATCAATACCTATCGATACTTTACCGATTCCAGTACTCGCAAAGTATCGATGTGTCGGGTTAGCGATGTATCGGGTAGCGATGTATCGGGTAGCCATGTATCGGGTAGCTTACCTTTGTGCATTTTTTAAATGTACATAAAGGATGCAATAACTTTTTAAGTATATATGCATTATATACAGAATGTCCACGGATCGAGGTCCAAAGAGGGAAAACTTCTTTATTTTGCATTTTACAAGAAAAATGTATTATTGATAAAAGTTTTTGCCTGCCCCGAAACGACCAAGTCAGCTTTAACCTTTTCAAATTTTCTTTTAGTTTAAGATAAAAATCGAAAAATTGGTCGTTTTATTTGAAATTTTTTTAAAGTGCCAGAAATTAAGTTGCGTTGTCGTGGTAATTACCGATATTTATTTATCTAATTAACTGTCACATAAAAAAGTCAACCATAATCGTTGAAAATGTTGTCAAAAGACCAACGAATTTACCTAATTCAATGCTATGGCAAAGGTAATAAAGCGATCCGTCGAGTTGTCGAAGAATTTAATCAAAAGTTCCCTGACATTTACATCTCAAATAGAGGTACACGAGCATTGGTAAACAATTCCTATCCACTGGTTCCATACTGGATGTAAAGAAAAGCAAAATAGCACGCGATGGAGACGACGCCGCCACTCTTCATGTAATGGATTCAGTAAGGAACTATCCCAAACTTTCTTTGCGGCGCAGATCAGTCCATCTGGGAATTAGTAAATCGCTCATTCAAAAAATTTTGAAACAAAGGAAGTTCCATCCCTACAAGCCCATTTTTAATCATGCATTAGAACCCGGAGATCCTGCGAAACGTTTGTATTTTTGTCTGTGGATGGGCGCTCAAATCATGGGTAATCAATACTTTTACCGAAATATTATTTTTTCTGATGAGGCTACGTTTTCTACTAATGGTACTGTTGCATCTCAACATGTGAGATATTGGAGCGATTACAATCAGAATTTTCGCATCCCTCACAATCTACAATATTCGGCAAAAGTTAATGTGTTGGACCATATTTTTTTGATAATACTGTCAATCAGCATACGTACTTGGATATGCTGCAAAATTTTGTTGATGAACGTTTGGACGATCTACCGATTAATTACCTCGCAAGGAGTTATTTCCAACAAGATGGTTGTCCGGCTCATTATGCTAGGATTGTTGTCGAATGGTTAAATCAGCAATTTGGACAGAATTGGATAGGTGAAATGGTCCCGTGTTATGGCCACCAAGGAGCCCTGATTTAACAATGGCTGATCTTTGGGGTCGTTTGAAGCAAATAGTTTATGCAAATAATATTCCTCCGAACGTAGATTTAAAAGAGAGGATTAGAGACGCTGTGACGTCTTTAACTCTCGAAGAAATTCGAAGAAGTTATAGGGAATTGCGCCGACGGCTAGAATTGTGCGTTGAAAAGGGCGGTGAATGGATTGAGTAAAATAGTTATTAGATATATCATTTTTGTTTTTGAGTTTATGAAATTAAAATCTACTGACTTGGCCGTTTCGGGACATGCAAAAACTTTTATCAAGAATACATTTTTGTTGTAAAATGCAAAATAAAGAAGTTTTCCCTCTTTGAACCTCGATCCGTGGACATACTGTATATTATATAATATATATTTAAAAGGATGTTATTATTGTGTGTAGCAAATATCCTTATTATGACATACTTATAATTATTACAAAAAAAAATCTCAAAATATTGCAAATTTCATACCGTAGTTATGGTAGAATCGGTAAATTAATTTTATGTCTCTTGAAACCGATATCAAACAATGGACACCTAGAAAACGGGTTATGAATATTGATTTCTAGGTATCGAATTAAGGTATCGATTCCAAAGCATCGATACCTATCGATACTTTGCCGATTCCAGTACTCAGAATCGATACCGTGCACAGACCCGATACATCGTTAAGTATCGATACCTCGATTGGTATCGGTACCCGATACCGAAAACGTCGGTATCGCCCAGCCCTAGTATTCACACTCTGTTCATTTATAATCATTTCGTTTCAAATGTTTTGCTATTACGTGCTTTTCCAACGCCGACTTGTAGTTTGTCTGGTATTCACATTCTGTGCATTTATAATCATATTGTGTCAGATGTTTTCTTTTTACGTGAATTTTTAAACTTTGTTTGTGGTTCGTCCGATACTCACATTCTGCACATTTATGATCATGTTGTTTCAGATGTTTCGTTTTTATGTGGGCTTGTAAATGTAACTTGAAGTTTGTCTGGAATTCACACTCGATGCATTTATAATAATATTGTTTCAGATGTTTTGTTTTTATGTGGACTTGTAAATGTGACTGGTTGTTTGTCTGGTATTCACACTCTGTGCATTTGTAATCATTTTGTTTCAGATGTTTTGATTTTACGTGCCGTTCTAAGTGGGACTTGAAGTTTGTCTGGTATTCACACTCTGCGCATTTATAATCTTTTTGCTTCAGATGTTTTGTTTTTACGTGAATTTTTAAATTATACTTGTAGTTCGTCTGGTATTTACATTCTGCGCATTTATAATCATGTTGTTTTAGATGTTTCGTTTTTATATGCATTTCGAATTTTGGCTTCAAGTTTGTCTGGTATTCACACTCTGTGCATTTATAATCATATTGTTTCAGATGTTTGGTTTTTATGTGTGATTGTAAATGTGACTGGTTGTTTGTCTGGTATTCACACTCTGTGCATTTGTAATCATTTTGTTTCAGATGTTTTGATTTTACGTGCCGTTCTAAGTGGGACTTGGAGTTTGTCTGGTATTCACACTCTGCGCATTTATAATCATTTTGTTTTAGATGTTTCGTTTTTATATGCATTTCGAATTTTGGCTTCAAGTTTGTCTGGTATTCACACTCTGTGCATATATAATCATATTGTTTCAGATGTTTTGTTTTTACGTGAATTTTAAAATTTTGTTTGTGGTTCGTCTGGTACCCACATTCTGCACATTTATGATCATGTTGTTTCAGATGTTTTGTTTTTATGTGGATATGTAATTTTGACTTGTTGTTTGTCTTATATTCACACTCGGTGCATTTATAATTACTTTGTTTCATATGTTTTGCTGTTATGTGCTTTTCGAAGTCCAACTTGTTGTTTGTCTTGAACTTACACTGTGTGCATTTATAATCATATTGTTTCAGATGTTTTGTTTTCATGTGTCTCTCTAAACTTGACTTGTAGCTTGTCTGGCATTCACACTCTGTGCATTTATAATCACTTTGTTTCAGATGTTTTGTTTTTATGTGACGTTCTAAAACTGACTTCAAGTTCGCCTGGTATTCACACTCTACGCATTTATAATCCTTTTGTTTCAGATGTTTTGCTGTTACGTGATATTTTAAATTTTGTCTGTGGTTCGTCTGGTACTCACACTCTGCGCATTTATAATCACTCTGTTTCAGATGTTTTGTTTTCAAGTGCATTTCTAAGCTTAACTTGACGTTTGTCTGGTATTCGCACTCGGTGCACCTATAATCATATTGTTTCAGATGTTTTGTTTTTATGTGTATTTCTAATTTTGTCCTATTGTACGTCTTGTATTCACACTCTACGCATTTAAAATCCTTTAGTTTTAAATGTTTCGCTTTTATGTGTCTTGTCAAGACTGACTTGTAATTTGCTTTGAATTCACACTCTCTGCATTTATAAACAGTTTGCATCTTGAGATGTTTCATTTTCATGTGCATTTCTAAATAAATTCTGTAATATGTCTTAAACTCGCAATTTGCGCATTTATATTTGCCTGTGTTCAGAGGTTTTACTTTTAGAAGTGATTTCAGGTGAAATTTGTCCCTTGTTGGAGATTTGCATTTCGAGCATTTACATTGTTTCCCACCATCATGTGAATCTGGAGATGTCGCATTCATACTTTTAATATTAGTCTTGAAATAGTCACATGTAGGGTATATTTTGACATCTCTTTCTTCATTGGCGGCATGAATTTCTTCCACGTGCGCCTTGAGAGATTCCTCTGTCTTGTATCTTCTGTCACACATTCCACATTTGTACATTTTCATATTGTGATACGAGTTAGTATGGTGCCTAAAATCGGCGTTGCACATTGTTCTGAACTTGCATTGCGTACATTTGTACATTCCATGGTTCCATCTTTTGACTTTGCTTCTTACAGATGAACGCTTTTCTGTCTGTAGCTTCTGAACTTCCGCTGACGCAAGTATGGCATTCCTGAAAGTAAATTAATCCGAATTAAATCTTAAAACCTATTAAATACAGAAATATTATCAAATGCAAATAATTTATAAAGTCCATATTGCAACCGTAGCGCCGGGTGTTATCGGCCTCTATCAAACCCAATGTTATGATTAAATCCCGGACTATATGCAAAAAAAAAAAACTGAAAATATGCGCATAAATATGCACTTCCTTATGAAAAATATGCAGCTAAAAAAATACGAGGAATGTTAGAAAATGGAATACTGTCGGAAAAAATATTCTATTATGTTTACTATGTTACGCCTAGCGTATAGAAGTTTAATTCACTTAATTAATACATATATTTAGTCTTTAAATATACCATATTAATTATATTTAACTTAAGACATTTTTTTTTCATTTGTACAAACTTTCATTTTCGTTACAAAGAGAAAGTATTTCTATTTCTTTTGTCACCTTCTTAACCGCCGACGACCCTTCTTTCTACCTGACTCAGAACCCTAACGTTAATGTCGAATTTCTTCTAGATAAATTCCATATTTTTAAATTCTTTTAATTAATATTATTTACATCTTCTTTTATATGTCTTGTTTGATATCGTTAGGAAGCTTATGTCACAAGGGTTATTTTAAGAATAATTATGACATTGACAGATGACGTCTTCAGGTAGCGCGTTTAATTCACTATAATTCAAGATATCGACCCCCTCTTCGATACATCATAAAACCAACCGTTCTAGACTTCTCTATCGACACGAAAACTAATAGTTCCTTCTTCCCTTTCGAACCTTTCGTGAATACACACATCGCTCATCGGGCTGTCCAAGTCACGACGCTATCACGCCGACCAGGTGTTCTTCCGTTTCTAAGGTAAATTGTATTGTTCTATACATTACTCTTTTAAGTGAATCCAAATTAATGTAAACTAATTAATTTCTTATTCCTCCGGTAAAACATCGCTCTGCATATACTTGAACAAGGTATATCTTCGAAGACCACGTGACTATCATCGCCACATAAAGGTAACTGTATTGTTCTATACAGAGATTCTTTTATATTCATCGTAATTAATTAACCCTTAATTTACTACTCCATTTAACGTTCGTTTCAGAGTATTTTTATGTGTTAATTTTAGTTACTTAATTGCCGCTCTTCGTGTACATATTACTTTGTTTTAATTGCTTTTAAATATACGAGTTTCAATTTCTTATTATGTAAATATAAATACAAAATTTAAGGACGCCGCTGTTTTATTTTATGTATTAAGTTGTTGTATATTTATTTTAATTAACCAATACCACGCACGTCCTGGACCTTTGATGAGACTTCACCAACACCACAAATTATCTTAATTATTACAAAATAACTAAAGTATAATTTTATATTATTTATCTTAGAATAATTTCCCTATTATTATAAATAGCCGAGCCTTGTATTTGTAATAACTACAAGTTTATTTAGAAAATTTTACAACATAATTAACTATGAAAACAATTTACAGTCACATATTTATCAAAGTTTTCACAGAAAAATTGTGACGCTTGTCTGAAAACATGCTGAATCACCACAAGATTTTAGCACTGTCCTTTAGTATACAAAAAAGGTTTTAAATATATCTATACGTTAATATGCACGTATAACGCTCTTGTTTCATTATGAAACAGACATGTAAAAAATTTACATATCTGTAACTGTATACTTGGACAAAACCTCGTATTTCCAGCATTTACTTCTACTTAAGACATATGTTTCCGCCATCTATAGGCGTCGTCATTTAAGCTAATGAAGCAATGTATACAAATGATACAAATCTTTATAATAAGATCTGTATCTGTATATGCCATTAAGCCGGAATCCCTTACTAGATAAAGCAAATTTCATCCTATAAGGTGGCACTTATTTAATAAGTGACATCTGACGGACGAAAGAGACTTTGCCGAAAAAAGGGATCTTTCGTTTGACCAGCTATGCTGATACAAAAAACGAAACAATACGGGTTGTCCATAAATAAGCCATATGGCGGTGAATATACAAAAAAGGTTTTAAATATATCTATACGTCAAACGTTTTCGGCAAAGTCTCTTTCGTCCGTCAGATGTCACTTATTAAATAAGTGCCACCTTATAGGATGAAATTTGCTTTATCTAGTAAGGGATTCCGGCTTAATGGCATATACAGATCTATTTATAAAGATTTGTATCATTTGTATACATTGCTTCACTAGCTTAACTGACGACGCCTATAGATGGCAGAAACATATTGTTATGAATTTTTCCCCGAAGAGAAAATTTAAAGAAAGTATAAAAGACTATATATTTATGTGTATTTTATTCTAGAAAAATATTTAAAAATATTTAATATTTATTTAAATTTTGATTATGTGTATTTTGGTCCACGCCTGTACATTATTCGAACATAGTCTAGATGTATGATGTCCTGGTCGAGCGGAAGTATATTGATGTAGCAGGTCTGTTGATTTTGTTTTAGGTAGGGTGATATTTTCGTTTCCGAGAAGGAGTTAGAGATTTTCCAGCTATTACACAGATAGGTCTAGTTAATTTTTGCTGAATAAAGACTTCCTTTTTATTCAGGTTATTATAGTAATTTCGGTTTATGTTTTTAGTTGAGTGTTACTGACGTGTTAAAAATAATTCTCGATTTATTACGAGTCTCTCATACTTGTAATTTTTTTTGATTTGTGTGACCTAACTGAAATCTCTCTTTTGTATTTTTTTTGTGAAGTGTGATTACTACATTAATTAATGTACGTATATATTTTGCAAGTATATTTTATATATTAATTTAGATGTTATTTGTATATTGTAGGAGCTCGTAAATTCAGTAATTTATTAGTTTATAATATTTTTTTATATAGTCAAATAAATATCAAGGAAAATTTTCATACTTTTTTATGAAGTATTTTTTTTATCAGTAATATATTCTAGAAGGATAGGAATTGGTGGGAAAAGTACATTTTTCTATTTTGCGTTCGAAATGAACTCATTATGAAACCCAAAACAGTATCGAAATGAGCTTCATTTCGATACGCTTTTTTTCATTTTTCAATGTTGGCGTTGTTCGAATACAGAAATAAATATCATTGCTGTCATTTGATTTTAAGAATTTATGTACATTTGACAGATATGATATATGTCCGTATTTTACACAAACAACGTATGTTGTATACAATTGACAACAACATACGAGGGAAGATCAGTAAGTACCCGTGTTTGAAGACAGGTGGCGTTGCTGAGGGAAGTTGGCATTACCGTCGCGTACTACCATCTGTCGGACAACACCATAATAAATTTCAGACTGATTCATAGGTTAGTTTTTATTTGGCAGCCAGTTGTATCACACGTGTTTCGTGTTTCTCGATAAAATGGAAAAAGAGCAATATCGATCCGTAATTCGCTTTTTATTTTTGGATGGAAAAACATGCGAAGAAATAAAAGCGAAGTTGGATGCTGTCTATGGGGACCCTTCACCATCTATGACAATCGTAAGATATTGGTTCAACGAATTTAAACGTGGTCGTACATCTGTTTTTGATGAGGAGCGCCCAGGCCGCCCGGCAGACGTGGCTACCGAGGAAATCGTTGAAAAGGTCCACGACATGATTCTCGCTGATCGCCGAACGAAAGTGCGCGAAGTAGCAGAGGCCGTAGGCGTGTCGTACGGAACGGCATTTAATATTTTACATGATAAGTTATCGGTGAGAAAGGTGTCGGCCCGATGGGTGCCGCGATTGCTTACGGTGGACAACAAGCGGATACGGTTGTCAATGTCGAAGCAGTGTTTGGACCTCTTTAAGAGAAATTCGCAGGAGTTTTTGCGTCGAGTCGTCACCGTTGATGAAACCTGGATACATTATTATACGCCAGAGTCCAAGCGACAGTCAAAACAATGGATTTTTCGGGGTGAATCTGCTCCGAAGAAGGCAAAGACGGTCCCATCGGCCGGAAAGGTCATGGCCACGATTTTTTGGGATTCCAACGGAATAATCCTCATGGACTTTTTGCAGAAAGGAAGAACGGTCACGGGGCAGTACTACAGTGAATTATTGGACCGATTCGATATAAAATTGAAGGAGACACGGCCCCATTTGGCTAAGAAAAAAGTGCTGTTTCACCACGATAATGCACCAGCACATTCATCCAGAATTGTCGCGGCAAAGTTGCATGAACTGCACTACGAATTGCTGCCGCACCCACCGTACTCGCCTGACTTGGCTCCCTGCGACTTCTTTCTGTTCCCCAACATGAAAACGTGGCTCGGGGGAAAAAGATTCAGCTCAAACGAGGAGGTTATCGTCGAGACAGAAGCGTATTTTGCAGAGTTTGACAAATCGTATTTTTTGGAGGGGTTAAAGAAATGGCAGAAACGTTGGGAAAAGTGTATTGTACTAAAAGGTGATTACGTTGAAAAATAAATAAAAAATTTGTGAAAAACTTGCGTCTTCTTTCCTAACACGGGTATTTATTGATCCACCCTCGTATATATGTTTCTATGACACTCATGTTAATACTTTTAAATGAAGTATCAAGTAATGTTAACGAAAATTAGTAAATAATATGTAATATAATATACTTCGCGGATAGCAAGATTTAAATTTGAAAATGTCAAGTATCAATGTGACCAACTGCATGCTTTATATAAAAATTAAACTCTGAACTTTCAAATTAAATAATTCCAATTTAAGCAATTTATTAATGTAAAAAACGCAAAATAGAAAAAATAGTATAAAAAACTCGTTTCATAAGGCCTTTTGCCGCACTCGCTCTTTAGAAAACTCGCCGCTATCGCGGCTCGTTTTCTAAACTGATATCGTGCGCCAAAATGGTGCCTTATGAAACTTGTTTTTTAATATACTATTTTACCATGTTGAATGTGCGCATGGGTCAATTTTGATGCGACAGTTATTTTTTCTGTTGGACGTTTAAGTTGGGAATAACGTAATTGTTGAAGTCTGATAGTTTTTCCCGAATATTTAATTAGTTTAATTTTTGCTCGTGGTCATTTGTGAGGTTTTTTGTCTAGTATAGCAGTAAATATTTATACAAGTTTTCCTCACACTGTGGCATATTTTATTGTCTCAGCACTTCTTTATATTTGATAAAGTGGGATTTTTTTTTGTTTTTTTTTTGTGCAGTAAATGTTTGTGTTGCTAACACTAGTTTGATTTCTTTGTTAATACCTTTTGTTTTAATCGCCACATACCCTTTGAGGGTAATCCTGAAGATACAAGAGCTCCGGGAAAGCAGTTCCGATTTGAGTTAAACTGGGCAAGCTACTGTGTATTGTGAGCCAATTTAAATAAGCAATCAACACCACAATACATAGCAATATGTCTTAAGCAGAAGTAAATGCTGGAAATACGAGGTTTTGTCCAAGTATACAGTTACAGATATGTAAATTTTTTACATGTCTGTTTCATAATGAAACTGTCCTTTAGCTTTTTAAAACCCTCTGTAAAGTACATAGTTTGTGCGCTAGAGTTTGGCACTTATTTTTTAACCACAGGTTGTAAGTCTGTAGGGAGACTTGTACAAATAAAACCCACTTTTACTATATATAAATTTAATTTTATTATAAAAACTGTGCTGGCGATTGAACACTTGGTTGTTATTTAATATACAGTACATGATGCTTCTTTCTGTAACGAAGAACTCATCCATTTTCCAGTAACTTTCTAACAAGTAAAATCGGTCGTTGACTTGTTAGGGGTACGCACTTTTCTACGAATTTGTAGAAAGTGCTGTACTGACGTGTTCCTGGACAAAGGGTGATTCTCCGAACAAATAAAAAATATAAAATTTTAGACATGTGTATTTAAAAAATGTATTTTTCTGTGCCGCCGAGGGTAAAAATATGTTGACAATAGCTAGTTGGAAAGCCCTAAGAGCAAATAAAGAACGGCAAAATTTCTTAGAAATATGGAACAAATGTCCTCAAATATTAGAATGTTTTAATACCGTAGAAATTGTGTACACACAAGTAAAATATTATTTTACACCCTAATTTTTTCCTATTATACTTAAAAATTTTTCATACACGGACTGTCCCACTCCTCCTTAACATCAAAACATGACTTTTCAAATTTGTTTTTGATTTCAACGCTCTCGATTAGCGACATAACTTGTTTTTCCAACTGCAATATAAAAATGGAAATAAAACTGTAATTGACTTTGGCTTTAATAAACGCCAACTGTTGAGGTATTTCTTTAGTCGAATACACCTTTTGGGTGTCTATCACAGATTGTGCATCCCTACCAAGATTCATAATAATTGTCTTTATTCCTTCATAAAGGTTTGCATGAAAAATAGCAGCTTCCAACCATCGTGTGATTACTGGTTGAGGAGGAAGCGGAACACCGGGTAGATGTTGTTTGTCAAACTGAATTCGTAATGGGACCTTTAAAAATACTTTCTTAACACTACTAATTAAAGTATTTACTAAGGGAAAATGGTTCTGACTTCTTCTGCAACACGATTTAGTCCGTGCGCCAAGCAAGTTGTGTGAATTATTAAATTTGGGTAAAAGATTTTCAAGTTGAAAGCTGCCTTCACCATGTATGGTGCCGCATTCGGCAAAAACAATAGAATTTTCTCTGTTGGAATCGATTCCGGTAAAAATAAAGTTGCAAGTTCTTCCTGTTTAAATCTTGTTATTGTCAAATTATTTGCATTTTCTAACTGTTTGGATGAAATGAAATATTTTGTTGGAACCGATACGTTAAGGATACCTATCATTAAACGAACTATGTATCAGCCCACACTATCAGTAGTTTCATTTACGCATATATAAAGAAAATTGTTTGCAACAACCTTAAAGCTATTCAATGTTTCTGCATAGATACTGTGAATATAATTTTTTCTTAACGTGCTCTCGTCGGGAATGTTATATTTGCTGATGTACTTTTGCAAAAATAACTTGACATTTAAATTGTTTAATTTATGCAGTGGAATATCTGCCCACACAAACATTTGACACAAATGTTCATTAAATTATTCTAGTTCTGATTTTTTGGAAGTTGATGGCAAACATTGCGGTAATGTTTGCTGACTCTTTTTCGCCAATTTCATCTTTGTTAGTTTTGCAGCATGAGATGGAGTTTTAATATGTTGGCAGACTTGGAACTTTCTCTCACTTGTAATCTGCACAAAAAAATATCACATCATCGGTTGTTTTCTTATAAAATAAATGTTAGTAAAAGATAAAGGTATGATTAAAAACTTAATTATTTAATTAATTAATAAGAGGAAATAAACTTAAAATTTTACTCACAGTCTTGCAGCATTTTACGCAAAACACTTTTTCTCCATCCATACGCAATTCTGAATAATGTGCAATCCAGGCACCGTCGCTATTTTCGGCATTTTTGCTATTATATATCACAACTCACAAGCTTACACTTCGAAAAGCCAACGTAATTATAAATTCCTCCGAATAGCAAAGAAACACATACTCCGAATTTTCTGGAATTATGTCTCGGCATGGATGTATGGGAACAGCATTAATAAATTCTTGGAGACGTTTATTGGAAAAGTAACGCGAAGATGCTTAATAAAATGCTATTTTTAATTTAAAGAGGGCTGTTTAATTTTTGTTTGTTTGTTACATCCACGACATATTTTTAGTAATACCTATAATAAATAATAAATTTGATAAAAATAAACTAGTCTTACCCGGCATTTGTCTTAAAACAGTGATCCACATGGTGCTCCAAATATTCATTCGCTTCCAAATATATTTTGCAAAATGGGCACTGGACAAGCTCTAAAATTAGACACATTATTCTAAGACTAGGAATTTAAGAAAATTCGAAAAGAATAACATTCAGCGTTAGTTTTTAACCCCTCAAAGATCTTCCTTATGGGATTATTCTTTTCGCTATCTGAAGATTTGTTTTGTCATTAGATGATTTTCGAAAAGATGCTAAGATATAAACATCACAATGTTGCTCATTCCATTGTTTTTGTTTTGTCATTAGATGATTTTCGGAAAGATGCTGTTTCAAAAATACAGGGCGATAAATGCTTGGCTATTTTTTTAAATTATTAATGCATACGAAGTAAAGCTATGGTATACTGTACTGGGCCTAACTATTCCAAGAAATGTCCAGAAATAAGATCTTTCTAATAACATTCGAATTAGAAAGAAAAACGATATTATAATCAGACACAGCAGGTAGGTGCAGTTATTGAAGACCCATTTGTTAGCCCTAGATCTGCCATGTTGTTACATTTCCATTGTGACTTGTAGTTTTCTCCCTTTGAAGATTGTCAAAATTAATTGGGCCTCGTATTTTCGTTTGATAATTAAACTTCTATTATTTAGGGTCTCTAACACGAACGCCGAGATGATGACTGATACGCATTTTATATATGGACTTGCTTGCCAATGGAAATTTATCAGAGGCTATGCGATTGTACAGTGAACGATTTCTCAATCGTTTTGTTTGTGATAGAAAAAAACCTTCCAAAGGATTCATCGTCATAATGGAGAACCAGGACGGCCAGAAAAATGCTTTGTGCTTGTATACATACCAGATTCAACACGTTGAGACACTTAACCTACTGATTTTCCTCCACGTATAACATTTTGTCAATGGCTTCTCAAATACCTCAACTATTAGCGCTGATTCCTTTTGTGGGGTGATAAAAACCCACACGCCGTATTTGAAAATCGCTTTCAATATCAATTTCCACTAAACATTTGGGTTGGAATTGTGAGTGATTGGCTAATTGTACTAGTGTTTCAACCAGAAAGACTAACCAGTGAGACATACCAAAATTTTTTGAAAGATTCTTGGTGTCTAGAGGATTTACAAATGACAACGAGAAATGTAATGTGGTTTATGCACGATGATACACCAGCACCTACTTTAAAGGTCAACTGAAAAGATACAATGCAATGACTATAAATCAATTGGAATTACATATCAAATGGAAAACTAACATGTATCCTAGTTTTATTACAAGAATTAAGGTATGAAATTGAAACTACAGAAACATTTTGATACAAAAACTATTAATTTTAAAAATTAAAATGATTTATCCTACCTTCAACAGAAAACGCTTCATTAATTCCAGTTTGACACACAGCTTTGTGTTCAGCTAAATATTTCTTCGAACTGAACCCCAAACAACAAAAAGTGCAAGCAAACACAGTTTTGACATCTTCTTTTGTGATGGGAACAAAATCCATTTCCACATTTTTAAACTGATTATCTGCGTATTTTTCACCAAAATACACCAACAGCTCTTCGCCCTCCTGGATTCTGCAAGTGCTAGAATAATATAGCTTTTCCTTATATTGAAATGGGAATAGATTTTGTTCGTAAATATTTTTCGCAGGGTTGATGTACTGCATCCAATTCAGATGCTCTAATTTATCATCACTAACGACAAATTTTCCTCCTTTTATTTTCAGAGACACATCTGTAGAATTAAGTCCAGTGAAAGGACCAAATCTTACTTCTTCAGGTACATCTTTTAAAGAAAAAATCCCCAAATATTCAAGTGACTCTCTAGCTTCTAACATATATTTCGGTAATTCTCTTACTCTGTTATATGTATTACGAGAAGGGCTTTCATTCAAAATATGCACGAGAACTCTGCATTTGGTACAATAATCCTGATAGACTTCGTGGCAATGGTTACAAACTGTAAATAAATTCCTTTATTAAATTCAATAAACAAAAACGATATAATGAAGATTGGCGAAGTAATCTAAAATACGTTTGAAGAGGTTTATGATTAATATATACATATATATATATATATATATATATATATATATATATATATATATATACATATATATATATATATATATATATATATATACATATATATATATATATATATATATATACATATATATATATATATATATATATATACATATATATATATATATATATATATATATATACATATATATATATATATATATATATATATATATATATACATATATATATATATGATAAACGTAATGTTAATGAGAATTAATAATCATTAAATTCTCATTAACATTACGTTTATCATAATTAGTATATATACACGCAGTATAGAAGTGAAAGTCGTGTCTATTTCTGGATGTAGGTGCACCGATGATTGGTAAAACCATGAAACGCTGGCGTCTGCACATTCCAGGGTGGATACGACTTTCACACATTTTTTCATATACATATATATATATATATATATATATATATATATATATATATATATATATATATATAAAGGTGTATAAATAAGGGTATTGGATTATTGAAAAACACAAATATTCCTGATAAATTTGAATGTCTTCCAGTTTGTTTGGATAATTAAAAAAAAATTAAGCAATGTTTCAAAAGCAATTAATTGTCTTGTTACATCTCAAAATTTAGACTAAAATATAAAAGATGAACAACCTAGTTACCGTGTTTGATTCAAAGATACAAGTACATTTTGACTTAGACCATAATAAATAATAAGAATATTATTTATGTTTAATGAAAATATCTGTAATTATGGATGAAGAACTTTGATATGTGTACGCTAATGTACTATCGAATTCCAAAAAAGTGATCCAGTCATATTTTAATCGGTTTAAATGAGGCAGTATATATTAAATATAGACATAAATGACTTTTGCATGTTACTATAATCTTAACAACGTTAGCAATGCTACAATACTAAAATGTTTAAAAATTGACTTAATGTATAACTTCACTACTGTACCACTTTTTTTTTTTAATTCGATAGTACATTAAACAAAACATGTTTTATGGATGTGCTCAGAATACAATTATTTTTACATTAAGAACACAAATGTATTTACCTGCCAATCCATTGCAGTATTTAATTTGTATATCTGCTGAACAAATTCCATCTTCTATTTTAACATTGTTGCTTAGTGAATCATTTATTTCAGATGATGGTAAGTTTGTTTTGATATGATCGACAGGGTGCATTTCGTATTTCCTTATTTCGTCAGTCTTGATATACTCATTTAATTCAGTATTGCTTATATTAATAGTAGTTTCAGAGAGGCATATTTTATTATCTGGATAATATTCAACCTCGAATTCTCTTTTTACAGCACTTGAATTTTCAGATGTATTGCTCACATCAAGTTGCATAATTTCTTGAGACATTTTTATCTCTGAAGAAAAATTATATAGAAAATAGAATCTATTTATATTAAATTTTTAATTGGACTGGCAAACAACAAACTAATACGAAAAAAACAATATAAACAACACAGTGTTGCTCATTTCATTGTTTTTGTTTGCTGTTGAAATTTCCCTAGGTACGAACAACGTTTATCTGCAGCAGCTGGACCATAGAAAATTACCAGAGAGTATGCATAAACAAGAGATGTCAAGTCCATGTTAAAACGTGGAGACATTCGCCCTCTACAGTTGCGGATTTTAATTAAATTGCTTGCGCGGAAAATTTAAATGTATATGTATTTACTCGTATTAGAAGTATTCAAGTTTTTATACTTTATCTAGTGACTAAATGCAGATAAAATCTTCATTTTGTCGCTAGATAAAGTAAAAAAAATATTTCAATTAATATAATTAATATTTAATCTGCAATTAAACAATACTTACGCATCTTTTGCTAATGTTTGTTCCACATAACATCAAGAATAGTATGTGCCAGTAACAACAATTTTCACTTCATACAGTAAATAATAAAGAATAAATTAAAACACTTGGCTTGTTTCACTATGAGATTTATTTAAATTCTCTAACATCTGTTTCGGCTGTTATCCCATTCTCAAAGAGATCTATAAATCTAGAGATTTATCTTTAGATTTATAGATCTCTTTGAGAATGGTATAACAGCCGAAACAGATGTTAGAGAATTTAAATAAATCTCATAGTGAAACAAGCCAAGTGTTTTAATTTATTCTTTATTATTTACTGTATGAAGTTAAAATGTTTCACCAAGAATTATCTGCAACAACAGCCGAGAATATTCACTTGTTTTGGCACATCTTTTTGCAGGGTTTAAATTGAAAGTTTTAATAAAGTAAACGCTATTTTTTAAAAAAGCAATATTTTATTAATTATGTTCATTAGATAAATCATATATTGCAACACTTTTGATGCATGTTGTTGTAAGTAGGCATTAACAACCGTATTGGGTCTAGCATCTTATTTAGACAATTTTTTATTCACGAGTTTTATAAAATGATTTGCCACAACAACTGTTAAGGAATAACACATACTTATTTCTTCTCGGTGTTGACATTTTAAAAATACAAGAATTTTAATTTATTATAGACATATAATTCTTGTATCCAATCATTTCATTCTCCCCAAAAATTCAATTTTTCTTGGAATCAGAGAAAAATTATTACAAACAATACAGACATAATCAAGAAAATATATACATATACTTAATGTGAAATGTTACTAGTTATAGTAAGTTAAATAATAAATTATCTTATATCTACAAAGCCTTTAGTAAATAAGTAGTAATTGCATATGTTGTGAATGAATATGGAACTTAACTAAAACAGCATCTACATGTAACTTACGTCTTTGAAGTGTAATATTTTTAGTGTGATATACTGGTGAAACTGATATAGAAGTTGATGTATTCAGACAACTTGCGTCAGCTGATATATTTCTTCTTTGGGGTGTGCCAATTTGTAAACCTGAAGTGCTTGAGCAACTTATAGCTAATGTACATTGTGAATCAGTTTCTAATGATAAATGTACAGTAGGTATTGTACCACGATTTAATTCTAATTTTTCTTCAGTTTGAAACTGATTATCTTGAAAATGCCTTTGACAAACATTATATGAATGTAGCACTTTTTTCTGAGGCATTTCTAACAGTGCACTATTATTTACCGCTGCTAACCAATTATTGTTTAAAGTATCGTCTCTTGGAAACGTAAAGTACCGTATTTGTGGATCATCGACAAATCTCTTCCCCGGTACACAACATTTTTTTCGGTACTGGTACGATTGCTCCTACAAGTAATTTGATAAATCTATTAAGAATTTATTTCTGGTATTTATATAACAAAACAGTATACTTACCATTTCAAAAGTATTTTCGTATAAATATATACATATTCCATAAAATAATATGTTTATTGTTCTATAATAAACTTTAACCCTATTTTTTTCTGGCAATTATTTAGGGAATTACCAAAACTATCATATATTTCAAGAGGTTCGCACGATAATACAGTTCTCTACTGCCTCACTTTCCGATTTTATTGCCATCTCTTATTGCGGATTCTAAACAAAAATATGTCCCGCATACTTCCATAAACATGCCTACCCATTGAAAATTACTATCGTAATAGTATATGAAGTTAATGTTAAATTGTTCGATTACTTCCGAGCGCCATCTAGCATGGGGACAAGGAAACTCTTCTATGTAAACGCACTACGGTTTTAATATTAATTATTATTTTTAACGTTCATTTCCTTATAATTTAAAAAGAAATTACCAAGATTAAATCATAAGCAAAGAATTCAACATAATTAATCATCTACTTCGAAATAAACAATGAAAATGAAATTAGAATATCAGTTAAACAATTTTATTCAAACCATCTCAAATTACAAGAAAATAAAACTAAATTTGCGATTTTAACAAGTACCTAATGGTGTATCTACTAACATTACAAAACTATTATACTAAATTTATTAAGTAATAAGTAGAAGTAGTAGTTTGTAAACTATATTGTTTATTAATGAAGACACAAGACAAATACGAAATGTAATTAAGTAAACACTCAACAAATTTCATGCACAACAAAAATAGTATCGATACAAATAAAATCATATAAATAATTGGTTGAAACATTTTATGTATGTCTTGTTGATCTGTAATATTGAAGTACATCCTTCTGCATGATATCATACACAAGACTTTTAACTTCACTTTCTTTTCGAATTAGTAAATGATTTAATCTTTTAATATAATTATACACTACCAACTTGACAAATTTATCTAAGATGATTTGTTTCAAATTTTCTTCATGGACACAGAATTTAAAATGAAAGTTTACCTCTTGTACTATTACACTTTTTATATTTGCTAATTAAATTTGTCATACATTTATTTTCGTCAGGAGAATGTATCCATTTTGGTTTCACATATTTCTTATTAGCTAAAAGTAATGATTCTGGCATCATAGGTGAGATAGGTTGTTCCACAAAACTGAATGAGGTTGATGGCTCTGTTTCCATAGCTGTCGTAGTTTGCTCAACATGTTCATACACTGCCTTACACACTTTTTCCATATGGAAAAATATAAAAATTATAAAAATCTATAATATATATAAGGATAAAATTAAGTATTAGAATTTCTAGCTTACCAGTATGTAGTAATAAATCGGTTTTTGGGTAATGTTTTTTTCCTTGGACTTCCTGTCTCTTCTACAGAAGTACTTCAGAACTTTACACACTTAAAAAATCACGATAACGATAACAAAAAACTCGTAGTATTAGATATATCCAACAAAGAAAGGATTGATAACAATTAAATAACGTAAAATATTGAAAATAGTAAATAACATAACCAATAACACCTAAACAACAAATCGAAAATTGTGAAAATTATCTGTTATTGCAGAATTAGTTGTTAATGACTATGCAAAAACAACATCAACAGCGATATCTGTTGTGGGGACAGTTTACGAAACTAACACGTGATTCAAATTGACCAATGAAATTGCGGCCCAATTTTTGCTATTTTACTTATAACTTATAACCCCATGTACTAAGCTGGAAGCTGGACCTGGACGTCCTGGACCGTAAGTTCGAAACCATATTGATTTTATTCAATAACAAACCTGTAGATAGCGCATAATAGTATATTAGAAAACAAGTTTCATAAGGCACCATTTTCTAAAGAGAGAGTGTGGTAAAAGGCCTTATCAAACAAATTTCTATTTTGCATTTTTTATATTAAACTATTATACTATTTTTTCTATTTTGCATTATTTACATTAATAAATTGGAATTATTTTATTTGAAAGTTCAGAGTTTTATTTTTATATAAAGCATGCAGTTGGTCACTTTGATACTTGACATTTTCAAATTCAAATCTTGCTACCCGCGAATGATATTTATGTTTGTGTTCGAATAACGCCAACATTGAAAAATGAAAAAAAGCGTATCGAATCGATACTGTTTTGAGTGTCATAATGAGTTAATGGTTCATTTCGAATGCAAAATAGAAAAAATTATTTATTTTGGGATCATTAACCAGTGATTATTTATTGGTTTTGTTAATGGCATTTCTATTACTTCAATAGTTCTTTGTCGTTACTTCGATTCATGTTAATTAATTTGTGTATCAGATGTATTTTATCATCACTGTCATCAGTGATGAGTCATCACTGATCAGTCTGATGACTGATGTTACAAATACAAATGTATAATCAAAAGTGTCGCAAATGCAAAAATTAAGCGCTTTGTTTATTGTTAAAGTTTAGAAAACATTTTATTATAAGAGGCAGGTAGTGTTTATCCACTCAAAGAAGTAATTGATACATTTCACAATACTTTTCTTTTAGAAATTTGGTTTGCAGAACAATAGACGATACTTTTTATACTTTCGTTATAGGAATAGAACATATGCCAGGATAATAAGGAATAAAGAACGATTGTCCAGAAACATTCAACAAAATCAATTAGGTACTCTAAACGAAATATAATGCATATCCTCTTTATTGCTATTTACTACAGTAATCCTTTCATACAGAAATCGCTTACAGGCAAGTATATGCATACTGGTGCATGTACACCCATACATTTTTTTCAAAATTCGTAGAACTATTTATAAACTATCGATTCCAGAAACTTCTTTCATGTATTAGTAATAAAAAATGGATGGTTTATTTTAATACTAAGGTAATACATATAATCATTTTTCAAATACCAGAATTTAATTGCATTTCTATTGATTATACGCCGGTGGGGATGCACTACATACGGTCCTGCCTTACCGCAAAAATCCTCAGCTCTAGTCATAAATCACGTACTGGTAGACCAACTGTTCGTTCGGAACAAGTTAGAAATGATGTTCGTCAACGTATGGTAAATGAACCCACAAAACCTTTGAAACGCCTTTCTCAAGAGATTGGACTTTCTTATGGAACATGTCAGAAAATTGTAAAGAAAAACTTACACATGCATCAGTATAAGATGCAATCACATCAGGCTATTTTGCCGGTAGACTACCCTAGACGTCGTGCGTACTGCCAGTGGTTTGCAAATAACTTAATAGAAGATGATGACCTGCTAAATTTGTCATTTTTCTCTGATGAAGCATGGTTTCATCTTTCGGGGTATGTCAATTCCCAAAATACTCGAATGTGGAGTAGTGAAAATCCTCATATTTTTATTGAATCGTTTCTCCATAATGCGAAACTTGGTGTTTGGCTAGCAGTTTCTCGCCGCAGAGTTGTTGGCCCTATTTTTTTTAATTTCACAATTAATGCTGAGAGGTATAGAAACATTCTGAATGAATTTATTGAACAGTTGCATGATGATGAATTGCAATATGGATACTTTCAACAAGATGGTGCAACGGCACACACAACACGAGAAAATATTGCTTTTCTTCGTGAGTTTTTTGACGACAGATCATAAGTTTACATACGGAAGTTGAGTTTCCACCACGATCACCTTGTTTGACAATTATGGACTTTTTCGTGTTTCCTCACCTAAAGAATAGAATATTTAAAACTCCTGTTGCTAATTTGCAAGATATGCAACAAAGAATTATTGGCGAATGTGCATTAATAACGCCCGCAATGCTGCAAAATGCCTTTAACAGCATGAAAAGGCGTGTCACATTGGGAATTGAAAATAACGGACAACAATTTCAACATTTGCTATCAAAATAATTTTCAAAAATTAAGGTTAAGTTACCAGTATGATAATATGGATAAAGTTCAGACATATATTTTCTATTTCAATGCCATCTTGGACCCAGAAACTTTATGATATCGCGGCACATATTTACATACACAACAAGAAAATATACAACAAGAAAAACTTTATCATCGTGAGCTACATATTCATTCATCTTCCTCCAAGTCCAAGTTAGCAGTCGATTGTTTACTTAGATCCGAAGCAAACGATGTTGATGGCTGTGCATTATCGATAGTTTTGTCGACTTTTTCAAAGAACATTGCTATTGGTAGTTGTCGTTTTTGTCTTTTCATTTCAATAAACAAATTCTCCAAAGGTTTCAAGGCTTCTGTTATAGTGCGAGTAATTTTTATACTGCGTTCCATTATTGAATCATATTCTACTATCTGTTCTTTTAATGTTTGAGCAGTTCGAAATATCGCTGAAAATTTTTCAAGCGTCCATGCTGGCGGTTCTTGTTGACGCTCATCCTCATCGTCACTGGCTTCTGGAGAAGATTTCACAAGGTCTTCCAATTCCTCGTTGGTGAATACTTGATCCTCTTCGTTTATGTAATCACTGAGTTCCTCTTGGGTTATATCGTTAAATCCTTCTCCATCTATTTTCTGCGCTATGTTAAATATCGTTGTTAGATGTGAATTAATATCATGTGTCTTCAGAACTAAGAACGATGTCATTCCACAGATTTTTCCAACATGCTATTATCGTTTCTGACTTTAATTACTCCATCGCTCCTTTGATAAATAGAATTGCGTCAGCAATTGTAAATGACTTCCAGCATTCCATGAGCCCGATATCAGAGCATTCGTTAGCCATTGTATACAGCATTTCGAAAACCTGTCGAATATATATGGCTTTAAAGCATCTAATGACACCTTGATCAAGGGGCTGAAGCAATGAGGTCGTGTTAGGTGGTAAAAAAAGCACTTCAACATTTTTATCTTCTGTGCCTAGTGACACAGGATGCCCAGGAGCATTGTCTAGTATCAGCAGCACTTTAAATGGTAATTCTTCCTTTTCCAAATATCTTTTCACTTCCGCAATAAGGCATTAATGAAACCATTGTGTAAATAGAACAGCCGTAACCCACGCCTTTCGATTTGATTGCCAAAACACAGGCAGGCAAGCTTTATCTTTGTATTTAAGAGCACGTGGATTCTGTGATCGGTAAACAAGTCCGGGTTTAATCATATGACCAGCTGCATTTGTACAAAATATCAAGGTAAGTCCATCCTTAATTGCTTTAAAGCCTGGTGCACTCTTTGTAGTCTTATGAATATAAGTCCGTTGAGGCATTTTTTTCCACATAAGACCAGTCTCATCGCAGTTAAAAACTTGCTTAGGATGATAATTCTTTTCTGCAATAATTTGTTTAAATTTTTCTGGAAACAGGGCAGCAGCTAGATGATCAGCCGACGCAGATTCCCCTGTCATTTTTATATTTTTTAGATTAAACCGAGTTTTAAATCTATGCAGCCACCCCCTACTTGCTGTGAATGATTTTCCTTCCTCTTCAGTATAATCTTGGGTCTGCATATCTTCATATAAAACCAACGCCTTTTGTTGTAGCACTTTGCCATCGATAGGAATATGTTTTTTTGTCATATCTTCCACCCATAAATTTAAGGCATTTTCTACTTTAAGTAACACTTTATTACGTATTGTGGTTGCAACTTTTGCAGTTTGGGGTGCACTAGAAAAACTAGCTCGAATCTTATCTTTGTTTTTTAACACTTCTCGTATCGAAGATTCGTTTTTATTGTATATTTTAGCAACAGTTGCAATAGATTTTTTTTCTATTTCAATCATATTAATGATCTTTATTTTTTCACTAATAGTGAGCATTTCACGTTTTCTTTTTGGTTTAGAAGCCATTTTAAAATGATTTTCAAATTTACTTGCTTTATTTAAAAACCATTGCAAGCACTGTCTTGTCCGACAATTCGAATAGTACTAAACTCATAGTTAACAGGAGCGTTTATATGTACTAGGTGGCGCAAAATTAATCACCCTGTCGGAAGATGTTATAACTTTTGCAAATGGCGTCGTACGTCAATCATATTTGACATTTGTGAACTAGACAGCTGCAGAATACAAACAGACAAACAATGGAGCGCTATACTCCGCAAGAGCGTGGAATAATTGTGTCGATTTTTTTTACCAATAATCGGTCGGTGGTGTTAGCGCAGCGTGAATTTCATCGTCGATTTCCTAATCGTGTCGCGCCAACTGGACAAACATTACGCCGCTTAGCTGCTGGACTCGAACAGACTGGAACCACAAGAGATCTTCCAGGGCGTGGCCGCCACCGGACTGGTCGTTCTGTCGAGAATATCGCGGCTGTGGCTGCTGATGTTGCTGAGAACGAGGAAACATGAACCAGACGACGTGCCACGCAATTGGGCGTCAGCAGACGGACCCTACAGCGAATTTTAGTGAAAGACTTACACATGTTCCCATACAAAGTGCAAACAGTGCATCAGTTAATGCCTGCTGACCTTCAGTCGCGTGTGAATTACTGTAGGGCCATCCTCAATCTCAACAACGAAGTGAACGATTTTCAGTCGAAAATCATCATGAGCGACGAGGCGCATTTTCATTTAAGCGGTTACGTCAATAATCAAAATCTTCATTTCTGGGGCACTGAAAATCCGCGTGTGATGCACGAAAAGCCGTTACATCCACTCAAGGCTACTGTGTGGTGCGGTGTTCACGCGGGAGGAGTGATTGGACCGTATTTTTTTGAGGACGCCATCGGCAATACGGTTACTGTTAATGGCGAACGCTACAGGGCCATGATAAACGACTTCTTACTGCCAGAATTGAATGAGTGGGGCTTGGTGAACATGTGGTTTCAACAAGACCGTGCAACCGCACACACAGCAGGAGCCACAATGGATATTGTGAAGGAAGCATTTCCTGGTCACGTAATCTCCCGTTTTGGCGATTTGGCATGGCCAGCAAGATCGCCCGATTTAACCAACCCAGACTTCTTTCTTTGGGGCTTCTTGAAGTCGCGGGTTTATGCCAACAAGCCTCAGACAATCGCAGCCCTTAAGGAGAATATTCGACAGGAATGCGAACAGTTATCACCAGAAATCGTGCGGAAAGTTATGGAAGATGCGATATAACGGGCACAAATGTGTATCAATACTGGCGGCAGACACTTGGCGGATATCATATTTTCCAATTAACAGAAAAAATTGTAAAGGTCCAAATAAAGATTTTCACCACTCAAAAAATTTTTTTAAAAAAGTTATTCAAAAACAAAATTGGATGATTAATTTTGCGCCACCTTGTACAAGTAAAAGCGAGTGGCACCTTAAGCACGTTCCAACTTGTTTAACTTATCATAAGAGAGCGCCGAATTCAGGGGATGACTCATATATACGACGATATATCGACAAATGCTCCTATAACTTTTATATTTATTGATATAACGCGTTTTCTGCTCATCATAGGTAAATCGCGAATGACTGAAATCGCGGATACGGAGTCAGCGGATAACGGGGTACTACTGTATATAGCAAACGCCAAATAAGTTGTCGCGAGGAGGGGGTGCGCAGAAGTCGTGTTTAAAAACGTCTACCCCCACTACTCAAATAATTGTCACTCAGAATACATTTGTTATTGACGTTTGACGGAACATAATAATGTCTTTGCTAGGCGATCGTAAAGTGATACACGCTCAAACGCGTGAAGTAGTTTCTAATGTTTACAATTATTTTTGTAAACATAAAAGTACATTATTGCTATCAAATGAAATAAACGAATGTGTTCATGAAGCAACAGGTGTGTCAGTGCGAACAATACAAAGAATTATTCAAGAGGGAAATACAGCATCAAATAGTGATGAAAAAAAATTTACAAGTCCTGGTAAGAAGAGACAAAGAACAAAGAGTGTCGGAAGTTTGCCGGAGTATCAAATAAGAATAATGCGGGATATGATATATGATTTTCATAGAACAGACGAGCGACTAGTTACGATGTACGATGTGCGATGTACACAGAATAATAGAAAAGTATTGATAGAACGATTAAATATACGAGCATCAAGAATCGATTATTTACAAAAGATAAAACATTTTCGTGAGACAAATCGACCCATTGTATATATAGATGAGACTTACATTCACAGTAGTCATACGTCTTCCAAGATGTGGAGTGATGAAAGTACAAAAGTTTTTTTCAAGAACATATCTAAAGGACCCAGACTAATAATAGTGCACGCAGGAGGCAACATGGGCTTTCTTTATACCTAACGCCCTATTGATTTTTAAGTCCGGCGTAAAAACTGGTGATTACCATTTGGATATGAACGCAGAAAATTATGGCAGATGGATAGAACAGAAGCTTATAACAAACTTGCCCACAAACTTCGTTGTTGTAATAGATAATGCGCCGTATCACAATACACAAACAAATCGTGCTCCAACAAGTATTAGTAAAAAAAATGAAATGATTGAATGGTTGACGTTAAAAAATATTATTACTTTTGATGCTAGAATGTTAAAGCCACAACTATATCAGCTAATCAAACACTATAAGGGTCAATATATAACATACAAATTCGACGAAATTCTACAACGCAGTGGACACAGTTTTGAGACTACCACTGTATCACCCCGACCTAAATCCAATAGAGTTGATCTGGTCCACCGTCAAAAATAATGTCGCCGCAAGAAATGTAAATTTTAAGATACAAGATGTTCGCAAAATTGCGGAAGAAGAATTTTCGAGAATTTCGCAGGAAGATTGGCAACAACAGTGTAAACATGTTGTTAATATCGAAGATAAATATTTAGAGTCAGAAATATTAATTGATGAAACAACAGAAAGTTTAATTATATTATTAATGTACTATATAATGAGAGTGACAGTGATGATGACAACTTTAGTTCCGAAGGAGATTAATTTGTTGAATCTATTGTACTGTTAGTAATAAAGGAATAAACCATTTATAAATTAAATATTGGTAGAAGGTTTGTTCGGCGGGCGTATTTTCCTCGCCAAGAACCCTTTCCTAACTGTAAAAGCAAGGGTGTACGATAATCTCACAGGTAATTTCCTCACCAAACGTTGAAGTATCGGTGTATTAGAGAAAGTTAGGTATTCCCGAATTTAATATTAATGACTATGGATTCTGGGCAGTGGCGGCTCGTGCTAAAAATTTTAAGGTGTTCTGCAAGTTTTACAAAAAAATTTACCTTGCACGGGCAGTAAGAGGTTGTCTCCCATCGACCTTATCGTGCTTTCTTCGCCTTCCGCACTGAAGTAATGGATTTCTGGAACGATTGTCAATTGTCACACAAAAAAATAAGAGTCACTAAGCACTACTTTACTAACAAATTATTTCTTATAAATTAAATCTATTCTACGTTCTTTTCGATTTGCAAATTTTGTTATCACTTTGCCATTAAAATTGTCTATTTCGGAGATAAACTTTTTTTCGATAGATAGCATGGAAAGAGATGTTAAACGATCTTCGGTCATTGAATTTCTGAGAAACGTGTTAATTCGATTTAGTGTGGAAAAGCATCGTTCGGCCTCTGATGTTGTCATGGGGGTTGTTATTACAATTTCTAATCATTTTCTAGTCTCCTTCAACGTATCTCCCAGATTGTTTTTTTTTTTTAATTTTAGAAGAGGTAGTGCGCCTTTTAAAGATCTACAATCAGTTCTTGAGTAAATAACAGACAATTCAGTTCGTAATCTTTCTTTATCAAGGGTGGGATAATAGGAGCATGCGGAAGTGAGTTTGTCCTCAGGAAATTTACTGCAATACTCTCCAAAGCATTCCGAAAAAAAAAGTGATGCCACTACTAGATGCTCTTTAAAATGAAATCGATCTTTTGCACAATTTAGAATAACATCACACACCTCTAAAGCCGAAATTCGATGATTAAATCTGCTGTTATTTGGACGTTTGCGTTTTTCTGGTGGTGGCTCATCGCTTATTAAATCTGATGCTTCACTTATGATGTTGTCAATATTATTTCGAACTTGGCCTATACTGCGTTCAAAATTTTCAATTTCAATTTCAATTTTTCTTTGCTGCAATTGATTAAACAGGATATCTACATGGGGCATTACATGATGGAAAAAAGTCAGCCAAAAATTGAAGATCGGATCATTTAATGTACGGCGAATAGAGGCGGCTGCACTACAGACTGTGTTGTTGGAGAATTGTTCTTCTATTTCTTCCATACACTCAATGAGAGAGGCCCTATTTTCGTACACAACATTAATGGTCCTGATATTAAAATTCCAACGGGTTGTAGCGCCGTGGGGGATCCTTCCGTTTACAATCTTGTTTAACACTTCTACTCGTTGGGGTGAATTATTAAAAAAGCCGGGAATGTCTTGTAGATTTCCAAAAAATACACGTACTTGCGAATTTGCAGAAGCAGCTTTAGATATAATTAAATATTATAGTGCGCAAAAGGGTACTTTTTTTTAATCAATGCTTTTAATGAATGCTTGAGCTCATCACCGCTGCTCCATCGTAACTCTGTGCAATCAGTTTGTTAGGTGAATTTTGAATTAAAGCATCTATGACACTTAAAATTGTTTTGCTAAGTGTTTCTGCATCACATTTTTCAGGAATGACGTAGTTCCAAAAACGTTCAATTGGCTCACCATCACGAACATATCTAAAAATAACTACCATTTGAGTTTTTGCAGCAACATCCGTTGTTTCGTCCGCCATGATCGCCAAAAACGGAGAATTATTAATTTCCTCAATTATTTGTTCTTGGCAGACTTCAAGTATGCACTGTAACAGATCATTCTGTATTTCTTTGGAAGTGCCTTTAAATACCGAAGAATTTTTTAGGTGCTCACTTAGAGTTGTATCTAATTCAGCCGAAAAATTAATAAGTCCACGAAATATCCCCGGATTCTCGGAAGTATCGCTCTCATCATGTCCCCGAAGGGCCAATTCAAAAGCTCCACAAAATTTTATACAATTAATAATTTTTGATAAAATATAACGATTCTTTGACACATTTTCATTATGTCTCTGTATATTTACCCAATAAGCAGAATCTAGTTGAGCCATAATATTAGTTGACCCTAGTAACGCAAATTCCATACAATTATGAAGATGGCTTTTAGAATTCTCATGTCTTTTTATTTTCAAACTCAAGTGCTCTAGATCCGTGACCCCTATTTCCGTCCAAGCTTTATCGCCACCAAAAAGTAAACAGGGAAAACAATATAAAGCATTTTTTTTGTTGCATCCACAAATCCATTCGTTTTTTGAATAAATATCGCTACTAAATTTACGTGTATAATTTTTCCCTCTACTTACACGTTTTTTCAATAGTGATATCTACTAATGGCCTACCACTTGCTTTTAATTTTATCTTTTCTTCGAATGAATATTTAAAGAATCTCTTCACATTAATTAAATTAAAGACCACCTCCATAATACACAGAGTTTATATAAATTGTCAACAATACACAAAAACAAACAAGCACGCGCACTCTAATATTATTGTTTTTACGTTACACTCGCCGCACAGTAAACAACACGCGAAAAGAAAATATTAAATACCTATACCGATTCATATGACCTCTGCGCTGGAATGAATGCAGCGAATATTGCCTGGTAAAATCATGCATTGGTTTTAGACAGTCACGGGGGTAGCGGGGTGCGCGCGGGTGTTGGAAAGAGCGCTCAGAGCACGTTCGTGCGGACCAGATAAGGAACAAGTGAGCGATCGCGCGAATTAGGTTGGTTATTCCACTGGTCGCCTATTGTATATTATTTGATAATATACTATATAACCGGCGTTAGTGTTGGAACTTCGGAAGCGAATATCTCGGCTTCTACTGATCGGATTTTGATGATTGAGGTGTCAAATTGTAGGGTTTGATGTCCTCTACAGGTGATGTAGAAAAATATGCAAATTTTTTTATATACAGGGGGAGAATTTTCACAACAATATGTTACGCTTTTATAAACATCAGAAATGTCGGAAAAATTATGTAAAAGAAAACTATTTATAACTAATACAGGTTCGCCCGCCCAATTTTTTGGGAGCTCTGCAGCGCTTATGCGCCAGCTGCCACTGATTCTGGGAATTAAAAGTGGTAGGTAGGTACGTAGTATGTATATATAGTTTCGAAACTGGAATTGAAGTGCCATTTTTAATTGTTGCTCGTGTTAGATTGAGTTTATCTATTAATTTAACTGTATTTTGTGAATATTATAACAAAATGACAACTTCTTTAATTAAAAGCAATCGTGGCAAAGATTTATTGGTTTTCGAAAATTTTACGTTTTATAAAACAAAAGTTTTAAAAAGTGAAGAAGTGTTTTGGAGATGTATCCAAATAAAATGTAGTGCTAAGGTGTTTACTATTGGATCTGATCTTACCGTATCCAGAAGTGCTTCGTTTCATAACCATCAACCAAATGAAAAGAAACTGAATAGGAAAATTGTTTCAAACTCTTGTAAGCGGAAAGCAGTAGATGGTATAAGTGAAAAACCGTCAAAAATTATACGCAGAACACTTGCGAATAATTTGCCAGCCACAATTACGACGACTGATATTAGTTATATCAGAAAAAACATGTACAACTGTCGCCGAAAAGTGATGCCCAGTGGACTTCCTTCCAATATTCAAGAAGTTCAAGAGGTAGTACAGACGTCTGCGCGCCAAACCAGCAAAAACGAATGTTTTCTGTTTATAAATTGTTTAAAAAGCAATATAATTGTATTTAGTTGTGAAACTAATATTCGCGTTTTAACCGAAATGGATATTCTGTACATGGACGGTACATTTTCTTATTGTACCAAATATTTTTTACAGTTCTTTACCATACACGGGTTAACTAATGGACATTATATTCCCTTATTGTATTGTTTACTGCCTAACAAAAACACTAAGACCTACATGGAACTTTTTTCTTTATTAAAATCCAACATATTTGAAGCATATAACATTGAATTTTATCCAAAAATTATTTATGTAGATTTTGAAAAAGCGACACAATGGTATTGTGCAAATCTGGCCTAACACTGAAATAAAGGGCTGTAGATTTCACTTACACCAAGCGTGGTTTAGAAAAATTCAGTCACTTGGTTTAACCTCAGAATTTAAAACTTATTCGGAAATAGGCAAGTGGCTGAAACATATATTTGGTCTTACTTATTTAAATCCAAAAGATGTAGAAGATTGTTTTGTTTTTGAATTAATGGCATAGAAGCCTCAGAATGCAATTTTAGACAAATTCGCCGATTATTTAGTTGAAACATATTGCTATGAATTTTTCCCCGAAGAGAAAATTAAAAGAAACTATAAAAGACTATATATTTATGTGTATTTTATTCCAGAAAAATATTTGAAAATATTTTAAGATATATTTAAATTTTATTATAATATTTTGGTCCACGCCTGTATATAGAGCGAGCGTGCTGCCCAGGTTTGCAGTTCCCGCGATGAAGGAAGATATAGTATTTGTAGCTCTTTTGATTTATGTTAGGTAGGGTAATGATTCCAGTTCCGGGAGGAAGGAGAGGCAGAGATTAACCAGCTATTGAACAGATAGGTCTAGTTTTTTTTTTCTGCTGGATAAAACTTCTTTTTATTCAGATATTTATTTAAATTCGGTTTGCGTTTTAGTGGTGCTTTTATTGTTGTGTTAAAATTAATTTGCGATTATTACGAGTCTGTATACTTGTAATTTTGATTCAGATGACCTATCTGTAATCTCTCATGTAATAGTTTTTGTGAAGTGACGTATTACATTAATTAATGTACGTATCTTTCTGCAATTATATTTATGCATTTAGAAATAATTTAATTATGTTATTTATAAGATTTACGAGCTCAGAAATTCATTAAAATTTTAGTTTATAAAATATTTTGTAATCAGAAGAATATTAAGGAAAATTTTCAGATTTCTTTTGAAGTTTTTTTTTCATGAATAAAATATTCTAGAAGGTAGAAATGGTGGGAAAATTTATTTGTATCATGTTAATGTGCGCATGATTTTAAAAAATTTTGGTTGCGTGCGAATACAGTTTAAAAGAAGAGTGCATGCCGTACCATCGAATTTTATGGCGTGAAAATGAGGATAGTCAAATTCAAACATTTGAATTAACAACAGTTACATATGGTACGGGGCCGCCGGCTTCTTATTTAGCAGTTAGGTGCTTACAGCAACTGGCAAACGAGGAATTTTCTAACAAACAGTTAGGTGCAGAAATAATTCTAAGAGATTTTTATATGGACGATTTGTTAACTGGGGCAGACAGTATAAAAGAACTTTTACAAATTAGGGATGAGGTTATAAGTATTTTGTCAAAAGGTAAATTTGAACTACGCAAGTGGGCATCGAACGCACCTGAAATATTAAGTAACATACCAAACAACTCTTGTGATAATATGGTTCTTGATTTCAACAAAAATGACGGCATAGAGATGCTAGGTTTGCAGTGGAAACGCAATGCTGATACTTTACAATATTCATTTCATGTATCAAATCGAAAGTTAATGACAAAAAGAACAGTATTATCGCACATTTCAAAAATATTTGATCCTTTAGGTCTTGTTAGTCCTGTTATAATAAAGGCCAAGATTTTAATGCAACAAATCTGGCAGTTAAAGTTAAATTGGGACGAATCACTTCCCTTTAATTTGCAAGGCGCTTGGCACACTTATATGAATGAAGCAGAGAGCATCAATTTCATAAAAAAAAACACAGCTACGGGAAAAAATAAAGGACATTCCTGAAACAAGGCGCGTTGTGAACTTGGCTAACGCAAGTGTTAATCAATTTGAATGGTTCGCAAAATATTCTAATTTAAATAGACTTCAGCGTGTAGTAGCATATTGTTTACGATTCAAAAGCAATCTTCTAGCACGTATTCATAAAAATCACACTCCTATTTCCAGTGATCCTAATGATCTTTCATTCCTAACTCCTTCACATTTTGTAACTGGAGACATAATAACCTCCTTAGATGAGCCAAGTGTGGAACATCTAAAGGTCAACACGTTGTCTCGTTGGCAATACATTCAGCGTTTTCGCGAGCACTTTTGGAAGCGATGGCTGTGCGTGGTGTGTTCCAGAGACCGACGACAAAGTTGTGCGTGCTTCCTATATCGAACGATGGTGACAATGCTTGAACGTCGTTATTATATTTTCCTTGAAAGGAGACTCTTTCAAAGTGGGCGGCATGTTCGGGCAAAATAGATTTAATTTTGTATTTTTAGTTTTATTTAGATGTAGGTATAATATATTTAATTCTAGTTTTTAAATTGTAAATATTATATATTGTATATAGAAAAGGTCTTGGAGTTCTGAGATATCTTTAATATTGTTAATTACTTTAGGACTGGTCAGGTATTACATTTCTTCATTGTCTTATTTTCCACAGTCATAAAAACTATTTATTTTTATTACAGGCAAAACCCTTTGCATCGATTAGGTAAATAATGTATTTGAATAAGCATAATTATAATAGAATAAGTTTTATTATATTATTATATTATACATATTTCCTTTAGTTATTTATATTATTATACATATTTCCAGTTATATATTATTATAATAGATTTAATAATTTGTTTCGAGGAGATTCTGCGAACATTAGTTTATCTCTGTGCATTGTATATTTATTACTTTAAGAAGTATTTTATTTTCTATAATTAAGGGTTTCCGGCGTATATTGTTTATTTTAATACATTTATGACGTCGGAAACTACAGCATATACTTTTCTTGGAAATGTAAATAATTGTTATATGGAAATTTCCGTATATTGCTTTTTCATTGTTTTCTCCCTCTTTGACTGGTGGGGAGAAAACTTCTTGCCGAAAAATAAGAGAATGAAAAAACAGTTCCAAACAGGATCTCTTAGAGCTCGCTACAGTTACAAGTACGATCTCTTCGAGTTCAAGCTTAGGTCTCAGTGATCTAACAAACAGCTCCTACTAAGATCTCAGTGATCTAAATAGGAGCAAATATTATTTATAAGCCAGTTTTTCTCGGTTTTTAGTATTAAGACCAGATACTGCATTTAGCATTTATTTAACGGAACTCCAAGATTAAACTTGTAAATATATTAGTGTAATACAAAAAATATTGTATTATTTCAACACATACTTCGGTCTACACATACAGACTTCCTTCAAACCAGGAGGATGAAACAAATATCTAATAAAACATACGTAATAAATAAATATAACGAAAATATTAAATATTCTTTAAATAAAAGAAAACAATATTTATCACCGATAATGGATTTCATTAGGGAATATCGTATTCTATTTACAATCGAAAATAAAAAAAAAATAATTGCACCACTGAATGAACTATACTCATATGAGAAAAAATTCAAATTTAAAAACAAGTGTTAAGAAATAGAATTTGGTCTAAATTTTTGGATAAAAGTCGATTCCTACGAAGATTGGTAAGTTGACCGGCTTTTGAAAACACCCTTTCACTTGGCTGACGTGGCTGGGATACAAAGATATTTTAAGTGTAGATGATAGAGTTCTGGAAGGCAGTAACGCGCCAAGTATCTTCGGCGCCGTCGTGCGAAATACTGATAGGCGCCTTTAGCCTATATGTATTGAGCCAAAATTACCAGCCACCCTCCCACAGTTCAACATTGAAATTTATGACGAACTCTTTAGACTTGTTAGTACTGGCAGGTATTTTTTATTTGAGGCAAACAATAGGTTCACATACAAAAAAATATTAAAATTTTTATTGCACACTGAAACGACAGTAACAAAATATAAAACAGTATTCCAAATTAGTAAAAAAACAAAAGGTCAAATAAAATATTTTTAGAGTGCCCGTGTTTTTAAATAGATAAACGTGAAGGAAAACAACGGAAATGTCTTATAGAAATTGGACTTTCTAGCTTTACTTTTGGCAAATTCATTAATAAGATTTTCAATATTCAGCTGCTTTAAAAAGTCAGACTCTATAGAAATGATAGCAAGATTTTCTAGCCGCTCCTGGCCCATTCTAGATCGTAATCCTTAATTAACTTTAATTTAGAACATGATCTTTCGGCTGTAGCTACAGAAATTGGTATAGTTAACAATATACGTAATGCAAAATTGTAATGTTTGGGAATGAGTGGGTTAAGTTATTTATTGTAATGTAATTGAGTGTTTCTACTGCAGACGTCACATTTTTTTCGCAATTTTGCAGAAATTGCAATTCATGTAAAAGTTCTGTTCCGTCTATATCTTTTTCGTTTCGATATTTGTCAGTTAAAGCTTCTTCAAGTTTTTTACAAAAATTAAATTGTTCTTGGTCAGAATACTTGCCAAAATCCTCAATATTCCACAAAAATTTGAAAACATCAGAATGAGAGGATAGCAGTTCAAATCTTTCATTTACAGATGAAAGGGTAATGTCTAGCATTCCAAAAAAACAATTGACTTTGAATTTTGGTTTTCAATTGGCTGATCTTCACTTTCGTAGGAAAATTGTTTTTTAATTTTTCGTGGCCTTAAAATTTCCGAACATTTGAATATCGCATCTACTTCCAAGCAAGATGCTAATTCTTTGGCATCTACGAGCAAGTCACTGAAGCCTTTATCTGATCGATATTCCTTTAAAAGGTATTTAGGTTGTTCAAATTTTCGCAAGCCTGTGAAATATGGAATTTTTTAGTTTGCAGTATCTTGGTAACAATATTAACTTTACTTAGTATCTTGTACCACAACACTAACATACATACAAACTCATAATTTTTAATTTTTTTAACTATAGAAATAGCCAGATGTTTTGTAGTGTTATCAAAATTATTTCCGGACAAAACTTCATAAAAAGCATCGTAAATTTCGCCTAACTAGAATCTTAGAGGGGTTACTGCATCAATTCTGCTAGACCATCTGGTTTCTGATAAAGGTTTTAACGTTAAGTTTGTAATGTTACTTTTCAAAACAGACCACCGATTGGTTGAAGCAGAAAAAAAATTATATACCTCTTGAACAGTTGAGAAAAAATTTATACTAAACATATTGGATTTCACAGCGTCGTTTATGACAAGGTTTAAACTGTGATTACAGCAAGGTACAAATATTGCTCGTGAATTAATGTCTAAAATTCTTTTTTGTACACCTTGATGTTTACCCTTCATATTCGCACCATTATCGTATCCTTGTCCGCGTATGTTATAAATATCTAAACCATAATTTTCTAAAGTTTTCAGTAAAAAGTTGGTTAAACCTTCACCTGTTGTATCATTTACAGGACGGAATGTTAAAAAACGTTCTTCGACACTAAATTCATTGTTTTTTAAATTAACGTATCTTATGCAAACAGAAATTTGCTCCTGGTGGCTCACATCGGGAGTACAATCAAGTAATATAGAAAAATACTTTGCTTTTTTAACTTCATTTTAAATTTTGTTTCTTATATTATCACCTATTAATTTAATCGTTTCGTTTTGAATTTTATCTCCAAGATAAAATTGCATATTTCTTTGAGATCTATTAATATGTACAGACATCACTGGGTCAAATTTTGCTATCATTTCTATAAATTTCAAAAAAGTTCCATTATTTCTTTGAAATAATTAATTATTAGGACCACGAAAAGCCAAGTTTTGTTCAGCCAAAAATTGAATTGTATAAATTATTCTTTCAATGACACTGCGCCAGTGTTTAGTTTCCCATTTTAATAAATTTTGCATTTCGGAATCTACGGTTCGATTAGTTTTTAATCTTTCTAATAAATCTGACCAAGAACGTAAATTTTGAAAGTGAGATTTACTTTTTTCGTGAATTTTCAAATGTTCGCTTAAGTGATGCCAATCACTGAAACCGTCTTGGTTACTTAATTTAGTATTTTTAGTCAATGGATTATTGGTGTCACTGAATATTTTACAACAAAAACAGAAAACTACATTTTTCTTAATAGAATATAGTAACCAATCTCGCTGAACCTTTTCACCATTTGACAAAATTCGAGTGAAATATATATCAGAAAACTTACGTCCATTTTTGTCTTTAGGATACATAGTTTTATTTTGATAATACATAGGACCTTTTTCGACTAGTCCTTGCACCTGGGTTGGAGATAATATACTCGACCAAAGACCTGGATCGTTAAAGAGGGGCGAATATGCGTCTTCGGATGATTCGTCTTGCTTACTCGAACATGATGGTACCGACTGAAACGTATCAGAACCTGAATCTATCGGATCCTCATTGGCTTGCTTCTCTAATTCTGATGGCAACTTTGATGTTGATGGAAATGGAAAACCACTGTTATCAGTAGAAGTACTGTCTTGAAAATGTGTGAGCTTCCGAAAAAAGTTGGTAACTTTTAAATTGCTCTTCTCCAAGTCTTCCTCCCGTTTTCGCTTGTTAAGCAAGTTTTGATATCCAGATAATTTCTTTTTTTCTTCTCTGGCCATCTAAATAAAATCACTAAGAATTAGGAAACAAAAAGTTTTATTTGTTTTATATAAAAAATTGTTCAAAAAAATTCGAAATTTTAAATTTTGTAATTACTGTAATGCCAAATTTCGTTAAGTTAAATATTTATAGAAATTAGGTAAACTGAATGTATAGTTAAAACTATGTAAGTTTTTTAAAGTTGAATAAAGCATTATTATAATTATTATTACTATATAAAGCTGAATTCACTTAATTACTTACCTTATTTTTTAATTATTTTTCACAATCACTATATTATCAAATCAGGACTTACTACATACATATATTTGGTACGCTCATACGGCTCACGCGCCTACGACAACGATAAGTTAATAAACCTGCACCGACTGCGAAAGCGTTTAAATACACCCAAAATTTTGCAAGTTTAAACCTGCAGCCAGATTCTGTAAGCTCGATATCGACCATATACATAATACCTACTAATACACGGCGCACTTGTTATATATGCAATGGTTCTTGAATGAAGCCGATAAAAGTCTGTATTCATTTAATAAAATTATTACAGTATGATTATTAGCTTCTATTAAAATGCTTAAGATACCCCTTTCACCTTTTTTAATTATTAAATAATATTAATCAAGTTAAATTTATACAAAAAACAGTGTAGATGCAAATATCAAGTACACTCTTTGAAGTAACAATAAAATTATTGCTGTCAATGCTAAAATAATTGTAATAATTGTTTTATGTAAATTTGTTGATTTGTTGTAAACTTTCAAAAAATGTTTTTAATATTTTTAAAATTTAACTTATCACAAGTGGCCTTGGCGCCGTTGTGCGCTGCACGACCTTGCCCATATGGACGGCGCGTCACTGCTGGAAGGATGTATTTATGTTTTTTCCAGAATACTAATGGACTTTCTGATCTATGACAGTGTGGCATTTCTAAATATTGGCGAACACCGAGCAAAGCTGTAGTTAATGATGTATTCTTTGTTTTAGTTTCAGCTAGTTTCTGATCGAAATGAGACCATAGAGATAAATTACTATCTTCGTCTTCAAGTCTCCAGGATTATATTTTCTGTTTTTTGATCAGAGGTTTCGGTAGTGAGTAATCTTACTATTTCATCAGTTATCCAATTTTGAATGTTCTTGGCATTTTCATCGCTACCAAAAGCGGTTTTCTTAAAGCGCGGATCTATGAATGTGGACATGGCTACAGTTTTATTCATTTCTAAAATTGCGAGTCGTTTTTTTATAGTTTCTAATAATCATTTTTGGTGATCTAATCCTATTTCTGTTTTTGTTTTTTAACTAAATTGTAAACCTTGAATAAGTGGAATAATAGTTGACAATGTCACATATTTCTTGTTAGTAATATTATTAAATGAACGAATATGTTGAACTGTTGAATAGGCAACTATGTTTGCACAGAATACATTGTTTTGTATGGTGGGAAATTTTGGTTATGTTATAATAGTGATATGTAACGAACTTCATAGTAGAATAAGAGTAGTGTAATATCCGTCTGTAAAACCGTAAAATAAACACATAATAGTTTTTTGACCTTTTGTTTAAATTAAATTAACTAACAGGTTATGTGCCCAGGCCACGTATATTAAACAGTATTAAGTGAAGAAGAAAATTTAAACAAAATGGCAAGTAGTGACGATTTTAGAATTCCGAAATTAGAAGAAGAAAACTATTATGCTTGGTCAGTAAGAATGAAGGCAGCACTAATACAAAAACAGTGTTGGGAAGCGGTTGACCCCGGTTACGAAGAAATAGAATTAAATGAAGTACAGACGAAATCAAACTTAAAAGCATTGTCGTTTTTATTATTAAGTGTAAATGATTCCTATATTGAAGACATTGGGGATTGCACAACAGCAAAGGAAGCCTGGGAGACATTAGAAGAAATGCATACAAAGTTTGGATTATTACACACAGTTATGTTAATTAAAGAGATGGTAACAATTACAAAAAACGAAGGCATGACTATGCAAGATTATATTTCGAAGATACAGAATATAAATAGAAAAGTTAATAAGGTGGGTATTGAATTCCCTGATAATTTACTTGCATGTTTCTATTTAATGGGATTACCTATGAATAAATATGAAGGATTAGTAAGAAATTTAGAACAGGAAGAAATGAAACTAAATACAAAATTAGTAAAAGCGAAGCTATTATTGGAAGAGAAGCGATTGCAGAGAGATGATGGATTGGACAGTGATAACAAAGTATTAGTGATGAAAAATTCAAACTTTAGAGGTAAAAGAGACTACGATAATAAAAATAAAAGCTATAAATATTACGAGCAGCCACAGAAGGTAGTATTTTGTTTCTCATGCAGAGGAAAAGGACATATATAGCTAAATTTTGCAAAAGGCAAAGTAAAAGAGAAGAAACTAAACAAAATAAAACAGATGAAGATAAAGATGATACAGTAAGAAAAGTAGCTACTGTTACAAAAGAGTTTAGAGCACTATGTGTAAGTACAAAATATGACAACTTTAAAATGTATAAATGGACTTTAGATTCAGGTGCTACAGATCACATGACCCCATTTAAAGAAATTTTATCAGATTTTGTAGAAACAAGACTCGGACAAGTGACAACAGCAGATGGGAATAGAGTAGAAATTTTAGGTAAAGGAAGAGCATTATTAAATATATGTGATGAATATGGTGGTTGGAGTATAGAGTTACAGAATGTGTTATATGTACCACAATTAGAAGATAACTTGATGTCATTAAGTAAACTGGAAGAAAGAGGATCAGAAATTATTTTTAATGAAAGTACTGCAAAAATAATAAATAATGGAGACATTGTCATAAAAGCAAAGAAGAAAAATTCATTGTATGTGTTTGAAACGAAAGAAATCACATGCAAAACAGCAAAAGTCAGTAGTATAGACACCTGGCACAAGAGGTTTGGACATACACACATAGAAGCTATTAAGAAAATACCAGAGTTAGATATAAAAGGTGAAGGTCAAAAAGATTGTGTTACTTGTATTCAAGGAAAAATGAAGAGAAATGTGTTTCCAAAAACTAAGTCAGAAAGCACAAATTCAGTTTTGGAATTACTACATACGGATATAGTAGGGAAAATTGTACCAGCATCATTAGGTGAGGCACAATACTTTATAACCTTTTTGGACGATTATTCAAACTATATAACTGCAAAAGTAATTAAAAGAAAGAGTGATGCACTGAATGAATTTCAAAAATACCAAACTAAAGTAGAAAATATGCAGGATAAGAAGATTAAACAATTACAAAGTGATAATGGGGGAGAATATGTCAGTGTTAGCTTCAGGGAACATTTGGAAATAAATGGTATTTTACATAGGAAGACAGCACCATATACACCGCAACAAAATGGTAAAGCCGAAAGACAAAACTTGACTCTACTCAATATGGTAAGATGTATGTTAACAGAGTCAGGGTTGCCACATACATTTTGGGCAGAAGCTTTGAATACAGCATGTTATATTAGAAACCGTTGCCCATCTAAATCTATAGGCAATGAAATCCCATATGAACGGTGGCATGGTAAGAAACTCAATAAAGAAAACTTGGAAAAGATGCGTATCTTCGGATGCTGCGCATGGGCATTAAATCAAAAGGGAAGTAAGTTAGATATGAAAGCTGAAAAATGCATATTTTTGGGATACCCAGAAGGCACAAAAGCGTATAGATTGTGGCATATTATAGACAGAAAGATTATTGTAACGCGAGATGTTATTTTCCAAGAAGATTATTTTCCATTTAAAGACGATGCAGGTAAGGATGATAATAAAGCAAACCTAAATGAGTTTAGCTTTCAGATAGATGATGAAGAAACCAGAGATGATGACGTACCAATAAATAATGAAGCAGAAGGAAATGAAATGGAAGGAAACGAAAATGAAGAAGAAGAAGAAGACAACGAAGAAGAGATGATTGTTCGAGGGGAAGTTGATGAAGTAGAAGTCAGAAGATCTGGAAGAGAGAGAAAACCAACAATTTGCCATTGTTGCAATTTGACACAATGTGAAGGTGGAGAGATAGAAATACCAAAGACACCAGAAGAAGCTTTATCAGATCCTAATGCAGATAAATGGCGCAGCGCCATGGAAGAAGAAATTGCAAGTATGCAGAAAAACTGTGCATGGAAGATAGTAAAGCGACCTCAGGATGAAAACATAATTGGTAGCAAATGGGTGAATAAAGAAGTTAAACGGGTGTTTCGATATTTGAAGAAAACAATGGATGCAAAGTTAGTATTCAAGAAAAAGGGTGAAAAATTAAAACTGTATGTGGACGCAGACTGGGCCAATGATAAAAGTGATAGAAAGTCGTGGAGTGGGTTCGTCATAATGTTCGCGGGTGCGGCCATTGTGTGGCGTACTAGAAAACAAAGAAGTGTGTCATTATCAACGGTAGAAGCTGAATATATTGCTATGACTGAAATAACTAAAGAATGGTTATGGACTAAGAACCTTTTTATTGAACTTGGTATGAATGAATTTTTACCAAATCCATGTATGATCTATTGCGATAATCAAGGTGCGATTAGTTTAAGTAAAACAAATGTAATTTCAAACAGATCCAAACATATAGACATTAGATTACATTTCTTACGCGATCTGGTAGAGAATAATGAGATAGTGTTTAAGTATGTACCATCTGGCAAGAATATTGCAGATATCTTAACGAAACCTTTGTGTAATAGCAAATTAAGCGAATTTTTGTTAGTGTTTGGCCTACAATTTGAATAAGTTGTAAATTAGCAATATGTTATCGCATGTACTTCAATAACTAAAATGTTCGAATTTTCATTAGTGGATATTCAACATCTCAACAAGGGGAAGTGTTAGTAATATTATTAAATGAACGAATATGTTGAACTGTTGAATAGGCAACTATGTTTGCACAGAATACATTGTTTTGTATGGTGGGAAATTTTGGTTATAATAGTGATATGTAACGAACTTCATAGTAGAATAAGAGTAGTGTAATATCCGTCTGTAAAACCGTAAAATAAACACATAATAGTTTTTTGACCTTTTGTTTAAATTAAATTAACTAACATTTCTCACCTGATAATTCTCTCATCATTAATTCTAAGGGTTTTAGTATAGGCACACAGTTTGATATTATAGCCCATTCAGTTGGATTTAAACACTCAGGAGCTGATGACAAATTTGTAATTGTTACAGAAAAGGGGATCTTTAATTAATAATAATCTTTCAAGTAATACCAGTGTAGAGTTCCATCTCGTGTCAACAGCTTGTTTCTGGCAGACTCATTTGTTCCTGAATATTTTTCAGTTTATTAGATACGAAGCTGCTATTCTTAAAATATGACAGTAAATGCTTGCATTTTAAAATTAAAGCTTTTAGTGATTCATTACCATTCAGTGCCTCCTTCATGCTTAAATTTAATGTGTGAGCCACACAGGGATTATGATGTTTATTTAAATGTTCGACAATAGCATTTTTAATATTTGCGCCATTATCAGATACAATACTATCAGCTATATTTTTACCTGTGTGACTAACACACATTTCTCTTGTGCCTAACACTAGGGAATGTAGTTCCTCATCATGTATATAATGGCCAGTAACAGATATGCTATAAGATTGCTACATATCTGTGGTTAAAGATATATAACTAACAGTGTTTAATATATCTTTTGGCCTGTTCAGTTGTTCCGTATATAATTCTGGTAAGAGTTTCGTCGTTAAAACATGTCTGCTAGGAGGCATATTTTTTTAATTTAATTTTTTACTATATTCTAGAAAACCACGGTTTTCTACCACAGATAAAGGTTGGTAATCTACTACAATCATTTTCCATTCGTCCGCTTGCCACAATTTCATTGTTTATTTCTTTATTATACATTAGCGTGTGTATTCTCAATAAATGTTGTTTTAGATTAGTGGTGCTAACAAATTACTAACAAAATATTTCAGGGATTGGCTGCACAAAGTACAAGTTGCAAATTTATTAGCGATTTACCAAAAAATTTCCAAATTGATTTTTTGAATGCGACATTTTTGTAAAACGCAAATTCCAAATTTTCACTATCTATACACTTTCATCTTATATGTACACAAAAAGACGAATGAGAAATTTTTGAGGAATTAAGACCATCAGTATGCATTAATAACCGTCATTCGTTGTATTAGGTGGGGTGAGTGTAATGGTATATATGTGGAAGTCGTAAGATTTCGAAATCGGATGAATATGCCGAGTATATAAATCATCCGACTCCGAATACTCGAATCATTCTCACTGCGTCGTCTGTGCGAGCAGTACACCAGCTGAGAGAACATACGATTTTATACCGTCATACGAAGCCGGAAGCAATGGCCGGCCGAATTGTTACTTTAACAAAATTAATTCTTAACCCAAACACCACGATCCTCTGGTCATAGGAATTAAAAGAAGAGACACTCGAGATAATCGACCGAACATTTAATGAACGAGATATCCAGCACATTCTACGGACATCGCCAAACATATTTATGGTAGATCCAAACCAGCCAAAAATACAAGTCAGGGTTCCAGAAAAAAACACCGAACCGCTCAAAGAAGAAGAAAAACACCACCGAACACAGAACAAGATGCAAACTGAAATCATATCCGCAGAAGACTTCATCTACCCGAAATTTACGAAGAAACCAAAAATAGACGAAACAATCACACCGATCCAAACTAAAAATTCTTACGACGCCCTCGACAACAAAACCGACGAAAAGATGGAAGAAGAAACTGCCGAATCCACTCCACAGCCTTCAACATCAGCCAGCTCGCCCAGGGTGACAAAACCACCACACATAACACAAAAACACAAAATTGCACCAATTATCATAATCGAAAAAGACAAATGGACATACATACGACAATTAGTTAAATCAAACAGCATTAACACAGTAGAAAACAAAATGGTGAAACCAGGAATACACATCGAACCGACAACTGACGAAGACTACCGAAAACTAAAACACACACTAGACAACGAACAAATTCAATATTACACATTTCAATTGAGAAGTGAAAAGACACTAAAGGTGGTGATGCGTAGCATTCCCACCTTTATAACAGACACTGACATCACAGACGACTTGACGGACCAAGGATACCCGACTTTAAAAATTAAACGCATGAACGGCAAACACGGAATACCAGCACCACTTGTATTAATCGAACTGACGAGACAATACAAGTCAATCTTCAACTTACGCGACTGCTGCGGACTTGCAATCAAAATAGAACAACTAAACAAACGGACTGACATTATACAATGCCACAAGTGCCAGACTTTCGGACATCACCAACGGAATTGCAACATAAACTACAAATGTATGAAATGCGGAGACGGACATTCGACACATCTATGTACTAAGACAAAAACAACCCCACCAAAGTGTGCAAACTGCGGTGGTCCTCATCTATCCACTTTCATAAACTGTCCCAACAATCCAAACAATCCTACAAACAAAACCACACCTCAACCTAAATACATACCAGCACCACCCCCAACAACAAATCCATGGACACAAAGACAAAAAGACACGACTCTTAACACAGTTGACGAACTAGCACTTGCCTTAGGCAATATGATAATAACACTACACTCGACAAACGCCACAAAAGAACAAATACAATACATTGTAACACAAACACAGACAATAATAACACTCTACAATAACAAACATTAAACACACACTCAACTGAAACGCAAAAAAAAAAAACGAACACATTTGACTTAAACGCAAAAAAAAGCGACTGACACACAGACTTTACGCAAACACAACAAACACAGGACCACACACAAAAAAAAAAAAACACAACAACCAACGATTACATCAGACTCAAACACGCCACAACCCTGCGAAATACGAAACAACGGAGTGGAAGTGGAGGCAACTTCGACCACAGAACAAAATTCAAAGACCCATGAAAAAAGAATACTCGAATATCAGATTAATCCGAATATTTACATCACTAAATTATGAACGAATGTCACTGCGATTTTGTTAGATGTACCACAGAATAGCCAACGTCAAAATATGAATTACACTAAAAACTACGGCGGTAAATCTGAACTGTCTTCAGACATTTACAATCGTACTGTACCTTCGGGTATAAAATATGATTAAAATTTAAAAAATTAACCGTTCTACGGCATATATTAATATACTTGCTTTGTTATTGTGTTGTCAAACTTTTACCAGAGAATAAATCTGTGCTTTTACTGCCTACTCCAAATAAAAACTTAACTTAACAAGTGGTATGTTCCAATTTTCTTTCAGAGCTAAAAATGACTAGCGTCTAACCCCCGAGATGCAACTAATGATTATAAGTAGTGGAGACGCTGAAAAGACATCGTGACATCGCGGCAAAATTTAAGCAACGCGTTGGGCATTTGGGAACTATAAAACAATATAATAAATAAAATAAAATTGAAATTTTATTTATGTTAGGGTATGCTTGTTGCATGATACATTGTTGTTTTCAGAAAAGTATTTCCCATCAGAATCATCGAAAAAACAGAATAGTCTAATTTAAAACAAAAAATTCTTGGCCCTACGCTGCGGACTCGTCTTTTTTTATGACACCTGTATATAAAAATTGTGATTAGAATGATTGAAGAGTTAATTGTGTGGTGGCAAATAAAGATCTGTTGTTTTCAATGGGAAATTAAGTTGATATTTATTTGTTTAAATAATACCATTAATTAAAAGATTACCAATGAACAATAAAAAATAAAAAATCTCAATGAGTACAAAATTTTACAGGATAATCAGGTTTATTCTCCAACAAAATTATTAAAATGGCTATTACAATTAAAAATCTAGACATGTGATTGTTCGTTGACATTGTTTTAACTTTTATTAATGTGGTTTAGAAATAATATAAAAATTACAAAATAGGTCTGAAGCGATATTTAATATTTATTAGTAATATACAAAAAAGGGATATTTATCAATACGTTTTGCACGTATTACGCCGTTGTTATATAATGAAACGGATATGCAAAATACATATCCGTAACTGTAAACAAGGACAAACACCTCGTATTTTTAGCATTTACTTCTGTTCAATACATATGTTTCAGCCATCTAGGCCTCATCGGTTGAACTAGTGAAGTATATACATTGCTTCACTAGTTCAACCGATGAGGCCTAGATGGCTGAAACATATGTATTGAACAGAAGTAAATGCTAAAAATACGAGGTGTTTGTCCTTGTTTACAGTTACGGATATGTATTTTGCATATCCGTTTCATTATATAATTTATTAGTAACACAATAATTTATTATTTTTGACGGAAAGCAGGAATTAATGATAAAGCAATATTTTAGGTGTTATTTGGGGTTTTAAAACTTAGTTTATTCTTGTTTGTACTTTTTTTCTTGGTAGACAGTAACCTCCTTTGCCCGTTAATTTTTTTATTATGAGGAGTAACAACTTTAACATTTTGCGTTATACTTCCAGAACTATCCAGTGCCGCTAACGTTGGTTCAATTGGCGCGATACATTTATTTACTGCATCTAATTCCGATGAACGCGTCATCAAAGCTACTTTTTGTGAAAGTTGGGCCAACTTTTCCAACACTCTAGCTTTATCTTCCTCGAAATTAGATGCTTTTGCAGCGAAATTTGTGGAAAGCTCCTTCACAATTGCATCAGATTCATTTTGATCGGGATCTTCTACAATTACCAGCCTCCTTTCTTCTGACATGCCTATTGAGAAATCAAACAGTATGTTAGAAATCACAACAGAAAAATTACACTAAGGTGGATATCATAAAAAAACAACAAAACCAGGTCTACAAGTTTTTAACTATGCCTTCCACCACCTAATAGAGAAAAGAAACAGAATAACCACACACAGTATATAATAGCGAAATATAAATTACCTTAAGGCAGCATCATTAGTACGGCGTCCAGGCGGTGGAGCTATTTAAAAATATTGGAAATTTGTTTAGAAGCATATTACAGTTACATATTAATTTATATTACCTTGTTGTACATTCGTTGCTCCTGAAGTGGTGACAATCCTCGTATTTATATATGTACATACGAGATGTATATGTTTGCACATATTATATTTGACCGATGAATCGATGCAGGAGCATATGAATCGATGTAGACAAGCGTTGCAATGTGAGCAAACTAATTTGCAGTTACATTGTTTTTCAGTTTCTTGGATCAAATACAAATCTGTCAGTTTGCTTGAAGGAACACTCCATCCATTTCCACATTCCACAACTAAACTTACATCCAGGATACTGGCACTTTTGTGGCGAGAACGTATTAAATTAAGTTTCGTGGAAACCTTCCCCTTATTTAATATTATTAACCTGTCAATAAATTTATCGCGAAGTAGACGCATAATAGCAGTAATGCCTTTATCAAGACGTTTAACATTCTTGCCTTTCAAATATGTATACTTTAATGTTTTATGCATCCTTTCTAAATGCATGTTGGTATTGATACCAGCTCCTGATTTGTGACAATATGCCCAACATTTTGTATTTGCCATGTAGTTATCTTTAAAATATTTCGCAAAATCCTTAGTATCATGATCTCCATCCAAATTTGTGTACAATTCAGTGATCATAATGTTGAAAGCATTAATGTCTAGTTCTTGTAAAATTGTCCTTAATTTCTTATAAACCAGTGCCTATGAATATATTTTCAAAGATATTTTTCAATAATTAATTTGAATACTCACCTGTTTCTCCTTCCCTTTAATTTTTGGTAGGTTTTTACGCCAGGCGCGATCGACATGCCATGAGCAGAATAATCTAAAATAAAAAGACTGAAATGAATTTTGATGTCTCAATTGTGTAAAAATAAAGACAGCTTACCTAAATTTTGGAGGAGACATCATCTCCAACCATGCATTGAAAAATGATTCAGCCATGTCAGTCATGAAAACCTTAGGCTGAATTTTAGTACCGATGCTGGTTTTCACATAGTGAAAAAATATGTTCAAAAGTTCTTTATCCGACCGATTTGAAATGAGAAAGCTGCATGGGGAACCCTTGCCTGATATCATCAACAACTAGTAATGTATTTAACTCAAAATCGTAACTGTTTGTGCCATGGGTGCCGTCTATACATATACAATCTGACCCATATTTTCGCAGCATCTCACATTGAGCCTCGGTCATTATGATTAAAACAAAATCGTTCTCTTTTAAAGCAGGCCACTCTTCATTAATGCTTCCTTGAGGCTTGTAAAATAAAATTGCATTTCCTTTATCGCGCATATCATTGATCCAAGATTCCACACTTATCGCATCATTCGAATGTCTTGATAAGGTGAGATTGTAACATTTTTCAATGTTATGTAGATCTTTGTCAGTAAATGAAGTCTTTTCAAATTCATATCACAAACTGAGTCTCGTACCTCATCGAGAATATCTTCGAAAGGGATTTTTGATGCAATTTTCGTAGCTAACTTTTCTTTTTCTAATTTCGTCAATGTCAAATGGCCAATATCATTGTCATGTCCAATATGTGTCTCAGTGACAAAAACTTCACCTACCGCTGGAAAATTCATTGACTTTTATACTTGAAGGGCAGAATCCATCAATTTTATTACTTCCCTGCGTTTTTAAATGGCGTAAAGCCTTTCCTTCAGGGATGTAGCTTCCAGAACGATGGCAGATAAGACTCGAAGATTTATGAGTTTTACATAATTTCGAGGATTCCCTTACAAACTTCGAATTAGTCTGATTTTCAAAACTGTCTGTCCAGGCAACAAACTGTTCATTATTTTCAAATTCAATTTGCTTTTTTTGGATTAAAACATCATGAAATAGCTCATAATGGTGTATTACACTATTTTTATCTCCACATGCTGCAATTATTATTGTTATTTTTTATGTTAGAGTTACTTGTCAATAACTGTTCACCATGTGTTTTCATATGGTATCTCAAATTTCGTTGATGCATGAAACGTTTATTGCACTGATCACAACAAAACTGGTAGTCCTTGTTGTTTCGCAGTTGCAAGGATTCAAGATAATCTTGTTTATCACGGTGAAACTTTTTAACATGTACCTTTAGATTAGATTAGAATTATTACTAAATATGCGTCCACACTGCTGACAAATAAAATTATTCATGTCTTTCTAATTATTAGTATTATATATCACTGATTATTATTATTATTAGCCGTCTAGTGTGGTCAATTTAAGGGCCCTGTCAATTGTCAGCTGACTTTGTCATACGACTGAAGTTATTATTTACGTGATGCGGCCAACCAAACTAAACTCCACAGAACATCTAATTCACTGTGCTCAACCAAACCACAGTTTAAAGATATCTTTAAACTGTGACCAAACTAACCAAGCGGCCGAGTTTGGAACTAAAATCATTAGTTGCGTTCAGGGGGTTAGACGCTAGGCTAAAAATGCCTGAAGAAATTATTAAATTTGATGTGAATAATGCAACAACCTTGAAAAATTCAAATGATGTAAAAGAAGAACTCCAGGATGAATATTATACAGATAATAAAGTATGCGTCTCTGAAACTATCATTAATATATGCAATACTGAATTAGATGAATACTTGGAGTATGACGAAATAGGAAAATATGAAATGCTAGACAACATCAAAGCAGACTTACTAGTATCATCTGAAGTAAATGATACTGTAAGCAACAATACTAAAATAGATGAAATTTCTTCTGCTGATATCCAAATTGAATTCTGTAATGGATTGTCATGTAAGTAAATTTGTGTTCTTATCATAACAGTTCACACTGACCACATCCATAGAACTTGTTAGTTCTAATGTAGACCCGAAATTTTTTATTTGTAATTGTAGATATTTTAAATTAAGTAGTTTATTTATAACAAATATCCTAATCCATTATTGTGCTTTAAATAATTGATTTATAATAAAATATACAAGTATATACCTAAGATTATTATTAAATTTTTTATATTATGAACAAAATTGAAGATATTTTAGTTTACCATGAATATTTGTTTATTTTAATAATCCAATATCTTTACTTATATAATAGATTAATCAGAAATTTATTCCAACATTTAAAGCACTTCTATTTCTAATTCTATTATTGTTGTTTATTGAATTGAATGAATGAATTTGTTTAACAGTTTGTAACCATTGCCACGAAGTCTATCAGGATTATTGTACCAAATGTAGAATGCTTGTGCATATTTTGAACAAAAGATCTTGTCATAATACATACAAGAGAGTAAGAGAATTACCGAAATGTATGCTAGAAACCAGAGAGTCACTTGGACATTTGGGACTTTTTTCTTTAAATGTTGTACCTGAGAATGTAAGACTTGGTCCTTTCACTGGACTTAATTGTACAAGACTGTCTTTGAAGATAAAAGGAGGAAGGTTTGTGGTTAGCAATGATCAATCGGAGCATCTGAATTGGATGCAGTACATCAACCCTGCCAGAAATATTTATGAACAAAATTTATTCCCAATTCAATATCGAGACAAGCTATATTATTATAGTACTTGTAGAATCGACGAGGGTGAAGAGCTATTGGTGTATTTTGGTGAAGAATACATAGCTAATCTGTGTAAAAATGTGGAAATGAATTTTGTTCCTGTCACAAAAACCGATATCGAAAATGTATTTGCTTGCACTTTTTGTTGCTTGGGATTCAGTTCGAAGGAATATTTAACTGAACACAAGGCTGTGTCTCATAGCGAAGCTAACAATATATTTTCTGCTAAAGGTAGGATGAATCATTTTAATTTTTAAAATTAATATTTTTTGTATCAAACTATTTCTCAAGGCTTTCACATTAATATCTCTTATAGATTGGATGATGTAATAACCCTAGGGTGTATGGTATTTTCGCATTTGATAATTTGAATGGAGTTACAGTAATTGTAGCTTTTCAGTAGACTTTCAAAGTAGGTGCTGCTTGAATTATAATAGATATGACAAATTTAATATTGAAATTGGTCCGTTTTGTGTAATTAGAAATGAAGATGGAAGGAATCACACTTGGTTGCATTTTTTGAGTCTACCTAATTTTTAGATTTTGTTGCAAATTTTTGAATTTGTATTTCTGTCTAACTACTATGCAGATTATTTAGAAATTTTGAGTATGGATGACGTATATATACCATTTGTACAACATCATCAACATTATTTCCATGTAGTCGATATAAATTTCAGATAAATCTGATAATCAAGCCATATGAAATAAGGTGTTGATGTGTTATGATGTGCTACACATTCATTAGCGTGTACACTTTTGATGACATGATAAATATCCTGTTGGGGTACTTCATCCCAGGTTATCTATCTGTATCTTACGATGAAGTGACGCAAAAGGTCATCTGGTTTTTTTTGATAACCTTCTGCTGATATCGTGCGTTCATCAATTGGAGCTTCTGAATTGAATGCAGTACATCAATCCTGCCAGAAATATTTACGAACAAAATTGATTGCCTTTCCAATATGAAAACAAGCTATATTATTGTAGCACTTGTAGAATTCAGGAGGGTGAAGAGCCATCAGTGTATTTTGGTGAAGAATACGTAGATAATCTGTTTGAAAATTTAAAAATGGATTTTCTTCCCATTGCAAATGAGGATGTTGACAAAGTATTTGCTAGCACTTTTTGTTGCTTGGGATTCAGTTTGAAAGAATATTTAGCTGAACACAAAGCTGTATATCAACGGTGGCCAACCCGCGGCACTCCTGACCCTCTAGAGTTGCACGCCAAAGTTTTCACAAATAAAAGAAAATACAATATAATTAAACTAAAAAAGCAATACTCACTATACTAAAGGCACTCGGACTAACTCTGAACTTTAACACCGCTGCGGAGTATGCACACGGCACCAATAAGGCGGCGCCTGCGTACGTAATTTTACGGCCGCGTGGCTGATGAAATGTTATGTTTTATTTTCAGTGATCAGTCTTTGTTTGTGGGGAGTCGGGAGTCAGGGCGTGTTTTTTGCCGTTGGCTCAAAGCTACGAACTGATTTCATAAGTAAGAAGAAACAATCCTTAGCAGGACAGCAATCATTTTTTTATAAAAGGAGCGACGAGACGGAGTCGATGGTAAGAGCCTCATATGAAATTTCCCTTATATTAGCTAAAAATAAGAAGCCGTATTCTGATGGCCAAGAAATAATAAAACCGAGTTTAGCAATATTGGCTAAGCATGCGGGTGATGCTAAAATCAGCAAGATGGTGGACCAAATAGCTTTATCTCGAAATACGGTGATGCGACGGATAGATGATATGGCTACTTCCGTTAATGAACAAATTACCTCTGGAGTGGCGTCTTGCGAATACTTTTCTTTGGCTTTGGATGAGAGTTGCGATGTAACCGACAATGCTCAATTAAGTATATTCGTTCGGTATGTAAATGATAATTTTGACGTGACAGAAGAACTTCTGGATCTGCGACAACTATGTACCACCAGGGGAGAAGATATTTTCAATGAAATAAAAAGTGTTGCCGAGATCAAAAATTTGGATTGGGCAAAACTTGATAGCATTTGTACAGATGGGACACCGGCAATGATGGGAAAGATAAAAGGAGCTGTGGCTTTGCTTGAAAATTATTTGGGAAGAGACATCTTTAAGTTTCATTGCATAATACACCCAAGAAAGTCTTTGTGCCAAAGATTTGGACTTTTCTTCAGTTATGAACAAGGTAGTGCGCTGTGTTAATAAAATTCGAGCGCGAGCATTAAATCGGAGACAATTTCGATGCCTCTTTCCTGAAGAAATTGAAGAAAATGGTGAACTTCTTCTTCATTGTGATGTGCGTTGGCTTTCTAAAGGCAGTGCTCTTAATAGGTTTTGGAATCTTATAGAGACTGTTTTAAAGTTCCTAGAAGACAACAATGAACTCCCCAGTGAGTGCTCACTTCTAAAAAACGAAGATTGGTTGTGGAATCTTGCGTTCCTGACGGACATTATGGGCCATTTAAATAATTTGAATTTACGACTTCAGGGCAAAAATTGTATTTTTCCGACGTTATTTTCACACATTTCCTCTTTTGTTGCCAAACTAGCGCCTTTTCACAATGATTTCGAACAAGAAAGATTAACTCATTTTTCTCACATGCAGGAACTTTCAACAAAATTTAATGAAATGCCCAAATATGATCTATTTAAGAATTTCATAAACGTCTTGCGCAATTCATTTGATAACAGATTTAGTGACTTTCAAAAAGATAAAATGAATATTGAGCTTATTGTAAACCCGTTTAGCATTTCTTTCCAGGAAATCAAAGAATATTCTGCGGAAATTCAAACTGAGATAATTGATTTGCAAAATCACTCAGTTTTAAAAGGAAAATACAAAGAAATTATGTCAACCGCGGCAACCAATCAAGATTATATTGGGTTTTGGAAATTTGTACCTGCTGCAGATTTTCCAAAATTGCACGATTTGGCCCTTAGGTACTGCTGCCGGTTTGGATCAACGTACGTATGCGAACAGACATTTTCGATTATGAATATTATTAAAAATAAATATCGCTCGACGTTAACAGACAGTCATTTAAAACACCTTATTTTGCTTGCTTCTTCAAAGATTGCTCCCGATATAGATGCTATTCTAAAAAATATTCAGATACAGAAACCACATTGAAGACTTTTAATTTTATTTAAATCTAACTTTTTTTTTATTTTCCAAAAATGTGAGGTTTTTTTGGTGTTTGTTTTTTTTTGTAACCTATAGTAGAGATTTTATTTTATATTGATCTGCATACTGAAAATATACCTAGTAGTAATTAAGTAAGCTTTTATTTTTATTAAGCTTTAAATTGGAAAACATTATTTCTACAATAAAAATGAGTGGCACACACAAAATTTTTATAGACAAAAGTGGCACAGCTTACAGAAAGATTGGCCACCACTGCTGTATATCATAGTGAAATTAAAGAAATGTTTTCTGTTGAAGGTAAGATGAATAATTTTAGTATTAAAAATTAATAGTTTTTGTAATTTTCACTTTACTCTGACTGGTTTCCATGGAGAAGTCCATACATGAAATGCGTATCAGGTCATCTCGGCGTTCGTGTAGTGATTCATATTTGAGAGCTTCACCAATTTTCAAATAAAAATACGAGATGCAATTAATTTTGACACGTTTTGAAACGTTATCAACAACGTACGAAATCTACGTTTAAGTTAATGGTATTTTCGATATCTGCACTACCCTGCTATATCTGTAAATAATATCGTTTCGGTCTCATCGGAATATTGTGAAAAAGTTAAAAACTTATTTCTGGACATATCTTCTCATTAAAAGGCCCAGCAGCAGCACATCATCATTTTACTAAGGCTGCATTAATAAAATTATAAATAACCAAACTTTTATCGCCCTGTATTTTTGAAAGATAACCGGAAATCATCTAATGACAAGAGAATCTTAAATAGTGCAAAGAATCGTCCCATAATTTTTGCTGAAAGTTTAGCAAACAGTATACATTCTGTTTACTAAAGCAGCTAATATCAGGTGACTGTTCGAATAATGTGTCTAATTTCAGAGCTTGTCCAGTGTCCATTTTGCGAAATATATTTGGACGCGAAGGAATATTTGGAGCACCACATGGATTACTGTTATGAGACAAATGCCAGGTAAGACTTGTTTATTTTCATTTTTACCATTAGTTTAGTAAAAACGTTTCTAAACCGAGTAATACACAATCATAAATTACATGTATTTATTGAACAATAGCTCTTGAATGTGTATTACAGCAAATTTTATGTCAAATTTTTACACATATTTCTACATTATAGAGAAGTACTGCATCAGATACATTCTTTTTGTTTAGATATAAGTCTTTAATAAATTTAAGAAGCCAACACAGGAGGTGTTGTTTCAAGTTACTCCAGGTACTGCCAATATTTTTTACTATCCCAACAACAAAATGTCATTCTCCTTTGCCATCCTTGATTTCTAAGTATTTTCGTGTATTGTGTCAAGCCCTTGAATTTGTATATGTATTTCTATGATTGTGTATTATAGCCTTAAAACACACAAACGTATGTATTTGCTGCGTTTCACAGGAGTGCGTTCGCATTTTCCCTCAAGATTCCAGTTGGAATTGCGTGATGTATCTGTAAACATCTGTAAATTAGTTATTTCTTTTTAAAAAGCGACTGTCACGGAAGCCTTTTAGTGTAGAGGCGGACGAGTTTTAGAGAAATATATTCGTCATTACATTTTTCTCTGAACGATTTGAAATTTAAAGATAGTCAAATGAAGATATTTGATCGTTTCTCTAGAACAGGGATGCACAGACGTACAGGGAACAGGGGCCACTGGGGAGGATTATAAGCCAGGGACGGGCCACTACAAAGAATACTTATTAACACAAATATTTTTATTTTGAAATAGTATGAATTACTACAAATGATAAAAATAAAAGAACATTCAAAAATGTTTGTTGGTAATTATGTAATCGTAATGTAATCTAATCATTACAATGTAAGATTTCATGTTTTATTATTTTGATGCATGACATTGCATTGACCTAACAATTTTGTTTATGTTTGGCTCCACATTACTTGTCGCCACACGTAAAATTGCTTCCAGATTTTCATTTGCCAGACGGTTTCGATTTATTGTTTTGTTAAGTTTCATCACTGAAAACGTTTGCTCACAAATATACGTCGATTCAAATAAGCTTGCTCATTTCAATGCATTTATTCGCAACTCTTTATAAGCGGTTTTGTCCACGCAACGGCAAAAGTGGAGTAAATGATAGCAAGCGCCAATTAAGTTGGCGCGAGGAGGGAGTGCGCAGAAACCGTTTTTAAAAACGTCCATCCCCCACTACTCAAGTAATTGTCAGAATACATTTGTCATTGACGTTTGACGGAACATAATGTCTTTGCTAGGGGATCATAAAGTAATGTAATACACGCTCAGAGGTTAGAATTATCTGACATTTGATGTAAAACCAAATACTAACCTCCCCACTACTTCTAATCCTGCGCGAACTTACTCCTCCTCGCGCCAACTTAATTGGCGTTTGCTATACCTTCATTAAACTTGTTTCGTAAATTATCATCATTTTGCATGTCTATCAAGAGAGTATAACTGCGAAATCAATTGATCTTTACCTTGGAGTCGCGTATTTAAGACATTCAAGTGATTTGTGATGTCTACAAGAAACGCTAAGACACACAGCCAGTCAGGGTTGTCGAGTTCGGAGGCGTCCTTTTTCTTCTCCGCCAGAAATATTTGATTTCTTCAATCAAGTTAAGAAACCGCTCTAGTGACAACCCACGACTTAACCTTACTTCAGTGTAAAACAGGAGATCACCATATTCGCTTTCAATATCCTCAAGAAATTGTGTGAATTGTCGGTGATTGAGACCTCGTGATTTTATAAAGTTTACAGTAGGTATTACAACTTTCATTACATTTTCAAATCCTAATAATTTTGAACAGAGGGCCTCTTGATGTATAATGCAATGAAACTGCATTAATTCCTTGGTATCTATGTTTTTAGTTTGTAAATACTCTTTTAACATAGTTATTATCCCAGATTTACTTCCAACCATTGAAGGTACTCCGTCAGTCGAAATTCCAGATAATTTCGTTAAATCCAAATCCATTATAGAACAATTTTTCCAGAAGAGCTTTGAGCATGTCACTCCCCTTCGTTTGACTTGTCAAAGAACTCGTACCAATCAGTTCTTCACTCACTTCAAAATTTTGCGTTACACCTCGTAAAAATATTAAGAGTTGAGCAGTGGAACTTATATCTGTAGATTCGTCGAGTGCTATAGAAAAATACTCAAAACTTTTCGATTTCGTAGCTAATTGCTCTTCTATATTCGGTAAGTCTTCTTTGAACAGTGATCCGATTTAGTTGAATTTTCTCAAACCTCTTTGCATCTTTCGGACACATTTTTTTTGCGGCGATATCTAAACACTGCTTAACAAACTCACCATCTTTAAGAGGCCGACAAGTTTTCGCTATTATTCGAGATATTTCAAAGTTAACTTCAGTAGCTGTTTCAGCATCTTGAATTGGTATACAGGTTGAAAATAAAATCAAATATTTTCAACCTGTTTACGCACCGATGGTAAATTCCTTCGTAACGTTGTCGTGCTCGGTAATGTTTGATTCGCGTATTTATTCCAAAATGAAATAAATGAATCATTACTTAATAAGGTAAACGCAGTGTACACACAATCATAGTTACACATAGTTCATGTATAATCTGTTGTCGATTAATGTTATTATTGTGCTTCAACTGCTTACGTTTTCTTTACAATGTGTTTTTGACCAACACATTAGATATGTATTGCACACTAAACATTTAATTTTTGAGCCATCGTATATTAAGTCCGGGAAATCCATAATAAACTTATTCACTTCGTCTGACAACGGTAGTTTTCTCGATTTATGCGTCGACGACATTTTATTACGTATGCTTACACTTACATGCAGTCTAAGCAAGTACCAAACACATACTGAATGCTTTTTATTAGTTCTGATGCAATACAATCATCCTCACATCGGCGCATGGAAATTGGTCTGCTCTAGTTATAATTAATACAAGTTAACATCTGTAAGATGAAATTATTTAGAAAATTTTATTTTTGGCAAGTAATATTACAATACATATTTAATAAAAACAAAAAGAGTGTAATACATGTATGTTAATACCAGTAAAAAAAATAAAAAAGTAACAAATTGTTCTACTTTTTAAATTTGAAATTTTGCAAAAGATTTAAGAAAAGTAACAGAACATCAAATGCTGCATGTCCATTTGTTACTGTTTAATCCTATCATTTTATTTTACATCTGGCAGTGGTTGAACAGCATCATCATCTTCAATGTCAGAGTCATTATCGTTATAACTATCTTCATTATCAGCTTTTTCTGTTTTATTTGTAAAAACTAGATTATTTGTTACATCATCTAAGAAATGCTCCGTTTGTAAATAATTTTCAACAACTTTATCTACGTGGCTATAAACAGATGCCCACTCTTCTGCATTTACAGATGCGAATTTTTCTCTGGCCAAATTTTCGACGTCTGCTAACTAAAAGTGGCATTTCTGGTTCCAATCAAATTCTTTATAATCGCCCATATCTTTTCGATTGGATTTAACTCCGGGTGATAAGGAGGCAACCTCAATATATTAAGTTTATGGGCCCCACAATAGTGTATCCAGTTTATATCTTGGATTTTCACTTTTATTTTTCTTTATTAATTCATATAACTCCAGCTTTGTCCACTTCACATCAAACACTATATTTCTTGCTACAAGACACTCTATCATTTCTGCCTTTTTGAAGGATGATGTTGGATCACGTTCGATTTTGACATTGTGATATGATGCGTTATTGATTACCAGTACACTTCTTGGTGGAAAATTAGGCAGTCTGAAACTGCTTATTGACCCAAATGAAAAAGTTTGTTAAATTCATTTCATCATGGCAATCCCCAGATTTTGTATCTATAAAAACAATGGAAGTAATAGAATAATTTTAAGAACTGTAATAAATTTAATTCTGTGTTTTCATATATTGTTATAAAGCAATGTTTGTGTAATATTACGTGTAATTATTATGTGTAATATACCTGATTTAAATAGAATAAAACCCATTCTTCCACAAGCATGAACCATAATCAAACGATTACCTTTGGAACTCCACGCTTCGCAGGAAATCTATGCCATCTAGTGCCCTCACATTCAACAAAATTAGATCGATCCGTTAAATAACCTGGATATAATTGGGACTAATACTAAAATTATTTAATTTAGAGATTAAAACGTGATGGGGAACTTTGTCGAATACTTTTCCTAGATCAGTGTGTACAACATTCGGTTGCAAGCGTTGATCAAGTTTATTTGCTAAGTATTGGGTTACCATCATTAAATTAGTTGTAGATCTGCCTCTTACAAATCCGTGTTGTGAATACGATAATTATGTCACTATTTCACTGTAGCCAAGATCAGCGAGGATTATTTCGAAGACCTTCGAAAAATTATTAATTAAAGAAATCGGTCGGTAAGAGTTTATGTCATTTTTATTCGCACTCTTAAAGACGGGCGTTATTTTATTCAGCTTCCACTGATCAAGGAAACATCCACTTGACAATATTAGATTATATATGTGAAACAGTAGTACACTCAAAGCCGTTCTGCAATCCTTCTGTAGAAATGCTGGTATTCGGTCAACCCCAGCCGCATAATCTTTCTTAAGCTTTTTGAGAGATTTAAGAAATGAGTTTCATTCCAAAGTTCAGTTCTGTGGGGATATATATTCTTTGTATTGAGTCTCGAAGGCTTTCTACATGTGAAAACTGACGAAAAGTAATTTGCGAAACCATTAGCGATAGAACTAGTATCAGAACACTGTATTTCATTGTAGTACATAGTTGCAGGCAGTCTAGAAGATCTATCACGGCTACGAATAAAACTCCAAAGTTTAGCTGGGTCTGGTTTTATAGAAGTTTCAGTAGAATGTACGTAATTCTTAAAATCCCTGTGAATTGAAGTTCTCACAGCATTCGCCAAATGTAACTGTTGGGTGACGAAGATATTGTTTTTTCGCATGCAATTTAGCTTTAATGCATAATACCGTATGCGGAGAATACAAAACGGGATATCTTTGGCGTTTTGTTTTAGTTTTCGGAATTGTCATAGAAAAAAAGAAATTCAATATTTCGTACAATGCGCTACATGCCAGGTCAACATCTCTCTGTTCCAAAACGGGGACCCAAGTCTCATGAGAGAGAAGATCATACAAACGCACAAGATCAGCCTTTACAAAATTATATCTCTGGAATGTTACACCATTAGGTCTCCTACTGTTTGTAGTAATATCCTTCAATGGAATATTAATTAGAATGGAAGGGTGATGACGATCCTCCTCCACAAGACTATAGTCACATCTCTGTATCGAAGAAGATGCCAAAACTTCAGAGAAAATTACCAAATCCAATAGACGACCATTGCAATTGTAAACATCATTGATTTGTACACAGTTGCAGAAATTTAAGAAATTGCCCACACTGTTTGATCTTGGACATGGTGTAAAGGTCCTATGCCCTAGGTATGCAGAATCGCCATGTAAGGTGGGTAGGATGGATCGTCCATGTAAGCTCTGTGCGGCTGGAGGATCTCTATGTAATGTCCTATGTGCCTGGAGGATCGGCATGTAAAGTGGGCCGTTTGGGCGGCCACATTGTGTTGCAGGTTCGATGCGGAATAAAGAACTAAATGATACACACTCGAAGTTCGGGTAACATTCTATTATTAACTCAATGCTTACAAACTGAATAACAATATTATTTACAAGATGTACATATTATACTTGGTTCAACTCAGACAGGGCAGAACGTGGTTATTAAGATGTAACACAGTTCGTACCACTGACTGGTTGTAACTCTCGCTATGACTTAAACTATCGTCTATATATACCAGAGAAGATCCTTGTCTTATAATTTGTTTCTAGAACAAATGTATAACCCTGATGCGTAGTCTTTGTGTATGCAACAAATACGGAGTAAGGTCGTGTTTAGATAACACGTTAATGTTTTGTATTAAAAGCGAGGCTTCGCCTTGCCAAAGTGTTACGCATACACATGACCGTATATCGAGTTATTACACCTGCCCCCTTGGGGAGAAAGGAAAACCAACATAATATGTTTGTTTTTCTTTCCTCAAGAATCTCTCTATCTATTTACTGTCCCTATGTTCTATTTGAAAATATGGTAAACATTAATGAAATTACAAATTACAATAATATGACATGCATTATTTACACGTTATAAGGTTTTGTACAATAAATTTGCTAAAATTACAATGACTACAATTCTAAAGCGAAATCGTTATCAAATATCACATAATAACAAGTACATAGTAAATCTTAAATTGTAAATCGTAAAATGATAAATATTCTAATATAAATAGTAATAATAAATATATAATAAATAAATATACAATATAAATCGTAAAAGCTTTAAATAGTAAATGCTAAATTCTCAAAGGTAATGCTAAATAGTAAGTTTTACATTGTTGATGATAAAAAAAAAAAAAAATAATCGGGCCGTTGTACACTGTCTCAATTTTGTTAGTCTGTTCGCTTTCTTAAATTTTATTTCTATATCATGTGTAACTTATGTAGAATAATTGCCTTGTTTCGCAGTTCGCCAGTCTTGTCTTTCTTGTTTTTCGCGTTTGGTTCTTGTTTCCGATTCCTCATGCTTGATCTTGTGGTTTCAATTCTTGTGCATGATTGTTTGTTTCCAATTCTTTGTGCTCCCTTTTTAACCATACTTATTTTAACATAAATCGACTCTCTATTTTTCTATTTCCCTCCATGGAAAAATTACTTTGGAAATCACTCATTCGTGTATTTCCCTGGACAACACATATTCCGTGTATGTCATGTTCCTGCGCAGAACTATTCTTGTGAAGCTTATTCTGACTACAGTAAGGTGGCACGTGCTGCTGATCCCTTATACTGTAAGCCTTTTCTTCAATACAGAAAAACTAGTTAACAAAACACACCTTTGTTATAACTGTTTTCTCTTAAAAAGAAATTCTGAGAGCGTTTTCCGTCGTGTTGGACTATTTCCTGGAAGCGCATGCTTGCTTCCTCACGACTTAGGGGCGAATTGGAGTCTTCTTTGCCTTTCTTCTACTCTTGAAGTTCGTCTGATTCGGTTGGTTATCGTTTTCGACCAGTTCCATACCTCTAAGATGATCAGTCCCGTGGTTGATGGAAGCTGTACCTGCTGTCGGTCTCGTAAAGGTACAATCGATAGGTCTCTGTCGTCTATTGAGCTCCTGACGTGATTAGGATGCTATCGGTTGTCCCGTTATTAACCATTACATCATTGGAATCAACTTCTAAGGCGTTTGTGACAAAATTTTCGGAATTCTTGCAAATAAAATTGATATACTACTCCTCGTATATTGATTTCTTTTTTAATATTAATTCTCTTTTGTTTGCGAAACCTTTTTGAATGTGTCAACAATTTCTTCAATGTCAGGTATCGTTTACAACATAAACAATATCCGTGCATTTCTATGAACTTGGCATTGAGGATTTCTAAATTGATTTGTAAGTACATACATATTTTTAAATAGATGTTTATTAGTCCGCGATAAGTTTAAAATACACATGTTATTGTTTATCTGTTTGTTCAATAAACACTATGAAATATAATACTCATTAAGCGGCGCCTATTTAAAAAAATACAAGCGTGTGCATTTTGTATATGCTTTGAACGTAAATGAACTTGTGAAGCAAAATATAACATATTTTCTCTGTTTTTAGGCGTCTTTAAAAAGGAAAAAAAATTAAATGTGTATGAACTTATGCGTTAATAACAAAATTTCGACAGGTTTACATTTCAATTTCTCGGCCATGATGTAGTATTTCTAAATTACATCGTATCAACATGTCTGACCTTTAAATATAGAATACACGACTACGCTACATTATGTTTGCGTAGGCAGAAATAAATAATACACATATTGTGTATATGCATTTAAACTAATAATATTGTTCCTTACAATGCAAATAAACATTTTCACTGGCGAAATGTATACAGTTTATATCTACGAAAGTTTTATATTGTTCATTCACTTTTTACACTTTATTTTAAAAGGAATACCTGTGTTTGTTCTTTTGTTTCTTCGCGTTCTTCTGCTCTTGGAGATGGAGATGATTTCCTCCATTCTTTGTCGCGTAATTGCCCATTTGTTACATTGACCTGCTAAAATTTCGGTTTTCTTTGTTGGCTCGTTCCGGGTTCCTACTATTTCCCTGCAGTCTTAAACGACTGGCAGAATGGTCCTATGCCGTAGGTAGGCAGGATCGCCATGTAAAGCTCCTATGCCCTAGGTATGCAGAATCGCCATGTAAGGTGGGTAGGATGGATCGTCCATGTAAGCTCTGTGCGGCTGGAGGATCTCTATGTAATGTCCTATGTGCCTGGAGGATCGGCATGTAATGTGGGCCGTTTGGGCGGCCACATTGTGTTGCAGGTTCGAGGCGGAATAAAGAACTAAATGATACACACTCGAAGTTCGGGTAACATTCTATTATTAACTCAATGCTTACAAACTGAATAACAATATTATTTACAAGATGTACATATTATACTTGGTTCAACTCAGACAGGGCAGAACGTGGTTATTAAGATGTAACACAGTTCGTACCACTGACTGGTTGTAACTCTCGCTATGACTTAAACTATCGTCTATATATACCAAGAGAAGATCCTTGTCTTATAATTTGTTTCTAGAACAAATGTATAACCCTGATGCGTAGTCTTTGTGTATGCAACAAATACGGAGTAAGGTCGTGTTTAGATAACACGTTAATGTTTTGTATTAAAAGCGAGGCTTCGCCTTGCCAAAGTGTTACGCATACACATGACCGTATATCGAGTTATTACAATGGTTCAGGAAAATCATCAAATTGTGTTTTATAAGGGCGGGTAACACCCAGGCTCACGACTGCATGTGGACATAATAAATTATTGACATTTGACATGTTACTGTATTTCAGAGGTTTTAAACTATAATTCGGATTAATTTACTTTCAGATACTACGCACTTCCATCAGAGGAGGACAAGCTAGAAGCAGAAAGGCGATCATTTATAAGAAGCAAACCCAAAAGATGGAAACGTGGAATGTACAAATGCACGCAATGCAAGTTCAGAACAGTGTACAGGGCCGACTTCAGATACCACACTAACAAGCATTACGAGATGAAAATGTACATATGTGGAATTTGTGACAGAAGATACAAGACGAGGGGATTTCTGAAGATGCACGTAGAAAAAAATCATGCCGAGAATGAAGGCAGAGAGTTCGAAAAATACTCAAAATGTGACTATGTCAAAGCTAATATTAGAAATATAAAAGGAAAATCTCTACATTCACATGATGGTAAAAAACATTGTCAATCCTCGAAATACAAATTTCAAAATAGAGACAAATGTCACTTAAAGTCACTTATAAAAATAAAACATCTGAACAGAGGCAAATATAAGTGCGCAAATTGCGAATTTAAGACATATTACAGAGCATATTTAGAAATGCATATGAAAATGAAACATCTCACGATGGAAGCTGATTATAAATCCATGAAGTGCGAATTCAAGACAAACTACAAGTCAGCCTTGGAAAGACACGTAAAAACAAAACATCTTAAACAAAATGATTATAAATGCGCAGTGTGTGAATACCAGACATACCGCAAGTCAAACTTAGAACTGCACATAAAAACAAAACATCTGAAACAAAATGATTATAAATGCGCAGTGTGTGAATACCAGACAAACTTGAAGTCAAACTTAAAACTGCACCTAAAATCAAAACATCTGAAACAAAATGATTATAAATGCGCAGAATGTGAATACCAGACAAACTCCAAGTCAAGCTTAGAAGTGCATGTAAAATCAAAACATCTGAAACGAAAAGATTATAAATGCGCAGTGTGTGAATACCAGACATACCGCAAGTCAAACTTAGAACTGCACATAAAAACAAAACATCTGAAACAAAATGATTATAAATGCACAGAGTGTGAATACCAGGCAAACTACAAGTCAAACTTAGAACTGCACATAAAAACAAAACATCTGAAACAAAATGATTATAAATGCGCAGTGTGTGAATACCAGACAAACTCCAAGTCAAGCTTAGAAGTGCATGTAAAATCAAAACATCTGAAACGAAGAGATTATAAATGCGCAGTGTGTGAATACCAGACAAACTACAAGTCAAACTTAGAACTGCACATAAAAACAAAACATCTGAAACAAAATGATTATAAATGCGCAGTGTGTGAATACCAGACAAACTGGAAGTCAAACGTAAAACGGCACGTAAAATCAAAACATCTGAAACAAAATGATTATAAATGCGCAGAATGTGAATACCAGACACACTCCAAGTCAAGCTTAGAAGTGCATGTAAAATCAAAACATCTGAAACAAAATGATTATAAATGCACAGAGTGTGAATACCAGACAAACTACAAGTCAAACTTAGAACTGCACATAAAAACAAAACATCTGAAACAAAATGATTATAAATGCGCAGTGTGTGAATACCAGACAAACTACAAGTCAAACTTAGAACTGCACATAAAAACAAAACATCTGAAACAAAATGATTATAAATGCGCAGTGTGTGAATACCAGACAAACTTGAAGTCAAACGTAAAACGGCACGTAAAATCAAAACATCTGAAACAAAATGATTATAAATGCGCAGAATGTGAATACCAGACACACTCCAAGTCAAGCTTAGAAGTGCATGTAAAATCAAAACATCTGAAACAAAATGATTATAAATGCGCAGAATGTGAATACCAGACAAACATGAAGTCAAACTTAAAAGTGCACGTAAAATCAAAACATCTGAAACAAAATGATTATAAATGCACAGAATGTGAATACCAGACAAACAACAAGTCAAACTTAGAAATGCACGTAAAAACAAAACATCTGAAACAAAATGATTATAAATGCACAGAATGTGAATACCAGACAAACAACAAGTCAAACTTAAAAGTGCACGTAAAATCAAAACATCTGAAACAAAATGATTATAAATGCGCAGAATGTGAATACCAGACACACTCCAAGTCAAGCTTAGAAGTGCATGTAAAATCAAAACATCTGAAACAAAATGATTATAAATGCGCAGTGTGTGAATACCAGACAAACATGAAGTCAAACTTAAAAGTGCACGTAAAATCAAAACATCTGAAACAAAATGATTATAAATGCGCAGAATGTGAATACCAGACAAACTCCAAATCAAGCTTAGAAGTGCATGTAAAATCAAAACATCTGAAACAAAAAGATAATAAATGCGCAGAGTGTGAATACCAGACAAACTCCAAGTCAAGCTTAGAAGTGCACGTTAAATCAAAACATCTGAAACCAAATGATTACAAATGCGCAGAGTGTGAATACCAGACAAACTACAAGTTAAACTTATCAAAGCACATAAAAACAAAACATCTTAAACAAAAGAATTAGGGAACGCAGAATGTGAATACAAGGCAAGTTCAGATGGCAGCACCAATACCTTCGCACAAATTCAGGCGGTAAATTTGAATATTCTATTTAGAAAGATATTTGGAAGAAAATAAAAATAATATTGTTTATTTGTCCAAAAATATAATACCTATTACATCACAAATGCAACGGTATAAGTGCACATATTAATATACAAATACTTCCCAAAAAAGTTTATAAAAAAAATGTAATAATCTGGTATCATGCTATCTTCATAGCGATGATCAGCGAAGCGGTGCATATTAATTAGAGGAAAGTTGTACAAAGTGTTTGTAATTGCCATAGGAAACATCCGCTATACGCCTTCCTCTTGAATGTAAGAGAGTTTATTTTAAACCTCACCAGAAGTAAATCACAATCGATTCCTCTGGCAGGGTAGATACCATCAATTGTAAAATTAAAATATTTTCAGAGGCGGCGCTTTTTTGCCTTGATAGAGAGTTGTTGAGTTGAATAATGCGGAGACCAAACAACGATAAATATTATAACTTCGAACGAAAGCAAAGTAAAGAGTTTTTAAAAGAACTAAATTCTTGATATGCTTTAATTCTGCAATTTTTAATAAGCGAGACAAACTGCCTCAACCCGCATCACATTAGGCATATTCCACAACTGCATTACAGATCACAGTTGCAAAAAAAATAAATGGCAATAGTTTTAATATCATCTAGTTTATTACTTGAATTATATTTGCAATACATAAAATAAATATTTATATAAATTCAGAGCTACAGGTTAAGTCGCTAACGCCAAACGTAGCCGTGTAAAGACGGTTTGTTCACCGGAAAATATTCAACGTGTTCAAGAGACTATGCTAAGAAGTATACTGAAATCAACTATAGTCTATTTTTAAAGTAGAGAGACGAATTTCTGAAGGTACGCCTGGCCCAAAGTACATGCACGAAAATCTTGAAAACAATTTGTACGCGGCAAAATTCAAATAATTTTTGCATTTGTGACACGCATATATTAAGTATAGACCTATGCAGAAATCAACAACAGGAATTTATCTAGGATGACAGAAGAGGAAAGAAATTAAGTAAATATTAGAAAGTGTAAACGGAGAATAGATAAGATACATAACATTTATTTATTATAATACAAAATATACATTAATAATACATTTATTGTGAACTTACTGGTTCAGCAAAAATTACATTCAAATATTTATTTACAGAAATGCAAATGTAATAAAAATATTTATCATAAACTTATGAGTTGCTCATAACTAGAGCTGGGGATGTTTGCGGTGTGCCAGGATAGTATTCAGTTAAACGCACGAATATAATGACATTGTTTCGATCGGTGATGCATGCGTGATTTTATTGCTTTACATGCATTCGCTATTTATATCACTTAGGTATGTCAGTTATGTGTACTGTATATAAATAACACTTACCTTATTTACGATTATTGTAGCATAGCGCCAAGTGGATAAGACTTGCAGTAAGTTTGTAGCATTAGATACGTTTCCATATTTGTGGCGGTGAGCGATGTACGCCGTGATGAATAAATTTTTTTATATTTTGAGAAAGACCGCTCGACATCTACGATGTAACACACGCACAATTAAAATAATCTTTATAGATAGAAACCGAATCTACACTTGCACCATTACTAATTTGTTTTAATCTGGTAAAATCAAAATCATTGTTTATCACACTCTCGAACTTTTCTATTACATTAACATTTTTGTTGTCATTTACTGCGCATAGCTGGGCGTGTACATCGTCCAGTATTTGCAGTGACTCCGCTAACGATAATGCAGTATTTTGAAATTTCTCGATTGCGTTAAACAATCCTATATGATTGTTATAAATAGTTTGTAAATCTGCATCAAGGGAAGGGTTTTGAAAGAGTCTCTGGCTTTCCTTAATGGCTACAGCTTCGGCAGGATTGAATTGTAGAACCACAGATTTTATTTGTTGGAAATACTTGGCATAATAAAATGCCGCCTTTAACCAACTTCCCCAACGTGTAAGGATTGGCTCTGGTGGTTCGGGAATACCAGGGCACCGACTGTGAAACTCTCGAATTCGTTTGGGAGATTTTAGAAACACTTTTTTGTGGTTGCTATTAATGCATCCACCTCTGGATAACATTGCCGAATAGTTTGTGCCACAAGGTGTAAAGCATGAACTTTACATGTCACATGCAAAAGTCTCTCACAATCTGCTTTAAGAGAACGGCCTACAGAACGCATTGTCGCAGCACCATCGCTCATAAACATCAGGAGTTGATTAGTTGAAACTTGAAATTTTTGTAGCGTATCGAGCACTACCTTCGCAATTACTTCGCTAGTGCACTTTTCCAATCTTTTGCTGGCTAATAAAATGGGAAATGTTGATTTGACAGGATCTAGTACACGCACTATAATATTCACAATAGAATGTTTTTTTCGATCTGTCGTTTCGTCGACACATACCCATAACTGTTTATCATTTACTACTGCTTTCATTCTGTTTTCAATGTCCTCACGCACAATTGGTAAATAGGTGAGTAACGTTCTCCGTGACGGTAGCTTTTTGTTGGAATTGTATTTATTCCAAAAGTCGTGAAAGGCTTTTTTATCTAGCAGGTGAACTGGCACATCGCAGACGAGTAGCATTGTCAATAAATCGAAAATGAATTGCGTTTTAGACAGCACATTATTTTTTTTGTCTTTGTGGTGTACACTTTCAACATGTCTTTTACAGTCGTATTTGTCCCAGCAAAGTAACTGTTTATCGCATAATTTACAAACCACTTTTGCTCCATTATAATACAAATCGGGAAAGTCTCGGATAAATTTCTTCACGTCGTTATACAATGGGCGCTTTCTTGGCTTGGGCACGTCCGTCATACTTATTAAATAGAGCTCAAGACAACACACGATCACGTTGCCAGTTCACGACTAACTAAAGTGTTTCGCTGCATCGTGTTTATACGCTGGTGGGGATGCACTACATACGGTCCTGCCGTACCGCAAACATCCTCAGCTCTACTCATAACTATTAGAAGTAAATTAATATATCTCTAAATTATGATGATGATATCGAACTACAATCAAAATCTTCACTGTCACTATCCTCTTCAACTCTAATGATGAATGGTTCTACTACTTCGTCAATTATTGCATCAAGATCTTTCATACGGGATTCTTCTTTTATAACATGGTTTATGCATTTTAGCCAAGTAGTAGCTGTTACATTTCCCAAGGCGTCAAGTAATAATTGTCTCACTTCAGATAATTTAAAGGTTTTATTTTTGGCAGCCACTTCATTCTTTATTTGGGCCCAAACAAGCTCGATAGGGTTCAGTTCGCAGTGGTAAGGAGGTAATCGTAACACAGTTTTATTTTGTGATTTTGCTAGTTCATCAATAACACTGTTGCTCTTGAAATTCCTGTAAGCATACTCTGTAAAATATAGATCATATGTAATAAATTGTATTCACTTGCCTACTACGTCAGAAATTTGTTTTATCATGTCAAGTTTCTTGATATTGGGTGTACCGGCTATAATTTTCTTGTAAGCATTGATCAGGGTCTGCTTTTCGGTACTACGCAAATGATTCGTATTTTCACGCTTTTTCGGAGGAGAACAAGCATGTACACGGCCAGCGGCACTTGTACTTGGTTGTGCATCCATATTGAAGACCAACTATAAAACTCTTAATTGTATTTATTTCAATATATTGCTTATATATTACTTACGAGTGTATCTGATAACTATTACTGTCGAACTCCGAAAAGAACTGGTAAAGTATATAATGAAATAACGGAGAAATAATAGAAACAAGACTTAATTATAAACAATGTCAGTTGATCAGAATCTGAGCAAGATTTGTACGGTGTCATTTGGCCTTGCTTTCAACCAATGAGATTTCACTGTCAAAGTGGTCTGTTCAGAAATTCGTCTCTCTACTTTAAAAATAGAGTATAGACGTCTATCCTCCCAACTAAACATCAAGCGAACGTCATGCTAGAACATGTTGAAGCAGTTGCATATGCGAGCGTACAAAGTAAAAGTGATGCAAACATTAAAACCTACGTACTATGCAAAACGACTCAATTACTGCGAATTGTTACTCACTGCTATATCTGGATCCGAATCTATACTCTATCACAGATGAAGCATGGTTCCATTTTAGCGGGTACGTGAACTCTCGTTATTGGTCAACGAATAATCCCGAACGCTTTGAGGTGGCTCTGTATGCTGCGAAAATAGGCGTTTGGTGTGCAGTTTCAGCCCGACGGATTGTAGGCCCTGTTTTCTTAAATAACACCGTGACCTCTGATGTGTATGTAACAGAATTGTTGCCAACCATTCGTAGCGCAGCTGACGGAGGAAGAACGAGAGTATGCGTTTTTACAGCAAGATGGAGCCACGGCACTTACTTCACGGTTTTCAATGTCATACGTCCATGGAATTTTCGTAGAAGAAACAGTACAGTTTCCGCAGGTTTATGGCCTCCCAGAACGCCCGATCTGTCTACCTGCGAATTTTATTTGTGGGGTTCCTTAAAGGGTAAAGTGTACAGTAACAACCCGCATACAATTGAAGAGTTGAAAACGAATATTCGCAATATCATTTCTGACATCACACCAAATGAACTGACAAAAGTTTTTCAAAACATGTCGAGACGTGCTAATTTGTGTATCGAAGTTCATGGTGAACACTTTAAACACCTCCTGTGAACTATTTAATGTTCATTATGTTATTCATAATATTCTGTATTTACTACTTTTAAATAAACATTTATAATATATTAGTTATTCACTTTTCTGTAAGTATTTGTACTAATGTTTTCATACCGGGCCCCTTTTATCTAGGCCACTCTGTATTATTTTACAAATTACACTTAATAGGCCTAAAATTTATTGATTACAATTTACAATTCCAAAAGATTGATTAAATTAATTTAAATATTTCATACCGTTTTCCATTCAAACAGTGGCGGCTCTTTAATGAGAGCAAGTGAGCAATTGCACCCCCTGGAATTATGAAACAAAACAAACCAAGCGGCGACTAACTGTGAAAGTATTTATTTATTATGTATTCATAGTCATTGACGAGGAACGTGGCACGCTAACAACGTACATGCACCGGTCGTCGTCACAGATATAATGACCAAAGCCCATCTGTTGCTCCGTTAAGGCATTAACATTACATTGAAGGTGGGGAGAACTCTATGTTGCCCTACTTCAATGTCATATAATACATAGCGTCTGAGCAAGTGGTCCAGTCTGCTCACGGCCGTTGTAAAATGAATTCCGTCTCTGCTTTAGAAAACAACGCGTTTTCGCGGTTAACGTATGATGAAAAAATCGCAGTAAAAAATCTTAAGCGGCCGATGCCTCAATTATGTTTAGAAAATAAACAATCTGTTAAAGGTAAAGACGTTATAAGAAAATTCAAAATGAATATTTATCAGAAAAATGACTGGATTTGTGGGTGTGAAATTAAAAATACTTTGTTTTGTTTTCCGTGTCTTTTGTTTGGTGGTGAACCGTCTTGGTCAAAGAACGGAATAAGAGACTTAATTCATCTTAGTGCTAAAATTAGTAAACATGAAAATTCCGAAGGGCACTTGAAAAATATATTTAGTCTAAGAATGTTAGGAAAAAATAGCATTCAGAATGTTTTAGATTCATCATATAGAAAAGCAATTCAACAACACAATGAAAAGGTAACAAAAAATAGGCATGTGTTAAATTTAATAATAAATTGCATTAGATTTTGTGGCGCGGTTGAACTGGCACTTCGTTGTCATGATGAACAGCAAACGTCGAATAACAAGGGCATTTTTCGGGAATTGATAAATTTTACGGCAGAATTGGATAAATCGCTCAGAGATCACATTGAAGCAGCACCGGTTTTTAAGGGATTATCAAAAACGATACAGAATGAGCTGCTTGATGCAATGTTGAACGTGTATCATGAACAAGTTGCCAGTGAAATTAAAGCAACCGACTTCATATCTGTAATTGCTGATGAAACCACAGATGTGTCCAATCAGTTTCAGTTGGTGGTTATTTTAAGATATATTGTGAACGCGAGACCGGTCGAAAGATTTTGGAAATTTCTTCTGCTTAGTGGACATGATACTAATTCTTTATCTGCCTCCATCCTTAACGAAATTAGTTTGCTTGTTGATGACCCAGAAAAACTGATTGCACAGAGCTATGATGGGGCAGCAGTCATAAGTGGTGCTATTAACGGCGTGCAAAGACATGTCCAAGACCAGTATCCAAGGGCTAATTTTGTACATTGTTATGCACATCAGACAAATCTAATTATGTCAAATGCTACATCGAGCAGTAGTAATTGCAGAATTGTTTTTGCCAATCTGACAGGATTATGTACATTATTCTCCACTTCACCACAACGAGCTGCAAGATTGGAAGAATTCCTTCAGAGAAAAAGCTTACCTCGTTCTTCAAAAATAAGATGGAACTTCAATTCTAGGACAGTGAATACAATATATGAGCACTGAGAAGAAATAATTGAAGCTCTAGAACAAATCGAGGGAGATGCTAGTTTAGAAACAACCATTCATCAAGCTGGTGCCAATTTGCGAATTTTAGAGGAGGAAAATTTTATCTATTAGTTAACTTTCTTTCATAAAATTATGCCACATGTGGACATATTGTTTAATCAATTACAAAATGTCAATACAGATGCATTAAAAATCAAGAATAATTTAGATAATTTTCAACACGCTATTGGAAAAATTCGAACCGAAATCGCTGACACAGATAATCAGTTGGTTAAACAAAATGACCCAGAACAGACTCCTCGACCATCAAAGTGGCGAAGAGTAACTGATGGTAGCCAAAGAAGGAGGGAAACTATTGAAGTGTGCGATATAATTTTGCTAGAAATAAAAACTAGATTTCGGTATACAGGGCACTTAATATTAGCAAACTTAATTTCTTTTAAACAGTTTTCCTCTTTTCAAAAAAAAAATCCGGAAGATTGCCTTAAAGAAGCAGTAAAATTTTATCCATGCCTCAATGAAAGCAGATTACGAACTGAATTAAGCGTTCTATATTCTAGAGAAGAATTTAGGCAAAATATAGAAGTCGGTGCTGTAGGTTTGCTAGGTCTTCTGCTGAGTGGATTAAGCGACACCTTTAGTGAAGTTGTTAAGCTTTTAAAAATTGTCATTACAATCCCAATGACAACGTCCGAAGCGGAACGCCAGTTTTCACGGCTGAAGAGAATAATAATAGTGTAATATTTACTATTCCCCCAAAACAAACTCTACAATTAACAGTACCTGTCTGGAACAGAACGTCGGTGAAATTTTTAAGGATTGGGTAAGCGTTTTTGTATTATTACACTTTTTAATTTTGAAATTATGCACTCCCTATGTGAACCACCCCGAGCCGCCACTGCATTCAAAATATAAGAATATTATTTGATTTAAATTCAATACACAGTAGAATCACTATCATTGTCCATACTCGCTACAGTCACGATTTCCAAGCGAAATAATAAACGGCTTCATTACATCATGCATTAAACCATCTAAATTACACATTTTATCTTCCTCCTTGATTCCATGTTTTTCTTATTTCGCCAGTTAAACTATTGTCAGGTAATTTTTTTTTATGTTATTAAACCACGCCTCAAAAACATTTGGATCTATTTCATCCTGGTAGGTAATCAGCAGTTTTTCATCCCTCCAAAACCACGAACCCATCGCCAACAAAAACATTTTTAGAACCAATATGTTAAATAATTCAACGCCTTCCTTTACCAATGGGATTTTTTAGATTGGTAGTTACACCATCTATAAATGCCTTGTCTGCCTGTTACAACTAAGGACCGGATACGAGAGGCCCATGATTCATCGCCCACGGGCGTACTATTGAAAATTTATATTTTTAAAAGGTTTTTAATTATTTATATAATTTGAAAACAAACGGGTGGTGATCTATAAAATACGAAATACATTTTTATTTGTTCATTTTGTAGTTCAAGTTAAGTAAAGGAGTGTTAATATTAACTAGTAATACTTTCTCAAGGTTCTCTTCTGTAAAATTTGTTCTATTTGAATGAAATGCAGCCTTATAGATAGAAAACGTCCTTTCTACATCGCAACTGGTTATAGGTGCATACTGGAAATATTCTTTTATTTCGGCGTATTTTTATCAATTAGATTTTGAGCCATTGTTCCCATACACAATTGCCGCAATGTTATTAAATCTGGATTTATATTAAAAACTGCGCTTAACTCTTGCTGAAGGCCACATCCGAAGTCACTTGGAATATTTTCAAAATTATTAATAGCCACATTTAATGTGGTTTTCAAAATAAGTGATTGGTTTTGTTAAATTTTCAAAGTGTTCCTGAAGAAAGTTCAATTAATTTTTTAAATTTGGAATTTGTATTAGTTCCTTGCACTCGGAAATATTTCGAGCATCGTCATTTAAACATGTAACGAAATTTTGTAAGCTATCAAAATTCTCTGCATAAAAACTAGTAGCTTCTAAAGTCACTAGATTTACAAAGTACCGCAATAGGTAAAGAACGTGTGTTAGAGAGAGAAGTACATCTTGGACCAAATATGGCGGTTTTAGTTGTTACATTGCGCATGATTGATATAGGATAATATAAATATAACCTTACTTTCGACCGCGTGATTTTCAAGTCTTGTCTGTATTACGAGCTGGCAGAACGCGTAATACAGACAAGACTTGAAAATGAAGTCGAAAACAAAAACATAATCCCAAATTTTCAATACGGTTTCCGGAAAAACCACTCAATTACACAACAGGCACTAAGACTGACAGAACACATAACCGAAAAAATGAACATATCGACATCAACGGGCGCAATCTTTCTTGACATGGAAATGGCCTTCGACCGGGTCACGCCGGCCTCATACACAAAATGAAACGTCACAAAATATCAAACACATTAATAAAAATAACCGACAACTATCTAAAGAACCGTACATTTAATGTCACAATCGGAAACGAAAAATCGACAATCGAACACATAGCAGCAGGAGTACCACAAGGATCCGTTCTCGGACCGCTCCTGTATAACATATACACTTCGGATATTCCCACAATAGAAAAATGTAATATCGCACAATACGCAGACGACACCGCTATATACATAAGCAGCAGACGAACATCGTACATACACAAGCAGTTACAAAACAATCTAGTCCTCCTAAAGGACTGGTACGACAAATGGAAAATTAAAATTAACCCATTAAAAACCGCGGCAATTTACTTCCAACACAGAAAACGACACAAAAGGCCGGACGAAGTCAAACTCGAAGGTCACACAATACACTGGCAGGAAAAAGTTAAATATCTCTGAGTCACAATGGACACACAACTAACATACACGGCACATATTAAAGAAATAAAACGAAAAATAGGGTTCACAACACACGCACTGTACCCGATACTAAACGGCAAAAGCAAACTAACACTGGAAAATAAAATATTAATAATAAAAACGATAATACTCGCGGGCGCAACATATGCCGGAGAAATATGGCATCAAGCCAGCGAAAAGCAAAGACAATCGGTACAAGGGAAAATAAACAAGGTTATTAGACTCGCGATAAATGCACCGCGATACATGACAAACGCGCAGATACATAAAGAGACGAAACTCGAAACACTGGAAACAATAATATGCAAACGAACACTAAAAACAATAGAAACAATACAGTCACACGAAAACCCCACAATAAGGAAAATAATAAACCCAAAACGGAGACTAATTAAAAAAGACGGACTTAAACAAATTAAAAGACGCGCAGAGGATAACGATATCCAATTAGCCGCGAAAAAAATCAAAAATTAACAGATAAACAGAGGTCAACACAAACACACAAAAATGTGGCAAAACACACAGCATTCCATATAGGATAAACAATCGTAACACACAAACACACAATAACACAAAACATACACAACCCCGGGTAAAGAAATTGGAGTGGAAATGGAGGCAACTCCGACCACCAAACAAACTCAAAAGGACTCATATAAAAAAAAAAAGACCGCGTGATAGTTTGTCTTGTTCTTTCGTGACAACAATCATCTACAACTTTATTTACAGTATCAGAATAATTAAAACATACATGAGTAGGTAAACCCCACCAGTTTTGTATAATACAAAGGTATTTTTAATAATATAAAATATTATTAAAAATCTGGTGTGAAGAACACAAATGCAGGTTCACTATTAATATTTTCCGTGAACATGTCCGAATATATCCTATTCCCAGAGACGTAGATACGTATTTCGCTTTTCTACAAGCTCATCGGTACGCCCCTGCTGGAGAAATGATATTTCCAGGCACATTCACAGAAAAAAACCACCTCGCCCTATCACCGTAATTATCCAGACCGAGCGCAGAAGTAAATTCGGCGCTACCTGTTGTCAGACAGCCGAAGTACCTCGCATACCGTCCACATAATTAATGTGAAGTAACGACGCCCTTCCAAAGATTAGCACAGCCAACTCTCTAGAAAACTGCATCACTCTCTATCTACGTCTCTGGGGATAGGATATATTCGGACATGTTCACAGAAAATATTAATAGTGAACCTGCATTTGTGTTCTTCACACCAGATTTTTAATAATATTTTATATTATTAAAAATACCTTTGTATTTATTTACAGTAGTTATTTTCAGTAGTAATCGACGTGGTGATTAAGTGCGCTTTGTTTAGTGGCAATTTGGTTTGGAATTTAAAGGTATCTCTTGTTTTGTTATCTGAACAATTGATTATTTGCTTTAAACAACTTTAAAACTGTGACAAAATGCCTGGGTGCTGTGTACCTCTATGTACAAATAGGACAGAAAAAGGCTTTAAACTGTATAAAATACCAGGTAATATCTAACTTATCTAAATATTTAGTTTTTTTCTAATATTATTGTTTGAGCATTGTAGATGATAAAAATGGTGTCAAAAGGCAGTTGTGGTTAGAACTTATAGGAAGATCAGAAGTAGCACCAAATTGTAAAGTTTGTGAGGTAAGTTGAATAATTGTAATGAAATGGACAGGTATAATGCTCTTATTGTTGACAGATACATTTTTCAAGTAATCAGTTTGAAGGAAAATGGAAAGACAACCGTAAATTATTACGTTCTGATGCAGTACCAGATCTTATAACACCTGGAGAAATTGCTGCCTGTTGCGATGTTACAGAAGAAACTGCACTACCCAATGCCAGCAACTTGGGAGAGATGACATACAACAAACGTATGCGATTAGATACATCGCATGAAAATGATCACGATTATTCTCTTTTGGATGAAGGTAATAAAATTATATTTACTTTTCATCTTTCCTAAGTCAATATGTTATTTAAGTTTTGCGTAATTTGTGAACATTAATTTATTACTAACGGTACAAATATAAATAAAATTTTTTGTAGAGTATGAGATTAGGGCAGAATCAAACGAGGACATTGCTTATGATGAAAATATGGACCACCTTCTATGTGATGAAGATGTTGAGTCAACAGAAGATCTTGCCATAAAAATAGCCAAATTGAAAACAGCTCTACGCCAAGCTTGGCAGAAGTGCTATAGCTATAAGAAGCAATTGGGATGCAAAACAGAAAATTTGGACAAGATTTTTAATGATGATCAACTTAAGTATTTGACTTTAGGTTCACACAGAGGAGTAAAGTGGTCCCATGACACAATGATAAAGGCATTGAAGTTATAAATGGCATGTGGGGAAAAGGGGTACGAAGAATTGCGCAAGCAGAATCTACCATATCCTAGTATTCGTACCATTCAACATAGATTGAGGAACCTCAAGTTCCAACCAGGTTTTCTGCATGATGTTTTTAACTTACTGCAGGTAAAAGTGGGTATCCAGGTAGTGGTAGCTTATCACTCACATTAATTTGAAATTGTAATTATAATATTATATTACTAATGAAATTTATTTTTAGATGGATAATTTTCTGCCTGAAGAAAAACATGCTACTTTATTGATTGACGAAATGGCAGTAAAACCAGGGTTACAGTATGATAGCTCCTTGGCTTCGATATAATTGGTCGCCCTACCATGAGCGGTTCCTCTGGCCAAAGCGAATAGTTAGCTACACATGCTTTAGTTTTCATGTTAGCTGGTCTGTCAAGTCGATGGAAACAAACAGTAGCATATGACTTAACAGGCAAATCTTTCTCTGCGCAAGGAATTTTGACCATAATTGTGGACATCATAAAAAGAGCACATGAAATAGGGGTGACTGTGCGTGCCATTGTTACAGACATGCATACAGACAAGCAGGCATAGTGAAATACATAATTGGATTACCCACCCATGCAACGAAAGTGACAGGCTATTTATTATGCCAGATCCTGTGCATATTTTTAAAAATGTGTCAGCATCATTGACTAGCGGACAAAAGTTTTATTTGGCTCAAGATGTAGTGCTTAAAAACTGTTTACCATCAAATGAAATTTCTCTAGAAGCGGTGACGAAAGTTTTTCAGTTGGATTCTAAGGATATATTAAAATTATGTCCATGTCTAAAAGAAAATGTCCTTAACCCAACTCATTTTGAGAAAATGAATGTAGCTTTAGGTGTTGCATTATTAAACCATGACGTAGCTGCATGAATCCTCTACCACATTTCCGCTAAAAACATCGAAGGGAAACATCAAACAACTGCATGGTTTTTACAAATAATGCACAAGTGGTTCAAATTAATGACAAGTCGCCATCAACAGTTGGGTCTATCTTACAAATACGAAGAAAAATATGCTGAAGAGATAAGCTTTTTTACATGATTTTATGGATATTGTTCGTGGCATATTTGTAGACGATAAATGCTGGAAGCCTTTCCAGACAGGTCTCTTATTAGCGACTCAAATAGCGCTAGATATTCAGAAAATCTATTTGGAAAAAGAAAACTTCCAATATATCATGTTGGGACGACTTACACAGGATGCACTGGAGAACCTATTTTCTGTAGTTAGGAGTCGACAACCGGTTCCAAATACAAGGGACTTTAAATGCGCTCTCCGTTTAGTGTGTTTATCATAATTTGAATGTAACATCAGACATGGTAGCTATCCGATTTCAGACCAGGATCATTTACTACAGTATTGCGATTCAATCAATGAACTAGAGAAAACAGTAGATGATGATAATGAAGAAAATATAGACCTAAATTTATTCAATGCTTTCACATGTGACGAACAACTGACTGATGCAGTAAAAGCAGCTTTATATTATTTACTTGAATGCATGATATTTAAAGTAAAGAAAAATTATTCAACTTGTGACTTATGCTGGTCTTTCATATCCAATTCAGAAGACGAATATCAAGAAATGCATCAAATGACAATTTTGCGCGAATATAAGACTGATCATAGTTTATATTATCCAAGTACTCAGCTATTTGACTATTTTCATAAGTGTGAAATCAAATTCCGCGCAAATGAAATATTAATATTAAACAACACTATCAGTTCCAAAACCTTCCAAGACCAAGTACTACAACACCAAGATTTACCTGGTGTTCCAGACTGTCATAATATTTTAGGCAAAATTTTAAGTTTATATGTGAAAACAAGAATTTTCTTTTCGTTGAAACAAAAAAATATAGATACTGACAAAAATATGAGTAATATTGGCATTAAAAGTAGTCGTAGCTTATCAATGAAACTATCATTATAATTACTATGGCATTATTAACACTGATAAATAAATAGTACAAAATTCGATCAAATATTTTACGCTAGTTAATAATGACAACTATTATTATTGCTGCAATTATAAATATTCTAAGTTATTTAGTGTTAACTACAAGCTTTTATACCAAGGAGCAACTAAAATCTTATAAAAGTTTACATGTTTTTAAAATATTTAAAGCAGGTTTTGTAACCAAATGTTCTGTTACAAATATTAATAATTATGTTATAATGCTGGGAAATGTAAGTTAAGAAAATTTATTATTTGATCAATTTATAAAAGTTAAGGGCATTTTCAGGTGCAGCACTCACAGCGATTAAATAATCCACAACTTAAAGTATGGATTACTTGCAACAACATTGATGGAGGTATTGAAACAGCCCACTGTACAAGTATGGCTGGTGCTGTTGAAGCTCGTAGTCATGTAGCTGCTCTACTGTATGCTGCAGAGTAGATACATAGTAGCAGAATGACCACTTCATGTACAGATGTCCAATCATTATGGAATGTACCTAGCATGCCAAGATGTACACAGTGCACCAATAAATTCTATAAATTTTGGCAAAATAGTCTCAAACTCTCAGACAGCAAATGATGAAGTAAAACCATTATCGCGTGAAGAAGTAGTTGATGTTTTAAAACAAATAAAATTGGCAAATAGTTCTTCAGTATTATTTAGATTTGTTGAACCATTTGCATCTGAACTAGCTAAGCCAGATATACCTTTTAAAAACATTTTTAATGTATAAAGAGGAGTATGAAATACCATATTTGGAGCAATTAATTCAGTTATCTGAACAGTTTTGTTCATTGGGAATTATAAGAGGACGACTGTAGAAGAATTTTGGAGGCTACAAATGGCCAAGCTACTTCAAATGAATAGTTTTCGCAAAGAGCTGGTCTTATTACTGCATCCAAATTAAAGCAAGTATGTCGAATATCGATATCAAAACCATCATTGTCTTTAATAAAACAAATATGCTACCCACTAAAATACTCTTTTAAAATCAAAGCAACTGAGTGGGGTATTAAGCATGAAGCAGATGCATTAGCAGCATACAATGTAAACAATTGCAGTGTCATGAGAATCTCTCGCTGGAAATGTAGGATTGTTCTTACAACCAAAACTTGGGGCATCACCTGATGCACTAGTACATTGAAAGTGCTTCGGTAGTGGATGTGTAGAAGTGAAGTGCGTCTATCAATTGAAGGAAATGACTATTGAACAACTTTGTCATTTGTAAACACCGTATAATCATACTAAATACAAGTATTTTTTTTTGTTTTTAGCGACTTTTAAAGAAATAAAACAAATCTATTTATGAAAAAGACGTTTCGATTTTTATTAATTCTTAGTCTTTGTCAAGTTTGTATATATAAACAGTAAAGGAACAAGAAATTCTGTTTTTCATATTTTATATGAAAATTTTTTGTAATGAACTCAACTATTTTAAAATTGTACCCTTCAAAAAATGTTTGTCTTTTTCTTTATATTGATATAATACTATGAACAGCAGCCCCACGTTGGTGGTCAAATGATAAAATACGGACAACAGCCCCTAAGTTTGGCCGCCCAAATGATATAATACGGCGAATGCCGTGTAGAATTGCCCCACGTTCGGACGTCAAATGATATAATACGGAGAGGCTAAACAGAGAAAAGCCTCACGTTCTGATGACAATAATGTTAAATATAAGAAATAAATATATATATTAAGCCTGAAAACTACTGAATCTCAAGGGTCTCGAAGCAAGTTCTCGATACACAGACAAACACTTAAAAATACATGAAATAAAACAAAAAGGTCAAATTTATGTATATAAATATATTTAAATAAAATAATTTCGTATGTCAAGATCAAAATATAATAAGTTTATAAATTTTCAAATATAATTACCAAAACTGACATTTAAAAGCAAAGTAAAATGACGTTTAAGATGACGTGAGTAAATGTTATATAGATAAATGACTTCAAGTAATGTTATATCTTTAACAAAATTATATATTACAATTACACTTAAATACCTGAAGAATACGTTAAAATTTTGAAGTTCACAATTTCATTATATTCTTTGAATGAAGTTGTCAGGAAAGTTTTCGACTAGAACATCAAAATTGGTTGTCAATTGCTTAATTCAAACTACTGGATACTATCCTAGTCGCTTCGATGCTGATTATACAATTTTGCAGAATCTCCCACCAGGTTATGTTCAGTCAAAGTTCCTGAAGAGATGTTCTTATACCAAAATAGTTCAAAAGTAATATGATTTCTTCTTTAAGAGCGTTTCTTTCATATAAATCTATTCTTCAATAATCACAAGCATGTTCTCCTTATATGGATAATATATCCAGAGTGCTTATTATATTACTTCTTTATGTACAATAAATGTCCATAAACATATTATATACGGTATATAATCGGAATAATGAAAAAAAAACTGAATTTATAAAATGCAGATAAAAATCTTTTTATCTCCGTCAGAAAAATAGTAATAATCATCAATAATAATGTTTTCGTACTTCCGGGCCTAAAGTGACAACTTCACTCCCTTGTGACAGGTACTATAGTGTCACATTTAATCCCTCCGGGATTAAATATTGACGAAACTCCCGGAACGATTAAATCAAAAACAAACGAATTTAAGGGATATTTTATTGAAAAATATAATTAATTAGAATGGTAATTAACGTTAATATTCAAATTAATATTGTGACAGTTCGTCATATTGACCAGTCTTTCCTGGGTTAATGCAGCAGGTAACTGACGAGTAACAGATAGGTCCTTTTCATATTGAACTGGTGTTTGTTTCGAAGATCCTGCGGAAACAGGAAGCGAGAATGAGGACTGTGGCATAACTATAGTGGACGAATCGGCGACTTGACCAAATATTTTATCTGAAATTTTTTGTTTATTTTTAATAGACGATTCAATATATCCCTCGGCCACGTTGGAGGATTTCCATCCTCCATGTCTCTTCAGCAGGTCTATTGTTGCTCCCGAATCAGCTAACAAAGACGCAGATGTGCGTCTAAAACAATGTCCCGTATAAGACGTCGCATTTTCTAATTTCAAGAAAGCTGCTATTTGCCGTGGAAATGTACCAAACATGTTTTTTCCTACTACTCTCGTAGTACATTCTTTGTTGATGTATTGAACAAAAAATTTTGAATGAGGTGTCCCTGTCTTTCGCAATGCCACATATTTCCGAAATATCGCCACAAAACTGATGGCACTGTTTTCTGAATTTTTGATCACAAAATTTCGGTCAATTTTATTTTTGGTGTTTCTAATCGCAATTAGGAAGGAATCGCCCAAATCTCTCACATCGTCGATTTCTAAATCAACCAACTCTTTTCCACGACAAGCTCCCGCAACGCCCAAAATAAGTGCAACCTACAAAAAAATTGATTTCTTAAAATTTCTGAATATAAACAAATTTCCAAATTTACCTTAAGCATTAAATATTTATCATCCGGAGCCTCCCGTAAGAACTGATCTACCTGCTCAGACGTGAGAATTCTTGACTTCTTTGGCTTAAATCCCTCATTTCTTCTCTTCAAAAAAGCTAATAATTTTGGAAATTTACTTATATCAATATCTTCTCTAATGTTAATAACCGATTTCAGCATTGAGTAATGTGCCCAGAGAGTTGAGGCACAAACCGCTTTTGATTTATCATTGAAGTAGACTAACAGCGCATTTTCAGTAGGTTGTCTCACATTTTTTAAGCGGCACCACTTTTTAAAAGCATCGTACTGCTGCTCGTATAGTTTTCTAGATTTCGGTGGTAACAATTCTTCACCTACTTCGGCTGCTCTTTTATCAATATCAGATACACCTTCTTCACTCATGATACCAATAATTATCAATAACAATGTTTCTTTACAATGACACTAGTAATGACAATGTTTCTAAATTATAATTGTCACAACGCAATGTTACTATGGTAACTTATTTCAAAGACAGTTTATTAAATGAGTTGAAGAGAGAAAAAACTGATTGAAATTATTGAAATAATTAATAAAATCATACCGGAAGTACGAAAAGTATCGTATATACCTTGCGACTGAAGTACATTTAATCCTTCAGGTAAATTATGGCCCTCCCTGCGGTCGGGCCATAAACTTTACCTTCAGGATTAAATGTACTACTTCAGTCCCGCGGTATATAATGTACTATTTTCGTCGTCAAGACTCCCATTAGCAATTTTGTAAAAGTATAAATCAGATATTCTACGAAAATTATACAAAGGTTACTAAAATAATATAAAAGATAATATAATAATAAAAACCACTCACGTAATCTCAATTACAAAATATGAAAATGAAGTTCACAGAAATCAAAAGAATAACAAAACTTACAGTAATTTGTTCACAAATGAAATAAAAACTAGTTGGTTTTAAAAATCCAAAACCTCGCGAAAATAAGTTAAACTTATTTAAATAATTAGCAAAACATTAAAAATAGATTAAATATAACGTACAATATTAAAATGGTAACATGATTTCAAAAACCAATTATGAATTTATTACAAAAATTCTTACTATAAAGTAATATTTCACAAATCAGAATACTCTAGATATAACATTATTGAAACCGATATCTTATTAGTAAAAGAATTAATTAAGGAAGACAGTTGACTCACAACAATACATATATATATTTGTGTATATATATATATATATATCTATAATATATGTCGTAAAAGTATGTGTAGTAGTTTTTCAATATATATATAATATTCCAAAAATAAAGAAGTTTATTCACTAAAAAATATTTATTTATACAAAAAATTACAAAGGAACGATTGGAGGGCAAATATTGACCAAAGCACAACATACCATGATAATTTGTCATGGTCAGCAGACATGCCATTTCTCACGTCGTAGGGTTGACAATTTATTTAAAATTTGTCGATGTTGAAAGTTGCGAATTGCCGGAATTCGATAAAAGTTAACACTATCCTAACCCCCACGACTACTGCAATTAACAACGAAACAGAATGCTGGCATTTTTAATTTATTTGAGAACAAATATATCCTAGTTTTAACTCTTAATTCAATCACAATCAATTGCTATCTAATACTTTGTGTGCCCTATAGACGCCATATTTTAAATGATTTGACAGCATATTGGACTACTCTATAATATAAATGTAATTATGTTTGTAATTGTTTTACATTTAGTTAATTCATTTATTATTACTCTGCCGCATTTAAACATTTGTACACATTAAAATATATTGATTGATATTAAGATATATTGATAAAGTATATAAAGTTAAATAAAGTTTTTTTTGGTAGTGACTTTAGTAGCTTCCAGCCATGTACCCCATTTATTTATTACTGGAGTGCGAGGCAGTGACAAAGATGGAAGTTTTTCCCCGTAAAGAGCTACTCTCAATGGTGCTTTTCTGAAAACTTTTTTAAAAGCGGATACAAGTCTATCAACTTCCGGAAAGGTGTCTCTGATATATTCACAGATTCTGTGGAGAGCATATGCTACCCAAGTAATATGCAACATATTAGGATAGGTTTCCTTTAATAGTCTGCCTGTTTTGGCATATATGCAGCGCCCTCACTGGCAAATAAAAGTATTTTTTCTTTGTACCTGTCTGAATGAAGCATTTGGTGCATATTCTTGTATAGTTTATCTCAAATTATAAGAATATAACTTTGAACGGCTCTAATGCTTTTATTTCACCACCTGGGGCAATAACTACCTGGCTGCTCAATACGATTATCTTTTACGCAAACAAACTGCTGAGGTCCATATTGACAAAATTTAAGTAAATTGTAATTACTGCAATTTAAATGAAATAAAATTTAATAATAATATAAGTACCAACAGTTGTTAATTTGAATATATAGTTATTATATATAGTTAAATAGTCATCAAGATGAAATAAGTGCTTATATTTATGAAACAAAATTTAAGTAAATATAGTTAGGAGAGTTGGTATATATTACATATAATATTGAGTCTATTTATCATTTATTGTTAATCTTTACTGCTGTATACATATTTGATTTTTCTCTCTTTACTTAACGAACATGTAGCGACCTTTTGCTGAAAGTGTTAGTGATTATGATGTGGATAGTGACAATACTGTTGGAGCACGACAGAGAAAGCATATATCAGAAGATGCAAAACTGATAATTTTCAATGTCCATCATACCCTGATGGAAGAAAATAACGAACTACAAACCCAGAACATTCAAGTACATAATATACTTATATATATATCGGAGACTAACGAGACCGGCAACATCATTGAAAATTTAATCCGATTTTCTTCGTGTCTAATCGCTATCAATCGTGTAAGTTCGAAGTATAATTTTGAAATTTTCTATAATTTCAATTTTATTGGTTATAAAAACTTAAAAAGGTATATAACTCGTTACCACAATTATTAATCGTATCCTAAATACGTATTTCGACAACTAAGTTGTCATCATCAGTAGGTAAAAAACCACTAATTAAAAAGTCGCACATGGGGCAACATTTAACATTAATAAAGTTGTGAAAGAAAGAGGTCTCCAGGTTGCCTTTCGGTCTGAAAATACTATCAAAAGTCTCCTAGGGAATACTAAAGATAGAGTTAATTTCAATTCGAAATCAGGTATATACGAAATTAGTTGCGAAGATTGTAATTTGAAATATATAGGCCAAACTAAACGACCAATAATAACCCGTTTTAAAGAACACATATCACATATTAAATACAGGGTCCGGCAAAATAACCTCCCACATTTTGCACCGCCACTGTGCCCGCGCCACTGAAGCGATGGGGAGCTTAGTGTTTTCAGTTGGTAGCACATGACTTGCCATTTTAGTTGTCATCATGATTTGGACGGGCGAACATCGTGCTGTCATTATCGATACATTTTTGAAAAATGAATCTGTGATTACAACGCAACGAACTTTTCGTACTCACTTCGCACTGGGTAGACATGCTCCGGTTCCTGATCGCAAAACAATACTGCTTTGGGTTTCGAATTTTAGAGCCACAGGTTCAGCCTTAAAAAGAAAACCAACCGGTAGACCCAGAAGTGTTCGGACACCTGCAAATGTTGCAGCTGTTAGAGAAGCTGTGGAACGGTTTGCCTACTCGTTTAGCTGTTAAACATGCCGCTGCTTTGCGTTTATCAGATCGTTCGCTGCGAAGAATTTTACAAGCAGACCTACACTACCACCCATACAAAATGATGATCGCACAAGAGCTGAGTGAACGAGACATGGAAAATCGTATAGCATGTTGCAACGATATTCTTCAAAACATCCCACAAAATGGGCTTTTAATAACCAGTGACGAAGCCCATTTCCATTTATCCGGTTGTGTGAACAAGCAAAATTTTCGCTACTGGGCACGAGAAAATCCACAGCAGCTCCATGAAAGGCCACTTCACAGCCCACACGTTACTGTTTGGTGTGTTGTTGGGTCATTTGGCGTTTGGGGTCCCTATTTTTTTGAAGAGGGAGGCGTTACGGTTACCGTAACCGCCGATCGGTATATCGACATGCTACGTAATTTTTTGGACCCAAGACTTGGAGAACTTAACCATGCGGATGTTTGGTTCCAACAGGATGGAGCTACGGCCAGAAGGTCCATGAACGTTTTAAGGGAGATGTTTCCAGGACACGTAATCTCATTACGTGGAGATGTTGGGTGGCCTGCTCGTTCACCCGATATTGCCCCATGCGACTTTTTCCTTTGGGGCTACCTGAAAGCGAAGGTCTTTGAACACCATCCCCGAACCATTGACGAATTAAAAGCAGCAATACGTCAAGAAATTGCAGAAATATCGCCTCAAATGACTGCTCGAGTAATGGAAACGTTCAAAAATCACCTTCGAATGTGTATCGAAAACAATGGTCGCCACTTGAAGTCTGTAATTTTCAAAACTTAATGAAAACAAATGGCATAGTATACATTTCCATTTAATTAAATAAAAATTTAAACAACATTTACAATGGCGTTTTTATTAACGATTAAAATGTGGGAGGTTATTTTGCCGAACCCTGTACAATAGACCGGATAAATCTAATGTTGCCAACCACGCTTTGAGCACACTGCACAATGTATCGATTACAGGGTTGAAGTTGGTCAAAGGAATTAATAAACCCCACGAACTTGATGCTTATGAAAGTATGCATATGGCGAAAAATAAACATAATTCCATGAATAGCGATAGATCACCGATTCCTTTCAGCTGTGTCTTTTCATTTTTATTACCATAATTGTGTCATCGTCGTTTTAAAATTGAAGTTATTAGGACATGTTTAGTGCCGTTTCCCTTAAGAAAAGAATGTTTGCCGTTCTTTCGTTCGACATATTTCAACTCGGAGATTAAACATATGTGTAGACCTTTTTTCTTAAGAGGTAAGTGTTTTTCGACCTTTTCGTAGTTTATATTCGCATGTTAAAATTAGTCTATACGTGGACGCGGTGTAAAGTAGTTGTTGCGTAAGCGGTTGTCTAGCTTTACTGTGCCCCATGTGCGACTTTTTAATTAGTGGTTTTTTACCTACTGATGATGACAACTTAGTTGTCGAAATACGTATTTAGGATACGATTAATAATTGTGGTAAGGAGTTATATACCTTTTTAAGTTTTTACTTAGCCCCAGTCTCCAAAGAAATAATTTTTTTATTGGTTATGTTATTTTCGTGGTTTATAGATACAAGATGTTCCATATCGTTCTGAATTATAATACAATATCGGAATTTGAATTAAGTTATTGAAATATTTGTTATACAACCAAATATAAACCAGATCAGATTTTATCAGGACTAGGTATAGTGTTTTTTTGCTGTTGAAAAAGTAAGTTGGATTTACAAGAAATTTCATCATACGCCACGCCATATTGTTTTACTCAAAAATGCTTTGTTTGCCCAAAATTAACAAGTTCTTAAAAAATATTTGATTACTCTCATTGACGCTTTTAATTATGCTACAAGTACTTTTTCCTTTCAGCATATAAATTATTTGAAAATGGCTTCACAATTGTGTATATCGTGTGTGGCAAAGGAGATAATAGATGTGGAAAAATTACATTATTTTCCACGAAATCCTTAAAAGCCAGTAATAATGAATATATAACAAAACAAGTAATATTTAGGCGTCCATATTTTTGATCCAAGACTTGGTTTGGAAGTAATGGGTTTAAAATTTGTCATAGGAAGTATTAGGAATTTAAGTTAAGAATATGTGTTGCACATTGTACTCTGGAGCTGTACCATCCTTGCATCTAGCACAAACAATCATGTCAATATCAAAATGTTCTGAATCTCAACTGTAAGAAGAAATATATATTCCACAAAGATTACCATTGCAAGCAATAGAAAATACATAGGTAATTGATTGCAATTTACCTACAGTACCTATAGAACACCTATTTGCAATTCAGTTTGTGTCTTATTACCCATCAGCAAGCAAATATATCAACAGTAAAAAGAAAGAAAAAAGGAAAAGCATCTGTGAATGCAATAAAGAAAGAACATGCAGCGCATTTGAAAACTAACATAAATATGCACAAAAAAGAGGCCGTACCGGCTAAGGTAAAGAATACATCTGCCACCGATATTCGCAAAAATAATTATTGGGGAATAAAATAATTAAGGGGGGCGTTTAAAGTACCTTTAGGAAAGTGATATATCCTAATGAAGTTTACAAAGTTTTAAGAGCAAAGGCACCGCTAAGCTATCAAAAAATCAAATACGTTCAAAATGTGAACTAACCTTGAATGTTACGTTTACATCCAAATACAAACATATAAAGTTTTCTTGGCATTTTATAGTATCCTTGATTTATACTAAAGCAATTGGCGTTTATATTTTCTGTATATTAACTTTGATTAGCGTATATTTTGTAAATAAACGCTATGGAAAATTCCAATGTAAAAAGGACATTTGAGCGTATTAATTTTTTTTTGTAGCTTAACTGTGGCTTTCTTCCTAAAACTTTGTAAACTTTATTTGGATAAATTGCTTCCCTAAAGATCCTCTAAGCGCCCCCCTTAATTATTTTACTCCCCAATAATTATTTTTGCGAAAATCGGTGGCAGATCGGTACCATCAAAAATATATCAAAATTAAACTTAAATGAGTCTTCAATGATCAAAGATATATTTAAAGGTAAATTATTCTTCCTCTTTTTTTTATCTGTCTAATTATTTTATTTATTCAACACGAATATCATCAAGTGCACAATAATAGATGGTTTGCATCAAACAGACTTCCTTGGTACTGCACAAGGTTAGTAAGGAATTTATGGAATGAAAATACAAGAAATTAAAAACATTATATCATCAATTATTTATTAAGAAAATATGTTTTTTTTATTGTACTTTTAAAATATGTCTATTTTATACCATTATTGATATTAATTTTCGTAGGTCTATATTATTGTATATTATTTTAGTTATTTAGAATTGTATAGTAGTTGTAATAAAGCAAATTTTATGTGAAGTATTCCAATTATTTCATTGAACATAATAAAGTGTACCACCAAAGAAGAATACAAATGTTTGTACGATATGTTTGTACATTTTCAGTTCTTTTTCTTTATGTATTAAACATGAAGAAATTGCTGAAAATGTAAAGATAAACATTTCGTATGAACATAAAAAATAAATACGGCAATAAACTAGAGAAGCAAATTTAAATTATGGCGGGTGAATGCGTGCTCGTTGGACAGTGCCATCTTTAATTGACTGGCCCAATTACTAGAGAAGGACGTAATGATCTTCAATTTCACTAGGACAAATTTTTGTTATTAGTTGCCGGTCTCTGTTATATATATCGAGCGATCAAGATAATTTGTAATCGAGTCATTCATGAATCCGAAATCGTGTATCGTTACTTGAACTGCACTTATATTAAGTGGCCTTTACACGATACTAGAACTGACTAGAACTATACTTTTTCTATAATAGATTCTATTCTAGGATTTTCTAAATACTTTTTTAGGTGTCAGTACAACAAATCAATGCGTGGTGGCGCTACTAAACAGCCATTAGCTTCTACCAACTTGATAGTATTTGTTAACCAATTTGTGACAGTTCTCAAATAGGGTTCGAAATTTTGTGGTTATAAATTTTTTGGTAAGATATGACTACTTCAAAATCAAAAGCTAAGTTGAGGAAGTTGATCAGAATTAAGAAAGTCTATGATATTTATAAAAATTTGATGAAAAAACTAAATGTTGAAAGAAGTAGACGTGTTTGGTGTAGGGCTTGGTTATTAAGAAGAAGTACAGTGCAGCTAGGGGCAAGTCACTTTTTGGACCAAGAACTAAGATTGGAAGACCCAGCATGTTTTAAAAATTTTGTGAGAATGGATAAAGACCAGTTTGATAAATTATATGATATTGTAAAATCAAAAATTTCTAAAGCAGATACTGTAATGCGAAAATGTATACCATCAAAACACAGATTAATATTAACATTACGATACTTGGCCACTGGTGAATCCTACACAAGTTTGTCTTATACTATGCGTATATCATTAAGTGCTATTTCACAAATAATACCCAATGTGTGCGTTGCAATATATGAGGGTTTAAAAGAAATGTACTTAAAGGTAAATATATGCCTATAACATACACTAAAATGCTGCTTATATTTTTAATAACAAAATTTGTAGGTACCTTGTTCAGCAAAGGAATGGAAAGATGTTTCAAGAGCATTCAAAGAATTATGGAATATACCAAATACTTTGGGGGCCTTGGATGGAAAGCACATTGTATTTAGAGCCCCCAAATGTGCAGGTTCACATTATTACAACTATAAAGGAAACCATAGTATTGTATTACTTGCTATTGCAGATGCTAACTACAACTTTTTATATATAAATATAGGCACTAATGGAAAAGTCAGTGATGATGGTATGTAAATATATATTATTAATGCGGACATTGTGAGTAAAATATTTTATACTGTAGGTGTTTTTAATGATAGCGATTTAGCCTACGCCATAAAAAATAATACATTAAATATACCTGCCGATGAACCTTTGCCCACTATGAATGTGCCTGTTCCATATGTCTTTCTGGCGGATACTGCTTTTCCTTTACAAAAACACATCATGAAGCCATTCCCATTGAAAAATATGACCAAAGAGGAACGAATTTTTAATTATAGATTGAGCAGAGGAAGACGCGTAATTGAAAATACATTTGGGATATTGGCAAATCGGTTTAGGATATTACTGATACCGATTCCATTGTGTAGGGATAAAGTTGTGATTATTACACAAGCATGTTGTGCATTACACAATTATCTAAACAATAATTCAATGAATGCAAGTATTGTAGACGACAATAACTTACAGTTACACAGTATTCGTTTAACATCAGGAAGAGCAAACACTGAAGTTTTACATGTTCGGGATATATTCAAAGAATATTTTAACAATGTAGATGTGTTAGAGTGGCAAAACAACATGGCTTAAAATAAAAATGAACTTGTACAAAGATATTGTTTTATTGTCTCCTCTCTTATGTTTAACAAAAAAAACTCTTACATATATTTTAAAATAAAGTGCATTCTATATCTTTTCTGCAAATATAAAACATAAATGACATTACTTCATTATTGAATCTCATTCTCATCTATAGTATTTTGAATTACCTGTACAATTTCTCTTTTACATTTTTTATAGGATGGTTTGTTATTATACACATCTATTAATTCATGGCCAATAAATTCTATAAATGATCTTAGGTCATCCGGAAGATGTTTTGCACCACGATCGTCTTGACCTACTTCATTTAAAGCCTTCACAAACGCAGCTTCTACCACACTAGATTGTGATAAATCACTCTTCCCTCTCTTCCTTGTCTTTGGCGTATTTTTCCAATTGCTGTCACTATTGATACTTAACGATTTTGAATGGGAAGATTCACATTCTATTGTAAATGAAGCTGGAGACAAGGCATCTGTTTCAACAATCACTTCATTTCCGTTTTCATGATGGTCATCCTCCGTATTAAAAAACCCTTCCTAAAACATGTTACACTAATTAACTTCATATTAAATTATTTCGATACAATTCCTACCCAACCACTTATCTCAACTGTTGTTTCTTGACTGTTTGGTACGGGCAACAATTTTTGAGTTGCCGAAACATTTAAATTAGATTCTCCTTTGTCTTTTTTTCTATATGGTAATAAAAAAGTTAAAGAATCATATAACCACCAATTGGGTTTTACGCATTCTTCTGCACCAGATCCACTAGCAGGAATCACTTTTTTTTTCCTCGTTACTTCTAAAAATTGACTTCTTAGATTATTAATTTTTTTTAGTATTTCCTCTGTTGAATATTGTTCTTTAAAAGTGCATTGCAAGTCTTCTTTTATCGCTTCAAGTGCTTTGTGCCTTAATAATTGGTTATGATAACTTGGCAAATCTTGCTGTTAAGAAATAGTATTAATAAAATAGTATTTATAAATATTTTATTTATCCTAACCTTATAAAGTACCGGTTGCAATTCATACAGTGACACCAGTCTTTTTGTAATTTCTGCTTCCCACTTTTTCGGCATATTTATATATACTCACTAAAACAATGAAGCTAAATATGAAGTTTATATTTAATCATTCATTTGTACTCACCTAATTCTCGAAACAATAAAAGTGAAACAAACAAACAAATTTCGCATACAATTACCGATAACGCTCAACCGTACATAACCTAACTTCATTTCCAATAATATACCACAATATACTGACTTTGTATTTATTTTCCGATGTTGGCCAATATGCCAAAAGTACTTCTGCGCATGTTCTAGATTTAATTTAGAAACAAAAATAGGACAGGATCTAGTTTTTAAAATAGTATAGTATCTAGACTATCTAGTATAGTTTTAAAACTTGGAAGCATGTTTGTGATTTACATGATACTTCTTCTGACTATTTTTTCTAGTTTCTAGATAATAGTATAGAAAAAGGATGAAAATAGCATGGTGTAAAGTGGCCTTTACAAACCTCAAGTAAAATGTCAATCGAATAACAATGCTTGACATTTGTAATATAAGTGCAGTTCAATTAACGACATACGATTTAGGATTCAGAAATGACTCGATTACAAATTATCCTGATCGCTCGATATAACGGGTGTTCAGAAACATTCGAAGTCAAAGTAGTCCTTGAAAATATGAAGTCATGTCTGAGATAGATTGATACATTTACTTAATACAATTTTATAGGTTATCAAATTAGTATCAGATACTTAAGTAAAGATTCTGACAATTTTTGACAGACAGCAGTTGACATTTAATAATTATTACAAATCAGATACCTAAGTAAAGATATACGATTTTTTGTTCAGAGCCCACTTGACTTCGAATGTTTCTGAACACCCGTTATATATACCTGAATTACCTACCTGTTTTGTTATTAAGTTATCAAAGTTTTACCTTTAAGTTATCTCTGGTTTTGCTGACTACTCCAAATAAAAACTCAACCTTGCAAGTGGTATATTCCAATTTTACTTCAGAGCTAAAAATGCTTCAAGAAATTATTAAATTTGATGAGAATAATGCAACAACTTTGAAAAATTCAAGTGATGTAAAAGAAGAATTCCAGGATGAATATTATACAGATAATAAAGTATGCGTCTCTGGAACTACCATTAATATATGCAATACTGAATTAGATGCGTACTTGAAGTATGACGAAATAGGAAAATATGAAATGCTAAACAACATCAAAGCAGACTTACTAGTATCATCTGAAGTAAATGATACAGTAAGCAACAATACTAAAATAGATGAAATTTCTTCTGTTGATATCCGAATTGAATTCTGTAATGAATTGTCATGTAAGTACATTTGTGTTCTTATCATAACAGTACACACTGACCACATCCATAAAACTTGTTCGTTCTAATGTAGACCCGAAATTTTTTATTTGTAATAGTAGATATTTTAAATTAAGTATGTAGTTTATTTATAACAAATATCCTAATCCATTATTGTGATAAAAATAATTGATTTATAATAAAATATACAACTATATACCTAAGATTATTATTCAATTTTTTATATTATAAACAAAATTGAAGATATTTTAGTTTACCATGAATATTTGTGTATTTTAGTAATCCAATACCTACACTTATATAATAGATTAATCAGAAACTTATTCCAACATTTAAAGCACTTCCATTTCTAATTCTATCATTGTTGTTTATTGAATTGAATGAATGAATTTGTTTAACAGTTTGCAACCATTGCCACAAAGTCTATCAGGATTATTGTACCAAATGTAGAATGCTCGTGCATATTTTGAACAAAAGACCTTCTCATAATACATACAAGAGAGTAAGAGAATTACCAAAATGTATGCTAGAAACTAGAGAGTCAGTTGGACATTTGGGAATTTTTTCTTTAAATGTCGTACCTGTGAATGTAAGATTTGGTCCATTCACTGGACTTAATTGTACAAGACTGCCTTTGATGATAAAAGGAGGAAGTTTTGTGGTTAGCGATGATCAATCGGAGCATCTGAATTGGATGCAGTATATCAACCCTGCCAGAAATATTTATGAACAAAATTTATTCCCAATTCAAAATCGAGGCAAGCTATATTATTATAGCACTCGTAGAATCCAGGAGGGTGAAGAGCTATTGGTGTATTTTGGTGAAGAATACATAGATAATCTGATTAAAAATGTGAAAATGGATTTTCTTCCCATTGCAAATGAGGATGTTAAAAATGTATTTGCTTGCACTTTTTGTTGCCTGGGATTCAGTTTGAAAGAATATTTAGCTGAACACAAAGCTGTATATCATAGTGAAATTAAAGAAATGTTTTCTGTTGAAGGTAAGATGAATAATTTTAGTATTAAAAATTAATAGTTTTTGTAATTTTCACTTTACTCTGACGAGTTTCCATGGACAAGTCCATACATGAAATGCGTATCAGTTCATCTCGGCGTTCGTGTAGTGATTCATATTTGAGAGCTTCACAAATAGAAGTTCAATTTAGTGATGTGTCGATCCGGACGGATTCGTTCCAAAGGAACGAATCCATCCGTGGAACGAATCGAAATTGTAACTGTATGTCGTTCCTTTATATTTCGTTCCATCGAGATTATTCAATCTATAACCACGATAGAATGGCACGTCGTCAAGCATTTGTCGGTCGTTTCACATACTTGCTTACTAAGATATAAATTATAAATGTATATATTGTCCATGTATTTTTTCATAATGTTAACAAATCATTAATACATGAGTCTCTCTATTTATGTTTATTTTAACTTTTGGTTCTTATCTACTCCATCAATTATCACTTGTTTCAATAATATATATACAGGCTGATTCATTTTCGGCCCTCACCATGGGGATCTCTCTTATTATTGGAGATAGAGTATAGGTTTAAATTTGGCAAAGTTGTTAAATTTTGTGTTTGTTATAAATCCGTAAAGAAAATAGACCTGTGACAAATGACCTTCGTTATTTAAAAAAAAAACCGCGAAAACCCTATTTTCTTCTTTTACCTGTAGCACCGACATTTGGCCTTGTAGAGAAAAAATAAAAACACATCCTTGTGGCCATTTCTAAACCTCTATCCAGTGGTGTACTCTAAATTTTTATACGACGTTTCGTTTCTTTCTGGCCATCATCAACTATCTAATTTCTTATAGGCGCCATATTGGATTTAGACATCTTCAGAAAGAGTTTTTTTTTCTGATTTCAACCATGCTGACTAAAGTTTTTGACATTAGGTTTTATTTGAAAGAATAAATTATAAGATTAAATAAGGTAGCCTTTGGAATTTCAATCTGTTAAACATTTCATTTGTTGTTCATTAATAATACAAAAATGTCATACACTAACGAAGAGAAACGAGATATGATAAGTATTTTTTATTCAAATTCAACAGTATCGAGTACAAGATAACAAAAACATTAATAAAAATACATAGAAAAGTAAACAATTACAGTAAATGTTCAATTATCTGTCCATCTTCGGTAATGCACAGTGCCCAATTGTGCCTTCTGGCATTTTGTACTGCCCTTTGTATAGTTCTTCTAGGAACTGCATCGAAGGCATTCTGAAGTCTGTCTCGTAATTCTTCAATGTTTTGTGGCGCATCTACTTTATAAATATTATTTTTAACATATCCCCATAAAAAAAAATCTAGCGGACTTAAATCAGGTGATCTCGCAGGCCATTCAACAACTCCCTTATTTCCAATCCAACGGTTTGCAAACTCTTGATTTAAGAAATTTCTAACAACAGCTACATTGTGTGCTGGTGCGTCATCTTGTTGCCACCATAAATATTGTAATTGATTTAATGGGATATTGTCGTCAAGATAGTCAGATACGTATGTACGTAAAATGTTTAAATATCTTTCTCCATTTAAATGTTCTTCATACATAACTGGTCCTAAGAGACGATTTGCCAAAATACCCATCCAAACGTTTATTCCAAAACGATGTTGTGGTCTTCTAGCCCTGTTTTGTCGGGGATTTTGTACTGCCCAATAGTGCTCCGTATTTCTGTTGAACATTCCAGAATTTGTAAATTTTGTTTCATCTGACCAGATGATTTTGCTTAAAAAATTTTCGTCATTTTCTATCCTTCCCATTAACCAATTACAATATTCTAGCCTTCTCAAATTATCTTCAGGCAGTAAAGAGTGACTAACATGGATCCTGTATGGTTTAAACCTACTTTTATGTAAAGTTCTCCAAACTCTGGACTGGCACAAATTTAATTCTGACGCTACTTCGCGTGTAGAAATTGATGGATTATTATTTATCTATAAAAATACAAGATTAACATGAAATTTGAAAACACGCTTTTAATTTACCATTTGTAAAATATCTTGTCGATTTTCATTTAAATTCCTGTTGTCTTGACCATTACGCGGCTTAGTAAACGATCCATTCTCGACCAAATTTCTGTCGAGATCTAGAAAAATGGTACGATGAGACTGTTGTCGTTCTGGATATAATTGTAGATATCTTGTACTCGCTACTGTTGAATTTCGGTTCGAAGAATAAAAAATACTTATCATATCTCGTTTCTCTTCGTTAGTGTATGACATTTTTGTGTTATTACTGAACAATAAATGAAATGTTTGACAGATTGAAATTCCATGGCTATCTTATTTAATCTTATAATTTATTCTTTCAAATAAAACCTAATGTCAAAAACTTTAGGCAGCATGTGGTACTTGGTTGAAATCAGAAAAAAAACTCTTTCTGAAGATGTCTAAATCCAATATGGCGCCTATAAGAAATTAGATAGTTGATGATGACCAGAAAGAAACGAAACGTCCTATAAAAATTTAGAGTACACCACTGGATAGAGGTTTAGAAATGGCCACAAGGATGTGTTTTTATTTTTTCTCTACAAGGTCAAATGTCGGTGCTACAGGTAAAAGAAGAAAATGGGGTTTTCGCGTTTTTTTTTTAATAACGAAGGTCATTTGTCATAGGGCTATTTTCTTTACGGATTTATAACAAACACAAAATTTAACAACTTTGCCAAATTTGAACCTATACTCTTATCTCCAATAATAAGCGAGATCCACATGGTGAGGGCCGAAAATGAATCAGCCTGTGTATATATATATATATATGTCGTTCCATCAATCCTGCGTCCATACATTGATGATTTTGCATGTAATTCTGCGTCTAATGTATTGCTGCGTCCGTATACGGACGCAGAAATGGAAACTTCACAGACAACTCTCATTTGGCATACTTGATTGGCACAAAAATTTTTAGCGGGATGCAAAAATATCGATATGGTGTAAAAACACGAATAATTTAGTTCGCGAGAATTCGATTATTTTTGTGTGATGGCGCTGTAGTAGTGTACGTGTATATGTATATGATATTCATAATTCCGATTTTTCTGCGTCCAACCGACTTGGCAACGCTTAGGATCGCCTCGTTTACTGGTGCTTCCTACATTTGTGAGTAAACTGTTTGGGTAGTATTCGAATTTATTTCTAATCAAGATTCTTTAATAACAAGTAACGGTTACAGATACATATATAAATAAACTAAACTGCTTAATCTTAAATTATACATTTCGAATATATCTTCTACAGAAAGCAAGTGAAGCTGTGGAAATTCTTAAAGTCAATGAAAAGGATGTTACCGCATATAAGTTGCTAATGGAAACCATATTTTGTAGGCTTTTGTTATTAAATAGGAAAAGAGTAGGAGAATTGCAGCGAATGCCATTGCATCTTTATGAGAATGCTAATATTCATCAGAGTTATGAAGAGTTTAATGATACCATAACACCTACAGAGAAGATATTATTAACAAAATTTAAAAGAGTAGTAATTCGTGGTTAACGAGGCCGAGGCGTACCTGTTTTGTTTAGTACTGATTTACAGGATCATGTAAATATTTTAATTCAATTGCGCAGTAATTTTATCAATGACACAAATATATACCTGTTTCCCAAATTAAATACAAATAATCCTATTACTGGATGTCAAATTATGAAAAGACATACACAATTAAGTAAATTGAAAAATCCGGAAGCTATTACCTCTACAAGATTACGATAGCATCTTGCTACTTTGACTCAGATTTTTAACATGAATTCGAATGATATTGAACAATTAGCCACTTTTATGGGACACAAGTAATGTTCATAAACAAGTTTATCGTCTACCTGATGATGTATACCAAACAGCTAAGATATCTAAAATTCTAATGCTTATGGAAAAAGGTAAAGCAGGAAATTTTAAGGGAAAAGCTTTGGATGAGATAGAAATAAATTTGGACGACGAAAGTGTTGAAAATGTGAAGAAAATAGTGATAACGACGATGAAAAAAAAAGATAGAAGAAATTAGTGACTTAAGCCAAGAGGTGTAAGCTACTGCCTCAGTTAAATCGATCGTAACTGTTAGAAAAAGAACCTTAATCCATTGGACAGATGATCAAAAGAAACTAACTAAACTATTTTTTAAAACACACATAAATTCAAAAATTCCTCCCAAAAAAAGCGAATGTGAAAAATTAAGGGATAAATATCCTGAAAAATTCCATAATAAGTAGAGAACGGACATTCTTACCACATGACTCGGCGTAATTCAATGAAGTATTTGTTAGTCTTACCCGACCATCTGGTCCGTTGCGATTACAATGGACAACACAGCGATTGTATTCGGAGGATATATTCCATTAAACGCAATCCGCAATTGGAAATGTTTATAAACTTCGCCGAGTACATCCCGCCGTAATACAATGAAGTATTTGTGTTTGACTTTCTCGGCCACCTGATTTTTCGCAGCGTTAACAATGGACAACGGCTATTGATTCGGAGAACTTAGTCATGTGGTAAGAATGTCCGTTTTCTAATAATAAGTAGAGAACGGACATTCTTACCACATGACTCGGCGTAATTCAATGAAGTATTTGTTGTCTTACCCGGCCATCTGGTCCGTTGCGATTACAATGGACAACACAGCGATTGTATTCGGAGGATATATTCCATTAAACGCAATCCGCAATTGGAAATGTTTATAAACCTCGCCGAGTACATCCCGCCGTAATACAATGAAGTATTTGTGTTTGACTTTCTGGGCCACCTGATTTTTCGCAGCGTTAACAATGGACAACGGCTATTGATTCGGAGAACTTAGTCATGTGGTAAGAATGTCCGTTCTCTAATGACATAACTCATTGTTTGTTTGTAAATTCATCACTTTTGTTTATTATTATTATTTTAAAATAAAAACTTTTTTACTAAATTTAAATAATTAAAAAATTTTTTTTATTAATTTTAATTCAGAAAGATAAGCAATAGTAGCAATTCCATATTAAAAATGTATATAAACTAAAGAAAAATAATACCTTCTCTAAAATACGCCAATCCACGTAACTGCTATTTTTTAAAGAATTGCACAAATACTTACGAATATATTAAATATATGTAGATAATACGTAATATGAGATACGAAGTTTGACAACATAGCAGACGCAGAAAGATGTATTCAGTAAAATAAAAATACCTACCTCGGACGTAGAATTACAGGTTTCGTAAAAAGATATATCTGTTGATGCAGAAATAATAGTCACATGTATGGGCGCAATATTGATAAGAAAATGAAAACAAAAAATCCTTAATTTTTTTGTGTGGTTTTATAGTCCATTATAAGCGAATTAAAATACACATGTTTAAATAGGATTGAAATTGGGACCTATAAACTTTGTCCATTATATCCGTGTCCATTATAAGCGGATTATACTGTATATATATAATTATATATATATATATATATATATATATATATATATATATATATATATATATATATATATATGCATATATGCAATAGAAAAAGTGTAGATACATCAAACGATAACATATGGAGTAACTTTGATAATGAGATTTCGGAAATAAAACATCATTAAACCCTACTGCAGAAGCAATTAGTGAAATTGATAAATATGTTCAAGAATCCTTGTTAACTAGGAAACAAAATCCTCGTAAATGGTGAGAAGACAGCAAAAAATTTTATAAAAATTTATATAACTTCATGAAAAAATAATGTTTTTAAATTATAATGATAACTTGTATTAATGTAATTTTTGTACACCAGTACTATAAGTTTATATTTATTGTTTTGTATTTATTGTAAGACTCACATGAAAACATGTCAGTGTACAAGTAAATATAAAATATAAAATTAGTAGTTATACATTCTTTTCCTACATAAATATTATACATATACATACTCATGCAGCTCTTAAATAAATAAATAAAACAAACAGGCAATCACTCCGATGCAATAAAGCTAGATCGAAATGAATGTGTCACTTTGTCGGACTTTATAACTCCGATCGGCATTTAACATCGAGGTTGTTATAATCGTTCCAAGGAACGAATCTTCTGGACTCGTTCCATCTGCCGAATGGAACGAGAAGGAACGAGTCCACAAAAGGAACGATTTCGCCCATCTCTAGTTCAATTTTCAAATGAAAATACGAGATGCAATTAATTTTGACACGTTTTGAAACATACAAAAAAGGTTTAAAGTATATCAATGCGTTAAGCACGTATTACGCATTTGTTACAAATTGAACAGACATGCAATATACATATACCTGTAACTGTACACATGGACAATACACCTCGTATTTTCAGCATTTACTTCTGCTTAAGACACGTGTTTCTGCCATTTACTATTAGGCGTCATTATTTAAGCTAGTGAAGTAATTAAAGCTTAAATCGCCTATAAGGTATAGCAAATTTTGTCCTATCAGGTAGCACCATATAATATAGTGACATCTGACGGACGAAAGAGACTATGCCGAAAATGGCAACCCTTCCCTTGACCGGCTATGCCAGTACAGAAGGGAAGAAAATACGTATATAGGTGTAAGTCCATTAACACGATGCCAGATGGCAGTAAATATACAAAAAGGATTTAAAGTACATATATCAATACGTTAAGCACGTATTACGCATTTGTTACAAATGAAACAGACATGCAATATACTTATCTGTAACTGTACACATTTGCTATACCTTATAGGCGATTTAAGCTTTAATTACTTCACTAGCTTAACTGATGACGCCTAATAGTAAATGGCAGAAACACGTGTCTTAAGCAGAAGTAAATGCTGAAAATACGAGGTGTATTGTCCATGTGTACAATTACAGATATGTATATTGCATGTCTGTTTCATTTGTAACGTTTTGAAACGTTATCAACAACGTACGAAATCTACGTTTAAGTTAATGGTATTTTCGATATGTGCACTACCCTGCTGTCTCTGTAAATAATATCGTTTCGGTCTCATCGGAATATTGTGAAAAAGTTGAAAACTTATTTCTGGACATTTCTTCTTCATTGAAAGGTCCATAGCAGTACACCATAATTTTAAAGGTACATTAATAAAATTATAAATAACCAAACTTTTATCGCCCTGTATTTTTGAAAAAAAAACATTTTTTCGAAAATTATCTAATGACAAGAGAATCTTAAATAGTGCAAAGAATCGTCCCATAATTTTTGTTGAAAGTTTAGCAAACGGTATACATTCCGTTTACTAAAGCAGCTAATATCAGGTGACCGTTCGTTTCTAATCATAGAATAATGTGTCTAATTTTAGAGCTTGTCCAGTGTCCATTTTGCGAAATATATTTGGACGCGAAGGAATATTTGGAGCACCACATGGATTACTGTTATGAGACAAATGCCAGGTAAGACTAGTTTATTTTCATTTTTACCATTAGTTTAGTAAAAACGTTTCTAAACCGAGTAATACACAATCATAAATTACATGTATTTATTGAACAATAGCCCTTGAACGTGTATTACAGTAAATTTTATGTCAAATTTTTACACGTATTTCTACATTATAGAAATTTGTTGAAATAAATCCTGTTCTATTTTTCAAGGTCTTTCACGTGTATTTCCAGTGAATTCTAGGGATTATAGTTTTTGAAAATGGTTGAAAACGTAGATGTCATAGTGCATTATGACATTAGCATATGTCGCATGGTTTTGATTTTTATTTTTGTCACGAGTTTTAACGTTGTTGGGGTAATGGCGTTTATTATAGTAACAGCAACTGCTGCATCAGATACATTCTTTTTGGTTAAATATAAGTCTCTAATAAATTTAAAAAGACAACACAGGAGAAGTTGTTTCAGGTTACTCCAGGTACTGTCAATATTTTTTGCTATCTACCAACAACAAAATGTCATTCTCCTTTGTCATCCTTGAGTTCTAAGTATTTCGTGTATTGTGTCAAGCGCTTCAATTTTTACATGTATTTCTATGATGGTGTATTACATGCTTAACACACACAAATGTATGTATTTGCGGCGTTTTTCTCTGAATGATTTGGTATCGTGCGATCCAAAAAGATTGTCTGAAAAATACTGATTTCCCAAGGTAGATAGCTCTATAATTACTACCATTTACCTACGTGAAGTTAGCGCTATACAAAAATTAGTGAAAATCTGTTATTTTTCGTGTTTATTCCAATTTATTCTATTCATTGGCGTCCGTTTATTTTCTTGTTCTTTCATCGCAAATTTGTACCTATTGTAGTTAATCTATAAAAAAAAGTCTTTCTCAAGTTTGGCATGACTCCAATTTTATAAAATTTATATTTATTAAATTTTAATTTTTAGTTATAATGCCTCTAAGCTTGGATCAAGGGAAGTTCGTATAGGAAATACGCCTCCATATTTCCTAAATGGACAGCGCGATCCAAATGGGCAGTGAAAATATTTAATGTGGTTATGTATTGATGATTTAAATGCCGAATCCGTACAATGCGCTATATGCCAGGTCAACATTTCTCTGTTCCAAAACGTAGGCCCAAGTCTCATGGGCGAGAAGATCATACAAACGCACAAAATCAGCCTTTACAAAATTATATCTCTGGAATGTTACACCGTTAGATCTCCTAATGTTTGTAGTAATATCCTTCAATGGAATATTAATTAGAATGGAAGGGTGATGACGATCCTCCTCCACAAGACTATCGTCACATCTCTGTATCGAAGAAGATGCCAAATCTTCAGAGAAAATTACCAAATCCAATAGACGACCATTACAATTGTAAACATCATTGATTTGTACACAGTTGCAGAAATTTAAGAAATTGCCCACTTTGTTTGATCTTGGACATGGTTCAGGACAATCATCAAATTGTGTTTTATAAGGGCGGGTAACACCCAAGTTCACGACTGCATGTGGACATAATAAATGATTGACATTTGACATGTTGCTGTATTTCAGAGGTTTTAACCTATAATTCGGATTAATTTACTTTCAGATACTACGCACTTCCCTCAGAGGAGGACAAGCTAGAAGTAGAAAGGCGATCATCTATAAGAAGCAAACCCAAAAGATGGAAACGTGGAATGTACAAATGTACGCAATGCAAGTTCAGAACAGTGTACAGCGCCGACTTCAGACACCACACTAACAAGCATTACGTGATGAAAATGTACAAATGTGGAATTTGTGACAGAAGTTACAAAACGAGAGGATTTCTGAAGATGCACATAGAAAAAAATCATGCCGACAATGAAGGCAGTGACGTCAAAAAATATTCTAAATGTGACTATTTAAAAACTAATATTAAAAATATAAAAGGAAGATTTACACATTCACATGATGATAAAAAACATTGTCAATCCTCGAAATACAAATTTCAAAATAGAGACGAATGTCACTTAAAATCACTTCTAAAAATAAAACATCTGAACAGAGGCAAATATAAGTGCGCAAATTGCGAGTTTAAGACATATTACAGGACTTATTTAGAAATGCACATGAAAATGAAACATCTCACGATGGAAACCGATAATACACGCAGGAAATGTGAATTCATGACAAACTACAAGTCAGTCTTGGAAAGACACGTAAAAACAAAACATCTAAAACAAAATGATTATAAATGCACAGATTGTGAGTACCAGGCAAACAAGAAGTCAAGCTTAGAAGTGCACGTAATAACAAAACATCTAAAACAAGAGGATTATAAATGCGCAGAGTGTGAATATCAGACATCCAAGAAGTTGTACTTACAAGTACACATAAAAAGAAAACATGTGAAACAAAATGATTATAAATGCGCAGTGTGTGAATACCAGACAAACCTGAAGTCAAACTTAGAACGGCACGTAAAATCAAAACATCTGAAACAAAAGGATTATAAATGCCCAGAATGTGAATACCAGACAAACAACAAGTCAAACTTAAAAGTGCACATAAACACAAAACATCTGAAACAAAATGATTATAAATGCACAGAGTGTGAATACCAGGCAAACTACAAGTCAAGCTTAGAACGGCACTTAAAATCAAAACATCTGAAACAAAATGATTATAAATGCGCAGAATGTGAATACCAGACAAACAACAAGTCTAACTTAAAACTGCACATAAACACAAAACATCTGAAACAAAATGATTATAAATGCACAGAATGTGAATACCAGACAAACAACAAGTCTAACTTAAAAGTGCATGTAAAATCAAAACATCTGAAACAAAATGATTATAAATGCGCAGTGTGTGAATACCAGACAAACGTCAAGTCAAACTTAGAAGTGCACATAAAATCAAAACATCTGAAACAAAATGATTATAAATGCACAGAGTGTGAATACCAGACAAACTCCAAGTCGAGCTTAGTAGCGCACATAAAAACAAAACATCTGAAACAATATGATTATAAATGCGCAGAGTGTGAATATCAGACATCCAAGGAGTTGTACTTACAAGTACACATAAAAACAAAACATGTGAAACAAAATGATTATAAATGCGCAGAGTGTGAATACCAGACAAACTACAAGTCAAACTTAGAACGGCACGTAAAATCAAAACATCTGAAACAAAATGATTTTAAATGCGCAGAATGTAAATACCAGACAAACTCCAAGTCAAGCTTAGAAGTGCATGTAAAATCAAAACATCTGAAACAAAACGATTATAAATGCACAGAATGTGAATACCAGACAAACCACAAGTCAAACTTAAAAGTGCACGTAAAATCAAAACATCTGAAACAAAATGAAATCGCGGATGGTTTCCTGCCTGCTCGCCAGAGGCGCTCGAAATCGAGATTAAATTGTCCCATTAATGTGACCCCCCCTGGTAAATAATCTATGAGGTTAGGTTTATGTCACTTTAAAATATTCACAACTCCTACTAATAAGCTTTATGTTGTTATTATACCGCATGTGTCAAATATCATTAGGCATAGGGAATACGTATGAGTACATACGATGTATATGTATATGGAAAAGCCGATCCAATGCCGGCGAAGACCGCGACGGCCGGCAACGATTGTCTCCGATTGTTTCGCAAATACAAGTTGGCAGTAATCATTTGACCATCGATATAGGTACTTGTAATGCGTTCTAAAATAACATTTACGAATTGCAAGGGATTTGCTTTTCTTATTTCTTTCAGTAGATGCAGGAAATTTTTAAGCTGCGGTGCGTCGAATAAACAAAAGCGTAATTCTAATAAAATTAAAGAATAATCCTAATAAAATAAATAAAAAAGGATTCTAAAAATTATAATAAATTATACCAGAGGTTCAAAAATTCCTCCTTGCACAGCAAGGCATTGTCCTAGGCGGTCGTAGAAATTAGCTCTTACATTTGCTAATATGTCGGCAGTTAATGAATTCGCAGCCTCAGTTATTTTTTCTTTCAAGGCAACTAGATTTTCTGCTCTACCAGCTTCATGAGTATAAACAATATTTTTTTTAAATATCCCCGCAAAAAGAAATAATTTGGAGATAGATCAGGAGATCGCGGGGGCCATTTAATGCTTCCTGTTCCTAGTATTTCCTAGAAATTCCTTTACCCTCACTGCATTATGTGCTGGACAGCCATCATGTTGAAACCAAACGATTTCCTGATTTATTCCAATGTTTTGAATGGCGGGAAGTATTTGATTTTTCAGTAATTCGAGATACTTGTCGGCATTTAATATACCATCAATAAAATAGGGGCCTATAGAATGGTCACCTAAAATACCTGCCCAAACGTTTAGTTTTTGAGGATACTGAGTGCGATTTGCAAAATGCCGGTGTTGATTATTCGAGGCCCAATATCGAAGAACAGAGGGATTGTGCTTTCCGTGTAATAGAAAAGTTGATTCAACGGTGAAGAGAATATTTTTAACGAAATTTTCATCTCGATGTATCTTTTCCATAACGTCTTGACAAAACTCCATTCTCCGGAAATTGTCATCGGGAAATATTTCTTGAGTTTTCGAATATTTGAAACATTTTAATCCATTACATTTCCAAATACGTGAAATAGTTGTGTTACTTGCACCCAATTCCTCGGCAGCACTTCTAGAAGATCTCGTGTTATCAATTTCCACAATACTACAAATTAATACATCCCGCCGTTCTCTTTCCTCAATTTTTTGTGGTGATACCTCTCTTGGTTTGCATTTCGTACAGTTATTGAGGCAGAAACAAGTTTCCAATTTATTTATAATATTATAAATTGTTTGTCTGCAAGGTACAGACCGGTCTGCAAAAGTCAGCGCAAACAAATTCATGCGCTCCATTGCAGACTTGCCAGCATAAAACCATTTTACTAACTGAAGCTTTTCAGTGGGTGTATACGAGGTCTGGCTATTGTAAAAGGGTTTTATTTTAAAAATTATTCTACAATCGAATGCTCTCCTTCAATGTACTCCCCTCCCCTCGCCACACACCGTTCCATTCGTTTTTTCCATTGGTCAAAGCAATGCTGGAAGTCTTCTTTTGTAAGAGCATTTAGGAGCTCCGCCGATTTTCGCTTTACCTCTTCGATCGACTCGAACCGGGTTCCTTTTAAGGCAGACTTGATTTTCGGAAATAGGAAAAAGTCACAGGGTGCTAAATCAGGCGAGTACGTCGCGTATTCGAGCACTGGAGTGCCTCTAGCGGCTAAATAACGCTTCACAGAGAGCGCGTTATGGGCAGGTGCGTTGTCTTGGTGCAAGATCCCCGACTTGTTTTTCCACAACTCCGGCCGTTTCTTACGAACTCGCTCTCGCAGTGTTGCCAAAACTTTGAAATAGTAAGTTTGGTTTACAGTTTGACCCTGTGGAACAATTTCATTGATTTTGGTCACTGTTTGCGGAGTTGAAACAGACAGGTCGACCTGAACGTTGGTCATCTTCGGTGCTCTCTCGGCCTTCAGAAAACCGTTTATACCATTCGAAAACACGCGCACGAGATAGAGAATTCTCACCATAGGCCTCTTTCAACAACTTATAGCACTCAGTCGGAGTTTTTTTTAATTTAACGAATAATTTCACATTGATCCGTTGTTCGTGTTTTTCGTCACACATTGTTATCGGCACGAGGAAAAAACACGTTCGTTTCTAACCTCTATAGACAAAATACTACTACAGCGACAGACACGTGTTTTCGTACTGGAGTAGTAGACACTTCCAGGCCTTCCAGCTATCCAACGCTGCATTCATTTCCCCCCCTACCCTTCTAGGACGTCTTCTGCGCGCGCAGTCTCGTTATATAATAGCTAGACCTCGTAAAGAGCCATTATACGTTAATTTTATTGTACGCTTTCAAACTGTAACGGCCGCAGCTAGACTGAATGCAAAATTTCCAGTCAATCGGTATTGGAGACAATCGTCGGTCGTCGCGGTCTCCGCTGGCATTGGACTGGCTTTATCATGTACGTATACATTGTATGTACTCATACGTTGATTCTCTATGCCTAATGATATTTAACATACGGTTTATACTATATTATATATACAGATTGAACGAACAGAACCTTAGGGTCCATCCGATACTAGCGTTGCCAAATCAATAACGGGTGGGGATGCGAGGATGAATATAACTAGAGTGCACAGTCGAATGTATCAGTATATCAGTTCTCTCAGAGATTCGGAAGAGGTAGCGTCGATTGATCTGTTAGAACTTCGTTTATTTTTGTTATTATTGTTAGTGTTTTTTCTTTGTTTCTTGTTTTCTATTTCTAATTCCTATTGACGATATTATTTTTATGAAAATATTTAAAATGTCGAGTTATACAAAAGAGGAGCGTATTAACATGATTAAATGTTATTATTCATCTAGGAGTACCGATGAGGTTGTTGGGCGTTTTATCTTTTCTTTCCCTAATCGACCAGTCCCTACTAATCAAACAATATTAAATGCTGTACATAAGTTTGAAAATACAGGTTGTATTGCAGGTTGTTCACAATGTAATAAAGGCAATCGACGAGAACTACCACATTCTGAGGAAAGAATTGATAGAGAACTCAAAGTATGTGCTTTTGTCGAAGCTAATGAACCATGTTCGAGCCGTCAAATTTCTGAAGTTGTACACATTCCAAAGACTACAGTTAGGGATATTTTAAGAAGAAATAAATATAAATGTTTTAGATTAAATAAAAGTCAAGAAGTTCTCATAGGGGATTATGCAAGACGTCTGGAATTTTGTGAAACTATGAGAGAAAAATGTGACAGAAACGAAATTCTTTTGCAGAATATTTTGTTTACGGACGAATCATCGTTTGCACTTCACAGTCACCATAATCCTTCTGTCGTCCGATATTGGTCCCAAGAAAACAAACACCTAACTGTAGCCACCAAAACACAGTATCCTAGAAAACTGAACGTCTGGGCAGGTATTCTGGGTGATCAGATTATAGGACCATTTTTTCTAAACGGCAACCTTAATGGCGAAAGGTACCTACAACTTCTTGAAAATGACGTTATCCCTGCTGTACGTAACATAACTGATCATCTGGAGGATATTTGGTTTCAGCAAGATGGGTGTCCGGCTCACAACTCAAGGGTAGTTAAACAATGTCTTAATGATAATTACCCTGAACATGTCATTAGTACGTGGGGTAACATACTTTGGCCACCTCGATCACCCGATTTAGCGCCGACAGACTTCTTCTTGTGGGGTTATTTAAAAGAGACAATCTTTAGACATCCGCACGAAAGGCCCCAAACTTTAGACGAGCTGCGCAATAAATTAGAACAGGCATGCAATAGCATTCCAGTTGAAATGCTGGCTAATGTGCGGACATCATTTTATAACCGGTTAGATTATTGCGAATTGCAGCATGGAGGACTCTTTGAATCGTTTATTAAATAATTTCATTTTTTGTATTTATACAACAAAGTTTCTATTTATATTTAATTTGAAAAAATAAAAATACAAATTTGAAAAAATAAAAAAACAATATTTTTTCTTTCTCCCTTTTCTTGATAATTTTTTAGAATCTATTTTTACTTAAAAATTTTGTAGAATCGATAAATTTTATTATATTTTTAGAATTTTAATTTTGGTTTGATTCTTTATTAGAATTAGTTTTGTTTTGTAAAAAAATTAATAGCTATAGGTATATCAATATTTCTTGAACATGATTAATTATTTTTCCAATAACTTTACTTCCTTTACGCATTATTTAGTTCAATAGCGACAACAACGAACAGTCTGTACAAGCCGGCGTATGCTTCTAGAGTGACTGTGACAGTGTTGCCAGGGGAAATTTTTTTAATTCCCTAGACATTTGCAGAAAATTTCCCTAGATTTCCCTAGAATTTTTAAACAATTTTCAAGACGTACTTAAAAGCGGATTGGAGATTGCAGGTTATATAATACAAAAAAATTTAAAAAAAAACGATTACACAAATCATAAAAACAAAATATATATTTATATATTTTAATATAACAATAACTAATCTAGGTAACATAATATTAAATATACATATAACAAAGACAAACAATTTTTTAAAATAAATTCTATCATACTAAATACTATCATGCAATATATCAAATTTTTTAAATAAATCATTGTTGAGTTCGAAATTAAAACAACTGTTGCCCTTCATTAATGTTTTGCAATGTAAAATGCCACACAACGTTTCGGTGGATAACCGGTTACGGGTTTTGGTTTTATTTAAGTTAATTTGCGAAAATACACGCTCTGCAGTCGCACTAGAGTGTGGCAAACTAAATATATTAAATATAAATGTGCACAGCTTTGGATACATAAGCATGTCGTCGCCGGATTTAAGACTGGCAATTTTTTTCCAGAATTGTTCAACATTCAAGTCTCCAAATTGAGACAAATCTGTATTTCGTAACATTCGCCATTCCCTGTCTATCTCATTTAAATCATTGCCAACTAAATTCGGGAAATTAATGGCCATAGGTGCTATTGATTCATATTTTTTTGATATTACATCGATGGGTGAAATCATTTCGATTTGCTTTAAAATAATAATTGATCTATTCTTTTGGTCGAACCTCTGATATATTTGATGGCACCCTTCTATTAAAAAATCTAAACATCGCCGTCCAAAGTTCGCTAGTTCATTTATATTTAGCCCATGGGTATTATTAGCTATTTTACCCATAACAAAGGCACCTAAATAAATTTTCTCCAGGTTAACAAAATTGTCTGGATTTTTATATTCTACATTTTCAGTGGGCGTTCTATCGAGATAAGTCCTTTCTAAGTAACAATCTAGTAAAGATTTTAATGCAGTTTCTACATTTCTATATAATATGTGAATTTTAACGCCCTCAGACTGCATCTCTGTGTTTAAATTTGTGAAAAAAGGTAAAATATATTCTAGAAAATGAAAATATAATTTTATAGTGGGATTGTTGAGACCATTGAAAATATTTTTCGCTGTTATATCTTTATCACTTAATTGTGCATTTGTGAAATACAATTTTAAAGCATCGTATTGCTCTAAAAATTGTCTAACAACTGATAATAAAGATAACCACCTAGTCTGAGAGAGTTGTAGTATTTTATGAGGTTTTAAAGCTAAAAACTCTTGAAATTCTTTGAATTCACTCTGTCTTTTGTAACTGTATTGCAAATAGCTGTATGTATATATCCCTGACTAGTTCCTCAAGAGAAGAAAGTAGCTTTTCACAAGCATAATTAGCGCAAATATTAAAAGAGTGGCAAACACAATTAAATATAAATAAATCTGGGATATCTGCTTTTAACTTAGTAGATAGTGAATTGTGTTTGCCCATCATTGAACTTGCGTTATCGGCAGCAAAGCCTATCAAATTCTCTTTATAGTTAATATTATTTTTAACAAAATATTCCGTAATGCTATTATATAAAGATTCTGCTGTACCACTAGGCACTTTCAACAAACCGAAAAATAGGTCTTTGATGCTAGTGCCATCAAACACTCGCGCTACTAGCGCTAAATGTTTAATGGATCCTTTATCGGTAGATTCATCGACCATCAGTGAAAATTTATTACAAATTAATAAATTTATAGTTTTATCAAAACTATAAGAACCGATAACATTATTAACAATTACAGTTGCTTTTGTGAGGTTATTACTGTAATTTTGTGCGATCTCATAGTCGGTAAATGTGGTTCTTATAATTTCCGATAAATGATCTAATGCATTTAACGCAATATTATGCTCGGCTGCAAAAGCGGCGAATCTTACATCATCGGTTTTAATTTTCTTTTGAAGATCGACTGTTTGTAAAAAAGAAGATATATCAGTCAAAGACTGTTGTTTAGTTACAGAAGTTACTAATTTTGTATGTGCTTTTCCGTGCGCGTGTTTCAATATTTCTGATTTGCCACATATAAAATGCTTTTTACATGCCTTATGCATAATTTTGTCCTTTTTCGCTGCTTCGCAACCAGTTTTTAAACTGTGGGTTCCGCTCCCACCGAATATTGTATTTCTGTGCATAGGATTTTCTTTTTCTTTTCTTCGATATATTCTGTGCCTCCTCGGACGAAGAGGCTTATGAAAATTCAGATATATCCTTCACAGAAGATGGCCCGGCCTCTGATGACATATTGATCCTTTACTTACTGCATAAAAATAATTACAAATATATTTTAATTAATTGTTAAAATAAAAGCAAAATCTGAAATATTCACCTTTTTGAATGGAAACGCGCTTTTGATTCACTGCTTTAGAAAAAAACTTTTTATTTAAGAGATAGTAATAAGTGTATTCTTTAAAATACTAAAACTGTTCTTTGAGGCTGAACTGAAACTAGTCAATGTATTTTTGATACCTACTGACCGCTAATTAAAAATTCAAATAAAATTCTTGGATTGAATATATAAAAATATTGGGTAAAATTTGGGGGTAAGTACATAAGTAGTACAGTTTCCTCCTATTTTAGTTTTATTGCCATCAGCTGGTTATCTTTTATGTCATACTCATAAATAAAAAATGTTCAATAATTCGGGGTTTTATATTATTACTATCAATAATCCCCTTTTGTGTATAGAATTCGCACGTGTTACTTTAAAGTGCTAACATATACTTCTAGAACGTAATAAAGATATATTATTTTGTCTATTGTATTTTTATTAGAACAATATACATTATCTATAAATTCATAAATAGCCCCGCCCCGTACCATAAAATAATACATATTTACAAATATATGTAAATATGTACATATAGGAATTTATTACTCTGAAGTGATTCCTATATTACCCATAATTTATAGTTTTTATTACTATAAAATCCTCTTTTGTATATATTGTAATTCCCACGTGTTACTTTAAAAATGTAGTTCACAAAGGGTATTTTCTTTTGCTTTATATATTTAATATAACAATACGTTTATTTATTTCTTGAACATTTGCATACTAAATTTGTAGAATAGTCGTGCTTCATAAACAATAATATACATACACTTCTAGAAATAGGAATTCCAATCTTAATTATTTAATTTTCCTAAGTTACTTCTTGTTCAAGTTTTAACACATAAAATATGAGTATGTGTGTCATTATTACGGGTCATAAAAATCTATTGATTAGTTAATAAAAGTAACCACATCGTAATTCGGTATTAATTAGATGGGTTTGTAGGTATAAGATGAACGTATAAATTTGGAATGGTGCTTTTCAAAATAAAAACCACTCGCTATTGAGTTGCAATTAACAACTACTATGCGAAATTTTTGGGATCTTTGTATTTCGAGGTTTCCTTACATGATTCACAATATTTAAAGTTTCTACGTTAAGGGAATCCCCAACATATATACTGGAAATATTGTGACATAGCATAATTCCTTAGATTATAGCCTTATTTCGTAAAAATTCCCTTTTTCCCTAGCACCCACCTAAATTCCCTAGGTCTAGGGTAATTTCCCTAGCTCTGGCAACACTGGACTATGAGACGGATATCTTTGAACAGCGAGCGCGCTAGTGGCATCAACGCTAGTGATCGTTCTATCCCGTCCTCGTCTGTTTAATATCCACACATATGTACGCTCTATTCACTCGCACTCTTTGGGTCACTGCTTATCCCTAAGCATTCGCCCGGCCAATGTGTATGCATGATTTAGTTGTGAAAATAACTGACCTTACTTATAATATCGTTTTATAAATAAAATAGGGAGGAACTTGTAAATATGAACTTATTGTTAGCAACTTATTCGAATGACATTTGACAGAATCCAAGCTGACAACCATGCCCAGTTCTGGTAGCATAATATATTCACTTAATAGAGAGAAAAACTAGGATTATTAGGTATTATTGTAATTTATATGTTACTTGTTCCGAAGTAACTGTTTATCACGTGTCTCGTCTGTTATCGTGAAAGACCCATATAGAACCTGCTCAAAGATCTTTGCAAAATTAGATAGAACGGAAATAGGGCTATAGTTTGACAACAATGACTTATCTCTCTCTCTATTTTTTTTTAACTATAATTTGGATTAATTTACTTTCAGATACTACACATTTCCCTTAGAAGAGGACAAGCTAGAAGTAGAAAGGCGGGCATCTATAAGAAGCAAACCCAAAAGATGGAAAAGTGTAATGTACAAATGTACGCAATGCAAGTTCAGAACAATATACAGCGCCGACTACAGACGCCACACTAACAAACATTACGAGATAAAAATATACAAATGTGGAATCTGTGACAGAAGATACAAGACAAGGGGATTTCTGAAGATGCACGTAGAAAAAAATCATGCCGAGAATGAAGGCAGAGAGTTCGAAAAATACTCTAAATGTGACTATTTCAAAGCTAATATTAAAAATGTAAAAGGAAAATCTCTACATTCACATGATGGTAAAAAACATTGTCAATCCTCGAAATACACATTTCAATATAGAGACAAATGTCACTTAAAATCACTTCTAAAAATAAAACATCTGAACAGAGGCAAATATAAGTGCGCAAATTGCGAATTTAAGACATATTACAGGACCTATTTAGAAATGCATATGAAAATGAAGCATCTTACGATGGAAACTGGTTATAAATGCATGAAGTGTGAATTCAAGACAAACTACAAGTCAGTCTTGGAAAGACACGTAAAAATAAAACATCTTAAACAGAATGATTATAAATGCGCAGAGTGTGAATATCAGACATACAGGAAGGCATACTTACAAGTACACATAAAAACAAAACATCTAAAACAAACAGATTATAAATGCGCAGAATGTGAATACCAGACGAACTATAAGCGAAGTTTTAAAATTCACGTAAAAGAAAAACACCTTAAACAAAAGGATTATAAGTGCTTGAAGTGTGCATTCAAGACAAACTACAAGTCAACCTTAGAAAGACACGTAAAAATCAAACATCTTAAAGTATTCGATTATAAATGTGCAGATTGTAAATACCAGACAAACTACAAGTTAAACTTACAAAAGCACATAAAAACAAAACATCTGAAACAAATTTATTATAAATGCGCAGAGTGTGAATACCAAACGAACTACAAGCAAAGTTTAAAAATTCACATAAAAACAGAACATCTGAAACAAAACGATTATAAATGCGCAGAGTGTGAATACCAGACAAACCACAAGTCAAACTTAAAAGTGCACGTAAAAACAAAGCATGTGAAACAAAATGATTTAAAATGCGCAGAGTGTGAATACCAGACAAACTTCAAGTCAAACTTAGAACGGCACTTAAAATCAAAACATCTGAAACAAAATGATTTTAAATGCGCAGAATGTAAATACCAGACAAACTCCAAGTCAAGCTTAGAAGTGCATGTAAAATCAAAACATCTGAAACAAAACGATTATAAATGCACAGAATGTGAATACCAGACAAACCACAAGTCAAACTTAAAAGTGCACGTAAAATCAAAACATCTGAAACAAAATGAAATCGCGGATAGTTTCCTGCCTGTTCGCCAGAGGCGCTCGAAATCGAGATTAAATTGTCCCATTAATGTGACCCCCCCTGGTAAATAATCTATGAGGTTAGGTTTATGTCACTTTAAAATATTCACAACTCCTACTAATAAGCTTTATGTAGTTATTATACCGCATGTGTCAAATATCATTAGGCATAGGGAATACGTATGAGTACATACGATGTATATGTATATGGAAAAGCCGATCCAATGCCGGCGAAGACCGCGACGGCCGGCAACGATTGTCTCCGATTGTTTCGCAAATACAAGTTGGCAGTAATCATTTGTCCATCGATATAGGTACTTGTAATGCGTTCTAAAATAACATTTACGAATTGCAAGGGATTTGCTTTTCTTATTTCTTTCAGTAGATGCAGGAAATTTTTAAGCTGCGGTGCGTCGAATAAACAAAAGCGTAATTCTAATAAAATTAAAGAATAATCCTAATAAAATAAATAAAAAAGGATTCTAAAAATTATAATAAATTATACCAGAGGTTCAAAAATTCCTCCTTGCACAGCAAGACATTGTCCTAGGCGGTCGTAGAAATTAGCTCTTACATTTGCTAACATGTCGGCAGTTAATGAATTCGCAGCCTCAGTTATTTTTTCTTTCAAGGCAACTAGATTTTCTGCTCTACCAGCTTCATGAGTATAAACAATATTTTTTAGATATCCCCACAAAAAAGAAATAATTTGGAGATAGATCAGGAGATCGCGGAGGCCATTTAATGCTTCCTGTTCCAGTCTCCGACAGGAAAAGTATTTCCTAGAAATTCCTTTACCCTCACTGCATTATGTGCTGGACAGCCATCATGTTGAAACCAAACGATTTCCTGATTTATTCCAATGTTTTGAATGGCGGGAAGTATTTGATTTTTCAGTAATTCGAGATACTTGTCGGCATTTAATATACCATCAATAAAATAGGGGCCTATAGAATGGCCACCTAAAATACCTGCCGAAACGTTTAGTTTTTGAGGATACTGAGTGCGATTTGCAAAATGTCGGTGTTGATTTTTCGAGGCCCAATATCGAAGAACAGAGGGATTGTGCTTTCCGTGTAATAGAAAAGTTGATTCAACGGTGAAGAGAATATTTTTAACGAAATTTTTATCTCGATGTATCTTTTCCATAACGTCTTAACAAAACTCCATTCTCCGGAAATTGTCATCGGGAAATATTTCTTGAGTTTTCGAATATTTGAAACATTTTAAACCATTACGTTTCCAAATACGTGAAATAGTTGTGTTACTTGTACCCAATTCCTCGGCAGCACTTCTAGAAGATCTCGTGTTATCAATTTCCACAATACTACAAATTAATACATCCCGCCGTTCTCTTTCCTCAATTTTTTGTGGTGATACCTCTCTTGGTTTGCATTTCGTACAGTTATTGAGGCAGAAACAAGTTTCAAATTTATTTATAATATTATAAATTGTTTGTCTGCAAGGTACAGAACGGTCTGCAAAAGTCAGCGCAAACAAATTCATGCGCTCCATTGCAGACTTGCCAGCATAAAACCAGTTTACTAACTGAAGCTTTTCAGTGGGTGTATACGAGGTCTGGCTATTATAAAAGGGTTTTATTTTAAAAATTATTCTACAATCGAATGCTCTCCTTCAATGTACTCCCCTCCCCTCGCCACACACCGTTCCATTCGTTTTTTCCATTGGTCAAAGCAATGCTGGAAGTCTTCTTTTGTAAGAGCATTTAGGAGCTCCGCCGATTTTCGCTTTACCTCTTCGATCGACTCGAACCGGGTTCCTTTTAAGGCAGACTTGATTTTCGGAAATAGGAAAAAGTCACAGGGTGCTAAATCAGGCGAGTACGTCGCGTATTCGAGCACTGGAGTGCCTCTAGCGGCTAAATAACGCTTCACAGAGAGCGCGTTATGGGCGGGTGCGTTGTCTTGGTGCAAGATCCACGACTTGTTTTTCCACAACTCCGGCCGTTTCTTACGAACTCGCTCTCGCGGTGTTGCCAAAACTTTGAAATAGTAAGTTTGGTTTACAGTTTGACCCTGTGGAACAATTTCATTGATTTTGGTCACTGTTTGCGGAGTTGAAACAGACAGGTCGACCTGAACGTTGGTCATCTTCGGTGCTCTCTCGGCCTTCAGGAAGCCGTTTATACCATTCGAAAACACGCGCGCGAGATAGAGAATTCTCACCATAGGCCTCTTTCAACAACTTATAGCACTCAGTCGGAGTTTTTTTTAATTTAACGAATAATTTCACATTGATCCGTTGTTCGTGTTTTTCGTCACACATTGTTATCGGTACGAGGAAAAAACACGTTCGTTTCTAACATCTATAGAAAAAATACTACTATAGCGACAGAAACGTGTTTTCGAACTGGAGTAGTAGACACTTCCAGGCCTTCCAGCTATTCAACGCTGCATTCATTTTCCCCCCTACCCTTCTAGGACGTGTTCTGCGCGCGCAGTCTCGTTATATAATAGCTAGACCTCGTAAAGAGCCATTATACGTTAATTTTATTGTACGCTTTCAAACTGTAACGGCCGCAGCTAGACTGAATGCAAAATTTCCAGTCAATCGGTATCGGAGACAATCGTCGGTCGTCGCGGTCTCCGCGGTCTCCGGTCGCGATTGGACTGGCTTTCTCATGTACGTATACATTGTACGGGGGAAGATCAGTAAGTACCCGTGTTTGAAGACAGGTGGCGCTGCTGAGGGAAGTTGGCATTACCGTCGTGTACTACCATCTGTCAGACAACACCATAATAAATTTCAGACTGATTCATAGATTAGTTTTTATTTGGCAGCCAGTTGTATCACACGTGTTTCGTGTTTCTCGATCAAATGGAAAAAGAGCAATATCGATCCGTAATTCGCTTTTTATTTTTGGATGGAAAAACATGCGAAGAAATAAAAGCGAAGTTGGATGCTGTCATGGGGACCCTTCACCATCTAAGACAACCGTAAGATATTGGTTCAACGAATTTAAACGTGGTCGTACATCTGTTTTTGATGAGGAGCGCCCAGGCCGCCCGGCAGACGTGGTTACCGAGGAAATCGTTGAAAAGGTCCACGACATGATTCTCGCTGATCTCCGAACGAAAGTGCGCGAAGTAGCAAAGGCCGTAGGCGTGTCGTACGGAACGGCAATTAATATTTTACATGATAAGTTATCGGTGAGAAAGGTGTCGGCTCGATGGGTGCCGCGATTGCTTACGGTGGACAACAAGCGGATACGGTTGTCAATGTCGAAGCAGTGTTTGGACCTCTTTAAGAGAAATTCGCAGGAGTTTTTGCGTCGAGTCGTCACCGTTGATGAAACCTGGATCCATTATTATACGCCAGAGTCCAAGCGACAGTCAAAACAATGGATTTTTCGAGGTGAATCTGCTCCGAAGAAGGCAAAGACGGTCCCGTCGGCCGGAAAGGTCATGGCCACGATTTTTTGTGATTCCAACGGAATAATCCTCATGGACTTTTTGCAGAAAGGAAGAACGGTCACGGGGCAGTACTACAGTGAATTATTGGGCCGATTCGATATAAAATTGAAGGAGACACGGCCCCATTTGGCTAAGAAAAAAGTGCTGTTTCACCACGATAATGCACCAGCACATTCATCCAGAATTGTCGCGGCAAAGTTGCATGAACTGCACTACGAATTGCTGCCGCACCCACCGTACTCGCTTGACTTGGCTCCCTGCGACTTCTTTCTGTTCCCCAACATGAAAACGTGGCTCGGGGGAAAAAGATTCAGCTCAAACGAGGAGGTTATCGTCGAGACAGAAGCGTATTTTGCAAAGTTTGACAAATCGTATTTTTTGGAGGGGTTAAAGAAATGGCAGAAACGTTGGGAAAAGTGTATTGTACTAAAAGGTGATTACGTTGAAAAATAAAAAAAAAATTGTGAAAAACTTGCGTCTTCTTTCCTAACACGGGTATTTATTGATCCACCCTTGTATGTACTCATACGTTGATTCTCTATGCCTAATGATATTTAACATACGGTATATACTATATTATATATACAGATTGAACGAACAGAACCTTAGGGTCCATCCGATACTAGCGTTGCCAAATCAATAACGGGTGGGGATGCGAGGATGAATATAACTAGAGTGCACAGTCGAATGTATCAGTATATCAGTTCTCTCAGAGATTCGGAAGAGGTAGCGTCGATTGATCTGTTAGAACTTCGTTTATTTTTGTTATTATTGTTAGTGTTTTTTTCTTTGTTTCTTGTTTTCTATTTCTAATTCCTATTGACGATATTATCTTTATGAAAATATTTAAAATGTCGAGTTATACAAAAGAGGAGCGTATTAACATGATTAAATGGTATTATTCATCTAGGAGTACCGATGAGGTTGTTGGGCGTTTTATCTTTTCTTTCCCTAATCGACCAGTCCCTACTAATCAAACAATATTAAATACTGTACATAAGTTTGAAAATACAGGTTGTATTGCAGGTTGTTCACAATGTAATAAAGGCAATCGACGAGAACTACCACATTCTGAGGAAAGAATTGATAGAGAACTCAAAGTATGTGCTTTTATTGAAGCTAATGAACCATGTTCGAGCCGTCAAATTTCTGAAGTTGTACACATTCCAAAGACTACAGTTAGGGATATTTTAAGAAGAAATAAATATAAATGTTTTAGATTAAATAAAAGTCATGAAGTTCTCATAGGGGATTATGCAAGACGTCTGGAATTTTGTGAAACTATGAGAGAAAAATGTGACAGAAACGAAATTCTTTTGCAGAATATTTTGTTTACGGACGAATCATCGTTTGCACTTCACAGTCACCATAATCCTTCTGTCGTCCGATATTGGTCCCAAGAAAACAAACACCTAACTGTAGCCACCAAAACACAGTATCAGGTTATTGCGAATTGCAGCATGGAGGACTCTTTGAATCGTTTATTAAATAATTTCATTCAAGTTTCTATTTATATTTAATTTGAAAAAATAAAAAACAAATTTGAAAATATAAAAAAACAATATTTTTTCTTTCTCCCTTTTCTTGATAATTTTTTAGAATTTATTTTTTACTTAAAAATTTTGTAGAATCGATAAATTTTATTTTATTTTTAGAATTTTAATTTTGGTTTGATTCTTTATCAGAATTAGTTTTGTTTTGTAAAAAAATTAATAGCTATAGGTATATCAATATTTCTTGAACATGATTAATTATTTTTCTAATGACTTTACTTCCTTTACGCATTATTTAGTTCAATAGCGACAACAACGAAAAGTCTGTACAAGCCGGCGTATGCTTCTTGCTTCTGAGACGGATATCTTTGAACAGCGAGCGCGCTTGTGGCATCAACGCTAGTGATCGTTCTATCCCGTCCTCGTTTGTTTAATATCCACACATATTGCTATGTATTGTGATGTTGATTGCTTATTAATTTATATTGAGTTCACAATCCACGGTAGCTTTTCCGGACTAGACTCAGTTGGGCACCTTCCTTGAGCTTCTTAATCTTCAGGGCTTATTCTCACGAATATGTGGTATGGAAGAAAATAATAGGTGTTAAATCAAGAAATAAAACTAACATCAACGCCACATACATATAATATTCAAAAAAAGAAAAAAAGAAAAATTCTACCTTATCAAGTATAAGGCAGGATTGTGACTTTATTCGCCGCAAACTTAGAGGAAAACTTGTGTAAATTATGACTTGTACACGAGATAAAAAAACCTCTTAAATGAATCCCGAACAAAGATTTAAATATAAATATAAACAAAATTTATCAGCTGTCATCAATTACATTACCCCCTCAAATCAAACGTCAAAATAGAACTTTCTCTATTTTCACACGCATCAAAAACTAAATTCATGCATACAAATAACACGAAGCAAAAACTAACCCCACCTTCTATCGTTCTAGAACATTTTATTTAACCAAAACCAAAAAAAAAAGATCTGATAAGTTTTCTAGATATTTTCTGATTACAAAAAAATATAACAAACTAAAATTATGAATTTAAGAAGCTTCTGGTTGCAATAGAATTATCAAATTTACTGAACTCCTTATTGTAACACACTTATTTCTAAATACGTAAATATAACATTTGGAATTTACTGCAAGTGAGAATTAATGAATATTAAATCACATTCTTACATGTAAATGTCGACTTATTTAATGCGTTCGAAACTACAATCCGACAAACTAAGTTTGTACTAGTATGCAGAACACACCCTTTCGCGACAACGAACTTCCTGGTGATTAGGTTAATTAAGAATTAAGAAATACTGAAAAAACAAGTCTATCAACGGGAGGAAACGCACAGACGACGTTTCGTTCTAGTTGGAACTTTTCAATGTACGGTATTCCCTCGATGACGGATATTGCTTTTTCATTTCTATACTTTCTGTGTATATAGTTAACATTTGGAATTTACTGCAAGTGAGAATTAATGAATATTAAATCACATTCTTACATGTAAATGTCGACTTATTTAATGCGTTCGAAACTACAATCCGACAAACTAAGTTTGTACTAGTATGCAGAACACACCCTTTCGCGACAACGAACTTCCTGGTGATTAGGTTAATTAAGAATTAAGAAATACTGAAAAAACAAGTCTATCAACGGGAGGAAACGCACAGACGACGTTTCGTTCTAGTTGGAACTTTTCAATGTACGGTATTCCCTCGATGACGGACATTGCTTTTTCATTTCTATACTTTCTGTGTATATAGTTAACATTTGAACGCATTAAATAAGTCGACATTTACATGTAAGAATGTGATTTAATATTCATAAATTCTCACTTGCAGTAAATTCCAAATGTTAACTATATACACAGAAAGTATAGAAATGAAAAAGCAATGTCCGTCATCGAGGGAATACCGTACATTGAAAAGTTCCAACTAGAACGAAACGTCGTCTGTGCGTTTCCTCCCGTTGATAGACTTGTTTTTTCAGTATTTCTTAATTCTTAATTAACCTAATCACCAGGAAGTTCGTTGTCGCGAAAGGGTGTGTTCTGCATACTAGTACAAACTTAGTTTGCCGGATTGTAGTTTCGAACGCATTAAATAAGTCGACATTTACATGTAAGAATGTGATTTAATATTCATTAATTCTCACTTGCAGTAAATTCCAAATGTTAACTATATACACAGAAAGTATAGAAATGAAAAAGCAATGTCCGTCATCGAGGGAATACCGTACATTGAAAAGTTCCAACTAGAACGAAACGTCGTCTGTGCGTTTCCTCCCGTTGATAGACTTGTTTTTCAGTATTTCTTAATACGTAAATATATTATTAAAATATACATACATTCATTTACATACAGTCATTTAATTCAAATTAAAAGTTTTAAAGACTCGTAAACAAACGAAAATTAATTTAACATCATCCAAACACTAATCAAAAAACACACACCGTAATTATTCAAAGTTTATATTGGATAAAATTAAGTTTTATCCAATTTCAAATAACACAACCTATCTGCATAAAAACTACCCAGTCTCTAAGGCATGATGAAGCAGGAAACAGCAAGCTACCCCTACCTAAACATAAAATATAAATCAAAATAACAATATATATATATATATATATATATATTATTATAACTTCCAGCTTGGCGCGAACTACGAACATCACATAGGCCCCTACATCCTACAGTCGTGGACAAAAATACACATTATAATAAATTTTTATAGTTATTTCTCTGGAATAAAAATATACATAAATACAATATTTTTTTATATCTTCTTTTGTTTCTTTCTACAGGAAAAATCCACGGCAATATGTACGCTCTATTCACTCGCACTCTTTGGGTCACTGCTTATCCCTAAGCATTCGCCCGGCCAATGTGTATACATGATTAAGTTGTGAAAATAACTGACCTTACATATAATATCGTTTTATAAATAAAATAGGGGGAACTTGTAAATATGAACTTATTGTTAGCAACTTATTCGAATGCAAGCTGGCAACCATGCCCAGTTCTGGTAACATAATATATTCACTTAATAGAGAGAAAAACTAGGATTATTAGGTATTATTGTAATTTATATGTTACTTGTTCCGAAGTAACTGTTTATCACGTGTCTCGTCTGTTATCGTGAAAGACCCATATAGAACCTGCTCAAAGATCTTTGCAAAATTAGATAGAATGGAAATAGGGCTATAGTTTGACAATAATGACTTATCTCTCTCTCTCTATTTTTTTTTTAACTATAATTTGGATTAATTTACTTTCAGATACTACACATTTCCCTTAGAAGAGGACAAGCTAGAAGTAGAAAGGCGGGCATCTATAAGAAGCAAACCCAAAAGATGGCAAAGTGTAATGTACAAATGTACGCAATGCAAGTTCAGAACAATATACAGCGCCGACTACAGACGCCACACTAACAAACATTACGAGATAAAAATATACAAATGTGGAATCTGTGACAGAAGATACAAGACAAGGGGATTTCTGAAGATGCACGTAGAAAAAAATCATGCCGAGAATGAAGGCAGAGAGTTCGAAAAATACTCTAAATGTGACTATTTCAAAGTTAATATTAAAAATATAAAAGGAAGACCTCCACGTTCACATGATGGTAAAAAACATTGTCAATCCTCGAAATACAAATTTCAATATAGAGACAAATGTCACTTAAAATCGCTTATAAAAATAAAACGTCTGAACAGAGGCAAATATAAGTGCGCAAATTGCGAGTTTAAGACATATTACAGGACCTATTTAGAAATGCATATGAAAATGAAGCATCTTACGATGGAAACTGGTTATAAATGCATGAAGTGTGAATTCAAGACAAACTACAAGTCAGTCTTGGAAAGACACGTAAAAATAAAACATCTTAAACAGAATTATTATAAATGTGCAGAGTGTGAATATCAGACATACAGGAAGGCATGCTTACAAGTACATATAAAAACAGAACATCTGAAACAATTTGATTATAAATGCGAAGAGTGTGAATACCAGACAAACTTCAAATTAAACTTACAAAAGCACATAAAAACAAAACATCTAAAACAAACAGATTATAAATGCACAGAATGTGAATACCAGACGAACTATAAGCGAAGTTTTAAAATTCACGTAAAAGAAAAACACCTTAAACAAAAGGATTATAAGTGCTTGAAGTGTGCATTCAAGACAAACTACAAGTCAACCTTAGAAAGACACGTAAAAATCAAACATCTTAAAGTATTCGATTATAAATGTGCAGATTGTAAATACCAGACAAACTACAAGTTAAACTTAGAAAAGCACATAAAAACAAAACATCTGAAACAAATTTATTATAAATGCGCAGAGTGTGAATACCAAACGAACTACAAGCAAAGTTTAAAAATTCACATAAAAACAGAACATCTGAATCAATATGATTATAAATGCGTAGAGTGTGAATATCAGACATACAGGAAGTTACACTTTCAAGTGCACATAAGGTCAAAACATCTGAAACAAAATGATTATAAATGCGAAGAGTGTGAATACCAGACAAACTTCAAGTTAAACTTACAAAAGCACGTAAAAACAAAACATCTAAAACAAACAGATTATAAATGCACAGAATGTGAATACCAGACGAACTACAAGCAAAGTTTAAAAATTCACATAAATACAGAACATCTGAATCAATATGATTATAAATGCGTAGATTGTGAATATCAGACATACAAGAAGTCATACTTACAATTGCACATAAAGGCAAAACATCTGAAACAAGGTGATTATAAATGCGCAGAGTGTGAATACCAGACAAACTTCAAGTTAAACTTACAAAAGCACATAAAAACAGAACATCTGAAACAATTTGATTATAAATGCGAAGAGTGTGAATACCAGACAAACTTCAAGTTAAACTTACAAAAGCACATAAAAACAAAACATCTAAAACAAACAGATTATAAATGCACAGAATGTGAATACCAGACGAACTACAAGCGAAGTTTTAAAATTCACGTAAAAGAAAAACACCTTAAACAAAAGGATTATAAGTGCTTGAAGTGTGCATTCAAGACAAACTACAAGTCAACCTTAGAAAGACACGTAAAAATCAAACATCTTAAAGTATTCGATTATAAATGTGCAGATTGTAAATACCAGACAAACTACAAGTTAAACTTAGAAAAGCACATAAAAACAAAACATCTGAAACAAATTTATTATAAATGCGCAGAGTGTGAATACCAAACGAACTACAAGCAAAGTTTAAAAATTCACATAAAAACAGAACATCTGAATCAATATGATTATAAATGCGTAGAGTGTGAATATCAGACATACAGGAAGTTACACTTTCAAGTGCACATAAGGTCAAAACATCTGAAACAAAATGATTATAAATGCGAAGAGTGTGAATACCAGACAAACTTCAAGTTAAACTTACAAAAGCACGTAAAAACAAAACATCTAAAACAAACAGATTATAAATGCACAGAATGTGAATACCAGACGAACTACAAGCAAAGTTTAAAAATTCACATAAATACAGAACATCTGAATCAATATGATTATAAATGCGTAGATTGTGAATATCAGACATACAAGAAGTCATACTTACAATTGCACATAAAGGCAAAACATCTGAAACAAGGTGATTATAAATGCGCAGAGTGTGAATATCAGACATACAGGAAGGCATGCTTACAAGTACATATAAAAACAGAACATCTGAAACAATTTGATTATAAATGCGAAGAGTGTGAATACCAGACAAACTTCAAATTAAACTTACAAAAGCACATAAAAACAAAACATCTAAAACAAACAGATTATAAATGCACAGAATGTGAATACCAGACGAACTATAAGCGAAGTTTTAAAATTCACGTAAAAGAAAAACACCTTAAACAAAAGGATTATAAGTGCTTGAAGTGTGCATTCAAGACAAACTACAAGTCAACCTTAGAAAGACACGTAAAAATCAAACATCTTAAAGTATTCGATTATAAATGTGCAGATTGTAAATACCAGACAAACTACAAGTTAAACTTAGAAAAGCACATAAAAACAAAACATCTGAAACAAATTTATTATAAATGCGCAGAGTGTGAATACCAAACGAACTACAAGCAAAGTTTAAAAATTCACATAAAAACAGAACATCTGAATCAATATGATTATAAATGCGTAGAGTGTGAATATCAGACATACAGGAAGTTACACTTTCAAGTGCACATAAGGTCAAAACATCTGAAACAAAATGATTATAAATGCGAAGAGTGTGAATACCAGACAAACTTCAAGTTAAACTTACAAAAGCACGTAAAAACAAAACATCTAAAACAAACAGATTATAAATGCACAGAATGTGAATACCAGACGAACTACAAGCAAAGTTTAAAAATTCACATAAATACAGAACATCTGAATCAATATGATTATAAATGCGTAGATTGTGAATATCAGACATACAAGAAGTCATACTTACAATTGCACATAAAGGCAAAACATCTGAAACAAGGTGATTATAAATGCGCAGAGTGTGAATACCAGACAAACTTCAAGTTAAACTTACAAAAGCACATAAAAACAGAACATCTGAAACAATTTGATTATAAATGCGAAGAGTGTGAATACCAGACAAACTTCAAGTTAAACTTACAAAAGCACATAAAAACAAAACATCTAAAACAAACAGATTATAAATGCACAGAATGTGAATACCAGACGAACTACAAGAAAAGTTTTAAAATTCACGTAAAAGAAAAACACCTTAAACAAAAGGATTATAAGTGCTTGAAGTGTGCATTCAAGACAAACTACAAGTCAACCTTAGAAAGACACGTAAAAATCAAACATCTTAAGGTATTCGATTATAAATGTGCAGATTGTAAATACCAGACAAACTACAAGTTAAACTTACAAAAGCACATAAAAACAAAACATCTTAAACAAAAGAATTAGTGGACACGGAATGTAAATGAGCTGGCAGCACCAATACCTTCGCACAAATTCGGTCGGTAAATTTGAATATTCTATTTAGAAAGATTTTTGGATGAAAATATAAATAATATAATACCTATGGCACAGTTTAAAGATATAGCAGTTGGGACACTTTGAAATTTTTCAGCCAATATCGGTAACCTTGGTCTACTGCGACATTTCCACGCGCAGACATAATAGCGCGATATATAAATCCTTTAGACATTTTTATTTTAATTGACCAAATATTCTAAATACAAACTAAGTAGCTTCCCATTAAAGAAATTAGTAACGAAATAATGTATTTGGCGATTATAAACAAATAAAACCACATTGTTGATTACTATTCAACGAATTTAAAAAATAAAACTTAGTAATTGTATTATTGCTTAATACAGAAGACAAAAAACAATAATTATGCACATTAGTATATTTGAAGAAATAATCTCTTTAAATTATTCCTCAGACCAGCTCGAGTCTAATAACCTTTTCTTTGCCGATGACTTAAAGTTGTTTTCTCGAGTCTCCGACTCGAGGGACTGCCTTCGACTTCAGACGGATCTGGTGAATATACAAACTTGGTGCAAGGATAACAATTTGCCTTTGAACCCCGTTAAGTGCAAGGTTTTATCTTTCACCAAAAGACGTAATGTTACGCACTTTGATTACCAACTTGGGGATATAAGTATATCCCGTGTTGAATCAGTTAAAGACCTGGGCGTTATCTTCGATATGAAACTGACTTTCAATGAACATATCAGCAATGTGTCTAAGCAGGCCACACAAACTCTTGGTTTTATTATCCGCAACAGTGGCGAATTTTCTAACGTGAGCGTATTGACATCCTTATTTAACTCATTAGTGAGATCACGTTTGGAATATGCCAGCTTGATATGGTATCCGTTTTATCAATCACAAAAACGTCTACCTGAGCAAGTTCAGCGGCGATTTTTGAAATACATGTGGCTCAAGGTGGACGGCGTCTATCCGGACAGGGGCTTTGATCACACTCAACTCCTTTCTCGTTTCAACGTGCCTTCTCTCTCCTTTAGACGTTTTGTAGCCAGTCTCAACTTTCTTCATAGACTTCTTCACAATGAAGTTGACTGCACAACACTATTATCCTACTTTAATTTTCTTATCCCCCTATTCTTCACACGTCCTTCCCGTACTTTCTATCTTCCTTTTCCTCGAACCAATGTGTTGGTCAGGTCTCCTGTCTACGTTATGAGCAGTAATTACAATCAGGTTTCTTCTGAAATGGATATACATTTTCATGGTTTGTTGAGCTTCAGACAGCGTCTCTATAACATCTGCGATGTGTATTCGTTGTAGTGTGTAATTAATTAATTACTTAATGTTCCCGTTTCTTTCTTTGTTTTTATTGGTTTTGATCACTTGTCCAGACTATTGTTTATATTCATATATATTATTTGCTTGATTGTTGTATATTATTTTAGGCTTCTTTATATTTTTTATATTTAGGAAATTATGTCTTTATAATACTTTTTTTTTCTTCTATTAGTACTTATTGTTATGTGTATGATTTACAATTTTGTTTTATTTTATCCTGTAAATGGAATTATAATTCTGTTGGGTAATAAATATATAAATAAATAAAATAAAATAAATATAAGGATTCTTCGAAAATAGTATGCAAACGATTTTTCTAGATCGCCAACATCCAATGTTATTATCCTTAATAGAACTAGTCGAAATGACGTCAAATTTGTAATTTTTTATTATTCTAATCCATCATAATATATCCTACAATAACTATTATACAGGGTGGGGCATAGGAATCAAGTGTTTTTGAAATGATAATAAAATAATTAGTTTTTACTCTAAAAAAAATTTATTGGTAGTACAACATAGCTAATAATAAAGCATTTTGAAATATTCAAGTACGGAAAATTACATCTGGCATATGATGTCCGATTTCATTGATACACTGTTGCAGCCGTTGACGAAAATTGGCCTCCACTCTTTCCAGCATGTCTCTGTCGATTAGGGAGATTTCATAACGAATCGACTCCTTTAATGCGTCTAACGTACGGGGTTTGGCCTCGTAAACACGTGACTTGAGGTACCCCCATAGATAAAAATCACAAATCGATAAGTCGGGAGACCGAGGAGGCCACAAAACGTCACCAAATCCCGAAATTAGACGATTTGGAAACAGGTGGCGAAGAACAGCCATAGATTCTCTGGCGGTGTGTGCCGTGGCCCCATCTTGCTGTAACCACAAATCTTGAATATCCACACCTCTTCTTAACAATTCAGGTATGAAAAAGTTATTCACCATATGAATGTAACGCACAGATGTTACTGTAGCGGTGACCCCATTTTCTTCAAAAAAATATGGGCCAATGATGCCAAATTTTCCCACCGCACACCAAACTGTTACCTTAGGACTATGCAATGGCATCTCATGTAACTGTCGTGGATTCTCGTCAGCCCAGTACCGGCAATTTTGTTTATTGACGGCCCCCGTAAGATGGAAATGAGCTTCATCGCTCATGAGTAACAACATGTTTTCATTCTCCTGAACAAGTTCAAGCATTTGTTGTGCGAAACTCAAGCGTTGGGCGTAATCTCTTACATTTAATTGTTGGGCAACCAGTATTTTGTATGGGTGAAAATGTAAGTCACCATGCAAAATCCGCCGTACAGTGCGATTGCTGATTTGTAGTGCAGATGAATGTCGACGTGCAGAGCGGCGTGGACTTCGCAGTAATGCTTGTCTCGCCCTTTCAATATTCTCAGGAGTACGCACAGTACGTTGACGACCGGGCGGCTTTCTTTTCATTATTGAACCTACTGTTCGAAGGTTATTGACCCAGCGTAAGATGGTGTCTCGGGCAGGAACAGAGTCATTGCGATGGATATTAAATCTTCTGCGAAATTCACGCTGTACTGCAGTCACCGACTCGCCATTTCGAACAAAACAATCATACGCGAACACGCGTTGCTCTAGCGTCCACCTCTCCATGATGGCAAGTGGCAACTGAGAAAGTGAAATGCTTTGAGTCGAGGAATGGATTGTAATAAACCGCGCGCCCCTCCCTTTTCTAATGGCCGAGTACTACCCAAACCAAAAACACTTGGTTCCTATGCACCAACCTGTATAAGAATAACTTATTCCAGATTAACAAAATTTTTAATATATGACAATTATTGTCGTTGTTATAGAAGAAGCTAAATAAACGTCATTGTTCTTGGTTGATAACGATTTTGATTAAAATTGAGTGAAATCAGTACAAGTAGTCAATATTACCAATATATAATTACGTTAAATTAGTATCATCGAAGTAAGTATCATATCATATTATAGATTAGTTTCGCCTATCAGACTAATTTTATAATAATTTAATTAACTTAATAATAAAAACAAATGTTTTAATTGTGTAATAGTTTATTAAAAAAAAATTCAAATATGCTTCCTTACAATGGTTTTCCTTTTGATTATATCAACATTACTTTTAAAATTCCTGTTGGGAAATTTTAATGTATAATACAGTCTCATTCTTAAATATAAATGTAGTAAGTAAATGGAAGGATATTTGTCACATGGATGAGTAAATTTAGCAGACATACATAAGTCTCTATACAATTGTAAACAGTTTTTCTGTACAGGAAAAAACTCAAATTTATCAAAAAATATATCTTCTAGTGAAGAAATATATACACAAAAGTTGTCATTTGGCATTTTAAGTTTTCCAAACGTACTTAATTCAGCACTTTCATAAGCCTTAAAATGACAAAACATCGAGGTGGCATCTAATTCCGTATGAGAATTAGCATAATTTTCACACACCTCACAGCTTTGTACTTTCAGGCACTTTTTCATGAGATATCCACATATATATCTTAAGGAATTTTGCACATGTATTGCTGTGTAGTCGCGATCTGTAAAAATTACATTACAACCTATTACAGTATCAGTAGTAATATTACAAAATAGATGAGCTTTCAATGCCATCTCATCAATAGTTAATATGCACACCTTGTCAATATCTTTGTAGTTATTAATTTTTTCTTTTAAAATATCAAATGATGCTTTGCTAATGCCTGGTGGAAATTTATACATTTCAGTGAAACGACTCAATGTTCTTTTTGTAGGCAATACAAATAATTCAGATAACGCTCCGTATGCTTTTGGTCCTCGAAAATCAAGGGATAAGCACAATCTTTTGAAATCATCTGTATAACAATGACCTTTATCTTGTCGATATACCAAATCGGCTTGTAATTTAACAAATACAGATACTTTTGGCGGTAGGAACTTGTCAGTAAGTTGGTCAAATATTTCCCTTGGTGAATCCACCACTTGAGGTTTGGCTGCAATTGTTTTTAGTTTGTTTTCGAGATAGTTATTTCTATTTTGTAAAATTTTTACTCTTCGTTTTAATTTTTCACTTTCAAGAGACATTTCTTTTGTTGCTATTGAGGTTTGAGTACTGACGGGCGACGACATGGTTCTAGAGTGACCCCATTGAATGCATTCATCAAATGTGTCTACAACAAATAGCATAAATTAGAAACATTTGTCAACGATGTATTCCAGTATAACAAAGCATGTTTTATCAAAAAAAGCACATATTCATGGTAATTACGTGTTATCGTAATACGCTAATAAAAAAAGGAAACTATATACATCAATAAAATTTTGCTTACAATTATGGCTATTTACTTCTTCCGAAGTCTCAAATTCATATTTTTCATCAGTAGATGGAGACAGGGTTTTGTTGGTTTCTAGAAAACAGTTTTTAAAATATTTATTATTTTAAAAGTACTATTAATTATGTAAACAATTTAGTATATCGAGCGAAACTTATTTTATTAATGTACTTAAAAATATGTAATGGAACTTAAACTCATGTAGCTAGGAACTATACTTTAACAGAATAAAAGGACATATTCCATGGTTTACATACCTGTTACACATGTTTCATGAGGAAACATAATGGAGTGGCTACTTATATTTTCTTGTGATCTACCGTAGAGTGGCTCTAATAAATATTTTTTGATTAATGTACTTTTTCTCAACAACCATTAACATTACAAACCCCTTTCAAATAATGTGGGAATTGCGACCCTCTTCAAACGGTTCTTTGACATGCCCGAAAACATTCTGTCTTCAAAATGGACACTACACAACCTAAAATGGTCATAACAATATTGTGGTGTGACTTGTTTAAAAATTTCTTGATAATGTCCATTTTTCAACCAATTCTTACATCTACAATAAAATATGATTCAACAATGTTCTATTCGAAAAATGTTATACCTATGTAAGTAAACATACCGTGTCAAGTCCTTTGGAAATCGGAAAAAGCTAATGCCGTAATTATCTGTTACATTATTTTTGCAGCCAGCAGCATAACAACGAATTGTAACTACTCATGTTTACTAATTAAACAAAAGTAAATTCCACAGAATGTCTCTGAAAACAATACGCGATACTAATATATTGTGTACAGCATACATTACGGAAAACTTACGGTTCCTTGTAATTTTCAATGATATACACAAGACCAAATACGACCCAATTCACTCTTAACGAATTTAATATGAGATAATGTTAGTTCGCACAATGTTAAGTTCACTAGGTTAACTAAATGTGACTAAACCAAAGACATGTTTACAATTTTCCCAATTTTTACTACAAGCTGCACGGTAGTACCTAGTTCTAATTCAATTTCCACGCGCATGCCAATTTTGGCTGAATATTTTATATACTAGTGTCCCAACTGCTATATCTTTAAACTGTGCCTATGGTCTATTTTTAAACTAACAGGAGTAAATGGAAAAGCCACATTTACACTGTAAAAGTTACCAAATCAATGACATTCTGAATGTTTTTTTAAATTTTCGTATTTTATTAGTTTTTCTTTATTCATTGAGCTCAAAGGCAACATTTATTTTAGCGTTATTTCCCGCTTAATTTACATATATAGAGCTTTAAGTAATCAATACCAAATTATTAATTAAATCTACAAATCTATTATTTTTCTTTTATTAATAGAATTTATTCTCCAACATCATATGCAACCAATCAAACATATTAAAGACAAGGATTGCAAAAATACCATAGAATTGCTTAATTGCTAAAATCTATTAGACTTTTATCAAATTATACGACGACATCGAAGTTAACTTTTCTTTACGTTTCTATTAACAGTTTCAAGTATAAAGTAACGTTAAATGGAAACAAATGAAATAGTGTTTTAATCACCATATTGAAATAAAAATATGTGACGCCATCTTCCAGAGAATAGCTAAACTATTAGCTAATTTTTGCATAACGTAATCCTACCTCTGAAGCAACCAATCACGCATAGTAATTTTGGCGCGATTAATTTAAAACGCTCCTCTTAGTTTAAAAATAGACTATAGTACATTGCAAATGCAATATAAGTGCACATATAAATATACAAATACTCCCCAAAAATCACCTGGTATAATCATTTGGCATCATGGTATCTTCCTAGCGTCGATCAGCGAAGTGATGCATATTAGCTACCGGAGAGTTCTACAAAGCGTTTGTTCTCACTACTGGAAGGTTAAATGTTGTACAACAGCGAGTCGCAAGCGAGGAATATAAAAGTCGACGCTAAATAAAATTTTGGGTCAATTCTGTCATGAGTTAATTTCCATAGGAAACATGCGCTATGTGCCTCCCTCCTGAATGTAAGAGAGTTTATTTGATGCCTCACCAGAAGTAATTCACAATCGCTTCCTCTGGTAGAGTAGATACCATCAATTGTAAAATTAAAATATTTTCAGAAGCGGCGCTTGTTTGGCTCGACAGAGTTGTTGAGTTAAATAATGCGGAGACCAAACAGCAATGACTATTATACTGTCTGATTAATGCATCTTAAAACAAACGTCATCAATTTTTATCCGTCTGAAGCAAATCAATACTTCTTGCTCAAGTCAAATATGTACTCTTAAAGCGATGCATATGGAATAAGTGTACTTTTTATATTACTTTTGCTGTAAAATTTAAATGCGTTTAATTATGGAAACAGTTTAAATAAATTTCAGAAGAAAAAAGCTGCGCAGTAGATATATATAGTCATAATTAGAGCAGACCAATTTCCGCGCGTGCCATGAGCGCTGGTATGGGAGTGTAATTCGTAATATATTAGAATATGCGATAGAATAAGGACGCAACATTAGCTTGTTACCGATATAAGTATAGAAGTAGAGACATTTATACTAACAGAAATAATTAAATATACATTTGGTTTTCTGCTATTAAAGGAATATGCACAAACACACGAAAAATAAGAATAGTACATATTATAGCAGCGTTGTATGTACCTATAAATAAAATAGAAAATTTATGAAATCAGTGATTGTGTGCACGACAGAGGATTTAGAAAACACTTACCGTTTTAAGCGTCTTCCAAGGATTGACAAACTGGAGAAGCTCGATTGTATATTTTCAACATCAGGTGCGTTTCTATGGTTATTTCTGAAAAACATGTCCGCCGTGAGGAAAAAATATGTTTATATTCGCAAACCAAGCGTTCTACATTTAGTGATATTATATTCGCATAATCAGAATACTTTTTTAAGCAACTTAACGCATCTGTCGACGTGCCCTCACAAATACGTGTTAAGGTGTCAAAATCTGCATTTCAGTCTAAAATACTTTCAAATTTAATTAGAACACTTTCACTTTTTGCGTCTTCTACAGCACACAGTTGTGCGTGAACATCTTTAACGATTTGCAGTGATTCCTCTAACGACAGCGACGAATTTTCTAATTTTGTTATTGCTTCTTCTAGTTCCAAGTAATTCTCACGAATACTTTGTAAATCCATTTTAATCTTGGCATCTTAAAATTTCTTCTGGCTTGTATTGATAGCTGCACTGATAAAACAACGTCCTTAGTTTTTTCAAAATGTTCATGATAGTAAAACCCCGCCCGTAACCATGTACCCCAACGTGTCAGAATCGGCTGTGGTGGCTCAGGGGTATGGGGACACAATTCGTGAAATTTCCGAATACGTTTTGGAGATTTCAGGAATACTGCCTTTGTACTCGATATTAAAGCATCTACCTCTGGATAACATCTACGAACCTGTTCTGCCACAAGGTGTAGAGCATGGAGTTTACAAGCAATATGTAACAAGTTAGGACAATATTTTCTAAGAGACCGGCCTACAGAGCACATGGTTGCGGCACCATCGGTCATAAACATTAATACTTGGTCTTTCGAAAGTTAAAATTTTTCCAAAGTATCTAATAGCACCTCTGAAATTTTTTCGGCATTACATTGTTCTAGTTGTCTGGATCCTAATAAAATTGAAGACGTTGGTTGATGTGGTTCCATATTACGCGCCATCACATTAACTATTGTTTTTTGCTGTCAGTTGTTTCGTTCACAGATAACCACAGATTTTATTTTTCAGTTCGGCTTTGATTTTATTTATCCTGTTTACGCACCGATGGTAAATTCCTTCGTAACGTTGTCGTGCTCGGTAAAGTTTGATTCGCGTATTTATTCCAAAATGAAATAAATGAATCATTACTTAACGAGGTAAACTGCAATGTACACACAATCATAATTACACATAGTTCATGTATAATCTGTTGTCGATTAATGTTATTATTGTGCTTCGAACTGGTTACGTGTTCTTTACGATGTGTTTTTAACCAACACATTAGATATGTATTGCACACTAAACATTTAATTTTTGAGCCATCGTATATTAAGTCCGGAAAATCCATAATAAACTTATTCACTTCGTCTGACAACGGTCGTTTTCTCGATTTATGTGTCGACGACATTTAATTACGTATACTTACACTTACATGCAGTCTAAGCAAGTACCAAACACATACTGAATGCTATTTATTAGTTCTGATGCAATACAATCATCCTCACATCGGCGCACATGACCCGCACGGAAATAGGTCTGCTCTACTAATAATATATAACGAAATAGGTTATGTACTTGTGAAATTGTAATATTTTTAAGTTATGTAATATTAATAATACCAGAATAATACTTGCTTCATGCATTTTATTTAAGTAACAGATTTTATTCTACATAAGCAGAAAATGAATAAATACCCTTAAAGCATACATTTTAGGTAGTGAACTAAATTATTCGTAAAGGATTCTTCTATCATCGAAATGCCTTTCTTCTCTTTAAGCAATCTACTTTTTGCTGTATTTATACACCTAACTACAATGTTTGTGAATATTGGAAATGTTATATCTAAAATATATCATCGGATAGAGAAAGAATTGATTGATTAATTTACTTGATATATGCTGTAGTTTGTAAAGTTTGCGACATGACTAAGAAACTGTATGATAGAATAAAACACAAACATAATATTTTATACACTTATTTAAAAAGATCCATACTATTTGCTAGGAAGCGTTCAAATATTTTGCAAAGTTACCAATAAAAAACACAGTATCAGACAAATAAATATCTAGAATTTTTTAATATATTTATAATTTAAAAACATAGTATTTAACAATAAATAAACAGATATTGATTAATTTCAATACAAATTTCACTACTGATTGATGCTCAATTATCCGATTCCTCCACTGAACTCGATAAGTCATTTGGATTTATAATAATTGGTTCGACTACAACATTATGTGTATCTCTCGTTCGTACCAAGTTTTTATCAGGTTATTAGTATGCCTTGCATAGTTTTGCAAGTACTTGTATCACACTGTTTTAATGATTTACCCCACATAGCTAAGACTTTTTTATCCCCATAATCATCCCGGACAATATCTTTATTGTAATACCCCTTTGGTGAGACCCAAATTAGTTCAATTGCATTAAAATCACAACGATATGGAGGTAGACTCAACACTGCATAGCCCTCTTTCTGTAATATATCATCAATAACATATTTTTTATCAGGCTTATTCCAGATTTAACTAAATCTAAAAGTTCATTTTGCATTAAATTATTTGGAAACATTATCTTATTGTTTGTTACCGAATCTATAATATCTTGCTTTCTTGATGAAGTATTATTGACTTTATTAATAACAACACTATGATATGGGATGTAATCCATTATGATAATTGAGAGCTATCTATAACCCATTAGCTGACTTTTTTCACAACAATAAATAAACAGTGATTGTTAAGGAAACGACTTTATGGACAATTAGATGGTAATGAAAAAATGCATTTATAAAAATTTATAATAATGTTGATTGCGATTTCAGAAACAAAAGTATGTGTACCTCGTAGTAAAAACGCATTCCCGGACTTCAATGCTTGTTGACCTCGGCTTAACGTCTCGGCCAACAATTTACATTGTCGTCGTTGCTTTTACTATTAGATACACAATGTACTATTGTGTAAATTAATGCTTTCAATAAATTTTTGTTTATCCGAACATTTAGTTGTTAGGGCTCGAAGACATTATCACAATGATTATGTTCCTTGTTATCTGTTTATAATGTTATGTTTCTTATTACCTGTTTATAATGATCTGTTCTTTGATTAATAATTAAGTGTAATTAAAAATAGTGTGCTACGGTGGTAATACCGTAATTATAGAAAAAAAAGGAAACTAACGAGGAAGAGGAAAAAAGCCAAGTTTCGGGCAACGTGGATTGCCCCGCCTATCCGCTCGTGCCAACGTCTAGCGGCCCACCCGGCTACAAAGACAGCCTCAGTCCAGGGGTGGGAGTCGCAGAGGTATTAAAAAGAAAAGGTGGTAAAGGGCGTCACCGAATTTGGTACCGCTAGGTGCCGCAAATTCGGAAACGACGATACATAAGAAATGGCAAGCCACGCAGCGGGTAAAGGGCGCAACCAAGCCGTAGGAATCGAAATAAAAAAAAGAGAGTTTTCGGATTCAATTAGTCTACGCTTTATTTAACCAAGGAACGAAAATTGATTAAAATTAAACACTACCAAGCGGTAATATATTAATAATTAATTATGCACATCAAACAAAAAAAGGAAGGAATGCGAAACTAGTATGTACTAAATGTAAATACTGGCTACACTCTACCCAGAAAATTATTACACCTCATCAAAATACGTATTTATTTGATTCACATTTATAAATACAAAATTGTAAGCCAGATCTATTGAATATACCTGGTCTGCTCAATGGAGGTTTTTGTTATATATATATATATATATATATATATATATATATATATATATATATATATATATTGTAATACTCTAAGATGTATGAATACAAAAAAAAAACACATTTATAAAACAGATAAACTCAATTTAATAAACACAAAGAAAAATCAAGAACAAACAAACAACAATTAGATTTATAACGGAAAATAAGCTTATTCAGTTTGTAAATAAAGTTAAAAGCACGATCAAAGGTAAGTAGATACTATATATATATGCTACAAACAATATGTCTATTTAAATTGTGCCTTTTAGGTGGAATGAAAGAAATTAGAATAATAATCAATGCAGATCGATATGATCTAACCTCAAACGGAAAGAAACTGTTCTCGGGTACATGCATTTTCGTCACCGACCAGGTAGATAAACCGTGCGCAATAGTTGGGGCATTTATGACACATGCATTTTCGTCACCAAAGTGCTTAATTACGGATTACTCCTTTAAGCAACGGGCTATTACGACGTACTTAGGAGGGCCGGGTTTCCCCAGGCTATTACGTAGATGTAATAGGTATGTATATATACATCTATCTACGTAAGAGGTAATATTATCGATGTATTAGAACTTAGAACTATAAATATAAGGTGATTAGTGTAATAGGGTTATTAAGGTAATTGAGAGAATTGGGGTATCTAATGTACAGTATGTTTCAAAATAAATGCGAAAAGTAGGAAATATATATGAGCAGCCAACATCGCACTGTTGTAATGTTGGTGATCGGCCCTCTGCATACCGAGTGATACATAATCCGTAATTCTCTGTTAATATTTTGCACGTGACTACATTTTAATTTTTTGTTAAATTAATGTGAAATTTTTAAAATTATAAATGTATATAATGTGTTGATAAATAATAAATTAATGTAAAAAAAAAGGTAGAGTCAATGTCTATAGTAACTGAACGTATTATTTAAAAATTGTCAGCGGGGAATCGATCGTGCGTATCTGTCGCAAAGCCTTAGATAGATAGGATATATAAGTGCATGTGTATACTTGAGTACTTGCGGTACATATTATACATATACGTGTATTTTTGTAATACCATTGGTAATACGTTTTATGTATTCCTTAATGACGGCCAGCGCTCTAACGTTGATAGAGATAAACCTATGTTCAATTCATAACTGTATACAAAACATATGTTTGTGTGTATTTTTTATGAAGGTGACAACATTAAATTTCAATTTTTTTTTTTAATAAATACTATGCGGTTTTCTGTATGATGTTTTAAAAACATTTTGAAGGCTTCTTGTAATATTAAAGTAAGTTTGTAATTTTATAAATATTTCAATAAACATGTTTGACGTAATAAAAAAATTCATTTTTATTTGTCATTCAACGAAATTGACTTTTGTCCTTATGTAATTAGTAATTGGGTTGTCATATAAATATTTCGATTCTCTATATAACTTGATACTTTTCATTCGTATGACTAAAAATAAGTATACGGACGACAATTTATTTTGCGTATATTACATAGTATTTTATATATTGATAAGGTTTATTAACTAAAGAAGAAAATAATAAAATGCAAATAGTGAAGTATATTATTATTAATAATAACAAGAACAACAAAATAAAAAAATAATAACAAAATATTGAGTAACTTTATTTTAACTGACAATTAAAATTAAATATATAAAAAATTTTTTTACAGGCAAGTTTATTTGTCTAAAAAAAATATGCTATGAAATTTAAATAAAAAAGTTTATTTTCTTTCAAACGAATGAATTATATTTCCATGTACTTTTTAAGAAAATGTTTAAATTGGGTTTCACATAAAAAAGAGGCAACAAGAAAGTTGCAAAAATGTAAGAATAAAAGTACGTAAACCGACTATTATTATTACGGTTGCGATCTTTGCGTTGACCACGCGGCAGTCACATGCACATGTATAAATTAGCAATTGAAAGCAATATTATAGAGTGGACCAAGCCAGAGCGATATTGGTATATCTTTCTTAAGAAAGCCGAAAAACTACAATAACTTTTCGGAGTATATATAAGTATATTGTAGTTACGCGGAATGCGTTACTATAATAATGAATGAAAAATTAATTGTAATAACAGAATGACTAGCTCAAGAAAAATACGATAGCTAGGTTCTAAATGACAATAAATGAAAGACAACAACTTAAGCTCAAGGGTCACGAAGTAAGTTCTCGACACACATAGACAAACACTTAAAAATTCATGAAATAAAAAGAAAAAGTCCAATTTATGTATATGAATATATTTACTGTTATTATTTATATTGTCACAAAATAATAAAAATATATTTAAAGAGATGTATTGCCTATACAAATAATAGACAACCTAATCGTATGTAAAGATCTAAATTAATCAAGTTCCAAGATTTTAAAGTAAAACTACCAAATGTAACATTTAAAAGTTAAATGATATGACATTTGAGATGACGTGAGTAAATGATATATAGAAAAGTCATTGCAAGAAATGTTATATCTATTACAAACACTTATTTTACCATTGTCACTTAAATACCTGATGGATACGTTTTATTTCGAAGATCATAATTTCAACAGGTTCTTTAGACGAAATTGACAGGAATATTTCCAAATGTAACATCAAAGTAGGTTGTCAGTAGCTTGATTTCAATTGCCGGATAATATCCAAGTCGCTGATAAATGTATGATCCAATCTTGCAAGGTATACCACCGGCTTATGTTCAATATAGAATCCTGTAGTGGTGATATTCTAAAAAATAATTCAAAAGAAATCAGAAGTCTTCTTTATGAGCGTTGCATTAACATAAATCCATTCTTCCGCAATCGCATGTATATTTAAAATCTCCTTATATGGTTAATGTGTCCACTTTATTTTATTACACTTCTTCTTCGTGATTAATATATTCCCATAAATATTTTATATGAGGAATATAAACGGAATATTAAATAAAAAACTATATTTATATCATGCAGGTTACAATATTTCCAATCAATACCAAAAAAAAAAATCTATGCTCATGATTTTCGTCGTCAAGACTCCCATAAGAAATTTAGTAAAAGTATAAATCATATTCATATAAGGAATTAATAAAAAGGTTTCTAAAATAATATTCAAGATAATATAATAATGAAATTCACCAACTTAATCTCGATTACAAATTATTAAAATGAAGTTCACATAAGTCAAACAAATTAACAAATTTACCGATATATGTTCAAAAATAAGATAAAACATATTTTTTTTTTTAGAAATCTAAAGTCCTCGTGGAAAAAACTTAAAGTAAATTTTGATATTTAGCAAATAGATTTAATATTACATACAATATTCAACGGTATCATGATTTCAAAAACCAATTATGAATTTATTACAAAATCATAAATTTAAAGTAATATTACAAAAATAAGAATATTCTAGATATAACAATTTTTAAACCGAAATCTTATTACTAAAAGAATAAATTTGAGAGTAGAAAGTAGACTCACATCAACATATATATATATATATATATATATATATATATATATATATATATATATATATATATCTGGCTTGAACCTAGGTCTATTGTGCCTTAGTGGTAAAAGCGACATCCCGGCAAGCTATAGGCTTGGGTTCGAGCCCCAACGTAGACCATATTTTTCAATTAAAAATTTCGTATGATCTGGTTTGTTATTTGTAGACAGCAATGTTTACATCCCCACTTACTCTGCAATTACATACATTCTAATTTGAAGTAAATATTCTTTTAATTTTCTGTAACAGGTCTCGCAGGTCTATAGGTGGAAAAATAAATTTGACGAAGAAGAAAATCCATTCTTGAATAACCGTCTTAGATGTGGAAGGAAACGAGTACTGGATGACAATGTCTTGAATAACGCTATAAACTTCGTTTCTGAGCAACCGTTTTCTTCTCTACAAACGGTTATCGAGAGAAATAATTTAAATTGCAGCCGCCCAACACTTTGGAGGAGATTGAAGGACAGCGGATACAAATGCAGACGTCCAGCACAGAAAATCGATTTCACTCCGGTTCATGTGGAACGCAGATTGCAGTTCGCACAAGCAAACATAGGACGCAATTGGGACAACACGATCTTTACGGACGAAAAGGTGTTCTCTTCCGAAATTGGGTCTCGGAAACCTTTGTACAGGTTGCCGAATTCGCGATACCAAGAGCGGAATGTACTAAAAAAGAAGAGGAGCGGCCGAATATCTCTTAACATGCGGGGGTGGATGTCTGTAGCAGGTCCCGGAGAACTTGTACGCGTAGACCCAAGAATGAATGCAAGGGTGTATGTGCAATTATTAGAAAGTAGCATGCTACCGAGCGTACAGGCCGTTTATGGGGACGCACCTCTAATGTATGTGCATGACAATTGTCCGGTGCATACTGCTAGAATTGTTATAGAATGGTTTGACAACCACCCTCAGTTCACAGTGATGAATTGGCCTGCTAGATCTCCGGACTTTAACCCCATTGAAAATCTTTGGGCAGACATTGTGCGGCGATGGGATGACTTCCGGGGAAACAATCGCATAAGAAATGCAGAAGAAATATATTTGCATGCCAGTACAATTTGGGAGCATTACAGGTTTACGGGATTTTGTGAAAACCTCGTAAATTCCATGGAAAGGCGACTGCAATCTAGTATTGACAACAATGGTCGTTGGACCAAATATTAAAATATAGTGTTAGAGTCGGAATACAACGCGTATTATTTTCGCACAAATTATTTTTAAATATTTTTAATTATTTTTTCTAATAGTCACTGTTTCTTAAAGAGCCATACCTAATATAGTATGTACTGACATATTTATTCATATAATATTAAACTTTTTATGTACTTATATTCGTATATTATTTCAAAACTTCTTTTGCTTCTTTTTTATGTGAAACACAATTTAGCATTTATTATAAAATTATTCAACAGTAGGTGGAAACTGGTTTGATAGACAATCATCCTTTTTTAATAAAAATTTCAGACCATATTGTTCTTAATTGCAAAATATTAGCATATACAATATTATTTTTAATGTATTGTTTGTTGGAATTTAATTCCTCCATATTTTTTTTTTTTATTTTTTTTTGGTATTTTATGTCACTATTTATGAGAATATTAGAGTTTAATTTTTGTTTTATTTTCTTTATAAACCTTACCACTATAAAAATTGGAATATCTTAGATACGCATAATACATTGTCGACCGCAACCTTTTTTTTAGTCATACGTATGAAAACTATCAAGATTGATATAGATATTTTAAAAGAAATTAAAAACCAAATTACTTATTCCATATCGACACAAGTTTATTTAGTAACGTTGATTTTGTAAAATAACAAATAGAAATGAATTGGTTCATTATGTCAAACATGTTTATTGAAATATGAAGTTATAGGCGTCAAATCATAAAACGGATAAATGTCTTTCAGTTAACCAATACAATCACAGAAAGACCACATTCATACTATATGAAAATATTGTAAATTCAATTTTCGCCAAAAAAATTGAAAATCCTAAATAAATGGGCCTTTAATCATTTGTAATGGCCTTTCCCCACACACAGACCTCACTTCGCCGAAGCAAACATCGGACACAATTTTGAACGGACGAAAAGTGTTCCCGTCTAATTTTTGATTTAAAACTTTTGTAGAGGTTGCCAAATTCGAGATACCAGGAGATGTTTTCTAATGAAATTAAACCCAAATTAGTAATTCCATACGGACAAAAGTAAATTTTGTAAAATGACAAATAGAAATGAATTTGTTTATTATGTCAAACATGTTCAATGAAATATTAAGTAATATAATAACTGAATTTAATATTACAAGAAGCCTTTACAATGTTTTGAAAGCACTAAACAGAAAATCGCATAGTATTTACAAAAAAAAAAAAATTAAATAAAATGTCACCTTCCTAAAAAATACACACAAACATACGTTTTCTTTATAGTTATGAATTGAACATATATTTATCTCTATCAACGTTAGAGCGCTGCCCGTCATTAAGGAATACATAAAACGTATTACCAATGGTATTAAAAAAATAGACGTATATGTATAATATGTACCGCAACTACTCAAGTATACACATGCACTTATATATCCTATCTATCTAAGGCTTTGCGACAGATACGCACGATCGATTCCCCGCTGACAATTTTTAAATAATACGTTCAGTTACTATAGACATTGACTCTACCTCTTTTTTTAAATTAATTTATTATTTATCAACACATTATATACATTTATAATTTAAAAAATTTCACAATAACTAAATATTTAATGAAAATGTAGTCACGTTCAAAATATTAACAGAGAATTACGGATTATGTATCACTCGGTATGCAGAGGGGCGATCACCAACATTACAACAGTGCGGTGTTGGCTGCTCATATATATTTCGTAGTTTTCGCATTTATTTTGAAACATACTGTACGTATATACCTACAGAGCAAAGATATTATGTAGTTAGTAGTACAGTATCATTTCTTTGAGTAAGTATTGAGATTTTTGCAGTGATGGAAGCTAAAGTGATTTTAAGCAATCGTGGCAAACAAATGTTGGTTATTAAAGATTTTAAATTTAATTTTAATAAAGTTATTAAGTCCACTAACGAAAAGTTTTGGAAGTGTATCAATCGACAGTGCAAAGCAACAGCTCACACCCTTGGTTCGACAGAGAATATTGTAGTAACGAAGTGCAGTGGAGTTCATTGTCATGAGGCAAATATAGCAAAATTGAACCGACAAATTTTATCTAACTCGTGCAAAAGGAAAGCGATGGAGGACCTTGCTGAAAAACCAGCAAAAATACTCAGACAGGAGACGCAAGAATTTCTTCCAGCAAGCTTAACAACAACGGACGTAGAGTATATAAGGCATGCTATGTACAATGCCCGAAGAAGGATACGCCCCGCTTTACCAAGAAACATTAGTGAAGTGCACAAAATCCTCGCGAATATCAATGTAGTGACAAACAAAAGTGAAAATTTTATTTTTGTGAACAGTGAAAGGGACAATATTGTAATTTTTTCGTGTGAAACAAATGTACGCACACTTGGCACAGTCTCACGAATTTATCTCCATGGAGCGTTTGACTATTGCACAAAGTACTTTTGTCAGTTTTTTACCATTCACGGGTATGCAAATGGTCACTACATACCCATTCTGTTTTGTTTACTGCCTGATAAGACTGCTACTACTTATAGGCAATTGTTTAGATTAATTATAAGTGCATTCACAAAGAAAAATATAGAACTAAATATAACAGAAATAGTAGTCGATTTTGAAAAAGCGATACACCTTGCCTTAACAGATGTTTGGTCTAACGTCAGAATAATTGGATGCCGATTCCATTTAGCGCAATCTTGGTATCGTAAAATTTAAAGCTATGGGTTGATAACTGAATACAAAGTCGACTCAAGCGAAATTGGATGCTGGTTGAAACAAATTTTTTCGCTTATGTACCTACGTCCAGAAGAGGATTATGGCCAGCCCGTTCACCAGATCTTACTCCGTTAGATTTTTTTGTTCGGACATTGAAAAAATAAAATATCATAATAAGTTACATAATATTCAAGAACTGCAAGCAGCAATCGAACATGAAATTAATAATATTAATGTTGTAACTCTACACAATGTTTTTGAGAACTTAAAGAGAAGAGTACAAACTTGCCTGGATAATAATGGACAACACTTCGAACATTTGCTGTAACAATTTAATTTACAAAGTACTGTAATATGTACCTACAATTTTTGACTTATCATGGCATAATATGTATGTTTTGAGCTGTTTTGTTCATAGGTATTCTAGAAAAATGTATTGATTTAAACGTCTGTACACAATAAAGATAGTTTCTAAAACATCTTAATTTTATTTAGTTATGTCGTTATTTGTAATAGTCAGTGAGGTTTTTAATAAGAAGATCAATTACTGACGTTACTGAATTAAAAAAAATATATATATAATAAATCTATAATAAATGCAATTTCCAGTTCAAATGCAATGCCACTGAATTATCAAAAATAAATGTGAAGTTGTACTGGTTCAATACCACTTTTTCAGGTACACCAACTTAATCAGCCATTTTTGATCTCACAATATTGCAAATTTCATACCGTAGATATAGTAGAATCGATAAATTAATTTTATATCTCTTCAAACCGATATCAAACAAACTATACCTAGAAAACGGGTTATGAATACTGATTCCTATACTAGAATCGCCGAACGGATTTAGTAATAAAAGTGAGTGATCACCTCGTGAGCAAGACAAAAATGCATTCTATTGGATTAGGCGATTCGGCAAACTAAGTTGTTTGCACAGTATCACAGATGGCAGATTTTTATTTATTTTTACGTTTCTGTTTGCGTTAATTCTGTTTTGTCTGCATTTATTCTGTTTTCTTTTGGATATTCTGATCAGTATTTATAAATACGCACGTAAGTAACTAGTAAACCGAAATGTAACGAATTATAAGTAATACTATCTTCTAGGTTAGAATTCGACAGGAATTCAAATATTACTTCAATTTCTTTGTTTCGAGCTACTCACTTCTCAAGAAAAAACGTGGTTTTGAATATATTTAAAACCAGTCCTGACCGCCAGGTACATCAAAAGTTGATAGTGTTGAAACGACTGCAAAAGCGGCAGGTAGCCATTATTTTTGTTACAAGAAATTATAACAAACCGATATTTTTATCATATTTATAGGAATTACCACTTGCAGTGTTTATAATATATTGAAAGAACATAACACTGAGCAACAATTTAATCCACCCAAAAAATATCAGAGGAAAAGGGGTAGAATTCAGAATTCGTAGAATTGTTCATTCATTCTATTTTAAAAACGAACCACCAAGTGTGCAAAAAATTCTCCCAGCTGTAAATGAAACAGAAGATCTGCCTAATTTTAAAATAACGACATTCAGGATGATCTTAAAGGAACTAAATTTTCGGTAAAATATATAAGTTCTGTAACCTGAACTTTACTACATAAATATTATTTATATTTGGTATTACGTGTTTCATAGTAGTTGATGTTATATTTCTAGGTATGAAAAGAGAAATGAATCCTATTGAGTTAATATGGGCACAAGTAAAGGGATATGTCGCTAGAAACAATACGACATTTAAGTTATTAGATGTGAAAAGCTTATTCCAACAGGCTATCGATAATACTTCACCAGAAAATTGGAAAAATGCAGTGAAGCATGTTCTTGGAGTAGAAAAAGAAATGTGGGAACTGGATAATATAATTGATAAGCATGTAGAAGCCATAATAATCACTGGAAGTGATGATTCATCGACATCGTCAGATGAAGACGAATCTACCTAATTTTACTGATATTATTATATTTATACTTATAAAATGTAAAAGTTCTCATCAATAATAAAAATATTTCATTTATTTAACGTACTTGAATTTGTTTTATGATTATAGCCACTTTGAGTGTTCATATGTTTTTAAACAACTGAGAAAAATTATTTAAAATAATACAGTTTTTTCATCTGCAAAATAGTTTATTCGTTCATATTGGGGATTACTACGTGTTAATTTATAGAGACAATACAATTGTAAAACGTTTTGATAGAAAACATTTGAATATGCACAATTTCTTATGTCAAATGCTACGGCGATAACTATTTTACCGACATTGATCCTTTAATGATTCCATGTGCCTGTGTGCATACGGTTTTGGCGTGATCACGTGAACCCAACGTGATTACTGAATCTGGTCAGCGATTTGAGTATAGGTATCGATTCCAAAGCATCGATACTTTACCGATTTCAGTACTCGCAAAGTATCGATGTATCGGGTAGCTTACCTTTGTGCATTTTTTTAAATGTACATAAAGGATGCAATAACTTTTTATATGCATATATATGCATTATATATAATAATTAATATATATTTAAAAGGATGTTATTATTGTGTGTTGCAAATATCCTTATTATGACATAACTATAATTATTACAAAAAAAATCTCAAAATATTGCAAATTTCATACCGTAGTTATGGTAGAATTGGTAAATTAATTTTATGTCTCTTGAAACCGATATCAAACAATCGACACCTAGAAAACGGGTTATGAATATTGATTTCTAGGTATAGAATTAAGGTATCGATACCTATCGATACTTTGCCGATTCCAGTACTCAGAATCGATACCGTGCACAGCCCCGATTCATCGCTAAGTATCGATACCTCGATTGGTATCGGTACCCGATACCGAAAACGTCGCTATCGCCCAGCCCTAGTATTCACACTCTGTTCATTTATAATCATTACGTTTCAGATGTTTTGCTATTACGTGCTTTTCCAAGGCCGACTTGTAATTTGTCTGGTATTCACATTCTGTGCATTTATAATCATATTGTTTCAGATGTTTTGTTTTTACGTGAATTTTTAAACTTTGTTTGTGGTTCGTCCGATACTCACATTCTGCACATTTATGATCATGTTGTTTCAGATGTTTCGTTTTTATGTGTATTTGTATATCTGACTTGAAGTTTGTCTGGAATTCACACTCGATGCATTTATAATCATATTGTTTCAGATGTTTTGTTTTTATGTGGACTTGTAAATGTGACTGGTTGTTTGTCTGGTATTCGCACTCTGTGCACATATAATTATATTGTTTCAGATGTTTTGCTTTTATGTGCAGTTCTAAGTTTGACTTTTGGTTTGTCTGGTATTCACATTTTGCGCATTTATAATCTTTTTGCTTAATGTGTTTTGTTTGTACGTGAATTTTTAAATTATACTTGTAGTTCGTCTGGTATTTACATTCTGCGCATTTATAATCATTTTGTTTTAGATGTTTTGTTTTTATGTGCAGTTCTAAGCATGACTTGTTGTTTGTCTGGTATTCACACTCACCGCATTTATAATCGCTTTGCTTCAGATGTTTTGTTTTTATGTGTCTCTCTAAGACTGACTTGAAGTTTGTTTGATATTCACACTCAGCGCATTTATAATCGCTTTGTTTCAGATGTTTTGTTTTTATGTGCACTCGTAAATATGACTTGTTGTTTGTCTGGTATTCACACTTAATGCATTTATAATCATTTTGTTTCAGATGTTCTGTTTTTATGTGCACTTCTAAACTTGACTTGTAGTTTGCCTGGTATTCACACTCGGTGCATTTATAATCATATTGCTTGAGATGTTTTGCTTTTATGTGCACTTCTAAGTTTGACTTTTTGTTCGTCTGGTATTTACACTCTGCGCATTTATGATGATTTTGATTCAGATGTTTTGTCTTTATGTGTGCTTGTAAATATGACTTGTTGTTTGTCTGATATTCACACTCGGTGCATTTATAATCATATTGTTCCAGATGTATTGTTTTTATGTGCACTTCTAAATTTGACTTATTGTTTGTCTGGTATTCACACATCGTGCATTTAGAATAATTTTGTTTCAGATGTTTTGTTTTTAAATGCTGTTCGAGGTTTGACTTCAAGTTTGTCTTGTATTCACACTCGGTGCATTTATAATCATATTGTTTCAGATGTTTTGCTTTTATGTGCATTAACAAACTTGACTTGAAGTTTGTCCGGTATTCACACTCTACGCATTTATAATCCTTTTGTTTCAGATGTTTTGTTTTTATATGTATTTGTAAATTCGACTTGTTGTAGGTCTTGTATTCACACTCAGTGCATTTATAATCATATTGTTTCAGATGTTTTGTTCTTATGTGTATGTGTAAATTTGACCTGAAGTTCGTCTGGTATTCGCACTCTACGCATTTATAATCACTTTTTTTCTTATGTTTTGTCTTTATGTGTGTTTGTAAATATGACTTGTAATATGTCTTAAACTCGCAATTTGCGCATTTATATTTGCTTGTGTTCAGATGTTTTGCTTTTAGAAGTGATTTCAAGTGAACTTTGTCCCTTATTGGAGATTTGCATTTTGAGCATTTACATTGTGTCCCACCATCATGTGAATCTGGAAATGTCCCATTCATACTTTTAGTATTAGCTTTGAAATAGTCAGACTTAGCGTATATTTCGACATCTCTTTTTTCATTATCGGCATGAATTTCTTCCACGTGCGCCTTGAGAGATTCCTCTGTCTTGTATCTTCTGTCACACATTCCACATCTGTACATTTTCATCTCGTGATACGAGTTAGTATGCTGCCTAAAATCGGCGTTGTACATTGTTCTGAACTTGCATTGCGTAAAATTGTAAATTCCACGCTTCCATCTTTTGACTTTCCTGGCAACAGATGAACGTTTCTCTGCCTGTAGCTTCTGAACCTCCGCTGAGGCAAGTATGGCATTCCTGAAAGTAAATTAATCCGAATTAAATCTTAAAACCTTTTAAATACAGTAATATTATCAACCGTGGTCCCGGGTGTTATAGGCCTCTATTAAACCCAATGTTATGATTATTGTATTTCTGAGGAATGAGATTTCAAGGCGATGGATTTAAATTATTATATGGTAACTATAGATCGTTTCACGTTCACGATGAAGTGTATATTCTTAAGTGTCCTGTATCGTTATGTTAAAATTTTAGGAGTGTAAAGTAGAAACTTAAAAAGGTATATAACCCCTTACCACAACTATTAATCGTATCCTAAATACGTATTTCGACAACTAAGTTGTCATCATCAGTAGGTAAAAACCACTAATTAAAAAAGTCGCACATGGGGCACAGTAAAGCTAGAAAACCGCATACGCAACAACTACTTCACACCGCGTCCACGTATAGACTAATTTTAACATGCGAATATAAACTACGAAAAGGTCGAAAAGCACTTACTTCTTAAGGAACAAAGGCCTACACATATGTTTAATCTCCGAGTTGAAATATGTCGAACTTTATTAATGTTTTTCGTGACGGGGTGGTATCGACACCCCGTCACGAAAAACATTAATAAAGTTGTGAAAGAATGAGGTCTCCAGGTTGCCTTTCGCTCCGAAAATACTATCAAGAGTCTCCTAGGGAATACTAAAGATAGAGTTAATTTTAATTGGAAATCAGGTATATACGAAATCAGTTCCGAGGATTGTAATTTGAAATATATAGGCCAAACTAAACGACCAATAATAACCCGTTTTAAAGAACACATATCACATATTAAATACAATAGACCGGATAAATCTAATGTAGCCTACCACGCTGCACACTGCACAATGTATCGATTACAGGGTTGAAGTTGGTCAAAGGAATTAATAAACCCCACGAACTTGATGCTTATGAAAGTATACATATCGCGAAAAATAAACATAATTCCATGAATAGCGATAGATCACCGATTCCTTTCAGCTGTCTCTTCTCATTCTTATTACCATAATTATGTCATCGTCGTTTTAAAATTGAAGTTATTAGGACATGTTTAGTGCCGTTTCCCTTAAGATATGAATGTTTGTCGTTCTTTCGCTCGACATATTTCAACTCGGAGATTAAACATATGTGTAGGCCTTTGTTCCTTAAGAGGTAAGTGCTTTTCGACCTTTTCGTAGTTTATATTCGCATGTTAAAATTAGTCTATACGTGGACGCGGTGTAAAGTAGTTGTTGCGTATGCGGTTTTCTAGCTTTACTGTGCCCCATGTGCGAATTTTTTAATTAGTGTTTTAACCTACTGATGATAACTTAGTTGTCGAAATACGTATTTAGGACACGATTAATAATTGTGGTAAGGGGTTATATACCTTTTTAAGTTTTTACTTAACCACAGTCTCCAAAGATAGAATTTTGTGTAAAGTAGACTTCATTTCAAGTAACAAAAACGCAAAACTTGTATATCCATTTTTATTTGTTTCAAAGTTACAGATCTATGAATAGTGTTGTTCCGTCTACCGATTTTTCGGTAGATCTACCGATTTTTCTACACTTCTACCGATGAAGCCATCATATCTACCGATTTTTAAACGAATGAGAAAAAAAAAATTAAATTGTGCTAAAACTGTTCATATTCACGTAAATAATACATGTTAATGTAAATATTTATAGGGGTATTTTTTTTAATGTATAATAATGAATAAAAATACAATATAATAAATTACTACTATAATGGCATTCATCTTTAATCTATGACTATAATAAATAGCAAATTAAAACAGGCAAGCAATTTTATGAGTAGGGACAGTAATAAAAGCTACTATGGATTGTAGTCGATATAATGCTTGAATTCAAAGGCAACAATTATGTATGTCGGTAGGTATTTATTTGCACGCTTCTCAAGCGCTCTTTATTCTAAATAAAGGGACTATTCTGGTTAAAAATTATCTTAAAGAAACATTGTTTTTCAAATAAAAATACTTATTCCCCCGAAAATAATTATTTCAAAATACTACAACAATGAAATAATCCTTTTCATTCGAACAAATGAATGAATGAAATAAATATGTACAACATATCATTCAATAATGAATAAAAGCGATATCTATTTGGTTATTTGCTTATTTCTATGAGTTTAAAACAGTGGGGCGTCTTGAGTGAAGGGTTTGTTTCTGTTTTTGCATTTAAAATTTGAAATCAGTATCCTATATCGGTTCTAGAAGAACACATACATAGGTGTCACTTGATTTTTTTTAAATTAATATATCTAGTGTTAAAATATAGGTAATGACAGTCACTGTGAACAAGCTGGCCCAAGTAATATAGCAAAAAAAATAAAATATTCCCAAAATTATAAGGAAGATTGGGAAAAGCTGGAAGACTTTGAGAGATGGCTTTCTAGAAGTAAAAAGGGAAAAAATTTTGCAAGATGTAAGATCTGCAGTAAAGACATTAATATTTCTACCGGAAAAGATTCTCTAATGAAACACAGTCTTTCGATAATTCATAAACATACAGCAAGGATGATACGCAAACCGCCGCGTTTAACCGAATTTTCAGCAGGTATGGCAGAATCGGCGCAAATAAAGAATAATATTGCCGAAGGTATGATTATTTAAATTATTTCATGTTTACAATAATTTTAATTATTTTGGTTTTAGACGAGATCCGCTTGTCTGCATTTATTGCAGAACATAATTTGCCATTTTTGGTAATGGATCATTTGCCAAAATTAATAGCTAACATTTGTCCCCATTCAAAGATTGCTCAAGGCATATCGTGCGCCAGAAAGAAAACCACAGCTATTGTTCGAAATGTCATAGGTGCTGAATGTTTCGAAAATATATGTGAGGATATTAAATATAATAAATTTTCCCTTATTATAGACGAGTCTACAGATCGCTCAACGATAAAACATCTTTGTCTCGTCGTCAGGTATGCAAAAGACAATTTAATCAGAGACTGTCTTTTTGCTCTTGTGAAATTAGATAGTGCGAATGCGGAAACTTTATATAATCATGTTATAAATACATCTCAAATTCTGTTCCTTATAAAGATAATATGATTGGCTTTGCTTCTGATGGAGAAAATGTAATGATGGGAAGACATCATTCCGTTACAACGTTACTAAAAAAAGATATACCGAATTTATTTGTCATGAAGTGCATCTGCCACTCATTTCACTTAGTTGCTTCATACGCATGCGAAAAATTGCCAAATTTCCTTGAAAACTTAACAAGAAATATTTTTAATTACTAACTCTAGTCCAAAAAGAATCAGCGAATTCCAAGGGTATCAATTATTTTGCAATGTTAAAATCCACAAAATTTTACACCCGTCCCAAACCAGATGGTTATCGGTTGATTCAGCTATTAAACGAATTCTAGAACAATACAATCCGCTCAGATTATATTTTACAACTGCTGTTGCAGATGGCGATGTCTCAATAGCTGAAAACATACTCGATCATAAATAATCCGCTAACCAAAGTCTTTCTATTATTTCTAGATTATGTTTTGCCACTCTTTAATAGTCTAAATCGTGAAATGCAATCAGAATCGCCAAAATTTTACACTTTATATAATAGTGTATCCAATATTTTTGGAACAATTTGTGACTGTTTCCTAAAACGTAACTATTTATTATCTACAGCATTAGAAAACATTGAATTTAAAAATCCACATAATTATCAAGCATTAGAAGATCTGTATTTAGGAGCAAATGTTAGAATTTATCTACAAGAAGGTAAATTGAGTTCAGAACAAATAAAATATTTGCGACTACGTTGTTTGGATTTTTACGTTAAAAGTTGTTCACAAATCACGACTAGATTTAAACTAAAAAACAACCCACTTAAAAAATTTAATTTCATTGACCCCGAGATAGTAAAAAGCGGAACTATAAGTTCAATAGCAGATATAGCTTTACTTTTTCCGAATTTAATACCACAAAACGAACTTGAAAATTTTGATAGCGAATGGAGGCAATTACGAAATTACACAGAACGCCAAAATTTCAGCACAGATATGTTGGAATTCTGGGCTAGTGTCAGGGCAATAAAACGTGGTGATGAGTCGAATGTCTTTCCATTATTATGTAATTTTATTCAAAATTTGTTGTATCTACCACATTCTTCCGCAAATTTGGAACGAATTTTTTCCTCCATCAATTTAATGAAAACTAAACAACGTACTAAATTAAGCACGGAAACAGTCACAGGACTTCTTCATAGTAAGACATATATAAATAAAAATAGCTGTTTCGATTTTAAAATAGACAAAAAATTGATATTGAAAATAAATGAAGAAACATTAAAAAATATACCTGATGACGAGTAGAGTTTATTAACTATTATTATTATTAACGTCATTAGTTTTATAAAACATCATGTATATAATAATATAAGTTATTGTTAGTGTGCTTCATATATACATATTTACATTTTTATTATATTTACTAGTTATATGATACTATTAATAACTATTATTATATGTATTTTAGAAATTAAAATTGTTTTCATATAATTGCTTGATTTTAAACTAAGGATAAAAAATCTACCGAATTCTACCGAATTTTCACGAACCATTCTACCGATTATGATTGTCAGATCATGTAAAAAAATGTAATCCTAAAGTCAATACAAACTGATTTTATTTAAAAAAAGTTATACGATTCAATAACAGGCCTGTGATTGTTTACGTCGCATAATAAAATGTTATCCTAAAATAAATAAACACGTGTCGTAGTGCATACAGTAATTTTTTGGAGATCTACAAAAAAGAGTACTGGAAATTGATTTATGATAAAGAAGGTTCTTACTTATTTCGTAAGTACTGAACCATGAATATCATACAATAAACAAATGTTCAGATGACTGTCGACGTTGCATTTTTTTAATAAAGGATTACATTACGTTTCAGTTCATACAACAGCTTATTAGTGAGTGGACACGCTTTCTTTATTCAAAATGCCTTACCGATTTTCTCCTCAAGAGTATGCGGACATGCATTTTGTGTATGGCTACTGTAACGGCAGTGCACGTCAAGCAGTTATTAAATACCGACATCGGTTTCCCGATAGGCGCATTATTCATTACAGAACGTTTCTGGAAGTACACAAACAATTTCGGGAATGCGGACTGCGTGATTATCTTTTCGACCGAGGAGTAAATTTGCCAGCAGACTTAGAGGAAGAAGCAGTAGCTATTTTTACAAGGGATCCAACTCTCAGTGTACGTCGAATCGCTACACAACTAGGAGTGCCACGAACAAAAGTTTGGCGAATTTTAAAACGTGAGGGCTTATATCCATATCACTATCGTAGCGGACACGGTTTGCTTGAGGCAGACGACTATGCTCGTCTAGTTTATTCTACCTGGATATTAAGACAGTCACGGCTTCATTTTAATTTCTGCAGAACAGTCCTCTGGACAGATGAATCTACCTTCACGAGAAGTGGTGTTACAAATCTGAGAAACCTGCACAGTTGGTCATCAGAAAATTCCAAAGCTATACGCCCATCTAAATTTCAACATGAATTTTCTATTAACGTTTGGGCGGCCCTAATCGATGACTTGTTGATTGGTCCTGTCGTTCTTCCTGGGAGGTTAAATGCGGACAATTACCTTCAATTTCTTATTGACGAACTACCAGGTCTTTTAGAGGATGTCCCACTAAAGTTTCGACGAGACATGTGGTTTCACATGGATGGGGCACCACCACCACAATTCGGAATTGCTGTCCGAAATTGGGTTAACGTCAATTACCCAAGATGGATTGGTCGAGGTGGTCCTGTTGCATGGCCATCCAAATCACCCGATCTTAATCCCCTTGACTTTTCTTTATGAGGGTACATGAAAAATTTAAACTACGCGCAAGTTTCGAACACAAGAGAAGAATTTTTGGATCGTATTGACCTAGTTGCCGAGCAAATCCGACAAAACAAGTATGAAATTCGGATAAGTACTTCTTCTGTTGGCTTGCGGGCACAAGCCTGCATTCAACAACGAGGACATTCTGTAAAACTACTATAACCACCCCCATATAATTTTGTGTCATTTATAAGATCTATGTAGGCCTGTAACTTTTGCAGTTTGATAATGACATTGTATGTCGAAACCGCGGTCACTATTATATGTGAATAAAGTGGTATAACAAAGTTATTGTTTTATTTTATTTTATTATTACCATATTAAACTTGTACAAAATATAAATACAAAAATATTTTGTCAAAATAAGATAGTTACCTAGTTATTAATGTTTAGTGAACTTTTAGAGAAGTAAACTTGCCTGTTTCAACCAAATAAAACCTAGAAAATATTACTTGTATTATTTGCAAGATGTTATTTTTAATGTGAATGGAGTATATATTACAAAAATAGATGAAAACTAGTCAGTTTCTGATTCTGACTCAGAACTTGAGTCGTTTACATTAATTATTATTGGAGCAATCTCTGCCCTATCAAGAAATTCCTCTCGCTCATACCATTTTTTAATTAAATTTTCCGTATGCCCAACACAATTATACCAAGTAATTTCATCACACTGTTGCCACATTTCTTTAACTCTTTCATCTGAATAACCATTTCTTCCAATAATAATTTTTAACCTTGCCCTAATCATTTCAATTGCGTTGAAGTCACAATGGTACGGGGGTAACCTTAAAACTTCATGTCCACTTCTCTTATTACTTCATCTATAATAAATATCTTATCTTCTTTATGATATTTTACTAATTGAATTACTTCAATCTGTCACTGCAGGAGGCTTATATATTTTTTTCTCAACCATTCCATAATTTCTTTTTTTTTTTGAGGTGGTGTTTCGTTGTTTATTGTTAATAGCATTGTTGCGATGAATAATAATGCGACGTTTTCGGTTGTTTTTCCTGATTTCGGCAAACAAATTACTGTATACCATTCAGCGTTAACAGTTTTTCGATCCTCTACAGCAGTGTTTTTCAACCCTTTTCATGACACGACCCCCCTAGTATCAAAAAATATTTCCCGACCCACGACCTTTTTTTTTCATGTATGTTAAAAATATTTAATCCATACAAAAATTTTAGGCGTTTACGTTATAGGATTCGGATATAAATATACAATTAAGTACGTAAAACATATAATTTTAAATCGAATACGTGGCCAATTGATAACTAAAAAACAAATAACGGGTGTTCAGAAACATTTGAAGTCAAAGTAGTCCTTGAAAATATGAAGTCATGTATGAGATAGATTGATTTTTGACAGACAACAGTTGACATTTAATAATTATTACAAATCAGATACTTAAGTAAAGATCTACGATTTTTTGTTCAGAGCCCACTTGACTTCGAATGTTTCTAAACACCCGTTACAAACATATTGTTAGGGCTGAGACTCCCAGCGCCATCTGTTGGTAACACTCGGAACTAGTACAGGTTCCGAGTGTTACCAACGGATGGTGCTGGTAGTCCCCCGCGCGCTTCACGGCCCGCGCTAAAGGTCCACAAGTTTTGAGACGTTTCTTCGTTACGCTTCGAGATGATTCTCGCTAGAATGCGCTGGCCTATAAATAGGGCGGTCGACCGCGGCCACGGCAGTTGAGTGCAAGACCGCGAAGCAAGTGGTCGTGTCGTCTGCTGTTTAGTTGTTTGAAGAGCGCGAATCACTTGTTTTACGTATTTATTTGAGTTGTTTGTTATAATTGAAAATGGATAAATTCCTGAAAAGATCATCAGAACCATCAACGTCTAAGTCTAGCAGCAGTAGTGGAATAAAGAAAAAACGTCTTTATGACGACAATTATTTGAAATTTGGGTTTACTGTGATTGAGAATAAACCGCAGTGCGTAATTTGCTTTGAAACATTGTCAAGAGAAAGCATGAAGCCATCGATGTTGGTACGCCACCTAAACAGAAAACATCCTAATGAAAAAAATAAACCCGTGGAATTTTTTGAGCGAAAATTAAAAGCTCTTGAACATCAACTGCTATAGGACAAATGTCCAACCTAAATGAGAAAGCGTTGCTCGCTAGTTATCGAGTAGCTTTTCGTGTAGCTAAAGCAGTAAAACCTCACAGTATTGCCGAAAATTTGATTTTACCAGCGGCTTTAGATATAGCAGAGATTATGTTTGGCAAGCAAGAGGTCGAAAAGCTCAAAAGTATACCTTTCTCTGACAATACCATTCAACGCAGGATAAGCAATATGGCGACTGACGTTCGTGATCAAGTCATAGAAAAAAGTAAGAAAAGTTCTTTTGAGTCCTTGCAATTTGATGAATCAACGGATATTGCGGGTTGTGCGCAGTTTGTAGCTTTTGTGCGTTTTGAATCCAATGAAATATTAATGGAAGAAATACTATTTTGCAAGGCACTACCCAAAAATACTACAGGTCAGTGCTTGCATGACACGTTCCTTGAAGCTACGCAAGATATGAATATCGATTGGGCACAAAAATGCATTATTTGTTGTGACGGAGCAAAAGCCATGACTGGTGCGAAGAGTGGATTTATTGCTAGACTGAAAGAACAGATGCCAAACGCTTGTTGGATGCATTGCTTTCTCCATCGCCAAGTTCTTGCAGCCAAAACTTTGCCACAAGAATACAGTCAAGTTCTAAATATTATTATTAACATTGTAAATTCTATTAAAGGAAAAGCGTTGCAGACTCGATTGTTTCTAATCATTTGTGAAGATATGGGGGCACTACACCGCAATTTGCTTTACCATACAGAAGTTAGGTGGTTATCAAAAGGCAAAGTACTGACCAGAGTTATGGAACTTCGCGCTGAACTATTAGTATATTTACAACAAGCCAAGTCACATTACTCTGAATTCATTTGACCCGGAATTCCTTTTGAAATTGGCTGTTCCTTCTGACTTATTTGAGCATTTAAATAACTTGAATAAAAGTCTTCAAGGGCGGGATGAAAATGTCATTACAGCAAAAGACAAACTCCATGGCTTTATAAAAAAATTGAATTGTGGTCATAATCTATAAATCAAAACAACTTTGATTCATTTTCGTCGACACAGTCTTTCATTGAAGAAGTCGGAAGCGAGATAAACATCAACTCATATATATCTGGTATGAAAATGGTGTTAGATAATCTGAAGAAAGAATTGTGTCATTACTTCTCAGTGCAAGAGATATCGGATAACTCTGGGCAAAGATAGATCTTAAATCCGTTTTTAAATGCAGCTATAAATGAGGCAAATTTATCAACTAAGCTCAAAGAGAATCTGCAGGAATTATCTGCCGATGGGATGTTACACTTGGAATTCAAGTCTGAAAATTTGGATACCTTTTAGTTAAAAAGAAAAACAGAATACCCGGAATTAACAACCGAGGCTTTGAAGAGTTTGATTCCATTTTCTACCTCGTACTTGTGCGAGTTGGCATTTTCATCAATGACCCAAATAAAAAGTAAACTAAGAAATCGCTTAAATTTGGAAAACGATTTAATACTTAAAGTTGCAAAAACGGATCCACGATGGGAGAAATTGATTGAACAAACTCAAGCGCAACCTTCACATTAAAATGAACGAGTACTCGAAGATTTTATTTTTTGTTAATGTCTTTGTATAAATAACATAACGAGTATCATTTTGTTAACTTTTTTTTTAATATATCTACCTTTTTAAAATTTATTGATTTTTTTACTCTCTCGACCCCCCTACAGAGGCTTCGCGACCCACAGGTTGAAAAACACTGCTCTACAGGAATTGTTACGATGTGTCCTGTACAGCTGAAGAAACAAGCGATCATTTTCTTGGAAGTGCTCCTTGCACGAACAACGTTTGTGGGGTTCGGTTCGTCTTGGAACACCCACACAGTTGATCGTTGCTTGGTTTCCGGCTCATACGCATATATCCATGTTTCGTCACCTGTGACGATGTTGTATACGGATTTTGCGGTTTCTACGTCGAGTTTTTTGCGCATCTCTTTACACCAATTGAAACGAGCTGTTTTCTGTGCTTCGGTCAACTTATGTGGAATCCATCTGGAACATATTTTTTTTTACAAATAAATCTTCATGTAAAATCGAATGAATTACAGTCTGCGATACGCCAAGAGATGCCTCTACCTCACTGTAAGTCACATGTCGATCATGTTCAATCATTTTCCGCACAGCATCTATGTTTTTTGGAACCACAACAGTTTTTGGTTCACCTTTACGTGATTCATCACTCACTAAAGCACGACCATGACGAAATTCTGTAAACCAATTGTAATTGTACCGTCTTCTCTGATGGTGCCTCATTACCAAAAGTTGACCGAAGCGATATAATGCATTCTTGTGGAGTTAGGCGTTTTTTATAATCGTAAAAAATCATCCAATGAAGACCTTCACGAGTAATCTCATCATTATTTTACGAACCGACTGTCACTGACAACAAACTACTTACTCAATTTCTAAGCTATCGCGGATTTCTCATTGACAAATCTTAAACTTAACTTAATTAATATGGTGATTACATATGTCAAAAGCACCATCTAGTGGTCGATTGTAAAAATATAAAAGGTATCCCCCCATATATGCATAGTTTGTCTTGTTTTCACTCTGCACATTTATAATCATTTACTTTCAGATGTTTTGTTTTCATGTGTACGTCCAAACTTGACCTCCAGAGCGTCTTGAATTCACACAATGCGCATTTATAGTCCGTTTGTTTCAAATGTTTTGCTTTTACGTGTATTTTCAAATTTTGCTTGTAGTTCGTCTGGTATTCACATTCTGCGCACTTATAATCATTTTGTTTCAGATGTTTTGTTTTTATGTGCACTTGTAAATATGTCTTGCTGTATGTCTGGTATTCACATTCTGCGCATTTATAATCATTTCGTTTAAGATGTTTTGTTTTTACGTGCACTTCTAAGTTTGCCTTGAAGTTTGTCTGGTATTCACACTCTGCGCATTTATAATCACTTTGATTTAGATGTTTTGTCTTTATGTGTCTTTGCAAATACGATTTGTAGTTTGTCTGGTATTCACACTCTGCGCATTTATAATCATATTGTTTCATATGTTTTCTTTTTATGTGGGCTTCCAAGTTTGGCTTGCAGATTGCCTGGTATTCACACTCTGCGCATTTATAATCCTTTTGTTTGAGATGTTTTGTTTTTATGTGCACTTCTAAGTTTGACTTGTAGTTTGTCTGGTATTCACATTTTGCGCATTTATAATCCTTTTGTTTGAGGTGTTTTGTTTTCACATGACTTTTTAAATTTTGCTTGTAGTTCGTCTGGTATTCACATTCTGCGCATTTATAATCTGTTTGTTTCAGATGTCTTGTTTTTATGTGCACTTGTAAATGTGACTTGTTGTTTGTCTTGTATTTACATTCTGCGCATTCAAAATCCTTTTGTTGGAGATGTTTTGTCTTTATGTGCACTTGTAAGTATGGCTTGAAGTTTGTCTGGTATTCACACCCCACGCATTTATAATCATTTTGTTTGAGATGTTTTGTTTTTACATGAACTTCCAAGTTTGATTTGAACTTTGTCTGATATTCACACTCTGCGCACTTATAATCATTTTGTTTAAGATGTTTAAGATGTTTTACTTTAATGTGTACTTGTAAATGCGACTTGTTGTTTGTCTGGTATTTACATTCAGCGCATTTATAATCATTTTGTCTCAGATGTTTCGTTTTTATGTGCACTTCTAAGTTTGACTTGAAGTTTGTTTGGTATTCACACGCTGTGCATTTATAATCATACTGTTTCAGATGTTTCGTTTTTACGTGCACTTTTAAGTTTGACTTGCTGTTTGTCTGGTATTTACATTCAGCGCATTTATGATCGCTTTGTTTCAAATGTTTTGTTTTTATGTGCACTTCCAAATTTGACTCGTTGTTTGTGTGGTATTGAAATTCTGCACATTTATAATCGTTTTGCTTCAGATGTTTGAGGTGTGAGGGAAATGCGAACGCGCTCCTGGAAACGTAGTAAATATATACATTTGTGCGTGTTAGAAATGTTTTTACTAAAACTAATGGTAAAAAACGGAAACAAAATAGTCTTACCTGGCATTTGCTTCATAACAGTAATCCATGTGGTGCTCCAAATATTCCTTCGCGTCCAAATATATTTTGCAAAATGAGCATTGGACAAGGTCTAAAATTAAACACATTATTCTACGATTATAAAAGATTCAAAAACAATAAAATTCAGCGTTGGTTCTGCACCCCGCAAAGCTTTTTCAAGAAACGTACGAAAGTAACTTCGGTAAAGTTTGTAAATCTGCTAAAATATTTTTTTCTGCTCATGACATTGAAATCACCTATTTTGAAATTGATTACGATGGCTGAAATCACATTTTAAATCTAGCTTTTTATATACAACACCAAATTTCTTAGCGAATAAATTAACTATTTCATGGCCATCTTTAGCAACTTGTCCATTAAGATGCACACATTCAGGAATAGAATTATTACAGTTAATAGAATTCACATATTTATAAAATTTCTTCGAATCGAACTTAATAGACTCCTCAGTAGCCGTCAAGTATGCCCTCTCATCTCTATATAACAGAGTTTTTCATATGCTCTTTCTTTCTTAAACTTATCATAATAGAAACTTGAATTTAAATATTTATACATCTTATGATACCACTTTTCATTATACAGGCTGTTTCATTTTCGGCCCTCACCATGGGGATCTATCTCGCTTTTATTGGAGATAGAGTATAGGTTTAAATTTGGCAAAGTTGTTAAATTTTGTGTTTGTTATAAATCCGTAAAGAAAATAGACCTCTGACAAATGACCTTCGTTATTAAAAAAAAAAAAAAACGCGAAAACCCCATTTTCTTCTTTTACCTGTAGCACCGACATTTGGCCTTGTAGAGAAAAAATAAAAACACATCCTTGTGGCCATTTCTAAACCTCTATCCAGTGGTGTACTCTAAATTTTTATAGGACGTTTCGTTTCTTTCTGGCCATCATCAACTATCTAATTTCTTATAGGCGCCATATTGGATTTAGACATCTTCAGAAAGAGTTTTTTTTCTGATTTCAACCATGTACAACATGCTGACTAAAGTTTTTGACATTAGGTTTTATTTGAAAGAATAAATTATAAGATTAAATAAGATAGCCATGGAATTTCAATCTGTCAAACATTTCATTTATTGTTCATTAATAATACAAAAATGTCATACACTAACGAAGAGAAACGAGATATGATAAGTATTTTTTATTCTTCGAACCGAAATTCAACAGTAGCGAGTACAAGATGTCTACAATTATATCCAGAACGACAACAGCCTCATCGTACCATTTTTCTAGATCTCGACAGAAATTTGGTCGAGAATGGATCGTTTACTAAGCCGCGTAATGGTCAAGACAACAGGAATTTAAATGAAAATCGACAAGATATTTTACAAATGGTAAATTAAAAGCGTGTTTTCAAATTTCATGTTAATCTTGTATTTTTATAGATAAATAATAATCCATCAATTTCTACACGCGAAGTAGCGTCAGAATTAAATTTGTGCCAGTCCAGAGTTTGGAGAACTTTACATAAAAGTAGGTTTAAACCATACAGGATCCATGTTAGTCACTCTTTACTGCCTGAAGATAATTTGAGAAGGCTAGAATATTGTAATTGGTTAATGGGAAGGATAGAAAATGACGAACATTTTTTAAGCAAAATCATCTGGTCAGATGAAACAAAATATTGTAATTGGTTAATGGGAAGGATAGAAAATGACGAACATTTTTTAAGCAAAATCATCTGGTCAGATGAAACAAAATTTACAAATTCTGGAATGTTCAACAGAAATACGGAGCACTATTGGGCAGTACAAAATCCCCGACAAAACAGGGCTAGAAGACCACAACATCGTTTTGGAATAAACGTTTGGATGGGTATTTTGGCAAATCGTCTCTTAGGACCAGTTATGTATGAAGAACATTTAAATGGAGAAAGATATTTAAACATTTTACGTACATACGTATCTGACTATCTTGACAATATCCCATTAAATCAATTACAATATTTATGGTGGCAACAAGATGACGCACCAGCACACAATGTAGCTGTTGTTAGAAATTTCTTAAATCAAGAGTTTGCAAACCGTTGGATTGCAAATAGGGGAGTTGTTGAATGGCCTGCGAGATCACCTGATTTAAGTCCGCTAGATTTTTTTTTATGGGGATATGTTAAAAATAATATTTATAAAGTAGATGCGCCACAAAACATTGAAGAATTACGAGACAGACTTCAGAATGCCTTCGATGCAGTTCCTAGAACTATACAAAGGGCAGTACAAAATGCCAGAAGGCACAATTGGGCACTGTGCATTACCGAAGATGGCCAGATAATTGAACATTTACTGTAAATTTTTAATTGTTTACTTTTCTATGTATTTTTATTAATGTTTTTGTTATCTTGTACTCGCTACTGTTGAATTTCGTTTCGAAGAATAAAAAATACTTATATCTCGTTTCTCTTCGTTAGTGTATGACATTTTTGTATTATTAATGAACAATAAATGAAATGTTTGACAGATTGAAATTCCAAAGACTACCTTATTTAATCTTGTAATTTATTCTTTCAAATAAAACCTAATGTCAAAAACTTTAGGCAGCATGTGGTACATGGTTGAAATCAGAAAAAAAAACTCTATCTGAAGATGTCTAAATCCAATATGGCGCCTATAAGAAATTAGATAGTTGATGATGGCCAGAAAGAAACGAAACGTCGTATAAAAATTTAGAGTACACCACTGGATAGAGGTTTAGAAATGGCCACAAGGATGTGTTTTTATTTTTTCTCTACAAGGCCAAATGTCGGTGCTACAGGTAAAAGAAGAAAATGGGGTTTTCGCGTTTTTTTTTAAATAACGAAGGTCATTTGTCACAGGTCTATTTTCTTTACGGATTTATAACAAACACAAAATTTAACAACTTTGCCAAATTTAAACCTATACTCTATCTCCAATAATAAGAGAGATCCCCATGGTGAGGGCTGAAAATGAACCAGCTTGTATGTATATATATATATATATATATATATATATATATATGACAACACAATAGGGCAATACTTTGCAGAAATTCCATTTGTGAGAAAACGACACATATTTATCCAAATTACCACATGTATAGCAAACGCCAATTAAGTTGGCGCGAGGAGGGGTAAGTTCGCGCAGAATTAGAAGTAGTGGGGAGATTTGTATTTGGTTTTACATCAAATGTCAGATAATTCTAACCTCTGAGCGTGTATCACTTTATAATCGCCTAGCAAAGACATTATGTTCCGTCAAACGTCAATGACAAATGTATTCTGACAATTACTTGAGTAGTGGGGGTGGACGTTTTTAAAAACGGCTTCTGCGCACCCCCTACTCGCGCCAACTTAATTGGCGCTTGCTATACACAAGTCAACAATATGTTGTGTCATATATCGTTTTGTTTGTCTAGGTTTAGTGATTACACAACTGCAAGACGAATCAGTTTCAATCTTAAATTTGTTGTATTTTGACAAGCATAATATTTAAAGTCTACTCATTATATGTAGTTGTATTATAACAAAAGCAACACCTACGTTGAAGGTCAATTGAAAAATTGCAATTACTACAACTTCATTGGCATTTATAAATGGAAAACTAACATGTATACCAGTGTTATTATATCAAGCTATCTAAACAGCATGCAAGAAATAAGCCATTAAAGTTAAAATTATTGCAAAAACCATTAATTTTGAATACTAAAATGATTTATCCTACCTTCGACAGACAACATTTCTTTAATTTCACTATGACAAACAGCTTTGTGTTCAGCTAAATATTCCTTTGAACTGAATCCCAAGCAACAGAATGTGCAAGCAAATACATTTTCAACATCCTCTTTTGCAATGGGAACAAAATCCATTTCCACATTCTCAAACAGATTATTTACATATTCTTCACCAAAATACACCAATAGCTCTTCACCTTCCTGGATCCTACGAGTGCTATAATAATATAGTTTGTCTTCATATTGAAATGGCAATAAATTCTGTTCGTAAATATATCTGGCAGCATTGATGTACTGCATCCAATTCAGATGCTCCGATTGATCATCGCTAACCACAAATCTTCCTCCTTTTATTTTCAAAGTCTGTTCTGTAGAATTAAGTCCAGTGAACGGACCAAATCTTACATTTTCAGGTATAACTTTTAAAGAAAATATTCCCAAATGTCCAAGTGACTCTCTAGTTTCTAACATATATTCTGGCAATTCTCTTAGTCTGTTATATGTATTATGAGGTTTTTTGTTCAAAATATGGACGAGCACTCTGCATTTGGTACAATAATCCTGATAGACTTCGTGGCAATGGTTACAAACTGTTAAACAAATTCATTCATTCAATTCAATAAACATCGAATTAATTTTGAAAGTACTTTAAGATATATGTTTGAACAAATTTATGATGAATCTATTTTAAATAAGTAAAGGTGGTGGGTTATTGAAGAACACAAATATTCCTGGTAAACTAGAATGTCTCCAATTTGATTTGTAAAATTTAAGGAATATTCCACAAGAAATCATGTTGTTTGTTATATCTATGAATATCATTAGAATCTTTCAAAATATACATTAAAAGATGAGTTGTCCATCTTTTATATGAACATAATTATAAAAAATCTAATGTGTTTGATTCATCAGCGCACATATATTTTACTGGCAATCTATCCTTAATAATAAAATATTTCTCCACAATAAAGCATTACAATATTCATTATAAATATATTAATCATGTTTAATTTAGAATCTATAATGACAAATAAAAAAACTTGGATATGTGTAGTGTACATTAAAAGAAAAGTTTTTATGGACTTGGTCAGAATACAATTACTTTTAAGCTAGGACACAAATGTACTTACACGGCTGTCTATTGCAGCATTCAACTTGTGTATCTGCTGAAGAAATTCCATCTTCTATTTTAACATTATTGCTTACTGTATTGACCTCAGATGATAGTAAGTCTGTTTTGATGTGGTCTACAGAGAGCATTTCATATTTTCTTATTTTGTCCTGCCCCAAGGACTCAATTAATTCAGTATTGCCTATATTAATAGTAGTTTCAAAGATGCATACTTTATTATCTGGATAATATTCATCCTGGAATTCTTCTTTTACATCACTTGAATTTTCCAAAGATATTGCATTATTTACATTAAATTTTACAATTTCTTGAGACATTTTTAATTCTGAAGGAAAATCAGAATATACTCCTTGTTAAATTTAATTCTTATTTGAAATGGTCAGCAAACTTTGATAACTGGATAATAAAAATAAACACATAGAATTAACATTGACAACAATAAATATGAAAAAATACACAAGTCACTAAATAGATTTAATAGAACTAAACTAAAGTCACTAGATATAAAATTCAGGCGTGCAAACACAATAACCTTACTTTTCGAAATGTTTAATGCCAATATTTGCTAATTATTTAAGAAAATGGGATAGATTGGCGCGTGTGAAACAAGAAATGTGAATAATAAAAATTAGCGGAAAACGAGCATGTACGACTGTGGCAAAAGATGTCGAACATCAATTAACATATAACTATAATTCTCAGTGTGGCATATACAAAACAAATTTCCAAAATTATAGACAGGTCAGCTTCAGTCAGTATTAAAAGGACACGCGCTCTTACGAGTAAATCGTATACCAATGTCAAAAATCGTAAATGTAAACATGAAATCGTAACTCGTATACGATTGTCAAATTGAATAGAGCGTAATCCGATTAGCCGTACGAGTTTAGTCAGAGAAGTTTAGTACATTAAAAATGGCAGAAAGTGAATTTTCGGTAATGGAACACAGGAATTTATTAACTTTTATGAATCTTTGGAGTGTTTTTCGAATGTAACAATCAAGAAGTACCGTGACATTAATGCCCCCAATAAGGGCTACGAATTAATTGCCGATATAATGAATATTTCAGTGGATACGGTAAAGAATAAGATAATTTACGATCTACGTATAGGTAATCAGGAGAAAAAAAGAATAACTATGTCAAAATTATTTACCCAATAAACTTCTTTTTGTGTGTTTACCATATTATGCAATGTACAAAATGTATTGTAGCTCATTCTCGTAAAATTTTTGTATCCACCTCTATTTTCAAATAAAATAAGACTCAGCAAACTTTCAATTCCAAAAATTTGTCTCTTTTGTAGTACTCTCGTCTCTCGTGAGCAAAAAAAAAACGGGACACTGTTTCTGCGTGGGTTTAAATTGTGACTACTTAAGTGGCAAAACATCACGGCAGTTCGCGAGAGTGTGGCCGAAAGTCCAGAGACGTGGATTCGTCATCGTGCACAAAAATTGGACATTACAACAGCGACGCTTCAGCGCATTCTGTCTCAAGATTTGCATCTCCACCCCTACAAAGTCCAATTGACTCGACAACTTCTGCCAACAGACCATGCACAGTGAAGAGAGTTCACCAATTGGATACTTGAGCAAACAGAAGTGAATGCCGATTTTGCAGACAAAATCATTTTCAGTGATGAGGCCCATTTCCACCTCGATGGCTTCGTAAATCGGGAAAACTGCCGCGTTTGAGGCTCAGAAAATCCACGAATGATGCCGCGTTTGAGGCTCAGAAAATGCACGAATGATTCATCAGAAAGCAATGCACATCCGAAACATGTTACTGTTTGGTGTGCATTGTGGTCTGGAGGAATAATTAGACCGTATTTCTTTGAAGATGCGGAAGGTAATGCAGTAACGGTGAATGGCGAACATTATCGTGATATGACAACGCAGATTTTTGTGCCTAAATTGGAATAGGTATATTACTCTTGACGACATGTGGTTTCAGCAGGATGAGGCCATATGTCATACCGCCCGTGAAACATTCACTGTCTTGCACGAGTTTGCTCCTGGTCGTGACATTTCCCGGTTTGGTGGCTAGAACTGACCGCCACGTTCTTGCGATTTGGCACTTTTGGATTTCTGGCTATGAGGCTATCTGAAGTCACGGGTTTATGCCGATAAGCCCGCAACCACCGAATCATTGAAGGCCGAAATTAGACGCTCTATCAATGAAATAGCGCCACATGTATACATTAATGTTATTGCGAATTTTGTAAAAGAGTACGTGTATGCCAACAAGATATTTTGTTTCATACATAATTCCCAAATGTATACATTATAAATCAATAAATATTTCAAAACTTTACTACAGAAAATCATGTTTTATTGAACCTTAAAATCTTGCGCTCTTATTGACACAGCCTTTATTAACATTCGAAAATTAAGTCATTTTATGCAAAGAAAAATCATCAACAACATTTCACAAACGGGTAAATAACTTTTGTTTTGTAATTTCTAGAAATGTTATTGCCAACTGTGAACTTCTAAACTACACCTGAAGTTTGTCTGGTATTCGCACTCCATGCATTCAAAAATCCATTTGATTCAGATGCTTTGTTTTTTTTTACGTGTCCTTGCACATAGGACCTGCAGTTTGTCTTATATTTATATTATACTAGCTGACCCGGCGAACTTTGTACCGCCTAACAGTCAATAAATGTCGTATTAACTTGTTGCTAAACTTAATTTAGGATTTTATTAACGCAATAAAATGAATACAAAAAATTTATTAAGTTCAATAGTTTATTAGAATATATTTAAAGAAAATAAAAATTCAATAAAAGTACAAAAATCAAGTATTTCAATGGCCTGTCAGTAAGACATTTGCTTTATTGAAGCTATGTATTTTGTTGAATGGGTTGCACTCGGGTCGATTCTCTTCAGTGAAGGATCTTGTTATATACGACATTTTTCGTTTTGTTATCAGGCGCAAGAACAAATAAAACGGATGGTTTGCCGACACGTGAACATGCCACGTACAATTGACCATGAGAAAAACATGCATTTTCTAGATTCAGACCACAAACACTCAAGGCAGTGTTGTTCCGTGACCTGTTGAGATAATCGGTAGAATGGTTCGTGAAAATTCGGTAGATTTTTTTATCCTTAGCATATAATAATAGTTATTAATAGTATCATATAACTAGTAAATATAATAAAAATGTAAATATATATGAAGCACACTAACAATAACTTATATTATTATATACATGATGTTTTATAAAACTAACGACGTTAATAATAATAATAGTTAATAAACTCTACTCGTCATCAGGTATATTTTTTAATGTTTCTTCATTTATTTTCAATATCAATTTTTTGTCTATTTTAAAATCGAAACAGCTATTTTTATTTATATATGTCTTACTATGAAGAAGTCCTGTGACTGTTTCCGTGCTTAATTTACTACGTTGTTTAGTTTTCATTAAATTGATGGAGGAAAAAATTCGTTCCACATTTGCGGAAGAATGTGGTAAACACAACAAATTTTGAATAAAATTACATAATAATGGAAAGACATTCGATTCATCACCACGTTTTATTGCCCTGACACTAGCCCAGAATTCCAACATATCTGTGCTGAAATTTTTAAAAATTCAGTTGGATAGTTGGTGGCTTCGTCTTTGTTACACAGTCAATAGATTTGAATGAATGCAGAGTACCAACGATTCTGATCACATCATCGGTTGTTTTCTTATAAAATAAATGTTAGTAAAAGATAAAGGAATAATTAAAAACTTAATTAATTAATTAATAAGAGGAAACAAAATTGAAATTTTACCTCACAATCTTGCAGCATGCTACGCAAAACACTTTTTTCTCCATCCATACGCAATTCTGAATAAGGTGCAATCCATCCAGGCACAGTCCCTATTTTCAGAATTTTTTGCTATTATATATCACAACTCACAAGTTCACATTTCGAAAAGCCAACGTAAAATGACGTTAGAAATAAAATTACAGTACACTCGCCTAATTGTGACACGATTTCTACATGTTAAACAAAATATTCAAAATCTTATTCGTAATAGTTTCTATAAGAACTTTGCCGTGTCATCCTTACCGAGTAAGCATACCTGGATTCATCCGGACATTTAAAATGACATTGTATTCGAAATGCCGAATTATATATATTTTTTTAAATTGTTGTAGGTGTCACATTTATCCGACAAAATTACAAATGTGACACTTCTTAATTATAAATGTGACACACGGGTAAACTCTCATTGTTTCGCTATATATTCGCCAGTTTTAATAGTGACACACCTAAGGGGTCTAAATGTGACTTTGGGAAATAAAAAAAATTGGTTTATTAGAACATTAAACAAACAACATAACATAAACGAAAACTAATCTGCTTCATAAAAAAATGAATAAAAAAACATCAACTCTCTTAACTATAAACAAAAGCAATAAATTATCATAAGGAAATCTTGAAGATTACAAAACACATATTGCCATGGATTTTTCCCCGAAGAAAGAATTAAAAGAAACGATAAAAGACTATATATTTATGTACATTTTTTCCAGAAAGATAATTATAAAGATTTCATATTTTATGTAAAAATTTATTATAATGTGTATTTTTGTCCACGATTGTAGATCGTTCGTGACGGTCAGATGTTTGCAGTTCCCGCCAAATTGGAAGTTGTAGTATTTGTATATTGTAGCTTTTTTGATTTATTTTATGTTAGGTGGGGCTATCATGCTGTTTCCGGGATACTGATGCTTTTAGAGATTTATTAGTTCTTGAGCAGATAGGTCGAGTTTTTATTGCTATTGAATAGAACTTAATTTTATTCAATTTAACTTTGGATAATTTCGGCTTGTGTTTTGTGAGGTGTTATGTGTTTAAATTCATTCTCGAGTGTTTACGAGTCTTTTAAACTTGTAATTTAATTCAAATTGACCTATCTGTAAATCTCTCATTTTTTGTGAAGTGGCTACATTAATTAATGTATGTATATTTCTGTTAATATTATATTTATGTATTTAGAAATAATTCTATAACATTGATGAGCTCAGTAAAATCATTAGATTTTAGTTTATAATATTTTTATAATCATAGGAATATTAAGAAAAGTTATCAGATTTTTGGAAGTGTATTTTTTTTCAAATAAATTGTTCTCGAACGATAGGTGGGAAAAGTTTTTGCTTCATGTTATTTATGCGCATGAAATTAGTTGTTGCTTGCGTGCGAAAAATAGATAGTTTCTATTTTGACGTTTGATATTGGGATAACGTAATTGTTTATATCTGATAGTTTTTCTTTATATTTAATTTAAAATTTTGCTCGCGGTCAATTTGATGAGGTTTTTTGTACTTTTACTGTCATATAGTATCAAAGTTTTTCCTCATATGATAGATGTTTCAATATAACTTTATACTTTGTAAAGTTAAATTTTTTTTTTTTTTTTTTATTAAAAATTTATGGGGGGAATTTTTGTTTGTCTTTTCTAATACCTTTTGTTTTATTATTGTGCGGCGTACCCTGTGTGGGTAGACCTGAAGATTGAAGAGTTTCTGGAAGGCGAACCCGACTGAGATAGACCGGCTAAGCTACTATGTATTGTGAACCAAAATTAAATAAGCAATCAATATCACAATCCATTGCAATATGTCAATTTTTTCGACGAAAGAAAATCTATCGCGTCTGTCTTTTCGAGCCGATGTTAAAATTGTGATTACCCGATCTGCAGATATTGTATCGATGTCTTCTACGAGTATGTCTGGCCACACAAAATATTCCTTCTTCCTTCTTAAAAATTTTATTTCGAGTGCATCATCAGTCTTGTTTAGGACTGTTCCTATATAGTAAACTTTTGATTTCTTTGTTGAATAGTCGGCCACGACCCATGAACCAGATTGTAAGACATCTTGAGGAAAAGGCAATTGAACCAAATTTCGTTAATCTATATCTCTCATCGAATAGGTTGAAACATCAGAAGAAACAGGTGACTGTCCCATGTCTGGATCATCAACATCTGATTCTACTTCAACTAATGGACTCGTTGAAGAATTTGAATCATGGACTGAATAGTTGTCATCTGAACTATCTGTTTCTGCCACCTGCTTTCGCACTCTTTTTGTCTTTTGCACATTCAAAGCAGAGGACTTCAGCGATTCGAGATATTCTTCTCTCGTTAAAACCTCTGCTAGTTTAGTCGTCGCTTTAGACTTCTTCTGATTGGTTTGACCTTTTTTTGCAATCTTTTGTAAAATCAACGACTCCAGGCTTACTGAACTTGAGGATGGACTTGGAAGCTGCGAAGCGGTAGCTATTGGACGAGCATCGCTCCTGTTCACTACAGACTGTTTCAAAACGGTATCATTGACATTATGTTCAATGTTGGATTTTTTTTCATCGAATTCCTGCAGTTCTGCTGGCTTGAAGATCTCCGTTTTGATTTTCTGACGATTGAGGAGAAAAATACCAGTGTTCTCAAACCCTTTCTTTAAGGTAGAAGGGCTCACTTCAGTCCAAGCTTTTCCCAGCAAAATCGCTTTTTCCAAGCGTTTGACCGTAATGTTCTCTTTGCCAAGAAACCAGGATTTCGTCCATTTTTTCTTGAAAACGTTAAATGGTGTGTTATCAAGGGGTTGTAGAATATGAGTAGTATGCGGTGGCAGTTTCAACAGTGTAATGTCTTCGTCGCGAGCCAATTTAATAAGTTCGATGGTCAGGTGTGATTTGTGACCATCAAATAGAACCAGAAGTGGTCGTTCTTTGGGGCAGTGTTTCAGAAATCTAGTTTTGAACCAAATATAGAAGGCTTCTGATGTCATCCATCCGCTTGGTGTAGCGATATATCCTGTGTCGGGATATGCATCTGCTGGCATCCATGAATGCCATAGGTATTTTGCTTTATATAGGATAAAAGGTGGTAATTTATCGCCATTGGCAGAAATACAAAAAAGGACGGATGTATTTGTTCTGCCTGTCCCTTGTGTTGTCCGGAAAACAGCTTTGTTTTTTGTCGTTACAACCTTAGTATTTTGCGGATCATGACATATCGAAGTCTCGTCTAAATTGAATATGCAAGAGGGTTTGTCGTTCAAGCCCAATTCTGCAATTGTTTCTTCCAACAGATCGAAAAAACCATAAATAATTTCCGGTGTGGTTTGTTCGGTACGAACAGTTTGCCGTTTTATAGGTTTCTTGCAGGAAAGGTTCCACCGTTTGCAGAAAGAAATAAACCAGTCCTTGCCTGGCCGATTGTTCTTAAACCTTTTTTCAATCTTATTCTCCCTGAGATAGGCTTCGACCAAATCGATAACTTCTTTCCTGGTAAGTCCAAATCCCCATTTGTTTAGGACTTGCAAATTTTCCGCTATGCAGCTTTCAATCTCCTCTACCATTTCCACTGGCTTTCCCACCTTACTGTTGGTGACTTTTCTACGATTTTTCCACCCTTTTAAATGTAATATCAGAGTGGACCGAGGAATATTGAATGCGTCAGCTGCTCTTTTCACAGTCCATCCATTTTCGGTTAGCTCCTTGGCACGCTCCATGGCTTCTTTTGTATATAGCTTTCTTCGCGGTTTGGAGATTTTTCTTTGTTTCTGACATTTTTCTTGTCTGTGCAGATAAGTATCTCAAATTAAAAGTACCGTCACATTTTAAACAGAAATTTGTCACATTTAGCCACGACGATAATTTTGGGTGGCTAAATGTGACACTACCTCCAATGGAAAGAAACAATGATTTGAGGTTAGGTAACACATGGCATTTGAAAGAGCGTACTTTTAGCTATAAGTGTTGAAAATTGAACATTGAAGTATTTGAGAACTGGAGGAGGCATTGAATTTCGTGGACTACTGTCTCAAACTTAAGAAAATCACCGTATAAAAATGAAATCAAGAACTTACCATGCAGCAATTTTTCCCGCACTTTGACTGTTGCCGGTGAGTATTGTGCATGCCAACGGTCAGATAGCGTGGAATTCATTATAATGGCGCGGGTTTTTCAAATAATTATTAACAAGTGTCACAATTAGGCGAGTGCACTGTACTTTCGAATATGAGAATAAATTTCTCCGAATATCAAAGAAACACATATACTCCTAATTTTCTGGTAAAATGTATTTTTTGTATTTATTTAGAAGTTTTAAGGTATTAGCTTTTCCTGGAATTTTGTCTCGGCCTGGATGTATGGGAAGAGCATTAATAAATTCTTGAAGACGCTTATCGGAAAAGTAACGGCTTAATAAAATGCAATTTTTAATTTAAAGAGGGCTGTTTAATTTTTATTTGTTTGTTACATACACGATAAATTTTTAGTAATGCCTATAATAAATTTGATTTAGTAAATAAATAAAACTCGGATACTTGAAGTATGCAAAAATGCAAATTTATGCAAACTGCATATATTCCGACCTTTACTACGGCCGAATTGGAGCTCTGCCTCAAACTTATGACATCCAACGGCTCATTGACGTAGATACCTATCAAAACCTGGTGTAAAGTACGTAGAACATGATATCCGAAAGTCCGACTCGCCCGTGTAAATTGACAAAAGACAGACAGCGGCCGAATTGGAGCTCTGCCTCATACTTATGACATCCAACGGCTCATTGACGTAGATACCTCTCAAAACCTGGTATAAAGTACGTAGAACATGATATCCGAAAGTCCGGGCAAAAGCTGACCAGTTTAAAGATGAACCAGAGGGAATTCTCCATCTGAACTGGCAATGGTCGGCTCGGTGAATTAGGCACTCCTATGAGCCCTGCTCATGTTACCTGGTTACTATACGGATAAAGACGAGACTATCCATTGATCCACTAGGCAAAAACCAGCTGGATATAAAGTAAATCACCGTCGATTTTAATGGCACCCAACAGATCCATGAACGCCTTGGGTGGTCCACGAACAGCAACTCTTCGAAGTGTTAGCAATAGCTGCTTAATATTTATATTTCAAATTATTACTTGTGTATACACCAGTTCTTCTTTATGCCATTATTCCATCCTGCTTCCGTGTATCTCCTCTCCATCAAATAATGCAACATTTCCATTTTAAACGGATTTTTCTTTTTATTGCAGAATTCAGACAAATAGTAACACTTCCCAATTGCTCCGAACGATTCAGTAGATTTGCCTGGAAAACGGCCACTATTGTTGGTTGGGGAATAACATCTTATATCGCTACTTCACTCAGTCTAATTCTAAATGAAGTCAAGACAACAGTTATAACAAACATTCATTGTTACATAATGTTCAAGCTTATAGACGGATTCCGTTTTCAAAGTAGTCAAAATTCCCATAATTTCTCCCTTGGTATTCTGTCGAAAGCCTTTTTCATATCTAAAAAAAACAGGTAAGCTGTTTTTGATCTTGACAAAGTTCCATTTATATATTTGTCTTATATTTATTCTGCACATTTATAATCATTTTGTTTTAGATGTTTTGTTTTCATGTGTATTTCCAAACTTGACTTCCAGAGAGTGTTGAATTCACACAATACGCATTTATAATTATTTTGTTTGAGATGTTTTCCCTTCTCGTGCGTTTTCAAATTTTGCTTGTAGTTCGTCTGGTACTCACATTCTGGGCACTTATAATCACTTTGTTTCAGGTGCTTGGTTTTAATGTGTCCTTGCAAATATGATTTCGAGTTTGTCTGGTATGCACACTCTGCACATTTATAATCATTTTGTTTCAGATGTTTTGTTTTTATGTGCACTTCTAAGCTCGACTTGAAGTTTGTCTGGTATTCACACTCTGTGCATTTATAATTACTTTGTTTCAGATGTTTTGTCTTTATGTGCCCTTGCAAATGTGACTTGTAATTTGTCTGATATTCACATTTTGTGCACTTATAATCCATTTGTTTGAGGTGTTTTGTTTTTACGTGCACTTCTAAGTTTGACTTGAAGTTTGTCTGGTATTCACACTCTGCGCATTTATAATCACTTTGGTTCAGATGTTTTGTCTTTATGTGCCCTTGCAAATATGACTTGTAATTTGTCTGATATCCACATTTTGTGCACTTATAATCCATTTGTTTGAGGTGTTTCGTTTTTACGTGAATCTTTAAATTTTGCTTGTAGTTCGTCTGGTATTCACATTCCGCGCATTTATAATCATTTTGTTTTAGATGTCTTGCTTTTATATGCAATTCTAAGCTTGACTTGTTGTTTGTCTGGTATTTACATTCAACGCATTTATAATCACTTTGATTCAGATGTTTTGTTTTTACGTGCACTTTTAAGTTTGACTTGTTGTTTGTCTGGTAGTTACATTTTGTGCATTTATAATCCTTTTGTTTGAAGTGTTTTGTTTTCACGTGGACTTTCAAATTTTGCTTGAAGTTCGTCTGGTATTCACACTCTGCGCATTTATAATCATTCTGTTTCAGATGCTTTGTTTTCATGTGCACTTTTAAACTTGACTTGAAGTTTGCCTGGTATTCACACTCTGTGCATTTATAATCACTTTGTTTCAGGTGTTTTGTTTTTATGTGCACTTCTAAGTTAGATTTGTAGTTTGACTGATATTCGCACTCTGAGCATTTGAAATCATTTTGTTTCAGATGTTTTGTTTTCATGTGCACTTCTAAACTTGATTTGAAGTTTGTCTGGTATTCACACTCTGTGCATTTATAATCATATTGTTTAAGATGTTTTGATTTTACGTGCACTTCTAAGTTTGACTTGTTATTTGTCTGGTATTTACATTCAGTGCATTTATGATCGCTTTGTTTCAAATGTTTTGTTTTTACGTGCACTTTTAAATTTGATTTGTTGTTCGTCTGGTATTCACACTCTGCGCATTTATAATTGTAATCACCTTGTTTCAGATGTTTTGTTTTCATGTGTACTTCTAAACTTGACTTGTACTTTGCCTGGTATTCACACTCCGTGCATTTATAATCACATTGTTTCAGATGTATTGTTTTTATGTGCACTTCTAAGTTTGACTTGAAGTTTGCCTGGTATTCACACTCTGTGCATTTATAATCAAATTGTTTAAGATGTTTTGTCTTTACGTGCACTTCTAAGTTTGTCTTGTTATTTGTCTGGTATTTACATTCAGCGCATTTATAATCGCTTTGTTTCAAATGTTTTGTTTTTACATGCACTTTTAAGTTTGACTTGCTGTTCGTCTGGTTATAATCACTTTGTTTCAGGTGTATTGTTTTTATGTGCATTTCTAAATTTGACTCGAAGTTTGTCTGGTATTCAAACTCTGCAGATTTATAATCATTTGGTTTCAGGTGTTTGAGGCGTGAGGGAAATGCGAGCGCACTTCTGTGAAACGGAGCAAATACATACATTTGTGTGTTAGAAATGTGTTTTTATTAAACTAATGGTAAAAATGAAAATAAACTAATCTTACCTGGCATTTGTCTTACAACAGTAATCCATGTGATGCTCCAAATATTCATTCGCTTCCAAATATATTTTGCAAAATGGGCACTGGACAAGCTCTAAAATTATACACATTATCCTACGACTAGAAATAGCTATATTCAAATAGAATAGAATTTTGCGTCAGTTGCTAACCTCTCAAAAACCTAGCGTTCAAAAAACAGTATTAAACCAACTTCGGTAAAGTTTGTAAAGCTACTAAAATAATTTTTACATTCTGCGCATTTATTTAGTAAACGGAATGTATACTTTCTGAACTTACTGCAAATGAGAATTAATTACTATTAAATCTCATTTTTACATGCAAATGTCGCCTTATATGATGCGTTAATTACTATAGGTTTGTTTTGGTTCGCAATTCTAAAGAGTTCTAGAACTACTGCGCAATCGTACCCGCTGTTTGGTGTTTTGGTTACATATGAGTAGGGATCGGACATGAGAGGCCCATGACTCATCGCCCACTGGCGTACTATTGAAAATTTGTATTTTTAACGAGTTTTAAATTTTATTTAATATAATTGGAAAACAAACGGGTGGTGATCTATAAAATACGAAGTATATTTTTATTTATTAAGTAAAGGAGTATTAATATTAACTAGAAATACTTTCTCAATGCTCTCTTTTGTAAAATTTGTTCTCTTTTAATAAATGTTAGCTTTTTAATACCTTTCCTTTTCAATAGGGAGAAACTCTGACAGTATAACAGTTAATTTGACAAGTCATACCGCCATTTTATTCAGTATTGTTTGACATTTCATAATGCAAATACTTACTGCCGAGCAGCCCATACAAATTGTGGAAATTTATTTCTAAAATCAGTGTTCAGTAAAAAAATGTTCACAAAGCGCTTCGTCCAATTTACGGCATACATCATCGGCCAACTGAGACGACTATTCGCAACACAATTGAAAGACTTTGTTCTCAATTTATTCTTTTGGACTTCCATCCACCAACGAGATGCATAGAGTGCGTACTAGAGAAAATATCATCGCCGTTTAGACCAGTTTTGAGGATGATCCAAATGCATGGATTTGTCATCGTGTGCAAGATCTTGGCCTGTGTCCATCGACTTTGTGGAAGATTTTGCGCAAGGATCTTGGCTTACATGCCTACGAGATTAAATTGGTGCAAGAATTGAAGCCAACCGACCATCGTTTTCAACGTCAGTTCAGTAATTGGGCGGTTGCATAGTTGGAAGTTGATCCAAATTGAGTATAGTGATGAGGCTCACTTCTGGCTCAGTGGCTTTGTAAATAAGCAAAATTGTCGCATTTGCAGCGACACTAATCCACAGGTGACACATCATCTACCAATTCACCTCGAAAATGGACTGTTTGGTGGGGTTTGTGGATTAAGGGTCAAACTGATTGTATGTCAATTGCCAGTGATTCCGAAATTTATTGCAAACTCTATAAAATATCGTTAAAAAATTCTAAGAAATCGTACGTAAAACGTCACTTAGCATCGCAAACACATACACAGAAATTAGACCCGTTGGAATCTGACAATTTTAACGAAGAACTCTGCGAAACTTTAATGGCGGCATATATTTCACTAAATAAACTTAACAATTCCAACTTTAAAACATTTCTTCAAAAATATACTGGACGAAATGTTTCTGATGAATCCACCTTACGCAAATATTCTGTTTCTAAGTGCTACACGAAAGCAGTAAGTAGAGCGCATTAGAAGCATCTTTCAAATCAGTACCTATGGATAAGTGCCGACGACACTGTCGATATATTAGGACGCTGTGTGGTAAATGTAGCTGGTGTACTACATCCAACTATTCCATATAACGCATATGTAATAGCAACAAAAGTTATAAATACAGTTGATGCGGAAACAGTAGCTAAAACCATTTACAAGAATATGCACCAAATGCTTCATTTGGACGACAGGTACAAAGAAAAATACTTTTATTTTTCAGTGACAGTGCTGCCATGTTAGAAATAGGCAGACTATTAAAAAAAACATATTCTAATATGCTGCGTATTACTTCTGTAGTACATGTTCTCCACAGAATCTGTGAATATTTCAGAGAAACATTTCTGTAAGTTGATAGACTTGTATCCGCCTTTAAAAAAGTTTTCAGAAAAGTACCATTGAAAGTAGCTCTTAACGGGGAAAAACTTCCATTTTTGTCACTGCCTCCCTCTCCAGTAATAACTAGATGTGGAACTGGTTGGAAGCTACTAGTTTTTATGCAGAGAATTTCGATAGTTTACAAAATTTCGTTACATGCTTAAATGACGATGCTCGAAGTATTTCTGAGTGCAAGGAACTAATACAAATTAAATTAAAAAATCAGTTGTACTTTCTTCAGGAACACTGGAAATTTGCCAAAACTAATCACTTATTTTGAAAATAAAAACCTCAAATTAAATGATGGATTAACCACATTAGATTTGACTTTGGATGTGGCCTTCGACAAAAGTTAGACGCAGTTTTTAGAATAGATTTAATAACATTGCGGCAAATGTGTGTGGGGCAATGCCTCAAAATCTAACTGCTAAATACGCTGAAATGAAAGAATATTTCCAGTATGCATCTATAACCAGTTGCGTTTTCTATCTATGAGGATGTATTTCATTCAAAGAAAATAAATTTTACAGAAGAGAACTTTGAGAAAGTACTGCTAGGTAATATTAATACTCATTTACACAACTTGAACTACAAAATCAATAAATAAAAATGTATTTCGTATTTTATAGATCACCACCTGTTTGTTTTCCAATTATATAGATAAAATTAAAAACTCTTTAAAAATACAAATTTTCAATAGTACACCCATAGGCAATGAGTAATCTGCCAATCATGCCCGGTCGCTAATTATAACCAAAGCAGCACCTGCTTTGAACATTAACTGAAAAGTTGCAATTACTATAACGTCACTGGAATTACGAAATAGGAAAATAACATACATTCCAACATTATTATTAACATCAAGCTATCTAAACAGCATGCAAGAAATGAGGCAATAAATTGAAAATTACAAAAAGCATTAATTTTGAATACTAAAATGATTCATCCTACCTTCAACAGACATTTCGTTAATCTCACTATGACATAGAGCTTTGTGTTCAGCTAAATATTCCTTTGAACTGAATCCCAAGCAACAAAAAGTGCAAGCAAATACATTTTCAACATCCTCTTTTGCAATGGGAAAAAAATCCATTTCCACATTTTTAAACAAATTATCTAAGTATTCTTCACCAAAATACACCAATAGCTCTTCACCTTCCTGGATTCTACGAGTGCTGCAATAATATAGTTTGTCTTCATATTGAAATGGAAATAAATTCTGTTCGTAAATATATCTGGCAGCATTGATGTACTGCATCCAATTTAGATGCTCCGATTGATCATCGCTAACCACAAACCTTCCTCCTTTTATTTTCAAAGACTGTTCTGTAGAATTAAGTCCAGTGAACGGACCAAATCTTACATTTTCAGGTATAACTTTTAAAGAAAATATTCCCAAATGTCCAAGTGACTCTCTAGTTTCTAACATATATTCTGGCAATTCTCTTACACTGTTATATGTATTATGAGAAGGTTTTTTGTTCAAAATATGGACAAGCACTCTGCATTTGGTACAATAATCCTGATAGACTTCATGGCAATGGTTACAAACTGTTAAACAAATTCATTCATTCAATTCAATAAACATTAGAATGAAGATTGGAAGTACTTTAAGATATATGTTTGAATGTTTACAATAAATTTATTTTATATAAGTGTGTTGGATTATTGATGAACACTTGAACACAAATATTTACTATCTTGTTTGATTCATAGGTACACATATACTTTACTGCAAATCTATCAATAATCAAATATTAGTCCACAATAAAGCATTATGATCAGATATGTGTACATTAAAAGAAAAGTATTTATGGACCTGGTCAGAATACAATTACTTCTAAGAACACAAATGTACTTACACGGCGATCTATTGCAGTATTCAACTTGTGTATCTCCTGAAGAAATTCCATCTTCAATTTTAACATTATTGCTTACTGTATCATTGACTTCAGATGATAATAAGTCTGTTTTGATGTGGTCTACAGAGAGCATTTCATATTTTATATTGTCATGCCCCAAGTACTCATTTAATTCAGTATTGCGTATATTAATAGTAGTTTCAAAGATGCATACTTTATTATCTGGATAATATTCATCCTGGAATTCTTCTTTTACATCACTTGAATTTTCCATAGATATTGCATTTTTTACATTAAATTTAATAAATTCTTGAGACATTTTTAGTTCTGAAGGAAAATCAGAATATACTCCTACTTAAGTAAAATTCTTATTTTAAGAGGCCAGCAAACTTTGATAACTCGATAATAAATACAAACCCATATGAATTAACATTGACAACAATAAATAATAATAATTAAGTAAAGTAACACAACGGATTCAATGAACCAGTCTCCTTACCACCTATTACGTACGTCAAGAACTAAGATAGATTTAGAAGAATTCTACAAAATTAGGTTCGAAGCGGAAATAAATACACATTACATTTGCCTTGTAATTTAGTGCGGATCATAGATAATTATAACAAATATAATTGTTATAATTATCTATGGTGCGGATAAATAATATTGACAATATAGTTTGATGTTATTGTCCCAGTACATTAGCAAAGTGAGTTATATTACAGTATACTACAATAAAATACCAAAACATATTTTTCCTAAAATTCAAATAAATAAGCCACAGTAGTCAAATAAATAAGTATTAAAGCAGAATGAACATGATGTCTCTACAATATGTACAAAGGTAATGTATGAATTACTAATAAATAAATAGATTGTTAGAAAATATTTCAATAAATTTTATAACGGGTGTTTAGAAACATTCGAAGTCAAGTGGGCTCTGAACAAAAAATCATATCTTTACTTAAGTAACGGGTGTTCAGAAACATTCGAAGTCAAAGTAGTCCTTGAAAATATGAAGTCATGTCTGAGATAGATTGATTTTTGACAGACAACAGTTGACATTTAATAATTATTAGAAATCAGATACTTAAGTAAAGATATACGTTTTTTTGTTCAGAGCCCACTTGTCTTTGAATGTTTCTGAACACCCGTTACAATATCTGATTTGTAATAATTATTAAATGTCAACTGTTGTCTGTCAAAAATTGTCAGAATCTAATATCGAAGATACTAATTTGATAACCTATAAAATTGTATTAAGTAAATGTATCAATCTATCTCAGACATGACTTCATATTTTCAAGGACTACTTTGACTTCGAATGTTTCTGAACACCCGTTATTTTTGAATTATCAAAAAAACTTAAAAAAGGTATATAACCCCTTACCACAATTATTAATCGTATCCTAAATACGTATTTCGACAACTAAGTTGTCATCATCAGTAGGTAAAAACCACTAATTAAAAAGTCGCACATGGGGCACAGTAAAGCGAGAGAACCGCTTACGCAATAACTACTTTACACCGCGTCCACGTATAGACTAATTTTAAACATGCGATTCTAAACTACGGGAGGTCGAAGAAACACTTATCCCTAAAGGAAAAGGTCTAAACATGTGTTAAATCTCCGAGTTGAAGTATGTCGAACCGAAAGACGGCCAACATTCCATCAAAGGGAACGGCAATAAATATGTCCCAATAACTAAAATTTTAAAAACGACGATGACACAGTTAGGGTAATAAAAATGAAAAGAGGCAGCTGAAAGAGATCGGCGACCTGTCGCTATTCATTGAATTATATTTATTTTTCGCGATATGTATACTTTTATAAGCATCAAGTTCGTGGGGTTTATTAATTCCTTTTACTAACTTCAACCCTGTAATCGATACATTGTGCAGTGTGCTCAAAGCGTGGTATGCGACATTCGATTTATCCGGTCTATTGTATTTAATATGTGATATGTGTTCTTTAAAACGGGTTATTATTGGTCGTTTAGTTTGGCCAATATATTTCAAATTACAATCGTTGCAACTAATTTCGTATTTACCTGATTTCGAATTGAAATTAACTCTATCTTTAGTATTCCCTAGGAGACTTTTGATAGTGTTTCCGGACCGAAAAGCTACCTGGAGACCTCTTTCTTTCACAACTTTATTAATGTTTTTCGTGACGGGGTGGTATGGTAAACACATGTACTTTTTCTCCTGGTTACTTTGAGATATCAAACTTGTGGATTCGCGGATTGTATTTTTTATTTTTGTTTTTCTAATTAATTTATTGATTATTTCTATGTCAAAGCCATTGTATGTCGCAATATTTTTAATGAAATCTAGTTCTATTTCATATCTCTCTTTTGTTAACGGAAAATTCAGTAACCGATTTACTTTTACTAAGATGAATCTATTAATGAACGGTGATGAATCTATTAACATTGGTTTCTTTCCGGAAAATATCGATTTCTATTTTCTAATCAGTAAAGTATCCAAAAATGGTATCTTGCCGTTGTGTTCCTTTTCCACTGTGAATTTAATCGTCGGAAATTTCAAATTTAATTGATTAACGAACATGTCTAATTCGCATTTTCGTGTATCAAATGTTAATAGATTCATCACCGCGGATTCAAACCATAGTTATCAACATAAGACAGCTTCATTTGGCCTTTCTATTATTCTATGCTAAAACACAATCAAAGCAGTGGACAGTACGTTGTGAATCAACTCCAAAGAAGGTCAAGACGATGCCGTCAGCTGGAAAGGTGATGGCTACCGTCTTTTGGGATTACCGAGGAATCATTGTTATCGACTACTTTCAACACAGGAAGACAATAACAGTTGATACTATGCGTCGTTATTAGACAGATTGAACGAAGAAATCAAAGTCAAAAGGCCTCATATGGCAAAAAAAAGTTTTGTTTCACCAAGACAATGCCTCATCCCACAAGTCGGCAATTGCTACAGCGAAACTACACGAATTATGATTCCAATTAATTGAACGCGAATTGTACTCGTCAGATTCGACGCCTTCGGACTTCCTTCTATTTCATCAAGAAATGGTTGGCTGGAAAGAAATTCTCATCGAATAATGAAATCATCGAAGCTGTAAGTGCAGTGATGTAAGTCGGTAAATTACCCCGTATATTACCGAATTAATTACCGTCATTTAGGGTAAATTACCACATAAAATTTCCGCAAGTTACAAACAAAGTAAAACATCATCTATGTACACGTATGACATTGCACACTCGGTGATTGGGGAAGTCCCTTTCTAGCAGATGTAAATGCTCGTGAATAATCCGTTTATATAACGAATGAAGTAGTATTTCAAAAGATTTCGTGTACAAATTGTACTATATAAAGTTTGTGAATATACTACTCGTAGTGCAGTGCGCTGGGATGGGGCGAAAAGATAAAATAAAAAAAGTTATTTTAACAGCATTTTCAAAATCCACAGAACATTCGAAATTATATTCGTGTAACTTCTGTTCGCAAAGTTATGTTTTAAATGTAACCAGAATGTCCAGTCATTTACAGAAGTGCATTCGTTGTCCTCGTAAAATAAAGAATGAAATACAATCAAAACCAAGAGCATTAAGTGTTAAGAAAATTAAAGCAATAAATAAAGGTGAGTAATTTTGATTGATTCCTATTGGGTTTTATCGAAAAGTATTTAACATTTTAGAGATTCCGGAAAGAAAAAGTTCCTCGCAAACAGATTTAGAAGACGACGATGGAGAGACGATTTCAAGCGATTCTCGCCTACAATCTGCTGCAAGCACCACTAAATCCGCTTACAGTGAAAATTTGGATTTTTTTGTGGGTGTAATGAATAAATCAGATGAAGAGGAAATTTGGTATCTCTTAGCAAGCTCTTTACGGAAAATGTTCATTGGCAAAAATTGTTTAAAAAAATTAAACCATCTTTACGATTGCCGACTAGATATCAGTTATCCAATGCGCTTTTAGATAAACAATACTCTCAAATAAATCAGTTAGTTAATGAAAAAATAGCAAAGGCTAAAACAATTGGAACTCAAGTTGATGGGTGGAGTAATATTACAAAAGAATCCATTATAAATATAATAATTACATGTCCAGAACCAGTTTTATTTAAAGTAATTGACTGCAAGGAAAATCGCCACGATGCTGCATATCTTTGTTCTTTACTTAGTTCTGTTATTGACGACTTAGGTATTAATAAAGTTATAAGCATAGTGACTGTTAACGCTAGCAATATGAAATCAACTTGGAAATTAATTAGTGATATGTACCCGTCTAATTATTTTTCTTGTTATGGATGTTGTGCTCATATTTTGAATTTATTTGCACAAGATATTTTAAAATTGGAAGTATTTGCATGTTTAATTACTGATTGTAAAGTCATGTAAAATTACAATTACAAAAATCAAACACACTAAAATCTCTTAAACTACCTGGCCAAACTAGATGGTGCTCTAATATTTTCTGTTTAGAAAGCTTAAGGATAAATAAAAAAAATTTAAAAGAATTGTCTATAACAGAAACTATAGCTAATACTTTAGACAAAAGAATAAAAAATAATATTTTAGATGATCTGTTTTGGGAAAGAGTTGATACATTACATACAATTTTACACCCAGTCTCCGTAATTTTAAAGAACATACAAACCTCTCAACCTTATATCTCATGTTGTTGAATATTTTCAAGACCTGAAAGATCAGCTGATTGCTGCATGCCCAGTTTCAGAACTAAATGCTGTCCTATCACATTTAAAATCACGGAGAGAAATGGCTATAACACCTATACATTTGGCTGCCAATTTACTAGATCCAAAATTTATAGGCAAAAATCTCAATAACGAGGAATATATCACAGCACTGACATATATTAACAAACTATCAACGTAACTAGTTAGTGGATCTGATATAGCAGAAATTATGACTGAGGTTGCTTATTACAAATCGAAAAACCAATTGTTTTCAAAAGTTTTTATATGGCAAGCATTAGAGACAGGCAAATTGAATTCTGTATTATGGTGGAAATCACTTTGTTGTACTACAGCTTTAAGTAAATTCGCAAAAGAAATTTTGAACAGCCCACCAACAACATGTGCGACGGAGAGAAGTTTTTCAATGTTTAGTATTAAACACAGTAAAAAACGAAATAGATTAACTAATGAAAGAGCTGCTAAGTTGGTATATGTGAATTTAAATTTAAAACTGAAAGAAGAGTTGGAATGTTCTGATTCGAATTGCAATACCGAGACTGAGAGTGATCTGGAATAGTTATGTAAATAACATTACATATTACATAATGGTAATAATGAAAAATCATTGTTTAGTTCTATTTTCAGAATATTGTTTAATTTTAAAATATGTTAATATTGTACTCTTTATTTTTTTTCCTTTAATAAAATGTATAAGACTTTCTTTGTTGTAGGAGTTTTATTTAAACAATAAAAAAGTGTGGTAAATTACCATGGTAATTTACTCAAAAAATGGTAAATTACGCAAGAATAAATCTTGGTAAAAAAAAGAGCAGTAATTTACCACGGTAATTTACCAAAAATATATATTACGGTAATTTTACATCTCTGCGTAAGTGGACATTTGGAAGGTTTTGATAGTTCTTATTTTTCTGAAGAAATGAAAGGTCTTGAAAAACGTTAGACTAAATGTATAGAGTTACTAGGAGACTATGTAGAAAAATAAATATAATTTTACCCCGAAAAGTGGTGTTGTGTGTCTCGTTTTAGAAACTTTCCCATCTTCCCTCGTGATACGTAAAATTTGGGACGAATTCACTTACAGATTAGATAATATATATATATATATATATATATATATATATATATATATATATATATATATATTCCACGTTACAAGGGGAAGACATATTGAACATTTGTAAATAAAATTTAAGTTTTACTGAATTGTTTGCTTTATTATTCACTTGAATAAAATTTATATTTTTTTCACAATTAAATGTTATTTCTGTATAACTAATTTAGGAAGAGCCTGTATGTAACTATAAATTCAGTTCATTGTTGATTATCCGGATTAATTAATACAGACTTTAATCCGTATAATCAAATTCATTTATTAAAAATACTCAAAAAGCTTCGTACATAAATAACACTTGTTGCGTGTATGCTCATTTATTTGTCGCAAATGAGCGTCCTTATTTTATTCCGTTCTATTTATCGTTAACTTACCTGTATATTTATCTGTTTTCATTCTTATATCTGCAGTTGATTGCGTATCAGTTTTTTTGGTTGCTCTTCCCCACTCTGTCTGTCGATCGCGAAGAGTCCATTGAGCGGAATTGAAGACCGACCCCGATATTGAGAAATCCTTACCTTGCTATCGTTCAACGCGTTCTTGCTAATTAATAGGGCTTAATTATGCTCATTATGTAGAGTTCGCTCTAGCCTCCTATCTTAGGGTTTTCTTTTGTAACACGTGACGTTAATTGATTGCATCAATTACCCGTAGGGGATCTTTTTTGAACGAGAAGCGGAACGATTTTTCACAACATATATACTTGTGTTATAAAAAAACCACCCGAAACCAATCTGGTATGTAATCTTGAAATCAATTTATTTCCTTCAATTTTTACTCGTTTTTCTTTTTTCTGTATCTTTATAACAGATCTTTTTTTTGGCCTGTGCGAACGTCGTACTCCAGAGACGGACAATCAGCTAAGATTTTCTATTTTTCTTTATTAATTAAGCTAGCAAATAATAATCAATTTCGTTCTACGTGTTAAAATATTAAGTTTTCTCTATACATCTTCAATTTTTCTTTATTAATTCTCTAGCAAATAATAATCAATTTAGTTCTATGTGTTAAAATATTAAGATTAAGCTTTTCTCTATACACATTCAATTTTTCTTTATTTGTGTAACTACGTAATTCAAAGCATCATATCAATTTTAGTTAATAAATTTAATAGCCTCGCTGATTAGTTTTCTTTCATTTGGCTTGCTATATTTATTTTAAACGATTAAATTTACTTCTAGAGTACAACGTAACTGCACACCTGTAACTCTTTAACAAAAAAAAACAACTTTTACATTAAATATAGAAAGATTTTTCGTTGAGTTTTTCTTCATTGTAGAAAACGTGTACAAAGTTTCTTGTGTTTCTTAGATCGACACGTTAAAAATACGATTTAATTCTCTAGTTTTTGTTAATATAATTTAAAATTTAAGAATTACATTATCTTAATTATTTGTCAACCTAATTAATTATAATCATTCATTTCCTTTTTTTTCTTAATATAAAACCGTCAACATTAGTTTAATTTATCTTCAATATTCAACTTTGTAAATTTGCATTTAGTTTATTTTTAAAATATATACAACAAAAACCTCCATTGAGCAGACCAGGTCTGCTCAATAGATCTGGCTTACAATTTTGTATTTATAAATGTGAATAAAATAAATACGTATTTTGATGGGGTGCAGTGGCGGCTCGGGGTGCTTCACATAGGGAGTGCATAATTTCAAAATTAAAAAGTGTAATACAAAAACGCTTACCCAATCCTTATAAATTTCACCGACGTACTGTTCCAGACAGGTACTGTTCATTGTAGAGTTTGTTTTGAGGGAATAGTAAATATTACACTACACAGTTTAATTACATCTGACGATAAACGAAGTCCATTTTACGTGTTTTTTACTTGCAGAACAGTTCTATCACTTTTTCATTAAAGTTTGGGAAATCATTTATACATTCTTTTTCACAAGATAACATAGTAAGGGCATTTAATCTCTCTTCTTTCATTGTATTTCTCAGGAAAGTTTTTATTCTCTTCAGCCGTGAAAACTGGGGTTCCGCTTCGGACGTTGTCATTGGGATTGTAATGACAATTTTTGAAAGCGTAACAACTGCATTAAAGGTGTCGCTTAATCCATCCAGCAGAAGACCTAGCACACCTACAGCACCGACTTCTATATTTTGCCTAAATTCTTCTCTAGAATATAGAACGCTTAATTCAGTTCGTAGTCTGCTTTCATTGAGGCATGGATAAAATTTTACTGGTTCTTTAAAGCAATCTTCCGGAAATTTTTTTTGAAAAGAGGAGAACTGTTTAAAAGAAATTAAGTTTGCTAATATTAAGTGCCCTGTATACCGAAATCTAGTTTTTATTTCTAGCAAAATAATATCGCACACTTGAATAGTTTCCCTCCTTCTTTGGCTACCATCAGTTACTCTTCGCCGCTTTGATGGTCGAGGAGTCAGTTCTGGGTCATTTTGTTTAACCAACTGATTATCTGTGTCAGCGATTTCGGTTCGAATTTTTCCAATAACGCGTTCAAAATTATCTAAATTATTCTTGATTTTTAATGCATCTGTATTGACATTTTGTAATTGATTAAACAATATGTCCACATGTGGAATAATTTTATGAAAGAAAGTTAACCAATAGATAAAATTCCTCCTCTAAAATTCGCAAATTGGCACTAGCTTGATGAACTTGTAGTTTGTAAACTAGCTTCTCCCTCGATTTGTTCTAGAGCTTCAATTATTTCTTCTCGGTGCTCATATATTGTATTCACTGTCCTAGAATTGAAGTTCGATCTTATTTTTGAAGAACGAGGTAAGCTTTTTCTCTGAAGGAATTCTTCCAATCTTGCAGCTCGTTGTGGTGAAGTGGAGAAAAATGTACATAATCCCGTTAGATTGGCGAAAAAAATTCTGCAATTACTACTGCTCGATGTAGCATGCGACATAATTAGATTTGTCTGATGTGCATAACAATGTACAAAATTAGCCCTTGGATACTGGTCTTGGATATGTCTTTGCGCGCCGTTAATAGCACCATTCATGACTGCTGCTCCATCATAGCTCTGTGCAATCAGTTTTTCTGGGTCATCAACAAGCAAACTAATTTCGTTAAGGATGGAGGCAGATAAAGAATTAGCATCATGTCCACTAGGCAGAAGATATTTCCAAAATCTTTCGACCGGTCTCGCGTTCACAATATATCTTAAAACAACCACCAACTGAAAACTGATTGGACACATCTGTGGTTTCATCAGCTATCACAGATATGAAGTCGGTTGCTTTAATTTCACTGGCAACTTGTTCATGATACACGTCCAACATTGCATCAAGCAGCTCATTCTGTATCGTTTTTGATAATCCCTTAAAAACCGGTGCTGCTTCGATGTGATCTCTGAGCGATTTATCCAATTCTGAAAATTTATCAATTCCCGAAAAATGCCCTTGTCATTCGACGTTTGCTGTTCATCATGACCCCGAAGTGCCAGTTCAAACGCACCACAAAATCTAATGCAATTTATTATTAAATTTAACACATGCCTATTTTTTGTTACCTTTTCATTGTGTTGTTGAATTGCTTTTCTATATGATGAATCTAAAACATTCTGAATGTTATTTTTTCCTAACATTCTTAGACTAAATATATTTTTCAAATGCCCTTCGGAATTTTCATGTTTAATAATTTTAGCACTAAGATGAATTAAGTCTCTTATTCCGTTCTTTGACCAAGACGGTTCACCACCAAACAAAAGACACGGAAAACAAAACAAAGTATTTTTAATTTCACACCCACAAATCCAGTCATTTTTCTGATAAATATTCATTTTGAATTTTCTTATAACGTCTTTACCTTTAACAGATTGTTTATTTTCTAAACATAATTGAGGCATCGGCCGTTTAAGATTTTTTACTGCGATTTTTTCATTATACGTTAACCGCGAAAGACACAGTATTAATTGTAACAATGCCCGAGAGCAGTCTGGTTTAGTTGCTCCAACGCTATGTATTATACGACATTGAAGTACGGCAAAATACAGTTCTCCCCACCATCAATGTAATGTTAATGCCTTAACAGAGCAACAGTTGGGCTTTGCTCAGTATATCTGTGACGACGATCGGTGTATGTACGTTGTTAGCGTGCCACGTTCCTCGTCAATAACTATGAATACATAATAAATAAATACTTTCACAGTTAGTCGCCGCTTGGTTTGTTTTGCTTCATAATTCCAGGGGGTGCAATTGCTCACTTGCTCTCATTGAAGAGCCGCCACTGATAGATTGGTTAACAAGCAATAAGATAATGTTTCTAAATAATTTAATGAAAAATGAACTTTTAGATTTACACAATATGAAACAAACATGTAAATAATTTACATATCTGTAACTATGCACATGGACAATACACCTCGTATTTTCAGCAATTACTTCTACTTAATACATATGTTTCTGCCAATATAGGCGTCCTCAGCTAAGCTAGTGAAGCAATTTATACAAATTAATACAAACCTGTTATAAACAACTGGTTTGTATCTGTATTTAAATTTACTGAAATAGCCCGCAAAGATCAAGCAAGTTCCGTCCTATAAGAAGACAACTATTTAATAATTGACATCTTACGGGCGAAAGATACATTGTCCGGAGGGCTACCTATCGTTCGAACAGCTATGCTGCTACGGGAAACGATAAAATACGTATGTAGATGTAGTCCATTAACAACCTGCCAGATGGCGGTATATACGAAAAGGTTTTGTTTAAGTATAACAATACGTTAAGCACGTATAAAGCGTTTGTACAATATGAAACAAACATGTAAATAATTTACATATCTGTAACTATGCACATGGACAATACACCTCGTATTTTCAGCAATTACTTCTACTTAATACATATGTTTCTGCCAATATAGGCGTCCTCAGCTAAGCTAGTGAAGCAATTTATACAAATTAATACAAACCTGTTATAAACAACTGGTTTGTATCTGTATTTAAATTTACTGAAATAGCCCGCAAAGATCAAGCAAGTTCCGTCCTATAAGAAGACAACTATTTAATAATTGACATCTTACGGGCGAAAGATACATTGTCCGGAGGGCTACCTATCGTTCGAACAGCTATGCTGCTACGGGAAACGATAAAATACGTATGTAGATGTAGTCCATTAACAACCTGCCAGATGGCGGTATATACGAAAAGGTTTTGTTTAAGTATAACAATACGTTAAGCACGTATAAAGCGTTTGTACAATATGAAACAAACATGTAAATAATTTACATATCTGTAACTATGCACATGGACAATACACCTCGTATTTTCAGCAATTACTTCTACTTAATACATATGTTTCTGCCAATATAGGCGTCCTCAGCTCAGGACGCCTATATTGGCAGAAACATATGTATTAAGTAGAAGTAATTGCTGAAAATACGAGGTGTATTGTCCATGTGCATAGTTACAGATATGTAAATTATTTACATGTTTGTTTCATATTGTACAAACGCTTTATACGTGCTTAACGTATTGTTATACTTAAACAAAACCTTTTCGTATATACCGCCATCTGGCAGGTTGTTAATGGACTACATCTACATACGTATTTTATCGTTTCCCGTAGCAGCATAGCTGTTCGAACGATAGGTAGCCCTCCGGACAATGTATCTTTCGCCCGTAAGATGTCAATTATTAAATAGTTGTCTTCTTATAGGACGGAACTTGCTTGATCTTTGCGGGCTATTTCAGTAAATTTAAATACAGATACAAACCAGTTGTTTATAACAGGTTTGTATTAATTTGTATAAATTGCTTCACTAGCTTAGCTGAGGACGCCTATATTGGCAGAAACATATGTATTAAGTAGAAGTAATTGCTGAAAATACGAGGTGTATTGTCCATGTGCATAGTTACAGATATGTAAATTATTTACATGTTTGTTTCATATTGTACAAACGCTTTATACGTGCTTAACGTATTGTTATACTTAAACAAAACCTTTTCGTATATACCGCCATCTGGCAGGTTGTTAATGGACTACATCTACATACGTATTTTATCGTTTCCCGTAGCAGCATAGCTGTTCGAACGATAGGTAGCCCTCCGGACAATGTATCTTTCGCCCGTAAGATGTCAATTATTAAATAGTTGTCTTCTTATAGGACGGAACTTGCTTGATCTTTGCGGGCTATTTCAGTAAATTTAAATACAGATACAAACCAGTTGTTTATAACAGGTTTGTATTAATTTGTATAAATTGCTTCACTAGCTTAGCTGAGGACGCCTATATTGGCAGAAACATATGTATTAAGTAGAAGTAATTGCTGAAAATACGAGGTGTATTGTCCATGTGCATAGTTACAGATATGTAAATTATTTACATGTTTGTTTCATATTGTACAAACGCTTTATACGTGCTTAACGTATTGTTATACTTAAACAAAACCTTTTCGTTTTAGATTTAGTTAAACGGAATAAGCCTGATAAAAAATATGCTATTGATGATATATTACAGAAAGAGGGCTACACAGTGTTGAGACTACCTCCATATCATTGTGATTTTAAAGCAATTGAACTAATTTAGGCCTCAGCAAAGGGGTATTACAATAAAAATATTGGCCGGGATGGTTATGGGGATGAAAAAGTCTTAGCTATGTGGGGTGAATCATTAGAATAGTGTGATACAAGGACTTGAAAAAACTGTGTAAGGCATACTAGAAACCTGATTAAAACTTGGTATGAACGAGAGATACACATAATGTTGTAGTCAAACCAATTATTATAAATCCAAATGATTTATCGAGTTCAGTGGAAGAATCGGATAATTAAGCATCAATCAGCAGTGAATTTCATATCGAAATTAATCAATACCTGTTTATTTATTGGCAAATACTATGTTTCTAAATATTGAAATATATTAAAAAATTCTAGATATTCATTTGTCTGATACCGTGTCTTTTATTAGTAATTTTGCAAAATATTTGAATGCTTCCAAGCAAATAGTATGATCTTTTTAAATAAGTGTATAAAATATTATGTTTGTGTTTTATTCTATCATACAGTGACTTAGTCATGTCGCAAACTTTACAAACTACAACATATATCAAGTAAATTAGCCAATCAACTCTTTCTCTATCCGATAATATAATTTAATTTTGCAATATACAGTGTAAACTCTATATAACGACACTGAAGGGACTGTGCATTTATGGCGTTATAGAGAGTTGTCGTTAAATTGAGAGAAGAAAAATCAGAATTATAAAAAGAAAAAGTTTATTTCAGACTAATAAAAAACAATCTTATTTGAACGCCATTGCGTATAGTCTGTTATTTTTGTCTGACGTCTTTTGCTGCACCAGTAATCTTGTTGTATTTTTTACTTATTTTATTCATATCTTGCGATATTGAGGCATCTTGATGATAAAGGCAGTACTTTTCCAATAATTTAGCTGCTTCCAAAGCTTCCTTAATGCTCGGCGAAGGCTCAGGCTCATGCGTCTCATCTTCTTCATCTCCTTGTTCTTGAACCTCAGTTTCTCTCACTGAATCCAAAATTTCTTTGTCTGTGAGTGAAGCCGTTGTAAGCAGGAAGTCGTCTACTTCGATGTAGGTTTGAAGATTATCCGTAAAATTTCCTGCCATGTTGAACTGTTGAATCCACTCAGTTAATGGAAGGACATCGTCGCTATCAAACTCAGGTTCTGTTTCCACTTCATCACTCGTAGAATTGGTACAAAGTCCAGCATGTCGAAAAGAGTGCTGTATAGTTGTGGATGTCACATTTTCCCAGACTTTAGATAAAAAATTGACTGCTAGCAGCATATTAACAGAAGTTTTACCCTCAGATTCGACTAGCTCCATCAATAATTTCCTTGTGTAGTGACCCTTGAGGCTTTTAATCACACTCTGGTCCATTGGCTGTAAGACACTAGTCGTATTTGGAGGAAGAAATGCCAACTCTATGTTTTGACGGTTTGATATAAACGGGTGGGCAGGGCAGTTGTCAACAAGAAGTAAAATTTTTCGTCCCTTTAATTCTGCATCCCACTTTCGCACTTCTTCCTCAAAAAGTTGACTGGTCATCCAAGCTGATTTATTAGCTTTATACGTCACTGGTAATTTTTTAATGTTCTTAAAACTGCGCGGATTTTTCGATTTGCCTATTACCATAAGCTTTTTTTTTTCTGGACCATCCATATTAGCAGCCACAAGCACCGTAATACGTTCCTTGGAGAGCTTTCCTCCCACACACTTTTCCCCTTTAAATTTCAGAGTTTTATCTGGAGTCAACTTATAGAAAATTTCTGCTTCATCAGCATTGAAAATGTCACTTGGGGCGTATTTTTCTGTCAATTTTGACCACACTGTTTTAATCCAACCATGAGTAACATTTGTATCAACATTTCGTGCTGCTCCACTTATTTTACCATAGTTGATATTATGACGTTGCTTGAATTTTCCGAGCCATCCTTCTGATGCTTTGAAAAAATTTAAACCAAGTTCTTCAGCAAAATTCTCCGCCTTAGCTTTCACGATCGGCCCCGATAGGCATATTATTCTGGCGCTGTCGGTGAAACCATGATAGTATAGCTTGATCCAAATCTTCGTATTTAGGTTTCTTTAATTTTTTGGAAGATTTCCCCTCGTTTTTTGCTTGGAGAATTTTTTCTTTATTTTTCCATATTGTGGACACGGTAGAGCGACTAAATCCAAAGCGTCTGCCAACATCACTTATCTTCTCTCCCGTTTCTATTGCGCGTATCAGTAAAACTTTTTCGTCAATACACAGTGATTTTCTTTTACTAGCCATGTTTACAGTTTGAAAGTTTGTGAGCAACTACGAATATAATTTAGTGTACTTTTTCATATATGAATGTGTATCAATGCGACTATTATAATTGGCCTCAAGTACTGTCGCATTTCCGACGGCTGGATCCGAATTGAAATGTAAACATTTGATAAAATTTGCTTGAACTGAAGTTCTTTGTTCGATCAATGAAAAAACCACTTGCCCGAGAATTTCGAGTTTATATTAGTAACGTGTTTATTTAGTGGTTATCGCAACTTAAAAGGTACTTTTTATTATTAATTGTTGTCGTTATTGAGAGTGGGTGTAATGCTATATAGAGTGTATAATTGAATGGAAGGCAAGTTAAACCAATCAAAGCCAAGTGATTTCGACGCTTTAGGGAGTTTGTCCTTAAATCGAGTAACGTTACATGGAGTTCACACTGTATTTGAACGCTTCCTAGCAAATAGTATGGATCTTTTTAAATAAGTGTATAAAATATTATGTTTGTGTTTTATTCATCATACAGTGACTTAGTCATGTCGCAAACTTTACAAACTACAACATATATCAAGTAAATTAGCCAATCAATTCTTTCTCTATCCGATGATATATTTTATATGTAACATTTCCAATATTCACAAACATTGTAGTTAGGTGTATAAATACAGCAGAAAGTAGATTGTTTAAAGAGAATAAAGGCATTTCAATGATAGAAGAATCCTTTATGAATAATTTAGTTCACTACCTAAAATGTATGCTTTAAGGGTATTTATTCATTTTCTGCTTATGTAGAATACAATCTGTTACTTTAATAAAATGCATTATGTAAGTATTATTCTGGTATTATTAATATTACATAACTTAAAAATATTACAATTTGACACGTACATAACTTATTTCATTATATATTATGACTATATATCTACCACGCAGCTTTTATCTTCTGAAATTTATTTGAACTGTTTCCATAATTAAACGCATTTAAATTTTACCGCAAAAGTAATATAAAAAGTACACTTATTCCATATGGATCGCTTTAAGAGTATTTGACTTGAGCAAGAAGTATTGATTTGCTTCAGACGGATAAAAATTGATGACTTTTGTTTTAAGATGCATTAAGCAGATAGTATAATAGTCATTGCTGTTTGGTCTCCGTATTATTTAACTCAACAACTCTCTATCCAGCCAAACAGGCGCCGCTTCTGAAAATATTTTAATTTTACAATTGATGGTGTCAACTCTACCAGAGGAAACGACTGCGAATTACTTCTGGTGAGGCATCAAATAAACTCTCTTACATTCAGGAGGGAGGCACATAGCGCATGTTTCCTATGAAAATTAATTCATGACAGAATTGCCCCAAAATTTTATTTAGCGTCGACTTTCATATTCCTCGCTTGCGACTCGCTGCTGTAATCATTTAACCTTCCAATATTAAGAACAAACGCTTTGTAGAACTCTCCGGTAACTAATATGCACCACTTCGCTGATTGTCGCTAGGAAAATACTAAATGACTATACCAGGTGATTTTTGGGGAGTATTTGTATATTTATATGTGCACTTATATTGCATTTGTAATGTAACGGGTTGGCCATTTAATGTTGCGGTTTTAAAAATCGCGCTATTCCCTTGTATATATAGAAATTAATATAATATATATTTTTTACACTAGAGAGCCAAGCGCGGTTTACAATAAATATATGAAAAATTTGCCTTGTCAGTTTTCAAGATGGCGTCGTATCCAACGGAAGTGCGTGTGGAATTAATAAAATATTATTATAGAAACGGGGAATCTTTTGCAGCTACGGCAAGACACTTGCGTACTCTATTCGGGAGAAATAACGCACCAACGGAAAACACTATAAAAAGGTAAGGAAAAAAAGATAAATTTAGAAAAGTAACAAAGTATTCGTTATCGTGTTTCCAAGTCTACTAATCCGACAATATCTTAGGATTTTAGTGAAATTTGAAGCAACAGCATCTGCGGCAGACGAAAGATCAACTGTTAGAGAACGTCAAAAGACCATCCGGGTACCGGAAACCATAGAACGAGTACGGGAGCACTTTACAGCTCAACCTTCAACATCGACCTCAAGAGCATCTCAAGAACTTGAAATACCCCGTACAACACTAAGGCGGATCCTAAAGCAAGATCTAAAGATGAAAGCATACAAAATCCAGATCGATCAGCCGTTGAGGCCGTTTGATATGGAGCGACGCTACAATTTTGCGAACGAAATCATCGAACGCATTGAAAATGGCAGCATGTCATTGGAACGAGTGTGGTGGTCGGATGAGTCACATTTCGATGTATCCGGTTATGTGAATAAGCAAAATTGGAGACATTGGGGGACAGAAAATCCACATCTAGCAATTGTTCGTCCTCTTCACCCTCGACGGTTGACTGTATGGTGTGCTATCTCGTCGGCAGGAATTATCGGTCCCGTGATTCTCAATGGAACCGTTACTTCGCAAAAATATTGTGAAATGCTTAATGAGTCTTTTATTCCGGTGGCGCATGGATTAAATATGGTGGAGAATGCATGGTTTATGCAAGACGGGGCTCGTCCGCATCGCACGGAAGAAGTTTTCAACATTCTTGAAGAACACTTCGGTAACAGAATCATTGGTCTTGACGCTCAACAGTTTACAGGCGGAGGGATAACATGGCCACCATATAGTCCAGACTTCAATCCTTGCGATTTCTACCTGTGGGGATCATTAAAAGATACGGTATATCGCGATGGTATAGACACCCTGGATGACCTTGAAATGGCTTTCAGGCAGTTTGTGGAGAATTTGAGAAGCTGCGAAATGTTATCGTTGCTTGAGGCTCTCACTTCGAAAACCTGATTTATTAAACCGCATATCTTGTTGTTTAATTGCACAAATAAATCATTTTTTTAAATTAATGTTTTGTATGTTTAATATTACTTCAAAAACCGCAACCTTAAATGGCCAACCCTGTACTAGGTATTATATTATTTATATTTTCATCCAAATATCTTTCTAAATAGAATATTCAAATTTACCGCTTGAATTTGTGCGAAGGTATTGGTGCTACCAGCTGAACTTGCGTTGTATTCACATTCCGTGTTCACTAATTCTTTTGTTTAAGATGTTTTGTTTTCATGTGCTTTTCTAAGTTTAACTTGTAGTTTGTCTGGTATTTACAATCTGCACATTTATAATCGAATATTTTAAGATGTTTGATTTTTACGTGTCTTTCTAAGGTTGACTTGTAGTTTGTCTTGAATGCACACTTCAAACACTTATAATCTTTTTGTTTAAGGTGTTTTGCTTTTAAGTGAATTTTAAAACTTCGCTTGTAGTTCGTCTGGTATTCACATTCTGTGCATTTATAATCCGTTTGTTTTAGATGTTTTGTTTTTACGTGCACTTCTAAGTTTAACTTGAAGTTTGTCTGGTATTCACACTCCACGCATTTATAATCACTTTGTTTCAGATGTTTTGCCTTTATGTGCACTTGTAAGTGTGACTTCTTGTATGTCTGATATTCACACTCTACGCATTTATAATCGTATTGTTTCAGATGTTCTGTTTTTATGTGAATTTTGAAACTTTGCTTGTAGTTCGTTTGGTATTCACATTCTGGGCATTTATAATCAATTTGTTTCAGATGTTTTGTTTTTACGTGCACTTCTAAGTTTGACTTGAAGTTTGTCTTGTATTCGCACTCTGTGCATTTATAATCCTTTTGTTTCAGATGTTTTACTTTTGTGTGTGTTTGTAAATGTGACTTGTTGTTTGTCTGATATTCACACTCTACGCATTTATAATCATATTGTTTCAGATGTTCTGTTTTTACATGCGCTTCTATGTTTGCCCTGTTATTTGTCTGATATTCACACTCTACGCATTTATAATCATTTTGTTTCAGATGTTTTGTTTTGATGTGCACTTCTAAGTTTGACTTGAAGTTCGTCTGGTATTCACAGTCTGTGCATTTATAATCATTTTGTTTCAGATGTCTTGCCTTTATGTGCACTTGTAAATATGCCTTCTTGTTTGTCTGATATTCACACTCTACGCATTTATAATCAAATTGTTTCAGATGTTCTGTTTTAATGTGATTTTTTAAACTTTGCTTGTAGTTCGTCTGATATTCACACTCCACGCATTTATAATCATTTTGTTTCAGATGTTTTGCTTTTATGTGCACTTCTAAGTTTGACTTGAAGTTCGTCTGGTATTCACACGCTGTGCATTTATAATCATTTTGTTTCAGATGGCTTGCCTTTATATGTACTTGTAAGTATGCCTTCTTGTATGTCTGATATTCACACTCTACGCATTTATAATCAAATTGTTTCAGATGTTCTGTTTTAATGTGATTTTTTAAACTTTGCTTGTAGTTCGTCTGATATTCACACTCTACGCATTTATAATCATTTTGTTTCAGATGTTTTGTTTTTATGTGAACTTGTAAATGCGATTTGGAGTTTGTCTGGTATTCACACTCTGCGCATTTATAATCCTTTTGTCTCAGATGTTCTGTTTTTACATGCACTTCTAAGTTTGATTTGTGGTTTGTCTGGTATTCACACTCTGCGCATTTATTATAATCATTTTGTTTTAGATGTTTTGATTTTACGTGCCGTTCTAAGTTTGACTTGAAGTTTGTCTGGTATTCACACTCTTCGCATTTATAATCATTTTGTTTCAGATGTTTTGCCTTTATGTGTACTTGTAAGTGTGCCTTCTTGTTTGTCTGATATTCACACTCTACGCATTTATAATCAAATTGTTTCAGATGTTCTGTTTTAATGTGATTTTTTAAACTTTGCTTGTAGTTCGTCTGGTATTCACACTCTACGCATTTATAATCATTCTGTTTCAGATGTTTTATTTCTACGTGTCTTTCCAAGACTGAGTTGTAGTTTGTCTTGAATTCGCACTTCATGCATTTATAACCAGTTTCCATCGTGAGATGTTTCATTTTCATGTGCATTTCTAAATATGCTCTGTAATATGTCTTGAACTCGCAATTTGCACACTTATATTTGCCTCTGTTCAGACGTTTTATTTTTATAAGCGATTTTAAGCGGCATTTGTCCCTTATTTGAAATTTGTATTTCGAGGATTGACAATGTTTTTCACCATCATGTGAACGTGGAGGTCTTCCTTGTATATTTTTAATATTAACTTTGAAATAGTTACATTTAGAGTATTTTTCGACGTTTCTGGCTTCATTGTCGACATGATTTTTTTCTACGTGCATCTTCAGAAATCCCCTTGTCTTGTATCTTCTGTCACAGATTCCACATTTGTATATTTTTATCTCGTAATGTTTGTTAGTGTGGCGTCTGTAGTCGGCGCTGTAAATTGTTCTGAACTTGCATTGCGTACATTTGTACATTCCACGTTTCCATCTTTTGGGTTTGCTTCTTATAGATGCCCGCCTTTCTACTTCTAGCTTGTCCTCTTCTAAGGGAAATGTGTAGTATCTGAAAGTAAATTAATCCAAATTATAGTTTAAAAAAAAATAGAGAGAGAGATAAGTCATTGTTGTCAAACTATCGCCCTATTTCCATTCTATCCAATTTTGCGATCTTAGAACAGGTGTTATATATTAGAATTTATGGGAATATTAGTCAGTTCTTGTCCGACAACTAGCATGGCTTTCTTCCTGGGCGTCACACATTGACTAATTTGTGTAGTGTCTCTCAAGTCTTTAGTGAAGTTCTGTATAGGCGCGGTCAGGCAGATGTTACACTGTTGGAAAAAAGTGACGAGCACACCCTGTATAATCTGAATAACTGGTTCTAACGCAATAAAATTTCGTATGGAAGTAGTACTAACGCAGCATAACTTACCCTCACCTGGATAGCGGCGCAGCCCTGCTGGGAACGGATGCATTAATAGCGGGTGTATCCCCCGCGAGCGGTGCGTACCATCGCTACACGACGAGGCATGTCTAACCATGCTGCTTCAACTCGCCTCCATGAGATCCGGAGAACGTGCCGGCCATGGAAGCATCCGTATACGGTTCTCTTTCACAAAGGTCTGGGCAACACGTGCAGTGTGCGGTCGGGCGTAGTCGTGCATGTATAGAAGACGTGGGCGCCGTCGAACGTAGGGAAGCACAACAGGCCGTAGCACCTCATCTATGTAGCGGGGAGCCGTCATCGTATGCTGTATACGCAGCAGACGTGTACGTCCACCATGCGTAATAGCACCCCATACCATAATGCCCTGCTGGCGGTGGATAGAACGTGGTTGGATGCACTCCTCTAGGTGACGCTCACCACGTCTCTGATGAACCAAAATTCGCGCGTCACCGGTGCTCAATTCGAATCCTGATTCGTCGGAAAACAAAATGTGCCTCCACTCGACAACCCACTGATGTCTAGGTGGAGGCATTGGCGCCGTGTACGGCGATGCTCGCGAGTCAATGGAATCTGCTGCAACGCACAGCGCGCTCGCAATCCTTTCTAGCAAACGCCCCCGTACAGTTCGCGTAGTGAGTATGCCTTCCCTTCCTGCTGGCCAAACGACTCCAAGTTGCCTTGAGGAAGACGTACGCGACGCTAAAGCGCTGTGCAAAAGGACGCGATCCTCGCGTGCTGTGCTCGCGCGGCGCCGTCCTGCTAGCGGCTGAAGGCGCGTACGTCCTTGCACCATCCATTCTCGCCACGCCCACTGCCGATAATGGTCGCTCGAGACGGCGCGCGATATCACAGAAAGATACTCCGGTCATGTGCATCCCCACAACCATTCCTCGCTCAAACTCACTCAGATAACGCGAACGGCCTTCCATCACGCACAAAGTACGACTACAACTACCCGCTTCCACCACACTAACAATAACCGGTTTCTCCCTCCCCGCAACGGCCTCCATGGAGACAACATATTGCAGCTGTCGGAGGCACTCAGTAAAAAATGCTACGATAGAAAAAGTCAAAACTCGCTGCGCAAACTCGTCTAGAGGAAGCCTTAATGCTCCGCTAAATCTACGCATTTATCTTGACACGTTCAGATTATACAGGCTGTGCTCGTCACTTTTTTCCATCAGTGTATTTATACTGACTATATTTAAATACCAAATCGTTTAGAGAAATATCGAGGCCTACGAGAAAGACAGGCCTAGGCGCGTATTCGAGAAACAGTGGTCACGTGACCATCTTAGTCCCAACACTTCACCGCGCTAGATTTTAATGTACTATATATGCAAACGTTTGGTGTAATAAATCGATTTCTGTTTTAAATTTTTCTTATTTAATTACTTAGTACGAAATATAGCATAAAACAGCAAAGTATTTATGTAGATAATAGTGTTTTTTATGTACATTGAACAAGAAAGTATCAAGATATTTTACTGCAGTGAATGGTTTGGGTCTTAATAAAATTATCACATAGCAGGCGCGGCTCGTGATGACGTATTTTGGTTTGCAGTACAATGATCCGAGTGCTTCGTGTATTCTCCTGTACTAACGGTAACGTTTGCTTAGTAAACACCGAAAACACACGAGGCACTCGTATCATTGTACTGCAAACCAAAATACGTCATCACGAGCCGCGCCTGTCACATAGTCATTGTAAATAATTTTTAATGTATAAACAATTACAAACAACAATATAATATTAAATTAACAGAAAAATAGTCATAAGATTTATAAAAATAAAGGTATATAAGGAAATATAAATAGCTCATTGTCTTATACTAAATATATTTTAAGCTTTCGGTTTTTTTATTTTTCATATACAGGGTGAGTCGTGAGGAATTGACCAAACTCAAGGAGTGTATTCTACTGGTGAAAGTAATGTAAAAAAATGTTATCCGATTTTTATTTGTTTTCGAGTTATAGCGTAATTAAAAATGTAGAGTTAGTATACCCTGTTTATGTATGTATTCGTAAAAGCAGTGAAACCCCGGTAGCAATTCATTATAGGGAAGTCTTCCTAGCTGAAGCGCTACCTGTTCGTGGTTTTCCGAACTAGCGGTAGTGACATTGAAAGCAGTCGAGAAATAGTGTAGAGTGGTTTGTATGCCTAATGCGTCTAATGTCACTACCTCTAGTTCATCGTTGATATAGTGAGGGCGCTGCCAACATAAAAAATGTTCCCTATACCTTGGAGTAAATTATAACATTGTGTTCGGGTATTGTGACATTGACTTGACGTTTGTACGACTATAGTGTAACAAACTAAAATGCCACACACTTATTCTAATTTAGAATATGCTAATATGGTGTTTGTTTATGGATTTTGTGATGGGAATGCTACAGCTGCTGCTAATGAATATCGTCAACGGTTTTCACATCACAGACATCCTAATAAAACTGTATTTATTAGTGTATTCAACACATTGTGCGCGACCGGAAAGCTTCCCAGTGTAAACATAATATCTGAACGCGGTAGTCGACAACAATTACAAGAAGTAGAAGATATTCTGGATGTAGTAGAAGAAGACGCAACTACCAGCTCACGGAGAATTAGTATTCAATTGGGCATTCCACAAACAAGGGTGATAAAAACACTCCACGAGCATGGCTTACGTCCGTACCATGTACAAAGAGTACAGCACTTACAACGAGATGATAATCGTAGACGTATGGAATTTTGTCGATGGATAAATGATAATCCTCGTTTTGTATCGCGTATACTGTTTACGGATGAAGCGACATTCACCCGTGTCGGTATTAATAATTGTCATAACCAGCATGTATGGTCAGACGAAAATCCACACGCAACAGTCGAAAGTAACTTTCAACATAAATTTTCGGTAAACGTGTGGTGTGGTATGATCGATGGTTTTTTAATTGGTCCTTACATTTTTGAGAATCGCCTCACGGGAGACACCTATTTACATTTTTTAGAGAATGAAGTGCACGGACTGCTAGAGGATGTTCCCATAAACATCAGAATCCAAATCTTCTACCAGCACGATGGAGCGCCTGCACATTACACGCTCGTGCAGTCAGGCAACATTTGGCTGAAAGGTTTCCAGGGAGTTGGATTGGACGTGGTAGTCACATCGGTTGTCCTCCTAGGTCTCCAGACCTCACGCCACTCGATTATTGTTTATGGGGCTGGTTAAAAAATTGAAGTGTATCAAGTAAAAGTGGACACTCGTGAAGCACTAATTCAACGGATTATGAATGCTGCTGACAATATCAAACATCAACCTGACGCAATCAGGAACGCAACCAGCGCCCTTGGTAGACGATGTAAAAAATGTTTTGAAATGAATGGCGGTATTTTTGAAAATATATTATAAAGAACGATAATACCAATAAAATACAAAAACTTCAATGTATGAAATTTTGTTTATTTTTAATTACGCTATAACTTGAAAACAAATAAAAATCGGATAGCAACATTGGAGTTTTTTTACATTACTTTCACCTGTAGAATACACTCCTACAGTTTGGTCGATTCCTCACGACTCACCCTGTATTTCATTCAGATGTAAATTTACAATTAATTCATGGTCTTTCAAAAAACTTACATTACTTTTTAAGTATTCAATGCTTCCTTCAAGACTAGTATCTGATAGGGAAAATTTGCAAATTAACTTCCTTATATTTCTAGGATGTGGCAAATATAGATATTTATTTTTATACAAAGAAAAATATGCTGCACTTGACTGAACAAATAACGTTGATGCAAAAAGTAATGTGTTCGCACTATACCTCCTTGCGTTGGATGGCTGCCTGCACAAGGTTAATTGCTCCATTATAAAAGAAAGTTGCACAGCTTTTTCATGATTTTCACTAATTTCAGATAACATAGTATTAATTTTATCATATGATTTTTTTTAGATCACTAACACTACACTTCACAAAATCAAGAATGTCTTCTAAAATATTAATGGAATTTAACACATGCATGTTCCGGGGTATATTTTTAAAAGATAATTTCTCGTCTTTTATGCATAATTCATAATTTAAGTTTTGTTGAACCACTACCGAATATAGAACACTTGGGACATCTTCGGTCACATCGATGTAGCACAAATACACCTCTTTTCATTTCGATTAATTAAAATCCATTCATTTGAGATATTCTTAGAATTATAATAATACGTTATAATATCTTCTATTGTGTGAATTTCTCTCGCTTGTTGATATTTCTGAAAAGACTCAAGACTGTCTTTTACAGCGGTTTCCATATTTTCCTCTTCTACATTACATAATCTTCTTGAAGTAGAAGGAGCTGTACTTAAATAGTGCGGCAGGTTTGGAAATATTGAAGGTACTACATTGTTTTTCAATTTAGGTATTTTTTTTTGGATATTCCTTATGTTCTCCACCAACAATACACACATCTGTTCAAATAATGTCACATTCTGCAAAATGTTTGATGCATATAAAAGGATTTTTTATGGTAGTAAAATCAGTTGGTGTTTTTCTTAGCCAGGTTTTTCTCAAAACTTCATCTTTAGGAAGTGCAAATGTTGTGACATACTCTGTTTCATTTCTGTAATTTGATCTACATCCTTTTACACTGCAATGTCTAGGCATGATCTGAAAACAAAACAATGTAAAATTAATAATAAGTAGGCATTTTAAAAACACAGAAGTGGATGCAAATAAATATTACTTACTATATAATACTATATTTATGTATTCTCAATGTCCTTTAAATGCACTTATAACTTATAAATAACCTGTAAACTTAATAAAAGAGTTTGTAGCACATGCAAAACTATTTAAACATAACCACACTGAACTGCACTGAATCACACAAGAATCCGTAGACAAGGAATTATGGGACTAAGATGGTCACGTGATTTTTGTGCGCCTAGCAGCGTTGCCAACTGTATTAGAAGCTGTTATAGTACGGTTACTAAAGTTATTATAGTATGTACATTGGAAAAAATATAGTACAATAAATTAAGATACGTTTAATTCCTATATTACTTAGTAAAACAACACCAAAACTCTGAATAAATAAAAAAAAAAAACAATATTCTATTTAGAACATAAAAACGAATTTGCGGTAACAGGTAATAATTTTAAAAAGAAGGTGTATCAGCTGAAATTAAGTTCAAGCTCAACATCCTCAATGTCTTCATCAGATATGTCAGAATCTTCCAACTTCTTTTTCTGAACGTGCTCATATATAAACTGATTACAGCCCAGATACATTTGCTTTGATGGATCAAATGTTACGCAAGAACCGTTCTTTTCTTTTATACATTGGGATGCAAGCAAGATACCGTTTACAGACTTTGTAATTAATTTGTTTCTTTGTTTGGTTTTTATTAAATTAACTTTACTAAATATTCTTCCACACTGGGCATTAGAGTGCGGAATGCATAACAAATTTAAGACAAATCTGGCTAAGTTTTGAAACTCGAAAATATCTAGTGAATTTTTGTAATGCAACAAACGCGACCAAAAAAGATCTATTTTTCCTTCTTGTCTAATTTCCTGTTGTGAAATTAAAGGAAGCTTTCTCCACTCATCATCAATTATTTGTTGTACGTCAAGACTATTAGATGGAAGAAATCTTTTGGAATGTTGAAATATTGGAAATAAACTTGGATTACTATGTCTAAAACTATTAGAGAGCGAATTTAATGGTATAAAGAAATTCAAATTTTTTAAAAGTGATCATTAAAATTAAATCTGCTTTTAATTTGTTGGCATGTGGTAATCATAAATAATTGACAACAGGTGAAGAAATGAGAAACTAAATCTGGGTGTCGTTTTACTGTTTCGTCTTGAAGAAGATTCATGACATGTATGCCGAGATACATATTTTTAATATTTAAAAAGGTAGTTTCATTACTTGGATCTATTAGCTCAACTTTAGTTTTAAAAACGTAATTTCTTTCCATGTAACACATTAAAATTTCTTCGTATAATTTAATTATTTCATGGTTTAAATTTGAAATATTAACATGTTCGGCTTGAAAGTAAGCATTAAAATTCGCAAGTTTCGGCAAAATCCAACTCAAAAAATAATAAAAAAGTTTCATAAAAGGGTCATTAAGATCCTGATAAATTATTTCTGTAGCAACTAAACGGTCAGTTAAATATGTACTCGTAAAATAAAGCCTCAAAGCTTCCCATTGTTCCAGAATTCTATTAATAGCCTCATTTAAACTTAACCATCTAGTTTGTGATGGGTGTAAGATTTTGTGAATATCAGTATTTGTAAACATTTGAAATTGTTTAAAATCATGTTGCCTTTTTGAACTATTTTTAAAGAGACTATATATATTTCTCACCAAATCTTCGCATTTTTTTGGTAATTTTTTGCAGGATTTACTAGCACAGAGATGTACAGAGTGGCAAATACATTTCATAATTACAATGCCGGGATAATGTTCAATGAATCGGGAAGCGACACTGTTAAGTTGGCCCATCATAACGTTCGTTCCATCCGATCCAAAACCAACTACATTTTCCGGAGGTATACCATACTCCGCAAAAGAATTTACAATAGATAAGTATAAGTGCTCCGCAGTTGCACCCTCTCTATTTTCTACATCGGAATATACTTGAACAAGTTCCCAAAACTTGCTAACAATATTACCCGTTTCTTCGTTAAAGTACCGTACTACAATATAGCTGCATTTTTCGGAAGATATATCCGTTGACTCGTCGGTTAGTATGCTGAATTTACATGCCTTTAATGTTTTAGCTAATTCGTTTTTATGTTCCTGACCTATCACATTTTTTACAATTTGAGTGAGTTTTGTTCTCCCCAAACGCAAATCTTTCGCAATTTGAGAATCGGGAAAAATATCCTTCATTAATTTAGTTAAATGATCACTTAATGAAAATGGTACATTATGTTCCGCAAAAAAGCCAGCAAGTTTTAGTTGTGCTCGTACAACTTTTCCCTCTGGTAACTCAGATTTCGGTCTAATAAAACCTATCAGTGATGCTTGCGATTTCTGCGATTTTACCATTTGTTTATGTTTTGCACTATTCTCATGGAGTTTCAATACCTGAACCACCGATTTTAATGAACAGGAACAAACTTTACAGTACGCTTTTATTTTAGAGTTTTTATCACCACAAACCCAGTTAAAAGTTGATTCCCATTCTTGCCGATATTTTTGTGTTCTTTTAACACATATTCTCTTTTTTGGAGGAGTTGAGGGACCCTCTTCATTATCGCTCTTATCCATTCTTGTAATATATAGGTAATTTATAAGTAATGCGAATTCTACAAGTAAAATAATACTTGTAATTATATACATATTATCAGAACAAAATCATTTAAACTTACTTGAAAATACCACCAACAACAATAAGCTACTTATTTATGATCTGATTTTATAACTACACCAATAACGAATTAATTATCTCAATTATCTGAGCTAAACTGATAGTCTCTCTTCTCTTTCTTTGGTAAATAATAAATCGGGACATCCCCTTTATAATTCATACTAAAGTTTACAGATTTACAGTTCAATTCCACCATTAAACATTAGATGGCGCTAGAAGCGGTTTCTCAAATTATTCAAATTTCATGTTGAAGTTGTCAGTATAGTGATGTGTGACAGGTGTTATTATTATAATTAGTGAATCTATAAATTTTTGTATATTGAGAAGAAACTTGAAATTATAGTACTAAATGCGTACTATATTACCTTTGAAATTTTATAGTACATGAAGTTGTGATTATCGTACAAATACTATAATTATAGTATGGTTGGCAACGCTGGCGCCTAGGCCTGTATTTCTCGTAGGCAGTGGCGGCTCTTGATGACGTACGATGTGCTGCTGCACGGATGAGACTGCTTCGTTTAAGCTTTCATATATACAGAGAAGCAAGTAACCGTACCGAAATCTTCCGAAATAGTTCGAAGTAGTCTCATCCGTGCAGCAGCGCACATCGTACGTCAGCAAGAGCCGCCACTGCTCGTAGGCCTCGCAGAAATATGTTATGACGAACGTATTTCTCTAAAACTCGTCCGCCTCTAAACTAAAAGGCGTCGTCATGGCAGTCGCTTTTTAAAAAGAAATAACTAATTTACAGATGTTTACAGACATATCACGCAATTCCAATTGGAATCTTAAGGGAAATGCGAACGCACTCCTGTGAAACGTAGCAAATTCATACATTTGTGAGTGCTAAGGCTGTAATACACCAACATAGAAATACATGTAAAAATTGAAGTGCTTGACACAATACACGATAATATTCTGAATCAAAGATGAGAAAGGGAAAGACATTTTGTTGTTAGTAGATAGTAAAAAATATTGGCAGGTACCTGGAGTAACTTGAAACAACATCTCCTGAGTCGTCTTTTTAAATTTATTAAGTGTGAAACTTTCAAAAAATCTCCTTTTTTTGCAATTTACGATAGTTTATACTTTTAAAAATAGGATACTGAAATTTTAAGTATGTATCTCAATTATTTTTTCAGTTATAGCCTTTTAAAAAGTAGCTGTTCATCCGCTAGAAAGATACGTTTTCTGAAGGACCGTTTCTGAGTAATTATCCGGGCTGTGTAAGCATTGTAAACAATGACTGACGATAGGGTTGAAGACGCTCTTTTTGACCTTCAGATATCTAGGTTATGCAAATCGCACATTGTTGCCAAACACATATTCCGAATATGCATTGGCCGGTTCCGCTTATCTTCGCCATATGCGTTTATACGTCGTTTTGAGGACAGAAACTCGCTCGACTCCACTTAACGTCTTGCCTTTATTGTGATTGCATTGTTTTCGTGGCGTACGCACGTGTTTATTATTAATGATGGAAGTTAATAGTGTGCAAAATCTTTAAAAAAAACCCGCTATCATTTAAGGGAAAACTTTTAATTAAAAAGAAAGGAAGGCCTATCCCTGAATTTCAAATAAACTACACTTCAACAAGTAAAACTCGAACTTACAATAGAGTATTCAATAAAAATATATATGAAAAATATGAGTGGATTTGCGGATGTTCACTAACAAATAAACTATTTTGTTTTATCTGCTTAATATTTAAGAAAGAGGTTAGTGTGTGGAATAAACAAAAAATCATATTTTGCGCCGGTTAATGATGTGTATAAAAGGCCATGATGCGACATTGACGTCGGAAAATCCAGGTATTTATGTAGGCTTAATTATTTTTGCAGCTGAACTAGACGCTGTGCTTACAATACATATGAAAGATTCACAAGTGTTTAAAGGCACCTCAAAATATTCAGAACGAATTGCTAGATGCAATCTGGCAAATTTACGAGCAGGAAATATTAAAAGAAATTAAATCTGCAAATTTCATTGCTTTGGAGGGCGATGAAACTACAGACACCTCTAATAACACAGGTCTGCAAAAAAAAATTTTTTTCAGCTGCATGAGATATTTTTGCTGAATTATATGTTTTAAGGTACGCTGATTTCAAAAATAACTTCTATTACTCTCCATCACGTATAGCTCTTTTTGCAAAATAAGAACACAATAATGAGCAAAATCAACTATTTATTACAACAAACACACATCATAATATTTATCAAAACCTATCAACCATTATTTTTCTTATTTAAATTTATACACAACTTTATGTTTACTCTTTTTCCTTCTGAAACCTTTTCTTCTTTTCTTTGATGCTTCTCCGAACTCGTTTTTGGTTTCCTTCTTTGGTTTCTCGCTTAAGCATCCAACAGTAGTCCGCTAACATACTAACATCCCATCTTCCTTGGTAACGTCTCTCGATATCACGTACATCCTGGTGAAATCTTTCACCTTGTCCTTCACTGTAGGCACCCAAGTTTTCAGGAAAATATTCAATATGGGAGTGTAAGAAGTGAACTTCTAAGCTCATCTTGCACCCTTGAGCTTTATACGCAGTCAGCATGCGCTGTACAATAGTTTTATATTCGGGATCCTTAGTATTGCCCAAAAACTTCTGCACTACATTTTTCAAAGAATCCTATGCTTCTTTTTCGATTTCTCCCATTGATTCAGGAAAGAGGGGATCAGACAAAAGTTTTCTTATGTCGGGGCCAGTGAAAACTTCTTCTTTTAACTTTGCTTCAGACAATTTCGGGAACTTGGAACATATATATCTAAAACAATCCCGATCCTTTTGCAGTGATTTTACAAACTGCTTAATTAGCCCCAATTTAATATGAAGAGGTGGCAGTAAGAGCATTTCTGGCGGAACCAAAGTGGTATTGATAACGTTTTTCTCGCCAGGAGTTAAACCGTGTCGTGGTGACCAGTCAGTTTTTGTCCAGTGTAGCTCTCTGGCTCTACTATCTCACAAACATAGAAAACAAGGGAATTTTGTATAACCTAACTGTTGACCCAACAACATTGTTAGTATTTTCAAATCTCCACAAACCATCCATTGATGTTCTTGATATTTGATTTTCTCAAGAATCGTAGCTAAGGCATTGTAGTTTTCTTCCATATGAACTGAGTGTCCCATTGGAAGAGATGCAAATACATTTCCATTATGCAGCAAGACTGCTTTGAGGCTAGTTTTGGATGAATCAATGAATAAGCGCCATTCTGATGAATCATATTCTATTTCAAAGCATTTCATGAGCCCAAGAACATCATTACAATAAACCAGATTTCCCTCTTTAGTGAAATACTGAGTAAATTCTTTCTCTCGATGTCTGTACCAGGAAAATGAGGTACCAGATGATAAAAGGTTTTTGTTTTTTAGCCTTGAACCTATCAATTCGGCTGTATCTTTTGAAAGACCCAAGTCTCTGACTAGGTCATTGAGCTCAATCTGAGAAAAAAGTTGAGGTCCCTCGTCAACTGAAAAATCTGAGCTAGATTCGTTCTGGGGAGCAAACGTTTCTGAGTCCTCTGCATCACTCTGGATGTCATCTAAATTAGGAGGTGGGTGCGGAACTGGTATTTCAGAGCTATGGGACACTGGACGAATAGCTGAATCATGGTTAGGGTAAGATATTTTCTTCTTATTTTTCGTATTAAATCCTATCACGTCTACCGAACAGAAATAGCAGTCGGTTGTGTGATTTTTCTGTTCACGCCACATCATAGGAATAAACGAAATGCAGTTTTCTTACCCTTAAACCACAAGCGCAGATCTTCCTCATATCTTCTGCACACCTTATGAGGAGCCCATGCTTTGTCTTGATCACCAAGTATTAATTTGAAGTAAGCAAAATAAACCTTCTTCACAAAATCACTTATATTTCCTTGTTGACTTTTCACTGTATATTCACCACAAATATAACAGAAGCTGTTCGGAGAAATAACACAACCTCTATGAGCCATAACACACATATAAAAACAAGAGCACAGTAGCGTTTGAATGCTGGATGTCAACTGAGTGTGACACGATAATAATGCAACCGTCTGCCTAACACCAGAAATTCTTTATCCCCCCCCCCTTTCACTAAATTTTTTACGTCCATTATTTTTTTCTTTATTCCCAGATAAATATACTATTAAAATTAGGGTAAGAAATCTTAATTTTATTAAATTTGAAGCTTAAAAAATAAAATACAAAATTTTAACTAAATAAGAAACTTACACAAAATAAAAATATAAAAATTAGTATTCTAAAAAAAATTGATGAGATGGAATTTTTTAAATATTTTTTTCGGTTTTAGGACATCAAAATCTATAAGAAAATGTATAAAAAACCTATGCAGTTTTTTACTTGCAGACCTGTGTAATCAGCAAATGGTTGTTATTATTCGATACCTGTTTAATGGACAAATTTTTAAAAGCTTTTGGTCTTTTTTTAAGCCGGGTGGACATAATGCTGATGTATTAGCAAAAACATTGCTGAATGAATTGCAAACTATTTTAAATTAGCCTTCTGGGTCTGATAACAATAAACTAATCGCTCAAAGTTACGATGGGGCGTCCGTGATGAGTGGTAAGACAAATTGTGTCCAAGCTATTATCAAAACAACATTTCCACGTGCGCATTATATTCACTGTTACGCGCATCAATTTAATTTTATTTTTATAATATTTTATAATATAATACAATAATTTATTATTGAACGAGCGGCACAGTGCAATAAAAATGTAAGAATTTTCTTTGCAAATTTGAAGTCATTTTCAAGTTTTTTTTCTCGATCGCCAAAACGAACGGTAATTCTTGATGAAATAGTCAAACGTAGATTACCACGCGCTGCTCCTACACGCTGAATTTTCAAAAGTCGAACTGTCAACATATTATTTGACCAGGATTCTTTCAAAGAATGTTTAGACAAAATTATTGACGAAGATGGAATGGATTCAGTTACTATTAGTGAAGCAAGTGGTTTATTGAAACATTTGAATTGCCCGGAATTTCTCTATTGGTTCAAAATATTTCATTTCATCATGCCACATGTTGAAATATTATTTAATCAGACTCAAATGCGCGGGATTAACAGTGCTCAACTGCAAAAGGCAATTGAACAATTTCAACAGCAAATTATTCACATTAGAAATTTGAGAAATTCCACTGACAATGACAATCAAGAACGCAATAATGAAGAACCTGCAAGGAAAAGACCAAAAACGACAGTTGGAGATAACAGAGCTGTTATTGCAAAGGAAGTATGTGACACTATTTTAAGCCAAATTAGCTACCGATTTGATTATTGAGAACACTTAAGTGCAGCAAAATTATTTGATTCTCAAAATTTTAAAACTTATAGTCATTCATTTACACAAAAAAAATTTGATGAAATTGTGAAATATTATCCTATGTTGGACAGTATAAAATTGAAAAGTGAACTTTCAGTAATTTATGAGCGCGATAACATGTGTGACGTAGGTGGTGTTTTTCCACATTTAGTGTTCATAACACACAACAACCTAAAAAAGGTTTTGACGGAAACATACAAACTGTTGGATATTATTTGTACAACACCCATGTTGACAGCAGAATATGAACGATGCTTTTCCACCCTCAAACGCATTAAAACTTTTCTGAGAAGCACAATGTCAGAAGATTGACTGAACGCATTGGCGGTCCTATCAATAGAAAAGAAGTTCATCCCGTCTATACCCGGATTTTGACAACGAAGTCATACACGTCTCTTCCAGCATGAAAAATAGGAGAATGGATTTTATGTACAAAAAATAGGTAAGTTTTTTGTGCCCACCCTCTTTCATAACTCACGAGCCGGCACTGTAAACTAATGGTAAAAATGAAAATAAACTAGTCTTACCTGGCATTTGTTTCATAACAGTAATCCATGTGGTGCTCCAAATATTCCTTCGCGTCCAAATATATTTCGCAAAATGGGCACTGGACAAGCTCTAAAATTAGACACATTATTCTACGACTAGAAATAGCTATATTCAAATAGAATAGAATTTTTCTTTCAAGAAACATTGAACTATGAACAACTAAAATTTGTTCAAGGTGTTCCTGTGCTAAATTAGTTCTTTTAGATGTTAAAACTTCTTTAAAAATAGAAAATGTCTGTTCCACATCACAACTGTTTATTTAAACCAGTGTTTTTCAACCCTTTTCATGAAACGACCCCCCTAGTATCAAAAAATATTTCCCGACCCCCAACCTTTTTTTTTCATTTATGTTAAAAATATTTAATCCATACAAAAATTTTAGGCGTTTGCGTTATTAGGATTCGGATATAAATATACAATTAAGTTCGTAAAACATATAATTTTAAATCGAAACGTGGCCAATTGATAACTAACAAACAAATACAAACATATTGTTAGGGCCGAGACTCCCAGCGCCATCTGTTGGTAACATTCGGAACTAGTACAGGTTCCGAGTGTTACCAACGGATGGCGCTGGTAGTCCCCCGCGCGCTCCACAGCCTGTGCTAAAGGTCCACAAGTTTCGAGACGTTTCGTTACGCTTCGAGATGATTCTCGCTAGAATGCGCTGGCCTATAAATAGGGCAGTCGACCGCGGCCACGGCAGCAATGTGGCCACATTGGGCGATTTATCACAATTTGGGCTACTATTAAAAGATAAATGCGACTGAATTTTTGAAAAAATCGCAAGTCGCAAATTGGGCGATTTTATATAATTGTAATTTTCGAATTCATTTACTTCGGTTTCAATAGGTAAAATGGAGAAGTAAAATCAATATATTTTTCTCGCTTTTGTACATATTATTTTAATTACTCCTACTCGCTTTATTTTATCAATGTTTTAGTTTTGAGGCTTGTTCACAAGTACACAAAATTCACAGTATAAACTTCAAGTGTGACCACTTACACCAGTTTGTATGTAACTGTTTCAGGATTCTGATTATTTTTATCAATGAGATATTTTAAAGTTTATTTGTAGTTTATAGGCACTGAATACTTCCTTAATATTGGCATTACTGGCTAAATAAACGAATTGTGACGGATTGTCATTGCGAACTGAAGCTGTTTCTGGTTACTATTGTTGAGTCACAAGTGACATTCCGCTAAAATCTCTTAAATAGGTATAAATATCGAAGTGAGAACGAATATAACCTAATATGTAGTTGTCACTACTTCAGTTCCAGTTTTTAGTTTATTTTATTTACGGTTTGCTATTATAAAATCGAAAATAAAAATGGGCAATTGGGCCAAATATAAAAAAAAATACTGAAAGAAATGGAACTCGAACCTTTATTTAAATTTCAAATTAATTAAATTATTTCAGCGGGGAATTTAAATTTTAAAATTTAAGTTGGCTGCGATTTTGGGCGATATTTGATGCAAGAGTCTGCGCCAAGAATTTTTGAAATTTGGCCACACTGCACGGCAGTTGAGTGCAAGACCGCGAAGCAAGTGGTCGTATCGTCTGCTGTTTAGTTGTTTGAAGAGCGCGAATCACTTGTTTTACGTATTTATTTAAGTTGTTTGTTATAATTGAAAATGGATAAATTCCTGAAAAGATCATCAGAACCATCAACGTCTAAGCCTAGCGGCAGTAATGGAATAAAGAAAAAACGTCTTTATGACGACAATTATTTGAAATTTGGGTTTACTGTGATTGAGAATAAACCGCAGTGCGTAATTTGCTTTGAAACTTTGTCAAGAGAAAGCATGAAGCCATCGAAGTTGGTACGCCACCTAAACAGAAAACATCCTAATGAAAAAAATAAACCCGTGGAATTTTTTGAGCGAAAATTAAAAGCTCTTGAACATCAAAAAACAGCTATAGGACAAGTGTCCAACCTAAATGAGAAAGCGTTGCTCGCTAGTTATCGAGTAGCTTTTCGTGTGGCTAAAGCAGGAAAACCTCACAGTATTGCCGAAAATTTGATTTTACCGCGGCTTTAGATATAGCAGAGATTATGTTTGGCAAGCAAGAGGTCGAAAAGCTCAAAAGTATACCTCTCTCTGACAATACCATTCAACGCAGGATAAGCAATATGGCGACTGACGTTCGTGATCAAGTCATAGAAAAAATTAAGAAAAGTTCTTTTGTGTCCTTGCAATTTGATGAATCAACGGATATTGCGGGTTGTGCGCAGTTTGTAGCTTTTGTGCGTTTTGAATCCAATGAAATATTAATGGAAAAAATACTATTTTGCAAGGCACTACCCAAAAATACTACAGGTCAGTGCTTGCATGACACGTTCCTTGAAGCTACGCAAGATATGAATATCGATTGGGCACAAAAATGCATTGCTATTTGTAGTGACGGAGCAAAAGTCATGACTGGTGCGAAGAGTGGATTTATTGCTAGACTGAAAGAACAGATGCCAAACGCTTGTTGGATGCATTGCTTTCTCCATCGCCAAGCTCTTGCAGCCAAAACTTTGCCACAAGAATACAGTCAAGTTCTAAATATTATTATTAACATTGTAAATTCTATTAAAGGAAAAGCGTTGCAGACTCGATTGTTTCTAATCATTTGTGGGGGATATGGGGGCACTACACCGCAATTTGCTTTACCATACAGAAGTTAGGCGATTATCAAAAGGCAAAGTACTGACCAGAGTTATGGAACTTCGCGCTGAACTATTAGTATATTTACAACAAGCCAAGTCACATTACTCTGAATTCATTTGACCCGGAATTCCTTTTGAAATTGGCTGTTCCTTCTGACTTATTTGAGCATTTAAATAACTTGAATAAAAGTATTCAAGGGCGGGATGAAAATGTCATTACAGCAAAAGACAAACTCCATGGCTTTATAAAAAAAATTGAATTGTGGTCATCATCTATAAATCAAAACAACTTTGATTCCTTTTTGTCGACACAGTCTTTCATTGAAGAAGTCGGAAGCGAGATAAACATCAACTCATATATATCTGGTATGAAAATGGTTTTAGATAATCTGAAGAAAGAATTGTGTCATTACTTCTCAGTGCAAGAGATATCGGATAACACTGGGCAAAGATGGATCTTAAATCCGTTTTTAAATGCAGCTATAAATGAGGCAAATTTATCAACTAAGCTCAAAGAGAACCTGCTGGAATTATCTGCCGATGGGATGTTACACTTGGAATTCAAGTCTGAAAATTTGGATACCTTTTGGTTAAAAAGAAAAACCGAATACCCCGAATTAACAACCGAGGCTTTGAAGTGTTTGATTCCATTTTCTACCTCGTACTTGTGCGAGTTGGCATTTTCATCAATGGCCTGAATAAAAAGTAAACTAAAAAATCGCTTAAATTTGGAAAACGATTTAATACTTAAAGTTGCAAAAACGGATCCACGATGGGAGAAATTGATTGAACAAACTCAAGAGCAACCTTCACATTAAAATGAACGAGTACTCGAAGATTTTATTTTTTGTTAATGTGTTTGTATAAATAACATAACGAGTATCATTTAGTTAACTTTTTTTTAATATATCTACCTTTTTAAAATTTATTGATTTTTTTACTGAGTTCTCTCGACCTCTCGCGACCCCCCTACAGAGGCTTCGCGACCCCCCAGGGGGTCGCGACCCACAGGTTGAAAAACACTGATTTAAACTATTTAAGAAAGCCTCCATATTGAAAGATTCGGGTAACACTACAGACACATCATCTACATATCTTGCCCAAAATATACACAAATATAAAGAGAGCAGTTTTTATTTTTTAATCAACAGATTACTGTCAATCCCTCTATCTCCTATGAATTTTAAGAAAGAATTAGACTACATAGTTAAAGTTGCAGAATCGATTGGTTACGACAAACATTTGGTATTGAAACTTAAAAACAAACTAGAAAAGAAAAGGCTCAAATCTTCAAAAATCACTCTAACACCAGACACTTTGAACAACAATAAAAAATATTGTAAGATATCTTTTCATAAAAATTGGCATAACAGCGTAATAAAACTGTTTAAAAGATTTAATTGCAGCTTTCTCCAACAATAATAAGTTACAACAGTGTCTAAAAACAAAAATTGTTAACACAGATCCGTTGAAAGAGTCGGGCATTTACAAAATAAGTTGTAATTCTTGTTCAAAATTATACATCGGGCAAACCAGAAGATATGTTCAAACACGATACATGGCTCATGATAAATTACACAACATAGAAAAGTCAACATTAGCTCTACATCATACAGATACAGGTCACAATTTCAATTTAGAAAATGTTAGTTTAGGTAAAAAAAGCAGTAATAGAAATTTAGACATGTGGGAAGCCATATAACGTGTGTTCATTTGAAAAGTCAATCTAGGTTACTTTGAAATTTTGATAGAATAAGACGCATATATATTAGTATGTGTTTTTTGTTCCGTAAACGTTAATCCAAATGACATTTGAAAATGTCAATCACATTTATTATTTATTTGTATGTATGAAACTGTCAAAATATACGACTTCGTAGGTTAATTAGAAAATTTTAATTTACGACATACTTCAAAATGTTCTCAGTAAATCACATGCTACTAGATTGACTTTTCAAATGAACACCCGTTACATGAAAAACACAAAAATTATCTTCTAAATAATGATATTTCACCCCTTAATAATAAACTGTTAGCATGCATACCGACATCATTAAATACTTAAGATATCCGAAATTGGTAGAGACTGTGGCTTTAAATCTGAAACAGAAATAAGAAAAACACCCTAACCACAATATATATCAATGAATACGATTTCGGCAACTAAGTTGCCATCTTCAGTAGAATAACCTTAAAACTGAAAAAATGTTAAACGTAGCGTTTTTGGCTAAGGTTCACGCTTCATGTATTCACGCTTCACGGTTCCCTAAATTTCACGCTAGGTTTAAGTAGTATATAAGTGTTATTTCGATGTTAGGAATTTAGTGTTATCCCACTGGCGATTTGGTGAAGAGCATTTGGCTAAGGTTTACCTTAGCCAAAAATGCTACGTTTAACATTTTTTCAGTTTTAAGGTTATTCTACTGAAGATTGCAACTTCGTTGCCGAAATACGTTCATTGATATATATTGTGGTTAGGGTGTTTTTCTTATTTCTGTTTCACTTAAGATATCTTGTAAACGGGTACTAAATTCTTCATTCACATTAATATTTTATATTGTAATCCCTAATCCTTTTGCCGTTAGTCCAACCCGATGCCCCCCTTTGTTTCATAGATATTTGGTATTTCCCCATGAACTCATTCTCAGAAATTGTATTAGTTTTAAGATTCATTGTAATTTTTTATTAATTTGTTTTCACGGTACCTAATTTTTCTGTATATGTTGTATTTTCAGATTATATATTGTCTCGTAGATATTATGTTTAAACAGTACTATTGATGAATGTGTGCAGAGCACATGAAAAATGTACATTTAGTTTATTGAAACTATTTTTGTGAAAAAAGTGTTTTGTTTTATTTCATTATCACAATGTACTATTCATAACAACGGAAATAACATTTGCTCGACGAATGCAATTGAGCAAGCAAATAGTAGGGCTGTTATAACATGCATACTATACATGATACCGCCACATTTTATCGGGGCAATTGGTCATTCAATCGCTTCAGTCTGCTCTCTGGTAAATATAGCAAACGCCAATTAAGTTGGCGCGAGGAGGGGTAAGTTCGCGCAGGATTAAAAGTAGTGGGGAGATTTGTATTTGGTTTTACATCAAATGTCAGATAATTCTAACCTCTGAGCGTGTATCACTTTATGATCCCCTAGCAAAGACATTATGCTCCGTCAAACGTCAATGACAAATGTATTCTGACAATTACTTGAGTAGTGGGGGTGGACATTTTTAAAAGCGGCTTCTGCGCACCCCCTCCTCGCGCCAACTTAATTGGCGCTTGCTATACATACCTAAATTTGTTATAACTACTCAAAAATGAATAAGGAATTTTTACTTTTTTGTATTTTTTAGATAGTATGGGTAAATATTTGTAGTGTATTATATTAGATACATAATTGTACACAACAATTTAAAATTTTCAAGTATATTTATTCAGAAAAATCGTTAGATTACTAAGAAATGATCAAAAATGAAATAAGCAACATTTTTAACAATAGCTAAAATAAACATTTTTCTGTAACAATTAATTCTAAAATCGTGTATAATGGCCACGGACATCTCTCACAGCTGTACATCTTCGGGGCATACTCATAATGCAATTATTAATGTGTTCTTGTGACACTCTTCTCCAACACAGCGGTAAAATTTGCCACAAGTGTTGCACGTTAACTGGGGGGTGGATTATGTTCGTTGAGCTGTTCTTGAAGTCTGTCCCAAATGTGCTCAATTGGATTCAAGTCGGGAGACGTTGGTGGTAAAGGTAGAAGGTTAATATGGAGGTCATTTATTGCTTGCATTACAATTTGTGCACGATGAGGTCTTGCATTATCATCAATAAAAAACATGTTTTCATCCACAGCCTCACGAAAGTCGGCCACATATTGCTGAATAATGTCATCTCTGTATATGTGTCCATTGACATTGTTTTCAAAGAGATGGAGGTTCGTACGTCCATTCAAACTAATGCCCGCCCACACCTTGATACCACCGCCGCCAAAAGGCACCACAGCATTTGTAAACTCGCGTCTATAACGGTCTCCTCGAGTTCTCCAGACCCTTACTCTACGATTATCACTAAATAAGCAGAATCTGGATTCATCGGTGTATAAACCATGCTCCCATTGAAAATTTTCTGCTAGTCGTTGGTTAACCCAAGTTCTTCTAGCCATTCTATTGGCATTAGTTAATTTTGGGCGTCTCACAGGCCTGCAGCTATGAAGATCCATATCCCTCAGACGGTTTCTGATGGTTTGATCCGAAACTCTAACTCCAGTGGCGGCACGTAACTGTGTTTGCAACCATACAGCACTTCTAAACGGATTCATCCTTGTCTGAATTCGTATGTAGCGGTCTTGTCTCTGATTTGTTTTCCTCTCAGATCCACTACCGAGTCTTCTCCTTGCAGATCCTACCTGTTGGAATCTTGTTAGAGCCCTACTAACAACACTTGGAGACACATTAAAAATTGCGGCAATTTCTGCTCCAGATTGCCCTCGCTGATGCAATAACGCAATTAAATCAAAAGTTTCTTTATTTAAATGACGTCTTGGCATCGTGAAAATGTGAAATGACGTTTAAAATGAATAATACTTGTCAAAAAATGCGATTTTTATAATTTTGTATTCTAAATTAATTTAAGGTTAAAATTCAAGATTCAATATTTTATCACACAGAAATGACATTTACCAAATAAAATGTCCACAAACGACTGTGGGCCTTCTAATTTATCTATAGTTTGAGAAAATATGTTAAATTTAATCGAATTAATTAGATCTGTTAAAAAAAGATCTAATTCCCTATTCATTTTTGAGTAGTTTATTTTCACAAGCTGAATATTTTAAGTTTGCTCATTATATGCAGTTGTTTCACAACCAAAGCAACATCTACTTTGAAGGTCAACTACAAAGTTGCAATTACTATATCTCCATCGGAATTACCAAATAGGCAACTAACATACATCCTAGTGTTATTACTAGAGCTGAGGATGTTTGCGGTATAACCATGGTTATATCATGTAACCATAGTAATTTACTATGGTTACATGATATAACCATGGTTATACCGCAAACATCCTCAGCTCTAGTTATTACATCATGCTATCTAAACAGCATGCAAGAAATGAAGTATTAAGATTGAAATTGCAGAAACATTTTGATACAAAAATTATTAATTTTGAAAATTAAAATGATTCATCCTACCTTCAACAGAAAACATTTCATTAATTGCACTGTAACACATAGTTTTGTGTTCGGCTAAATATTCCTTCAACCTGAATCCCAGGCAACAGAAAGTGCAAGCAAATACATTTTCAACATCCTCTTTTGCAATGGGAACAAAATCCATCTCCACATTTTTAAATAAATTATGTAAGTATTCTTCACCAAAATACAGCAACAGTTCTTCACCCTTCTGGATTCTACGAGTGCTATAATAATATAGTTTTTCTTCATATTGAAATGGGAATAAATTTTGTTCGTAAATATTTCTGGCAGGATTGATGTATTGCATCCAATTCAGATGCTCTGATTGATCATCCCTAACCACAAACCTTCCTTCTTTTATTTTCAAAGGCAGTGTTGTAGAATTAAACCCAGTAAAAGGACCAAATCTTACATTTTCAGGTATAACTTTTAAAGAAAAAATTCCCAAATGTCCAAGTGATTCTCTAGTTTCTAACATATATTTTGGTAGTTCTCTTACTCTGTTATACACATTATGAGGTTTTTTGTTCAAAATATGCACGATCACTCTGCATTTTGTACAATAATCCTGATAGACTTCGTGGCAATGACTACAAACTGATAACAAATTCATTCACTCAATTTAATAAACGAAAATGATAGAATGAGAAATGAAAGTGCTTTAAAATATGTTTGAATAAGTTTCTAATTAATCTATTTCCTATAAGTGAAGTTATTGGATTATTAAAATACACATATATTCATGGTAAACTAGAATATCTTCAATTTCGTTCTGAAAATCATAAAATTATCTTGTTTATATCTGTGAGTCACAGGTACACATATATTTTATTATATATTAATTATTTATACCACAATAATGCATTAGGATATTTGTTATAAATATACTACTTAATTTAAAATATCTATAATTACAAAAAAAAAAATCCAATGGCTACATTGGAAGGAACAAGTTCTATGGATGTGGTCAGTGTGTACTGTTATGATAAGAACACAAATGTACTTACATGGCAGTCCATTACAGAATTGTATTTGTGTATCAGCCGAAGAAATTCCATCTTCTATTTTAATATTGTTGCTTACTGTATCATTTACTCCCGATGATAGTAAGTTTGTTTTGATGTTGTTTAGCATTTCATATTTTCTTATTTCATCATACCCCAATTTAGTATTGCATATATTAATAGTAGTTTCAGAGACGCATACTTTATTATCAGGATAATATTCATCCTGGAATTCTTCTTTAATATCACTTGAATTTTCCAAAGTTATTGTATTATTCACATCAAATTTAATTATTTCTTGAGACATTTTTAGCTCTGAAAGAAAATTGGAACATACCACTTGTTAGGTTAAGTTTTTACTTGGATAATCCAGGGCAATCCAGACACTGGGAGGCTTTACGGTCAAGGACGTTATGTAATTTAGTTCGCGACCCCAGCGCTGTTTTCTGTTGTTTTTTTACTTTTGCGGCCATATTGCCGCATAGTTTTTGTTTTATTAATTGTCTTAGATAAAAACCAGTATTCACGAGCTAAATACGTATGTATATTTATAATAAAGTTTTATTTTTGTATTATACTGTTTGTATATGCTATTTGTATGTAGTATTTGTATATATATATATTTTATTATTTGAATATAGTATTTATGTTTTTATTGTGATGACAATATCGGACATTTTGTAAACCCGCAAGACACCCAAACTAGATGCCGGTATTATCATACTAAAACAACAACCAGGTGCAACAAATGTAACGTGGGTGTACATGTGAAATGTTTTGTCAAATATCACACACTGGAGTGACCCTGTCGATAGTGTATATTCTCAACGTCCTAAATATAGGACGTCCTGTATTTCCGTTCTACAAGTAAATTTTAGTTTTATTTTGATAAATACATACCACTTAAACTTAAATAAACTAGTTTTATAAAAATTTGCTTTATTTCATTGTTTTAAGATTCCTTGGGCATATCTGGGTTAATATCTGTACTTATGAGTTTAACTTTAATATATAACTTATGAAATCTATTAAACTTCGTGTAAAGTAGTTGTTGCGTAAGCGGTGTTCTAGCTTTACTGTGCCCCATGTGCGACACCTTGATTAGTGGTTTTACCTACTGATGATGACAACTTAGTTGTCGAAACACGTATTTAGGATACGATTAATAATTGTGGTAAGGGGTTATATACCTTTTTTAAGTTTTTACTTAACCACAGTCTCCAAAGAAAGACTTTTCACAATGCCTTCCCGGTCAAAGGAGTTTAATAGATTTCATAAGTTATATATTAAAGTTAAACTCATAAGTACAGATATTAATTTCCTGAAACGGTGTAAAAGTAACAATGTTTTTCCTAAATTCATGAACGTAAATGTAACGACAAATTGTAGAAATAACGATAAGGTCATTTCATATGCAAAAATGAAATGGTTGAACCTTGAAATGAAATATCTGTACAGTAAACGTAGTAAATTAGAATTATATAATTTGCATTTAAAATGAACTAAAAGCATGAACAATAAGGAATTTAAACATATGTGAATGCCGTTTCCCTAAGAGGTAAATTTGTCGATCTTTTTCGTTAGATATATTTGCATGTTTAAATTAGTCTATACGTGGACGCCGTGTAAAGTAGTTCTTGCATAAGCGGTGTTCTAGCTTTACTGGGCCCCATGTGGACACCTTGATTAGTGGTTTTACCTACTGATGATGACAACTTAGTTGTCGAAATCGTTTTTAGGATACGAAAGATCTTTTAGACAACGATTTTGTCAATATTAATAATTTAGTGAATCGATATCGAATAGAAGACAATTTTAATAAATTTGATGACGAATTTGTTCGTTTGTATTGTTTATTACATACTGTGTGTGTGGTAAATAAAGTATTATTAAAGTATATGTTCTAAACAAAAATTTCATCTTTATTTCACATGTAGTCATAGTAAATTATAATATGATGCTAGACATAAAAGATAAATTAAAAAAAAACTGTACAAAATAAATATAATAATAAAACAACCAATATTAATACAGAATATATATACATATATTTATTTATTTGTATTGAAAATACAAAAAGGGGTTGAATAACAATTTTTTTGATACTTCTGACCACGCATCCTCCTTTTGTTTCCATGTTGTACTATTAGTCTTTTTGCATTTGATGACATTCTTGTACTTTAAAACTTTAGATCAACTAAAATTCTTGATTTCTCGATAGAGAAAGTTGCCGATCTAACCCGTTTCTTACTTTCCATTTTCTATGAAATTAAACAAGTTTTGACAATAAAATGCGAACTGTAGCCTGGGATTAGGTCATAATTTAGGTAATAATAACGAGTGATCATTAAAATTTTCGCGCAAGTAAGCCATGTACACAAAAAGTATGTCCTAACTTAAGTTATTAGAGGAGATCTGTCATTATAATTTCAAACGTCATGATTGTTAAAAAATAATTTGAAATGCTGACTTCTATATTAAATATATTTTTAATTTTTATACAAATATTATAAAAAATGTGTAAAATGATGACCATTCTCCACCAAGCATAATCGCACTCTATTTCGTAGAGCATTGAAAACATTGATCAGTATTTGCGGTGAGTTATTGATATGTTCACATTTTTCAATGATTTTATGTCTTAACTCTTGTAGATTATTAATTGGTGTTTCATAAATAATATTCTTTATATATGGCCACACAAAAAAATCCATGACTGTTAAATTACACGATCGTGGTGGATATGGAATCGCTGTATTTCTACTTATTATCCTAGCCATAAAATTGTTGCAAAAACTGAATATTTTCAAGTGTAACGTGAGATGTAGCCCCATCCTGTTGAAAATATCCGACCTGGAGTTCATCATTAGTCAATTGATTAGTAAAAACACTGAGAATTTCGTTACGATATTTCTCCGATGTTATCGTGCCCTCAAAGAATATTGGTCCTATTAATCGGTGACGACTCATACCTACCCATACGCCTATTTTTTCTGGATGTAGAGGAACTTCTCTGTAGAAATGAGGATTTTCACTGGACCACATACGCATATTTTGCGAATTAACATAACCTTTCAAATAAAACCAAGCTTCATCGGCGAAAAAAGTATGATTTAAAATATTGTCTGTCATTGTTTGAATAAACCATTAACAAAATTGTGTTCTTTTTTCATAATCCGTAGGTAATAGATTTTGTACAGAAGTTAATTTATATGGATACATGTGCAAGTCCTTTTTTAAAATTTTTTGACATGTTCCATACGAAAGCCCAACTTGTTGCGAAACTCTGCGAATAGATGTTTGACGAGATTCGTTAATAATTTGTCTGACATTTTCAATTACGCCGCGACTTCTCTTGAGAGGAGGACCGCTTCCTTTTTTCCTTAAAATACTGCCTGTTTGACGAAAAAGATTTACACAATGCATTAGCGTATCACGGAAAGTTTTATAGCTAGGAACAGTATTTGGATATCTCTCTTCAAACTCCGCAAGGCAATTTTCTATTGAATGCTGCCAAATACCATCAATTTTTTGAGATGTCAGGAAGTAACATTCTACCATAAACGCTTTATGCATATCATTAAAGGCCATTACTTTTTCTTTTGATGAAACTTTAAAATATATATTTGACACTGACAATGTTTTTATATACACGGCCAGCTACGAGTGAAAATTTTAATGATCGCTCGTTATTATATTCTTGGACAAATAAACAATATTATTTTTATTTTCTTCTAAATACCTTTCTAAATAGAATATTCAAATTTACCGCCTGAATTTGTGCGAAGGTATTGGTGCTGCCATCTGAACTTGCCTTGTATTCACATTCTGTGTTCCCTAATTCTTTTGTTTAAGATGTTTTGTTTTTATGTGCTTTGATAAGTTTAACTTGTAGTTTGTCCGGTATTCACACTCTGCGCATTTATAATCACTTTGTTTCAGATGTTTTGATTTAACATGCAGTTTTAAGTTTGACTTGTAGTTTGTCTTAAATTCACACTCTGCGCATTTGTAATCTTTTTGTTTCAAATGTATCGATTTTACGTGCCGTTTTAAGATTGACTTGTTGTTTGTCTGGTAATCACACTCTGTGCATTTATAATCATTTTGTTTCAGATGTTTTGATTTTACGTGCACTTCTAAGTTTGACTTGAAGTTTGTCTGGTATTCACACTCTGCGCATTTATAATCATTTTGTTTCAGATGTTTTGACTTTACGTGCACTTCTAAGTTTGACTTGTAGTATGTCTGGTATTCACACTCTGCGCATTTATAATCATTTTGTTTCAGATGTTTTGATTTTACGTGCACTTCTAAGTTTGACTTGTGGTATGTCTGGTATTCACACTCTGCGCATTTATAATCATTTTGTTTCAGATGTTTTGATTTTACGTGCACTTCTAAGTTTGACTTGAAGTTTGTCTGGTATTCACACTCTGCGCATTTATAATCATTTTGTTTCAGATGTTTTGATTTTACGTGCACTTCTAAGTTTGACTTGTAGTATGTCTGGTATTCACACTCTGCGCATTTATAATCATTTTGTTTCAGATGTATTGATTTTACGTGCATTTCTAAGTTTGACTTGTAGAATGTCTGGTATTCACATTCTGCGCATTTATAATCATTTTGTTTCAGATGATTTGATTTTACGTGCCGTTTTAAGTTTGACTTCAAGTTTGTCTGGTATTCACACACTGCGCATTTATAATCATTTTGTTTCAGATGTTTTGTTTTTATGTGCGCTTCTAAGCTTAACTTGTAGTTTGTCTGGTATTCACACTCGGTACATTTATAATCATTTTGTTTCAGATGTTTTGATTTTACGTGCATTTCTAAGTTTGGCTTGTGGTATGTCTGGTATTCACATTCTGCGCATTTATAATCATTTTGTTTCAGATGTTTTGATTTTACGTGCATTTCTAAGTTTGGCTTGTGGTATGTCTGGTATTCACATTCTGCGCATTTATAATCACTTTGTTTCAGATGTTTTAATTTAACGTGCACTTTTAAGTTTGACTTGTAGTTTGTCTTAAATTCACACTCTGCGCATTTATAATTATTTTGTTTCAGATGTTTTGTTTTTATGTGCAGTTCTAAGCTTGACTTGTAGTTTGTCTGGTATTCACACTCTGTGCATTTATAATCATTTTGTTTCAGATGTTTTGTTTTTATGTGCAGTTCTAAGCTTGACTTGTAGTTTGTCTTAAATTCACACTCTGCGCATTTATAATTATTTTGTTTAAGATGTTTTGTTTTTATGTGTCTTTCCAAGGCTGACTTGTAGTTTGTCTTGAATTCGCACTTCATGCATTTATAATCAGCTTCCATTGTGAGATGTTTCATTTTCATATGCATTTCTAAATATGCTCTGTAATATGTCTTAAACTCGCAATTTGCGCATTTATATTTGCCTCTGTTCAGATGTTTTATTTTTAGAAGTGATTTTAAGTGACATTCGTCTCTATTTTGAAATTTGTATTTCGAGGATTGACAATATTTTTTACCATCATGTGAATGTAGAGATTTTCCTTTTATATTTTTAATATTAGCTTTGAAATAGTCACATTTAGAGTATTTTTCGAACTCTCTGCCTTCATTCTCGGCATGATTTTTTTCTACGTGCATCTTCAGAAATCCCCTCGTCTTGTATCTTCTGTCACAAAATCCACATTTGTACATTTTCATCTCGTAATGCTTGTTAGTGTGGTGTCTGAAGTCGGCCCTGTACACTGTTCTGAACTTGCATTGCGTGCATTTGTACATTCCACGTTTCCATCTTTTGGGTTTGCTTCTTATAGATGATCGCCTTTCTGCTTCAAGCCTGTCCTCTTCTGAGGGAAGTGCATAGTATCTGAAAGTAAATTAATCCGAATTATAGTGTAAAACCTCTGAAATACAGTAACATGTCAAATGTCAATCATTTATTATGTTCACATGCAGTAGTGAGGCTGGGTGTTACCCGCCCTTATAAAACACAATTTGATGATTTTCCTGAACCATGTCCAAGATCAAATAGTGTGGGCAATTTCTTAAATTTCTGCAACTGTGTACAAATCAATTATGTTTACAATTGCAATGGTCGTCTATTGGATTTGGTAATTTTTTCTGAAGTTTTGGCATCTTCTTCGATACAGAGATATGACTATAAGTAGGTTCGATTACCCGACACGGGGACCTCCACCTCCACCACCACCACCAACCTGCTCGTAGATTGTTTACTAGGCGACATATTATTATTAAGGGTTTCGACGACTTGTGGCATGCGGATCTCATGGAATTTATCCCCTATGCTAGAGAGAATAGTGGCTATAAATATATTCTTACGGTAGTAGACTGCTTCTCGAAATATCTTTGGACGCAGCCCGTTAAAACTAAGACCGGTCAAGATGTGTGTAACGCAATGGAAATAATCCTTAAAGGGCCGCGACAGCCTAAAAATTTACAGACTGATGCTGGAAAAGAGTTTTATAACAATAAATTCCAAAATCTAATAAAAAATTACAGTATAAATCTATATTCTACATATAGTATAATGAAAGCGTCTATTGCCGAGCGTGTAATTCGAACTATTAAGGAAAAATTGTATAAAGAATTCAGTATGCGAGGTAAATATAAATGGCTCGATATATTACAGACAGTTACCGAAAAGTATAATCATACTATACATAGAAAGATTAAAATGCGACCGTGTGATGTTACCAAGAAGATAGAAAAACGTCTGCTAAAAAGTGTTTATAATAATATAAAAATAAGCGGACTTCGGAAATTTAATGTAGGTGACATCGTTCGTATAAGTAGATATAAAGGAACATTTGCTAAAGGATTCAACGCGAATTGGTCTACGGAATTGTTCAGAATAGTTAAAGCGAATATTACAAATCCCTCGACATATATACTTGAGGATATGTCCGGTCGACCAATACTAGGTAGCTTCTATGAACTGGAATTGCAGAAGACTATACATAGGAACGTTTACCTCGTTGAAAGGATTTTGCGGCGGAAGCGTAATAAAGTATACGTGAAGTGGTTGGGGTTGAACAACTCACACAATTCTTGGATAGACAATAAAAATATATTATGATTTTATTATCATTACCTATATATTATACCTTATAAATAAAACATAAATGACTTTATATCTTTTTTTTATTTTAAATTTACATAGTTATATACATCTTAATGTGATATTAAACAGAACCAACACTTAATTTTTGCTGGTGGAAATCCATCTATATGATCGCCCGGGTCCAGTTGATTGTAATGTCTATCACAGGGTAAATAATCCTCTAGATCAGCTCTTTTCTCTATAGGAGTCTTGTGCCAGTTTCGTCTTAAGGATCCTGTCTTCACCTTTGTTTGAAGAATATGAAGCGGTATGTGTTGGATTGTCATTTTAGATATATCATCTAACATACCGAAATTATCTTCTAATTTTTGTATAACTTGATACACTTTTTCTTCTTGATTTGCCATTTTACAATTTATATATATCGATGCACAATATTTATCAACATACATCCAAGACGAACGCGAAAATACGACTGAGGTGGGAAACTATTTATCATATCCGTATACAACATAGCCCCCCCCATCACATACAATATATTTATTGTAATCGAATTCAGTTTACCTATGTGTAGGATACTGGATTATGTGTGTCTTCGGATATTGTCCACGTAAACTTAACACTCGTGAAGCCTCTATGTCGAAAACATATATATTCTCTAGGTAATCAGCTTCTGGTTCGAGTATTAAATAATATTCCTCGTAAATCGCTGTCTGTTTCTCACAATCTATATTAGGATTGCAATATCCTAGCACGTTCATTAAATCATCGATGTGAAAGTATCGTCTATTCTGATAACTGAATGCCGCTATAAATCCACAATCCCTCAATGTCAACTACGATGAGAATAACCACTTGCGAATTTCGTTGGGTAAATCTTCTCCGATTACTTGTATAAATTGTTTATATTTTTCCATCGGATCTAATTTCAGACCCATTATACTTGATTATATTACGCGATACAAAAGCCACAGATCGAGATAAACACCAAAACCACTATATATATTTTAAAGTAGAAATATCATTTATATATCTTTACCCCTCCCATACCGATCTCCTGCCCACAAAACTACGAGTCTATATCTGTTAAGACATGTATAGACCTGTTTTGATCTATGTACTTGCATTGTAATCCTTAGATGCTCTGTATATTACTGTATATTATGCTAAAAAATAGATGTCTAAATAAAAATTTATTCTATGTGAAATTATGTTTTATTTTTAACGAAGCATTATTACGCACAAAATTACGGTCGTCAAATATATTGAGTATTAAACGGGGTAATTGATACTAATTATATGCAAATTAAACGTAAATTTAATGAATAATACCGCTAAATTATAACTATTCAAACTTGTTCAGACCCGATTGATATATCTACCTATGACAGTAATTCTAATTTATCGTTGGAAAATATTGTGTATTATACGGGATAATTGATTTTAATTATATGTAAATTAAACGTAAATTTTAGATAATTCGAAATATAAGTCAGACTATATAGGTAACTTACAAAATATTAAATTCTAGGACCCGTGTGGTCTAGCGAGTAAGAGGTCGGTTTATGCGAAGCATAGCCAACGTTCGATCCCTCTCACTGGCATTTTTAAAAATAAAAAAATTTAAAATAATTCGAAATATATTACACTTTATAGGCAACTTTCAAAATTTAAAATCTCATTCCCGTTGTGGTCTAATGGCGTAAGAGGGCTGACCACATCAAGATAGCTAAGGTTCGATTCCTGGCAGGCATTTTTAAATAAAAAAATTCCAAATCTTCAGGAAATAATTCGAATAATTCTAAATAAATACGTGGCTCCATCTATTCTAAAAATTCCAAATCTTCAGGAAATAATTCGAATAATTCTAAATAAATACGTGACTCCATCTATTCTAGATATCTCTGAACTACATTGGTTATAAACTGAAATTTAAGTTAGGATCCGCGAATTTGCATCTAATTAAACTCATTCCGCGAAATCCGCGACTTCAACCGCGAAATCCGCGACTTCACCCGCGAAATCCGCGACTTCAGCGCGAATACCGCGAAAAAAAACCGCGGCCCCCGCTAAAATCCGCGAATAAAACCGCGGATCCGCGAAAATCCGCGGACACCTCGCGAATAAAACCGCGGATCCGCGATAAATCCCGCGAATAAACCCGCGAAAAAAATCCGCGAAACCGCGAATAAAACCGCGAATCCCGCGACTTAACCCTTTTAATTAATTAATTAATTAATTAATTGTGGAGGTGGAGGTCCCCGTGTCGGGTAATCGAACCTACTACTATAGTCTTGTGGAGGAGGATCGTCATCACCCTTCCATTCTAATTAATATTCCATTGAAGGATATTACTACAAACATTAGGAGACCTAATGGTGTAACATTCCAGAGATATAATTTTGTAAAGGCTGATCTTGTGCGTTTGTATGATCTTCTCTCTCATGAGACTTGGGTCTCCGTTTTGGAACAGAGAGATGTTGACCTGGCATGTAGCGCATTGTACGAAATATTGGATTTCTTTTTTCTATGACAATTCCGAAAACTAAAACAAAATGCCAAAAATATCCCGTTTGGTATTCTCCGCATATGGTATTATGCATTAAAGCTAAATTGCATGCGAAAAACCAATATCTTCGTCACCCAACAGTTGCATTTGGAGAATGCTGTGAGAACTTCAATTCACAGGGATTTTAAGAATTACGTACATTCTACTGAAACTTCTATAAAACCAGACACAGCTAAACTTTGGAGTTTTATTCGTAGCCGTGATAGATCTTCTAGACAGCCTGCAACTACGTACTACAATGAAATACAGTGTTCTGATACTAGTTCTATCGCTAATGGTTTCGCAAATTACTTTTCGTCAGTTTTCACATGTAGAAAGCCTTCGAGACTCAATACAAAGAATATATATCCCCACACAACTGAATTTTGGAATGAAACTCATTTCTTAAATCTCTCAAAAAGCTTAAGAAAGATTATGTGACTGGGGTTGACAGAATACCAGCATTTCTACCGAAGGATTGCAGAACGGCTTTGAGTGTACTACTGTTTCACATATATAATCTAATATTGTCAAGTGGATGTTTCCTTGATCAATGGAAACTGAATAAAATAACGCCCGTCTTTAAGAGTGGGAATAAAAATGACATAAACTCTTACCGACCGATTTCTTTAACTAATAATTGTTTGAAGGTCTTCGAAATAATCCTCGCTGATCTTGGCTACAGTGAAATAGTGACACAATTATCGGATTCGCAACACGGATTTGTAAGAGGCAGATCTGCAACAACTAATTTAATGATGGTAACCCAATATATAGCAAATAAACATGATCAACGCTTGCAACTGAATGTTGTATACACTGATCTAGGAAAAGTATTCGACAAAGTTCCCCATCACGTTTTAATCTCTAAATTAAAAAATGTTAGTATTAGTCCCAATTATGTCCAGGTTATTTCCAGCTATTTAACGGATCGATCTAATTTTGTTGAATGTGAGGGCACTAGATGGCATAGATTTCCTGCGACGCGTGGAGTTCCAAAGGTAATCGTTTGATTATGGTTCATGCTTGTGGAAGAATGGGTTTTATTCTATTTAAATCAGGTATATTACACATAATAATTGCAAGTAATATTACACAGTCATTGCTTTACAACAATATATGAAAATACAGAATTAAATTTATCGCAGTTGTTAAAATTATTCTATTATTTCCATTGGTTTTATAGATACAAAATCTGGGGATTGCCATGATAAAATGAATTCAACAAACTTTTTCACTTGGGTCAATAAGCAGTTTCAGACTGCCTAATTTTCCACCAAGAAGTGTACTACTGGTAATCAATAACGCATCATATCACAATGTCAAAATCGAACGTGATCCAACATCATCCTCCAAAAAGGCAGAAATGCTAGTGTCTTGTAGCAAGAAATATAGTGTTTGATGTGAAGTGGACAAAGCTGGAGTTATATGAATTAATAAAGATAAATTAACTCCTATATAAAAATGTTCATTTGCGGGTGACATTTTTGTCACTTTGACAGCGATAAAAACCTACATAGATTTTTATCACCGATAAAAATGCTTCTTCCTCCGATAAAAATGCTTCTTCCTGTTATATATCTAGTAGCCCTGCATCCCTTAATTTATTTTGGCAGCTGACAGGTAATAACTATTAAGTATCGTTAAACGTAAAATGTAACAAATAATCTAGTTTTTACAGATAATACAGAAGAAGCTGATAATGAAGAAGATAGTTATAACGATAATGACTCTGACATTGAAGATGATGCTGTTCAACCACTGCCAGATGTAAAATAAAATGATAGGATTAAACAGTAACAAATGGACATGCGGCATTTGATGTTCTGTTATTTTTCTTAAATCTTTTGCAAAATTTCAAATTTAAAAAGTAGAACAATTTGTTACTTTTTTATACCACATATATATATACTGGTATTAACATACATGTATTACACTCTTTTTGTTTTTATTAAATATGTATTGTAATATTACTTGGCAAAAATAAAATTTTCTAAATAATTTCATCTTACAGATATTAACTTGTATTAAATATAACTAGAGCAGACCAATTTCCGTGCGCCGATGTGAGGATGTTTGTATTGCATCAGAACTAATAAAAAGCATTCAGTATGTGTTTGGTACTTGCTTAGACTGCATGTACGTAATAAAATGTCGTCGACACATAAATCGAGAAAACAACCGTTGTCAGACGAAGTGAATAAGTTTATTATGGATTTCCCGGACTTAATATACGATGGCTCAAAAATTAAATGTTTAGTGTGCAATACATATCTAATGTGTTGGTCAAAAACACATTGTAAAGAAAACGTAAGCAGTTTGAAGCACAATAATAACAACATTAATCGACAACAGATTATACATGAACTATGTGTAACTATGATTGTGTGTACACTGCCGTTTACCTTGTTAAGTAATGATTAATTTATTTCATTTTAGAATAAATATGCGATTCAAACATTACCGAGCACGACAACGTTACGAAGGAATTTACCATCGGTGCGTAAACAGGTTGAAAATATTTGATTTTATTTTCAACCTGTATACCAATTCAAGATGCTGAAACAGCTACTGAAGTTAGCTTTGAAATATCTCGAATAATAGCGAAAACTTGTCGGCCTTTTAAAGATGGTGAGTTTGTTAAGCAGTGTTCAGATATCGCCGCAAAAAATGTGTCCGAAAGATGCAAAGAGGTTTGAGAAAATTCAACTAAAACGGATGACTGTTCAAAGAAGACTTACCACATTAGCAGCTAATATAGAAGAGCAATTAGCTTCGAAATCGAAAAGTTTTGAGTATTTTTCTATAGCACTCGACGAATCTACAGATATAAGTTCCACTGCTCAACTCTTAATATTTTTACGAAGTGTAACGCAAAATTTTGAAGTGAGTGAAGAACTGATTGGTATGAGCTCTTTGACAAGTCAAATCAAGGGGAGTGACATGCTCAAAGCTCTTCTGGAAAAATGTTCTATAATGGATTTGGATTTAACGAAATTATCTGGAATTACGACTGACGGAGCACCTTCAACGGTTGGAAGTAAATCTGGGATAATAACTATGTTAAAAGAGTACTTACAAACTAAAAACATAGATACCAAGGAATTAATGAAGTTTCATTGCATTATACATCAAGAGGCCCTCTGTTCAAAATTATTGGGATTTGAAAATGTGATGAAAGTTGTAGTACCTACTGTAAACTTTATAAAATCACGAGGTCTCAATCACCGACAATTCACACAATTTCTTGAGGATATTGAAAGCGAATATGGTGATCTCCTGTTTTACACTGAAGTAAGGTTAAGTCGTGGGTTGTCACTAGAGCGGTTTCTTAACTTGATTGAAGAAATCAAAATATTTCTGGCGGAAAAGAAAAAGGACGTCTCCGACCTCGACATTGGCTGTGTGTCTTAGCGTTTCTTGTAGACATCACAAATCACTTGAATGTCTTAAATACGCGACTCCAAGGCAAAGATCAATTGATTTCGCAGTTATACTCTCATGTTTCGTCCTTTTTCGTCAATGCAAATTGAGTCTTTTCAGGACACAAATCAATTCAGCCAATTACAGCCATTTTCCGAACTACAAAAAAATTATGGAGAAATTCAATAAAACTGATGTCAATTTCGCTTATGTTGAAAAAATTGGAATTTTAATACAAGCTTTTCATGATCGTTTTCTAGACTTCAAAAAAGTTAAACCTCTATCAGACATTTTCAGCAATCATTTCCAACATTTCACCCGAAAATGCACCGGAATTAATACAGTGGGAATTGATAGACATGCAAAATGATGAGAATTTACGAAACAAGTTTAATGAAGGTAATTTACTCAACTTTTGCCGTTGCGTGGACAAAACCGCTTATAAAGAGTTGCGAATAAATTTGTGAGCAAACGTTTTCAGAAAACAATAAATCGAAACCGTCTGGCAAATGAAAATCTGGAAGCAATTTTACGTGTGGCGACAAGTAATGTGGAGCCAAACATAAACAAAATTGTTAGGTCAATGCAATGTCATGCATCAAAATAATAAAACATGAAATATTACATTGTAATGATTAGATTACATTACGATTACATAATTACCAACAAACATTTTTGAATGTTCTTTTATTTTTATCATTTGTAGTAATTCATACTATTTCAAAATAAAAATATTTGTGTTAATAAGTATTCTTTGTAGTGGCCCGTCCTTGGCTTATAATCTTCCCCAGTGGCCCCTGTTCCCTGTAAGTCTGTGCATCCCTGTTCTAGAGAAACGATAAAATATCTTTGTTTGACTATATTTAAATACCAAATCGTTCAGAGAAAAATGTTATGACGAACATATTTCTCTAAAACTCGTCCGCCTCTACACTAAAAGGCTTCCGTGACAGTCGCTTTTTAAAAAGAAATAACTAATTTACAGATGTTTACAGATACATCACGCAATTCCAACTGGAATCTTGAGGAAAAAGCAAACGCACTCCTGTGAAACGCAGCAAATACATACGTTTGTGTGTTTTAAGGCTATAATACACAATCATAGAAATACATGTAAAAATTGAAGCGCTTGACACAATACACGAAAATACTTAGAAATCAAGGATGGCAAAGGAGAATGACATTTTGTTGTTGGGATAGTAAAAAATATTGGCAGTACCTGGAGTAACTTGAAACAACACCTCCTGTGTTGGCTTTTTAAATTTATTAAAGACTTATATCTAAACAAAAATAATGTAGCTGATGCAGTAGTTCTCTATAATATAGAAATACGTGTAAAAATTTGACATAAAATTTGCTGTAATACACATTCAAGAGCTATTGTTCAATAAATACATGTAATTTATGATTGTGTATTACTCGGTTTAGAAACGTTTTTACTAAACTAATGGTAAAAATGAAAATAAACTAGTCTTACCTGGCATTTGTCTCATAACAGTAATCCATGTGGTGCTCCAAATATTCCTTCGCGTCCAAATATATTTCGCAAAATGGACACTGGACAAGCTCTGAAATTAGCTGCTTTAGAAAACAGAATGTATACTGTTTGCTAAACTTTCAGCAAAAATTATGGGACGATTCTTTGCACTATTTAAGATTCTCTTGTCATTAGATGATTTCCGGTTTTCTTTCAAAAATACAGGGCGATAAAAGTTTGGTTATTTATAATTTTATTAATGCAGCCTTAGTAAAATGATGATGTGCTGCTGCTGGGCCTTTTAATGAAGAAGATATGTCCAGAAATAAGTTTTTAACTTTTTCACAATATTCCGATGATACCGAAACGATATTATTTACAGATACAGCAGGGTAGTGCAGATATCAAAATACCATTAACTTAAACGTAGATTTCGTACGTTGTTGATAACGTTTCAAAAACGTGTCAAAATTAATTGCATCTCGTATTTTTATTTGAAAATTGGTGAAGCTCTCAAATATGAATCACTACACGAACGCCGAGAACGCGTTCGTAAATATTTCTGGCAGGATTGATGTACTGCATTCAATTCAGAAGCCAATTGATGAACGCACGATATCAGCAGAAGGTTATCAAAAAAAACCAGATGACCTTTTGCGACACTTCATCGTAAGATACAGATAGATAGCCTGGGATGAAGTACCCCAACAGGATATTTATCATGTCATCAAAAGTGTACACGCTAATGAATGTGTAGCACATCATAACACATCAACACCTTATTTCATATGGCTTGATTATCACTTGGTCTGAAATTTAAATCGACTACATGGAAATAATGTTGACGATGTTGTACACAATGGTATATATACGTCATCCATACTCCAAATTTCTAAATAATCTGCATAGTAGTTAGACAGAAAGACAAAGTCAAAAATTTTCAACAAAATCTAAAAATTAGGTAGACTCAAAAATGCTCAAAAAATGCAACCAAGTGTGATTCCTTCCATCTTCATTTTCATTCCTAATTACACAAAACGGACCAATTTCAATATTAAATTTGTCATACTTATTATAATTCAAGCAGCACCTACTTTGAAAGTGTACTGAAAAGCTACAATTACTGTAACTCCATTCAAATTATCAAATGCGAAAATACCATGCACCCTAGGGTTATTACATCGTGCAATCTATAAGAGATATTAAAGTGAAAGCCTTGAGAAGTAGTTTGATACAAAAAATATTAATTTTAAAAATTAAAATGATTCATCCTACCTTTAGCAGAAAATATATTGTTAGCTTCGCTATGAGACACAGCCTTGTGTTCAGTTAAATATTCCTTCGAACTGAATCCCAAGCAACAAAAAGTGCAAGCAAATACATTTTCGATATGGTTTTTTGTGACAGGAACAAAATTCATTTCCATATTTTTACACAGTTTAGCTATGTATTCTTCACCAAAATACACCAATAGCTCTTCACCCTCCTCGATTTTACGAGTACTATAATAATATAGCTTGTCTTGATATTGAATTGGGAATAAATTTTGTTCATAAATATTTCTGGCAGGGTTGATGTACTGCATCCAATTCAGATGCTCGGATTGATCATTGCTAACCACAAACCTTCCTCCTTTTATCTTCAAAGACAGTCTTGTACAATTAAGTCCAGTGAAAGGACCAAATCTTACATTCTCAGGTACAACATTTAAAGAAAAAAGTCCCAAATGTCCAAGTGACTCTCTAGTTTCTAGCATACATTTCGGTAATTCTCTTACTCTCTTGTATGTATTATGACAAGATCTTTTGTTCAAAATATGCACAAGCATTCTACATTTGGTACAATAATCCTGATAGACTTCGTGGCAATGGTTACAAACTGTTAAACAAATTCATTCATTCAATTCAATAAACAACAATAATAGAATTAGAAATAGAAGTGCTTTAAATGTTGGAATAAATTTCTGATTAATCTATTATATAAGTAAAGATATTGGATTATTAAAATAAACAAATATTCATGGTAAACTAAAGTATCTTCAATTTTGTTCATAATATAAAAAATTTAATAATAATCTTTATATATTATTATATTTTATTAAAAAACAATTATTTATACCACAATAATGGATTAGGATATTTGTTATAAATAAACTACTTAATTTAAAATATCTACAATTACAAATAAAAAATTTCGGGTCTACATTAGAACTAACAAGTTCTATGGATGTGGTCAGTGTGAACTGTTATGATAAGAACACAAATTTACTTACATGACAATCCATTACTGAATTCAATTTGGATATCAACAGAAGAAATTTCATCTATTTTAGTGTTGTTGCTTACTGTATAATTTACTTCAGATGATACTAGTAAGTCTACTTTTATGTTGTTTAGCATTTTAAATTTTCTTATTTCGTCATACTCCAAGTACTCATCTAATTTAGTATTGCATGTATTAATAGTAGTTTCAGAGACGCATACTTTATTATCTGTATAATATTCATCCTGGAGTTCTTCTTTTACATCATTTGAATTTTTCAAGGTTGTTGCATTATTCACATCAAATTTAATCATTTCTTGAGGCATTTTTAGCTCTGAAGAAAAATTGGAATATACCACTTGTTAGGTTAAGTTCTTATTTGGAGTAGTCCGCAAAACTCCGATCACTCAATAACAAAAATAATGATTACTCTTTTCTGTAATGTATTTGTTATTTTGATACTCACGGGTTGACCATAATGAAAAAACAACTTTTAATTTGTAAGGCGCCAAACAAAATGACTATAACCTATTTGTTAGTTTGACCATTGAACTATACAAAGATAAATGCAGTAGGTTTGTTTTTGCAGGCCAGAGTGATTGTGATTCTCACTGTGACTGAATGTTTTTTAAATCTCCATCGCGCTCGTTGTTTGACTGTTTTGTGTAGATCGTAGTGGTTTTATGAAAAGAATGTCAGATTTATTTAGTTTATGTACTAGTAACAATAGTAGTACTGAGTGCGAGTTTACCAGTGAAGAAGAAATATAATTTCAAGATAAAATTAAAATAAGGAATGAAAATTATTTTGAAATAATTATTCCTCAATACAGAGATAATGAATTCATAGAACATTTTCGCATAAGGAGACATGTTGCTCAAGAAGTATGTGGTACATTTGAAAATTCTGAAATTCTACTATTTGTATGGTAGATGTCACTAGCTTCTACGAATTTGAAATTCGTTTTAGCAACGATAAAATTGGGGATAGTTTGGAAACAATTGTAATTCACGCATGCGTATAAAAGTGATTATAAAATGATTTTCAAACCGTTTCAGAACGCCTGCAAAAACAAAGCTAGTAAAGCGTGAGTTACATTACACTTTTTGTCGTTCTAGAAACTTCAACAAGTTCTTGTACAAGATTTCATACAAGTTTTAATTTATGCTATATTGAATAGAGGGCACCCAACTTTGAGTGCGTTACCAACATAAAATAAAAATTTCTGTTTGTTTATAATTATATGTTAGAATTTATCTAGAAGAAGGTAAATCGAGTTCAGAACAAATAAAATATTTGCGACTACGTTGTTTGGATTTTTACGTTGAAAGTTGTTCACAAATCACGACTAGATTTCCACTAAAAAACAACTCACTTAAAAAATTTAATTTCATTCACCCCGAGATAGTAAAAAGCGGAACTATAAGTTCAATAGCAGATATAGCTTTACTTTTTCCGAATTTAATACCACAAAAGGAACTTCAAAATTAATTTAGATAGCGAATGGAGGCAATTACGAAATTACACAGAACGCCAAAATTTCAGCACAGATGTTAGAATTCTGGGCTAGTGTCAGGGCAATAAAACGTGGTGATGAATCGAATATCTTTCCATTATTATGTAATTTTATTCAAAATTTGTTGTGTTTACCACATTCTTCCGCAAATGTGGAACGAATTTTTTCCTCCATCAATTTAATGAAAACTAAACAACGTACTAAATTAAGCACGGAAACAGTCACAGGACTTCTTCATAGTAAGACATATATAAATAAAAATAGCTGTTTCGATTTTAAAATAGACAAAAAATTGATATTGAAAATAAATGAAGAAACCTTAAAAAATATACCTGATGACGAGTAGAGTTTATTAACTATTATTATTATTAACGTCATTAGTTTTATAAAACATCATGTATATAATAATAGAAGTTATTGTTAGTGTGCTTCATATATATTTACATTTTTATTATACATATTTACTAGTTATATGATACTATTAATAACTATTATTATATGTATTTTAGAAATTAAAACTGTTTTCATATAATTGTTTGATTTTAAACTAAGGATAAAAAAATCTACCGAATTCTACCAAATTTTCACGAACCATTCTACTGATTATCTCAACAGATCACGGAACAACACTGTATGGGTCGACCAAATCTAGCGCCAAATGGACAATACCGTCAACATTCAAGTCGTTTTCATTTAATATATAAAATCCATCAACAAATTATTACTTTACATTCTACTTTTTAAAATTTGAATGTTCGTAGCTTTTGACAGTACAAGTAAACACAAATGAAAATAACCAATCAACAACGAAGGTGTAACGCCAACGTTTAGTTCTAAAGCAGAGCGTTCACTAACATATATTGCCAACGCAAGCTGATTGCGCTAGTAAGCATAAGCGGTTATTTTCTAGTGACCGCGGCCATTGTCAAATAATAAATGTCATTATGTGGAAGTGGCTAAAGTACCAACCCAATTTCACAGTCAACTCCAATTATGAATTTTTTCGATGGCTCGTTACATCTAGAGCTTGATCTTGATTTGTAGCTGATTTTGGACGTCCAGATCTTGGCATATCTTTTACATTTCCAGTTTCTCTCAATTTTCTAACCAATTTAGGCACTGTGGATTGTACAATACGATTCCTTTCCGGATGAACGTTATTAAATAAATCCGAAATTGGTGGAGACTGTGGCTTGAAATCTGAAACAGAAATAAGAAAAACAGCCTAACCACAATATATATCAATAGATTCTATATACGTATTTCGGCAACTAAGTTGCCATCTTCAGCAGAATAACCTTAAAACTGAAAAAATGTTATACGTAGCGTTTTTGGCTAAGGTAAACCTTAGAAGATGTGCTCTTCCCCAAATCGCCAGTGGGATAACACTAAATTCCTAACAACGAAATAAACACTTATAAACGCTATTCGAAGAGAATGGTTTTTGAAGATAGCGTTCAGATTTCTAGAGGCTGAATGGTACGGTAAACAAACAAATTTCTCACCTAGGTCTTTTTGAGGTAGTAAGCTCGTAGTATCATAAATTAGTTTCCTAAGCCTATGTTTCTTAATTAGGTCGGTTATTATTTTCGAATCGAAACAATTGTATGCAGCGATGCTTCTGATTAATCCAAGTTCTTTTTCATATCTATCTTTTGTAAGCGGGAAACTTAACAACCGATGGATAAGAAAATTAAAGGATGCCATCTTTTGTTGAAAACTGTGATTTGAATCCGCGGTTATAAACTTGTTCACATTAGTGTCTTTTCGGTAAATATCTATTTCTAAGTTATTATTATTGTTAATTATCAAAACATCTAAAAATGGTATTTGTTCATCGTTTTCTTTTTCTATAGTGAATTTAATTGTAGGGAATTTCGAATTTAATTCTATTAAAAAATCGTCCAATTTACACAACTTGGTATTAAAAACCGCGAAAATATCATCGACATACCTAATCCATACTTTAGGGAAATATTTAGATGATCTCTTAAACTCTATCTCAAAATGACTCATAAACAGGTTCGCCATAAATGGAGACAAGCAGTTGCCCATTGCTGTGCCATGCCGCTGTTCATAGAAATTTCCTTCAATTTGAAAGCAGTTCTGAGACATGCATAAAGTTGTCAACCTCAAGTATTCATTTATTTTCTCGCGTTCAATATTGTTCTTAAGCAATAAACTGTCTAAATATTTCAGTGTTTCAGGAATAGGTACCGAAGGGAACAATGAACTGACATCAAATGATACTAAAATTTCACGCTGTTCCAGCTCATAACCTTTGATTAAATTCCATCGAATTTTGAATTGAAAAACTTTCTGGTTTCTCGGGTAAATTTTTAAACTCGTTTACCAACCATTTTGAAATCAAGTACGTTGGTGAGTTAATGCCCGATACAATAGGTCTCATCAAATTACCTGGTTTGTGAATTTTTGGTAAACAATACATTCTAGGTACAAAAGGGTTGTTTGCATTTAGTTTAAATTTGAAGTGTTACGCTCCGCATATAAAAATATTTTAATTTATTTTTAAATTGTATTTCTTCTTTAAATATCTCGATTTAAAAATATTTAACTTAAGACATTTTTCTTGTATATATTCGTGTTCAAAGAGAAAGCATTTCTTTTGTTATATCCTTAACCGATACCCTTGGTTTTCTACCTGACCCTGTGGAATTTCTATATACATTTCATTTTAAATTGTTTTAATTGAATTATATACATCTTCTTTTATATGTTGTGTTTCATATCATTAGAAAGCTTAAGTCACAAGCGAGATTTTAATAATATTTATGCCATCGATAGAACACCTCTTCAGGTCGCGCTTCTTATTAATTATTATTCAAGATATCGACCCTCTCTTCGACTTAGGTCATAAAACAGACCTTTTTCAAAAACCAGTGTTCTATCGACAAAAACTATCAGATATCTTCTCTTTAGAACCTTCGTAAGTAGTGAAACATCTTGCCCGCCGTACTGGTCAAGTACAGGCACGATGCACGTGTCCCTGCATCTCTGCAATTAGAAGCTACATATACTTGTGCAAGTATATTCGCCACTCAAAGGTAACTCTGTATTGTTCGATACAGAGATTATTTTATATTTATCCTAATTAATTAACATTTAATTTACTACTCAAGTTAACGATCGTTTTCAGTGTATTTTGTGTTAATTTTCAATTACTTATTTACCGCTCCTCCTGTATATATTACTTTTGTTTAATTACTTTTAAATATATCAATTTCAATTTCTTTCTTATGTAAATATAAATACAAACTTTAAGGACAACGCTCCTGTGTTTTATTTAGTAAGTAAATTGTTGTATATTTATTTAAATTAACCAATATCACGCACGTCCTGGCACTTTGATGGAACTTCACCAGCACCACTAATTATTTTATTATCTTAGAATAATTTCATTATTATTAGCACGGCACATCCACATCCCCATAACCGGCAAAGCCGCCGTTTGTAATAGAGGGGAGCAGTTATTAATTGTGGACAGTCTTTTAACGCGTTTTTAGTTTCTCTAATCATTTTAGGGTGGGGATTTTTGTTTAATTTGACATAAGGTCCATCCAATATTAAGTGATTAACGCGATTAAAATAGTTGGTTTTGTCCATAATTACCAATTTATTCCCCTTATCTGCTTTTGAGTAAAAGCAGTCTTTGTTTCTGAGATGCTTAATGATATTCCATTCATTGCTGACAGCGATATGTTTGTGCTGCTTAACGTTCTCACGGATGCGACTCGTGCAGGCCTCTCTAACGAAAGAACTTGCAGAATCTCCAAAATCTTTGATAGAGGTCTCAATGCCCGCAACTATCTCATCCATGGGAACCCCACGGCTTGGCAAACAATATTTTAGACCTTTGTCTAATAGTTTTAATTCTTCACTATTAAAATTCTCAGACGACTGATTGATGACTAGTGTCTCTTTCATGGAACTATTGACAATTGGTTTTTCGTGAACCGACGGGCCAAGGTTACGAAATTTCTGACTTAATTTACAAATCTTAGTGTTAAGTTTATGTTCAGTTATCTCCGTTACATGTCTATGAAAATGATACCAAGTTGTGTAAATTGGACGACTTTTTAATAGAATTAAATTCGAAATTTCCTACAATTAAATTCACTATAGAAAAAGAAAACAATGAACAAATACCATTTTTAGATGTTTTGGTAATTAAGAATAATAATAACTTAGAAATAGATATTTACCGAAAAGACACCAATGTGAACAAGTTTATAACCGCGGATTCAAATCACAGTTTTCAACAAAAGATGGCATCCTTTAATTTTCTTATCCATCGGTTGTTAAGTTTCCCGCTTACAAAAGATAGATATGAAAAAGAACTTGGATTAATCAGAAGCATCGCTGCATACAATGGTTTCGATTCGAAAATAATAACCGACCTAATTAAGAAACATAGGCTTAGGAAACTAATTTATGATACTACGAGCTTACTACCTCAAAAAGACCTAGGTGAGAAATTTGTTTGTTTACCGTACCATTCAGCCTCTAGAAATCTGAACGCTATCTTCAAAAACCATTCTCTTCGAATAAAGTTTAAATCATGTAACTCATTAAAATCACCTTTAGGTTACACCAAGGACAAAATGGAGGTAGAAAATAAATCGGGTATATATGAAATAAATTGTAACGATTGCAGCCAATATGTCGGCCAAACTAGGCGTTCAATTTCAACTCGTTACAAGGAACATATTTCCCACTTTAGATTCAACAGACCCGAAAAATCTAGCGTTGCCCGACATATTTGGGACACAGGTCATTCTGTGTCAGCAAATAGGTTGATTAAAACTGTTAATAATTATAGAGAATTAGATAGTTATGAAAGTATTTATATATATATAGAAATAAGAATAAATTAATGAATTCTGACAATGGACTAATCCCTCAGTCCAGTTTGTATACCTTATTGTGACAATAGCATTATTTTTACGCTTCATGTATTCACGGTTCCCTAAACTTCACGCTAGGTTTAAGTAGTATATAAGTGTTTATTTCGTTGTTAGGAATTTAGTGTTATCCCACTGGCGATTTGGGGAAGAGCACATCTTCTAAGGTTTACCTTAGCCAAAAACGCTACGTTTAACATTTTTTCAGTTTTAAGGTTATTCTACTGAAGATGGCAACTTAGTCGCCGAAATACGTATATAGTATTTATTGATATATATTGTGGTTAGGGTGCTTTTATGATTTCTGTATTAAATAAATGATAAACATCTTGGCGTGAACGTTGTCGATCTCCATAACCAACCATCATAAGATTTCAATTCTTTCAGTTTCACTTAGTTTCACTATGTTTACAGATCAAAATGAAACTATTCTTTTATATTAACTTATTGAAAGGTACTTCACAATGACATTAAAGAAAACAAAGGCCACTATCATTTTTTTAATAGAATCTAATTTTATATCATTTTGCCGTTTATTGGAAATTATGATTTTACACAGAAATTTTGTTATGAAAGCATATGAAAAAAATATCAAGTCATTTCAAGAAAAAAAAAAGAATTGAAATTAGGAAAAATAAAAACACATTTGAAAAAAAAAAATAACGTTTCCATGGAAATGCGATGACATACAGAAAACAACGAGTAGGCTAAGAAATGGAGAATAATTAGTAAAAAAAACTTTTATTAAAGACATTCTGTTAAAGTTTATAATTACGGAAATAAACCGTCCATTCCATACTTTTGACTAACCCTGTATAGTATTTATTTCAAAGGATGTTGTTGAATTTTACATTATGCGTAGCAAGTGTTGTATTTCAACACAGACACGCCTGGTGTACTTTAGGGGTATCGTTTACCTCTCCGCCGTTCTTCCATCACATTTCCGTACGGTATAAGTCTTCGTTATAGCATTAATGGTATAGTTTATTTCAAATTATAAGAATATAACTTTGAACGGCTCTAATGCCTTATTGCACCACCTTCTGTGATGATAATTATTATACCTGGTTCCCTTATTGAACGGGTACGGTTTACCTATTTGCAACGTATGAATCTAGGGGCCGTATTAACTATAAATTAGGGCTCTATAATATAATAATAAAACGCTGTTAATTTCAAGTATATAATAAAAAATATCTGTACATTGGGTTTATATATAAAGAAAAAATTACAAATCGTGTGGCAACATGTGCAGTCGATACAAATAGATATATATAAAGCTAATTTATTTGTAATACACAATAAAATCTTTGTGTCACCGCATTTCATAAATCATCTGTGATTGAGTCGTCTTGCAAATCGGTGTCTGTGTCTGAATCGTATTGCAAATTTATAATCAAAGGCGCTACTATTTTGTACATGCGCATATATTCGTCCTCTTTTGTTATTGCGTGTTTAACAGCATTTTTCCAATTTACAGCAGTTTTATGTTCTATAGCATTTTTTATGGGTGTTACATTGCTTTCACTAAATTTCGGTGTTTGATTTGTTCGTCTTATGGTATTTTTCAGTTGGGCCCATATCAATTCAATGGGATTTAAAATGCAATGGTATGGTGGTAAACGCAAAATTGTATGTCCTGCTTCTTTGGCTCTGTTATCCACATAATAATCCTTCAAATATTCTTTTGTCATCATCACCTCTATTAATTGGTTTTTTGTATAATGATCCTCAAAATATAAATCATTTGCTTCTAAGAATGTTTTAATATCTTTCTTATTATTACATTTTGTAGGAACTTTAGTTTGCTGTCGAGAATGATACGGAGCGTTGTCCATCACTATCCCACTATCTTTTGGTAAATTTGGCAGCAAAGTGTCACAAAACCATTCTTCAAATAAAGATGAGGTCATATCTTCATGGTAATCTAAACTTGAGAATTTAACATTTTCAGCAGATAATAGCGGCAGTCCGATCCATCCTTTTTCTGACCCAGCATGAAGAATGATTATTCTCTTCTCTCTCGAAACCGGCGCGTCCAACTGACACATACTTGAACTATCCACCCAACCTTTGCAAATTGTGTCAAGGGTGTCATACCATGTCTCGTCTAAATAACATATGAATCGTCCTTCCTGTCTATACCTTCTAATTGCCGTTAAGTATTCATATCGAAGTTTCTGTAATCTCGGGCTTTCCATAATTGTGCGACGTTTGTCTATAGTGCCAAACTTAAAACCAGCTTTCTTTAGCGTCCGCCACAAGGTTTCTTTAGAACACTGAATATTTATAGGCTCATCACTGATTCTTTTTTGTAAGCAGTCAAGTGTAGATATAATATTTCCTCTGTAGAAGGAGTATGTATACTTGCTGCCTAATAGTATCAATTTCATACTCTTCAATTTTTCTCGGTGCTCCTTTGTCACTTCTTTGCTTTCGAGGCCCTGCGATATTCTTAATTATTTTATATATTGTTCCAAAAGGCACCTTGGTTAATTGCGACGTTCGTTGAATGTTCTGGGTTTGTAGTTCGTTATTTTCTTCCATCAGGGTATGATGGACATTGAAAATTATCTGTTTTGCATCTTCTGATATATGCTTTCTCTTTCGTGCTCCAACAGTATTATCACTATCCACATCATAATCACAACACTTTCAGCAAAAGATCGCTACATGTTCGTTAAGTAAAGAGAGAAAAATCAAATATGTTTACAGCAGTAAAGATTAACAATAAATAATAAATTGACTCAATATTAGATGTAATATATACCAACTCTCCTAACTATATTTACTTAAATTTTGTTTAATAAATATAAGCACTTATTTCATCTTGATGACTATTTAACTATACATAATAACTATATATTCAAATTAACAACTGCTGGTACTTATATTATTATTAAATTTTATTTCATCTAAATTGCAGTAATTACAATTTACTTAAATTTTGTCATTATGGACCTCAGCAGTTTGTTTGCGTAAAAGATAATCGTATTGAGCAGCCAGGTAGTTATTGCCGCAGGTGGTGAAATAAAAGCATTAGAGCCGGTCAAAGCTATATTCTTATAATTTGAGATAAACTATACAAGAATATGCACCAAAATGCTCCATTCGGACAGGTACAAAGAAAACATACCTTTATTTGCCAGTGACGGCGCTGCATATATGCCAAAACAGGCAGACTATTAAAGGAAACCTATCCTAATATGTTGCATATTACTTGGGTAGCATATGCTCTCCACAGAATCTGTGAATATATCAGAGACACCTTTCCGGAAGTTGATAGACTTGTATCCGCTTTTAAAAAAGTTTTCAGAAAAGCACCATTGAGAGTAGCTCTTTACGGGGAAAAACTTCTATCTTTGTCACTGCCTCGCACTCCAGTAATAACTAGATGGGGTACATGGCTGGAAGCTACTAGTTTTTATGCAGAGAATTTTGATAGTTTACAAAATTTCGTTACATGTTTAAATGACGATGCTCGAAATATTTCCGAGTGCAAGGAACTAATACAAATTCCAAATTTAAAAAATAGATGGTGTAACTACCAATCTAAAAAATCCCATTGGTAAAGGAAGATGTTGAATTATTTAACAAATTGGTTCTAAAAATGGTTTTGTTGGCGATGGGTTCGTGGTTTTGGAGGGATGAAAAACTGCTGATCACCAGGATGAAATAGATCCAAATGTTTTTTAGGCGTGGTTCAGTAACATAAAAAAAAATTACCTGACAACAGTTTAACTGGTGAAATATGAAAAACATGGAATCAAGGAGGAAGATAAAATGTGTAATTTAGATGGTTTAATGTTTAATGCATGATGTAATGAAGCCGTTTATTATTTCGCTTGGAAATCGTGACTGTAGCGAGTATGGACAATGATAGTGATTCTACTGTGTATTGAATTTAAATCAAATAATATTCTTGTATTTTGAATGCAGTGGCGGCTCGGGGTGGTTCACATAGGGAGTGCATAATTTCAAAATTAAAAAGTGTAATACAAAAACGCTTACCCAATCCTTATCAATTTCACCGACGTACTGTTCCAGACAGGTACTTTTCATTGTAGAGTTTGTTTTTAGGAAATAGTAAATATTACACTACACAGTTTAATTACATTTGACGATAAACGAAAGTCCATTTTACGTGTCTTTGACTTGAACAGTTCTATCACTTTTTCATTAAAGTTTGGGAAATCATTTATACATTCATTTTCACAAGATAACATAGTAAGGGCATTTAATCTCTCTTATTTCATTGTATTTCTCAGGAAAGTTTTTATTCTCTTCAGCCGTGAACACTGGCGTTCCGCTTCGGACGTTGTCATTGGGATTGTAATGACAATTTTTAAAAGCTTAACAACTTCAGTAAAGGTGTCGCTTAATCCATCCAGCAGAAGACCTAGCAGACCTACAGCACCGACTTCTATATTTTGCCTAAATTCTTCTCTAGAATAGAGAACGCTTAATTCAGTTCGTAGTCTGCTTTCATTGAGGCATGGATAAAATTTTACTGCTTCTTTAAGGCAATCTTCCGGAAATTTTTTTTGAAAAGAGGAGAACTGTTTAAAAGAAATTAAGTTTGCTAATATTAAGTGCCCTGTATACCGAAATCTAGTTTTTATTTCTAGCAAAATAATATCGCACACTACAATAGTTTCCCTCCTTCTTTGGCTACCATCAGTTACTCTTCGCCGCTTTGATGGTCGAGGAGTCTGTTCTGGGTCATTTTGTTTAACCAACTGATTATCTGTGTCAGCGATTTCGGTTCGAATTTTTCCAATAGCGTGTTCAAAATTATCTAAATTATTCTTGATTTTTAATGCGTCTGTATTGACATTTTGTAATTGATTAAACAATATGTCCACATGTGGCATAATTTTATGAAAGAAAGTTAACCAATAGATAAAATTTTCCTCCTCTAAAATTCGCAAATTTGCACCAGCTTGATGAATGGTAGTTTCTAAAGTAGCATCTCCCTCGATTTGTTCTAGAGCTTCAATTATTTCTTCTCGGTGCTCATATATTGTATTCACTGTCCTAGAATTGAAGTTCCATCTTATTTTTGAAGAACGAGGTAAGCTTTTTCTCTGAAGGAATTCTTCCAATCTTGCAGCTCGTTGTGGTGAAGTGGAGAAAAATGTACATAATCCTGTCAGATTGGCAAAAAAAATTCTGCAATTATTACTGCTCGATGTAGCATGTGACATAATTAGATTTGTCTGATGTGCATAACAATGTACAAAATTAGCCCTTGGATACTGGTTTTGGACATGTCTTTGCACGCCGTTAATAGCACCACTCATGACTGCTGCCCCATCATAGCTCTGTGCAATCCGTGCAATTTTCTGGGTCATCAACAAGCAAACTAATTTCGTTAAGGATGGAGGCAGATAAAGAATTAGCATCATGTCCACTAAGCAGAAGAAATTTCCAAAATCTTTCGACCGGTCTCGCGTTCACAATATATCTTAAAACAACCACCAACTGAAACTGATTGGACACATCTGTGGTTTAATCAGCTATCACAGATATGAAGTCGGTTGCTTTAATTTCACTGGCAACTTGTTCATGATACACGTTCAACATTGCATCAAGCAGCTCATTCTGTATCGTTTTTGATAATCCCTTAAAAACCGGTGCTGCTTCGATGTGATCTCTGAGCGATTTATCCAATTCTGCCGTAAAATTTATCAATTCCCGAAAAATGCCCTTGTTATTCGACGTTTGCTGTTCATCATGACAACGAAGTGCCAGTTCAAACGCGCCACAAAATCTAATGCAATTTATTATTAAATTTAACACATCCCTATTTTTTGTTACCTTTTCATTGTGTTGTTGAATTGCTTTTCTATATGATAAATCTAAAACATTCTGAATGTTATTTTTTCCTAACATTCTTAGACTAAATATATTCTTCAAATGCCCTTCGGAATTTTCATGTTTACTAATTTTTGCACTAAGATGAATTAAGTCTCTTATTCCGTTCTTTGACCAAGACGGTTCACCACCAAACAAAAGACACGGAAAACAAAACAAAGTATTTTTAATTTCACACCCACAATCCAGTCATTTTTCTGATAAATATTCATTTTGAATTTTCTTATAACGTCTTTACCTTTAACAGATTGTTTATTTTCTAAACATAATTGAGGCATCGGCCGTTTAAGATCTTTCACTGCGATTTTTTCATCATACGTTAACCGCGAAAACGCGTTGTTCTCTAAAGCAGAGACGGAATTCATTTTACAACGGCCGTGAGCAGACTGGACCACTTGCTCAGACGCTATGTATTATACGACATTGAAGTAGGGCAAGATAGAGATTTCCCCACCATCAATGTAATGTTAATGCCTTAACGGAGCAACAGTTGGGCTTTGCTCATTATATCTGTGACGACGATCGGTGCATGTACGTTTTTAGCGTGCCACGTTCCTCGTCAATAACTATGAATACATAATATACATAATAAATAAATACTTTCACAGTTAGTCGCCGCTTGGTTTGTTTCATAATTCCAGGGGGTGCAATTGCTCACTTGCTCTCATTAAATTTAATCAATCTTTTGGAATTGTAAATTGTGTAATCAATAAATTTTAGCCTATTAAGTGTAATCTGTAAAATAATACACAGTGGCCTAGATAAAAGGGGCCCGGTATGAAAACATTAGTAGAAATACTTACAGAAAAGTGAATAACTAATATATTATAAATGTTTATTTAAAAGTAGTAAATACAGAATATTATGAATAACATAATGAATAAAGACGGCAGACTACGTGCCCACACTGTCAAATTTAATAATACACGGTTAAATCTTTTAAAAATTAATATATCGAATCCCTATACAAAACGTTAAGACAAAATATAAATAACTTACCCAACATGTTTACATTGTTGCAAAAAAATGCGGATGTGCGCGATGAAAATACTGCACCATAATATATGTTTCTGTATTAGTCTCGGAAAGGTTCGTACGTAGCGACGTATATATACTGAGAAGGGATTGTTCGACGTTGAGAGATGTTATATTTGCATAGTTAAAGTGCTCTTTGTATCTGTACAACGGATCTTCAGTATTGGTAAAAAGTTGCCCTAATTTTGTAAAATCTACATTTTTATCTAATACACTGTTAAATTATATTATTAAATATTATTAAATTTGACAGTGTGGGCACATAGTCTGGCGTCTTTAATAATGAACATTAAATAATTCACAGGAGGTGTTGAAAGTGTTCACCATGAACTTCGATACACAAATTAGCACGTCTCGACACGTTTTGAAAAACTTTTGTCAGTTCATTTGGTGTGATGTCAGAAATGATATTGCGAATATTCGTTTTCAACTGTTCAATTGTATGCCGGTTGTTACTGTACACTTTACCCTTTAAGGAACCCCACAAATAAAACTCGCAGGTAGACTGATCGGGCGTTCTGGGAGGCCATAAACCTGCGGAAACTGTACTGTTTCTTCTACGAAAATTCCATGAACGTATGACATTGAAAACCGTGAAGTAAATGCCGTGGCTCCATCTTGCTGTAAAAACGCATACTCTCGTTCTTCCTCCGTCAGCTGCGTTACGAATGGTTGGCAACAATTCTGTTACATACACATCAGAGGTCACAGTGTTATTTAAGAAAACGGGGCCTACAATCCGTCGGGCTGAAACTGCACACCAAACGGCTATTTTCGCAGCATACAGAGCCACCTCAAAGCGTTCGGGATTGTTCGTTGACCAATAACGAGAGTTCACGTACCCGCTAAAATGGAACCATGCTTCATCTGTCATAAAGAGTATAGATTCGGATCCAAGATAACCATCCGCGACATGAGTGAGTAACAATTCGCAGTAATGTAGTCGTTTTGCATAGTACGTAGGTTCTGTTTGCATCACTCTTACTTTGTACGCTCGCATATGCAACTGCTTCAACATGTTCTAGCATGACGTTCGCTTGATGTTTAGTTGGGAGGATAGACGTCTAGTTGATTTCCGTGCACTTCTTAGCATAGTCTCTGAACACGTTGAATATTTTCCGGTGAACAAGCCGTCTTTACATGGCTACGCTTGGCGTTAGCGACTGAACCTGTCGCTCTAAATTTATATAAATATTTATTTTATATATTGCAAATATAATTCAAGTAATAAAATAGATGATATTAAAACTATTGCCATTTATTTTTTTTTTGCAACTGTGATCTGTAAAGCAGTTTAGTTAAATATCGAAGTGTAAATTCATTTCATTGTAATTTACCGCCAAAATTGGTGTCAGTGGAATATGCCTAATGTGATGCGGGTTGAGACAGTTTGTCTCTCTTATTAAAAAACAGAGTATAGAGATCAAAAAGTTTTGCAGAATTAAAGCATATCAAGAATTTAGTTCTTTTAAAAACTCTTTACTTTGCTTTCGTTCGAAGTTATAATATTTATCGTTGTTTGGTCTCCGCATTATTTAAATCAACAACTCTCTATCAAGGCAAAAAAGCGCCGCCTCTGAAAATATTTTAATTTTACACCCTACTCTGCCAGAGGAATCGATTGTGATTTACTTCTGGTGACGCATCAAATAAACTATCTTACATTCAAGAGGGAGGCGTATAGCGGATGTTTCGTATGGCAATTACAAACACTTTGTACAACTTTCCTCTAATTAAAATGCACCGCTTCGCTATGAAGATAGCATGATACCAGATTATCACATTTTTTTATAAACTTTTTTGGGAAGCATTTGTATATTAATATGTGCACTTATACCGTTGCATTTGTGATGTAATAGGTATTATATTTTTGGACAAATAAACAATATTATTTTTATTTTCTTCCAAATATCTTTCTAAATAGAATATTCAAATTTACCGCCTGAATTTGTGCGAAGCTATTGGTGCTGCCATCTGAACTTGCCTTGTATTCACATTCTGTGTTCCCTAATTCTTTTGTTTAAGATGTTTTGTTTTTATGTGCTTTGATAAGTTTGACTTGAAGTTTGTCTGGTATTCACACTCTGCGCATTTATAATCATTTTGTTTCAGATGTTTTGATCTTACATGCACTTCTAAGCTTGACTTGGAGTTTGTCTGGTATTCACATTCTGCGCATTTATAATCATTTTGTTTCAGATGTTTTGATTTTACGTGCACTTTTAAGTTTGACTTCAAGTTTGTCTGGTATTCACACACTGCGCATTTATAATCATTTTGTTTCAGATGTTTTGTTTTTATGTGCACTTCTAAGCTTAACTTGTAGTTTGCCTGGTATTCACACTCGGTACATTTATAATCATTTTGTTTCAGATGTTTTGATTTTACGTGCACTTCTAAGTTTGACTTGTTGTTTGTCTGGTATTCACATTCTGTGCATTTATAATCATTTTGTTTCAGATGTTTTGATTTTACGTGCACTTCTAAGTTTGACTTGTAGTATGTCTGGTATTCACATTCTGCGCATTTATAATCACTTTGTTTCAGATGTTTTGATTTTACGTGCCCACCTAAGTTTGACTTGTAGTTTGTCTGGTATTCACACTCTGCGCATTTATAATCATTTTGTTTCAGATGTTTTGTTTTTACGTGCACTTTTAGGTTTGACTTGCTGTTTGTCTGGTATTCACATTCTGTGCATATATAATCATTTTGTTTCAGATGTTTTGATTTTACGCGCACTTCTAAGTTTGACTTGTGGTATGTCTGGTATTCACACTCGGTACATTTATAATCATTTTGTTTCAGGTGTTTTGATTTTACATGCACTTCTAAGCTTGACTTGGAGTTTGTCTGGTATTCACATTCTGCGCATTTATAATCATTTTCTTTCAGATGTTTTAATTTAACGTGCACTTTTAAGTTTGACTTGTAGTTTGTCTTAAATTCACACTCTACGCATTTATAATTATTTTGTTTCAGATGTTTTGTTTTTATGTGCAGTTCTAAGCTTGACTTGTAGTTTGTCTGGTATTCACACTCTGTGCATTTATAATCATTTTGTTTCAGATGTTTTGTTTTTATGTGCAGTTCTAAGCTTGACTTGTAGTTTGTCTTAAATTCACACTCTGCGCATTTATAATTATTTTGTTTAAGATGTCTTGTTTTTACGTGTCTTTCCAAGGCTGACTTGTAGTTTGTCTTGAATTCGCACTTCATGCATTTATAATCAGCTTCCATTGTGAGATGTTTCATTTTCATATGCATTTCTAAATATGCTCTGTAATATGTCTTAAACTCGCAATTTGCGCATTTATATTTGCCTCTGTTCAGATGTTTTATTTTTATAAGTGATTTTAAGTGACATTCGTCTCTATTTTGAAATTTGCATTTCGAGGATTGACAATGCTTTTGACCATCATGAGAATGTAGAGATTTTCCTTTTATATTTTTAATATTAGCTTTGAAATAGTCACATTTAGAGTATTTCTCGAACTCTCTGCCTTCATTCTCGGCATGATTTTTTTCTACGTGCATCTTCAGAAATCCCCTCGTCTTGTATCTTCTGTCACAAATTCCACATTTGTACATTTTCATCTCGTAATGCTTGTTAGTGTGGTGTCTGAAGTCGGCGCTGTACACTGTTCTGAACTTGCATTGCGTGCATTTGTACATTCCACGTTTCCATCTTTTGGGTTTGCTTCTTATAGATGATCGCCTTTCTACTTCTAGCTTGTCCTCCTCTGATGGAAGTGCGTAGTATCTGAAAGTAAATTAATCCGAATTATAGTTTAAAACCTTTGAAATACAGTAACATGTCAAATCATTTATTATGTTCACATGCAGTCGTGAGCCTGGGTGTTACCCGCCCTTATAAAAAACAATTTGATGATTTTCCTGAACCATGTCCAAGATCAAACAGAGTGGGCAATTTCTTAAATTTCTGCAACTGTGTACAAATCAATGATGTTTACAATTGCAATGGTAATTGCTAATGACTCATTAGCAATTATTGACCACGTAAAACTAGTGCTGCATATCCTTGAAGATGAAACAAGTGATTGTGTCCGTGAAAAATTTAACAGTGTATTAGATAAAAATGTAAATTTTACAAAATTAGGGCAACTTTTTACCAATACTGAAGATCCGTTGTACAGATACAAAGAGCGCTTTAACTATGCAAATATAACATCTCTCAACGTCGAACAATCCTTCTCTGTATATAAACATATATATACGTGGCTACGTACGAACCTTTCCGAGACTAATACAGAAACATATATTATGGTGCAGTTTTTTCATCGCGCACATCCGCATTTTTTTGCAACAATGTAAACATGTTGGGTAAGTTATCCATGTTTTTTCTTAACGTTTTGTATAGGGATTCGATATATTTATTTTTAAGTAAGCGCACTGTTATTCAGCTAAACTCTCCACGCAACGCTACTGCTGGGGCACATAGTCTGCCTTCTTTAATCATGTCACCATGCACCGGGCACATAGTCTGCCGTCATTTTTATTAAGTAATGATTCATTTATTTCATTTTGGAATAAATACGCGAATCAAACATTACCGATCACGACAACGTTACGAAGGAATTTACCATCGGTGCGTAAACAGGTTGAAAATAAAATCAAAGCCGAACTGAAAAATAAAAAAAACTGTGGTTATGTGTGGACGAAACAACTGACAGCAAAAAACAATCTGTAGTTAATGTGATGGCGCGTAATATGGAATGGAACCACATCAACCAACGTCTTAAATTTTATTAGCATCCAGACGACTAGAACAATGTAATGCCGAAAAAATTTCAGAGGTGCTATTAGATACTTTGGAAAAATTTAAACTTTCGTTAATGTTTATGACCGATGGTGCCGCAACCACGTGTTCTGTAGGCCGGTCTCTTAGAAAATATTGTCCTACCTTGTTACATATTACTTGTAAACTCCATGCTCTACAACTTGTGGCAGAACAGGTTCGTAGATGTTATCCAGATGTAGATGCTTTAATATCGAGTACAAAGGCAGTATTCCTGAAATCTCCAAAACGTATTCGGAAATTTCACGAATTGTGTCCCCATACCCATTCGATCCGAAAGAAAGTGCAGCTATCAATACAAGCCAGAAAAAATTTCAAGATGCCCAGATTAAAATGGATTTACAAAGTATTCGTGAGAATTACTTGGGACTAGAAGAAGCAATAACAAAATTAGAAAATTCGTCGCTGCCTCTAACGGCAGCGGCGAATCACTGCAAATCGTTAAAGATGTTCACGCACAACTGTGTGCTGTAGAAGACGCAAAACGTGAAAGTGTTCTAATTAAATTTGAAAGTGTTTTAGGCAGAAATGCAGATTTTGACACCTTAACACGTATTTGTGAGGGCACGTCTACACATGTGTCTACACATTGCTTAAAAAAGTATTTTGATTATGCGAATATAACATCACTAGATGTAAAACGCTCGTTTTCCGAATATAAACATATTTTTTCCTCACGGCGGACATGTTTTTCAGAAATAACCTTAGGAACGCACCTGATGTTGAAAATATACAATCCACTTTCTCCAGTTTGTCAATCCTTGGAAGACGCTTAAAAACGGTAAGTGTTTTTTTAATTCCTCTGTCGTGCACACAATCACTGATTTCATACATTTTCCATTTTATTTATAGGTATGGCAAACGCCAATTAAGTTGGCGCGAGGAGGGGTAAGTTCGCGCAGGATTAAAAGTGGTGGGTAGATTTGTATTTGGTTTTACATCAAATGTCAGATAATTCTAACCTCTGAGCGTGTATCACTTTATGATCCTCTAGCAAAGACATTATGTACCGTCAAACGTCAATGACAAATGTATTCTGACAATTACTTGAGTAGTGGGGGTAGACGTTTTTAAAAACGTTTTCTGTGCACCCCCTCCTCGCGCCAACTTAATTGGCGTTAGCTTTACATACAACGCTGCTATAATATGTACTATTCTTATTTTTTCGTGTGTTTATGCATATTACTTTAATAGCAGAAAACCAAATGTATATTTAATTATTTCTAATAGAATAAATGTCTCTGCATCTATACTTATATCGGTAACAAGCTCATGTTAAGCCCCTATTCTAACGCATATTCTAATATATTACGAATTACACTCCCATACCGGCGCTCATGGCGCGCACGGAAATTGGTATGCTCTAATTATAACAATATACTCTCTAGACAACATGAAATATTTATATGTATCTTTATTGTAGCTTGGAATAAGCCAATATCTATTTAAAATTATAATAATTCTGATTTGACAAATGTAAAATAAACTTTAACTGCTATGCTGAATTCAATATAATTCTCTGAAATAAGAAAGTTTATGAAGCGACAAATTTATTGAGTTAATTTTATTTAAATTATATTAGCAGCAATATTCATAAAGAGATTGATTTAAAGATTCACATTAATACTTCTGTAAATGACAATTTACTTCTCCAATATCAATTAAATCATTAGAAATATTGCAGTTTTACGAAAAAAGATAATTTTCACAATTAAAGTTTTTCAAAAATCACCCCTAATACCTCTGCCCTCGAAATCACCTACGCTCCTGGCACTTCTTGTTCGCGCAGCTTTGTGATGACGTATGTGCTATTCTCTAAATGTTTTTAAGGAGTGAGGAAGTTGGCAAGAAATTGTTTGGATGGTTTATAGGTGAGGCTATTTAAGATACTGGCTATATAGGATATCGGAGAACGTTTGGTTTGTGAGAATTGAATAGATCAGATACCGCGGACCGCATGCGGCCCACTGTCGATATTTATGCGGCCCGCCAACGAATTTTAAAAATTGTTCGAAAAACTACAAAAGTAGGTAAAAATCCATTCAAATCAATATTTCTTAACTTTTTATTTTATTCTAATTTTTGTAATTGTTAGTAAGATATGTATCTTTAAGTACCTACTACTTTCTTGTTCAGGTTTACTACGTAGGACAGGTATGCTCCTCGTCGTTCCAAGTATATTGTTACGAGACTAGAAATCCGTCGAACCAACTAGATTATTCGAACAATGCGGTAGGTTCTCGATGTTAGGTAACTCGTATAAATACAACGCATCGCCCGCTATCGGGGCAGTTAAGTTTTAACTACGGACAAGCGAAAGTTATATTGTTTGAATTGTAATCTATGAAGAATAAATATTTCGTCGTTCGAACTTGGCATCTATCTACGTAACAATATAATATCAATTTTGATATGGATAAACCAGGCCCCAGTAAAAAAACGTAGTCGTAAGGTTGAAGATGAAAATCGACAGTTTCAAGATATTTGGACCGAAAAATACTTTTTTATTTCATCGCATAACAAAAGTGTCTGTTTAATATGCAAGAGTAGTGTTTCTATTCCGAAGGAATATAATGTGAAAAGGCATTATGAAACCCAGCATCATACTTTTACCAAATTAACCGGCGAAAATCGAACGCAAAAAATTTCCACTTTACAAAGGGAACTAATAGGTCAATTCATAACTAATTCAAGATGCTGAAACAGCTACTGAAGTTAGCTTTGAAATATCTCGAATAATAGCGAAAACTTGTCGGCCTTTTAAAGATGGTGAGTTTGTTAAGCAGTGTTTAGATATCGCCGCAAAAAAAATGTGTCCGAAAGATGCAAAGAGGTTTGAGAAAATTCAACTAAATCGGATCACTGTTCAAAGAAGACTTACCGAATACAGAAGAACAATTAGCTACGAAATCGAAAAGTTTTGAATATTTTTCTATAGCACTCGACGAATCTACAGATATAAGTTCCACTGCTCAACTCTTAATATTTTTACGAGGTGTAACGCAAAATTTCGAAGTGAGTGAAGAAGTGATTGGTATGAGTTCTTTGACAAGTCAAACCAAGGGGAGTGACATGCTCAAAGCTCTTCTGGAAAAATGTTCTATAATGGATTTGGATTTAACGAAATTATCTGGAATTACGACTGACCGAGCACCTTCAATAGTTGGAAGTAAATCTGGGATAATAACTATGTTAAAAGAGTATTTACAAACTAAAAACATAGATACCAAGGAATTAATGCAGTTTCATTGCATTATACATCAAGAGGCCCTCTGTTCAAAATTATTGGAATTTGAAAATGTGATGAAAGTTGTAGTACCTACTGTAAACTTTATAAAATCACGAGGTCTCAATCACCGACAATTCACACAACTTCTTGAGGATATTGAAAGCGAATATGGTGATCTCCTGTTTTACACTGAAGTAAGGTTAAGTCGTGGGTTGTCACTAGAGCGGTTTCTTAACTTAATTGAAGAAATCAAAATATTTCTGGCGGAAAAGAATAAGGACGTCTCCGAACTCGACAACCCTGACTGGATGTGTGTCTTAGCGTTTCTTGTAGATATCACAAATCACTTGAATGTCTTAAATACGCGACTCCAAGGCAAAGATCAATTGATTTCGCAGTTATACTCTCATGTTTCGTCCTTTTTCGTCAATGCAAATTGAGTCTTTTCAGGACACAAATCAATTCAGCCAATTACAGCCATTTTCCGAACTACAAAAAAATTATGGAGAAATTCAATAAAACTGATGTCAATTTCGCTTATGTTGAAAAAATTGGAATTTTAATACAAGCTTTTCATGATCGTTTTCTAGACTTCAAAAAAGTTAAACCTCTATCAGACATTTTCAGCAATCCTTTCCAACATTTCACCCGAAAATGCACCGGAATTAATACAGTGGGAATTGATAGACATGCAAAATGATGAGAATTTACGAAACAAGTTTAATGAAGGTAATTTACTCAACTTTTGCCGTTGCGTGGACAAAACCGCTTATAAAGAGTTGCGAATAAATTTGTGAGCAAACGTTTTCAGAAAACAATAAATCGAAACCGTCTGGCAAATGAAAATCTGGAAGCAATTTTACGTGTGGCGACATATTTGTGTTAATAAGTATTCTTTGTAGTGGCCCGTCCTTGGCTTATAATCTTCCCCAGTGGCCCCTGTTCCCTGTAAGTCTGTGCATCCCTGTTCTAGAGAAACGATCAAATATCTTCGTTTGACTATATTTAAATACCAAATCGTTCAGAGAAAAATGTTATGACGAACATATTTCTCTAAAACTCGTCCGCCTCTACACTAAAAGGCTTCCCTGACAGTCGCCTTTTAAAAAGAAATAACTAATTTACAGATGTTTACAGATACATCACGCAATTCCAACTGAAATCTTGAGGCAAATGCGAACGCACTCCTGTGAAACGCAGCAAATACATACGTTTGTGTGTTTTAAGGCTATAATACACAATCATAGAAATACATGTAAAAATTGAAGCGCTTGACACAATACACGAAAATACTTAGAAATCAAGGATGGCAAAGGAGAATGACATTTTGTTGTTGGGATAGTAAAAAATATTGGCAGTACCTGGAGTAACTTGAAACAACACCTCCAATTGGCTTTTTAAATTTATTAAAGACTTATATCTAAACAAAAAGAATGTATCTGATGCAGTAGTTCTCTATAATGTAGAAATACGTGTAAAAATTTGACATAAAATTTGATGTAATACACATTCAAGAGCTATTGTTCAATAAATACATGTAATTTATGATTGTGTATTACTCGGTTTAGAAACGTTTTTACTAAACTAATGGTAAAAATGAAAATAAACTAGTCTTACCTGGCATTTGTCTCATAACAGTAATCCATGTGGTGCTCCAAATATTCCTTCGCGTCCAAATATATTTCGCAAAATGGACACTGGACAAGCTCTGAAATTAGACACATTATTCGAACAGTCACCTGATATTAGCTGCTTTAGTAGACAGAATGTATACTGTTTGCTAAAATTTCAGCAAAAATTATGGGACGATTCCTTGCACTATTTAAGATTCTCTTGTCATTAGATGATTTCCGGTTTTCTTTCAAAAATACAGGGCGATAAAAGTTTGGTTATTTATAATTTGATTAATGCAGCCATAGTAAAATGATGATGTGCTGCTGCTGGGCCTTTTAATGAAGAAGATATGTCCAGAAATAAGTTTTTAACTTTTTCACAATATTCGGATGAGCCCGAAACGATATTATTTACAGATATAGCAGGGTAGTGCAGATATCGAAAATACCATTAACTTAAACGTAGATTTCGTACGTTGTTGATAACGTTTCAAAATGTGTCAAAATTAATTGCATCTCGTATTTTTATTTGAAAATTGGTGAAGCTCTCAAATATGAATCACTACACGAACGCCGAGATGACCTGATACGCATTTCATGTATGGACTTGTCCATGGAAACTCGTCAGAGTAAAGTGAAAATGACAAAAACTATTGATTTTTAATACTACAATTATTCATCTTACCTTCAACAGAAAACATTTCTTTAATTTCACTATGATATACAGCTTTGTGTTCAGCTAAATATTCTTTCAAACTGAATCCCAAGCAACAAAAAGTGCTAGCAAATACTTTGTCAACATCCTCATTTGCAATGGGAAGAAAATCCATTTTCAAACAGATTATCTACGTATTCTTCACCAAAACACACTGATGGCTCTTCACCCTCCTGAATTCTACAAGTGCTACAATAATATAGCTTGTTTTCATATTGGAAAGGGAATCAATTTTGTTCATAAATATTTCTGGCAGGATTGATGTACTGCGTTCAATTCAGAAGCTCCAATTGATGAACGCACGATATCAGCAGAAGGTTATCAAAAAAAACCAGATGACCTTTTGCGACACTTCATCGTAAAATACAGATAGATAGCCTGGGATGAAGTACCCCAACAGGATATTTATCATGTCATCAAAAGTGTACACGTTAATGAATGTGTAGCACATCATAACACATCAACACCTTATTTCATATGGCTTGATTATCAGATTGGTCTGAAATTTAAATCGACTACATGGAAATAATGTTGTACACCATGGTATATATACGTCATCCATACTAAAAATTTCTAAATAATCTGCATAGTAGTTAGACAGAAAGACAAAGTCAAAAATTTTCAACAAAATCTAAAAATTAGGTCGACCCAAAAATGCTCAAAAAATGCAACCAAGTGTGATTCCTTCCATCTTCATTTTCATTCCTAATTACACAAAACGGACCAATTTCAATATTAAATTTGTCATACTTATTATAATTCAAGCAGCACCTACTTTGAAAGACTACTGAAAAGCTACAATTACTGTAACTCCATTCAAATTATCAAATGCGAAAATACCATGCACCCTAGAGTTATTACATCGTGCAATCTATAAGAGATATTAAAGTGAAAGCCTTGAGAAATAGTTTGATACAAAAAATATTAATTTTAGAAATTAAAATGATTCATCCTACCTTTAGCAGAAAATATATTGTTAGCTTCGCTATGAGACACAGTCTTGTGTTCAGTTAAATATTCCTTCGAACTGAATCCCAAGCAACAAAAGGTGCAAGCAAATACATTTTCGATATAATTTTCTGTGACAGGAACAAAATTCGTTTCCACATTTTTACACAGTTTAGCTATGTATTCTTCACCAAAATACACCAATAGCTCTTCACCCTCCTCGAGTCTACGAGTACTATAATAATATAGCTTGTCTCGATATTGAATTGGGAATAAATTTTGTTCATAAATATTTCTGGCAGGGTTGATGTACTGCATCCAATTCAGATGCTCCGATTGATCATTGCTAACCACAAACCTTCCTCCTTTTATCTTCAAAGACAGTCTTGTACAATTAAGTCCAGTGAAAGGTCCAAATCTTACATTCTCAGGTACAACATTTAAAGAAAAAAGTCCCAAATGTCCAAGTGACTCTCTGGTTTCTAGCATACATTTCGGTAATTCTCTTACTCTCTTGTATGTATTATGACAAGATCTTTTGTTCAAAATATGCACAAGCATTCTACATTTGGTACAATAATCCTGATAGACTTCGTGGCAATGGTTACAAACTGTTAAACAAATTCATTCATTCAATTCAATAAACAACAATAATAGAATAAGAAATAGAAGTGCTTTAAATGTTGGAATAAATTTCTGATTAATCTATTATATAAGTAAAGATATTGGATTATTAAAATAAACAAATATTCATGGTAAACTAAAATATCTTCAATTTTGTTCATAATATAAAAAATTTAATAATAATCTTAGGTACTTGTATATTTTATTATAAATCAATTATTTATACCACAAAAATGGATTAGGATATTTGTTATAAGTAAACTACTTAATTTAAAATATCTACAATTACAAATAAAAAATTTCGAACTGTTATGATAAGAACACAAATGTACTTACATGACAATCCATTACAGAATTCAATTTGGATATCAACAGAAGAAATTTCATCGATTTTAGTATTGTTGCTTACTGTATCATTTACTTCAGATGATACTGGCAAGTCTGCTTTGATGTTGTCTAGCATTTCATATTTTCCTATTTCGTCATACTTCAAGTACTCATCTAATTTAGTATTGCATGTATTAATAGTAGTTTCAGAGACGCATACTTTATTATCTGCATAATATTCATCCTGGAGTTCTTCTTTTACATCATTTGAATATTTCGAGGTTGTTGCATTATTTACATCAAATTTAATAATTTCTTGAGGCATTTTTAGCTCTGAAGAAAAATTGGAATATACCACTTGTTAGGTTAAGTTCTTATTTAGAGTAGTCCGCAAAACTCCGATCACTCAATAACAAAAATAATGATGATTATTGATTACTCTTTTCTGTAATGTATTTGTTATTTTGATACTCATGGGTTGACCATAATGAAAAAACAACTTTTAATTTGTAACGCGCCAAACAAAATGACTATAAACTATTTGTTAGTTTGACCATTGAATTCATAGATTAACTATTGAATTATTCAATGAAAAATGCATTACAGCACAGTTTAAAGATATAGCAGTTGGGACACTTAACGTATTTATGAATGAAAATTTTCAGCCAATATCGGTAACCTTGGTCTACTGCGACATTTCCACGCGCAGACATAATAGCGCGATATATAAATCCTTTAGACATTTTTAAATATCAATATTTTTATTTTAATTGACCAAATATTCTAAATACAAACTAAGTAGCTTTCCATTAAAGAAATTAGTAACGAAATAATGTATTTGGCGATTATAAACAAATAAAACCACACATTGTTGTTTACTATTCAACGAATTTAAAAAATAAAACTTAGTAATTGTATTATTCTATTATTGCTTAATACAGAAGACAAAAAACAATAATTATGCACATTAATATATTTGAAGAAATAATCTCTTTAAATTATTCCTCATTATCTATAATGGCTCATAATATAAGGATTTTTCGAAAATAGTATGCAAACGATTTTTCTAGATCGCCAACATCCAATGTTATTATCCTTAATAGAACTAGTCGAAATGACGTCAAATTTGTAATTTTTTATTATTCTAATCCATCATAATTAATCCTACAATAACTATTATATAAGAATAACCTATTCCAGATTAACAAAATTTTTAATATATGACAATTATTGTCGTTGTTATAGAAGCAGCTAAATAAACGTCATTGTTCTTGGTTGATAACGATTTTGATTAAAATTGAGTGAAATAAGTACAAGTAGTCAATATTACCAATATATAATTACGTTAAATTAGTATCATCGAAGTAAGTATCATATCATATTATAGATTAGTTTCGCCTATCAGACTAATTTTATAATAATTTAATTAACTTAATAATAAAAACAGATGTTTTAATTGTGTAATAGTTTATTAAAAAAAAATTCAAATATGCTTCCATACAATGGTTTTCCTTTTGATTATATCAACATTACTTTTAAAATTCCTGTTGGTAAATTTTAATGTATAATACAGTCTCATTCTTAAATATAAATATAGTAAGTAAATGGAAGGATATTTGTCACATGGATGAGTAAATTTAGCAGACATACATAAGTCTCTATACAATTGTAAACAGTTTTTCTGTACAGGAAAAAACTCAAATTTATCAAAAAATATATCTTCTAGTGAAGAAATATATACACAAAAGTTGTCATTTGGCATTTTAAGTTTTCCAAACGTACTTAGTTCAGCACTTTCATAAGCCTTAAAATGACAAAACATCGAGGTGGAATCTAATTCCGTATGAGATTTAGCATAATTTTCACACACCTCACAGCTTTGTACTTTCAGGCACTTTTCCATGAGATATCCACATATATATCTTAAGGAATTTTGCTCATGTATTGCTGTGTAGTCGCGATCTGTAAAAATTACATTACAACCTATTACAGTATCAGTAGTAATATTACAAAATAGATAAGCTTTCAATGCCATCTCATCAATAGTTAATATGCACACCTTGTCAATATCTTTGTAGTTATTAATTTTTTCTTTTAAAATATCAAATGATGCTTTGTTAAGGCCTGGTGGAAATTTATACATTTCAGTGAAACGACTCAATGTTCTTTTTGTAGGCAATACAAATAATTCAGATAACGCTCTGTATGCTTTTGGTCCTCGAAAATAAAGGGATAAGCACAATCTTTTGAAATCATCTGTATAACGATGACCTTTATCTTGTCGATATACCAAATCGGCTTGTAATTTAACAAATACACATACTTTTGGCGGTAGGAACTTGTCAGTAAGTTGGTCAAATATTTCCCTTGGTGAATCCACCACTTGAGGTTTGGCTGCAATTGTTTTTAGTTTGTTTTCGAGATAGTTATTTCTATTTTGTAAAATTTTTACTCTTCGTTTTAATTTTTCACTTTCAAGAGACATTTCTTTTGTTGCTATTGGGGTTTGAGTACTGACGGGCGACGACATGGTTCTAGAGTGACCCCATTGAATGCATTCATCTAATGTGTCTACAACAAATAGCATAAATTAGAAACATTTGTCAACGATGTATTCCAGTATAACAAAGCATGTTTTATCAAAAAAAGCACATATTCATGGTAATTACGTGTTATCGTAATACGCTAATAAAAAAAGGAAACTATATACATCAATAAAATTTTGCTTACAATTATGGCTATTTACTTCTTCCGAAGTCTCAAATTCCTATTTTTCATCAGTAGATGGAGACAGGGTTTTGTTGGTTTCTAGAAAAAAGTTTTTAAAATATTTATTATTTTAAAAGTACTATTAATTATGTAAACAATTTAGTATATCGAGCGAAACTTATTTTATTAATGTACTTAAAAATATGTAATGGAACTTAAACTCATGTAGCTAGGAACTATACTTTAACAGAATAAAAGGACATATTCCATGGTTTACATACCTGTTACACATGTTTCATGAGGAAACGTAATGGAGCTGCGATTTATATTTTCTTCTGATCTACCGTAGAGTGGCTCTAATAAATATTTTTTGATTAATGTACTTTTTTTCAATAACCATTAACATTACAAACCTCTTTCAAATAATGTGGGAATTGCGTCCCTCTTCAAACGGTTCTTTGACGTGCCCGAAAACATTCTGTATTCAAAATGGACACTACACAGCCTAAAATGGTCATAACAATATTGTGGTGTGACTTGTTTAAAAATTTCTTGATAATGTCCATTTTTCAACTAATTCTTACATCTACAATAAAATATGATTCAACAATGTTCTAATCGAAAAATGTTATACCTATGTAAGTAAACATACCGTGTCAAATCCTTTCGAAATCGGAAAAAACTAATGCCGTAATTATCTGTTACATTATTTTTGCAGCCAGCAGCACAACAACGATTGGAACTACTCATGCTTACTAATTAAACAAAAGTAAATTCCACAGAATGTCTCTGAAAACAATACGCGATACTAATAAATATATTGTGTACAGCATACATTACGGAAAACTTACGGTTCCTTGTAATTTTCAATGATATACACAAGACCAAATACGACCCAATTCACTATTAACGAATTTAATATGAGATAATGTTAGTTCGCACAATGTTAAGTTCACTAGGTTAACTAAATGTGACTAAACCAAAGACATGTTTACAATTTTCCCAATTTTTACTACAAGCTGCACGGTAGTACCTAGTCATAGATAATTATAACAAGTATAGAATGTAAGCTCCCATTATAAATGATGAACCCATAAAGAGAGTCATCTACCGGTTAAGGAGAACGTTTCCCGGGAAAATTTGAATTCGGAATTTATTCATTTTGTTTTAAATATTTTGCATAACTTATTTTTTTTTACAACATAGTTACAGAATTAGTATCAATATATTTTTATAATACAATTAATACAGTGATAATAAATCTATAACATAGTTGTAAAAAAAAATCAGGTATATAACATTTTCAAGTCTTAAAATTTTGTATTGTTTAGTCATTTCAACGAAACTAATTTAATACAAATGCAATAGTAAAAATAAAATCAAAACCAAATATATATTTTATCTGACTTTATTCATATTGTTCATGGTAAAAGCTTGCTTGTACAAATTGGACACATTATTGGGTACTGGTCTGCGATCTTTTCCATTGAGTATTCTATTTGCACCTTTTGCATAATTAAATATCAACAGCTTTGTAAAGCTTCTTACTATTTTTTGTTCCAGGGCTCCAGAATGTTCACATTCAACAAAATTAAATTGGACATTCGTATTTATTAAATTTACAATATTATGCAGAAGATTGTCTGCAGAAATATTATTCTTCAATATATATGTTGCTATATTGTATATTTGTATATATTTTTTTAAAATATCTTTATTGCAGTATTGCAAACGCTTTGCAATTCCTCCGCCATATTCTTTTTCCTTAATGAAGGCACTAAAATGTTCCTCCTCCCCTCTGCTTAAAACATTGTATTTGCAAATTATGCACTTGCTTATCTTCAAAGTTTTAGCAATATAACCGCTTACATACGCCATCGCATTTTCCTCTAAAGGTTTTATGGAATCAAAATCAATAGGCAAATCAAAACATTTATTTATTTTCGGTTGATTTGCATTATCCTGTTGAAAAAAAAAGAAAAGTTTATCTAAATACCAGTCTATATGTCATATACTTACACCACTGAAAGATAAGAAATTTTTCAAAGTAAACAGCATGTTGCATTCATCATCTTCACAATTAGCTCCGATGGAATGCTTGCTTAATAATTGATTAACAAGTAGTGATTTAAAAATATTACAAAATGAAGAATATGTGGGATTTGTGTATCGCACACCTCTTTGCCTTATTCTTCCAAAAAAATTTTCCAGTGGATCTTGGTTAAGGCAACGTGGAACAAATTTCTTGAACCCTATAGTCCTTAATTTATTTGTCATTAAAATAAAATTTTTTAAAGTAATGACCCAATTTCCAAAAGAAGGGGGAACTTTTTTTCTATCATTATTATCTATAGTGAACATAGACGTAATTATTTGAATGGCAGATTTCCAAAAGTCAACATGAATGTTGTCGCTTGATGTAAAACTTATCGTTGTTTTTAAAATTTTTGCTCCAGAATGGAATGGTGCATGGCCATTTACACTATCAAAAACAGAGTCAAAAAATTTTAAAAATTGCGCAGTTTGAATGGCTCTCCTGTCCATTTTTAAATTACCTTCACCATGTTCTGTAAATGAATTACTAAAACTGATATTCTAGAAAATTAAGCCATTACTTACCAGTTTTGGCCATTAAGTAAATAGCTGAAGAAACTGTATGGCTGAATACCTGTGTGCACATAGATACCTTCATTTTCTTTATCTTTTCTTTGGCAACATGGTGTTCTGTAAGTTTTGGCATTATTCTTAATTCGCCACTATAGCTGTCTAACTGCCAAGCTGTGTAGATGTCTGTCCATTTAGCAATTTTTTTTTCTTCGTTCATTGTAAAACAAATGTCTTTACCCAATAAGTTATTACGTACCCCCTTCATTAAATGAGGAGGATCAAAAAATGGAATAACTTGAAGTCCATCTACTTCAAATACATTGTCATCCATATTTTTTCCAATTCTCAGGTAATTGGATCTTGTGTCCTTGATTAATGTATTTATGGCACTAACATTATTAGTGCCTTGGTCACATATTGTGCCCAAAACAGTAAATCCAGCCCTAAATACGGTTCTTATAATTTCTTTAAGGGATCTGATAATTTGAACCCCTTTTACTGCTCCTTTCACAAAATTGTATAATATGGGATATTTCCATTTACTATTAACACCACGTAGCATAAAAACCTAAAACAAATATATCAATTTTTCTTTTTTTTTAATAGCTTGCTATAAAAAACATTACCTGGACATGATTAGCAATATTTTCTGTTCGATTATTTTCGAAATGTTCAAAATCTTCAACTTCATCTTTAAATTGATTGTAATTAGGGTTTGGTGAGATGCTCATTTCATCAAACATTAAAAAGCAATATCGATCTATTGCTTTCATAGTTTTACCTACTTCAGTGAGATTATTTATTATACTCGCATTCATTCCAGGTTCAATGGGAATATTGTTCAAAAGTTTAATTATTGTAACCCTGGATGGAAGAGAAAATATCTCTGACAAGAATTTGTACCCAGAACCTGTTTGTTTATAGATTGCTAATGCAGTTATTTTGTCGTCAGTTGAAAATCGACGACCAGATTTCTTTTTTGTGGAGCATTCGATTTGGCTCTTAAAAAAGTTTCTGGCAGTGTCATTAAATGTATTTGTCAATTTATGAAAAGCATGGGTTTGCGAGAATTTGGCAGCAGTTGACAAACGTTTCAAATATTTTTGACTTTTCTTTTTTTGAAGGTAATATTTTTTCTTGTAATAAGTACCTTTTGTGTATAATATTTTAGATGTTGGACTTAAAAGAGCTGCCTTTTTTATTGAAACGAAATTCATTAAACCACTTGTACCTATTACATATATATATTAGATATTTTATGTACATATATATGCTATATATCTATAACTACCAGGTAATGGTGATGTATTCTGTGTAAAGGTATTGTCCATTATTTCTGTGCCTGAATCTGACATGGATTCATGCTGTGTGTCAATTGTGTCTTCATATTTTGGTTCTGTTGTATATGTCTCTACAAAAAATGTACAAGCATGCTTTAAGGATACCTCACTTGTACTAGACCCACATGTGTTTTTGTTTCCTACAAAAAAAAATAGAAAATGACTTTTAAATGATCTATTTTCACTTTATTCATAATTGATCTATATTTGTAGTTCTTGCACAGTATCAATATAAATAAAGCACTAGATTTAGATAGTCAGCAATTTAAAGTCTGTTTTACTCTAATTTGCATATATTTAAAATAATCTCTTCCATTTTTTGGCAATTGCAACATATTAAAGAAAAACAGCCAAAAAAAAGTAAATTGCCAATTTTCTAAATCAGATGTAAAATACAAAGGTCCAAAACTGATTATCTACATATATAAACATATTCGATACCTGTCAGAAACAGTTTAGGGTGAACCATTTTCTTTAAAATTTTATTAGGTCCAAAATCGGTAGTCAAGAAATGTTTACTACAAATTCTGTAATGTCTATAAATATATTCATCAGTCAGTTTAAGTAGTTGTTTGTTCCCAATAACTGATAGCCACGTTCTAAACAGTTCCCCATACTTATCAGGGTTAGGGAAACAATGTCGAGAATCTGAATTTGAGGGAACGCATCCAAATACGGCACAACCAGCCTTTCCCATTTCGAAAACTAAAAACAATTTATTAAGAAACTATATACACAAACAATATTTTACTTACTATACTAATCGCTACAATATGTTTTATATGGTAGATATTATAAACCGTGATGTACAAAAAAATTAAAAAACAAAACAAAAACAGCCGAAAGAACTAAAAATAAAAATGGCTGCAAGAATAACGAGTCGCTATCACGTGTCACATAATTAAAGTATCCGCTAGATTTCTGTAATTAATGAGAAGAGAGCCATCTTGTGTTTAAGGAGAACTCAGTTTAGACGCCATGACAGTTCCACTTAGGGATATTAAGCTTTCATTCTATACTTGTTATAATTATCTATGTACCTAGTTCTAATTCAATTTCCACGCGCATGCCAATTTTGGCTGAATATTTTATATACTAGTGGTGATTACAGTAAGCGTGAGTTAGATTACACTTTTTTTCGTACTAGAAACTTCAACAAGTTCTTTTACAAGATTTCATACAAGTTTTAATTTATGCTATATTAAATAGAGGGCGCCCAACTTTGAGTGCGTTACCAACATAAAATAAAAATTTCTGTTTGTTTCTAATTATATATTTCACGTTTAGAGGGGTTGTGGTTATTTATTACCTTTTAGCAGGCGCGGCTCGTGATGACGTATTTTGGTTTGCAGTACAATGATCCGAGTGCTTCGTGTATTCTCGTGTACTAACTGTAACGTTTGCTTAGTAAACACCGAAAACACACGAGGCACTCGTATCATTGTACTGCAAACCAAAATACGTAATCACGAGCCGCGCCTGCCTTTTAGAGATACACAAATATTAAACAAATTAATTCGAAAACCGTTATATCGGTGCCCCATACTTTGTTACTGAACATTCTTACACATTTTCTAATAATTTTCAGAACAAAACGAACACTACCTAACCTGCAATTATTATATGATTTTTATTTAAAATTAACAGTTGGTAGAAACGAAATGGTGTTTAATGCGCAAGTCTAGTATGAAACTTGGATGAAAAGTGGGATCGGATCTAGTTTTGTAGTTTAGAAACTTTGATGTATTTCTTCTGAATTACACAGTAATTTTTATTTTATGTTGGTAGCGCACTCGTAGTTTGGTGCCCCTATTCAATATAACGGGTGTTCAGAAACATTCGAAGTCAAAGTAGGCCTTGAAAATATGAAGTCATGTGTCTGAGATAGATTGATTTTTGACAGACAACAGTTGACATTTAATAATTATTACAAATCAGATATAGCAAACGCCAATTAAGTTGGCGCGAGGAGGGGTAGGTTCGCGCAGGTTTAGAAGTAGTGGGGAGATTTGTATTTGGTTTTACATCAAATGTCAGATAATACTAACCTCTGAGCGTGTATCACTTTATGATTCCTTAGCAAAGACGATATGTTACGTCAAACGTCAATGACAAATGTATTCTGACAATTACTTGAGTAGTGGGGGTGGACGTTTTTAAAAACGGCTTCTGCGCACCCCCTCCTCGCGCGTCTTAATTGGCGTTTGCTATACTTAAGTTAAGATATACGATTTTTTGTTCAGAGCCCACTTGACTTCGAATGTTTCTGAACACGCGTTAGCATAAATTAAAGCCTGAGTTACATTACACTTTTTTCGTCTAGAAACTTGGACAAGCTTTCCAACTAGATGTACTTGTCGAAACAAAATAAAATGTGGAAGGAGTTCAGCTTCAACGGTAACTACCGGTGGGTTGGTATGTTGCAACAGTTGGTCAACATTTACAACAATACAGTTCACAGAACAACGGGATACAAACCTGTTGCAGTAAACCAAAGGAATGCCAAAGCAATTCAAAAATCGGTGTACAGTCACATAAAAATTGGTGACCCTAGAATTGGTAAATTTGAAGTGGGAGATCATGTGCGTATCAGTAAGCATAGACACGTTTTTTCTAAAATGTATACTCCGAACTGGACCAATGAAATATTCACGATAAGCAAAGTCCAGAATACATATCCGAGAACGTATATATTGCAAGACTCTCAAAAGCAGAATGTTCTCGGAGGTTTTTACGAAGAAGAATTAAAAAAGGTTCGACATCCAGATGTTTATCTGGTTGAGAAAGTTATACGTCGAAAAAAGAATCAAGTCCTTGTCAAATGGTTGGGTATGCCTGCATCACACAACTCCTGGATATCTAAGGATAATGTATTGTAGAATGTAATTTTCGAATGAAATTAGGGAAATAATAAAAAAATAAATAAATTATAGTGTTTTATTTTACAAGAAGTAGTAGTAATACAGTTCAGAGTACACATGAAACAGTTATGAGAGCTAATTACAAAAAATAAATTAAATACAGTGTTATATTTCTTATAAGTTATGATACAGTTCATAGTATGCATGTTATGAGGTAGTACAGTTTAAGAAGCATACATATGAGAGAGCTAATTAGAAAAATAAATCAAATACAGTGTTTTATTTTACATAAGTAATAAGTTCAAAGTACACATAATGGAAAAAGTACAGATAGGAAAGCAAATTAGGAGCTGAAGTCAATTGTAGGTTGGTAATCCATCAATTCGGAAATCAATTTCTGCAAATTTGCTTCGCGTTCTAATTCTTCTATTCTATAATGACCCCACGCTAAGGTAGAAGCTCTATCTGGGAGAATATATCGTTTATCATCTTTTGATGTGAGCGCTACTTTATTTCGCAATTCGGTGTAAATCGTCTGAAAATCTGATCTAAATACGTACATCTTCCGCATAAGAGTTTCATTTTCTTCAACTACACTTCTATAATCTGCAACGGACAATTTCTTATCAATAACATATTTTTTGACTCCTTTCGCCGTCTTCACCGTTTTATTTTGGACTTTCAAGCAATAAGCTTTGGCCCATAGAAGCATTCAATAATACCTCCGCCGTATTCATCCTTCATTTTACCGAGCCTAGGTGAACTGCGTGGTATTCCGAATAAGTTCCCTTCAGTAAAAGTTGAAGTATCAAACATATCTAAATTATTTTTTATGTCATTATATACATTATAATTTCGTACACTTATAATTAGAAAATCTGTGTCTGTGTAGAGCAGTGTAATGTCTGAATCATACAAAGGCTTAAGGAAGGTATAGAAAAAGTGATACATTATCTTTTTAGCTATTTCCAGGATTGTGAATCCTACGTACACAGGCTTTACATAATCTACTCGAACTTGAGCCAATTCGATAGCTGTTAACGTGTTGCAAAATACTTTACTGGATTTAAAGTTTGGCTTTGCAATATATGCCTCGGCACCCAATCTGTTTCTAATTGTTTCCCAATGGGAAACCAATTTAATATTAACGTGATTTTCAACATTTTCCATAGTTTTTCCAAATATGCTATTCACCATTAACTTGTAAAATTCTTTGTAGAATGCATTATTCGATTCACTTCGTTTCGTTGTATTAAAATCAATATATCCCTTTAACCAATTACTTTGTTTAAACTTAATTCCGCGTCGAATTCCACTTAGTTTCAAACCATTATTCAAACATTGTTTCAAAGTCGTATAGTGAATAATGTAATTCGATTTATTTGAAAGATTTGGAATCAATTTAGGATGTTTAGAATTAGGTGGTATAACGTGTTCCGGACAGAAGGGATAATCATTGTGGAGGTCGTGAAGGGCTGTTGGATATTCTAAATTTACTTCGAAAACGTACCCTCTATCCCCATCGTCTTCCAAAGTTTGAACATCCAGCATCATTAACTCCTCATTCGTTAACCATTCAAATTCACCGCTTGGTAATTTGGACGTCATAGCATAACCATACAAATTCGTCGCATCGAGATATAATATATATTTCTTAGGTTCTGATGGATCAAATTGTGATAAGTATTCGTTATTTGCCACCTCTATTCTTTTAGAACACATACTGACACCTCCACGTATGCCCTGTTTGAAAAAATGAAACATATCCGCATCTGTTAATAATTCTAAATTGACGTCTGTCATTCGTAGCATCGCTTCCCAGCTAAGACCTGGTGCCGTAAAATAGTGTGCTGGATCTAACTTGTAATTGTCCATACAAATATTTCGAAAATTTTCGAAAACATCTGCTAGTAGCAAAACATCAGATCGTAGATATATATCACTATATTCCCCCAGAGATTGACATTCGAATAAATCTCACACTCGAACGGCTCTACTATAATCCTCATCACTAATTTCGCTATCAGATAATATATCATAAAATTTATCTTTACTGGGCAAATCTGTCACAGATAGACTTTCAAATGATGTGACATAGTTGTAAGGAAAGACGCCCTTTCGTCGTAATAAATTAAATTTTTCACCCATATAATATCTTGACACTTCTCTACACTGAGAATCCTCCAAATAAGTTGATAATTTATCTAAAGAAGAACTCATAAATCGAAATGAATCTAAAAATCTCAATTTGTGGAAGACTTTCCTCTTCTTACCATTACAGTCAATTCTATCGCCAACATATACTTTCTTAGAAAATGATATATACTTTTCTTTATTTTGGGCAATAACATCTATTTCTTCCTTGTCCAATGCTAAGGATTTTACAAATAAATGTGTATCGTAATTCGATAAATTGTGCATTATGATTGGAGTATAGCGAGGTTCTTTGTAATTTATATTGCATACCATGTGTGCTGCACCTCGATATAATCCAGTCATGTGATCATGGTCGCATACTTTATCATTCACATCTAGTGCTTTTTCACAAATATGACAACTTCTCGCTTGCTCATAATTATAACACTCTTCTCAGTTAAGGGTTTCATTTCCACAATTTTACTCAAATAGTTTTTATATAATAATTTTTCATCACTTTCCAACTCTGTCATGAACGTTTTAGGTGTATTTTGTCCACGGTATGTGCGCAGTTTACACAAATTTTCATCGAACGAACATTTTATATAGTAAGCGAAAGAATGTGGCTGATGTTCGAAACATTTCACACTATAAGGTTTTACATGATCCGGTTCTACCATATCAATAGGTTTTAATATTGCCTCAAAATCAGCATACACAACAAAAGGAACTCGTAACTGCTTTTCAAATTTTTCAAATTTTAATATATTTTCCGGAACTTCTTCGCCATATTTGTTCGTCTTCAGATTCATAGTTGGAAACACCGCCTTCACCTGCTTACAATCTTCATGTTCATGTCTTTGTAATTTTTCTAACGATGTAAAAAAAGTTAGACATCCTTCACAAATATATTTTTGGTGTCCACGCTGTGATTTTTGGGCCGAAACAAGTCGAGACAAGTTCTTAATCCAACAATAGTGTAAATTCCCTTCTTTCGCAGAAAGAAGTAATAAATTAATATGAGTCATTTTATTTTGTTTCGTAAAATATTAAGGTCCCACTATATCATGCACCGTCACAGCACCATCGAAATACTCCTCGATACCATATACGTTTACAGATATATTATTCTTTTCTTCAAACTTAACAATGTCTTTTAAATGGGCAGGGAAATCTAAACCAGTAAAATCAGCCACGGTATCATAATGGGGATAGGAAGAAGGTCTTTGGAGAAGTCCACCTGGCACTCTTAACGCTGAAGTAATCGCCCAAGCGAAACATGCATTGTCAACATTTTGAATATTTATAATGGCCTTCTTCTTCTTTATTGATGGTGGTAAGTCCACATAACTTGATCCTCTCATAGGGTTGTATTTATTTATGTTCACTTCCAAATGTATAATATTGCTCAAAGTCCAACCTGAAATATAATCAGAGAAAGGTAAATCACTATAATAATATAAGTTTATACAATTTTACCTGAATTACGCTCCTGGAATTCGCTCATTTTATTCTTAATTTCATCAATATACTCATTGTACAAGCTATATAATTCACTTCCTTGCGTTATGATCTTGTTCATAGTATTAAATGATTTGATTTCCACATTATCTTTTGTCAGCAAATAATACATACTATATAATTCAAAATTTATTTTAATCGAATTATGTACATGTACGACACTCTCTATTAATGTCAACACCTTTTCTCTGATGTTATTTGAAAATTCTTTAATATCAACATACATTTGAGACGAATCAGATATTTGATAACTTACTATTCTTCCTGCGAATGTGGATACACTTCTTCTTACACCATCGTCAACTATTACAAACGCTTTATTTCGATGCGTGGCACTACGAATATGTGCAGTATAACAATTCTTCTCCACGTATACATCACAGATTTCACATTTCCATAAGTCTGGATTGTTATCACTGATTTTTATTCTCTTGCCTTTGCAAGAACTTAACATGTGTCGATTTCTGTTATCTCCACGAGAAAATTGTTTACCACAATACTCACAATCAAACATCTTAGGTTCTTTAAATGAACACTTTGAAATGAACTGCTGCAATGAACTGTTGCTGGCATACACCAACTGTCTCTTTATAAACCTCTTATCGGTAAACCTCCGCTTTAGCACGATTTCGAGTGTGGGGACCTCCTCAAGCTTACTTTTAACTGTAGAACCAACTTCTGTACTACATCTACTATCCTCCGCAAATTTATTTATATGTACTTATAGAACCTACTGCTGCTTATTAAAAGTAAATGTAACATGTTCTGATTATATTTATTTATCAAATCTTCAACTCCATCGCTGTACTACTACTACTGTATTTAACTAACACTAATAACAAAATAAATAAACACTAATAATTGGTCATCTTAATTATTTTCAAAATCACTGATATTATCTAGTTCTGCTAGAAGTATCACTGTCTCTATTTCAAAAATATCGTCGAAAATTACTTCATCATCATCATCGAAAATTACTTCATCATCATCATTATTTTCTTCATTATCATTATTTTCTTCATTATTACTTTCTTCTTCTTCCTCACTTTCCTCATCTTCACCAATACTTTCCAAAATGTGTTGTATTATTTCATCTTCTTCCTCTTCTGTTAACTCACTCACAGAAAAAATATATTTTCTATGTAATAGTTCCATAATACTGTTAAGGATTACACTATTTGCGAATACGTTCTCCACGTTTCTTAAATAGCACCTTAAACTCCCTCCACTTGTCGTACCCTTCACCTTGTTGTGCCATTGACCTTGCCGTGCCCTTGAACTTGCCGTAACCTTGACCTTGTCGTGACCTTGACTTTGTCGCGCCCTTGACCATGTGATATCCTTGACCTTGATATAACCTTGATGACCTTTATATAACCTTGATATGACCTTGATATAACCTTGATATGACCTTGATATGACCTTGTTATGACCTTGACATTGCCGATTCTAGCACATCTTCATGTAGAACCTCCTCATTGCCCTTGGTCTGTGCCACATGCAGGTCAAGGGCAATGAGGAGGTTCAACATGAGGAGGTGCTAGAATCGGCTATGTCCCTCTACTGCAGTTCTAAGCTTGACTTCAAGTTTGTCTGGTATTCACCTTCTGCGCATTTATAATCATTTTGTTTCAGATGTTTTGATTTTACGTGCACTTTTAAGTCTGACTTCAAGTTTGTCTGGTATTCACACTCTGCGCATTTATAATCATTTTGTTTCAGATGTTTTGTTTTTACGTGCACTTCTAAGTTTGATTTGTTGTTTGTCTGGTATTCACACTCTGTGCATTTGTAATCCTTTTGTTTCAGATGTTTTGTTTTTATGTGCAGTTCTAAGCTTGACTTGTAGTTTGTCTGGTATTCACATTCTGCGCATTTATAATCATTTTCTGTCAGATGTTTTGATTTTACGTGCACTTCTAAGTTTGACTTGTAGTTTGTCTGGTATTCACATTCTGCGCATTTATAATCATTTTCTGTCAGATGTTTTGATTTTACGTGCACTTTTAAGTTTGACTTCAAGTTTGTCTGGTATTCACACTCTGCGCATTTATAATCATTTTGTTTCAGATGTTTTGTTTTTATGTGCGCTTCTAAGCTTGACTTGTAGTTTGTCTGGTGTTCACACTCTGTGCATTTATAATCATTTTGTTTCAGATGTTTTGTTTTTATGTGCAGTTCTAAGCTTGACTTGTAGTTTGTCTGGTATTCACACTCTGTTAGTGCTGTTGATATCCGATAAAATTAAGATCCGGATATCCGGATCTAAAACTATCCGGATCCATTATCCGGATCTAATATCCGGACTCATTATCCGGATCTAATATCCGGATCCATTATCCGATACTTTCCTATCTCGTATCTTTATTATTGTCAAGATCTATTCGCTTTCATTTGTGTATGTAAGTATATATCGCAGTGTTATTCAAATGTTATTTAAAAAATTATAGTGCTATTTTAAAGAAGTAATTCTTGCCTGGCCGTTTTATTTAACATTTTTCGTTGAATACAATAGTATTCATTTCATACGGTTAAAATTTAGTAAAAAATTCCTTGCTAAGATCGTAGAGAAATTGGGTTTTTTTTATAACCATTTTGTTTGAATGAGGTCACCTGATACAATTCACTTTTCATTTTTTTTCTTTGGCTTATCATTTTTTCTGAGCTATTTATATTTAATATAACAACTACTTCAATAACTATGCTTTACCTACCACATTATTAACCCTACATTCGTGATTGCAATTTCAACAGTCTTCTGTGATTTTATTTTTCATTCGTGTATTATGTAATCGCATGTTCATTATATAAATAATCATTAATTTGTTTAAAAACAATAAGGATTTCCTAAACTACCTATATGACAAACTTTAAAAACGCTTGCTTACATTAGTGGACAACTAAAATCCCTGAAATTACCACAGAATGAATCCATATTTCTGTATACCTGTACCTGTTTTAGATATATTTCTTAAATATTAAATATTCACATCTGCAAAAATACACACGACAATAAGTAATTTTAAAATTACTTTATTGGGAGCAGTAAATAATTGAAAATAAAACATTTCACAAAAATGAAATCTAAAGAACAAACAAAGAGGTACTCTCTCTCTCTCTCTCTCTCTCTCTCTCTCCCCTCTCTCTCTCTCTCTCTCTTCAGAATTCATACTTTAGTAAAGAAGTCATCTAATATTGTGTCTCATTTTCACCATTCCAGTAAAGCTACCACTGCCTTGCAAAATAAGCAACAGCAATTGGAATTACCACAAAAAAAAAACTGAAACAGTATGTTAAAACTCGTTGGAATTCGGTTTATACAATGTTCCAATGCCTTTTGGAACAACGCCCGGAAATAATAGGAGCTGTCTCTGATAGATCCGTTACTACCTTACAGGTGGCAGGTCACTTATCAACAAGTGACGAAGATTGGCTTTTAATTGAAGAAATTTTAAAGGTTCTAAAACCATTTGAGGTTGTAACTACACTATTATCGTGGGCAAAAGATTCTACGCTATCGATGACATATCCTTTAATAAAATCGCTAAGGAACAATTTCTTAACAGACGTTGAAACCGATTCTTCAGTACTCCATGTGTTTAAACTTTGTTTAAAGGACGAATTTGCCACAAGCTGGAGAAAAGATATAATTTGCAACATTTGTAGTTTTTTAGATCCTCGCTATAAAGCATATTTAAGTGAATCGCAACAGGATGAAGTTCGGAAAATTATATCGACAGAACTAGCAAATCTCCAACCTGGAACAGATATAAATCCACCAACCTCGTCGAATAGCGAGGTCTTTAATTATCTATTCCCAGATGAATCCCTGTTATCAGAAGAAACATCGGAAATAGATAAATATATGCGAGAGGACCCAATTGCAAAAAGCGCATTCGTATTTGAATGGTGGAAGAAAAATGAAAATAAATATCCAGTACTAAATCAATTAGCTCGAAAGTATTTGACGATTCCTGCTACATCAGTACCTTCGCAAAGGATATTTTCGTCAGCTGGTGATTTGATTAGGGCAAAGAGAAGTTGTCTTTCTTCAAAGAATATAAATATGTTGGTGTTTATATATAATAATTTAAAAAGTAATATTGTTTAAATTGGGCGTACCTATTTGTTGTTTAGTTTTCCTTTTCATAAAATGTTATTTTATTTTCAATTATTTAATTAAATAATTTTGAAACCACTTATTGTAGTGTATTTTTGCAGATGTGAATATTTAAGAAATATATCACAAAAAAATATACAGAATATTGAATAGATTTGGCAGATACATGGTGAAACTCCATATTTATATAATAAATATAATAAATTAAACAAAGAACTAAAAAGTTTCACTAAATTTATAGTAAACTACTACAATTGTTTCACCACACAGTGGCTACTTCAGGTAGAAAATATACACAAGTTACATGGCAAAATACACGTCAACAATAAGACAACGATGTTGTCTTATTATTTGTTATTGTTGTATATCTGTATTAAATATACAGATATATGCATATACATATTGTATAAATTTCTGGCAATTTCAGGGATTTTAACTGTACACTGATGTAAGCAAGTGTTTTTAAAGTTTGTCATATAGGTAGTTTAGCAAATTCTTATTATTTTTTAAACAAATTGATATATTGCAATGAATGTGGGATTCATAAAGGCGAAGTTATTCTATGTTTTATTTTTCATTCATTGTGCAATACCACAAGGTAACAGTAAGAAGTGCTAATTATTTATATAATATTAATACAGAAAAGATTTTTTTTCTATACTTGAAGTAGTTATATTAAAGATAGGTAACCCAGAAAAAATTATAAGCGAGGGCAAAAAAATAGAAAGGTGAATGCATGAGCTGACTTCATTCAAACAAAATGGTTGTGAAAAATTCGCAATTCTTCTACGAACATGCAAAGGAAGTCTTAATAAATCGTAATCGTTTGAGATAAATACAATAAGCGAAAATGTTAAGTCAAACTGCCAGGCAGTTACCTCTTTAAAATAGCACTATAATTTACTACTATAATTTATTAAATATCATTTGGATAACGCTTGCCGTATACACTTATCTACAATATCTACACACTAATGATTGCGAATAAATCTTGATAATCATTATCATTATTAATAATAAAGATACGGAATATATTATTCTCAACTAGAACGTTATTAAATTTATATTACATTTCATTAAAACATACACAGCAGTGTAAACTAGATTTATAAATTTGAATACATATACATACATTCATACCGTTGTCTCTAAGATTATATAGCAAGACCTACTTCAAAATAGCACATACGGAACCGAACTATAGGATAGTAAATCTAGAAGAGAAGCGTTTGACAATGAATTCCCATCCAGAGAATTTGATAACACACTTGGGTCTGAAAACCAGATATTGAATCCGATATTTGAATAGGGAATCCGGATAGTATATCCGAATATTGGATCCGGAATCCTAGGATCCGGATAGTGGATCCGGATAACAACAAGATCCGGATAGTAAATTATCCGGATCCGGATAACAGCACTACACTCTGTGCATTTATAATAATTTTGTTTCAGATGTTTTGTTTTTATGTGCAGTTCTAAGCTTGACTTGTAGTTTGTCTCGTATTCACCTTCTGCGCATTTATAATCATTTAGTTTCAGATGTTTTGTTTTTACGTGCACTTCTAAGTTTGATTTGTTTGTCTGGTATTCACACTCTGCGCATTTATAATCATTTTGTTTCAGAAGTTTTGTTTTTATGTGCGCTTCTAAGCTTATACTTGGAGTTTGTCTGGTATTCACATTCTGCGCATTTATAATCATTTTCTGTCAGATGTTTTGATTTTACGTGCACTTTTAAGTTTGACTTGTTGTTTGTCTGGTATTCACACTCTGCGCATTTATAATCATTTTCTTTGAGATGTTTTGTTTTTATGTGCACTTCTAAGTTTGACTTCTTGTTTGTCTGGTATTCACACTCTGCGCATTTATAATCATTTTGTTTCAGATGTTTTGATTTTACGTGCCCTTTTAAGTTTGATTTCAAGTTTGTCTGGTATTCACATTCTGCGCATTTATAATCATTTTCTGTCAGATGTTTTGATTTTAGGTGCACTTTTAAGTTTGACTTGTTGTTTGTCTGGTATTCACATTCTGCACATTTACAATCATTTTGTTTCAGATGTTTTGATTTTACGTGCCCTTTTAAGTTTGATTTCAAGTTTGTCTGGTATTCACACTCTGCGCATTTATAATCATTTTGTTTCAGATGTTTAGTTTTTACGTGCACTTCTAAGCATGACTTGTAGTTTGTCTGGTATTCACACTCTGTGCATTTATAATCATTTTGTTTCAGATGTTTTGTTTTTACGTGCACTTCTAAGTTTGATTTGTTTGTCTGGTATTCACATTCTGTGCATTTATAATCATTTTGTTTCAGATGTTTCCTTTTTATGTGCAGTTCTAAGCTTGATTTGTAGTTTGTCTGGTATTCACACTCTGTGCATTTATAATCATTTTGTTTCAGATGTTTTGATTTTATGTGCACTTTTAAGTTTGACTTCAAGTTTGTCTGGTATTCACACACTGCGCATTTATAATCATTTTGTTTCAGATGTTTTCTTTTTATGTGCAGTTCTAAGCTTGATTTGTAGATTGTCTGGTATTCACACTCTGTGCATTTATAATCATTTTGTTTCAGATGTTTTGTTTTTATGTGCACTTCTAAGCTTGACTTGTAGTTTGTCTGGTATTCACACTCTGTGCATTTATAATCATTTTGTTTCAGATGTTTTGTTTTTACGTGCACTACTAAGTTTGACTTCTTGTTTGTCTGGTATTCACACTCTGCGCATTTATAATCATTTTGTTTCAGATGTTTTGTTTTTATGTGCACTTCTAAGCTTGACTTGTAGTTTGTCTGGTATTCACACTCTGTGCATTTATAATCATTTTGTTTCAGATGTTTTGTTTTTATGTGCACTTCTAAGCTTGACTTGTAGTTTGTCTGGTATTCACACTCTGTGCATTTATAATCATTTTGTTTCAGATGTTTTGTTTTTAGGTGCACTACTAAGTTTGACTTTTTGTTTGTCTGGTATTCACACTCTGCGCATTTATAATCATTTTGTTTCAGATGTTTTGTTTTTATGTGCACTTCTAAGCTTGACTTGTAGTTTGTCTGGTATTCACACTCTGTGCATTTATAATCATTTTGTTTCAGATGTTTTGTTTTTACGTGCACTACTAAGTTTGACTTCTTGTTTGTCTGGTATTCACACTCTGTGCATTTATAATCATTTTGTTTCAGATGTTTTGTTTTTACGTGCACTACTAAGTTTGACTTTTTGTTTGTCTGGTATTCACACTCTGTGCATTTATAATCATTTTGTTTCAGATGTTTCGATTTAACGTGCACTTTTAAGTTTGACTTCAAGTTTGTCTGGTATTCACACTCTGTGCATTTATAATCATTTTCTTTCAGATGTTTCGATTTAACGTGCACTTTTAAGTTTGACTTGTAGCTTGTCTTAAATTCACACACTGCGCATTTATAATCATTTTGCTTCAGATGTTTTGTTTTTATGTGCAATTCTAAGCTTGACTTCAAGTTTGTCTGGTATTCACACTCTGTGCATTTAAAATCATTTTGTTTTAGATGGTTTGTTTTTACGTGCACTTCTAAGCTTGACTTGTAGTTTGTCTGGTATTCACATTCTGTGCATTTATAATCATTTTGTTTCAGATGTTTTGTTTTTACGTGCACTTCTAAGTTTGACTTGTTGTTTGTCTGGTATTCACACTCTGCACATTTATAATCATTTTTTTTCAGATGTTTAGTTTTTACGTGCACTTCTAAGCATGACTTGTAGTTTGTCTGGTATTCACACTCTGTACATTTATAATCATTTTGTTTCAGATGTTTAGTTTTTATGTGCACTTCTAAGCATGACTTGTAGTTTGTCTGGTATTCACACTCTGTGCATTTATAATCATTTTGTTTCAGATGTTTTGTTTTTACGTGCACTTTTAAGTTTGACTTCAAGTTTGTCTGGTATTCACACTCTGTGCATTTATAATCATTTTGTTTCAGATGTTTTGTTTTTACGTGCACTTCTAAGTTTGACTTGTTGTTTGTCTGGTATTCACACTCTGCACATTTATAATCATTTTGTTTCAGATGTTTAGTTTTTACGTGCACTTCTAAGCATGACTTGTAGTTTGTCTGGAATTCACACTCTGCACATTTATGATCATATTGTTTCAGATGTTTAGTTTTTACGTGCACTTCTAAGCATGACTTGTAGTTTGTCTGGTATTCACACTCTGTGCATTTATTATCATTTTGTTCCAGATGTTTTGTTTTTATGTGCAGTTCTAAGTTTGACTTGTAGTTTGTCTGGTATTCACACTCTGCGCATTTATAATCATTTTGTTTCAGATGTTTTGTTTTTATGTGCAGTTTCAAGCATGACTTGTAGTTTGTCTGGTATTCACACTCTGCACATTTATATTCATTTTGTTTCAGATGTTTTGTTTTTGTGTGGGCTTGTAAATGCGGCTTGTAGTTTGTCTGGTGTTCACACTCTACACATTTATAATATTTTTGTTTAAGATGTTTTGTTTTTACGTGTCTTTCCAAGGCTGACTTGTAGTTTGTCTTGAATTCGCACTTCATGCATTTATAATCAGCTTCCATCGTGAGATGTTTCATTTTCATATGCATTTCTAAATATGCTCTGTAATATGTCTTAAACTCGCAATTTGCGCATTTATATTTGCCTCTGTTCAGATGTTTTACTTTTATAAGTGACTTTAAGTGACATTTGTCTCTATTTTGAAATTTGTGTTTCGAGGATTGACAATGTTTTTGACCATCATGAGAATGTAGAGATTTTCCTTTTATATTTTTAATATTAGCTTTGAAATAGTCACATTTAGAGTATTTTTCGAACTCTCTGCCTTCATTCTCGGCATGATTTTTTTCTACGTGCATCTTCAGAAATCCCCTCGTCTTGTATCTTCTGTCACAAATTCCACATTTGTACATTTTCATCTCGTAATGTTTGTTAGTGTGGTGTCTGAAGTCGGCGCTGTACACTGTTCTGAACTTGCATTGCGTGCATTTGTACATTCCACGTTTCCATCTTTTGGGTTTGCTTCTTATAGATGATCGCCTTTCTACTTCTAGCTTGTCCTCTTCTGATGGAAGTGCGTAGTATCTGAAAGTAAATTAATCCGAATTATAGTTTAAAACCTCTAAAATACAGTAACATGTCAAATGTCAATCATTTATTATGTCCACATGCAGTCGTGAGCCTGGGTGTTACCCGCCCTTATAAAAAACAATTTGATGATTTTCCTGAACCATGTCCAAGATCAAACAGAGTGGGCAATTTCTTAAATTTCTGCAACTGTGTACAAATTAATGATGTTTACAATTGCAATGGTCGTCTATTGGATTTGGTAATTTTCTCTGAAGTTTTGGCATCTTCTGCGATACAGAGATGTGACTATAGTCTTGTGGAGGAGGATCGTCATCACCCTTCCATTCTAATTAATATTCCATTGAAGGATATTACTACAAACATTAGGAGACCTAATGGTGTAACATTACAGAGATATAATTTTGTGAAGGCTGATCTTGTACGTTTGTATGATCTTCTCTCTCATGAGATTGGGTCTCCGTTTTGGAACAGAGAGATGTTGACCTGGCATGTAGCGCATTGTACGAAAAATTGGAATTCTTTTTTCTATGACAATTCCGAAAACTAAAACAAAACGCCAAAAGTATCCCGTTTGGTATTCTCCGCATACGGTATTATGCATTAAAGCTAAATTGCATGCGAAAAACCAATATCTTCGTCACCCAACAGTTGCATTTGGCGAATGCTGTGAGAACTTCAATTCACAGAGATTTTAAGAATTACGTACATTCTACTGAAACTTCTACAAAACCAGACCCAGCTAAACTTTGGACTTTTATTCGTAGCCGTGAAAGATCTTCTAGACTGCCTGCAACTACGTACTACAATGAAATACAGTGTTCTGATACTAGTTCTATCGCTAATGGTTTCGCAAATTACTTTTCGTCAGTTTTCACATGTAGAAAGCCTTCGAGACTCAATACAAAGAATATATATCCCCACAGAACTGAACTTTGGAATGAAACTCATTTCTTAAATCTCTCAAAAAGCTTAAGAAAGATTATGTGACTGGGGTTGTCAGAATACCAGCATTTCTACCGAAGGATTGCAGAACGGCTTTGAGTGTACTACTGTTTCACATATATAATCTAATATTGTCAAGTGGATGTTTCCTTGATCAGTGGAAGCTGAATAAAATAACGCCCGTCTTTAAGAGTGGGAATAAAAATGACATAAACTCTTACCGACCGATTTCTTTAATTAATCATTTTTCGAAGGTCTTCGAAATAATCCTCGCTGATCTTGGCTACAGTGAAATAGTGTCACAATTATCGGATTCGCAACACGGATTTGTAAGAGGCAGATCTACAACAACTAATTTAATGATGGTAACCCAATATATAGCAAATAAACTTGATCAACGCTTGCAACTGAATGTTGTATACACTGATCTAGGAAAAGTATTCGACAAAGTTCCCCATCACGTTTTAATCTCTAAATTAAAAAATTTCAGTATTAGTCCCAATTATGTCAAGGTTATTTCCAGCTATTTAACGGATCGATCTAATTTTGTTGAATGTGAGGGCACTAGATGGCATAGATTTCCTGCGACGCGTAGAGTTCCAAAGGTAATCGTTTGATTATGGTTCATGCTTGTGAAAGAATGGGTTTTCTTCTATTTAAATCAGGTATATTACACATAATAATTGCACGTAATATTACACAGTCATTGCTTTACAACAATATATGAAAACACAGAATTAAATTTATCGCAGTTGTTAAAATTATTTTATTATTTCCATTGGTTTTATAGATACAAAATCTGGGGATTGCCATGATGAAATGAATTCAACAAACTTTTTCACTTGGGTCAATAAGCAGTTTCAGACTGCCTAATTTTCCACCAAGAAGTGTACTGGTAATCAATAACGCCTCATATCACAATGTCAAAATCGAACGTGATCCAACATCATCCTCCAAAAAGGCAGAAATGATAGAGTGTCTTGTAGCAAGAAATATAGTGTTTGATGTGAAGTGGACAAAGCTGGAGTTATATGAATTAATAAAGAAAAATAAAAGTGAAAATCCAAGATATAAACAGGATACACTATTATGGGGCCCATAAACTTAATATATTGAGGTTACCTCCTTATCACCCGGAGTTAAATCCAATCGAAAAGATATGGGCGATTGTAAAGAATTGGACTGGAACCAGAAATGCCACTTTTAAGTTAGCAGACGTCGAAAATTTGGCCAGAGAAAAATTCGCATCTCTAAATGTAGAAGTGGGCATCTGATTATAGCCACGTAGATAAAGTTGTTGAAAATTATTTACAAACAGAGCATTTCTTAGATGATGTAACAAATAATCTAGTTTTTACAGATAATACAGAAGAAGCTGATAATGAAGAAGATAGTTATAACGATAATGACCCTGACATTGAAGATGATGATGCTGTTCAACCACTGCCAGATGTAAAATAAAATGCTAGGATTAAACAGTAACAAATGGACATGCGGCATTTGATGTTCTATTATTTTTCTTAAATCTATTGCAAAATTTCAAATTTAAAAAGTAGAACAATTTGTTACTTTTTTATATCACATATATATACTGGTATTAACATACATGTATTACACTCTTTTTGTTTTTATTAAATATGTATTGTAATATTACTTGGCAAAAATAAAATTTTCTAAATAATTTCATCTTACAGATGTTAACTTGTATTAATTATAACTAGAGCAGAACAATTTCCGTGCGCCGATATGAGGATGATTGTATTGCATCAGAACTAATAAAACGCATTCAGTATGTGTTTGGTACTTGCTTAGACTGCATGTAAGTGTAAGCATGCGTAATAAAATGTCGTCGACACATAAATCGAGAAAACAACCGTTGTCAGACGAAGTGAATAAGTTTATTATGGATTTCCCGGACTTAATATACGATGGCTCAAAAATTAAATGTTTAGTGTGCAATACATATCTAATGTGTTGGTCAAAAACACATTGTAAAGATCACGTAACCAGTTCGAAGCACAATAATAACAAAATTAATCGTCAACAGTTTATACATGAACTATGTGTAACTATGATTGTCTCTACACTGCCGTTTACCTAATTAAGTAATGATTCATTTACTTCATTTTGGAATAAATACGCGAATCAAACATTACCGAGCACAACAACGTTACGAAGGAATTTACCATCGGTGCGTAAACAGGTTGAAAATAAAATCAAAGCCGAACTGAAAAATAAAAAACTGTGGTTATGTGTGGACGAAACAACTGACAGCAAAAAACAATATGTAGTTAATGTGATGGCGCGTAATATGGAATGGAACCACATCAACCAACGTCTCCAATTTTATTAGCATCCAGACGACTAGAACAATGTAATGCCGAAAAAATTTCAGAGGTGCTATTAGATACTTTGGAAAAATTTAAACTTTCGAAAGACCAAGTATGTATTAATGTTTATGACCGATGGTGCCGCAACCATGTGTTCTGTAGGCCGGTCTCTTAGAAAATATTGTCCTACCTTGTTACATATTACTTATAAAACTCCATGCTCTACACCTTGTGGCAGAACAGGTTCGTAGATGTTATCCAGAGGTAGATGCTTTAATATCGAGTACAAAGGCAGTATTCCTGAAATCTCCAAAACGCATTCGGAAATTGCACGAATTGTGCCCCATACCCATTCGATCCGAAAGAAAGTGCAGCTATCAATACAAGCCAGAAAAAATTTCAAGATGCCCAGATTAAAATGGATTTACAAAGTATTCGTGAGAACTACTTGGGACTAGAAGAAGCAATAACAAAATTAGAAAATTCGTCGCTGTCGTTAGAGGAATCACTGCAAATCGTTAAAAATGTTCACGTACAACTGTGTGCTGTATAAGACGCAAAAAGTGAAAGTGTTCTAATTAAATTTGAAAGTGTTTTAGACAGAAATGCAGATTTTGACACCTTAACACGTATTTGTGAGGGCACGTCTACAGATGCGTTAAGTTGCTTAAAAAAAGTATTTTGATTATGCGAATATAACATCACTAGATGTAGAACGCTCGTTTTCCGAATATAAACATATTTTTTCCTCACGGCGGACATGTTTTTCAGAAATAACCTTAGGAACGCACCTGATGTTGAAAATATACAATCGAGTTTCTCCAGTTTGTCAATCCTTGGAAGACGCTTAAAACGGTAAGTGTTTTTTTAAATCCTCTGTCGTGCACACAATCACTGATTTCATACATTTTCCATTTTATTTATAGGTACATACAACGCCAACGCTGCTATAATATGTACTATTCTTATTTTTTCGTGTGTTTATGCATATTGCTTTAATAGCAGAAAACCAAATGTATATTTAATTATTTCTAATAACATATGATCATATATTTCTACCCTCTAGAAGGCAATGACAATTTTTCTTTTTTAAACTTAAGTTGGTACCATAATTTAAGTTAACTTATTGTGCAGCGTGTGTGTGATATAGGTTATTTTATACTGATGACAGATTAGGTTTTGTCATTTTGACAAATAATTACATACAAACGTTTCAGTTGAAAAAATAAAAAGTTTAATAATAAAAACAGCTACAATAAATGTTCAAAGTGAGCTCCTTCATTTTCTATGCATAGCCCAACTCTTCGTCTCATATTATTGAAGGCATTCCTTAAATTATGTGGTGTAATTTCCTCACAGACATTTCGGATAGCATTAGTAAGTTCTTCAATTGTATGTGGACGATTCGTAAATACTCTATTTTTTAGATGTGGATAAATGAAATAGTCCATAATTGTTAAATCCGGAGATCGTGGTGGAAAGTCTACTATTCGATTATCAAAGAATTCATGCAATAATTCCATCGTTTCTCTTGTCTTATAGGGTGTTGCATTATCTTGCTGGAAATATCCCGCGCGGAGCTCATCATCATGTAATTGATTTACAAATGGTAGCAATAAATTATTACGATATCGTTCTGCATTTATCGTATTATTAAAGAATATTGGACCAATAATCCGTCTACGAGAAACAGCAAGCCAAACGCCTATTTTTTGTGAATGCAAGGGTGTTTCAAGAATTTCATGTGGATTTTCACTAGACCAGATGCGCATTGTTTGTTTATTTATATATCCTGATAAATGAAACCATGCTTCATCGGACCAGAAGGATTTGTCAAGAACGTCATCGTTATTAATCGTACCTAAGAACCACTGACAGTAATTAACTCTGGTTACATGATCGATTGTAAAAGCTCTTGTACGCAATGAAATTTGTATGGAAATTTTTGTAAGTCTTTTTTAAGGATTCTCTGGCAGGTCCCATATGACAGTTGTGTTTGTTGTGAAAGCTTACGAATCGATTTCTTAGGTGATTGATTTATTCGTCCCTCAACATCTGCTATATTTTCAACTGTCCGCTTTAGTGGTCTACCAGCACCTGGTTTTCGAGACACAGACCCTGTTTCACGGAATTTAACCACTGACTTTTGAATTAATTGCCGCAAACTGTAATATGTTGTTGGAAAATTTGGAAATTCTGCCCGAAATTCTTCTATACAAGGCTGCAAGGAGTGTACGACCATTCTCCATTTTCTAATTTTACACCATTTCTAAAGTATGATTCGATCAGAAAAACTTTGTGATTTATTGTAAACATTTTTAAGTGTCAATTAATAAATACATTAATGACAGATGAGTTTTATTTATCAGAACATACACATAATGACAGATGTATTTTATTTGCCACTACCAACACGATATTTTCAAGAAATAATTTCATGGCTTGCTAGAGGGTAAATATAAATGATCATATTGTAGAATAAATGTCTCTACTTCTATACTTATATCGGTAACAAGCTCATGTTGAGCCCCTATTCTATCGCATATTCTAATATATTATGAATTACACTCCCATACCGGCGCTCATGGCGCGCACGGAAATTGGTCTGCTCTAATTATAACAATATACTCCCTAGACAACATGAAATATTTATATGTATCTTTATTGTAGCTTGGAATAAGCCAATATCTATTTAAAATTATAATAATTCTGATTTGACAAATGTAAAATAAACTTTAACTGCTATGCTGAATTCAATATAATTCTCTAAAATAAGAAAGTTTATGAAGCGACAAATTTATTGAGTTAATTTTATTTAAATTATATTAGCAGCAATATTCATAAAGAGATTGATTTAAAGATTCACATTAATACTTCTGTAAATGACAATTTACTTCTCCAATATCAATTAAATCATTAGAAATATTGCAGTTTTACGAAAAAAGATAATTTTCACAATTAAAGTTTTTCAAAAATCACCCCTAATACCTCTGCCCTCTAAATCACCTACGCTCCTGGCACTTGCTCCTGGCTCCTGGCGCAGCTTTGTGATGACGTATGTGCTATTCTCTAAATGTTTTTACTATACCAGTGCAAGGAGTGAGGAAGTTGGTAAGAAATTGTTTGGATGGTTTATAGGTGAGGCTATTTAAGATACTGGCTATAGGATATCGGAGAACGTTTGGTCTGTGAGAATTGAATAGATCAGATACCGCGGACCGCGGGCCGCATGCGGCCCACTGTCGATATTTATGCGGCCCGCCAACGAATTTCAAAAATTGTTCGAAAAACTACAAAAGTAGGTAAAAATCCATTCAAATCAATATTTCTTAACTTTTTATTTTATTCTAACTTTTGTAATTGTTAGTAAGATATGTATCTTTAAGTACCTACTACTTTCTTGTTCAGGTTTACTACGTATGTCAGGTATGCTCCTCGTCGTTCCAAGCATATTGTTACGAGACTAGAAATCTGTCGAACCAACTAGATTACTCGAAGATTCGCGAAACACGTCGGTATTATCCCCGAACAATGTGGTAGGTTCTCGATGTTAGGTAACTCGTATAAATACAACGCATCGCCCGCTATCGGGGCAGTTAAGTTTTAACTACGGACAAGCGAACGTTATATTGTTTGAATTGTAATCTATGAAGAATAAATGTTTCGTTGTTCGAACTTGGCATCTACCTACCTAACAATATAATATCAATTTTGATATGGATAAACCAGGCCCCAGTAAAAAAACGTAGTCGTAAGGTTGAAGATGAAAATCGACAGTTTCAAGATATTTGGACCGAAAAATACTTTTTTATTTCATCGCATAACAAAAGTGTCTGTTTAATATGCAAGAGTAGTGTTTCTATTCCGAAGGAATATAATGTGAAAAGGCATTATGAAACCCAGCATCATACTTTTACCAAATTAACCGGCGAAAATCGAACGCAAAACAATTCCACTTTACAAAGGGAACTAATAGGCCAATTCATAACCAATTCAAGATGCTGAAACAGCTACTGAAGTTAGCTTTGAAATATCTCGAATAACAGCGAAAACTTGTCGGCCTTTTAAAGATGGTGAGTTTGTTAAGCAAGTGTTTAGATATCGCCGCAAAAAAATATAGAAGAGCAATTAGCTACGAAATCGAAAAGTTTTGAGTATTTTTCTATAGCACTCGATGAATCTACAGATATAAGTTCCACTGCTCAACTCTTAATATTTTTACGAGGTGTAACGCAAAATTTTGAAGTGAGTGAAGAACTGATTGGTACGAGTTCTTTGACAAGTCAAACGAAGGGGAGTGACATGCTCAAAGCTCTTCTGGAAAAATGTTCTATAATGGATTTGGATTTAACGAAATTATCTGGAATTACGACTGACGGAGCACCTTCAATGGTTGGAAGTAAATCTGGGATAATAACTATGTTAAAAGAGTATTTACAAACTAAAAACATAGATACCAAGGAATTAATGCAGTTTCATTGCGTTATACATCAAGATACCCTCTGTTCAAAATTATTGGGATTTGAAAATGTAATGAAAGTTGTAGTACCTACTGTAAACTTTATAAAATCACGAGGTCTCAATCACCGACAATTCACATAATTTCTTGAGGATATTGAAAGCGAATATGGTGATCTCCTGTTTTACACTGAAGTAAGGTTAAGTCGTGGGTTGTCACTAGAGCGGTTTCTTAACTTGATTGAAGAAATCAAAATATTTCTGGCGGAAAAGAAAAAGGACGTCTCCGAACTCGACAACCCTGACTGGCTGTCTTAGCGTTTCTTGTAGATATCACAAATCACTTGAATGTCTTAAATACGCGACTCCAAGGCAAAGATCAATTGATTTCGCAGTTATACTCTCATGTTTCGTCCTTTTTCGTCAATGCAAATTGAGTCTTTTCAGGACACAAATCAATTCACCCAATTACAGCGACTTTCCGAACTACAAAAAAATTATGGAGAAATTCAATAAAACTGATGTCAATTTCGCTTATGTTGAAAAAATTGGTATTTTAATACAAGCTTTTCATGATCGTTTTCTAGACTTCAAAAAAGTTAAACCTCTATTAGACATTTTCAGCAATCGTTTCCAACATTTCACCCGAAAATGCACCCGAATCAAAACAGTGGGAATTGATAGACATGCAAAATGATGATAATTTACGAAACAAGTTTAATGATGGTAAGTTACTCAACTTTTGCCGTTGCGTGGACAAAACCGCTTATAAAGAGTTGCGAATAAATGCATTGAAATGAGCAAGCTTATTTGGATCGACGTATATTTGTGAGCAAACGTTTTCAGTGATGAAACTTAACAAAACAATAAATCGAAACCGTCTGGCAAATGAAAATCTGGAAGCAATTTTACGTGTGGCGACAAGTAATGTGGAGCCAAACATAAACAAAATTGTTAGGTCAATGCAATGTCATGCATCAAAATAATAAAACATGAAATATTACATTGTAATGATTAGATTACATTACGATTACATAATTCCCAACAAACATTTTTGAATGTTCTTTTATTTTTATCATTTGTAGTAATTCATACTATTTAAAAATAAAAATATTTGTGTTAATAAGTATTCCTTGTAGTGGCCCGTCCTTGGCTTATAATCTTCTCCAGTGGCCCCTGTTCCCTGTAAGTCTGTGCATCCCTGTTCTAGAGAAACGATCAAATACCTTCGTTTGACTATATTTAAATACCAAATCGTTCAGAGAAAAATGTTATGACGAACATATTTCTCTAAAACTCGTCCGCCTCTACACTAAAAGGCTTCCGTGACAGTCGCTTTTTAAAAAGAAATAACTAATTTACAGATGTTTACAGATACATCACGCAATTCCAACTGGAATCTTGAGGCAAATGCGAACGCACTCCTGTGAAACGCAGCAAATACATACGTTTGTGTGTTTTAAGGCTATAATACACAATCATAGAAATACATGTAAAAATTGAAGCGCTTGACATAATACACGAAAATACTTAGAAATCAAGGATGGCAAAGGAGAATGACATTTTGTTGTTGGGATAGTAAAAAATATAGACAGTACCTGGAGTAACTTGAAACAACACCTCCAATTGGCTTTTTAAATTTATTAAAGACTTATATCTAAACAAAAAGAATGTATCTGATGCAGTACTTCTCTATAATGTAGAAATGCATGTAAAAATTTGACATAAAATTTGATGTAATACACATTCAAGAGCTATTGTTCAATAAATACAGTAATTTATGATCGTGTATTACTCGGTTTAGAAACGTTTTTACTATACTAATGGTAAAAATGAAAATAAACTAGTCTTACCTGGCATTTGTCTCATAACAGTAATCCATGTGGTGCTCCAAATATTCCTTCGCGTCCAAATATATTTCGCAAAATGGACACTGGACAAGCTCTGAAATTAGACACATTATTCGAACAGTCACCTGATATTAGCTGCTTTAGTAAACAGAATGTATACTGTTTGCTAAACTTTCAGCAAAAATTATGGGACGATTCTTTGCACTATTTAAGATTCTCTTGTCATTAGATGATTTCCGGTTTTCTTTCAAAAATACAGGGCGAAAGTTTGGTTATTTATAATTTTATTAATGCAGCCTTAGTAAAATGATGATGTGCTGCTGCTGGGCCTTTTAATGAAGAAGATATGTCCAGAAATAAGTTTGTAACTTTTTCACAATATTCCGATGAGACCGAAACGATATTATTTACAGATACAGCAGGGTAATGCAGATATCTAAAATACCATTAACTTAAACGTAGATTTCGTACGTTGTTGATAACGTTTCAAAACGTGTCAAAATTAATTGCATCTCGTATTTTTATTTGAAAATTGGTGAAGCTCTCAAATATGAATCACTACACGAACGCCGAGATGACCTGATACGCATTTCATGTATGGACTTCTCCATGGAAACTAGTCAGAGTAAAGTGAAAATTACAAAAACTATTAATTTTTAATACTAAAATTATTCATCTAACCTTCAACAGAAAACATTTCATTAATTTCACTATAATACGAGGTGCATTCAAGGTGCACTATGATAGACAGCTTTGTGTTCAGCTAAATATTCTTTCAAACTGAATCCCAAGCAACAAAAAGTGCAAGCAAATACTTTGTCAACATCCTCATTTGCAATGGGAAGAAAATCCATTTTCACATTTTCAAACAGATTATCTACGTATTCTTCACCAAAATACACTGATAGCTCTTCACCCTCCTGAATTCTACAAGTGCTACAATAATATAGCTTGTTTTCATATTGGAAAGGGAATCAATTTTGTTCGTAAATATTTCTGGCAGGATTGATGTACTGCATTCAATTCAGAAGCTCCAATTGATGAACGCACGATATCAGCAGATATCGCTAATGAATGTGTAGCACATCATAACACATCAACACCTTATTTCATATGGCTTGATTATCAGATTGGTCTGAAATTTATATCGACTAAATGGAAATAATGTTGACGATGTTGTACACAATGGTATATATACGTCATCCATACTCAAAATTTCTAAATAATCTGCATAGTAACGGGTCTTTCATTAAGCGCTTCCTATCTTTAAATTTAAATAAAACAAAGTGTGTGTGAGATATCATCGAAATTTTTTATTCGTTTGAAAGACCTATTGTTGCCATTATGTGTGGAATATAACATCGTTCAAATGTCAGCCAAGGCTTCTCTGGGTGGAGCGCATTCGAAATGTCCAATTTTATATGACTCTGGCGCATAAATTAGGCTGAATTTGACCGATGGCATGGGTTATGTTGGCTCTAAGGATCGCTGTGGTTTGTGGATTATTCGCATACACCTGCAACTTAAGAAAACCCCACAAGTAAAAGTCTAACGGGGTCAAATCGCACGATCTCGGTGGCCAGTTCACATCACCTCCACGTGAGATGACCATGCCCTCAAATCGCTCGTGCAGAATATCCAATGTGGCATGAGCTGTGTGGTACGTAGCGCCGTCCTGTTGAAACCACATGTCGTTGGTGTCCAGATCATCCAATTCAGGCCAAAAGAAGTTCGTAATCATCGACCTATAACGCTCGCCGTTGACAGTGATGGCCTGGCCAACGTCGTTCTCAAAGAAATATGGACCGATGACGCCGTCAGCCTAAAATCCACACCAAACAGTTACTTTTTCGGGATGCATTGGACGCTCTTGGATCTCATGTGGATTGGTATCTTCCCAAATTCGACAATTTTGTTTGTTCACGTACCCATTCATCCAGAAATGGGCCTCATTGCTGAAGATTATTTTTCGATGAAAATTAGGGCCAGTTGCCAACTGCTCCAGAGCCCATTCAGCGAACACACGTCGTTGTCTATGGTCGTTTACCTTCAGTTCCTGGGTCAGTTGAATTTTGTACCGGTGCAGGCCCAAGTCGCGACGCAAAATTCGCCAAGTTGTGGTCTGCGAAAGGCCGACTTCTTGTGAGCGACGTGAAATCGACTGCCTCGGATTCTCCTGCGCACTCTCACGGACAGCGGCGATGTTTTCGGCAGATCTTGCGTTTCGTTGACGTACGGGTGTTGGTTGATCGTTTACTGAACCAGTGGACTCAAATTTATCCACCACATTGCGAATAGTCCTCTCGGTAAGACGATTATGGTGACCGTAAAATGGGCGAAGCGCGCGGTACGTTGCCCGAACAGAACACCCATTTTGATAAAACAATTTTATTATTTGCACGTGTTGTTGAATGCTATATCCGTCCATGGTGATTTGGCAAAACAGACTGAATAAATGACAACTAATTTGACAGATGTAGCTTCAACAGGATGACCGTTATCAACTGTCAAAGTTCGGAAGTCCCTGTTGGAAGACACTTTAGTTAGACAGAAAGACAAAGTTAAAAATTTGCAACAAAATCTAAAAATTAGGAAGACTCAAAAATGCTCAAAAAATGCAACCATGTGTGATTCCTTCTTCATTTTCATTCCTAATTACACAAAACGGACCAATTTCAATATTAAATTTGTCATACTTATTATAATTCAAGCACCACCTACTTTGATAGTCTACTGAAAAGCTACAATTACTGTAACTCCATTCAAATTATCAAATGCGAAAATACCATGCACCCTAGAGTTATTACATCGTGCAATCTATAAGAGATATTAAAGTGAAAGCCTTGAGAAATAGTTTGATACAAAAAATATTAATTTTAAAAATTAAAATGATTCATCCTACCTTTAGCAGAAAATATATTGTTAGCTTCGCTATGAGACACAGCCTTGTGTTCAGTTAAATATTCCTTCGAACTGAATCCCAAGCAACAAAAAGTGCAAGCAAATACATTTTCGATATAATTTTTTGTGACAGGAACAAAATTCATTTCCACATTTTTACACAGATTAGCTATGTATTCTTCACCAAAATACACCAATAGCTCTTCACCCTCCTCGATTCTACGAGTACTATAATAATATAGCTTGTCTCGATATTGAATTGGGAATAAATTTTGTTCATAAATATTTCTAGCAGGGTTGATGTACTGCATCCAATTCAGATGCTCCGATTGATCACTGCTAACCACAAACCTTCCTCCTTTTATCTTCAAAGACAGTCTTGCACAATTAAGTCCAGTGAAAGGACCAAATCTTACATTCTCAGGTACAACATTTAAAGAAAAAAGTCCCAAATGTCCAAGTGACTCTCTGGTTTCTAGCATACATTTCGGTAATTCTCTTACTCTCTTGTATGTATTATGACAAGATCTCTTGTTCAAAATATGCACAAGCATTCTACATTTGGTACAATAATCCTGATAGACTTCGTGGCAATGGTTACAAACTGTTAAACAAATTCATTCATTCAATTCAATAAACAGCAATAATAGAATTAGAAATAGAAGTGCTTTAAATGTTGGAATAAATTTCTGATTAATCTATTATATAAGTAAAGATATTGGATTATTAAAATAAACAAATATTCATGGTAAACTAAAATATCTTCAATTTTGTTCATAATATAAAAAACTTAATAATAATCTTAGGTACTTGTATATTTTATTATAAATCAATTATTTATACCACAATAATGGATTAGGATATTTGTTATAAATAAACTACTTAATTTAAAATATCTACAATTACAAATAAAAAATTTTGGGTCTACATTAGAACGAACAAGTACTATGGATGTGGTCAGTGTGAACCGTTATGATAAGAACACAAATGTACTTACATGACAATCCATTACAGAATTCAATTTGGATATCAACAGAAGAAATTTCATCTATTTTAGTATTGTTGCTTACTGTATCATTTACTTCAGATGATACTAGTAAGTCTGCTTTGATGTTGTTTAGCATTTCATATTTTCCTATTTCGTCATACTTCAAGTACTCATCTAATTTAGTATTGCATGTATTAATAGTAGTTTCAGAGACGCATACTTTATTATCTGTATAATATTCATCCAGAAGTTCTTCTTTTACATCATTTGAATTTTTCAAGGTTGTTGCATTATTCACATCAAATTTAATAATTTCTTGAGGCATTTTTAGCTCTGAAGAAAAATTGGAATATACCACTTGTTAGGTTAAGTTCTTATTAGTCCGCAAAACTCCGATCACTCAATAACAAAAATGATGATGATTTCTCTTTTCTGTAATGTATTTGTTATTTTGATATTCATGGGTTGACCATAATGAAAAAACAACTTTTAATTTGTAACGCGCCAAACAAAATGATTATAACCTATTTGTTAGTTTGACACTTTGACCATTGAACTATACAACGATAAATGCATTACAAACAGTAAAGCGTGAGTTACATAACACTTTTTTTCGAACTAGAAACTTCAACAAGTTCTTGTACAAGATTTCATACAAGTTTTAATTTATGCTATATTGAATAGAGGGCACCAAACAATGAATGGGTTACCAACATAAAATAAAAATTTCTGTTTGCTTAATATTATACAGTAAGAATACAAAAAGGTTTAAGTATATCAATACGTTATGCACGTATTACGCATTTGTTACAAATGAAACAGACATGCAATATACATATCTCTAACAGTACACATGGCCAATACACCTCATATTTTCAGCATTTACTTCTGCTTAAGACACGTGTTTCTGCCATCTATAGGCGTCATCAGTCAAGCTAGTGAAGCAATGTATACAAAATAATACAAATCTATTTAAAAAAGAGATTTGTATCTGTATATACATTTAAGCTGAAATCGCCTACAAGACATAGCAAATTTCGTCTTATCAGGTGGCACTATATAATAAGTGACATCTGACGGACGAAAGAGACTATGCCGAAAAAAGGCAACCTCTCCCTTGACCAACTAAGCTGGTACATAAGGGAAAAAATACGTATAGGTGTAGTCCATTAACACGAGCCAGATGGCGGTAAATATACAAAAAGGTTTAAGTATATCAATACGTCATGCACGTATTACGCATTTGTTACAATACGAGGTGTAACAAGGTGTCCATGTGTAGAGTTACAAATATGTATATTGCATGTCTGTTTCATTTGTAACAAATGCGTTATACGTTCATAACGTATTGATATAACGGGTGTTCAGAAACATTCGAAGTCAAAGTAGTCCTTGAAAATATGAAGTCATGTCTGAGATAGATTGATACATTTACTTAATACAATTTTATAGGTTATCAAATTAGTATCAGATACTTAAGTAAAGATATACGATTTTTTGTTCAAAGCTCACTTGACTTCGAATGTTTCTGAACACACGATACTTAAACCTTTTTTGGTGGGTTCATACAGACTTGCTTAACTAGTATTAGTATTAGTCCTAACTTTAGAATTAATCTTAAGAAATATATGACCGTTCAGACATAAATTAGTATTAGTCCTACGCTTGCGCATTGCATCCAAAGAAAAGCGCTCGCAAATGTGAAATTTACGTAAACATAACCATACTTTCTTTGCGTATTGTCGTTCGTTGTGTTACAATATCAATACGAATTCAACATGTCCAAATTAAAAAACGCAGCCTTACTATTTTCCTGTGCTACTTTATTGAGCGCATCAATAATATTGTTAAGCAAATTAAAAAGGAAGAGGCGTTTTAAGACTCGCCCCCCTGAATATAGGAAGAAAAACGGAACGACATTTTGCAACGTTATTTAAAGACATGCAGAATATAGAGCTAGATTTTCAGCAGTTTATAAAATACACGAGAATGTCTCCAGATACTTTCGAGGAACTACATAATATTGTAAAGGCAGATTTACAAAAGACTACCTCAAAAACATTAAACATCTCGCTAATTGTTTGCCATGCATTTTGTACGGCCAATTTATTTTTAAAATTTATATTACGTTTGTCATATAAATGACTAAATTCCCGTACTAACTCTATTAAACGTCCGTCATCAAATTTATCAGTCATTTTCTTTTTGTTCTTTATTTTCAGAATCAATAATTATAAAAATGCGCTTATAACGATATTTAATTCTCAAGAACAAAAACAAATTGGAGGCAATTTCATTAGATTTTAAAACGTTTCAATCAACGCCTGCGCACTATTTTGGTCTTAGTACTAAGAGTTAAAAGTTTAGGAACTTTCAAGGTTACGTCTTAACGCTGTTAAGACTAATACTAATACTAATTCCTGTGTGAACGAGTACTAGGGTAACCAATAGTTTTACTTCTTAAGACTAATACTAATACTAAGTTAGGACTAAGAAAGTCTGTATGAACCCACCATTTGTATATTTACCGCCACCTGGCTCGTGTTAATGGACTACACCTATACGTATTTTTTCCCTTTTGTACCAGCTTAGCTGGTCAAGGGAAAGGTTGCCTTCTTTCGGCATAGTCTCTTTCGTCCGTCAGATGTCACTTATTATATAGTGCCACCTGATAAGACGAAATTTGCTATGTCTTGTAGGCGATTTCAGCTTAAATGTATATACAGATACAAATCTGTTTTTTAAATAGATTTGTATTATTTTGTGTACATTGCTTCACTAGCTTGACTGATGCCGCCTATAGATGGCAGAAGTAAATGCTGAAAATACGAGGTGTATTGTCCATCTTTTCAGTTACAGATATGTATATTGCATGTCTGTTTCATTTGTATACAGTGAGAGCCAAAAAGAATATGTGAGTTGGCAGTACTTTTTTAGAACATTTTTGAGTTTGCGATTGGTAGCAAATCATTTTGAATGTCAAATAACAGTTTTTTCATGCGATCAATGTCGTAGTATTTTTCTGGTTTTTGTTCTCTTTGTTTTATCACGTTTTATTCAAAATTTGTCTATATTCAAAAGAATTACAAGCTGCTATACAGAATGAAGTTGAATATTTAAATAATCATGTGGAAATTTTGCAGAATGTCAGTAACAATATAAAGCGACGAGTTAATTTATGTATTGAACATAATGGATATCATTTTGAACGGTTTGTATAAGCATATATGTGTTGATTTTTTTTTATAATATGCAACATTTATAGAATAATACGAAGTGACAAATGCATTTGTGTATAAAATGTCGCAGATAGTATTTATAACAGTTGTAAGAATATTGAGATGTACTATCGTAAGCAATTGAAAGTAAACGCACTATTATAGCTGCGTAAATTTTACCAAATTGTCAAGCTAATGTCATTTATGTTATGATTAAATGCTGACACTGACACTTCAAAAGTACTGTATACATTAGATAAATTTTGAAATTTCGACATGCCAACATAATAAAGTGTTAACTTTCAATTGCTCACGATAGTACATACGTTTTCATTTTGTATATTTGTAAATTTATTTATAATATATGATGTTTAATAATATACTGGAGTGTTATTTTGTTTAGTTATTCTCTATTTTAGTACAGATTAATCTGTTAGCACTATAGTAATCATTTTGTGGATTTAAGGTTAGAATATATTTAAGTTTGACCAACTATTTCAATCTTTTTGGCTCTCTATGTATATTTGACGTTTAGACGGGTTGTGGTTATTTATTACCTCTTAGAGATACAAAAATATTAATTCGAAAACCGATATATCGGTGCCCATATTTTGTTGCTGAACATTCTGACACAATTTCTATTAATTTTCAGAACAAAACAAACACTACGTAACCTGCAATTATTATGAGTTTTATTTAAAATATATAGTTGGTACAAACGAAATGGTGTTTAATGCGCAAGTCTAGTAGGAAACTTGGATGCAAAGTGGGATCGGATTGGATCTATTAGTAGTTTAGAAACTTTGATGTAACGGGTGTTCAGAAACATTCGAAGTCAAGTGGGCTCTGAACAAAAAATCGTATATCTTTACTTAATTATATCTGATTTGTAATAATTATTAAATGTCAACTGTTGTCTGTCAAAAATCAATCTATCTCAGACATGACTTCATATTTTCAAGGACTACTTTGACTTCGAATGTTTCTGAACACCCGTATTTCTTCTGAACAGAGCCCGGCAACTAATAACAAAAATTTGTCCTAGTGAAATGGAAGATCATTACGTCCTTCTCTAGTAATTGGGCAGTCAATTAAAGATGGCACTGTCCAACGATGACGCATTTACCCACCAAAATTTAAATTTGCTTCTCTAGTTTATTGTCGTATTTATTTTTTATGTTCATACGAAATGTTTATTTTTACATTTTCAGCAATTTCTTCATGTTTAATACATAAAGAAAAAGAACTGAAAATGTATAAACATATCGTACAAACATTTGTATTCTTCTTTAGTGGTACACTTTATTATGTTCAATGAAATAATTGGAATACTTCACATAAAATTTACTTTATTATAACTACTATACAATTCTAAATAACTAAAATAATATACAAGGTGGTCCATAAAGATATTAACTTTTTGAATAGAATTAAAAACAATACAAATTGATCTACTTGAACAAATTTATTTTTAAGGCTTACAAAAATTACGGGAAATTTATTTTTTTTAAATTACGTTATCTAAATGTGCCCCATTTGTGTCCAGGCACTCTTGAAGACGACCTCTCCAATTTTCCATAACGCGGCGGCAAGTTTAGTGCAGTTATGCCTTCGATTTCTTGTCGAATATTGTTCTTTAGTTCCTCCAGAGTGGCAGGGCGGTTGCTGTACACTCTACTTTTGGGATAACCCCATAAAAAAAATCACAGGGACTCAAGTCAGGGCTTCGGGGGGGCCACTCAATATCCCCTCTTTGAGAAATCAGTCTTCCCGGAAAAAGCCCCTGAACGACAGGCAAAGAAAGATTGGAAGTGTGGCTCCGTCCTGTTGGAACCAGGTGTCCTGAGTGTATCCTTCAAATTCTTGAAGAGCAGGAGTGAGGAAAGTTTGAATCATGTCTACATAACGCCGAGAATTTACAGTGACTGTGCGACCTTGTTGGTCTTCGAAAAAAAAGGGCCAATTATTCCGGATGCCGACATTGCAGCCCATACTGTGACCTTCGGACTATGCAAAGGCCTTTCATGTTTCCGTTTAGGGTTTTCACTACTCCAGTAGCGACAATTTTGAGTATTGACGTGGCCATTTAGGTGGAAATGGGACTCATCGGAGAATAAGATGTCGACTGCTGCTGGAATTCGGTTCCTTATTTCGTTAGCAATAAAACTCTATTAGCGGGATCTGTAGCCTTCAGTTCTTGCACTATTTGAACCTTATACGGATGCATGCCTAAATCTTTGTGAAGAATGCGAAGCACCGAGGTTCTCGTCACATTTAAAGCAGCTGCGCGCTTTCGAGTTGATACGGTTGGTTGGTCGCGCACAGACTGACTGACTCACTCTCTCGATGGTCTCAGCGGTTCTCGCCGACCTTGGACGTCCTAAAACGCGCTTATTTAACGTTGAACCAGTTTCCTCAAACTTATTAACCCATTGCTTAATCAGCTGAATGCTTGGACATTGCTGAATATCGTGCAAATTGAAGTGTTGTCGATATCTACGGCGCGCAATGGTGGCAGAATTGTTGTTACGGTAATATTCGCGCACACAAAACGAGCGCTCCTCTCCAGTGTAGCGCTGCATGATGACTAAGTTTCCCAGAGCCGAGCTATCGTTTAAGACCGACCCCACCTCGCACCTCTCTACCTTGCGTATAAAATTTTCTACATCACAAGCAAATATAAACAACTTTTTGGACCACCTTGTACAATAATATAGACCTACGAAAATTAATATCTTTAATATCAATAATGGTATAAAATAGACATATTTTAAAAGTATGTATAATAAAAAAAAAACATATTTTCTTAAATAATTGATGATTTAATGTTTTTAATTTTTTTGTAGTATTTTCGTTCCGTAAATTCCTTACTAACCTTGTGCAGAACCAGGGAAGTCTGTTTGACAAACCATCTATTATTGAGCATCAAATAAAATGATAATGCTGTGTGGAAGACATCCACGAAAAATCTAATTCAATCATTAAGCCAATACCTTTTCTTTTACTGTCCATTCCCTTACTTTTGGAAGATGCTTTGCACAACGAAGTTGAGGAAACAGTAATGATTGTGCACTTGATGATATTCCTGTTGAATAAATAAAATAATTAGATAGATAAAAAAAGAGGAAGAATAATTTACCTTTAAATATATCTTTGATCATTGAAGACTCATTTAAGTTTAATTTTATATATTTTTGATTGTACAGCCTCTTTTTTGTGCATATTAATTTTAGTTTTCAAATGCGCTGCATGTTCTTTCTTTATTGCATTCACAGATGCTTTTCCTTTTTTCTTTCTTTTTACTGTTGATATGCTTGATATATTTGCTTGCTGATGGGTAATAAGTAGGGAACGGACATTCTTACCACATGACTCGGCGTAATTCAATGAAGTATTTGTTAGACTTACCCGGCCATCTGGTCCGCAGCGTTAACAATGCACAAGCCCGCTATTGTATTCGGAGAATATATTCCATTAGACGCAATCGGCAATTGGAAATGTTTATAAACTTCTTGAAAATGTTTATAAACTTCGCTCAGAACATCCCGGCGTAATACAATGAAGATTTTGTGTTTGACTTACTCGGACACCTGCTCTCGCCGCGATAACAATAACAATATAGTCATGTGGTAAGAATGTCCGTTCTCTAGTAATAAGACACAAACTGAATGGCAAATAGGTGTTCTACAGGTACTGTAGGTAAATTGCAATCAATTACCTATGTATTTTCTATTGCTTGCAATGGTAATCTTTGTGGAATATATATTCCTTCTTACAGTTGAGATTCAGAACATTTTGATATTGACATGATTGTTTGTGCTAGATGTAAGGATGGTACAGCTCCAGAGTAAAATGTGTAACACATATTCTTAACTTAAATTCCTAATACTTCCTATGACAAATTTTAAACCCATTACTTCCAAACCAAGTCTTGGATCAAAAACATGGACGCCTAAATATTAGTTGTTTTGTTATATATTCATTATTACTGGCTTTTAAGGATTTCGTGGAAAATAATGTAATTTTTCCACATCTATTATCTCCTTTGCCGCACGCGATATACAAAATTTTGAAGCCATTTTCAAATAATTTATATGCTGAAAGGAAAAAGTACTTGTAGCATAATTAAAAGCGTCAATGAGAGTATTTAACTATTTTTTTTAAGAACTTGTTAATTTTGGGCAAGCAAAGCATTTTTGAGTAAAAAAATATGGCGTGGCGTATGATGAAATTTCTTGTAAATCCAACTTACTTTTTCAACAGCAAAAAAACACTATACCTAGTCCAGATAAAAACTGATCTGGTCAATACTTGGTTGTATAACAAATATTTCAATAACTCAATTCAAATTCCGATATTGTATTATAATTCAGAACGATATGGAACATCTTGTAAGTATCTCTAAACAACGAAAATAACATAACCAATAAAATTTAAATTATAGAACATTTCAAAATTATACTCCGAACTTACACGATTGATAGCTATTAGACACGAAGTTGTACGATTACAGTGCCTTCTTTAAATGACTGCCCAACTGAACGATAAGGATGAAAAGAGTTTCGACAAGTATAGCAAGCGGCAATTAAGTTGGCGCGAGGAGGGGGTGCGCAGAAGCCGTTTTTAAAAACGCCCACCCCCACTACTCAAGCAATTGTCAGAATACATTTGTCATTGACATTTGACGGAACATAATGTCAGAGGTTAGAATTATCTGACATTTGATGTAAAACCAAATACAAATCTCCCCTCTACTTCTAATCCTGCGCGAACTTACCCCTCCTCGCGCCAACTTAATTGGCGTTTGCTATACCTACATCTAGTTTGAAAACTTGTCCAAGTTTCTAGACGAAAAAAGTGTAATGTAACTCACGCTTTAAACAGCCAGGTAAGTATATGCCGTAGGTATATTTACCTGTCCCGGTCGATCACCCATGTATTTTATAGGAATGCGCTATATACTATACATAATTGGAAAAGACGCGGTTCGAAAGGGTTGTAGTGAGGCGAATACTAAATATATACAACCATCAATTGTGATACTATGACTCTTTTGCATTTAATTATTATTATTGTAGCAAATTACAACACAATAATAGATTAAAAATATATGTACTGTCGTGAGCAAAAAAAACGGAAGACTGTTTCTCCGTGGGTTTAAATTGTGACTACTTAAGTGGCTATCTTTACTCATAATAGTAAGCCAGGAATTGTCAAAAATGTTAATAAAAATTACTAAAAACGATAGAGAAAGATTATTTATTAAATTAAAATAATTATTCCACCGTTATTATTAACTGCATCTAATCTTGTAGACATTGAAGCGACAATATTTTGTACAAAATTTGTAGAAATTTGATGCCAAGCATTATGAACAATCTCCCACAATTCTTCCTTGGTAGAAGCTTTATCTCATTAATCCCCATACATTTTCAATGGGATTTAAATAAGGACTGTAGGGCTGGATATCTCAAGTTTAAATTTCATTCTATTGTAACCATTGTGTTACAAGATGAGACAGGAAATTGTGTTGTGCTTATAGCTTCCTTTAATGTTTTGAAAGGGTTGTGCCTAATCTCAGTAACTAATGTTTCGTCTTCCTGCGTATTCCGAAATTATGTTACGTGCCGAATCATTTTCCGATTTAAATTATCCACTTCCCTCCATTTTTTTTTTATATATTCTTGCGGCTGAACTTTTACCAATATTAAATTGAACCGATACACTTCTTAATGATTTCCCATTTTTCAAACTAGTAACAAGTCCAGCTTTATCAGTTTTCGAAAGATGCAGCATTTTCAATTTTGAATTATCAACTATGATATATAATTTGACGTAGAGTTTGAAAGTTAATTAAATGTTAAAATTACAACGCTAAAATACGATAAAAGGAAAAGTTCAATTTATAGTTTGTAGTACTAACGTTTGTTGATGAAACTATCTAATTATAATAAAATTATAAAATCCATAAATTATTAAATAAAATTTCGTGCCTTTTGGCCTTATATCATCTTTTCCATGAATAAAAAAACACCAAGGTAATGACAACTAGTTAGAAAAAAATAGTAAGCCCTCTATGCACCTGCTTCAAATATGTTGCACAGCAGTGTTGCCAACCGTACGGTAATTACCGTACATGTACGGTATTTATAACTAAAATACGGCCCTAATAGCATTACTGTATGCACTTGTACGGTAATTTGCCAATAATTAAGATAATTATATTTTTAATACTAAGGCCCGGTATTTCCACCTCCCCATAAACTCCCAAATAGTTATGAGTCGAATAAACTTATTAGGAACTTTTATTTGCCGAACATCCGAAATGCGTCTTTCCAAGCTTACTTTACTCGTTGAATAGTTATTCGACACATCTACGTACTTTATTACATTAGCGACACTGCTATTTAAAATCAAAGTACCATATGCTACGTACAGGAGGACACGGAGGAGTAAACCGAACATTTAACCAGATCAAAAGGTTTTATTATTGGCCAAAGCTAAAGCACGACATCGAATCATTCGTGAAACGATGTAGTGATTGCCAAAAACACAAGCACTCAATACCCAACAAAGAACCAATCAAGGTAACGACCACATCGTCATACGCTTTCCAAAAGATTTTTGTAGATCTAGTGGGTCCATTGAACCAAGACCACGAGGAAAACAAGTACATCTTGACACTCCAATGCGAACTAACGAAATTCGTGCATCGTTATACTTTAACGTTATTTCCTTTAAAATATGTATCTGTTCATTTATTTTATTGTGCAACTTTACTTCATTGCCTGATACTATATGAATTAAATTCTCTGTTTCGTCCTTATCGTTTTCATTTTCATCTAACGTTCCGAATAACCATTTACTTGCTTTACTTACTGCATTAACTAATCCTCTTTTTGATCTTTTATTATAAGAAATGAACACAGATAATTTTTGTTTTATTTCACTGCTTATTTGTTTAGCATATCCTATTTTATTATTTATAAATATAAATATAAAGAAATGATTTAACTGTGTTGTTAATTGATTTTCTAGGTTATCTAATTCGTTATCTAATTTTTTTAGTAATGATTGAGGGGTTGCTATATTTATGTGATATACAAAGGTATGTTCTGAGGTAATTACTTTAGCTTTTCCTATTTGAACTGGTAAGATAGGATTGTGAATTTCTTTTATTTGTAATGATTCTATATTATGACGTAGAAGAATTATCGTCAGGATTGTCTGGATAATCATCTTCGTTTATTTTTGTATCTGAAACAATACGTTGAGGTTTTAGAGTTTTTATATGATATTGTTTATTCTTTACTTTTATTTTACTGTTACCGGGTAATATTTCGGGGTTTTCTACCTTTTTATATAAAAGTGCAGATTTATTTAGTTTTTTGCTAGAATCTAATTGAGCTTTTTGATAAATTGGAGTCTTTTCATTAAAATCTGGAGTTGTTCTTTTCACGTTACATTTTTCTGTCTTTTGTTGTTTCTCTTTTAATTTATCATGAATTTGAGTTGCAAGTAATTTTAATGTTTCTGCGTGATCATTAATATATTGTGTCGTTCTTTCACTCTCGTTCATTTCAAACGGGTTTTTATAATTTAAATCTACTTTTAAAATTTGAAAGGGTGTATACTCAGTAGTGCTGTGAATACTGTTATTATAAGAGAGTAATGCATAATTCATTAAGTTTGAAATAGGCATTTTCGTTTTTTCATTCTTTAATATTCTAAGGCTTTCGTTTAGACTGGAGTGAAATCTTTCAACAGGGCTATTACTATTTGGATTGAACGGGGTTACATAATGTATTTCAATTTTGTGTAATGCACAAAAATCTTGAATTACTTTGTTTTTGAACTCAGGACCGTTGTCACATGTAATCTTTCTAGGAATATCGTAATGACTAAGGAACATTATTAATTTATCTGCAATTTCCGTTGCAACTAATGACTTTATGTGATAAGCTTGTCCGAATTTTGAAAAGCTATCTATAAGTGATAAAAATGAACATCCATCAAATTTATATGTGTCAATGTATAAATGTTCAAGTGGTCTAGATCCTATTTCTGTTGGTTTGAATACAATTGAATGTGGGTGTCTTTCGTACTTTGCTTTTTGACATATCTCACAAGAGTTTACGTAATTGGTAACGTCTTGATCAATATTTGGCCAATAATAATGATTTTTTATTGCATGGAGGTTTTCATTGATTCCTCTATGATTTGTTTTTGTTTCGTGATAATATTTTATCTTTAATATTTTTTCATCGTTATCCGTTATGTCTGTTAAGATTTTATTTGAAATTATAAATTTAAATGCATTATTTTGAAATAAATTTGCTACAATATCTGAAAATAGTAATTTTAAATTTTCATTTTTAAAGTTTAAACAATACGTTTTGTTAGGTTTTAAATATTCCTTAATTAATTGTATTATTGATTCTTGTTCTCTTTCTAATGGTATCTGCCAAGTTTGTCGTGTTTTATCAAAGACTTTTTCTCGTATACATCTATACTGGGGATACTTACTTGTTGTTATCATAATTTGATTTTTATATAAATTTATCGCTTTCTCTGTGATGGGAATAACTAATATCGGGTTTTCGACATTTGTATGAACAGTTTGATCTGTCATCTTTTCGTTCGCGTTTTCTCCTTTATTTTGATCTATATTAACAGGGGGTACTAACTGAATGTCTTGTAAAATTTTTACTTTACTTTTATTTAACATGATGTTGTCTAATTCTTTATCTATCTCACTGTTGTTTAAGAAATCATTAGGGTCGATGTTATTGATGAGTGATATTAAATCATCTTTCTCTTCGATTGGATGGATTTCTATCCGTGATAAAGCATCTGCATTCGTATTGAGCTTACCTTTCTTGTGTATAATTTCATAATCATACTCTTCTGCATTTAGGTGATTTACTCTTAGTTTATTTACAATATCTTTAGTGGATTCTTTATTCTCATGTTGAATTTGAGGAAGATATTCGGGAAATTCTCCTATGTGATGGCATTCGAAATTTGTTTCATTGAATTTAGTCGCGTATTCACGTAATAAGTCTCGATCTAGTTATACTTTGTGAAATTGATCTTTTATTTACTATTTCAACTTTAACTTGATTATCTTCTATGTTTAATATTCCTGATGGGATATATAAAGTGTCATCATCCGTCGTTATTTTAGGGATTATAATATCACAATTAGGTAAATTTGTGTTTATTTTCTTTATTACCGAACTAAAAGGTGGAATTTCTATTTTCTGTGTGTCAAACTCGGTTCTGTAATATAGTGGTATTTGTATTTTATCATTATATAGTACACGGTTATTTAAATCAAAATTTAATTTCATCTTCCTTAAATCTTTTATTCCTAATATTCCATCGAAATACTCATGAAAAGGGAATAGAACAAATTCTATTTTTCCTGATAATGGTTTAAATTCGTTAAAATAAGGAATTTGCGCTTTATATTGCGATTGATTTGTGCCTGTGCATGTTTGAATTGGTGTATTTGATTTAAAAATTGAATGGGGGTAATGAAATTCTGCTACTGAAGGTCTTAATAATGATGGGTGGCATCCTGTATCAATGAGTAATTTAATAGGTGGATCTTGTATTTTAATAAATGGTAATGAATTTGGGACTAAATTATTTAAATCTATTTGTTGTTTTCCGAGGCTTCTCTCTAAAAATTTACTTTACTCTGTTCGTACATTTCATATTCGTTTTCATTATTGATATTATTTATATAATTTTCGGAATACTGGGAGTGATTCTCCTGGATATACTGTGATTCGTCTAAATAAGGGTAGTTATACATATTGAAATCTGAAAATGACTGTTCTTCATTTGTTTCTTCTTCCGGCATTTCATTTGTTTCGTGTGTATAGTCAATTTCGTTATTAAACATTCCTTCCGCTATGTTACTTTGTCTAGGGACATTTGTTTGAAAGGGCCTATATGAATTTTGCATAAAAGGACGTGTTTGTCTGCTTGAATTTGCTGTAATGCCTGACATTGGTTCTGGCTTATTTTTAGGAATTTGTCCTGTAGGTTTAAAGACGTTTGTTTGTTTACCAAACACTTTTTCTCTTGAGGGAAAATTATGTTTTACAACTCTTGGTTGAATATTACTTATCGGACCTGTTGGTAACTTAGATGCTGATTGTTACGAATTTGATTGATATGAATTAAAATTGGGTCTAGATGTAAAGTTAGTTTGTGGAAAATTTGACTGTCTGTGATTAAATTGAGGTTGTTGAAATTTAGGGTAAAAGTTTGTTACTTTATTGGGTACGTAATTCATATGATGCTGTTTAGGGGGTAACTTATTAGATTGTTGGGGTTTATTTGCATTCATTGATTGTGATTGCAAGCTTTCTAAACGTTGACATGTATAATACTGTTGGTGAACAATAGTACATGCAGCAATATAATTTACAGGTTTTTGCATCTGTAACAGAAATCTACTGGCATAATCCGTATTTATCATTAATATATCTATCGCGTCTTTATCTAATTGTTCTAATAAGTAAAGTTTTCTTTCCGCGTTTAAATCTACATCTGCGTTTATTTTCGCTGTTAATCTTGTTTTTAATGCTTTTAATCTGTCCATAAAATCTAAAATATTTTCATTTCTATTTTTCATTGTATTTTTAAATTCTTGTGCGACAGCATGTCTGTCGAACCTATCTCCGAAATGTTCTCTTAACGCTAATCTAATTTCAAGCCATGTCTGTAAATTATGTTGCAAAACAAAATCTAATACATCATTTCTTAGTTTATAAATTAAAACGTTCGAAACAAATTGTGTGAGACTTTCGTCCTCTGTACATCCATATTGATCATAGAATCTATTACATATTGAAATGAAACTTTCTAAATGTAAGGGATTTCCTGTAAAACTAGGTATGAAATCGGCATTTGCTTTAGCAGCATTAATTGTAGGGGTTCTAGGCGTGTTGGTTGACATTGTTGGTACATTCGTATTAACATTGATTGGTACATAAGGTGGAATTTTATCTGATTCTGACATTTTTCGACTGCTTAAGGCTGATTCTGATTTCGGCATTTTTAAAATTTATTGTTTCTTAAATATACTACTACTAAACTAAGTTCTGGTTTCAAATTGTTTTGTTTGTTTGCTTGAGAATATTTTATTCTCTGTTCTTTGTTTTCTTGACTTATATAAGACTTGAACAAATATTAATTTCACGACCTAACCGATCTATGTGAATTTAACTCGTGTCTTATAAAATCACACTTAATATCTAAATGGTTTACGAAAAGAAAAATGTTCAACACCTACCTTACCTCTAATACTCGTTCCTCTTGAATAACGCCAAACACTTTTCACTGCGGTTGTTGTTGCGAATAGCTAATTAATTGTTGAAACAAACCGATAAATTACTTTTATTTCAATAATAATTATCGTTTAGCTATCCTGCTGACTGCGCCAATTTTGTTTAAATAACTTTATAATTGTAAAAAAAATGTTTTTATTTTAATTAAACAATTACAAAATCTACAAAATGTGAATATAATACTATTGCTACCTAACTATAAGGAATACAGAGTATATATTAATGAATAAAACGCTGCATATATTTATACTTTCTCTTATCTGAGCGACTCGAGAGCATTTCTTAGTAACGCCAAGAAAAGACGCTAAGGTTGCATTTCTCACGCTTACCGTATAGCGTATATATAGGTATATTATACTGTATGTACTACGACATAACTCCTGGTACACTGATGGATCACAATCTAGTCAGGGGGCAGGTGCAGGCATATGCGGAATGTGCCCTAGAAGGAAGATATCGATATGTCTGGGGAAACATACTACGGTTTTCCAGGCCGAATTGTTAGCAGTCGCAGCCTGCGCCGATGAAATTCGGGAAGCCGGCTGCGCAATCAAAAAAATTAACATGACTGATAGTCAGGCGGCTATTAAAGCCATTATGAACACATCTAAGTACTAAGTAATAAGTACAGCCATGAAAATTTATGAACAAATATTGGGAAATAAATTGAAAGCCAAAATCGAGGAAACATTAGAAGAATCACAAAGCGGGTTTAGACGTGGAAGTAGTATACATGATCATATATTCTCCATTAGACAAATAACAGAAAAGGCACGACGAGAACAGAGAAAGGTTTATATGGCATTTGTGGATCTTGAAAAAGCATTTGACAAGGTACCAAGAGAAAAAGTGTGGAATTCACTAAAAGAAAGAAATATAAACGACAAGTTTATCAGGGTAATTAAACAAATATATGAAAATAATATTAATGCTGTAATAACTAATAATACGATGTCAGACCCATTTACTTCCCAATCCGGCCTGAGACAAGGAGGAAGCTTGAGCCCACTATTGTTTATAACATTTATGGACGAAATTATAAAAAAATGCACTAGACAAAGTAAGAAATTCAATGTAGGTTACCACAACCTACAAAGAGTAGAAATATCGGAGGGAGCTTTCGCAGATGATATTGTGATTGTTGCCGAAAGCGAGAGGGATTTACAACGTAATGTTAGCATATGGCATAAAGAGCTAGAAGAACACGGTATGAAAATAAACAAAAACAAAACAAAAGTTATGGTAACAGGAAAGGAGCACACCGAAATAAAAATAGATATAGAAGGAGTAAACATAGAGCAGGTGAAAACATTTCAGTACCTAGGAGTATTACTAGATGAGGAAGGTACTCAAGAAGCTGAAATAAGTAAAAAAGTTGAAAAAACGATGAAACTTTATTATGCAATGAGTAACAAATTCATTAACAAAAATGAAATAACGCGGAAAACAAAACTGAAAGTGTTTAAATCGGTATACAGGCCTGTGTTGACATTCGCATGTGAGTCATGGATTTTGAACGATAGACAAAAAAATAAGATACAGGCTGTTGAGATGAAGTATTTGAGAAGAGTACGAGGCGTGACCAAAAGAGAAAAAATGAGAAATAAGGACATAAGGAAAGATCTAGGAATTCAATCGGTTCTTGAATTTATTGAACAAAAACAATTGGAATGGTGGGGGCATCTCATGAGGATGGAAGAATCGAAACCAGTAAGAAGGATATGGGAAGCAAGAATACAACGAAGTAGACAACGGGGAAGACCAAGACAAACGTGGGACAATGCAGTGGCAAGAATATTACAAGGAAAGAACAAGGGATGGGTAGAGGCGAAACAACTAACACAAAACAGAAAGGAATTGAAGAAGTTTGTTCGTAGTTGAAGCATAAGGGAAACTTTCCTACACCATATTATGGTAGAAGGAATTACTGATTATATATATATATGTTACCGTGAAAGTCCGAAAACCGGTGATAGTCGAGATATACCGGTGAATGTCAACATTCACCAAGTTACTTGGCGTATGTCCGATATATTCATCAAATATCATTATTTCTAACTTACACCGGCGAATGTCAACATTCATCATGGACTCATGGTGTATGTTTAAAAGAATTTGTTTATAAAAAGAAAACAAAATAAAACTCTATAGGTTATTATTTATTTTGATTAAAACATGGAAGAAGTTTTCATTTAGCATTCGTGTTCTTCCTCCATGGCCTGTTCGTATGTGAGTTTCGGAAAATATATTAAACAACTCTTCGTTTGTAACATAATACTGGATATTCGTTTCTCCTGGTTTTAATGGCACAATTGTTCGTCACTAACTTTTAAAATGTCAAAACGTTTTAAACGTCTATAGTCCAAAGGGGCACTGCACTTACTTTTAGCAGAAATTACTTCAGAAACGATTTTAGAGTACCTTTCTTGAGAAAAATAAAAACAATTGTCTTCTCGTTTATTTCTTATTACGGTATTTAACTTTTCAAGAAATTGATCACTATTTACTGCAGTTGCCATCGAGCACAAATTATAATACCTGTTGATGATGTTTCACCTGCCACGGGTTGTCTATTAGATAAGTCTCTGCGAGAACTGTCTTTACCGATTGATGATTTGGAACTGATCTATGAATTTGAATTTAAAAGAATATATAAACAGTTTACAACCCTCTGAATTTGGGAAATCCTAGAGCTATTGTAATGAACTACGGTAATAAATGGAACAAAACTAAGAACTAAATATTCGTTTCTTAATAAGCCTATTGTGAATTTGAATAGATGCAAGAAATTACAAATACCTGTGTAGGGTAAATTAAATATAGCTGGAAATTACAGAATGAATGGTTTGCAGTGACGTGAATAATATGAATAATAAACTTATATTATAATAAATGTGCTGTCGTTTCTGACATTGACCGAAGCTTATGTGTTTGTCGACATACACTGGTGAAGGACCGAATTTATAATATAACTAATAATTGTTTGGTCTTTCACCTATTCATCTGGTGTCTGTCGACATTAACCGGTGTATGTCGACAACCACTACTTTCGGTCTTTCACGGTAACATATATATATATATATATATGAACACATCTACCAGGTCTAAGCTGGTGAAATATTGTAAACAGGTCCTCCTCAATAACCTGGCACAAGACAATACAGTGTCGCTGATATGGGTGCCAGGACATGAGGGAATTAAAGGCAATGAGATAGCCGACAAACTGGCCAAAGAAGGTACTAATAGGAACTTCATAGGACCAGAACCTGTATGCGGAATCACTAAGGATTCCGCTAAAAGGGAGATCTGATTATGGCTAGAAAAAGAACATAAAAATAAATGGAGGTTAACAGAAGGTCAACTCCATACCAAAACACTACTAAGGAGGCTGGACGGAAAGTTTTCAGCCAACCTAATTCGTAGTAGCAAAAGAGAAATTAAAATAATTACCGGGTTAATAACCGGACATTGTCCATTAAGGAAGCATTTGTACACCATGGACTTGGTTAGCGAGCCCTGGTGTAGGAGATGTGAAAAACAGGAGGAAACTAGCCTTCATGTAAGATGCACGTGTGAGGAACTGAAGGAACTCAGACAGAAATATTTCGGGAGAGATCTATTGGATCCTTCGAGTGTACTCAAACTTCCCCTGAGGAGGATAGTGGCTTTTATCGAGGACACAAGACTAACAGAGTGGAATTGAGAGATCTATTGGGGATAGTACAAAGAGCAGTGTGCTCAAGTGCCTGGACGTGGTGGCGTCCAACCCAAAACAGAGAAGAAGACAGTTCTCCCCACCTTCAATGTAATGTTAATGCCTTAACGGAGCAAGAGTTGGACTTTGCTCATTATATCTGTGACGACGATCGGTGCATGTACGTTGTTAGCGTGCCACGTTCCTCGTCAATAACTATGAATACATAATATACATAATAAATAAATACTTTCACAGTTAGTCGCCGCTTGGTTTGTTTCATAATTCCAGGGGGTGAAATTGCTCACTTGCTCTCATTAAATTTAATCAATCTTTTGGAATTGTAAATTGTGTAATCAATAAATTTTAGGCCTATTAAGTGTAATCTGTAAACTAATACACAGTGGCCTAGATAAAAGGGGCCCGGTATGAAAACATTAGTACAAATACTTACAGAAAAGTGAATAACTAATATATTATAAATGTTTATTTAAAAGTAGTAAATACAGAATATTATGAATAATATAATGAACATTAAATAGTTCACAGGAGGTGTTGAAAGTGCTCACCATGAACTTCGATACACAAATTAGCACGTCTCGACATGTTTTGAAAAACTTTTGTCAGTTCATTTGGTGTGATGTCAGAAATGATATTGCGAATATTCGTTTTCAACTCTTCAATTGTATGCGGGTTGTTACTGTACACTTTACCCTTTAAGGAACCCCACAAATAAAATTCGCAGGTAGACAGATCGGACGTTCTGGGAGGCCATAAACCTGCGGAAACTGTACTGTTTCTTCTACGAAAATTCCATGAACGTATGACATTGAAAACCGTGAAGTAAGTGCCGTGGCTCCATCTTGCTGTAAAAACGCATACTCTCGTTCTTCCTCCGTCAGCTGCGCTACGAATAGTTGGCAACAATTCTGTTACATACACATCAGAGGTCACGGTGTTATTTAAGAAAACGGGGCCTACAATCCGTCGGGCTGAAACTGCACACCAAACGCCTATTTTCGCAGCATACAGAGCCACCTCAAAGCGTTCGGGATTGTTCGTTGACCAATAACGAGAGTTCACGTACCCGCTAAAATGGACCCATGCTTCATCTGTGATAAAGAGTATAGATTCGGATCCAAGATAACCATCCGCGACATGAGTGAGTAACAATTCGCAGTAATGTAGTCGTTTGCATAGTACGTAGGTTCTAATGTTTGCATCACTCTTACTTTATACGCTCGCATATGCAACTGCTTCAACATGTTCTAGCATGACGTTCGCTTGATGTTTAGTTGGGAGGATAGACGTCTAGTTGATTTCCGTGGACTTCTTAGCATAGTCTCTTGAACGCGTTGAATATTTTCCGGTGAACAAACCGTCTTTACACGGCTACGTTTGGCGTTAGCGACTGAACATGTCGCTCTAAATTTATATAAATATTTATTTTATATATTGCAAATATAATTCAAGTAATAAAATAGATGAACTATTGCCATTTATTTTTTTTTTTGCAACTGTGATCTGTAATGCAGTTTAGTTAAATATCGAAGTGTAAATTCATTTCATTGTAATTTACCGCCAAAATTGGTGTCAGTGGAATATGCCTAATGTGTTGCGGGTTGAGGCAGTTTGTCTCTCTTATTAAAAAACAGAGTATAGAGATCAAAAAGCCTTGCAGAATTAAAGCATATCAAGAATTTAGTTCTTTTAAAAACTCTTTACTTTGCTTTCGTTCGAAGTTATATTTATCGTTGTTTGGTCTCCGCATTATTTAACTCAACAACTCTCTATCAAGGCAAAAAAGCGCCGCCTCTGAAAATATTTTAATTTTACAATTGATGGTATCTACCCTGCCAGAGGAATCGATTGTGATTTACTTCTGGTGAGGTTTAAAATAAACTCTCTTACATTCAAGAGGGAGGCGTATAGCGGATGTTTCCTATGGCAATTACAAACACTTTGTAGAACTTTCCTCTAATTAATATGCACCGCTTCGCTGATCATCGCTATGAAGATAGCATGATACCAGATTATTACATTTTTTTATAAACTTTTTTGGGAAGTATTTGTATATTAATATGTGCACTTATACCGTTGCATTTGTGATGTAATAGGTATTATATTTTTGGACAAATAAACAATATTATTTTTATTTTCTTCCAAATATCTTTCTAAATAGAATATTAAAATTTACCGCCTGAATTTGTGCGAAGGTATTGGGTGCTGCCATCTGAACTTGCCTTGTATTCACATTCTGTGTTCCCTAATTCTTTTGTTTAAGATGTTTTGTTTTTATGTGCCTTGATAAGTTTAACTTATAGTTTATCTGGTATTTACATTCTGCGCAATTATAATAATTTTGTTTCAAATGTTTTCTTTATACGTCCTCTTTTAAGCTTGACTTGCGGTTTGTCTGGTATTCACTGTGCGCATTTGTAATCACTTTCTTTCAGATGTTTTGATTTTACGTGCACTTTTAAGTTTGACTTCAAGTTTGTCAGGTATTCACACTCTGCGCATTTATAATCATTTTGTTTCAGATGTTTTGTTTTTATGTGCACTTTTAAGTTTGACTTGTAGTATGTCTGGTATTCACACTCTGCGCATTTATAATCATTTTGTTTCAGATGTTTTGTTTTTACGTGCACTTTTAAGTTTGACTTCCTGTTTGTCTGGTATTCACACACTGCGCATTTATAATCATTTTGTTTCAGATGTTTTGTTTTTATGTGCACTTCTAACCTTAACCTGTAGTTTGTCTGGTATTCACACTCTGCGCATTTATAATCATTTTGTTTCAGATGTTTTGATTTTACGTGCACTCTTAAGTTTGACTTGTAGTATGTCTGGTATTCACACTCTGCGCATTTATAATCATTTTGTTTCAGATGTTTTGTTTTTACGTGCACTTTTAAGTTTGACTTCCTGTTTGTCTGGTATTCACACACTGCGCATTTATAATCATTTTGTTTCAGATGTTTTGATTTTACGTGCACTTCTAATTTTGACTTGAAGTTTGTCTGGTATTCACATTCTGCGCATTTATAATCATTTTGTTTCAGATGTTTTGATTTTACGTGCACTTCTAATTTTGACTTGTAGTTTGTCTGGTATTCACATTCTGCGCATTTATAATCATTTTGTTTCAGATGTTTTGATTTTACGTGCACTTTTAAGTTTGACTTGAAGTTTGTCTGGTATTCACACTCTGTGCATTTATAATCATTTTGTTTCAGATGTTTTGATTTTACGTGCACTTCTAAGTTTGACTTGTAGTATGTCTGGTATTCACATTTTGCGCATTTATAATCATTTTGTTTCAGATGTTTTGATTTTACATGCACTTCTAAGTTTGACTTGTAGTATGTCTGGTATTCACATTCTGCGCATTTATAATCATTTTGTTTCAGATGTTTTGATTTTACGTGCACTTTTAAGTTTGACTTGAAGTTTGTCTGGTATTCACACTCTGTGCATTTATAATCATTTTGTTTCAGATGTTTTGATTTTACGTGCACTTCTAAGTTTGACTTGAAGTTTGTCTGGTATTCACACTCTGTGCATTTATAATCATTTTGTTTCAGATGTTTTGATTTTACGTGCCCTTCTAAGTTTGACTTGTTGTTTGTCTGGTATTCACACTCTGTGCATTTATAATCATTTTCTTTCAGATGTTTTGATTTTACGTGCACTTTTAAGTTTGACTTGTAGTTTGTCTGGTATTCACACTCTGCACATTTATATTCATATTGTTTCAGATGTTTTGTTTTTGGGTGGGCTTCTAAATGCGGCTTGTAGTTTGTCTGGTGTTCACACTCTACACATTTATAATATTTTTGTTTAAGATGTTTTGTTTTTACGTGTCTTTCCAAGGCTGACTTGTAGTTTGTCTTGAATTCGCACTTCATGCATTTATAATCAGCTTCCATCGTGAGATGTTTCATTTTCATATGCATTTCTAAATATGCTCTGTAATATGTCTTAAACTCGCAATTTGCGCACTTATATTTGCCTCTGTTCAGATGTTTTATTTTTAGAAGTGATTTTAAGTGACATTCGTCTCTATTTTGAAATTTGTGTTTCGAGGATTGACAATGTATTTTACCATCATGAGAATGTACAGATTTTCCTTTTATATTTTTAATATTAGCTTTGAAATAGTCACATTTAGAGTATTTTTCGAACTCTCTGCCTTCATTCTCGGCATGATTTTTTTCTACGTGCATCTTCAGAAATCCCCTCGTCTTGTATCTTCTGTCACAAATTCTACATTTGTACATTTTCATCTCGTAATGCTTGTTAGTGTGGTGTCTGAAGTCGGCGCTGTACACTGTTCTGAACTTGCATTGCGTGCATTTGTACATTCCACGTTTCCATCTTTTGGGTTTGCTTCTTATAGATGATCGCCTTTCTACTTCTAGCTTGTCCTCCTCTGATGGAAGTGCGTAGTATCTGAAAGTAAATTAATCCGAATTATAGTTTAAAACCTCTAAAATACAGTAACATGTCAAATGTCAATCATTTATTATGTCCACATGCAGTCGTGAGCCTGGGTGTTACTCGCCCTTATAAAACACAATTTGATGATTTTTCTGAACAATGTTCAAGATCAAACAGAGTGGGCAATTTCTTAAATTTCTGCAACTGTGTACAAATCAATGATGTTTACAATTGCAATGGTCGTCTATTAGATTTGGTAATTTTCTCTGAAGTTTTGGCATCTTCTTCCATACAGAGATGTGACTATAGTCTTGTGGAGGAGGATTGTCATCACCCTACCATTGTAATTAATATTCCATTGAAGGATATTACTACAAACATTAGGAGACCTAATGGTGTAACATTCCAGAGATATAATTTTGTAAAGGCTGATCTTGTGCGTTTGTATGATCTTCTCTCTCATGAGACTTGGGTCTCCGTTTTGGAACAGAGAGATGTTGACCTGGCAGGGAGCGCATTGTACGAAATATTAGATTTTTTTTCTATGACAATTCCGAAAACTAAAACAAAACGCTAAAGATATCCCGTTTGGTATTCTCCGCATACGGTATTATGCATTAAAGCTAAATTGCATGCAAAAAAGCAATATCTTCGCCAACCCAACAGTTACATTTGGCGAATGCTGTAAGAGTTTCAATTCACAGGGATTTTAAGAATTACGTACATTCTACTGAAACTTCTATAAAACCAGACACAGCTAAACTTTGGAGTTTTATTCGTAGCCGTGATAGATCTAGACTGCCTGCAACTATGTACTACAATGAAATACAGTGTTCTGATACTAGTTCTATCGCTAATGGTTTCGCAAATTACTTTTCGTCAGTTTTCACATGTAGAAAGCCTTCGAGACTCAATACAAAGAATATATATCCCCACAGAACTGAACTTTGGAATGAAACTCATTTCTTAAATCTCTCAAAAAGCTTAAGAAAGATTATGTGACTGGGGTTGACAGAATACCAGCATTTCTACCGAAGGATTGCAGAACGGCTTTGAGTGTACTACTGTTTCACATATATAATCTAATATTGTCAAGTGGATGTTTCCTTGATCAGTGGAAGCTGAATAAAATAACGCCCGTCTTTAAGAGTGGGAATTAAAATGACATAAACTCTTACCGACCGATTTCTTTAATTAATCATTTTTCGAAGGTCTTCGAAATAATCCTCGCTGATCTTGGCTACAGTGAAATAGTGACACAATTATCGGATTCGCAACACGGATTTGTAAGAGGCAGATCTACAACAACTAATTTAATGATGGTAACCCAATATATAGCAAAATAACTTTAATCAACGCTTGCAAACTGAATGTTGTATACACTGATCTAAGAAAAGTATTCGACAAAGTTCCCCATCACGTTTTAATCTCTAAATTAAATAATTTTAGTATTAGTCCCAATTATGTCCAGGTTATTTCCAGCTATTTAACGGATCGATCTAATTTTGTTGAATGTGAGGGCACTAGATGGCATAGATTTCCTGCGACGCGTGGAGTTCCAAAGGTAATCGTTTGATTATGGTTCATGCTTGTGGAAGAATGGGTTTTATTCTATTTAAATCAGGTATATTACACATAATAATTACACGTAATATTACACAAACATTGCTTTATAACAATATATGAAAACACAGAATTAAATTTATCGCAGTTGTTAAAATTATTCTATTACTTCCATTGTTTTTACAGATACAAAATCTGGTGATTGCCATGATGAAATGAATTCAACAAACTTTTTCACTTGGGTCAATAAGCAGTTTCAGACTGCCTAATTTTCCACCAAGAAGTGTACTGGTAATCAAAACGCATCATATCACAATGTCAAAATCGAACGTGATCCAACATCATCCTCCAAAAAGGCAGAAATGATAGTGTCTTGTAGCAAGAAATATAGTGTTTGATGTGAAGTGGACAAAGCTGGAGTTATATGAATTAATAAAGAAAAATAAAAGTGATAATCCAAGATATAAACTGGATACACTATTATGGGGCCCATAAACTTAATACATTGAGGTTGCCTCCTTATCACCCGGAGTTAAATCCAATCGAAAAGATATGGGCGATTGTAAAGAATTTGATTGGAACCAGAAATGCCACTTTTAGTTAGCAGACGTCGAAAATTTGGCCAGAGAAAAATTCGCATCTGTAAATGCAGAAGAGTGGGCATCTGTTTGTAGCCACATAGATAAAGTTGTTGAAAATTATTTACAAACAGAGCATTTCTTAGATGATGTAACAAATAATCTAGTTTTTACAGATAATACAGAAAAAGCTGATAATGAAGAAGATAGTTATAACGATAATGACTCTGACATTGAAGATGATGATGCTGTTCAACCACTGCCAGATGTAAAATAAAATGATAGGATTAAACAGTAACAAATGGACATGCGATGCGGCATTTGATGTTCTGTTATTCTTCTTAAATCTTTTCAAATTTAAAAAGTAGAACAATTTGTTACTTTTTTATATCACATATATATACTGGTATTAACATACATGTCTTACACTCTTTTTCTTTTTATTAAATATGTATTGTAATATTACTTGCCAAAAATTAAATTTTCTAAATAATTTCATCTTACAGATGTTAACTTGTATTAATTATAACTAGAGCAGACCAATTTCCGTGCGCCGATGTGAGGATGATTGTATTGCATCAGAACTAATAAAAAGCATTCAGTATGTGTTTGGTACTTGCTTAGACTGCATGTACGTAATAAAATGTCGTCGACACATAAATCGAGAAAACAACCGTTGTCAGACGAAGTGAATAAGTTTATTATGGATTTCCCGGACTTAATATACGATGGCTCAAAAATTAAATGTTTAGTGTGCAATACATATCTAATGTGTTGCTCAAAAACACATTGTAAAGAAAACGTAAGCAGTTTGAAGCTCAATAATAACATTAATCGACAACAGATTATACATGAACTATGTGTAACTATGATTGTGTGTACACTGCCGTTTACCTTATTAAGTAATGATTCATTTATTTCATTTTGGAATAAATACGCGAATCAAACATTACCGAGCACGACAACGTTACGAAGGAATTTACCATCGGTGCGTAAACAGGTTGAAAATATTTGATTTTATTTTCAACCTGGATACCAATTCAAGATGCTGAAACAGCTACTGAAGTTAGCTTTAAAATATCTCGAATAATAGCGAAAACTTGTCGGCCTTTTAAAGATGGTGAGTTTGTTAAGCAGTGTTTAGATATCGCAGCAAAAAAAATGTGTCCGAAAGATGCAAAGAGGTTTGAGAAAATTCAACTAAATCGGATCACTGTTCAAAGAAGACTTACCGAATATAGAAGAGCAATTAGCTACGAAATCAAAAAGTTTTGAGTATTTTTCTATAGCACTCGACGAATCTACAGATATAAGGTCCACTGCTCAACTCTTAATATTTTTACGAGGTGTAACGCAAAATTTTGAAATGAGTGAAGAACTGATTGGTACGAGTTCTTTGACAAGTCAAACGAAGGGGAGTGACATGCTCAAAGCTTTTCTGGAAAAATGTTCTATAATGGATTTGGATTTAACGAAATTATCTGGAATTAGGACTGACGGAGTACCTTCAATGGTTGGAAGTAAATCTGGGATAATAACTATGTTAAAAGAGTATTTACAAACTAAAAACATAGATACCAAGGAATTAATGCAGTTTCATTGCATTATACATCAAGAGGCCCTCTGTTCAAAATTATTGGGATTTGAAAATGTAATGAAAGTTGTAGTACCTACTGTAAACTTTATAAAATCACGAGGTCTCAATCACCGACTATTCACACAATTTCTTGAGGATATTGAAAGCGAATATGGTGATCTCTTGTTTTACACTGAAGTAAGGTTAAGTCGTGGGTTGTCACTAGAGCGGTTTCTTAACTTGATTGAAGAAATCAAAATATTTCTGGCGGAAAAGAAAAAGGACGTCTCCGAACTCCACAACCCTGAATGGCTGTATGTCTTAGCGTTTCTTGTAGACATCACACATCACTTGAATGTCTTAAATACGCGACTCCAAGGCAAAGACCAATTGATTTCGCAGTTATACTCTCATGTTTCGTCCTTTTTCGTCAATGCAAATTGAGTCTTTTCAGGACACAAATCAATTCAGCAATTACAGCCATTTTCCGAACTACAAAAAATTATGGAGAAATTCAATAAAACTGATGTCAATTTCGCTTATGTTGAAAAAATTGGTATTTTAATACAAGCTTTTCATGATCGTTTTCTAGACTTCAAAAAAGTTAAACCTCTATTAGACATTTTCAGCAATCCTTTCCAACATTTCACCCGAAAATGCACCCGAATCAATACAGTGGGAATTGATAGACATGCAAAATGATGATAATTTACGAAACAAATTTAATGAAGGTATAGCAAACGCCAATTAAGTTGGCGGGAGGGGGGGGGGGGTAAGTTCGCGCAGGATTAGAAGTAGTGGGGAGGTTTGTATTTGGTTTTACACCAAATGTCAGGTAATTCTAACCCCTGAGCGTGTATTACATTACTTTATGATCCCCTAGCAAAGACATTATGTTCCGTCAAACGTCAATGACAAATGTATTCTGACAATTACTTGAGTAGTGGGGGTGGACGTTTTTAAAAACGGCTTCTCTGCACTCCCTCCTCGCGCCAACTTAATTGGCGCTTGCTATAATTTACTTAACTTTTGCCGTTGCGTGGACAAAACCGCTTATAAACAGTTGCGAATAAATGCATTGAAATGAGCAAGCTTATTTGGATCGACGTATATTTATGAGCAAACGTTTTCAGTGATGAAACTTAACAAAACAATAAATCGAAACCGTCTGGCAAATGAAAATCTGGAAGCAATTTTACGTGTGGCGACAAGTAATGTGGAGCCAAACATAAACAAAATTGTTAGGTCAATGCAATGTCATGCATCAAAATAATAAAACATGAAATCTTACATTGTAATGATTAGATAACATTACGATTACATAATTACCAACAAACATTTTTGAATGTTCTTTTATTTTTATCATTTGTAGTAATTCATACTATTTCAAAATAAAAATATTTGTGTTAATAAGTATTCTTTGTAGTGGCCCGTCCTTGGCTTGTAATCTTCCCCAGTGGCCCCTGTTCCCTGTAAGTCTGTGCATCCCTGTTCTAGAGAAACGATCACATATCTTCGTTGGACTATATTTAAATACCAAATTGTTCAGAGAAAAATGTTATGACGAACATATTTCTCTAAAGCTCGCCCGCCTCTAAACTAAAAGGCTTCCGTGACAGTCGCTTTTTAAAAAGATATAACTAATTTACAGATGTTTACAGATACACCACGAAATTCCAACTGGAATCTTGAGGGAAATGCGAACGCACTCTTGTGGAACGCCATAGAAATACATGTAAAAATTGAAGCGCTTGACACAATACACGAAAATACTTAGAAATCAAGGATGGCAAAGGAGAATGACATTTTGTTGTTGGGACAGTAAAAAATATTGGCAGTACCTGGAGTAACTTGAAACAACACCTCCTGTGTTGGCTTTTTAAATTTATTAAAGACTTATATCTAAACAAAAAGAATGTATCTGATGCAGTAATTCTCTATAATGTAGAAATATGTGTAAAAATTTGACATAAAATTTGCTGTAATACACATTCAAGAGCTATTGTTCAATAAATACATGTAATTTATGATTGTGTATTACTCGGTTTAGAAACGTTTTTACTAAACTAATGGTAAAAATAAAAATAAACTAGTCTTACCTGGCATTTGTCTCATAACAGTAATCCATGTGGTGCTCCAAATATTCCTTCGCGTCCAAATATATTTCGCAAAATGGACACTGGACAAGCTCTGAAATTAGACACATTATTCGAACAGTCACCTGATATTAGCTGCTTTAGTAAACAGAATGTATACTGTTTGCTAAACTTTCAGCAAAAATTATGGGACGATTCTTTGCACTATTAAGATTCTCTTGTCATTAGATGATTTTCGGTTTTCTTTCAAAAATACAGGGCGATAAAAGTTTGGTTATTTATAATTTTATTAATGCAGCCTTTGTAAAATGATGATGTGCTGCTGCTGGGCCTTTTAATGAAGAAGATATGTCCAGAAATAAGTTTTTAACTTTTTCACTATATTCCGATGAGACCGAAACGATATTATTTACAGATACAGCAGGGTAGTGCAGATATCGAAAATACCATTAACTTAAACGTAGATTTCGTACGTTGTTGATAACGTTTCAAAAACGTGTCAAAATTAATTGCATCTCGTATTTTTATTTGAAAATTGGTGAAGCTCTCAAATATGAATCACTACACGAACGCCGAGATGACCTGATACGCATTTCATGTATGGACTTCTCCATGGAAACTAGTCAGAGTAAAGTGAAAATTACAAAAACTATTAATTTTTAATACTAAAATTATTCATCTAACCTTCAACAGAAAACATTTCATTAATTTCACTATGATACGAGGTGCATTCAAGGTGCACTATGATAGACAGCTTTGTGTTCAGCTAAATATTCTTTCAAACTGAATCCCAAGCAACAAAAAGTGCAAGCAAATACTTTGCCAACATCCTCATTTGCAATGGGAAGAAAATCCATTTTCACATTTTCAAACAGATTATCTACGTATTCTTCACCAAAATACACTGATAGCTCTTCACCCTCCTGAATTCTACAAGTGCTACAATAGTATAGCTTGTTTTCATATTGGAAAGGGAATCAATTTTGTTCGTAAATATTTCTGGCAGGATTGATGTACTGCGTTCAATTCAGAAGCTCCAATTGATGAACACACGATATCAGCAGAAGGTTATCAAAAAAAAACAGATCACCTTTTGCGACACTTCATCGTAAGATACAGATAGATAACCTGGGATGAAGTACCCCAACAGGATATTTATCATGTCATCAAAAGTGTACACGCTAATGAATGTGTAGCACATCATAACACATCAACACTTTATTTCATATGGCTTGATTATCCGATTGGTCTGAAATTTATATCGGCTACATGGAAATAATGTTGATGATGTTGTACACAATGGTATATATACGTCATCCATACGCAAAATTTCTAAATAATCTGCATAATAGTTGACAGAAATACAAATTCAAACATTTGCAACAAAATCTAAAAATTAGGTACACTCAAAAATGCTCAAAAAATGCAACCAAGTGTGATTCCTTCATCTTCATTTTCATTCCCAATTGCACAAAACGGACCAATTCCAATATTAAATTTGTCATACTTATTATAATTCAAGCAGCACCTACTTTGAAAGTCTACTGAAAAGCTACAATTACTGTAACTCCAATCAAATTATCAAATGCGAAAATACCATGCACCCTAGAGTTATTACATCGTGCAATCTATAAGAGATATTAAAGTGAAAGCCTTGAGAAATAGTTTGATACAAAAAATATTAATTTTAAAAATTAAAATGATTCATCCTACCTTTAGCAGAAAATATATTGTTAGCTTCGCTATGAGACACAGCCTTGTGTTCAGTTAAATATTCCTTCGAACTGAATCCCAAGCAACAAAAAGTGCAAGCAAATACATTTTCGATATCATTTTTTGTGACAGGAACAAAATTCATTTCCACATTTTTACACAGATTAGCTATGTATTCTTCACCAAAATACACCAATAGCTCTTCACCCTCCTCGATTCTACGAGTACTATAATAATATAGCTTGTCTCGATATTGAATTGGGAATAAATTTTGTTCATAAATATTTCTGGCAGGGTTGATGTACTGCATCCAATTCAGATGCTCCGATTGATCATTGCTAACCACAAACCTTCCTCTTTTTATCTTCAAAGACAGTCTTGTACAATTAAGTCCAGTGAAAGGACCAAATCTTACATTCTCAGGTACAACATTTAAAGAAAAAAGTCCCAAATGTCCAAGTGACTCTCTGGTTTCTAGCATACATTTCGGTAATTCTCTTACTCTCTTGTATATATTATGACAAGATCTCTTGTTCAAAATATGCACAAGCATTCTACATTTGGTACAATAATCCTGATAGACTTCGTGGCAATGGTTACAAACTGTTAAACAAATTCATTCATTCAATTCAATAAACAACAATAATAGAATTAGAAATAGAAGTGCTTTAAATGTTGGAATAAATTTCTGATTAATCTATTATATAAGTAAAGATATTGGATTATTAAAATAAACAAATATTCATGGTAAACTAAAATATCTTCAATTTTGTTCATAATATAAAAAATTTAATAATAATTTTTACCTCGAAGTTGCCCATGGAAATTATACGTATATCTTAGCTTTTTACTTAAGTTCTTAATATGAATTTTGTTGGTTATGAACTATTTGAATGACATGATAAATGTCAAAATAATAAAATTAAAATATTTAACTAAATGAGATACGTTTATTTGCAACAAACAAGTAACATTTTATAAAAATTGTTGAAAGTGGCCACCACCTTGTTCGAGACATTTCTAACATCTTCTTCTAATGAAGGAGAAAACGTTTTGTAGTAGCATATCGTCGATTTCATTAATTATTTCAGCAATTCTGATCTGAAGGTCTGCAAGATCAGGTATCTGTACCCAAAAAATTGAGTTCTTTAAAAAGGCCACAGAAAAAAATCACAGGGGTTAACATCACAAGATCTTGTTGGAAATTCATGTTCGATGTTTAAACTTATCAACCGATTTTGATAAATTTCCGTATCATATTAATTGTTTCACAAGCTGTGTGCACTCTAGCTCCGTATTGTTGAAAGTAACCCTGATTTATTTCTTCTTCATTAAGCTGTTCAATAAATGTCATAATAATTTCTTGTCGATACCTTTCTCCTTTAAAGAAAATACGGCCAATGATTTTCCTTCGACTAATCGCACACCATACACCAATTTTCTGTGGATGAACAACATAACAGTCATGCGGTTTCTTAGTATTCCACATCCTTATATTTTGTGAGTTAACATATCCATTCAGATAAAACCATGATTCATCTGAGAAAAATTTTGTCAAGAATGTCATTATCAAAATTATTTAAGAACCACTGACAAAATGTTGTTCTTCTAGGATAGTCAATTTCTTTGATTTCCTGATAATAGGCCATTCGATATGGAAATAAATGTAAGTCTTTTTTCAAAATTGTATGACAAGTGCCAATTGAAACACCCACTCGTGGAGAGAATACTCGTATGGATGTTCCTGGTGTATCATTCATAATTTGCGTTACATCGTCAACTAGCTCTTCCGTACATTTTTTCGGACGGCCAGTGTCTTCTTTCCGTATAACACTCTCTGTTTCTCTGAAAACCTTAGTGCAATATTTAACTGTGTACCAAAAACTATCAAAATCAAAGACGAAGTTTGGAAACATATTTCTAAATTCCTCTAAGCATTCTTCAAGAAAATAGTGCCATTGTCCGTTAATATTACGTCCGTTCCAAAAATAAGATTCAACCATGAATGATTTGTGTTGAACAGTGAAATCCATTTTAAATCAATTTTAAATTACAAAGCAATTTCAAAAAGCTCCAACTAAGTATACATCAGAATAAATAGTCTGTCAAATTGACAACTGATGCAAATGTAAATAGTACAAGTTACGACAAACATTTTTATTGTCATGGACTACTAGAGGTAAAATTTATTTGAACGCTTTTTATATTTTATTATAAATCAATTATTTATACCACAATAATGGATTAGGATATTTGTTATAAATAAACTACTTAATTTAAAATATCTACAATTACAAATAAAAAATTTCGGGTCTAGATTAGAACGAACAAGTTCTATGGATGTGGTCAGTGTGAACTGTTATGATAAGAACACAAATTTACTTACATGACAATCCATTACAGAATTCAATTTGGATATCAACAGAAGAAATTTCATCTATTTTAGTATTGTTGCTTACAGTATCATTTACTTCAGATGATACTAGTAAATCTGCTTTGATGTTGTCTAGCATTTCATATTTTCCTATTTCGTCATACTTCAAGTACTCATCTAATTTGGTATTGCATGTATTAATAGTAGTTTCAGAGACGCATATTTTATTATCTGTATAATATTCATCCTGGAGTTCTTCTTTTACATCATTTAAATTTTTCAAGGTTGTTGCATTATTCACATCAAATTTAATCATTTCTTGGGGCATTTTTAACTCTGAAGAAAAATTGGAATATACCACTTGTTCTTGTTACGTTAAGTTCTTATTTGGAGTAGTCCGCAAAACTCCGATCACTCAATAACAAAAATGATGATGATTGCTCTTTTCTGTAATGTATTTGTTATTTTGATACTTATGGGTTGACCATAATGAAAAAACAACTTTTAATATGTAACGCACCAAAACTATAACCTATTTGTTAGTTTGACCATTGAACTATACAATCATAAATGCATTACAGTAAAGCTTGAGTTAAATTACACTTTTTTTCGTACTAGAAACTTCAACAAGTTCTTTTCTTGTACAAGATTTCATATAAGTTTTAATTTATGCTATATTGAATAGAGGGCACCAATAGTGTTCTCAGATTCCTTGATCGGCAACTCCCGCCAGCGACACGAAAAATTGTCTTTTTCTATTTTGCGTTCGAAATGAACTCATTATGAAACCCAAAACAGTATCGAAATGAGCTTCATTTCGATACGCTTTTTTTCATTTTTCAATGTTGGCGTTGTTCGAATACAGAAATAAATATCATTGCTGTCATTTGATTTTAATAATTTATGTACATTTGACAGATTTGATATATGTCCGTATTTTTCACAAACAACGTATGTTGTATACAATTGACAACAACATATATATGTTTCTATGTTACTCATGTTTATATTTTTAAATGAAGTATCAAGTAATGTTAACGAAAATTAGTAAATAATATGTAATATAATATACTTCGCGGATAGCAAGATTTAAATTTGAAAATGTCAAGTATCAATGTGACCAACTGCATGCTTTATATAAAAATTAAACTCTGAACTTTCAAATTAAATAATTCCAATTTAAGCAATTTATTAATGTAAAAAACGCAAAATAGAAAAAATAGTATAAAAAACTCGTTTCATAAGGCCTTTTGCCGCACTCGCTCTTTAGAAAACTCGCCGCAAGCGGCTCGTTTTCTAAACTGATCTCGTGCGGCAAAATGGTGCCTTATAGTTATGAAACTCGTTTTTTAATATACTATTTTGACATGCAATTTCCCTTTAACGGGGTAAATACGAAAATAATATTCAAAATGTTACAATAATAGATTTATTTATAGAAAACATACAAAAATAAATTATTTTTTATACATATTTTTTGTGAAATAATTATAATAACAGTCATTTGGTTCAAAATTAAAACAATTTATATTTTGAAGAGAAAAACTAGAGCGAATTACACAAACAGCATTTACTTGCATCTACTTGCACTGAGTTTGTTTCTTTTCTTTGTTTTTATGTCGTTCATCATAGAAAAAATTCTTTCTGCTGCGGCGGTAGAATGTGGAAGGGTTAATACTATTAAAGCTATTTTAGCTATATTTTTAAACAAAAATTTTCCTGTAAAATCTTGAATTTTTTCTAGTTCTAACCACATTTTTACTTTGTCAAGTTGAATTAATTTTTCCCTCTCGTCTGAATTAAAATGATATGGTAGTGTTCTCCACTCGTAATTTAATGCAGTTACATCAACAATATCTTTGTACACATCAGAAATGCTGCTAAGACTATTTAAGACATTACTTTTCGTTGTTTCAAATGCTACTTTAGTAATAAATTCAAATTCTGAGAAAAGTTTATTTTTAAGAGGGAGTCTTGTCATCATTTCTTCACAAATGGTAATATAAAATTTTAAGATATTCCTTTTAAAATCGTTTTGAATTAATATATCTAATGTAGATAATAAAGCCTCACATTCGGCACCAACAAAAATTTGTTCATTTGGTAAATAATTACTAGGATGTAATATATTACAATGCAAGTACTCTTCCTTCAAAACTGACGGTTTTAAAAAATTTTGAGAAATTTGTAAGAAAAGTTTCACACTTTCCTTTTTTAAGATATCTATTAATGAATTTTGGCTTTGAAATAGGGCATTGAATTGATTCATATAATTTAAACTATACTTTAAGAAAAGAAAGTAACATTTAATTGTAGGGTCTTGCAATTTTTCTAGAATTACTTTGGCTGAATTTAAGTCATCTTCATATACCGCTATACCGAAATAAGCTATTAACACATCCCAATTTACTAAGATTCGCTCTATACATTGATGTGTAGCTAACCATCTGGTACCAGATAGTTTTAATATTTTATAGTGATTCAGTTCAAAGTAACTCTGCATTTCTTTTAATTGAACACAACGTTTTGAACTTGACCCAATATATGAATATGTATTTCTTATCAGATCTTCACATTCGCGTGGCAACATATTACAAGCTTTACTAGAAATTAAAGCAGCAGAATGACAGACACATTTTAATAAAATTAAGTGAGGTACATCTTTTTTCAACCGCGAATAAAATGAATTATTGTTACCTATCATCACTGCTGCTCCGTCACACGCTAGTTCGACTATGCTAGAATGGGTATGTGCTTCGAATCCATATAGTTTTTGAAAGTTGCATATATCTTTTCAGCTGACCCATCAGATGTATCAACATGCAAAAGTTCTAACTGAACTTTCATTTCTTGATATTTTGGATGAATATACTGGACCAATATGCATAATGCTTTTTGCATAGAAATGTCTGTACTTTCGTCGATTAAAATTGAAAAATATACCTTAAAATAAAAATAATTAAAACAGGTAAATTTCAGTCTATAGTTTACTTTACCTTTCTTAGAATGTCTACTATATTTTCCGTCTCCACTTTGGCAATAACATTTTTAATTACGGATGTACATTTTGTACTTTTGAGTTGTATATTATTTAAAATTCTTGAATCTGGTATAATATGTTGCAACATTGGTAGTAAATGTTCAACATTGGAAAAAGCTATGTTATGTTCGGCTATATAACTCGCAATTACAATTTCCGCTCTTTTAACAGCTTTTTCATGTTTTAATTGCTCCGCTTTTTCATTATTTGCTTTTGTCATCAACGCCGTTAATGTTTTATTCGATGCTTTTAACTTAATATTTTTCTGGTGTTTCAAACTTGATGCGTGTTTTTGCAGTTCACTTTTTCCACACGATAAAGTTTTACCGCAAGCTGAACATTTACATAAATTTTTTGAATTTGGAATGGGAACAACCCAATGCTTAAAATCTTCGTTCTTTAACCAATTGAGGCAAAATACTTTCTTCTTAGGTTCAGATTGTGATACCGATGGATTCATAATTGATATCAAATCTATTAATTTTTAGCTTTAGTATTACACATTAATTAATAAAACTTATGGAAGATAATATATTTTATAGTCTTCACTGTTCGAGTAACTAAAGAACACTGTGTGAACACAATTTGCGGTATAGAGTTTTTAAATGAATTTATAGGATTGCGATTACTTTGTCGGTCTTTTGATTATAAGAAAAAACTGCAGATATATCGTCATCACGTATCGAATATACCGCGCTCTAACATGCAGGTGGCTTCAAAGGCAGTGCCGAAAGCGCATTTTGTTTGCGTAAGTTTTTTCAAGGCATAATAAATTTCTTAGAGGAAAATGTACCTATAATGCGTATTATAGTGAATGAAAATATTGCTGATTACCATATTTTTTAGGGATAGAAGTGATATAAAAATAGATGTAGGTATATCTATAATAAAAAAAATAATCTTTCATTGTTTCATCTGCTGCTACTAGTAAAAAAATACATATTTTATATAGTATGAAAATTCCCTCTAAAATAACTATTTTCCTAAAAAAGTCCCTTTTCCCTCAAACATTCCAATTTCCCTCCAAAAAGGGAATATCCCTCCCATATGGGAACACTGGGCACCAAACTATGCGTGCGCTACCAACATAAAATAAAAATTTCTGTTTGTTTAATATTATACAGTGAGAATACAAAAAGGTTTAAGTATATCAATACGTTATGCACGTATTACGCATTTGTTACAAATGAAATAGACATGCAATATACATATCTGTAACTGTATACATGGACAATACACCTCGTATTTTCAGCATTTACTTCTGCTTAAGACATGTGTTTCTGCCATCTATAGGCGTCATCAGTCAAGCTAGTGAACCAATGTATACAAAATAATACAAATCTATTTAAAAAACAGATTTGTATCTGTATATACATTTAAGCTGAAATCGCCTACAAGACATAGCAAATTTCGTCTTATCAGGTGGCACTATATAATAAGTGACATCTGACGGACGAAAGAGACTATCCCGAAAAAAGGCAACCTTTCCCTTGACCAGCTAAGCTGGTACATAAGGGAAAAAATACGTATAGGTGTAGTCTATTAACACGAGCCAGATGGCGGTAAATATACAAAAAAGTTTAAGTACAGTACAATCCCGATTATCCGAATCGCGATTTTCCGAAATCCGGTTTAACCGAAACAAACTATTTAAAAACAAAAATTCCGATTAACCGAAAAAATTCGCATTATACGAAACGCGTCTGGGATTCACCTATACTGCTAGCTGGTTCCCCTCGGGGTTTCACGGCAATACGACGGTCTAAAATACGAATTGTTTTGGTTAGCCGACAGTGTTACAAGTACATATGTATTAACGTCTGTTATTATCGCAAAAAGAGTAGTTTTATTCTGAAATATTTTACAAAATGCAGTGTCAGAGCAATAAACGTAAACGCGTTGTTATCAGCTTGCAGGAAAAACTTAAAGCGGTTCGACGATTAGATAATGGTGAATTGCTTAAAAATATAGCAAAGGATTTAGGCGTAGGCGTAAGTACGGTTGCAGAATGGAGAAAAAATCGCGAAAAACTTGAAAAATGGTGTAGTGTTTTGTCATCGCCGACCCCGGCACGAAAAAGTATGAAAAGAGGTGAATACGGAAAAGTGGATGATTCTTTATTTTTATGGTTTACACAGAATCGAGAACGTGGAATACCAATTTCGGGGACCATTTTAAAACAAAAAGCAGTGAGTTTAAGCGAAGAATTGCCGGTCAAGTTTTTCTGCAAGTGATGGATGGCTAGACCGATGGAAAAAAAGACATGGTGTACGTCAACTGAAAGTTTGTGGGGAAAAGTTGTCTGCCGATGTATCTGCCGCGAAAAAATTTGCTGAGAATTTTATGGAGCTTATGAAAGAAAATGATTTACAACCAGATCAGATCTACAATTGTGACGAAACCGGCTTGAATTACAAAATGTTGCCCTCAAGTACCTTAGCTTCAAAAACGGAAGCTGGAGCACCTGGTTATAAACGTAGCAAAGAACGTATTACTGTTCTTGCATGCGCTAATGCTTCTGGGAGACACAAACTTCCATTATTATGTATCGGTAAGTCAGCAAAACCACGAGCCTTCAAGAATATTCGTCCCAATGCTTTTCCTGTTTTGTATAAAAATTTAAAAAAAGGCTGGATGAATGCAAATCTATTCAAAAATTGGTTTTTTGAAGATTTCGTACCTAAAGTAGAGTCCTTTTTAAAAGAGCACGGATACCCCAGAAAATGTGTTTTGTTACTAGACAATGCTCCCACTCACCCAAGTGCGGAGCAACTTGAAAGTGGGGAAATAAAAGCAATGTTTTTGCCTCCTGCTGTAACTTCTCTCGTTCAGCCGATGGATCAGGGTGTGCTGGAAAATTTAAAACGTAATTACAGGCGTTTGCTATTGGAGCATATTTTGGAAGAAGTAGATGTGGGTGCCAATCTCACTGAATGTCTAAAGAAGTTAAACTTGAAAAATGTTGTATATTGGATAGCTTCAGCTTGGAATCAAGTAAAAGGTAGAACCCTGGAAAAATCTTGGTCAAAATTGATTCAACACGAGGAGGGACGTATCACAGAAGCAGAGTCCGACCATGAAGAAAGTTTACAGCAAATTTTCACGAAAATACCAGGATGTGAAAATGTTACGGAAACAGAAGTTAATGAATGGTTAAACAGTGATAATGTAGAAGATGAAATGACTGACCAAGAATTAATTGAAAGTGTTTGCAAAAATGCTAATGAAATAAGCAGTGATGACGATGACGAAGTAGAATGCACTGACAATATTCCAGACACATGTGACAACAAGAAAATGCAACTGCCGCGGATGTTCTTTTTATAAAACGTTGGAGAGACATTGCGGCCAAAAACAGAAGTAGTGCTAAACGAGTGCAGTTAAAAATTACCTCATTTTTAAACAGTAAAGTGTAGAATGGGATATATATCTTATATTTTACGTTGCATTTAACATGTCTTTTATGAATGTACATACATATTTAGGCATTTATGTACAGTATGTTTCAAATTAAATGCGAAAACTACGAAATATATATGAGCAGCCAACATCGCACTGTTGTAATGTTGGTGATCGCCCCTCTTCATACCTAGTGATACATAATCCGTAATTCTCTGTTAATATATTTAATATATTTTCCTTTATTTATTAATTATTTTGTAATTTTTGAAATTCTAAATGTATAAAATGTGTTGATAAATAATAAATTAATTTAAAAATAAAGGTAGAGTCAATGTCTATAATAACTGAACGTATTCTTTAAAAATTGTCATCGGGGAATCGATCGTGCGTGTCTGTCGAAAAGCCTTAGATAGATAGGGTATATAAGTGCATTTGTATACTGGAGTAGTTGCGGTATATATGTTATACATATACGTGTATTTTTGTAAGACCATGGGTAATACGTTTTATGTATTCCTTAATGAGGGCCAGCGCTCTAACGTTGATATAAATAGACATATGTTGGATTCATAACTATATACAAAACATCTGTTTCTGTGTATTTTTTTAGGAAGGTGACAACATAATATTTCAATTTTTTTTTTTTATAAATACTATTCGATTTTCTGTATGATGTTTTAAAAACATTTTAAAGGCTTCTTGTAATATTAAAGTAAGTTCTTAAATTAATTAATATTTCAATAAACATGTTTGACATAATTAAAAAAATCATTTCTATTTGTCATGTTACAAAATTTACTTTTGTCCATATGGAATTAGTAATTAGGTTCTTATTTCATTTTAAAAAATCTCTATCAATCTTGATAATGTTCATTCGTATTACTAAAAATATGTATGCGGACGACAATGTATTCTGCGTATATAAGATATACCATTTTTTATAGTGATAAGGTTTATAAAGAAGAGAATTAAATAAAAAAACGCAACTATTCTTATAAATACTAACATAAAAAATAAAAAAAAAAAAAATAACAAAATATTGAGGAATTAGATTGGAACAAACAATAAATTCAAAATAATATTGTAAATGCAAATATTTTTCAATTAAGAACAATATGCTCTGAAATTTAAATGAGAATAAAAATTCTTTTTTCAAAAAACCAATTTCCACATACTGTTGAACAATTTTAAAATAAATGCTTAAATGGGTTTCACCCAAAAAAGAAGCAACCAAAATGTTGAAATAATCTATGAATAAAAGTACATAAACAGAGACTATTATTATATGATTAAATATTTTAGTACATACTATATTAGGTATGACTCTTAAAAAAACAGCGATTAAAAGAAATAAATTTACAATTATTAACAAATTATTTGCGAAAATAATACGCGTTGCCTTCCGGCTCTAAAACTATATTTTAATATTTGGTCTAACGAACATTATTATCAATAGTTGATTGCAGTCGCCTTTCCATGGAATTTACGAGGTTTTCACAAATTTACGTAAACCTGTAATGCTCCCAAATTGTGCTGGCATGCAAATAAATTTCTCATGCATTTCTTATGCGAATGTTTCCCCGGAAGTCATCCCATCGCCGCACAATGTCTGCCCAAAGATTTTCAATGTGGTTAAAGTCCAGGGATCTAGCAGGCCAATTCGTCACTATGAATTGAGGGTGGTTGTCAAACCATTCTCTAACAATTATAACAGTATGCGCCGGACAATTGTCATGCACATACATTAGAGCTGCGTCCCCATAAACTGCCTGTACGCTCGGTAGCATGCTATTTTCTAATAATTGCACGTACACCTTTGCATCCATTCGTGGGTCTACGCGTACAAGTTCTCCGGGACCTGCTACAGACATCCACCCCCACATGTTAATGGATATTCGGCCGCTCCTCTTCTTTTTGAGTACATTCCGCTATTGGTATCTCGAATTCGGCAACCTGTACAAAGGTTTCCGAGACCCAATTTCGGAAGAGAACACCTTTTCGTCCGTAAAAATCGTGTTGTCCCAACATCGTCCTATGTTTGCTTGTGCGAACTGCAGTCTGCGTTCCACATGAACCGGAGTTAAATCGATTTTCTGTGCTGGACGTCTGCATTTGTATCCGCTGTCCTTGAGTCTCCTCCCAAGTGTTGGGCGACTGCAATTGAAATTATTTATCTCGATAACCGTTTGCATGGAAGAAAACGGTTGTTTAGAAACGTAGTTTATCGCGTTATTCAAGACATTTTCATCCAGTACTCGTTTCCTTCCACATCTAAGCCGTTTATTGAAGAATTTAATTGCTTCTTCGTCTCATTTCTTTTTCCATCTATAGACCTGCGATACCCGTGAAATAAAATTAAACGAATATATAGTTCGTGAAGACGATTTTAGAACAATCTTAAGAGCAATATTTACATTAACGTTATAATGTTAATGTAAAGAATCTAATTTAAAACGTATTTTGAACATAATTATTAAATACATTTTTTAATAACTTTATAAACATAATTAAAATATTTTTATTGTAGTAATTCCCCTTAAGGAACATTTTTTTTATATATACGGAGTCAAATACAGCTTCCTTATCCTAATAAAATCCCTAAGTAGCTCTTCCTAAGCTGTTTATGGAACACATTGAGTTAAGGAATAAATCAAATGAAGATACCTTTTTTCAAATCTATGATTTTTGTAATATGGGTTTCTTCGAATTATATATACATAAATTAATAATTTTCATAAAACAAAATCAAAATCGATTTATTCGCTTATAATTATTTTATTGTTGAATCGAATAAAACTATTTAACAATAAGCATGCTAGACTGATGTTTGTAAACGTTAAAAAAACAAACTTTATTGATTACTTTATTCATTTTTTTTTTGTAATTTGAAAATTATTAAATATTGTTTGAGAGTGATTAATGGCTCATAAAAAATTGTTTCAATATATTATATTGCAACGAAATATTTATTTTTTACTGTTACACCTTTCAATCCGTATAATAATAAAACTGATAAATGTCTTTAAGTTAGCCAAAATACTAACTAAAAGACCACATTCATACTGTAGGAAAATATTGTGAATTATAATGTTCGCCTCAAAGTGTAAAATGCTATGTGAAAGTGGGTATGTATATACATTTTTAATGGTTTTGTTTTCCCCATTTCAAGAGATGTGTTAGTAATATAAACAAAACCAGATGTAAAGGGACGAGTAGAATTACGCGCCTGAATGAGGCGAAAATTAGAATTCACATGGAAAGGGGGCTGCAATCTACTATTGATAATTATGGTCGTTGAAGCTATTATTAAAGTTAAGTTTTAGAGCCGAGAAAGCTACGTTTTTTTTTCGGCAAAAAATTGTTTATAATTTTGAATTTTTTTTGGTCGATTATTATAAATACTTATATTAGCAATATTAATGTCTCACTATTAGTCAAATTTATTTTTAGAGCCATACCTAACATAGTACTAAAATATTTATTAATAAAATAATTAGGGTTTGCTAGATTTTCTGTGACCACGCGCGAATCACGTGCACATGTATTAATAACCCATTGAAAGCAATATTATAAATAGAGTGGACCAATTCGGAGCGAAAGTAGAGGCGTGACCAACGAATTGGTTCCCGTATGCTTAACATTTTTAATATCTAGAGATATACTATCGCGAACGGAGCTGTTATTATGTTAGATACTAAAAAAATGTAAGACGGTTTTTCTATATTATGAAACGTTTTCGATGATACGTATAAAAAATAAAATTTAAAATGTTTGTTATTCGTAGAATAAAAAAAAAATTACCGTCTTATGCGTTTTCCGTGTCTTGAAAATCTGGAGAAGCGCGATGAAATATTGTTGACATAAGGTGCGTCTCCAAATTTATTTTTCGAAAACGCGTCCGCCATTAGGAAAATATGTGCTTGTATAAAGAAAACGATCGCTACACATCTAGTGATGTGATGTTTGCATAATTAAATTAATCTTTGAAACAACTTACTACATCTGTAGACGAACCTTTATAAATTTGTCTAAGTCTGGCAAAATAATAAAATTTATCTAAAACACTTTCAAACTTACTTAAAATACACTCATTTCTTGCGTCTTCTTTCGAACATAGCTGTGCGTGTGTATCTCTCACAACTAGCACTGATTCCTGTAACGATAGCGAGGAATTTTGTAGGTTTTCTAATGCTTGCACTATTCCGAACTAATTGTTGTGAATAGTTTGAAAATCACATTTAACCTGACTATTTTGAATTTTTTGTCCGACTTAAAAGGTCACAAATACGCAAACAATCAGACAGCTTTACAAAACACACCAGATGACACAAAAACAAAACTTTTATTTTGAACATATTAAAATAATAACAAAGCACAAAAATAGAAAGGATAGGGAGGTCTTAGAAATGATCCATATTTTAAAAAACAGCAGAACAATCTACGACCATAACGAGATTTATGGACTTTCTAAACTCTATTATCCACTAATTAAACAATAGAAGACAACAAATCCCACCCACAGGCCCCAAAATAAAACTTTTTTTTTGGTTCCCGTTGTAAATACATATACTATGATTCCCTAATACATGGCCTGACCATGCTAATTTGAAAAACCAAAAAAAAAAAAATTCATTTCTCCAACAAAGACATTTAGTCACACAAAATATTCTGAATCACGCGATCGACCCTGGAAAGGTCTCGGGCAGGTCCGACCATACACGTACACAAGTATGTGTTTTGATACGTAATAAATCGGTGAGTTTTATATCATTTAATTTTTCTTACTTTTTTTTTTTTAATTTAATTTTTTATTCATTCATACAAATGTATAAAGATTTTCTTACCTTTCGTTGTATTAATTTTTTGTTACTAGTCACTTTAAAAACACTTAATAATAAAAAGAATCGAAACGTCGTAGAGAAAAACCTTGAAATTCATTAAAGGTCGCTAAACAAATATAAACGTCTATTATTTTAATATTAAGACCCGTCCAATAAAATAAATAAGATATTTAATTCTCATTAACATTAAATAAATAAATACATATGCATTTATTTATTTAATGTTAATGAGAATTAAATATCTTATATATATATATATATATATATATATATATATATATATAAATATATATATATATTTATGTGAGTCTACTTTCTTCTTTAATTAATTCTTTTAATAATAAGATTTCGGTTTCAAGAATGTTATACCTAGAATATTCAGATTTGTGAAATATCACTTTAAAGTTAGAATTTTGTAATACATTCATATTTGGTATTTCAAATCATGATACCGTTGAATATTGTATGTAATATTTAATCTATTTGCCAATTATCAAAATTAACTAACTTATTTTCAAGAGGACTTGAGATTTCTAAAAAACCAACTATGTTTTATCTTACTTTGGAACATATATCTGCAAATTATGTTATTTGTTTGGCTTCTGTGAACTTCATTTTCATAATTTTTAATCGAGGTTACGTGGGTGAATTTGAATATTATACTATATTTAATATTATTTTAGAAACCTTTGCATTAATTAATAATTACTTAGAATATCAGATTTATACTTTTACTAAATTTCTGATGGGAGTCTTGACGACGAAAAACATTAGCATTGAATAAAATGTGTTTGGATAGATTGGAAACATTTTTACCTTCATAAATATACCATTGATATTCCTCATATAATTTGTTTATGGGAATATATTTATGAAGCAGAAGCAGTGTAATAAAAAACCGTGGACACATTAACCATATAAGGAGAATTTTAATATACATGCGATTGCGGAAGAATGGATTTATGTTAATGCAACGCTCATAAAGAAGAATTCATATTTCTTTTCAATTATTTTGTAGAAGAACACCACTTCAGGATTCTATATTGAACATAACCAGGTGGTATACCCTGCAAGATTGGATCATAAATTTATCAGCGCCTGGGATAATATCCAGCAATTTAAATCAAGAAACTGACAACCAACTTTGATGTTCCAGTTGGAAATATTCCTGTGAATTTCGTCCAAAGAACCTGTTGAAATTGTGTATCCATCAGGTATTTAAGTGACAATTGTAAAGTATGTGTTTGTAATAGATATAACATTTCTTGCAATCACTTTTCTATATATGAGTTAATCACGTCATCTCAAGTGTCATATAATTTAGCTTTTAAATGTCAGATTTGGTAGTTTTGTTTTGAAATCTTGTAACTTGTTTAATTTAGAAATTGACATAGGATTAGGTTTTTCTATTATTTGAATAGGCAATACAACTCTTTATAAATTTTTTTATTATCTTGTGATAATCCAAATAATATCATTAAATATAGTCATATACATAAATTTGACTTTTTCGTTTTATTTTATGTATGTTTAAGTGTTTGTCAGTGTATCGAGAACTTACTTCCAGACCCTTGAGTTTAAGTAGTTTTCTGGAATTCTGTTTCATTTATAACCTAACTATCGTTTTTTTCTTGAGCTAGCCATTCTGTTATTACATTTAATTTTTAATTCATTATTATAGTAACGCATTCCGCGGTACTATAATATATATATATATATATATATATATATATATATATATATAATTTGATACATTATTATAGTTTTTCGCCTTTTATATGAAATAATTACAAATATCGCTCCGGCTTGGTCCACTCTATTTATAATATAGCTTTGAATGGGTTATTTATACATGTGCATGTGATTGCCGCGTGGTCACCGAAAAGATCGCAACCCTAATAATAATAGTCCGTTTACGTACTTTTATTCTTAGATTATTTCATTTTTTTTGTAGCTTATTTTTAATGTGAAACCCTATTTAAATTTTTTTTTTAAAAATTATTCCACAGTACGTGGAAATATAATTGATTCGTTTGATAGAAAATAAACTTTTTGATTTCTATTTCACAGCATCTTGTTTTTAATCAAATAAACTAGCCTGTACAATATTGTCTTTTCTGTATAATATTTATTGTCCGTTAAAATAAAGTTCCACAATATTTTTTTATTATTATGTTAGTATTAATAAGAATTGTTGCGTTTTATTATTTAATTATTTTCTTTATAATCCTTATCACCATAAAAAATGGTATATTTTATATATACGCAGAATACATTGTCGTCCGCATACATCTTTTTATTCGTACGAATGAAAATTATCTAGATTCATAGAGATTTTTTATAATGAAATTAGAACCAAATTGATAATTCCATATGTACAAAAGTTAAATTTGTAAAATGACAAATAGAAATGAATTTGTTTATTATGTCAAACATGTTTATTGAAACATAAACTTATTCACAAACTTACTTTAATATTACAAGAAGCCTTTAAAATGTTTGTAAAATATAAAAAATACATCGCATAGTATTTAGTCAAAAAATTAATTGAAATATAATGTTGTCACCTTCCTAAAAAATACACACAAAAAGATGTTTTGTATATAGTTATGAATCCACCATATGTTTATCTCAATCAACGTTAGAGTGCCGGTCGTCATTACGTAATACATAATACGTACTACCAATGATGCATATATATATACCGCAACTACTCAAGTATACACATGCACTTATATACCCTGTCGATCTAAGGCTTTGCGACAAAGACGCCGCACGATCGATTCCCCGATGACAATTTTTAAAGAAAACGTTCAGTTAATATAGACATTGACTCTGCCTTTTTTTTTTAATTAATTTATTATTTATCGACACATTTTATACATTTAGAACTTTAAAAATTTCAAAATAATTAAAAAATACATGAAAATGTAGTCACGTTCAATATATTAACAGAGAATTACGTATTATGTATCACTAGGTATGAAGAGGGGCGATCACCAACATTACAACAGTGCGATGTTGGCTGCTCATATATATTTCGTAGTTTTCGCATTTAATTTGAAACATACTGTACATGTTACCGTTAAAGTATATAATGCAGTTATTTCATAGAATACCTAGTTATTCCATGAAATAACTGATCGTGTCCGTTAAAGTGTGTAATATGTTATTAATTTGACACTTTAACTAGTTATTCTATGAAATAACTAGGTATTCTATAAATTAACTAATGAGAGACAGTTAAAGTGTAAAATAAACAATTTATCTAAAATGAAATTAAACTAATGATAGACAATTATATATATTATATTATCATTTGTTACAACAAGGATTACTAAAATGACACTTGGAATTACAAAGAACATTATTTCGAAAACAAAAACATTTTTTGTTGACACACTGGGTTTTACACGAACATTTTTAAAATCCCTGACCAGTACCTAAACTTTGAGCTGTAGCAACCGACCGGAGCGATATTTCTACATCCGGTACTTCTTCGATTTTAATTAATTTTTGTTCGCAGACACTGAACTGGGATCGGGAATATAATTGTTTTATGCGGCCGTTTCTTGTGCCCAATTGGAAAAATCCTTCTTCGGTTATTTTTATGATGATAGCTAAAATAGATTTGGCATCACCTTTTCCTCTGTCAACTTCAGGCACTGGTATACGGACGGTAAACCCCACAGAGGCTTCAGAATGAGATTTATCCGACATTAATTTCATCTTTTTCGCTTGAATTTCTAAACATTGTTTAGACTTTTCTCTTTCTCTTTGAACATTAAGTTCATTAAAACACAATTTGCAGATTTTATGCTCAACTTCATCTTCTGAAACATAATCTTCCGAACATGATATATGGACAGGCTCCATACATTTGAAGCAAACTATATCTTCACTGCATTCTTTTAAACAGACAACACATACTTCCGTAATGGGATTATTTAATACTGTTTGTTCAACTACTTTTTCATTATCAGGTTGAGAAGAAACATTCATTGCAGTCAAAGTATTTTGTAATTGATCTTCGTCGACCAAAGAATTAAGTGCTTCCTTCGGAATGGCAGTTGTTGACAGTCCAACTCTAGCTGCGCAACCAAACATAGCCTCGTAGGGGGACCTTTTAATACCAGAATGGAACGCTCTGTTCTTCATAAACTGGAGAAATTTTAACCCGTTACTCCACGAAGTTGACTGGTTGTCTTGCATTCAAGTCGTCCACATATTCTCTATGTCTTGATTGGCTCTCCCAACACTGCCTTGGCCTTGGCTATGTCTTGGTTTGCCATGCACGATCTTAACCTCTGGCCAAGTTACTTTTAAGTCATCAATAAGTTTGTTACAAAATTCTCTTCCATTGTCCGACTGCAATATACATGGGGCTCCAAACAACAGGAATATATCAAGCAACTGTCCTGCAACTTCTTCTGCTCTCTTTGTTTGAAGAGGTCTTAAAACCACGAACTTTGTAAGGTGATCTTGATAAACTAAAATAAATTTATAGTTTCCATCAGGTTGTGATTGGAAATCTATGAGGTCAACCTGACATCTTGAATTCATATGTGAAAAAATCATGGGCTTAACAACAACACCTTTTCTACCCGCTTTGCGTTTTTGTTGACAAGATTCACAAAAATTCAGGAAAATCTTAATATCATTTTGCGTAATATTTTTGTAACGACGATTAAGTTCTTTTATCATTCGGTCTCTACCACCGTGCCCAATAGATAAATGAGTTTCGTACAAAATGTCAAACAAAGAATCACTTGAGCAATAAAACATTACATCTGGTGTTGCATTTGTTACTGGGACTATTAATTTTTCTACTCCTTGAACTTCAAGGACATCGTAATGTTGAAGTAACCAATAATCACGTGGCACTTTCTTATCTAATGTTTTAGAATTCTTTACATCAGCTATCAGACCTAATAATTTTCACGGGTGAGCAAAGCACTGTTCTCTTTCACATCACGCTTATTTAGTAAAGATTCAAACTTTTCTTTCATTACAGCTTTTTTTTCGTTATCACTTAAAGAATTCATTGTTCAAGGCAATTTAAGGTCTTAAAAAAATTGCACTTTAACGTAAGCAAACTAAATTAACGTAATAACAAATGACTAAATTATAAAACTTAAAAAAATAAATGTATCTCAATACCTGATACGTGGAAACAGTATTTGACGAACAGCAGCCGGCACTGTACGTGCAAGCAATCAATTAACCGGAATGAACTGGCGCCAACACGCTAAACAAGTTCTCTCTCTATGGCCTGGAATAGTTCATAAATGCAGTAGGGGTGGAAGGTAAATGTATTTGTCGTGCGAGATATATGATATAGATTATTTTACACTTTAACGGGCTGCAGATCGTTATTCTATGAAATAACTAGTTAAACCATGAAATACAAGAGAGTTTTACACTTTAACGGACACGATCAGTTATTTCATGGAATAACTAGGTATTCTATGAAATAACGGATTTCATACTTTAACGGTAACATACATACTATGTTAAAAAAAAATTAAGTAATAAAAATTAAACAAATTATTTGTTGATGTTTATTTTTAAATTAATACATAAATTCAAGTACAATATTTCATAAATGTTTTTAAGTCGATCTAATGATATACGCATCCTAAACTCCTATTTTCCAAAAAAAAATTCGGATTAACCGAAATTTTGATTATCCGAAATCACTTTGGTCCACATTATTTCGGATAATCGAGACTGTACTGTATATCAATACGTTATGCACGTATTACGCATTTGTTACAATACGAGGTGTAACAAGTACAGTTACAGATATGTATATTGCATGTCTGTTTCATTTGTAACAAATGCGTAATACGTGCATAACGTATTGATATAACGGGTGTTCAGAAACATTCGAAGTCAAAGTAGTCCTTGAAAATATGAAGTCATGACTGAGATAGATTGAAACATTTACTTAATACAATTTTATAGGTTATCAAATTAGTATCAGATACTTAAGTAAAGATATACGATTTTTTGTTCAGAGCTCACTTGACTTCGAATGTTTCTAAACATTCGATACTTAAATCTTTTTGTATATTTACCGCCATCTGGCTCGTGTTAATGGACTACACCTATACGCAGTGGCGGCTCGTGCTAAAAATTTTAAGGTGTTCTGCAAGTTTTACAAAAAAAATTACCTTGCACGGGCAGTAAGAGGTTGTCTCCCATCGATCTTATCGTGCTTTCTTCGCCTTCCGCACTGAAGTAATGGATTTCTGGAACGATTGTCAATTGTCACACGAAAAAATAAGAGTCACTAAGCACTACTTTACTAACAAATTATTTCTTATAAATTAAATCTATTCTACGTTCTTTTCGATTTGCAAATTTTGTTATCATTATCACTTTGTCATTCAAATTGTCTATTTCGGAGATAAACTTTTTTTCGATAGATAGCATGGAAAGAGATGTTAAACGATCTTCGGTCATTGAATTTCTGAGAAACGTCTTAATTCGATTTAGTGTTGAAAAGCATCGTTCGGCCTCTGATGTTGTCATGGGAGTTGTTATTACAATTTCTAATAATTTTCTAGTCTCCTTCAACGTATCTCCCAGATTGTTTTTTATTAAAAATTTTAGAAGAGGTAGTGCGCCTTTTAAAGATCTACAATCAGTTCTTGAGTAAATAACAGACAATTCAGTTCGTAATCTTTCTTTATCAAGGGTGGGATAATAGGAGCATGCGGAAGTGAGTTTGTCCTCAGGAAATTTACTGCAATACTCTCCAAAGCATTCCGAAAAAAAAAGTGATGCCACTACTAGATGCTCTTTAAAATGAAATCGATCTTTTGCACAATTTAGAATAACATCACACACCTCTAAAGCCGAAATTCGATGATTAAATCTGCTGCTATTTGGACGTTTGCGTTTTTATGGTGGTGGCTCATCGCTTATTAAATCTGTTTAGTCCATTTACTAATTTAACATAACTTATAAACAATGTAACCCGCTATTTTAATAATGTTCCTGTCACTTGGCTTTTGACACATTGTCGAAATTACTTCAAAAACGTCATCTTTCAAATATCTCAGTGTTATTTAAATTCTTTTAATAAAATTTGTATCGTATATGTTGTCTTTTCTTCGATCCTACCTTGAATAAATACAATAGTGAGTGTATTCTCTTAAATATTTAATCTTCCTTTCTTGTGATCCTTAATTTTTGGATTTTATATTACTTTATGTTTAACTTCTTTCTATAACAGCTTCTCTGTGCCTGTTTCCTATTACTTTTCATTCTCATTGAACTTGTTATTAAATTCCTTCTGCCAATACAATTCTTATTCCAGTTATAATTTGTCGATTGTCAATTTATTACAAACAAAATGAATATGGCCATTGCTATACTACTACATTATATTATAACATTATTTTCTTTAGATTGACATTTTTAAATTCGTTATATCTTTTGAATGGAATGTCCAATTTTAATAATTTAAAAAGTATTTTACTGGTATTGAAATGGTCTTTAATAAAATATCATTTAATAGGATAAGAAATAATACAGAGGTATGGATAATATGGTTTGATTATTGTCGGCACTTTTATTAACTTTTAAAATGTAAAAAAGTAGTTATAGTGGCATAACTACAGTAGTTAAACATATGGTTTCGCGGACTTTTTTGTAGATATTAATACGTTCTATAATACTGTAGAACTTTTTTTTTGTTCCTACAACAATAGTTTCCGCAGCGTACGCGATGGCAGATTTTTTGTGACTAATTTTTTCACACCTTGGGTTACATTAATGCATTTTTATTGGGGATATCTTTTTTTTTGAAAATGTAATATAGCCTATGTCACTCAGTGAAAATGCAGCTTTCTAATGGTGAAAGAATTTTTGAAATCGGTCCAGTAGTTTTTGTGTGAAAGCATTACAAACATGCATACAAAAACACAAATGTTTCCTCTTTATAATATTAGTTTACATACCAAAATGCCCTTCGCGCTGGTTTAAATGCAGCGACGATGCCTGGTAAAATCACGCATTGGTTTAAGACAGCCACGGGGGTAGCGGGGTGCGCGCGGGTGTTTGAAAGAGCTCTGAGCGCACGTACCTGTGGACCAGATAAGGAACAAGTGAGCGATCGCGCGAATTAAGTTGGTTATTCCACTGGTCGCCTATTGTATATTATTTGATAAAATACTATATATAACCGGCGTTAGTGTTGGAATTACGGAAGCGAATATCTCGGCTTCTACTGATCGGATTTTGATGATTGCGGTGTCAAATTGTAGGGTTTGATGTCCTCTACAGGATGATGTAGAAAAATATGCAAATTTTTTGATATACAGGGGGAGAATTTTCACAACAATATGTTACGCTTTTATAAACATCAGAAATGTCGGAAAAATTATGTAAAAGAAAACTAGTTATAACTAATACAGGTTCGCCCGCCCAATTTTTTGGGAGCTCTGCAGCACTGCAGCGCTTATGCGCCAGCCGCCACTGGTGTATAGTCAATTTCGTTATTAAACATTCCTACCGCTATGTTACTTTGTCTAGGGACATTTGTTTGAAAGGGCCTATATGAATTTTGCATAAAAGGACGTGTTTGTCTGCTTGAATTTGCTGTAATGCCTGACATTGGTTCTGGCTTATTTTTAGGAATTTGTCCTGTAGGTTTAAAGACGTTTGTTTGTTTACCAAACACTTTTTCACTTGAGGGAAAATTATGTTTTACAACTCTTGGTTGAATATCACTTATCGGACCTGTTGGAAACTTAGATGCTGATTGATACGAATTTGATTGATATGAATTAAAATTGGGTCTAGATGTAAAGTTAGTTTGTGGAAAATTTGACTGTCTGTGATTAAATTGAGGTTGTTGAAATTTAGAGTAAAAGTTTGTTACTTTATTGGGTACGTAATTCATATGATGCTGTTTAGGGAGTAACTTATTAGATTGTTGGGGTTTATTTGCATTCATTGATTGTGATTGCAAGCTTTCTAAACGTTGACATGTATAATACTGTTGGTGAACAATAGTACATGCAGCTGTATAATTTACAGGTTTTTGCATCTGTAACAGAAATCTACTGGCATAATCCGTATTTATCATTAATATATCTATCGCGTCTTTATCTAATTGTTCTAGTAAGTAAAGTTTTCTTTCCGCGTTTAAATCTACATCTGCGTTTATTTTCGCTGTTAATCTTGTTTTTAATGCTTTTAATCTGTCCATAAAATCTAAAATATTTTCATTTCTATTTTTCATTGTATTTTTAAATTCTTGTGCGAGAGCATGTCTGTCTAACCTATCTCCGAAATGTTCTCTTAACGCTAATCTAATTTCAAGCCATGTCTGTAAATTATGTTGCAAAACAAAATCTAATACATCATTTCTTAGTTTATAAATTAAAACGTTCGAAACAAATTGTGTGAGACTTTCGTCTTCTGTACATCCATATTGATCATAGAATCTATTACATATTGAAATGAAACTTTCTAAATGTAAGGGATTTCCTGTAAAACTAGGTATGAAATCGGCATTTGCTTTAGCAGCATTAATTGTAGGGGTTCTAGGCGTGTTGGTTGACATTGTTGGTACATTCGTATTAACATTGATTGGTACATAAGGTGGAATTTTATCTGATTCTGACATTTTTCGACTGCTTAAGGCTGATTCCGATTTCGGCATTTTTATAATTTATTGTTTCTTAAATATACTACTACTAAACTAAGTTCCGGTTTCAAATTGTTTTGTTTGTTTGCTTGAGAATATTTTATTCTCTGTTCTTTGTTTTCTTGACTTGAACAAATATTAATTTCACGACCTAACCGATCTATGTGAATTTAACTCGTGTCTTATAAAATCACACTTAATATCTAAATGGTTTACGAAAAGAAAAATGTTCAACACCTACCTTACCTCTAATACTCGTTCCTCTTGAATAACGCCAAACACTTTTCACTGCGGTTGTTGTTGCGAATAGCTAATTAATTGTTGAAACAAACCGATAAATTACTTTTATTTCAATAACAATTATCGTTTAGCTATCCTACTGACTGCGCCAATTTTGTTTAAATAACTTTATAATTGTAAAAAAAATGTTTTTATTTTAATTAAACAATTACAAAATCTACAAAATGTGAATATAATACTATTGCTACCTAACTATAAGGAATACAGAGTATATATTAATGAATAAAACGCTGTTACATATATTTATACTTTCTCTTATCTGAGCGACTCGAGAGCATTTCTTAGTAACGCCAAGAAAAGACGCTAAGGTTGCATTTCTCACGCTTACCGTATAGCGTATATATAGGTATATTATACTGTATGTACTACGACATAACTCCTGGTACACTGATGGATCACAATCTAGTCAGGGGGCAGGTGCAGGCATATGCGGAATGTGCCCTAGAAGGAAGATATCGATATGTCTGGGGAAACATACTACGGTTTTCCAGGCCGAATTGTTAGCAGTCGCAGCCTGCGCCGATGAAATTCGGGAAGCCGGCTGCGCAAGCAAAAAAATTAACATGACTGATAGTCAGGCCTATTAAAGCCATTATGAACCCATCTACCAGGTCTAAGCTGGTGAAATATTGTAAACAGGTCCTCCTCAATAACCTGGCACAAGACAATACAGTGTCGCTGATATGGGTGCCAGGACATGAGGGAATTAAAGGCAATGAGATAGCCGACAAACTGGCCAAAGAAGGTACTAATAGGAACTTCATAGGACCAGAACCTGTATGCGGAATCACTAAGGATTCCGCTAAAAGGGAGATCTGATTATGGCTAGAAAAATAACATAAAAATAAATGGAGGTTAACGGAAGGTCAACTCCATACCAAAACACTACTAAGGAGGCTGGACGGAAAGTTTTCAGCCAACCTAATTCGTAGTAGCAAAAGAGAAATTAAAATAATTACCGGGTTAATAACCGGACATTGTCCTTTAAGGAAGTATTTGTACACCATGGACTTGGTTAGCGAGCCCTGGTGTAGGAGATGTGAAAAACAGGAGGAAACTAGCCTTCATGTAAGATGCACGTGTGAGGAACTGAAGGAACTCAGACAGAAATATTTCAGGAGAGATCTATTGGATCCTTCGAGTGTACTCAAACTTCCCCTGAGGAGGATAGTGGCTTTTATCGAGGACACAAGACTAACAGAGTGGAATTGAGAGATCTATTGGGGATAGTACAAAGAGCAGTGTGCTCAAGTGCCTGGACGTGGTGGCGTCCAACCCAAAACAGAGAAGAAGACAGTTCTCCCCACCTTCAATGTAATGTTAATGCCTTAACGGAGCAAGAGTTGGACTTTGCTCATTATATCTGTGACGACGATCGGTGCATGTACGTTGTTAGCGTGCCACGTTCCTCGTCAATAACTATGAATACATAATAAATAAATACTTTCACAGTTAGTCGCCGCTTGGTTTGTTTCATAATTCCAGGGGGTGAAATTGCTCACTTGCTCTCATTAAATTTAATCCATCTTTTGGAATTGTAAATTGTGTAATCAATAAATTTTAGGCCTATTAAGTGTAATCTGTAAACTAATACACAGTGGCCTAGATAAAAGGGGCCCGGTATGAAAACATTAGTACAAATACTTACAGAAAAGTGAATAACTAATATATTATAAATGTTTATTTAAAAGTAGTAAATACAGAATATTATGAATAACATAATGAACATTAAATAGTTCACAGGAGGTGTTGAAAGTGCTCACCATGAACTTCGATACACAAATTAGCACGTCTCGACATGTTTTGAAAAACTTTTGTCAGTTCATTTGGTGTGACGTCAGAAATGATATTGCGAATATTCGTTTTCAACTCTTCAATTGTATGCGGGTTGTTACTGTACACTTTACCCTTTAAGGAACCCCACAAATAAAATTCGCAGGTAGACAGATCGGACGTTCTGGGAGGCCATAAACCTGCGGAAACTGTAGTTTCTTCTACGAAAATTCCATGAACGTATGACATTGAAAACCGTGAAGTAAGTGCCGTGGCTCCATCTTGCTGTAAAAACGCATATTCTCGTTCTTCCTCCGTCAGCTGCGCTACGAATAGTTGGCAACAATTCTGTTACATACACATCAGAGGTCACGGTGTTATTTAAGAAAACGGGGCCTACAATCCGTCGGGCTGAAACTGCACACCAAACGCCTATTTTCGCAGCATACAGAGCCACCTCAAAGCGTTCGGGATTGTTCGTTGACCAATAACGAGTGTTTGGAGAGTTCACGTACCCGCTAAAATGGACCCATGCTTCATCTGTGATAAAGAGTATAGATTCGGATCCAAGATAACCATCCGCGACATGAGTGAGTAACAATTCGCAGTAATGTAGTCGTTTTGCATAGTACGTAGGTTCTAATGTTTGCATCACTCTTACTTTATACGCTCGCATATGCAACTGCTTCAACATGTTCTAGCATGACGTTCGCTTGATGTTTAGTTGGGAGGATAGACGTCTAGTTGATTTCCATGGACTTCTTAGCATAGTCTCTTGAACGCGTTGAATATTTTCCGGTGAACAAACCGTCTTTACACGGCTACGTTTGGCGTTAGCGACTGAACATGTCGCTCTAAATTTATATAAATATTTATTTTATATATTGCAAATATAATTCAAGTAATAAAATAGATGAACTATTGCCATTTATTTTTTTTTGCAACTGTGATCTGTAATGCAGTTTAGTTAAATATCGAAGTGTAAATTCATTTCATTGTAATTTACCGCCAAAATTGGTGTCAGTGGAATATGCCTAATGTGTTGCGGGTTGAGGCAGTTTGTCTCTCTTATTAAAAAACAGAGTATAGAGATCAAAAAGCCTTGCAGAATTAAAGCATATTAAGAATTTAGTTCTTTTAAAAACTCTTTACTTTGCTTTCGTTCGAAGTTATATTTATCGTTGTTTGGTCTCCGCATTATTTAACTCAACAACTCTCTATCAAGGCAAAAAAGCGCCGCCTCTGAAAATATTTTAATTTTACAATTGACGGTATCTACCCTGCCAGAGGAATCGATTGTGATTTACTTCTGGTGAGGTTTAAAATAAACTCTCTTACATTCAAGAGGGAGGCGTATAGCGGATGTTTCCTATGGCAATTACAAACACTTTGTAGAACTTTCCTCTAATTAATATGCACCGCTTCGCTGATCATCGCTATGAAGATAGCATGATACCAGATTATTACATTTTTTTATAAACTTTTTTGGGAAGTATTTGTATATTAATATGTGCACTTATACCGTTGCATTTGTGATGTAATAGGTATTATATTTTTGGACAAATAAACAATATTATTTTTATTTTCTTCCAAATATCTTTCTAAATAGAATATTAAAATTTACCGCCTGAATTTGTGCGAAGGTATTGGTGCTGCCATCTGAACTTGCCTTGTATCCACATTCTGTGTTCCCTAATTCTTTTGTTTAAGATGTTTTGTTTTTATGTGCCTTGATAAGTTTAACTTGTAGTTTGTCTGGTATTCACACTCTGCGCATTTATAATCATATTACTTCACATGGTTGAATTTCTAGTGGCTTTCTAAATTTGACTTGTAGTTTGTCTTGAATTCACACTTCTAGCACTAATAATCCTTTTGTTTACGGTATTTTATTTTTGCGTGAATTTTTAAACTTCACTTATAGTTTATCTGGTATTTACATTCTGCGCAATTATAATAATTTTGTTTCAAATGTTTTCTTTATACGTCCTCTTTTAAGCTTGACTTGCGGTTTGTCTGGTATTCACTGTGCGCATTTGTAATCACTTTCTTTCAGATGTTTTGATTTTACGTGCACTTTTAAGTTTGACTTCAAGTTTGTCTGGTATTCACACTCTGTGCATTTATAATCATTTTGTTTCAGATGTTTTGTTTTTATGTGCACTTTTAAGTTTGACTTGTAGTATGTCTGGTATTCACACTCTGTGCATTTATAATCATTTTGTTTCAGATGTTTTGTTTTTATGTGCACTTTTAAGTTTGACTTGTAGTATGTCTGGTATTCACACACTGCGCATTTATAATAATTTTGTTTCAGATGTTTTGTTTTTATGTGCACTTCTAACCTTAACCTGTAGTTTGTCTGGTATTCACACTCTGTGCATTTATAATCACTTTGTTTCAGATGTTTTGATTTTACGTGCACTTTTAAGTTTGACTTGTAGTATGTCTGGTATTCACACTCTGCGCATTTATAATCATTTTGTTTCAGATGTTTTGATTTTACGTGCACTTCTAAGTTTGACTTGTAGTATGTCTGGTATTCACATTCCGCGCATTTATAATCATTTTGTTTCAGATGTTTTGATTTTACGTGCACTTCTAAGTTTGACTTGAAGTTTGTCTGGTATTCACATTCTGCGCATTTATAATCATTTTGTTTCAGATGTTTTGATTTTACGTGCACTTCTAATTTTGACTTGTAGTTTGTCTGGTATTCACACTCTGTGCATTTATAATCATTTTGTTTCAGATGTTTTGATTTTACGTGCACTTTTAAGTATGACTTGAAGTTTGTCTGGTATTCACATTCTGCGCATTTATAATCATTTTGTTTCAGATGTTTTGATTTTACGTGCACTTCTAATTTTGACTTGTAGTTTGTCTGGTATTCACACTCTGTGCATTTATAATCATTTTGTTTCAGATGTTTTGATTTTACGTGCACTTTTAAGTATGACTTGAAGTTTGTCTGGTATTCACATTCTGCGCATTTATAATCATTTTGTTTCAGATGTTTTGATTTTACGTGCACTTCTAAGTTTGACTTGAAGTTTGTCTGGTATTCACATTCTGCGCATTTATAATCATTTTGTTTCAGATGTTTTGATTTTACGTGCACTTCTAATTTTGACTTGTAGTTTGTCTGGTATTCACACTGTGCATTTATAATCATTTTGTTTCAGATGTTTTGATTTTACGTGCACTTCTAAGTTTGACTTGTGGTATGTCTGGTATTCACATTCTGCGCATTTATAATCATTTTGTTTCAGATGTTTTGATTTTACGTGCACTTCTAAGTTTGACTTGAAGTTTGTCTGGTATTCACACACTGCGCATTTATAATCATTTTGCTTCAGATGTTTTGTTTTTATGTGCACTTCTAACCTTAACCTGTAGTTTGTCTGGTATTCACACTCTGTGCATTTATAATCATTTTGTTTCAGATGTTTTGATTTTACGTGCACTTTTAAGTTTGACTTGAAGTTTGTCTGGTATTCACACTCTGTGCATTTATAATCATTTTGTTTCAGATGTTTTGATTTTACGTGCCCTTCTAAGTTTGACTTGTTGTTTGTCTGGTATTCACACTCTGTGCATTTATAATCATTTTGTTTCAGATGTTTTGATTTTACGTGCACTTCTAAATTTGACTTGTAGTTTGTCTGGTGTTCACACTCTACACATTTATAATATTTTTGTTTAAGATGTTTTGTTTTTACGTGTCTTTCCAAGGCTGACTTGTAGTTTGTCTTGAATTCGCACTTCATGCATTTATAATCAGCTTCCATCGTGAGATGTTTCATTTTCATATGCATTTCTAAATATGCTCTGTAATATGTCTTAAACTCGCAATTTGCGCACTTATATTTGCCTCTGTTCAGATGTTTTATTTTTAGAAGTGATTTTAAGTGACATTCGTCTCTATTTTGAAATTTGTGTTTCGAGGATGGACAATGTTTTTTACCATCATGAGAATGTACAGATTTTTCTTTTATATTTTTAATATTAGCTTTGAAATAGTCACATTTAGAGTATTTTTCGAACTCTCTGCCTTCATTCTCGGCATGATTTTTTTCTACGTGCATCTTCAGAAATCTCCTCGTCTTGTATCTTCTGTCACAAATTCTACATTTGTACATTTTCATCTCGTAATGCTTGTTAGTGTGGTGTCTGAAGTCGGCGCTGTACACTGTTCTGAACTTGCATTGCGTGCATTTGTACATTCCACGTTTCCATCTTTTGGGTTTGCTTCTTATAGATGATCGCCTTTCTACTTCTAGCTTGTCCTCCTTTGATGGAAGTGCGTAGTATCTGAAAGTAAATTAATCCGAATTATAGTTTAAAACCTCTGAAATACAGTAACATGTCAAATGTCAATCATTTATTATGTCCACATGCAGTCGTGAGCCTGGGTGTTACCCGCCCTTATAAAACACAATTTGATGATTTTCCTGAACCATGTTCAAGATCAAACAGAGTGGGCAATTTCTTAAATTTCTGCAACTGTCTACAAATCAATGATGTTTACAATTGCAATGGTCGTCTATTAGATTTGGTAATTTTCTCTGAAGTTTTGGCATCTTCTTCCATACAGAGATGTGACTATAGTCTTGTGGAGGAGGATTGTCATCACCCTACCATTGTAATTAATATTCCATTGAAGGATATTACTACAAACATTAGGAGACCTAATGGTGTAACATTCCAGAGATATAATTTTGTAAAGGCTGATCTTGTGCGTTTGTATGATCTTCTCTCTCATGAGACTTGGGTCTCCGTTTTGGAACAGAGAGATGTTGACCTGGCAGGGAGCGCATTGTACGAAATATTAGATTTTTTTTCTATGACAATTCCGAAAACTAAAACAAAACGCTAAAGATATCCCGTTTGGTATTCTCCGCATACGGTATTATGCATTAAAGCTAAATTGCATGCAAAAAAGCAATATCTTCGCCACCCAACAGTTACATTTGGCGAATGCTGTAAGAGTTTCAATTCACAGGGATTTTAAGAATTACGTACATTCTACTGAAACTTCTATAAAACCAGACACAGCTAAACTTTGGAGTTTTATTCGTAGCCGTGATAGATCTTCTAGACTGCCTGCAACTATGTACTACAATGAAACACAGTGTTCTGATACTAGTTCCATCGCTGATGGTTTCGCAAATTACTTTTCGTCAGTTTTCACATGTAGAAAGCCTTCGAGACTCAATACAAAGAATATATATCCCCACAGAACTGAATTTTGGAATGAAACTCATTTCTTAAATCTCTCAAAAAGCTTAAGAAAGATTATGTGACTGGGGTTGACAGAATACCAGCATTTCTACCGAAGGATTGCAGAACGGCTTTGAGTGTACTACTGTTTCACATATATAATCTAATATTGTCAAGTGGATGTTTCCTTGATCAGTGGAAGCTGAATAAAATAACGCCCGTTTTTAAGAGTGGGAATAAAAATGACATAAACTCTTACCGACCGATTTCTTTAATTAATCATTTTTCGAAGGTCTTCGAAATAATCCTCGCTGATCTTGGCTACAGTGAAATAGTGACACAATTATCGGATTCGCAACACGGATTTGTAAGAGGCAGATCTACAACAACTAATTTAATGATGGTAACCCAATATATAGCAAAATAACCTTAATCAACGCTTGCAAACTGAATGTTGTATACACTGATCTAAGAAAAGTATTCGACAAAGTTCCCCATCACGTTTTAATCTCTAAATTAAATAATTTTAGTATTAGTCCCAATTATGTCCAGGTTATTTCCAGCTATTTAACGGATCGATCTAATTTTGTTGAATGTGAGGGCACTAGATGGCATAGATTTCCTGCGACGCGTGGAGTTCCAAAGGTAATCGTTTGATTATGGTTCATGCTTGTGGAAGAATGGGTTTTATTCTATTTAAATCAGGTGTATTACACATAATAATTACATGTAATATTACACAAACATTGCTTTATAACAATCTATGAAAACACAGAATTAAATTTATCGCAGTTGTTAAAATTATTCTATTACTTCCATTGTTTTTACAGATACAAAATCTGGTGATTGCCATGATGAAATGCATTCAACAAACTTTTTCACTTGGGTCAATAAGCAGTTTCAGACCGCCTAATTTTCCACCAAGAAGTGTACTGGTAATCAAAACGCATCATATCACAATGTCAAAATCGAACGTGATCCAACATCATCCTCCAAAAAGGCAGAAATGATAGTGTCTTGTAGCAAGAAATATAGTGTTTGATGTGAAGTGGACAAAGCTGGAGTTATATGAATTAATAAAGAAAAATAAAAGTGATAATCCAAGATATAAACTGGATACACTATTATGGGGCCCATAAACTTAATATATTGAGGTTGCCTCCTTATCATCCGGAGTTAAATCCAATCGAAAAGATATGGGCGATTGTAAAGAATTTGATTGGAACCAGAAATGCCACTTTTAGTTAGCAGACGTCGAAAATTTGGCCAGAGAAAAATTCGCATCTGTAAATGCAGAAGAGTGGGCATCTGTTTGTAGCCACGTAGATAAAGTTGTTGAAAAATATTTACAAACAGAGCATTTCTTAGATGATGTAACAAATAATCTAGTTTTTACAGATAATACAGAAAAAGCTGATAATGAAGAAGATAGTTATAACGATAATGACTCTGACATTGAAGATGATGATGCTGTTCAACCACTGCCAGATGTAAAATAAAATGATAGGATTAAACAGTAACAAATGGACATGCGGCATTTGATGTTCTGTTATTTTTCTTAAATCTTTTGCAAAATTTCAAATTTAAAAAGTAGAACAATTTGTTACTTTTTTATATCACATATATATATACTGGTATTAACATACATGTGTTACACTCTTTTTCTTTTTATTAAATATGTATTGTAATATTACTTGCCAAAAATTAAATTTTCTAAATAATTTCATCTTACAGATGTTAACTAGTATTAATTATAACTAGAGCAGACCAATTTCCGTGCGCCGATGTGAGGATGATTGTATTGCATCAGAACTAATAAAAAGCATTCAGTATGTGTTTGGTACTTGCTTAGACTGCATGTACGTAATAAAATGTCGTCGACACATAAATCGAGAAAACAACCGTTGTCAGACGAAGTGAATAAGTTTATTATGGATTTCCCGGACTTAATATACGATGGCTCAAAAATTAAATGTTTAGTGTGCAATACATATCTAATGTGTTGCTCAAAAACACATTGTAAAGAAAACGTAAGCAGTTTGAAGCTCAATAATAACATTAATCGACAACAGATTATACATGAACTATGTGTAACTATGATTGTGTGTACACTGCCGTTTACCTTATTAAGTAATGATTCATTTATTTCATTTTGGAATAAATGCGCGAATCAAACATTACCGAGCACGACAACGTTACGAAGGAATTTACCATCGGTGCGTAAACAGGTTGAAAATATTTGATTTTATTTTCAACCTGGATACCAATTCAAGATGCTGAAACAGCTACTGAAGTTAGCTTTAAAATATCTCGAATAATAGCGAAAACTTGTCGGCCTTTTAAAGATGGTGAGTTTGTTAAGCAGTGTTTAGATATCGCAGCAAAAAAAATGTGTCCGAAAGATGCAAAGAGGTTTGAGAAAATTCAACTAAATCGGATCACTGTTCAAAGAAGACTTACCGAATATAGAAGAGCAATTAGCTACGAAATCAAAAAGTTTTGAGTATTTTTCTATAGCACTCGACGAATCTACAGATATAAGGTCCACTGCTCAACTCTTAATATTTTTACGAGGTGTAACGCAAAATTTTGAAATGAGTGAAGAACTGATTGGTACGAGTTCTTTGACAAGTCAAACGAAGGGTAGTGACATGCTCAAAGCTTTTCTGAAAAAATGTTCTATAATGGATTTGGATTTAACGAAATTATCTGGAATTAGGACTGACGGAGTACCTTCAATGGTTGGAAGTAAATCTGGGATAATAACTATGTTAAAAGAGTATTTACAAACTAAAAACATAGATACCAAGGAATTAATGCAGTTTCATTGCATTATACATCAAGAGGCCCTCTGTTCAAAATTATTGGGATTTGAAAATGTAATGAAAGTTGTAGTACCTACTGTAAACTTTATAAAATCACGAGGTCTCAATCACCGACTATTAACACAATTTCTTGAGGATATTGAAAGCGAATATGGTGATCTCTTGTTTTACACTGAAGTAAGGTTAAGTCGTGGGTTGTCACTAGAGCGGTTTCTTAACTTGATTGAAGAAATCAAAATATTTCTGGCGGAAAAGAAAAAGGACGTCTCCGAACTCGACAACCCTGAATGGCTGTGTGTCTTAGCGTTTCTTGTAGACATCACACATCACTTGAATGTCTTAAATACGCGACTCCAAGGCAAAGACCAATTGATTTCGCAGTTATACTCTCATGTTTCGTCCATTTTAGTCAATGCAAATTGAGTCTTTTCAGGACACAAATCAATTCAGCTAATTACAGCCATTTTCCGAACTACAAAAAATTATGGAGAAATTCAATAAAACTGATGTCAATTTCGCTTATGTTGAAAAAATTGGTATTTTAATACAAGCTTTTCATGATCGTTTTCTAGACTTCAAAAAAGTTAAACCTCTATTAGACATTTTCAGCAATCCTTTCCAATATTTCACCCGAAAATGCACCCGAATCAATACTGTGGGAATTGATAGACATGCAAAATGATGATAATTTACGAAACAAGTTTAATGAAGGTATAGCAAACGCCAATTAAGTTCGCGCGAGGGGGGGTAAGTTCGCGCAGGATTAGAAGTAGTGGGGAGGTTTGTATTTGGTTTTACACCAAATGTCAGGTAATTCTAACCCCTGAGCGTGTATTACATTACTTTATGATCCCCTAGCAAAGACATTATGTTCCGTCAAACGTCAATGACAAATGTATTCTGACAATTACTTGAGTAGTGGGGGTGGACGTTTTTAAAAACGGCTTCTCTGCACTCCCTCCTCGCGCCAACTTAATTGGCGCTTGCTATAATTTACTTAACTTTTGCCGTTGCGTGGACAAAACCGCTTATAAAGAGTTGCGAATAAATGCATTGAAATGAGCAAGCTTATTTGGATCGACGTATATTTATGAGCAAACGTTTTCAGTGATGAAACTTAACAAAACAATAAATCGAAACCGTCTGGCAAATGAAAATCTGGAAGCAATTTTACGTGTGGCGACAAGTAATGTGGAGCCAAACATAAACAAAATTGTTAGGTCAATGCAATGTCATGCATCAAAATAATAAAACATGAAATCTTACATTGTAATGATTAGATAACATTACGATTACATAATTACCAACAAACATTTTTGAATGTTCTTTTATTTTTATCATTTGTAGTAATTCATACTATTTCAAAATAAAAATATTTGTGTTAATAAGTATTCTTTGTAGTGGCCCGTCCTTGGTTTATAATCTTCCCCAGTGGCCCCTGTTCCCTGTAAGTCTGTGCATCCCTGTTCTAGAGAAACGATCAAATATCTTTGTTTGACTATATTTAAATACCAAATCGTTCAGAGAAAAATGTTATGACGAACATATTTCTCTAAAACTCGCCCGCCTCTAAACTAAAAGGCTTCCGTGACAGTCGCTTTTTAAAAAGATATAACTAATTTACAGGTGTTTACAGATACACCACGAAATTCCAACTGGAATCTTGAGGGAAATGCGAACGCACTCCTGTGAAACGCCATAGAAATACATGTAAAAATTGAAGCGCTTGACACAATACACGAAAATACTTAGAAATCAAGGATGGCAAAGGAGAATGACATTTTGTTGTTGGGACAGTAAAAAATATTGGCAGTACCTGGAGTAACTTGAAACAACACCTCCTGTGTTGGCTTTTTAAATTTATTAAAGACTTATATCTAAACAAAAAGAATGTATCTGATGCAGTAGTTCTCTATAATGTAGAAATATGTGTAAAAATTTGACATAAAATTTGCTGTAATACACATTCAAGAGCTATTGTTCAATAAATACATGTAATTTATGATTGTGTATTACTCGGTTTAGAAACGTTTTTACTAAACTAATGGTAAAAATAAAAATAAACTAGTCTTACCTGGCATTTGTCTCATAACAGTAATCCATGTGGTGCTCCAAATATTCCTTCGCGTCCAAATATATTTCGCAAAATGGACACTGGACAAGCTCTGAAATTAGACACATTATTCGAACAGTCACCTGATATTAGCTGCTTTAGTAAACAGAATGTATACTGTTTGCTAAACTTTCAGCAAAAATTATGGGACGATTCTTTGCACTATTAAGATTCTCTTGTCATTAGATGATTTTCGGTTTTCTTTCAAAAATACAGGGCGATAAAAGTTTGGTTATTTATAATTTTATTAATGCAGCCTTTGTAAAATGATGATGTGCTGCTGCTGGGCCTTTTAATGAAGAAGATATGTCCAGAAATAAGTTTTTAACTTTTTCACTATATTCCGATGAGACCGAAACGATATTATTTACAGATACAGCAGGGTAGTGCAGATATCGAAAATACCATTAACTTAAACGTAGATTTCGTACGTTGTTGATAACGTTTCAAAAACGTGTCAAAATTAATTGCATCTCGTATTTTTATTTGAAAATTGGTGAAGCTCTCAAATATGAATCACTACACGAACGCCGAGATGACCTGATACGCATTTCATGTATGGACTTCTCCATGGAAGCTAGTCAGAGTAAAGTGAAAATTACAAAAACTATTAATTTTTAATACTAAAATTATTCATCTTACTTTCAACAGAAAACATTTCTTAATTTCACTATGACATACAGCTTTGTGTTCAGCTAAATATTCTTTCAAACTGAATCCCAAGCAACAAAAAGTGCTAGCAAATACTTTGTCAACATCCTCATTTGCAATGGGAAGACAATCCATTTTCACATTTTCAAACAGATTATCTACGTATTCTTCACCAAAATACACTGATAGCTCTTCACCCTCCTGAATTCTACAAGTGCTACAATAGTATAGCTTGTTTTCATATTGGAAAGGGAATCAATTTTGTTCGTAAATATTTCTGGCAGGATTGATGTACTGCGTTCAATTCAGAAGCTCCAATTGATGAACACACGATATCAGCAGAAGGTTATCAAAAAAAAACAGATCACCTTTTGCGACACTTCATCGTAAGATACAGATAGATAACCTGGGATGAAGTACCCCAACAGGATATTTATCATGTCATCAAAAGTGTACACGCTAATGAATGTGTAGCACATCATAACACATCAACACTTTATTTCATATGGCTTGATTATCCGATTGGTCTGAAATTTATATCGGCTACATGGAAATAATGTTGATGATGTTGTACACAATGGTATATATACGTCATCCATACGCAAAATTTCTAAATAATCTGCATAATAGTTGACAGAAATACAAATTCAAACATTTGCAACAAAATCTAAAAATTAGGTACACTCAAAAATGCTCAAAAAATGCAACCAAGTGTGATTCCTTCATCTTCATTTTCATTCCCAATTGCACAAAACGGACCAATTCCAATATTAAATTTGTCATACTTATTATAATTCAAGCAGCACCTACTTTGAAAGTCTACTGAAAAGCTACAATTACTGTAACTCCAATCAAATTATCAAATGCGAAAATACCATGCACCCTAGAGTTATTACATCGTGCAATCTATAAGAGATATTAAAGTGAAAGCCTTGAGAAATAGTTTGATACAAAAAATATTAATTTTAAAAATTAAAATGATTCATCCTACCTTTAGCAGAAAATATATTGTTAGCTTCGCTATGAGACACAGCCTTGTGTTCAGTTAAATATTCCTTCGAACTGAATCCCAAGCAACAAAAAGTGCAAGCAAATACATTTTCGATATCATTTTTTGTGACAGGAACAAAATTCATTTCCACATTTTTACACAGATTAGCTATGTATTCTTCACCAAAATACACCAATAGCTCTTCACCCTCCTCGATTCTACGAGTACTATAATAATATAGCTTGTCTCGATATTGAATTGGGAATAAATTTTGTTCATAAATATTTCTGGCAGGGTTGATGTACTGCATCCAATTCAGATGCTCCGATTGATCATTGCTAACCACAAACCTTCCTCTTTTTATCTTCAAAGACAGTCTTGTACAATTAAGTCCAGTGAAAGGACCAAATCTTACATTCTCAGGTACAACATTTAAAGAAAAAAGTCCCAAATGTCCAAGTGACTCTCTGGTTTCTAGCATACATTTCGGTAATTCTCTTACTCTCTTGTATATATTATGACAAGATCTCTTGTTCAAAATATGCACAAGCATTCTACATTTGGTACAATAATCCTGATAGACTTCGTGGCAATGGTTACAAACTGTTAAACAAATTCATTCATTCAATTCAATAAACAACAATAATAGAATTAGAAATAGAAGTGCTTTAAATGTTGGAATAAATTTCTGATTAATCTATTATATAAGTAAAGATATTGGATTATTAAAATAAACAAATATTCATGGTAAACTAAAATATCTTCAATTTTGTTCATAATATAAAAAATTTAATAATAATCTTAGGTACTTGTAACGAGCGTTCAACTAAATTTTACCTCGAAGTTGCCCATGGAAATTATACGTATATCTTAGCTTTTTACTTAAGTTCTTAATATGAATTTTGTTGGTTATGAACTATTTGAATGACATGATAAATGTCAAAATAATAAAATTAAAATATTTAACTAAATGAGATACGTTTATTTGCAACAAACAAGTAACATTTTATAAAAATTGTTGAAAGTGGCCACCACCTTGTTCGAGACATTTCTAACATCTTCTTCTAATGAAGGAGAAAACGTTTTGTAGTAGCATATCGTCGATTTCATTAATTATTTCAGCAATTCTGATCTGAAGGTCTGCAAGATCAGGTATCTGTACCCAAAAAATTGAGTTCTTTAAAAAGGCCACAGAAAAAAATCACAGGGGTTAACATCACAAGATCTTGTTGGAAATTCATGTTCGATGTTTAAACTTATCAACCGATTTTGATAAATTTCCGTATCATATTAATTGTTTCACAAGCTGTGTGCACTCTAGCTCCGTATTGTTGAAAGTAACCCTGATTTATTTCTTCTTCATTAAGCTGTTCAATAAATGTCATAATAATTTCTTGTCGATACCTTTCTCCTTTAAAGAAAATACGGCCAATGATTTTCCTTCGACTAATCGCACACCATACACCAATTTTCTGTGGATGAACAACATAACAGTCATGCGGTTTCTTAGTATTCCACATCCTTATATTTTGTGAGTTAACATATCCATTCAGATAAAACCATGATTCATCTGAGAAAAATTTTGTCAAGAATGTCATTATCAAAATTATTTAAGAACCACTGACAAAATGTTGTTCTTCTAGGATAGTCAATTTCTTTGATTTCTTGATAATAGGCCATGCGATATGGAAATAAATGTAAGTCTTTTTTCAAAATTGTATGACAAGTGTCAATTGAAACACCCACTCGTGGAGAGAATACTCTTATGGATGTTCCTGGTGTATCATTCATAATTTGCGTTACATCGTCAACTAGCTCTTCTGAACATTTTTTCGGACGGCCAGTGTCTTCTTTCCGTATAACACTCTCTGTTTCTCTGAAAACCTTAGTGCAATATTTAACTGTGTACCAAAAACTATCAAAATCAAAGACGAAGTTTGGAAACATATTTCTAAATTCCTCTAAGCATTCTTCAAGAAAATAGTGCCATTGTCCGTTAATATTACGTCCGTTCCAAAAATAAGATTCAACCATGAATGATTTGTGTTGAACAGTGAAAACCATTTTAAATCAATTTTAAATTACAAAGCAATTTCAAAAAGCTCCAACTAAGTATACATCAGAATAAATAGTCTGTCAAATTGACAACTGATGCAAATGTAAATAGTACAAGTTACGACAAACATTTTTATTGTCATGGACTACTAGAGGTAAAATTTATTTGAACGCTTTTTATATTTTATTATAAATCAATTATTTATACCACAATAATGGATTAGGATATTTGTTATAAATAAACTACTTAATTTAAAATATCTACAATTACAAATAAAAAATTTCGGGTCTAGATTAGAACGAACAAGTTCTATGGATGTGGTCAGTGTGAACTGTTATGATAAGAACACAAATTTACTTACATGACAATCCATTACAGAATTCAATTTGGATATCAACAGAAGAAATTTCATCTATTTTAGTATTGTTGCTTACAGTATCATTTACTTCAGATGATACTAGTAAGTCTGCTTTGATGTTATCTAGCATTTCATATTTTCCTATTTCGTCATACTTCAAGTACTCATCTAATTTGGTATTGCATGTATTAATAGTAGTTTCAGAGACGCATATTTTATTATCTGTATAATATTCATCCTGGAGTTCTTCTTTTACATCATTTAAATTTTTCAAGGTTGTTGCATTATTCACATCAAATTTAATCATTTCTTGAGGCATTTTTAACTCTGAAGAAAAATTGGAATATACCACTTGTTCTTGTTACGTTAAGTTCTTATTTGGAGTAGTCCGCAAAACTCCGATCACTCAATAACAAAAATGATGATGATTGCTCTTTTCTGTAATGTATTTGTTATTTTGATACTCATGGGTTGACCATAATGAAAAAACAACTTTTAATTTGTAACGCACCAAAACTATAACCTATTTGTTAGTTTGACCATTGAACTATACAATCATAAATGCATTGCAGTGATTACAGTAAAGCTTGAGTTAAATTACACTTTTTTTCGTACTAGAAACTTCAACAAGTTCTTTTCTTGTACAAGATTTCATATAAGTTTTAATTTATGCTATATTGAATAGAGGGCACCAATAGTGTTCTCAGATTCCTTGATCGGCAACTCCCGCCAGCGACACGAAAAATTGTTTTTTGACATGCAATTTCCCTTTAACGGGGTAAATACGAAAATAATATTCAAAATGTTACAATAATAGATTTATTTATAGAAAACATACAAAAATAAATTATTTTTTATACATATTTTTTGTGAAATAATTATAATAACAGTCATTTGGTTCAAAATTAAAACAATTTATATTTTGAAGAGAAAAACTAGAGCGAATTACACAAACAGCATTTAAGCTACTTGCACTGAGTTTGTTTCTTTTCTTTGTTTTTATGTCGTTCATCATAGAAAAAATTATTTCTGCTGCGGCGGTAGAATGTGGAAGGGTTAATACTATTAAAGCTATTTTAGCTATATTTTTAAACAAAAATTTTCCTGTAAAATCTTGAATTTTTTCTAGTTCTAACCACATTTTGACTTTGTCAAGTTGAATTAATTTTTCCCTCTCGTCTGAATTAAAATGATATGGTAGTGTTCTCCACTCGTAATTTAATGCAGTTACATCAACAATATCTTTGTACACATCAGAAATGCTGCTAAGACTATTTAAGACATTACTTTTCGTTGTTTCAAATGCTACTTTAGTAATAAATTCAAATTCTGAGAAAAGTTTATTTTTAAGAGGGAGTCTTGTCATCATTTCTTCACAAATGGTAATATAAAATTTTAAGATATTCCTTTTAAAATCGTTTTGAATTAATATATCTAATGTAGATAATAAAGCCTCACATTCGGCACCAACAAAAATTTGTTCATTTGGTAAATAATTACTAGGATGTAATATATTACAATGCAAGTACTCTTCCTTCAAAACTGACGGTTTTAAAAAATTTTGAGAAATTTGTAAGAAAAGTTTCACACTTTCCTTTTTTAAGATATCTATTAATGAATTTTGGCTTTGAAATAGGACATTGAATTGATTCATATAATTTAAACTATACTTTAAGAAAAGAAAGTAACATTTAATTGTAGGGTCTTGCAATTTTTCTAGAATTACTTTGGCTGAATTTAAGTCATCTTCATATACCGCTATACCGAAATAAGCTATTAACACATCCCAATTTACTAAGATTCGCTCTATACATTGATGTGTAGCTAACCATCTGGTACCAGATAGTTTTAATATTTTATAGTGATTCAGTTCAAAGTAACTCTGCATTTCTTTTAATTGAACACAACGTTTTGAACTTGACCCAATATATGAATATGTATTTCTTATCAGATCTTCACATTCGCGTGGCAACATATTACAAGCTTTACTAGAAATTAAAGCAGCAGAATGACAGACACATTTTAATAAAATTAAGTGAGGTACATCTTTTTACAACCGCGAATAAAATGAATTATTGTTACCTATCATCACTGCTGCTCCGTCACACGCTAGTCCGACTATGCTAGAATGGGTATGTGCTTCGAATCCATATAGTTTTTGAAAGTTGCATATATCTTTTCAGCTGACCCATCAGATGTATCAACATGCAAAAGTTCTAACTGAACTTTCATTTCTTGATATTTTGGATGAATATACTGGACCAATATGCATAATGCTTTTTGCATAGAAATGTCTGTACTTTCGTCGATTAAAATTGAAAAATATACCTTAAAATAAAAATAATTAAAACAGGTAAATTTCAGTCTATAGTTTACTTTACCTTTCTTAGAATGTCTACTATATTTTCCGTCTCCACTTTGGCAATAACATTTTTAATTACGGATGTACATTTTGTACTTTTGAGTTGTATATCATTTAAAATTCTTGAATCTGGTATAATATGTTGCAACATTGGTAGTAAATGTTCAACATTGGAAAAAGCTATGTTATGTTCGGCTATATAACTCGCAATTACAATTTCCGCTCTTTTAACAGCTTTTTCATGTTTTAATTGCTCCGCTTTTTCATTATTTGCTTTTGTCATCAACGCCGTTAATGTTTTATTCGATGCTTTTAACTTAATATTTTTCTGGTGTTTCAAACTTGATGCGTGTTTTTGCAGTTCACTTTTTCCACACGATAAAGTTTTACCGCAAGCTGAACATTAATAACATAAATTTTTTGAATTTGGAATGGGAACAACCCAATGCTTAAAATCTTCGTTCTTTAACCAATTGAGGCAAAATACTTTCTTCTTAGGTTCAGATTGTGATACCGATGGATTCATAATTGATATCAAATCTATTAATTTTTAGCTTTAGTATTACACATTAATTAATAAAACTTATGGAAGATAATATATTTTATAGTCTTCACTGTTCGAGTAACTAAAGAACACTGTGTGAACACAATTTACGGTATAGAGTTTTTAAATGAATTTATAGGATTGCGATTACTTTGTCGGTCTTTTGATTATAAGAAAAACTGCAGATATGTATATCGTCATCACTCATCACGTATCGAATATACCGCGCTCTAACATGCAGGTGGCTTCAAAGGCAGTGCCGAAAGCGCATTTTGTTTGCGTAAGTTTTTTCAAGGCATAATAAATTTCTTAGAGGAAAATGTACCTATAATGCGTACTATGCGAATTATAGTGAATGAAAATATTGCTGATTACCATATTTTTTAGGGATAGAAGTGATATAAAAATAGATGTAGGTATATCTATAATAAAAAAAATAATCTTTCATTGTTTCATCTGCTGCTACTAGTAAAAAAATACAAATTTTATATAGTATGAAAATTCCCTCTAAAATAACTATTTTCCTAAAAAAGTCCCTTTTTCCCTCAAACATTCCAATTTCCCTCCAAAAAGGGAATATCCCTCCCATATAGGAACACTGGGCACCAAACTATGCGTGCGCTACCAACATAAAATAAAAATTTCTGTTTGTTTAATATTATACAGTGAGAATACAAAAAGGTTTAAGTATATCAATACGTTATGCACGTATTGCGCATTTGTTACAAATGAAACAGACATGCAATATACATATCTGTAACTGTACACATGGACAATACACCTCGTATTTTCAGCATTTACTTCTGCCATCTATAGGCGTCATCGGTCAAGCTAGTGAACCAATGTATACAAAATAATACAAATCTATTTAAAAAACAGATTTGTATCTGTATATACATTTAAGCTGAAATCGCCTACAAGACATAGCAAATTTCGTCTTATCAGGTGGCACTATATAATAAGTGACATCTGACGGACGAAAGAGTCTATCCCGAAAAAAGGCAACCTTTCCCTTGACCAGCTAAGCTGGTACATAAGGGAAAAAATACGTATAGGTGTAGTCCATTAACACGAGCCAGATGGCGGTAAATATACAAAAAAGTTTAAGTATATCAATACGTTATGCACGTATTACGCATTTGTTACAATACGAGGTGTAACAAGTACAGTTACAGATATGTATATTGCATGTCTGTTTCATTTGTAACAAATGCGTTATACGTGCATAACGTATTGATATAACGGGTGTCAGTGGCGGCTAGCGCATAAGCGCTGCAGTGCTGCAGAGCTCCCAAAAAATTGGGCGGGCGAACCTGTATTAGTTTTCTTTTACATAATTTTTCCGACATTTCTGATGTTTATAAAAGCGTAACATATTGTTATGAAAATTCTCCACCTGTATATCAAAAAATTAGCATATTTTTTCTACATCATCCTGTAGAAGACATCAAACCCTACAATTTGACACCTCAATCATCAAAATCCGACAACTAGAAGCCGAGATATTCGCTTCCGAAATTCCAAATAATATTCAATAGGCGACCAGTGGAATAACCAACCTAATTCGCGCGATCGCTCACTTGTTCCTTATCTAGTCCACACGAGCGTGCGCTCAGAGCTCTCTCAAACACCAGCGCGCACCCCCCCCCCCCCCCTCCGGGTGTCTAAAACCAATGCGTCATTTTAACAGGCCTGGTCGCTGCATTAAATGCAGCGAAATGGAACGTAATGCGGTGGGCAACGTGTGTACGATGCCTATATTGAGTGACTTTCTTAAAATTTAAATTTATTTTGCAGAATTATTGATTTTTTTACTTTTATCTTTTAGAAAACGTTATTGTTTTTTTATTACTTAAAATTACTTTATATGAAAAATAGTATACCATAAAAGTGTAAACAAAGACAGTATACATTGAAACGAATATTCATTCAATTGTATTGTCATGAAATTGAATTTGTCAATCGTTGTTAAATTTGTTAGAATGAATAGATATTTATATTTATCGGAAAATACTAATACTTAAAGCAAACAAATAAGGTGTAGTGTTTTGTTATAGGAATGAGGAATGTATAATATCCATTTCTTCCTGCATATTGATTATGCAGCTGATGCTTTCGTAATATGCTCATATTTGTATTTCTACTATTATCGTGATGTTATTATAATACAGATACCAAAATCTCACGTAATATTTCCATCAGCCTTTTATTAACAATAAACAAGTAAAGTACAACTTCGTAGGTCGACAAACGCTCCAGTCTTCATTATCACTGTATTATACATGAACTGTAGGCTTAGTTTTTCGTAGAAATTGAAGTACGTGTCTGTTCCTTTGTAAAATTATAATAAGGGCAGGGGTTAATTTTATTCTGGCATTTTTAAAAATGCAGAGATCAGTTTTGCGACAGCATTCAGCTAATTACAATCTAAAATAAGCAACATTGTAACGTATTTTGGAATTGTGAATATCCGTAGGTAATAAAAAAAAAGGAAGTATAGTTTAATTACAACTGTAGCTTCTTCCTGGTTTGAAGGAAGTCGGTATGTATCGACCGAAGTATAAGTTGAAATAATACAAATATGAGCATATTACGAAAGCATCAGCTGCATAATCAATATGCAGGAAGAAATGGATATTATACATTCCTATAACAAAACACTACACCTTATTTGTTTGCTTTAAGTATTAGTATTTTCCGATAAATATAAATATCTATTCATTCTAACAAATTTAACAACGATTGACAAATTCAATTTCATGACAATACAATTGAATGAATATTCGTTTCAATGTATACTGACTTTGTTTACACTTTTATGGTATACTATTTTTCATATAAAGTAATTTTAAGTAATAAAAAAACAATAACGTTTTCTAAAAGATAAAAGTAAAAAAATCAATAATTCTGCAAAATAAATTTAAATTTTAAGAAAGTCACTCAATATAGGCATCGTACACACGTTGCCACACCGCATTACGTTCCATACGTATATTGTTGCCTATGGCCCGTTGCGAGTTGGACCTATCGGTATTTAATATTTTCGCGACTATTTTTACGGTGCGGCGAGTTTAACGTAAAAACAATAATATTAGAGACTTTTATTTTTTTGTGTGACAATTGACAATCGTTCCAGAAATCCATTACTTCAGTGCGGAAGGCGAAGAAAGCACGATAAGATCGATGGGAGACAACCTCTTACTGCCCATGCAAGGTAAATTTTTTTGTAAAACTTGCAGAACATCTTAAAATTTTTAGCACGAGCCGCCACTGACGGGTGTTCAGAAACATTCGAAGTCAAAGTAGTCCTTGAAAATATGAAGTCATGACTGAGATAGATTGATACATTTACTTAATACAATTTTATAGGTTATCAAATTAGTATCAGATACTTAAGTAAAGATATACGATTTTTTGTTCAGAGCTCACTTGACTTCGAATGTTTCTAAACATTCGATACTTAAATCTTTTTGTATATTTACCGCCATCTGGGTCGTGTTAATGGACTACACCTATACGTATTTTTTCCCTTATGTACCAGCTTAGCTGGTCAAGGGAAAGGTTGCCTATTTTCGGCATAGTCTCTTTCGTCCGTCAGATGTCACTTATTATATAGTGCCACCTGATAAGACGAAATTTGCTATGTCTTGTAGGCGATTTCAGCTTAAATGTATATACAGATACAAATCTGTTTTTTAAATAGATTTGTATTATTTTGTGTACATTGCTTCACTAGCTTGACTGATGACTGATGACGCCTATAGATGGCAGAAGTAAATGCTGAAAATACGAGGTGTATTGTCCATCTTTTCAGTTACAGATATGTATATTGCATGTCTGTTTCATTTGTATACAGTGAGAGCCAAAAAGAATATGTGAGTTGGCAGTACTTTTTTAGAACATTTTTGAGTTTGCGATTGGTAGCAAATCATTTTGAATGTCAAATAACAGTTTTTTCATGCCATCAATGGCGTAGTATTTTTTTGGTTTTTGTTCTCTTTGTTTTATCACGTTTTATTCAAAATTTTTCTATATTCAAAAGAATTACAAGCTGCTATACAGAATGAAGTTGAATATTTAAATAATCATGTGGAAATTTTGCAGAATGTCAGTAACAATATAAAGCGACGAGTTAATTTATGTATTGAACATAATGGACATCATTTATAGAATAATACGAAGTGACAAATGCATTTGTGTATAAAATGTCGCATATTTGTAAATTTATTTATAATATATGATGTTTAATAATATTCTGTAGTGTTATTTTATTTAGTTATTCTCTATTTTAGTACAGATTAATCTGTTAGCACTAGTAATCATTTTGTGGATTTAAGGTTAGAATATATTTAATTTAAGTTTGACCAACTATTTCAATCTTTTTGGCTCTCTCTGTATATTTGACGTTTAGACGGGTTGTGGTTATTTATTACCTCTTAGAGATACAAAAATATTAAAAAAATTAATTCGAAAACCGATATAACGGTGCCCATATTTTGTTGCTGAACATTCTGACACAATTTCTATTAATTTTCAGAACAAAACAAACACTACGTAACCTGCAATTATTATATGAGTTTTATTTAAAATATAGTTGGTACAAACGAAATGGTGTTTAATGCGCAAGTCTAGTATGAACTAGAATGAAAAGTGGGATCGGATCGGATCTATTAGTAGTTTAGAAACTTTGATGTAACGGGTGTTCAGAACCATTCGAAGTCAAGTGGGTTCTGAACAAAAAATCGTATATCTTTATAGCAAACGCCAATTAAGTTGGCGCGAGGAGGGGGTGCGCAGAAGCCGTGTTTAAAAACGTCCACCCCCCTACTCAAGTAATTGTCAGAATACATTTGTCATTGATGTTTGACAGAACATATTTTGTAATGTCTTTGCTAGGGGATCATACACGCTTAGAGGTTAGAATTATCTGACATTTGATGTAAAACCAAATACAAATCTCCCCACTACTTCTAATCCTGCGCGAACTTACCCCTTCTCGCGCCAACTTAATTGGCGTTTGCTATACTTAATTATATCTGATTTGTAATAATTATTAAATGTCAACTGTTGTCTGTCAAAAATTAATCTATCTCAGACATGACTTCATATTTTCAAGGACTACTTTGACTTCGAATGTTTCTGAACACCCGTTATTTCTCCTGAACAGACACCGGCAACTAATAACAAAAATTTGTCCTAGTGAAATGGAAGATCATTACGTCCTTCTCTAGTAATTGGGCAGTCAATTATAGATGGCACTGTCCAACGATGACGCATTTACCCACCAAAATTTAAATTTGCTTCTCTAGTTTATTGTCGTATTTATTTTTTATGTTCATACGAAATGTTTATTTTTACATTTTCAGCAATTTCTTCATGTTTAATACATAAAGAAAAAGAACTGAAAATGTATAAACATATCGCACAAACATTTGTATTCTTCTTTAGTGGTACACTTTATTATGTTCAATGAAATAATTGGAATACTTCACATAAAATTTACTTTATTATTACTATACAATTCTAAAAAACTAAAATAATATACAATAATATAGACCTACGAAAATTAATATCTTTAATATCAATAATGGTATAAAATAGACATATTATAAAAGTATAATAAAAAAAACATATTTTCTTAATAAATAATTGATGATTTAATGTTTTTAATTTTTTTGTAGTATTTTCGTTCCGTAAATTCCTTACTAACCTTGTGCAGAACCAAGGAAGTCTGTTTGACAAACCATCTATTATTGAGCATCAAATAAAATGATAATGCTGTGTGGAAGACATCCACGAAAAATCTAATTCAATCATTAAGCCAATACCTTATCTTTTACTGTCCATTCCCTTACCTTTGGAAGATGCTTCGCACAACGAAGCTGAGGAAACAGTAATGATTGTGCACTTGATGATATTCCTGTTGAATAAATAAAATAATTAGACAGATAAAAAAAGAGGAAGAATAATTTACCTTTAAATATATCTTTGATCATTGAAGACTCATTTAAGTTTAATTTTGTATATTTTTGATGGTACAGCCTCTTTTTTGTGCATATTTATGTTAGTTTTCAAATGCGCTGCATATTCTTTCTTTATTGCATTCACAGATGCTCTTCCTTTTTTCTTTCTTTTTACTGTTGATATGCTTGATATATTTGCTTGCTGATGGGTAATAAGACACAAACTGAATGGCAAATAGGTGTTCTACAGGTACTGTAGGTAAATTGCAATCAATTACCTATGTATTTTCTATTGCTTGCAATGGTAATCTTTGTGGAATATGTTTCTTCTTACAGTTGAGATTCAGAACATTTTGATATTGACATGATTGTTCGTGCTAAATGTAAGGATGGTACAGCTCCAGAGTAAAATGTGTAACACATATTCTTAACTTAAATTCCTAATACTTCCTATAACAAATTTTAAACCCATTACTTCCAAACCAAGTCTTGGATCAAAAACATGGACGCCTAAATATGAGTTGTTTTGTTATATATTCATTATTACTGGCTTTTAAGGATTTCGTGGAAAATAATGTAATTTTTCCACATCTATTATCTCCTTTGTCGCACATGATATATGTACAAAATTTTGAAGCCATTTTCAAGTAATTTATATGCGGAAAAAGTACTTGTAGCATAATTAAAAGCGTCAATGAGAGTATTTAAATATTTTTTTAAGAACTTGTTAATTTTGGGCAAACAAAGCATTTTTGAGTAAAAAAATATGGCGTGGCGTATGATGAAATTTCTTGTAAATCCAACTTACTTTTTCAACAGCAAAAAAAACACAATACCTAGTCCAGATAAAAACTGATCTGGTCAATACTTGGTTGTATAACAAATATTTCAATAACTCAATTCAAATTCCGATATTGTATTATAATTCAGAACGATATGGAACATCTTGTAAGTATCTCTAAACAACGAAAATAAGATAACCAATAAAATTGAAATTATAGAACATTTCAAAATTATACTCCGAACTTACACAATTGATAGCTATTAGACACGAAGTTGTACGACTACAGTGCCCTCTTTAAATGACTGCCCAACTGAACGATAAGGATGAAAAGAGTACATATTTTCAATCAAAGATAAGGATAGAAAATCGGATTAAATTTTCAATGATGTTGCCGATCTCGTTAGTCTCTGCTTCTGAATTACACCTTAGAAAATTACTATCGTAATTACACTATCAAAGTTTCGACAAGTATAGCAAGCGCCAATTAAGTTGGCGCGAGGAGGGGGTGCGCGGAAGCCGTTTTTAAAAACGCCCACTCCCACTACTCAAGTAATTGTCAGAATATATTTGTCATTGACATTTGACGGAACATAATGTCAGAGGTTAGAATTATCTGACATTTGATGTAAAACCAAATACAAATCTCCCCACTACCTCTAATCCTGTGCGAACTTACCCCTCCTCGCGCCAACTTAATTGGCGTTTGCTATACCTACATCTAGTTTGAAAACTTGTCCAAGTTTCTAGACGAAAAAAGTGTAATGTAACTCACGCTTTAAACAGCCAGGTAAGTATATGCCGTAGGTATATTTACCTGTCCCGGTCGATCACCCATGTATTTTATAGGAATGCGCTATACAGGGTGGTCCTTAATTTCTTCGAGAAATTGTAGGGTGCGATTCCTTGGGTAATCTCGAGAGAAATAGTTCCTACAAACATTTGTCCTAAAGTTTTCCGTTGTAGAGATACAGGCTGATTAATTTTTCACCCAAAAAATTTTTATTTCAAAAAATTAGAAATCGATATAGGGAACTGTTGTGTTGGTTGTCATGTTTACAGCATTTATTTGTACTTACGTAACTATCATAACTATTGTCTAACAATAATTAATTTGAAAGTTCGTACCTACAAATCTTTTTTTGTAATTATGGTGAATTATACAAATGCTGAAATGGCAGATATGCATTTTGTGTACGGTCTAGCTAATGGAAATAGTTATGAAGCAAGGCGTATTTACCAACAAAAATATCCTCGACGACTTGTACCTTGTGCGGAAACCTTCAGTAATATTCACCGTCGTCTAGCAGAAACTGGTACATTTGAGAGAAACAAAAATACTCCGGGAAGACCTCAAACTAAAAGAACACCCGATTTAGAGGAAGCTGTTCTGCAGATAATCGATGAACATCCAGAAACCAGTACAAGAAAGATTGGTGTAATGGTAAACGCAAGCCATCAAACCATCTTAAGGATATTACACGATCAACAATTATATCCTTTCCATATTCAGATAGTACAGGCTCTTATTCCGCGTGACTTTCCGCAACGCTTAGTCCTTTGTGATTGGTTCCGACAAAAAATTGCCCAAAATGCACAATTTCTAACCTACATTCTATTTACTGACGAGGCGAATTTCTCCAGAAATGGTATTAGGAATTTCCACAACAACCATTTATGGTCAGATGAAAATCCGCATGCCATAAGGGAGATGCACTTTCACGAGCAATTTTCCTTAAATGTATGGGCGGTGATAATTAATAATTATTTAATTGGTCCCTTTTTCCTTCCTATACGACTTAATGGTGCATCATATCGGCTATTTCTTGAAAACGAGTTGCCTGGCCTTTTAGAAGATATTCCACTTTTGATCCGAAATGAACTTTGGTTTATGCATGACGGCGCTCCAGCACACTTTAGTTTACAAGCTAGGCAATTTTTAAATAGGACATATCAGAATAGATGGATAGGTCGAGGAGTGGAAGTTCCGAATCAGCCGTGGCCTCCAAGGTCACCTGATTTGAACCTTCTAGACTTCTTTCTGTTGGGACATTTAAAATCCCTTGTTTATACTTCGCCAATTCAAGATCTCGATGTCCTAAGAAATCGCATAATTGTTGGATGCGAAACAATTCGAAACACTCCCGGACTTCTTCAGCGTGTGAGTATGCAATTGAATAGGAGGATAGAAGCCTGCATAGTAGCTGTTGGTGGTCATTTTCAACAGTACCTATAGGGTTTATTGTAACCGTTTCTTAAATTTTTGAAATAAAAATTTTTTTTTTTTGAAAAATTAAACAGCCTGTATCTCTACAACGGAAAACTTTAGGGCAAATGTTTATAGGAACTATTTCTCTCGAGATAACCCAAGGAATCGCACCCTAACATTTCTCGACTAACTTAAGGACCACCTGTATACTATACATAATTGGAAAAGACGCGGTTCGAAAGGGTTGTAGTGAGGCGAATACTAAATATATACAACCCGCAATTGTGATACTATGAATCTTGTGCATTTAATTATTATTATTGTAGCAAATTACAACACAATAATAGATTAAAAATATATGTACTGTCGTGAGCAAAAAAAGCGGAACACTGTTTCTGCGTGGGTTTAAATTGTGACTACTTAAGTGGCTATCTTTACTCATAATAGCAAGTCAGGAATTGTCAAAAATGTGTGTCTTATTGATATTTATTAAACATTTTTAAAATAAATGTTAATAAAAATTACTAAAAACGATAGAGAAAGATTATTTATTAAATTAAAATAATATTTTGTACAAAATTTGTAGAAATTTGATGCCAAGCATTATGAACAATCTCCCACAATTCTTCCTTGGTAGAAGCTTTATCTCATTAATCCCCATACATTTTCAATGGGATTTAAATAAGGACTGTAGGGCTGGATATCTCAAGTTTAAATTTCATTCTCTTGTAACCATTGTGTTACAAGATGAGACAGGAAATTGTGTTGTGCTTTTAGCTTCCTTTAATGTTTTGAAAGGGTTGTGCCTAATCTCAGTAACTAATGCTTCGTCTTCCTGCGTATTCCGAAATTTTGTTGCGTGCCGAAATCATTTTACGATTTAAATTATCCTCTTCCCTCCATTTTTTTTTATATATTCTTGCGGCTGAACTTTTACCAATATTAAATTGAACCGATACACTTCTTAATGATTTCCCATTTTTCAAACTAGTAACAAGTCCAGCTTTATCAGTTTTCGAAAGATGCAGCATTTTCAATTTTCAATTATCAACTATGATATATAATTTGACGTAGAGTTTGAAAGTTAATTAAATATTAAAATTACAACGCTAAAATACGATAAAAGGAAAAGTTCAATTTATAGTTTGTAGTACTAACGTTTGTTGATGAAACTATCTAATTATAATAAAATTATAAAATCCATAAATTATTAAATAAAATTTCGTGCCTTTTGGCCTTATATCATCTTTTCCATGAATAAAAAAACACCAAGCTAATGACAACTAGTTAGAAAAAAATAGTAAGCCCTCTATGCACCTGCTTCAAATATGTTGCACAGCAGTGTTGCCAACCGTACGGTAATTACCGTACATGTACGGTATTTATAACTAAAATACGGCCCTAATAGCATTACTGTATGCACTTGTACGGTAATTTGCCAATAATTAAGATAATTATATTTTTAATACTAAGGCCCGGTATTTCCACCTCCCCATAAACTCCCAAATAGTTATGAGTCGAATAAACTTATTAGGAACTTTTATTTGCCGAACATCCGAAATGCGTCTTTCCAAGCCTACTTTACTCGTTGAATAGTTATTCGACACATCTACGTACTTTATTACATTAGCGACACTGCTATTTAAAATCAAAGTAGGGAAGTTTAATGTTTGAAATTAAAGTAGGAGGAACTTACGTAAGTTTACCTAATAAAAGAGAAACGGAAAATATCCCATTTCTTTGTGTAGTTTCGAGTTGTGTGTTTGTGTAGTATTTGATAATAATAATTTATAATAATAAGATGGGGGATAGTAATAAGCGATTAAGATCGATAAATTTTACCCACACTGAATCTCGATTATTAGTAAAACTCGCCTTAAAATATAAAAATATTATCGAAAACAAATGTACGGACGCGATCACATGGAAAAAAAAAACGAGGCTTGGAGCTTAATTGCTACCGAATTTAATTCGTGTGGGCACGGATATCGTGAAGCAAAGGCACTGCGCCTAAAATACGATATCATAAAAAGGCAGTTGAAAAAAAAGGAAACAAACAAAAAACTTGAAATATTCAAGACAGGCGGTGGAAGCCTGACTGAAATACAGTTCGACGACTTTGAGGAAGATTTGAGAGAGGAAATAATATTACCTATAACCGGGTTACCATCCACGAATGATTCGGATAATTTGCTGGAGACAATAGGTTTGTGTTTAACCAATATGACACATTTGTATTCTAACCTAAATTTTAATGTCAGTTCAAAAGCATTTCGTTGATGTTCGCAAACAATCGGAATTGATTCGGCACTTTATTTGACGAATAAGCCCATAATCGCAAGTTCACCTTACTAATAAGTTATTTGTCGAATAACTACTCTTATCTCACGAATAACCATTGGAAATACAGAATAACAAAGATATTCTACGAATACTCTTATTGCAAACTTTATTCGGAGGTGGAAATACCGGGCCTAAGTATGTTTTTTTGAGCCATCTACCAGGTAAAATCACAACTCCCAATTAGAAGAAAAACTTAAAAGAAATCATTTTGTAAATTAATGCCCGAACCGAACAGAATGCAACGCGTCAACTGTCGCTTTGTTTTTCACGACGTAGATTTGGGTAGCGCACAGAATGAACTGCCCCGTATATCGTTGAGTCATTTTTAACACGTGTTTTGCAACTCTTTGTTTAAATTTTAAAAATGTCTGATAGTGAATCAAGTGACAACTGAAAAAATTGAAAACCAACCGTAGAACACATGTATTGTTTTTTTCTAAAAATTATACTCGTTTTTACAGAAATTTAAACAAGCATTAAAAAAATAAAAAGCAAAGGATAATCAAACACGAACATTTTAACAACATTTATGCAGACCGCCAGTACAAGTACATTACATACTCGTGAAGAAAATATTAAAGCAGCAGAAATTAAACTTGCTGGGTTTGTAGCTGAGCATAATATTTCGTTTTTAACAAGAGATTATCTGTGTCCGCTGCTCACAAAAATATTTCCCGATTCAAAAATTGCCAAGGATTACGCAATACGTCGAACAAAAACCAGAGCAATAATAAATGTAATCAGCTCAAGTCATAAAAGTGACTTATCGAGCATGTTGAAGGAAACTATTTCAGTATTTTGATTGACGAATCAACGGATATTTCTATTCACAAATTAGCTTGTATAGTTGTGAGATATTTTGATTATGGCACCGGGAAAATTGAGTCTCCTCTTTGGGAATTAATTACCATTTATAATGCAAAAATGGATGTACACCCACTAGGAACAGCTAAACATTTGTTTGAACAAATAATGACTACATTTTATAAATACCAAATTCGTATCGAAAATAATTTGGATTTGAATCCAATGGCTGTAATGTGATGACGGGGGACTTCAATTCTGTTGCCTCTAGATTTAGAGATTTCTGTAACAGAATAATTTGAAACATACATGAGGGTAAAAACTTCACCAGTTTTGTATTTTAAATAATATAAAATATTATTAAAAATCTGGTGTGAAGAACACAATACAAGTCTAATATTAATATTTTTGTGAATGTATCCTTCTACAGACACGCAGATACATATTTCATCTTTCTACAAATTCCTCAGTACGCCTCTGCTGGAGAAGGATACCTCCTCAAAAAGAACGACTTCGCTATCTCACAGAAATTCTTAAGACCGAACGTAGAAGTACATTCAGCGCTGCATATTAGCAAACGACCGAAGCACTCGCTCTGTCCACATAACAAATGTAGAACTAACGAAGTGTTTCCAAAAATGGCTATCCAATGCAGTTTCACATCGAATTCGATAGCAATTTTCAACTCTAGGAATCATATTACATTATGTACCTCGATTTTTTTATTCTAAGGCTCAGTTGATTGATGAAGAGTGGAGACTGTTGTCTCACTATAAATTTAAAATGGGAGAAATTACTCAAACTGTTAAAATAGATATTTTGTGGACAGTTACAATTCTATAATATATGTAGGTATGGCTAGCGCCAATTAAGTTGGCGCGAGGAGAGGTTGCGCAGAAGCCGTTTTTAAATACGTCCACCCCCCACTACTCAAGTAATTGTCAGAATACATTTGTCATTGACGTTTGGCGGAACATAATGTCTTTGCTAGGGGAACATAAAATGATACACGCTCAGAGGTTAGAATTATCTGACATTTGATGTAAAACCAAATATAAGTCTCCCCACTACTTCTAATCCTGCCTCCTCGCGCCAACTTAATTGGCGTTTTCTATAACAAGTGTTCATTTGAAAAGTCAATCTAGTAGAATGTGATTTACTGAGAACATTTTGAAGTATATCGTAAATTAAAATTTACTACTTAACCTACGATGTCGTATATTTTGACAGTTTCATACATACAAATAAATAACAAATGTGATTGACATTATCAAATGTCATTTGGATTTACGTTTACGGAACAACAAACACATATTAATATATTTGCGTCTTATTCTATCAAAATTTCAAAGTAACCTAGATTGACTTTTCAAATGAACACACGATATATGCCGTAGGTACATTTACTTGTCCCGGTCGTTCACCCATGTATTTTATAGGAATGCGCTATATACTATACGTAACTGGAAAAGACGCGGTTCGAAAGCGTTGTGGTAGTGAGGCAAATGCTAAATATATAGTTATATAACCCGCAATTGCGAGGGCTTGTTATCTCACTTTTACTCAGTGTGATACTATGAATCTCGTGCATTTAATTATTATTATTGTTGCAAATTACAACACAATAATAGATTAAAAATATATGTATGGCGTAGAACGGTTCACTTTTTAAATTTTAATCATATTTTATACCAGAAGGTACTTACTTAACGATAAAATGAAAAGTTCAATTTATAGTTTGTAGTACTAACGTTTATTGATGAAACTATCTAATTATAATAAAATTATAAAACCCATAAATTATGAAATAAAATTAATTTCGTGCATTTTGGCCTTATATCAACATCTTTTCCATGAATAAAAAACACCAATACACGTTTTGGTAATGACAACTAGTTAGAAAAAAATAGTAAGCCCTCTGGTGTCTATGCGCCTGCTTCAAATATGTAATGTTATATCGTGTGTTCATTTGAAAAGTCAACTTTCAAAGTAGGTTACTTTGAAATTTTGATAGAATAAGACGCAAATATATTTGTATGTGTTTGTTGTTCCGTAAACGTAAATCGAAATGACATTTGATAATATCAATCACAAATATCAGTTAGTGCATAAAATAATCGTGCGTCGATTCTGGTTTAAATAAATTCCTTCTCAGTTTTAAAATGGCTTTCACTTTAGAACATAAAATTTTTTTAGTCCAGACTTATTTTCGAAGTGGTAATAAATACCTATTATTTGTTATTTATTTGTGTGTATGAAACTGTCAAAATATACGACTTTGTAGGTTAAGTAGTAAATTTTAATTTACGACATACTTCAAAATGTTCTCAGTAAATCACATGCTACTAGATTGACTTTTCAAATGAACACTTGTTATTTGTAATGCCGTATTCCTTTTAAACCGTAATGCCCTTTCCTTAAACGAGAAGCCGTGCAATATAGCGCTCAGTAAGTGTTGTGTTTTTTGTGCTTTCAAGTGTTAGACTGCTTTTTCTACTGAGGATGACAACGTGGTTGTCGAAATACGTATATAGAATTGTTAAATTCTATTGTGGTAAGGGTTTTTAACTTTTTTATTCAAACATTATTATTTTCATCCGAATATTTTTCTAAATAGAATATTCAAGAATTTGGTGCGAAGGTATTGGTGGTGTCATCTGAGCATGCCTTGCATTCACTAATTCTTTTGTTTAAGATGTTTCGTTTTTATGTGCTTTGCTAAGTTTAACTTGTAGTTTGTCTGGTATTCACACTCTGCGCATTTATAATCATTTTGTTTCAGATGTTTTGTTTTTACGTGCACTTCTAAGTTTGACTTCTTGCTTGCCTGGTACTTACACTCTGTGCATCTATAATCATATTGTTTCAGATGCTTTGATTTTACGTGTCCACCTAAGTTTGACTTGTAGTTTGTCTGGTATTCACACTCTGCGCATTTATAATCCTTTTGTCTAAGATGTTTTGTTTTTACATGCACTTCTAAGTTTGATTTGTGGTTTGTCTGGTATTCACACTCTGCGCATTTATAATCATTTTGTTTCAGATGTTTTGATTTTACGTGTACTTGTAAGTACAACTTGTTGGATGTCTGATATTCACACTCTGCGCATTTATAATCATATTGTTTCAGATGTTTTGTTTTTATGTGTACTTGTGAGTACAACTTCTTGGATGTCTGATATTCAGACTCTGCGCATTTATAATCATATTGTTTCAGATGTTTTGTTATTACGTGCATTTCTAAGTTTGACTTCTTGTTTGCCTGGTACTCACAATCTGTGCATTTATAATCAGTTTCCATTGTGAGATGTTTGATTTTCATATGCCTTTTTAAATAAGTCCTGTAATATGTCTTAAACTCGCAATTTGCGCATTTATATTTGCCTCTGTTCAGATGTTTTATTTTTAGAAGTGATTTTAAGTGACATTCGTCTCTATTTTGAAATTTGTATTTCGAGGATTGACAATGTTTTTTAACATCATGTGAATGTGGAGATCTTCCTTTTATATTTTTAATATTAGCTTTGAAATAGTCACATTTATTGTATTTTTCGAAGTCTCTGCCATCATTCTCGGCATGATTTCCTTCTACGTGCATCTTCAGAAATCCCCTCGTATTGTATCTTCTGTCACAAATTCCACATTTGTACATTTTCATCTCGTAATGCTTGTTAGTGTGGTGTCTGAAGTCGGCGCTGTACACTGTTCTGAACTTGCATTGCGTGCATTTGTACATTCCACGTTTCCATCTTTTGGGTTTGCTTCTTATAGATGATCGCCTTTCTACTTCTAGCTTGTCCTCCTCTGATGGAAGTGCGTAGTATCTGAAAGTAAATTAATCCGAATTATAGTTTAAAACCTCTAAAATACAGTAACATGTCAAATGTCAATCATTTATTATGTCCACATGCAGTCGCGATCCTGGGTGTTACCCGCCCTTATAAGACACAATTTGATGATTGTCCTGAACCATGTCCAAGATCAAATAGAGTGGGCAATTTCTTAAATTTCTGTAACTGTGTACAAATCAATGATGTTTGCAATTGTAATGGTCGTCTATTGGATTTGGCAATTTTCTCTGAAGATTTGGCATCTTCTTCGGTACAGAGATTCTTACTACAAACATTAGGCGATCTAATGGCGTAACATTACTACTACAAACATTACTACTGCAAAAGCCTTTCAGCACATTAAAATCAGGGCTACGAGCGAATATTGAATCAATCTTATTATTTAAGCGAAATCGACTCTTGTCTCTGCGCCTGCATGACTCATTAGAGGATAGCGTCTGTTCCGCAGTCTAATTATGAATGGCAACATAATGAACATTCGTCGCTGGACATCACGTGACGTCTCTCGAGCGCTCGATTCAAATATCACGTGTAGTATGACACCGGGCCTCTTTTATCTTAGCCACGCTGTATAACTATTACAGAGAAAAATGTTGTGAATTAATTATTTATTTGCGTACAAGTAATTAAATTTGTCTCAGCAATATTTAACAACGAATATTCTTTCTGTTGTAACTTAATCAATTTATTTATTTACTTACATATTTTTTAGATTATCACATCCAATATGAAATTTCTTAAATGAATATAATTTTTATGTAAATATTTATTTTATGTATTGCAAATATAATTCAAGTAATAAAATAGATGATATTAAATCTATTGTCATTTATTTTTTGTGCAAACTGTGATCTGTAATGCAGTTTAGTTAAATATCGAAGTGTAAATTCATTTCATTGTTATTTATCATTTAAATTTACCGCCAAAATTGGTGTCAGTGGAATATGCCTAATGTGATGCGGGTGGAGGCAGTTTGTCTCTCTTATAAAAAACACAGTATATAGATCAAAAAGCCTTGTAGAGTTAAAGCATATCAAGAATTTAGTTCTTCTAAAAACTTGTTACATGCACGTAGCTACGTCCTAGTTTTGGTCGCGAATTAGCGTCTTCTTTTATTTTATTCCGTTATGTTTATTTTGAACCAAACTGTAGTACTTTCGCTTGCGTGTGTATATCTTCACATACAATAATTACCTATTAGTTTTTATTTGTAGTCTTCCTCCCCTCTCGATTCTCCAGTGACGATAACTTCTAGACGGAAGAGACTCAGATCGCTATCGATAGAGAGGTCGATGGTTGTCATTCGTCATTGCTTTGTAACGGCTTATTGTAGGGCTTGATTGCTTTAAGTAGTATTCTGTATTTTTTTGGCAGCCCTCTCGTTTGAGCGAGGTTATAATTGAGTCGCTACAATTTTAATTGTAACAACAATTACCCGGCCGGGTGGGCCACTAGACGTTGGCAGGGGCGGGTAGGTGAGGCCATCCTCATCGCCCGAAACTTGAGTTCCTCTCTTTTCTATGGTCTCGACATACAGAGCGTAGCAAATTCTTTACTTTGCTTTCGTTCGAAGTTATAATATTTATCGTTGTTTGGTCTCCGCATTATTTAACTCAACAACTCTCTATCGAGCTAAACAAGCGCCGCTTCTGAAAATATTTTAATTTTACAATTGGTGCTATCTACCCTGCCAGAGGAATCGATTGTGCTTTACTTCTGGTGACGCATCAAGTAAACTATCTTACGATGGGTCGTGTTTATATTCTCGGACTAGGTATGAAAGGAAGTTTCGAACAGGAATAAAAATTTATTTTTCAATATAGCCCCCTTGCTTTTGTATGCAAGTATTACATCGTTTTAACTCTTTTCGGCATAGTGGGACACGCATTGTACCACGTTGTAAAGTGACTTTGAGTCATGGTGGTACTCTAAATGTACCACTTGCTAATAAATTCGTAACTTAAAGCACAGTAGTGCTGTAGCTGTACCACTTTGCAAGTCTCTTCCCTGAAGTGTATTAAAGCAATGCTGGATGGCGCAGTGTTCTAAAATAAAATTAACCAGAAATTCAGTCACGAATGTCACAGACGCTGTTAGGTTGTGTTGACAAAGTGATTGGATGGTTTTTCATTCCAATTTCCATAAATTGTACTCCGTTTCTGTGGAAGTGTGACACCAACTATTTGGTAAGTAGATTTATACATAAGTAGTTTGAAATTTTACAATCATTTTTCTCTTGTTATCAAATTGCCGGTGGTACTTTATGTGTACCACCATGCCAGATAGGAGTTGTTTATATTTCAAGTATTTTTTTTTCTTTTCGCAACAGGTGTGATAAAAAAGGCATTGATCGCAGCTGAACTTGATCTCCATACATGATCTTCCAACAGAATCTACATAGCAGACGAGGATCATGATATATACGCTAGCGCCTCTGATGTTCATATGGTAGTACTAAATTCGTAAACAACTGCGATGAGCGGTATTTCTAAATTACTGTAATGGTTTCTTTTTTGTTCTAAATATGCTCTAAATACATGATTCGATCTTTTTTGGTCTCGTCGGTGCTATATATCTATAAATATAAAAATCACAGACCGTATTTACGTGCATCTAACTAAAAATTAATTGTGTTAAGAAAATAATTTAAACTCTATATAAGAAAAATAAATATTAAAATTCAACAAGTATATAAAAAAAATGCAATATTCTTGCAATGAAACAAAATAAACTATATACTCATAACAGTAAATAAACAGAAATTCTAATAAACAGCAACATAAAATAAGGACAATTCTTCATATGATTAGAGACAAAAGATTAGAAAACCCTAAACTTGCCAACCTACGAAGAAGCTAATTTAAGCTAATCGTGAGCTTATTATTAGGGCAGACCAATTTCTGTGCGCGCCATGAGCGCCGGTATGGGAGTGTAATTCGTAATATATTACAATATGCGATAGAATAGGGACGCAACATGAGCTTGTTACCGATACAAGTATAGAAGTAGAGACATTTATTCTATCAGAAATAATTAAATATACATTTTTTTTTTGTTATTAAATTAATATGCATAAACACACGAAAAATAAGAATAGTACATATTATAGCAGCGTTGTATGTACCTATAAATAAAATAGAAAATGTATGAAATCAGTGATTGTGTGCACGACAGAGGATTTAAAAAAACACTTACCGTTTTCAGCGTCTTCCAAGGATTGTTTAGGATGTTAAGGATATGTTTATATTCGGAAAACGAGCGTTCTACATCTAGTGATGTTATATTCGCATAATCAAAATACTTTTTTAAGCAACTTAACGGATCTGTAGACGTGCCCTCACAAATACGTGTTAAGGTGCCAAAATTTCCATTTCTGTCTAAAACACTTTCAAATTTAATTAGAACAGTTTCACTTTTTGCGTCTTCTACAGCACACAGTTGTGCGTGAACATCTTTAACGATTTGCAGTGATTCCTCTAACGACAGCGACGAATTTTCTAATTTTGTTATTGCTTCTTCTAGTCCCAAGTAATTCTCACGAATACTTTGTAAATCAATTTTAATCTGGGCATCTTAAAATTTTTTCTGGCTTGTATTGATAGCTGCACTTTCTTTCGGATCGAATGATAAAACCACATCCTTAATTTTTTTTAAATGTTCATGATAGTAAAACCCCGCCCGTAACCATATACCACAACGTGTCAGAATCGGCTGTGGTGGCTCAGGGGTATGGGGACACAATTTGTGAAATTTCCGAATACGTTTTGGAGATTTCAGGAATACTGATTTTGTACTCGATATTAAAGCATTTACCTCTGGATAACATCTACGAACCTGTTCTGCCACAAGGTGTAGAGCATGGAGTTTACAAGTAATATGTAACAAGTTAGGACAATATTTTCGACACCGGCCTACAGAACACATGGTTGCGGCACCATCGGTCATAAACATTAATACTTGGTCTTTCGAAAGTTTAATTTTTTCCAAAGTATCTAATAGCATAAAACAAAATTTTGAATTATACAAAACTCGTGGGGTTTACGTACTCATTCATGTATGTTTCAATTATTCTGATATCTAATAGCACCTCTGAAATTTTTTCGGCATTACATTGTTCTAGTCGTCTGGATGCTAATCAAATTGAAGACGTTGGTTGATGTGGTTCCATATTACGCGCCATCACATTAACTACAGATTGTTTTTTGCTGTCAGTTGTTTCGTCCCCACATAACCACAGTTTTTTATTTCTCAGTTCGGCTTTGATTTTATTTTCAACCTGTTTACGCACCGATGGTAAATTCCTTCGTAACGTTGTCGTGCTCGGTAATGTTTGATTCGCGTATTTATTCCAAAATGAAATAAATGAATCGTTACTTAATAAGGTAAACGGCAGTGTATACACAATCATAGTTACATATAGTTCATGTATAAACTGTTGTCGATTAATTTTGTTATTATTGTGCTTCGAACTGCTTACGTGTTCTTTACAATGTGTTTTTGACCAACACATTAGATATGTATTGCACACTAAACATTTAATTTTTGAGCCATCGTATATTAAGTCCGGGAAATTCATAATAAACTTATTCACTTCGTCTGACAACGGTCGTTTTCTCGATTTATGTGTCGACGACATTTTATTACGTATACTTACACTTACATGCAGTCTAAGCAAGTACCAAACACATACCGAATGCTTTATATTAGTTCTAATGCAATACAAGCATCCACATGGCGCGCACGGAAATTGGTCTGCTCTAGTCATGAGGCTTTATGTTAGTAGAAAATAAAGAAGATTTACAAACCTCACAATCGGGTAAATTAAGCTTTTTTTTTTAGGAGGAATCCACATACATAGGTAACAACTTGATAATTAAAATCTAGGATATAGGATTGTTTCCGGTTTTGCTTGATGAAATTCCATTATAACTATTATTAACTATATTTTATTTATTTATTTTTATTTATTTATTTATTTATTAACTATAACTATTAAAATAAAACAAATTTTAATGAATTTCACTTCTTTTTACTTTACACAGTAACGATCGTTTCGCTCCAACCTGAGCTTCATCAGACATATAACTAACTTATGGATAAATTTTTACACAAATGTACCGTAATAAACGCATGTTTTGTTTTGAATAGTTGAAGGAATGGGCACTTTTTATTACTTAAAAGTCCATCCACAAAACTTTCACTATGGTTTATACAATACTGTTCTTAAAGTGATAAAACTGAGGGTCTACATTATGTTAAAGGGAGGTAAAGAAGTTCTATGGAAAAATAAAATATATGACTGTCTGAATATCAAATAAATAAATTGAGTAAGGGTGAATTATTAGTTTCTAATTTATCATTGAGGATCTTGTCAGTTTTCTTTAATTTATTAATTTCAAGTGACTAATAAATTTTTTTAAAGTTTTCTGCCCTTATTTTCTACGTGTAATATTCTGTGTAATTCTTTGTTAAAATTGTGGTTTGTTAAATTAATACGAGACGCATATGAAGAGTCACTTTTATTATTTCTAAATGAAGAAAAATGTTCTTTGGTGCGTATTTTTAATAGAGTTCAACCATACCTGTTTTCTGCCATCATCCGAAGGGAGGATGCAGAAATGTTTATTTTGATAACTCGAAGCAGGAAAAAAATTTGAAATTATATCGATTTTTGCAACCTAGAATTTTACATTTATATTTGTGCGTATTCATTATGAAACAGACATGTAAATAATTTACATATCTGTAACTGTATACTTTTTGTATATTTGTGCGTACTTGGAAGTCATTATAAAAGTAAATTTTTAGGCAAAGTATTAAAATTAATTATTACAACAATTAATAACAACAAAACAACAATTAATAATAATCAAGCTTACCCAAAAGTTTGATCCTTTTTAAAAATAATTTGTAAACACTACGCCATTATGACTTGCATTTTTATTGTATCCTCGGTACCGTGCACTGTTGCCATGTCGCATATTCTTATAGTTAACCATATTTATTCACTGATTTCTTAAGAATATCGGCAATGAAGACTTTTTGATGAAAATAACGCTAAAAGCTATCTCACTCTTCATACCAAAACCTTCTTTGATGTTTGATTACAATCCTTTTAGATACAGAGACTGCAAAGACTTGGCAACAATATTATATTTAGTACGCCATATGAAACCGAGATAGTGCGCACATCTTGTCCGAAATTCCGTATTTGATAGAATACTCGGTGGTCATATATAGCGGAGACTAACTACTCTGGCAACTATATAACAAACGTTTGTCCTAGTGTAATAGAAGATCATTACGTCTATTAAGATAAAATAAAACAAATTTTATGAATTTCACTTTTTAATTATCACTGTAACGAGTCGTTTCGCACCAACCTGGGCTTCGTCAGACATATAACTGTTATATGTCTGACGAAGCCCAGGTTGGTGCGAAACGACTCGTTACATTGATAATTAAAAAGTGAAATTCATAAAATTTGTTTTATTTTATCTTAATAGTTATAATGGAATTTCATCAAGTAAAGGCCGAAACAATCATAGATCATTACGTCCTTCTCCCACAATTGGGAGATGGAACTCAATTGAAGATGGCACTGTACAACTAGGTCACATTCACCCGTCAAAATTCAAATTTCTTATCTAGTTTGTTGTATTTATTTTTTATGCTCATACGAAATATTCACCTTTACATTTTCAGCAATTTCTTCGTGTTTAATACATAAAGAAAAAGTACTGAAAATGTATAAACATATCGTACAAACATTGTATTCTTCTTTAGTGGTACACTTTACTATGTTCAAGTTTTCGGTATGTATCGACGGAACTATTTGAGTTGAAATAATGCAATAATTTGAATAACACCAATTTATTTACAAGATAATTAATTAATTTAACTTGGAGTTCCGTTAAACTCAATACAAATTCATGAATCTGATCTTAATAGTAAAGGCCGAGAAACTGGCTAATACATAATATTTTCTTGTAGTGAGATCGCCGAGATCTGAGAGGGAACTTAATTTTGCTTTAATTTATTTTTGCCAAGAAAGTTTTGTCCCCGCCAGTTGCAAGAGAGGGAGAAAACTACTAAATTGATTATACAGAAATTGCCATACAAATATTTTACCCTTCTTCAAGGAAAAGTATATGCTGTAGTTTACCAAAGTCATAAATGTATTAAAATAAAGAATATGCCCATGAACCTTAATTACTTACTCAGTATATATATATATATATATATATATATATATATATATGGTAAACTCAATCAGTCGGCGATTAAAGGTCTGGTTTATTACTTCAAAGTATATATATTTAAAAAGGGTTTTTTAAATATATATACTTTGAAGTAATAAACCAGACCTTTAATTGCCGACTGATTGAGTTTACCATATCATACCAAGGTCACGAAAATATTATACATATATATATATATATATATATATATATATATATATATATATATATATACAATATGACTGAAGTTTCATTTTTTTGAGGATATATTCTAAAAAATATAACAAAAATAGTCAAAATTTTTTCTAATATAAGTTGTCTAGAAACGCCAAAAAAAATTGTTTATAACAGCCCAATGTTTTCAAGTTACACTGCACACATTTCATACATAATAGGTCACTGACCGTTGAGTGACCGTAACGATAACAAACTGTGTCAGAGTCAAGTTTAGGATGTGAGACGGTATTGACATTGCAGTTTACTTGGTTTTCCCCTGGTTAATAGCGCGCATTTTCTCTGACGTCACTATGCATCCAAACAAATCGGACAATTCATTCTATCACATGTAAATAAGAAGAGATTATTTCTAAATAATTTTTATAAAACTGAAATAGTCTCTTCTTAACTTCATATAATTTACATGTGATAGAATGAAATGTCCGGTTTGTTTGGATGCATAGTGACGTCAACCGAAACAATGCGTGCAATGTTTCGTAGATTCAATATTAGTTTAATAGAATTTTTCATAGTAATAAGACGTTATAGCTTTACTTTAGTGCTAGTTCAAAAAGATTTTTGTATGAACATAAAATGGCATACCACTTTACCAATAGTGAGTTAGTTGATATTATTTTGATTTACGGTGAATGTCAACAGAATAGTCATGCTGCGCGTCGAAGATATTCCGAATTATTTCCGAATAGACATTTACCGTTTGCACTTACGTTTATAGCAGTTGTTCAGCGAGCTCGCGATACCGGAGAATTACAACCTCGACGTCGAGATACTGGTCCAGAATGTGCTGAAAACGTTTGAGCTGCTGAAGAAGAGATTTTGGGGGCAATAGAAAATGATCCAACGTTAAGCACACGACACCTTGCTCATCGGTTTAACGTACCACAGTTTGTTGTTTGGCGAACCTTAAGAGAAGCTCAACTATATCCTTTTCACTACCGACGAGTGCAAACATTAAACCCTCGTGATTATCCGGCTCGGGTACAATTTTGTGAATGGTTGCTTCAAAGAAATCGCGAGGACGATAATTTTGTATTTAATATTCTCTTGACAGACGAAGCTACTTTTACACGTGAAGGGACTTATCTGCATCAGTGGGCAATAGACAATCCTCGAGCGGTCCTTCGTGTGCATCATCAATAGCGATTTTCGCTAAATTTATGGACGGGAATAATAGATAACATTATCGTCGGCCCGTTTATTCTCCCTGCTCGTGTTAATGGTCAAACTTATTTAGAATTCTTGCAACATAATTTACAACCGCTGTTAGAAGATGTCCCCCTTAATATTTGATATCAGATGTGGTTTCAACATGATGGTGCTCCGGCACATTTTACACACACTGTTCGTAGACATTTAAATAGTGTGTATCAAGATCATTGGATTGGACGCGGAGGTCCTGTCCCATGGCCACCGCGTTCTCCTGACTTAAATCCGCTGGACTTTTTCTTCTGGGGCTATTTAAAACAACTGGTTTATGTAAATGAAATAAATACCATCGATGAACTGCAAAATCGTGTGAATGAAGCAAGTACTTTCATACGGGAGCAAAATGTCCTTCAGCGTGTCTACGAATCACTCATTCGACGCGCGGAATTGCGTGTGCGAGTCGGTGGGGAAACTTCGAACACCTGTTGTAGACATGTAAAGTACGTACTAACTATCCTAAAAATATCGTTTTTGTTACTATGATTAATTTATATTTTTATTTTAAATTTTTAAATTAAAAAATGTTATTGTTTTTAAGTTTGTTTTATGTTATTTAAGTTAACAAAAGGAAACTTCAGTCATATTGTATATATATATATATATATATATATATATAGATAAAAAGCTGAAGGAGCCCAGGTTGATACGTTGAAATAAGTATTTTATTAATTTTTTTTTTTTTTTTTTTTAGACACAAACTTAGTGTATATGAGTCGTCACAATAAAAGAAAATACAACAATAAAAGACCAAACTGCCATTAGTCATACAAAAAATATTACTTAATACTTAAAGAAATATATCACGTATATCACAAAAAAACAAACATTAAAATAAACGAAACAAGTTCATATAGATTCAGGAACGCGTATGCATATGAAGTCTGTAAACCATTTGCTTACTATTCCTCCAGAAAATCTTTAACTGAGTAGTAACGCTTACATAGGAGATAATGCTTCACAGTTGATTTAAACTTTCCCATGTCACGCACATCTTTTATATCGGATGGAAGTTTATTATATACAATCTGACTCGCATATGCCGGTGATTTTTCAAAGCTCGCCGTTCTATGGCGATCAGTTCGCAACAAGTGGCCATAACGTGTCGGTTAACTATGTGCCCCACAATTCTGGCTGTCTAAATTGCGCCTTATGTATTCAATACACTTGTATATGTATATACATGGCAACGTTAATATTCGGCCTCTCCCAAAAATCGGTCTGCAAGATTCGTCACTACGCAAATTAAAAATTAACCGCAAAATACGTTCCTGCTGTACAAAAACACGTTTGCAATTTACAGAATTACCCCACAGAACAGTATTATAAGAGAGAACCGAATACACCAAAGCATAGTACACATCTATCAAATAATTTTTGTGAAGACTGGATTTCAATTTAAGTATTGGGTAGTAGGCACTATTAAGTCTACCACACACATAGTCCACGTGCTCGCACCAGGTCAAATGCTCGTCGATGAATACACCCAAGAACTTTATATTCTCAAGAACACTCAGTTTATCACCATTAGGGAAAGCAAAACTATCACTTATTATACCTTTTCGTTTGTAAAATTTAACACATGCACATTTACTAGTGTTTAACAAAAGACAGTTTGTGAAGCACCACTCACTAAAAGCTGTCAAGATTTGCTGCACTTTAGATAACAGATCCCCTTCATTATCAGAAATCACGAGCATTGAAGTGTCATCAGGAAACATTACCAGTCCATCTGGATTAACATGTCTAGGTAAGCAGTTTATAAACATTATAAACAATAACGGCCCAAGCACGGATCCCTGCGGAACTCCAAGCTCAACACAGTATTCCCTTGATGTCACATTATCCAGCCTAACAGACATTGTTCTATTGGTGAGATATTAATTCATCCATGCAAGAACCCCACCCCTTATACCCAACGCATAAAGTTTTTCTATAAGAAAGTCGTGACGAACAGTATCAAATGCAGCCGTTAAGTCAAAAAACAATCCTAATGCATACATTCCCTTATCAATCGCCTTATAATTTTGTCAGCAAAGTTGTATGTTGTAGTAGCAGTGGAAAAGCCCATGCGAAATCCATTCTGCGCATCACTCAACGCACTGTTCATAGTTAGGAAATTAGTAATCCTGTCAGACACAATTCTCTCCAGTACCTTAGAAAATTCATTCAAAACAGACACAGGCCTGAAATCCTCAATAGACAACGAAGATTTCCGCTTATGAACTGGCACCACCAAGGACTTCTTAACACAACCGGAAACGTACAAGTATCCAGAGAGAGATTAAATAAATATTGCAATCGCCGCACTAGATAGAATAGAAAAGTAATTAATTAATTTGCCCAGAAAAATAAAAATTGTTTAAAAATTCACAAATGTACTTATAAATATGACCTATAGATGGAGTTAAGTTTAAATATTACAGTTGTCACATGTATAATATTCGGAACATAAATAAATGTATATAAATAATTAATACTTAACTTTAATAGGCCTCCTTCAAGTGCAAAACTTATTGTTAAATACTTTATGTGTATCTTAATCTAAGTACCGGCTAGCTGTGTTTTGGTGATTTTACACTTTACGATAATATCTAACTGCGAGTTCGGTGCTAATAAAATATAGATATAAGTTTAAAACAAGTTATTCAAGGTGTGATGCTTCCAGATGTATTATTTAATAAATAAAACAAGAGAGTGAAAGGCAAAAATCACTGGTTTAATACGAAAATCTATTCAAAAGGTAAGTTTTTAAAACATGATAATGAAATACATAAACATATGTGTAGTCACGTGATTAGATCTGTTATGAATGTTAGGTTAACTGATTATAAAATGATAAATGCTTTAAAATTTGATCTATGTAACTATAATTATAACTCAAGTGAACTGTATTCTTCCGTTTAAAAGGTATACTAATTAGATACTAACATTGTTGGTATTCATATAAAAATATCAACGATTATTTTAAAATTTAAATAAAAATTTTTATATTTTAGGAGATGTAAATAAATATGTACTCAATTTGGTTTTACGGTGGGTACTGGATATTCGAAGGGTGTTTGGATTCCTTTACTCAGGATAAAAGGCTCTGGTTGTGGAAATATACTGGTATCGTTCTTAGCGTGGGTAGATATTTTTGGTAGCGTCCCTCGGAAAATGGAATTTCGTTTTACAAACGATCAGGCAGGTTTAAGGTTGTGTAAACTTCGTCAATCGATGCCTGGTAGGTAGGAGATTCGTAGGATATGTTTTATGGTAAGATTATAATAATTTATTTACTATTTTATCACTTAGTTTCAGGAACACACTTTTTTAAAAATGTCGACGCGTGCAAAATTTTATTGATTCCCCCAAGCTAACTCTCTGTTGTTTTTCTTCAATATCCAGGCGTCTTATTTGGAATACTTGTTTGTATTTATTTAATCTCGTTAACAATTTATATAAATGAAATAAATTACTATTACTAATCGATTAGATATTTCACAAAAATTATAGTTTTAATTTTATAATAGACAAATGTGTATTTTAAATGTTCAATATTTCGCTAGATACCTGTTTATAATTGGGATATTTCCCGCCTTATACAATTCAAACAAGGTACAACTATAACCATAATATGTGTCACAAATATTCCCAATCAATTAAGTTAAATATCTTCGGTAAAATTATAATATAAATGAAAATGACTTAAGCAAATGACTACAAGAAAATAAATAAATATGTGATTCAAATTTGAGCAATTAAAAACGCGGAATTAACTTTATTGATATGGCACGTGAAAAATGCAGTTCCAACAGTATCTTATATTCTAAATTAACATTTTAAATCTAAAAAATTCTGTATTTTTATTCTAGGCCTCTTATGTATATGGGTATGCCCTACCACAATATATATATAACATGAGAGCAAAATGAATTGAGGTAGTAGGTGGCTGCGGTTCGTAGATCGTATTTCGTGAATTATATTCACAATATTTTTCTGTCAAACATTTAATGACAGACTGTCAGTGTGAATTATTAATTCTTTCGATACAATTCCTTCGAAAAAAAAAAAAGTATAATCACATTCAGAATGTTTACTCAAGAACAAATGGTGTTCATTTTAGAATGTTACTTTCGTAACGGTCGACGTTTGCCAAACGGCGAATGGTATTATTCAATAGAAATGTGCAAGGAAGAAATCCAACAACGTTTTCCTGAAGTTGTTTTAGTAAATAAGAACTTTTCTCGTGACCTATTGAGAATTATAAATAACTTTCGAACAACTGGGTCTGTAAAAAGACAATGGAAAGGGGGAAGATCTTCTCGACTTAGGACCCAAAATGTTGTTAATAATGCAAGAAACGCAATTAGAGAACAACCTACAACATCTGTCAGAAGACTGGCACAACAGTTGGATATAAATTATGGAACCTGCCGCATTATTCTTAAACGCGATATTGGTATGCATCCTTACAAGGTTCAATTGTATCAAGAACTATTGCCGCCAGATTACGTTCGAAGAGTTGCCTATTGTAGTTTCTTTAATGCAAATCTTAACGACGACGATGTTTTGGATAAAACGTTTTTCACCGACGAAGCGTGGTTTCACCTGAACGGCTACATAAACGCTCAGAATATGCGTATGTGGGCAACAGACAATCCGCATTATTATAGGGAAACAACGTTGCATCCTGTAAAAATAGGGGTTTGGTGTGCCATGTCACGTAAGAGGCTTATTGGTCCGATCTTTTTCGAAGGAACTATAAATGGTGAAAGATATCGCAATAATATACTGGAAACATTCATAAATCAACTGCATGATGACGAGTTACAGTTAGGTTTCTTTCAGCAAGATTCCGCACGACCACACACTGCCCGTGAAGCAATAAATTATTTACGTGAATTTTTTGATAAAAGAATTATTAGTGTTGACCGTTTCCCGCCAAGATCGTGTGACTTAACTCCTCTGGATAACTTTTTATTTCCATACTTAAAAAACTCTATTTTTAAAAATCCAGTGCATACAATAGACGATTTACGGAACAATATCGTGCGACAGTGCGAGTTAGTAGACGGATTTATTTTACAAAAGGTTTTTGAAAACATGAAGCGGCGCGTAAATTTATGTTTGAATGCCGAGGGAGAACAGTTTCAACAATTATTGTAAACTTTTCAATAAAATATAAAACATGACATTTGTATGACATTTTATAAATATTTGAAGTTGTAAATTAAATTTGTATCAAGGAGACAAGTGCTGTCAGTAAGATTTATTTACTTTATAATTCACGAAATACGATCAGCGAACCGCAGCCTCCTACTACCTCAATTCATTTTGCTCTCATGTTATATATATATATATATATATATATATATATATATATATAAAGCGTTTAAATAAGCTTTGCCTCTAGTAGGCCATTCCTTTAAAAACGTATGATTATTAATAATTTAAATTTGCATTAGTTGTCAATTAGACAGATGCATAGTTGACAAAAATTGCTTCGTAATTTAAAATTGATTTAACATGGTTTTTACTATACAACATAAATCATTCATGCTAGTCAGTGGTTCTTAAATAATTTTGATAATGACCTTCTTGACAAAACCTTTTTTTCTGATGAGTCATGGTTTTATCTGAATGGATATGTGAACTCACAAAATATGAGGATATGGACTAATGAGAAACCACATAATTTTTTTGTTGAAACCGCACTTCATCCGCAGAAAATTGGTGTATGGTGTGCGATTAGTCGAAGGAGAATTATTGGCCCTATTTTTTTTAACGGAACCTTAACAGGAGAAAGGTATCGACAAGAAATTATTATGCCATTTATCGAACAGCTTGACGACGAAGAAATAACACAGGGTTACTTTCAACAAGACGGAGCTAGAGCACACACAGCAGGTGAAACAATTAATATTCTGCAGCAATTTTTTCAAAATCGGTTGATAAGTTTAAACACTGAACATGAATTTCCACCAAGATCTTGTGACATTACCCCATGTGATTTCTTTTTATGGCCATTCTTAAAGAACTCAATTTATCAAGTACAGATACCTGATCTTGCAGGCCTTCAAATCAGAATTGCTGAAAGAATTAATGGAATTGACAATGCGATACTACAAAACACTTTTTCCTCCATTAGAAGAAGATGTGAGAAATGTTTTGAACAAGGTGGTGGACACTTTGAACAATTTTTATAAAATTTTGCTTGTTTGTTGGAAATAAACATATTTCATTCACTTAAAAATGTTCGTTTTATTATTTTGACATTTGTCATTTCAATCAAATATCTCATCTCATAACCAACAAAATTCCTATTAAAATTAGTAACAAGCTAAGACATAATCATAATTTCCAAGGGCTACTTTGAGGTAAAATTTATTTGAATTCTTTGTATATATTTAGCGTAAATTTATGTTTGAATGCCGAGGGACAACAGTTTCAACAATTATTGTAAACTTTTCAATAAAATATAAAACATGACATTTGTATGACATTTTATAAATATTTGAAGTTGTAAATTAAATTTGTATCAAGGAGACATTTAAGTGCTGTCAGTAAGATTTATTTACTTTATAATTCACGAAATACGATCAGCGAACCGCAGCCTCCTACTACCTCGATTCATTTTGCTCTCATGTTATATATATATATATATTGTAGTGATGCAAGTTATTCATATAGAGCTGCATCTAAAATAGGAAGAATAAGACATACAAAGTGAAAAAGGGTTATAATATAATGGTTATATAATTAATATTATTAAGTCTTAGTAGTATCGAAGTGCATATGTATTTTTATAACGAGCATTTCATTCTTAAAATTTCTATATTTATTTTCCTTTCATTATTTACTTTTATTATATCATATTCAAATTTTCAAATATTAGCGCGAAAAACATATTCAAATTTATATGCATATTTGTATTATATCGACGCTAGTAAGACACGCCTACAAATTGACATCTCGCTATGTTTACATTTATCATGCGCAGTATGCGATTTGTATCATTCAAATCTATCTTAACCTAACTTGGTAATTTATTATATAATTTTTAAAATCAGTTAGATAATCAAAATTAATCAAATTCTTTTTATATAAAATTGTTAAAAGGGTAAATCATCGAGACTTTTGATATCAATAGATAGCGTGTTTGGTAATATTCAGACAAGTGCTATCGGGATATTCGATCCTTGAATTTTAAAAATATAATAGACGCATCTTTTTAGACCAAGCCTTAGAAATCTTTTAAAAAACATAAATTTAAATTATAAATTCATCTATAAGTTATTAAAAGTATCCAGAATATTAATTAACTCGATCGACAAGAGAATTACTACAAGAATTTTCGGTAATAACGAACTTTCAAACAACATAGCGTCACAGACGTAGTTCCACCGAAAACGATAGAAAATCAAAAGAAAAATATTCAAGAATCCATCGCCGAACATTAACATAATAGTCTAACGTACATCTGCAACGATACCTGAAATCCTACAGCCAGAAACGAGCGCAGGGAGTAATTAGGCACCGGAGACGAAGTCCGAAGAAAATCTTCGATAGCGTCTTCGTAAACAGCCACCCACGCCGCCATCGTTTTGTACTGCACCCGAACATTTTCGGATCGCCGAGAATCTTCCCAATTCATACATACGATCTACAAACATACATCAGGATCATTATTATAACTGGTTTCCAGATAATATTTATCTATTTTTCCAAAAATTAAATTCTTTAAACTTTTATTTAACAATATTCTCGAATTATTTACCAGATCTATCACGTCCTGTCCTGATTTTTATATTTAATTAAACAAGCTATTTAAAACTTAGATATAGCAATAAAAGGGTACTCACCATTATTGTAATAAGGATATTCACATTTATATTCATATTATTTATTAGTCTAACACACATAACCTCTTTTCACATTAGTAACACCTTGTTGTTTATGCGTATATACAGTTTCGGTAATATCACATTTGTAATTCGTTATATTTTTACAGTTTCCTTTAATTTAATAAATATCATATTTTTAATTTACATTAATCTTTTATTTGTTTATAGGAGTTATTTTATTAAGCGTCAACATTAATATTATTCATTTATGGAAGCAACAACCTAAAATTCACGACGAGCCTGAGATCACCCACATTTAGTAAAGTTGTTTTTTTATATAGTTTCTTGCTTTCCGACTAGTTGGCTATTTGAGATAAAGATAGCGCAGTCTGAGGTGAGATTTTATAAATTAAGGCGCCCAACTAATCTTTTCAAATACATAATTTTTATCTTACACTTTTATTTCATTAACATTTCATTCTCTCACCGCAGGCAGGGTGCGTATCACATATCAATATATATATATTTAGAGTTTATAAGAAATTAAAACTTATTTCTTATTTATTTTATTGGCCGTGTGCATAATATTAAAATAATAAGCTTTTTTTGGTTTAGCGACCTTTATTGAAAATTCAATTTATTCAAATATCGACGTTTCGACTTTTTTGTGTATAATCAAGTCTTTTTCAAGTGATTTAGAACTAAAAAAATTACAAAACGAAAGGTAAGAATTATATTTACATTATATGAAAGAGTTAAATTAAAAAAATGATTAGAGTAAAGAAAAATAAAATTTAAAAATTTAAAGAATACAAAAAACTCACCAAATTTATTTCGATGTTAAAACACATGCCACATGCATGGTCGGAACCAATGTCGGCCCATTCATTACAGGGTCCGACCGTGTATCTCCGAATCTTAAGTGTAACTAAAATGTCTTTGTTATAGAAATGGAATTTTTTTTTTTTTATTATACATATATATTATTTCGATTGTATTATATTTAAATAAATTGAATTTTCAATAAAGGTCGCTAAACCAAAAAAAGATTATTATTTTAATATACCGATAGGTCCAGCCCGCTACGGGCCATAGGCAACAATATACGTATGGAACGTAATGCGATGTGGCAACGTGTGTACGATGCCACTCCGCGTGCGCAACATAAGTCCGATGGTCGAGCGCAACAGATTGCCCGTCATTCGTATTTAGCTGTGCATACGTAAAGGTAGTTATCATGTCAGTGTATACAACCGCAGAGAAGGTACAAATAGTTTCGTCGTATCTTGCCGGCAATTCCTGTCGAACAACCGCTGATTTATTTGCTGTAGAGTACGTAAATCGGCCTATTCCTTCGCATTCGACGATTGAAAGGATCGTAAATGCGTTTAGGAAATATGGCTGTGTAGTCGGAAATTGCCACAAATGCCAACAAATTGACGAACACAGCCTCATATCCCTCTAATACCTGTCAGTCGGGAGGAGAGAGGCGTGAGGGTTTGTTCGTTAGTTGAAATGGGCGATCTTAAGTGTACACGGAAAATTGCAGACGAAATCGGTGTTAGTAGAAGTACAGTAAAGCGGATTCTAAAACGCAACAAATATAAAAGTTACAAAGTTCGAAAGTGCCAGGAGATTTTTCCCGAGAACAATTTTGCAAGAATGGAGTTTGTGAGTCCGTGATGGAAAAGGCTAACAGGGACGAATATTTTATAAAAAATATTCTGTTTACCGACGAGTCTTCTTTTCCACGTCATGGCAATCATAATCCCTCAGTCGTGCGATATTGGTCTCGAGAAAATAAACATCTAGCTCGTAATGTTAAAACTCAATACCCCGAAAAACTTAAAGTTTGGGCGGGTATCTTGGGTGATAACATTATAGGGCCATTTGTTATCGACGGCAATTTGAATGCAGTAAAATATTTAGATTTGCTGCGAACACGAATTATTCCTGCTGTCCGTCAACTAAACGTCGATTTTGATGCAATTTGGTTTATGCAAGAAGGTTGTCCCGCGCATAACAGCAGATTAGTAAGAGGGTTTTTAGAAAACACTTTTCCTAATCGTGTTATTTCCGGGAGGGGTACGATAATATGGCCACCTCGATCACCCGACCTCAATCCCTGCGATTTTTTTCTGTGGGGTTATGTCAAAGAAAATCTTTACGGTCTTCTAACAATACCGAACTTGCAACAGTTGCAAGTTAAACTGTTTAGAATTTTCGAGACAATAACCCCTAGAAATCTCGAGGGAGTGAGGCGGGAGTTTAGGAAGAGAGGGCGGTATTTTCAAATCCTATATTGAGTGACTCTCCTAAAATTTAAATTTATTTTGCAGAATTATTGATTTTTTTACTTTTATCTTTTAGAAAACGTTATTGTTTTTTTATTACTTAAAATTACTTTTCCGTAGCAGCTAAGAATACAATAATAATAATAAACTGGACCTTATTATGTCTGAAACAAATGGGCAAATTACGTATACAGAACGAATATGCAAACGACTATATCCTTGCGCGGTTTAAGTCTTACTAAATTCTTAACTGCAATGTGCTGCAATTGAAGCTGCTGCGCGTAGAGGGGATTCGCTGTTGCCACTCATTGTTGACTATGGCCCGTTCCGAGCTGGTCCTATCGGTATATATATATATATAAAAGGCGTTCAAATAAGCTTTGCCTCTAGTAGGCCATTCCTTTAAAAACGTATGATTATTAATAATTTAAATTTGCATTAGTTGTCAATTAGACAGATGCATAGTTGACAAAAATTGCTTTGTAATTTAAAATTGATTTAACATGGTTTTTACTATACAACACAAATCATTCATGCTAGAATCTTATTTTCGAAACGGACGTAAGATTGACGGACAATGGCAGTATTCTCTTCAAGATTGTTTAGAAGAATTTAGAAATGAGTTCCCTAACGTCGTCTTTGATTATGACAGTTTTCGGCACACAGTGACACATTCCGTTATGGTTTTCAGAGAAACAGGGAGTGTTAAACAGAAAGAAGGCGCAGGTCAGGCAAAAAAGCGTACAGAAGAGCTAGTTAATAATGTAAGAGAAATTATAAATAATGCACCAAGAACTTCCGTACGAGCATTATCACAACAAGTGGGTGTGTCAATTGGCACATGTCATACAATTTTGAAAAAGGACTTACATTTATTTCCATATCACATGACCTGTTATCAAGAAATCCAGGAAATCGACTATCCCAGAAGAATAACGTTTAGTCAGTGGTTCTTAAATAATTTTGATAATGACCTTCTTGACAAAAAAGACGGAGCTAGAGCACACACAGCAAGTGAAACAATTAATATGCTGCAGCAATTTTTTCAAAATCGGTTGATAAGTTTAAACACTGAACATGCATTTCCACCAAGATCTTGTGACATTACCCCATGTGATTTCTTTTTATGGCCATACTTAAAGAACTCAATTTATCAAGTACAGATACGCCTTCAAATCAGAATTGCTGAAAGAATTAATGGAATTGACAATGCGATACTACAAAACACTTTTTCCTCCATTAGAAGATGATGTGAGAAATGTTTCGAACAAGGTGGTGGACACTTTGAACGATTTGTTGGAAATAAACATATTTCATTCACTTAAAAATGTTCGTTTTATTATTTTGACATTTGCCATTTCAATCAAATATCTCATCTCATAACCAACAAAATTCCTATTAAAATTAGTAACAAGCTAAGACATAATCATAATTTCCAAGGGCTACTTTGAGGTAAAATTTATTTGAATTCTTTGTATATATTGTACCAGTGCTAAGCACTGTTATTGAAATAACGTTCGGTGACAAATTGAGAAAACAACTGAGTTCGAAGATTAAATCAAATTATAATAGTTAGTATGAACACCCTTTATAGGCTAGCTCAGTTGAAGAGTAACAAATTAAATAAATCAAGTAAACTGCTAAAGATCTCAGGGTCGAATATTGCAAATAAAAATAATAAAGTAAAACGATTTAAGCAAGTTCAAATATATATATATTCAATTAATAATGGCAGTAAATACAATTAACGTAAATTACGTATATTGGGAAGCCAAACCCTAATAACCGACACAAAAATCGAGACATCAAAATGACATAAAAAAAAAATTACGTTAAAATAAATTTGTAGTAAAATAGGTAAAACTAAGAGAAACTAATGGCTTGAAATAACGTGAGTGTAAATGGACTGTCTTAAGTTTTGGTGGAAAGTTATATCTTTGGAAAATTTAAATAACTCAAATATATGACAGAGTACCTTTGAAGTTATAGGTTGGTCTGACAAGAAAAACAATCCTAGGTATCTTCTAACTGTAGTAATTCTAGAAGAAATCCATCCTATTACAGACGAGGTGTATTACGCCAAGCGGGACAAGTCCGACTAGTTGATATTTTAAGTTGTAAAACTGCTAGAATTCCCTTAGAGCGAGGTAACTGCAAGGTAAAGTTCGATTCTGAATTCAGGTCAAATTAAAGGTGTATATCATTCCAAAAACAACCCAAAAATGCTTGAACTTCTTTATGGTATTTGAAGGCAACCTGGAACTTGTTACATATGGTAGAACTTCAGGTTTGGTTAATGTACTAAGGCCCGGTTTCATAATCAAAATAAAGTGTTCTTTATTATTAAAGTGGTCTTTAACTTTGAAAATGCGTTTCATAATGACATTTAAAGAAAAAGGATTCTTTATCTGAACTTTAAAGTAAAGTGCCGAATGCAGCGCTTTTACATTTTAAACAGTCCTTTATGTATCACGAACAGCGCACGATACCTTACGAGTCCAACCAAAAAATAGATACTACATAACCTAAGTAATATTTGTTATTTTGTTTTATATATTTGACACGTGTGTAAATATTTAGTAAAATATGAATAATTTACTGGATACATCTTCAAGTTCCTCATCTGATGATGAAATAGTAATGAGAAATCGCAAAATATATAGAAAGAGAAAAAATTGGCTAAATAAATATAATGATATTGAATTTTTTAGTAGATTCAGATTAACGAAACCTACTGTAACATTACTGAATCGAATTCAACATCAAATATCTCACCCCACAAATAGGTAAATTGTATTTTTAAATATTAATGAAGTAGTAGTATACTTACATTATTTTATTTTGTAGAGGAGGTTGTGTGCAACCAATTATTCAGTTGCTACTCACATTACGATTTTTTGCAACGGGAAGTATGCTGATATCTGCAGGAGATTTTATGGGGGTACCTAAAGCATCGGCAAGTAGAATAGTGAAGCGTGTTTCAAGTGCTATAGCTTCACTTTATGATGCGTATACACATATGCCAGAAGATGCAGTTGAAGCAGGTAGAATAGTTGAAGACTTCTACAGAATAGCTAGATTTCCTCGGGTTATTGGAGCTATTGATTGTACCCTAATGAAAATACAATCACCTGGAGGAAATGATGCTGAGATATTTAGGTCAAGGAAGGGTTATTTCGCATTAAATGTGCAAACAGTATCTGATGCAAATTTAAAATTTAGAAATGTTGTAGCTAGATGGCCAGGTTCTTGTCACGATCAAACTGTTTTTAACAATAGCTATTTAAAACAAGAACTGCAAAATGGTAGATTTGGCCAATATTTATTATTAGGGGATAGTGGTTATGCAATAGAGCCGTATCTAATGACGCCACTACAACATACTGAGACAGCAGCTGAAAATTTATACGAGTCCCAAATAAGAACTCGTAATGTAGTTGAAAGGCAGTATGGTGTATGGAAAAGGAGGTTCCCTGTTTTAAGTACTGGAATTAGATTAAATATTGAAACTGCAATGACTGTGATAATTGCAACCGCAGTATTGCATAATATTGCAATTGAAATGAAGGAAGATATTCCAGATGACTGGCTAGAAAATTTACACATAGAAATAAATGAAAATCCAGTAATTCAAAACAACAGGAACATTAATACAGGCAGAAATGTACGACAACTTATTATTAATGAACACTTTGCGCAATTGTGATCATTTTTTCAATATTACGAATTTGTAAAAAGAAAGGGCATACACAGATTAGTTTATATATATATATATATCACTTTATTTAATATGTATTTATAAAAACTATTATTCATTAACCATTAAATTTTTTTATTTGTAATTCAAGAAGTCTTAATTCAAACTTATGTTTTTCTTGCCTTCTTTCATCTTCTTTCCTATCCCTTTCAGCTCTTAATCCCTGTTGTTCGATTTCATTTTTCAACAATTCCATTTTTAATTTATAATAATCGTCTTTTATAGAGTTCTGACAAGTAGAGATTGTTGGGCGTAGCTTTTTATTTATAGGCTGCTTTAATTTTCTGGGGGTATAAGTGCTCCATTCATCGTTACTCTAAAAAAATATATTTTAATGAATATAGTAAGATTTATTAGTAAAATTATATATACTCTTTTTCTTTTCCTTTCAGAGTTTAATAATTTCTCCTAAAAAATATCATTGGAAAATATACACATGTTATATTCATTTAATTACCTCTAAATCCTCGATAGGAGCTTTCAATGCAGTACTACATGATTCGGTGCTTTTAGACACAATCACCTATGACAAAGATTTTTACAATATATTCATCATTATAATATGTACCAAAATACCTCATTAGGAACATCAATGTCCACATAGATCGGCAGGGATAAGTCTGGGATAGTAATTATCTGAAAATGCATATTTAGTTTTATTGATTATATGCACATTTAAATAATTTACTTACAGGTGACGGTATGTCATGCAATATACAATCAGATGTTTCATCAGGGTTTCCTGATGCACTACCTGTTTCTGGATTACTCTAAAAAAAATAAACAATCAATGCATATATTCAGGAAACACAAATGAAAACTTTACAGAAACAGCATCACCACCATAAGCACTATTTAAACCCACTACCGTCTTTACATTCATTATATTTAAAATGGCATTTATTATAGGATCAAACCCATCACCTGGAAATGGACCACCACCTGTACCTTTCGAAAATACCTTCTGGCTAGAAATTACCTTTCTGGCCTTTGTTTTCAAATTGTCATATTTCGCTTTGATTTGGTCCATTGTGCGATATATATGGTTTTTTGAATTAAAATTATTTTTAACCCTTTCCCATGCTTTTTCCTAATAATAAAAATTGCATACAAATTAAAATCATCTAAATTAGATTTAATTAACATACTTTTTCACTATTCGATGTTTTATTTGTCACTTTGCATTCTATAATGTCTTTTTCTCTTGCTACTTCTTCCAGTAGCAACAACTGCTCTTCTTTTGTAAAATTACTGCCTCTCATTTTTTTAACACTATCACACATTTTTTTATAAAATAAAATCACAAATCATACAGATCAAAACCAGGTTAATACAAAATATACAAAATTGCGCCAATTTTTAGTGTCTTCGCAACGTTTAAGTAATAAAAGAACTATAAAAAACAAGAAATACATACTGCCAACCGTAAAACGTGGCGTGAAAGTCTACTTTTCGTAAAGATTGAATGCTCTTTCAATATGAAACGCAATTGCATAGAAGTTGCATATAAAGCCTCCTTTATTTAAAAGTACGCTTTACCAAAAGTACTCTTTTCGTGTGCATTATGAAACCGGGCCTAAGTGATTATATATGATATTCTTCTTAGTGACGAAAAGGAGCAGGATGGAATCACTTTTAAATGCAAACTCAAAGAATAAACTTAAAAAACATCACATTTATCAATTTTTGACTTGATGCTCTAAAAAAACTATTTATTTTTTTGTGTGTTTTTCTGTCGTCTAGGTGAATATCAAAAATAGCTAAATCATCTTTCCTTGGAAAATTATACATAGTATTCGGAAAGTCAAATTGAAATAATTTTGACAAATAAAAGACAAGATCTGGAAAAGTAACTTCATTGTAAAACTTAAGTTAAAATGTTAATTAAGTCCACTAACGTTATTCCTTATTATGTTCGTAAAGGAAAAGAACAAATTAAATATCGATATAAATGTAAACAAGTAAACGAAAGAATCATAATCAGTTTTCCTTTTTTTTTTCTCAATACTTTGCGGAATAGAAAAGAAAGGTAAACAATAATAACGAGACTTAAAAATAGACAAATAACAACATACATGAATTAAATGATATCATTAATTTAAAAAAAACTAATTATGATTTAACATCAAATATACAAACTTAACAATAAGATAATAATTTTCCAAACATGTAATTTCAGATATAACTTTCCTGTACAAGCCGATTAAAAAAAAAAAACAACAGGAATAATTGAAGCAGTAATTGTACTACAACATTATATATATATATATATATATATAGGTACTTCGTAATTTTTGTAATAGATCCTGTAATAGATTTTGTAATATCGTTTCATGGAATCTACTTGTCCCAATTATTTTAAGTGTCCGGTGAATTTCGTTAAGTTTCAACAACTTATGCATACATTTTTAATTTTCATTTATTTATATCTAGAACATTGTTTAAGTTACGTTTTCAGATATGATATAGAACAATGTCGAGAATAGCGTCGCGAAACAATGGCGAGTTGGATTAAGGGTCATACTGATTGTATGTATGCCAGTAATTCCGAAGTTTATTGCAGTCTGTAAAATATCGTTAAAAAATTCCAAGAAATCGCACGTAAAACGTCACCTAGCATCGCAAATACATACACAGATATACTTTGAACGGCTCTAATGCTTTTATTGCACCACCTTCTGTGATGATAATTATTATACCTGGTCTCCTTATTGAACGGGTACGGTTTACCTATTTGCAACGTATGAATCTAGGGGCCGTATTGACTATAAATTAGGGCCCTATAATATAAAAATAAAACGCTGTTAATTTCAAGTATATAATAAAAAATATCTGTAACATTGGGTACAATGCAAAAATTACAAATCGTGTGACAACATGTGTAGTGGATACATATAGATATATAAAGCTAATTTATTTGTAATACACAATACAATTTTTATGTGTCACCGCATTTCATAAATCATCTGTGATTGAGTCGTCTTGCAAATCGGTGTCTGTGTCTGAATTGTATTGCAAATTTATATTCAAAGATGCTACTATTTTGTACATGCGCGTATATTCGTCCTCTTTTGCTATTGCGTGTTTAACAGCATTTTTCCAATTTACAGCAGTTATATGTTCTATAGCATTTTTTATGGGTGTTACATTGCTTACACTAAATTTCCGTGTTTAATTTGTTCGTCTTATGGTATTTTTCAGTTGGGCCCATATCAATTCAATGGGATTGAAAATGCAATGGTATGGTGGTAAACGCAAAATTGTATGTCCTGCTTCTTTGGCTCTGTTATCCACATAATAATTCTTTAAATATTCTTTTGTCTTCATCACCTCTATTAATTGTTTTTTTGTATAATGATCCTCAAAATATAAATCATTTGCTTCTAAAAATGTTCTAATATCTTTCTTATTATTACATTTTGTAGGAACTTTGGTTTGCTGTCGAGAATGATACGGAGCGTTGTCCATCACTATCACACTATCTTTTGGTAAATTTGGCAGCAAAGTGTCACAAAACCATTCTTCAAATAAAGATGAGGTCATATCTTCATGGTAATCTAAACTTGAGGATTTAACATTTTTAGCAGATAATAGCGGCTGTCCGATCCATCCTTTTTCTGACCCAGCATGAAGAATGATTATTCTCTTCTCTCTCGAAACCGGCGCGTCCAACTGACACATACTTGAACTATCCACCCAACCTTTGCAAATTGTGTCAAGGGTGTCATACCATGTCTCGTCTAAATAACATATTAATCGTCCTTCCTGTCTATACCTTCTAATTGCCGTTAAGTATTCATATCGAAGTTTCTGTAACCTCGGGCTTTCCATAATTATGCGACGTTTGTCTATAGTGCCAAACTTAAAACCAGCTTTCTTTAGCGTCCGCCACAGGGTTGCTTTAGAACACTGAATATTTATAGGCTCATCACTGATTCTTTTATGTAAGCAGTAAAGTGTAGATACAACATTTCCTCTGTAGAAGGAGTATACTTGCTGCCTAATAGTATCAATTTCATACTCTTTAATTTTTTTCGGTGCTCGTTTGTCACTTCTTTGCTTTCGAGGCCCTGCGTTATTCTTAATTATTTTATATATTGTTCCAAAAGGCACCTTTGTTAATTGCGACGTTCGTTGAATGTTCTGGGTTTGTAGTTCGTTATTTTCTTCCATCAGGGTATGATTTGACATTGAAAATTATCTGTTTTGCATCTTCTGATATATGCTTTCTCTGTCGTGCTCCAACAGTATTATCACTATCCACATCATAATCACTAACACTTTCAGCAAAAGGTCGCTACATGTTCGTTAAGTAAAGAGAGAAAAATCAAATATGTATACAGCAGTAAAGATCAACAATAAATGATAAATAGACTCAGTATTAGATGTAATATATACCAACTCTCCTAACTATATTTACTTAAATTTTGTTTAATAAATATAAGCACTTATTTCATCTAAATTGTAATTTAATGACTATTTAACTATATATGATAACTGTATATTCAAATTAACAACTGTTTGTACTTATATTATTATTAAATTTTATTTCATCTAAATTGCAGTAATTACAATTTACTTAAATTTTGTCATTACGGACCTCAGCACTTTGTTTGCGTAAAAGATAATCGTATTGAGCAGCCAGGTAGTTATTGCCGCAGGTGGTGAAATAAAAGTATTAGAGCCGTTCAAAGTTATATTCTTATAATTTGAGATAAACTATACAAGAATATGCACCAAATGCATCATTCAGACAGGTACAAAGAAAAAATACCTTTATTTGCCAGTGACGGCGCCGCATATATGCCAAAATAGGCAGACTATTAAAGGAAACCTATCCTAATATGTTGCATATTACTTGGGTAGCATATGCTCTCCACAGAATCTGTGAATATATCAGAGACACCTTTCCGGAAGTTGATAGACTTGTATCCGCTTTAAAAAAGTTTTCAGAAAAGCACCATTGAGAGTAGCTCTTTACGGGGAAAAACTTCCATCTTTGTCACTGCCTCGCACTCCAATAATAACTAGATGGGGTACATGGCTCGAAGCTACTAGTTTTTATGCAGAGAATTTTGATAGTTTACAAAATTTCGTTACATGTTTCAATGACGATGCTCGAAATATTTCCGAGTGCAAGGAACTAATACAAATACCAAATTTAAAAAATAAATTGAACTTTCTTCAGGAACACTTTGTAAATTTGCAAAAACCAATCACTTATTTTGAAAACCACATTAGATGTGGCTATTATTAATTTTAAAAATATTCCAAGTGACTTCGGATGTGGCCTTCAGCAAGAGTTAAGCGCAGTTTTTAATAGAAATCCAGATTTAATAACATTGCGGCAATTGTGTATGGGGACAATAGCTCAAAATCTAATTGATAAATACGCTGAAATAAAAAAATATTTCCAGTATGCACCTATAACCAGTTGCGATGTAGAAAGGACGTTTTCTATCTATAAGGATGCATTTCATTCAAATAGAACAAATTTTACACAAGAGAACCTTGGGAAAGTATTACTAGTTAATATTAACACTCCTTTACTCAACTTGAACTACAAAATGAACAAATAAAAATGTATTTCGTATTTTATAGATCACCACCCGTTTGTTTTCAAATTATATAAATAAAATTAAAAACCCTTTAAAAATATAAATTTTCAATAGTACGCCCGTGGGCGATGAATAATGGGCCTCTCGTGTCCGCTCCTTCGTTGTAACAGGCAGACAAGGCATTTATAGATGGTGTAACTACCAATCTAAAAAATCCCATTGGTAAAGGAAGACGTTGAATTATTTAGCATATTGGTTCTAAAAATGGTTTTGTTGGCGATGGGTTCGTGGTTTTGGAGGGCTGAAAAACTGCTGATTACCAGGATGAAATAGATCTAAATGTTTTTGAGGCGTGGTTTAGTAACATAAAAAAAATTACCTGACAATAGTTTAACTGATGAAATATGAAAAACATGGAATCAAGGAGGAAGATAAAATGTGTAATTTAGATGGTTTAATGCATGATGTAATGAAGCCGTTTATTATTTCGCTTGGAAATCGTGACTGTAGCGAGTATGGACAATGATAGTGATTCTACTGTGTATTGAATTTAAATCAAATAATATTCTTATATTTTGAATGCAGTGGCGGCTCGGGGTGGTTCACATAGGGTGCATAATTTCAAAATTAAAAAGTGTAATAATACAAAAACGCTTACCCAATCCTTATAAATTTCACCGACGTACTGTTCCAGACAGGTACTGTTAATTGTAGAGTTTGTTTTGAGGGAATAGTAAATATTACACTACACAGTTTAATTACATCTGACGATAAACGAAGTCCATTTTACGTGTCTTTGACTTGTAGAACAGTTCTATCACTTTTTCATTAAAGTTTGGGAAATCATTTATACATTCTTTTTCACAAGATAACATAGTAAGGGCATTTAATCTCTCTTCTTTCATTGTATTTCTCAGAAAAGTTTTTATTCTCTTCAGCCGTGAAAACTGGCGTTCCGCTTCGGACGTTGTCATTGGGATTGTAATGACAATTTTTAAAAGCTTAACAACTTCATTAACGGTGTCGCTTAATCCATCCAGCAGAAGACCTAGCAGATCTACAGCACCGACTTCTATATTTTGCCTAAATTCTTCTCTAGAATATAGAACGCTTAATTCAGTTCGTAGTCTGCTTTCATTGAGGCATGGATAAAATTTTACTACTTCTTTAAGGCAATCTTCCGGAAATTTTTTTTTGAAAAGAGGAGAACTGTTTAAAAGAAATTAAGTTTGCTAATATTAAGTGCCCTGTATACCGAAATGTAGTTTTTATTTCCAGCAAAATAATATCGCACACTTCAATAGTTTCCCTCCTTCTTTGGCTACCATCAGTTACTCTTCGCCGCTTTGATGGTCGAGGAGTCAGTTCTTGGTCATTTTGTTTAACCAACTGATTGTCTGTGTCAGCGATTTCGGTTCGAATTTTTCCAATAGCGCGTTCAAAATTATCTAAATTATTATTGATTTTTAATGCATCTGTATTGACATTTTGTAATTGATTAAACAATATATCCACATGTGGCATAATTTTATGAAAGAAAGTTAACCAATAGATAAAATTTTCCTCCTCTAAAATTCGCAAATTGGCACCAGCTTGATGAATGGTAGTTTGTAAACTAGCATCGATTTGTTCTAGAGCTTCAATTATTTCTTCTCAGTGCTCATATATTGTATTCACTGTCCTAGAATTGAAGTTCCATCTTATTTTTGAAGAACGAGGTAAGCTTTTTCTCTAAAGGAATTCTTCCAATCTTGCAGCTCGTTGTGGTGAAGTGGAGAAAAATGTACATAATCCCGTCAGATTGGCAAAAAAAATTCTGCAATTACTACTGCTCGATGTAGCATGTGACATAATTAGATTTGTCTGATGTGCATAACAATGTACAAAATTAGCCCTTGGATACTGGTCTTGGACATATCTTTGCACGCCGTTAATAGCACCACTCATGACTGCTGCCCCATCATAGCTCTGTGCAATCAGTTTTTCTGGGTCAACAAGCAAACTAATTTCGTTAAGGATGGAGGCAGATAAAGAATTAGCATCATGTCCACTAAGCAGAAGAAATTTCCAAAATCTGTCGACCGGTCTCGCGTTCACAATATATCTTAAAACAACCACCAACTGAAACTGATTGGACACATCTGTGGTTTCATCAGCTATCACAGATATGAAGTCGGTTGCTTTAATTTCACTGGCAACTTGTTCATGATACACGTTCAACATGGCATCAAGCAGCTCATTCTGTATTGTTTTTGATAATCCCTTAAAAACCGGTGCTGCTTCGATGTGATCTCTGAGCGATTTATCCAATTCTGCCGTAAAATGTATCAATTCCCGAGAAATGCCCTTGTTATTCGACGTTTACTGTTCATCATGACAACGAAGTGCCAGTTTAAACGCGCCACAAAATCTAATGCAATTTATTATTAAATTTAACACATGCCTATTTTTTGTTACCTTTTCATTGTGTTGTTGAATTGCTTTTCTATATGATGAATCTAAAACATTCTGAATGTTATTTTTTCCTAACATTCTTAGACTAAATATATTTTTCAAATGCCCTTCGGAATTTTCATGTTTAATAATTTTATCACTAAGATGAATTAAGTCTCTTATTCCGTTCTTTGACCAAGACGGTTCACCACCAAACAAAAGACACGGAAAACAAAACAAAGTATTTTTAATTTCACACCCACAAATCCAGTCATTTTTCTAAAAATATTCATTTGGAATTTTCTTATAACGTCTTTACCTTTAACAGATTGTTTATTTTCTAAACATAATTGAGGCATCGGCCGTTTAAGATTTTATACTGCCATTTTTTCATCATACGTTAACCGCGAAAACGCGTTGTTCTCTAAAGCAGAGACGGAATTCATTTTACAACGGCCGTGAGCAGACTGGACCACTTGCTCAGACGCTATGTATTATACGACATTGAAGTAGGGCATTTCAAATGACGGTGGACAGTATGGCATCTGAAATTATGTTTACAGCTAAGCTGAACATACTTATACCGACCAGGGAACAGGCAAAAAGTCGCTCGATCGATTGTGGTGCCGGCACCTGGAATTTTGTTTAAATAACTTTATAATTGTAAAAAAAATGTTTTTATTTTAATTAAACAATTACAAAATCTACAAAATGTGAATATAATACTATTGCTACCTAACTATAAGGAATACAGAGTATATATTAATGAATAAAACGCTGTTACATATATTTATACTTTCTCTTATCTGAGCGACTCGAGAGCATTTCTTAGTAACGCCAAGAAAAGACGCTAAGGTTGCATTTCTCACGGTTACCGTATAGCGTATATATAGGTATATTATACTGTATGTACTACGACATAACTCCTCCCTCTTTAAGCTAAAAAAATAAAGGTTCATTGGGCCTTTTATTTTGAGTGTTATTGATTTCTGAAGGAACAATTATCTCTTCGTTTATTTCGTTATTTATTAACCTTCTTTTTAACATATCTTTTTCTCACGAATAAATTTTAAAACAATACATATACATATTATTATTAGCACACATACAATTATAATATTGTAAAGTTTGTCTTTTCGGGTTCTTAAATAAAACTAACAATAACTTTAGACACACACACTATATTAATATTAAAACGTATAACAATATAAAACTAACTATTAACAACTATAAGTACATTTATGTATTTTATATTTATGTAACTACATATATTTATGTTTACTTCGCAAGACTCGGGTATCGAATGAATGTCCATCCCTTCTTCGACGCGGCTTTTATATCTGGTGAATACTTTTCTAGAGCTTTCACGTAGGCCTCGAGAAAACATCCAGAGGGATGACGCGCCTCGCGTCATCGGATGAGTCATTACAATATTTAATACATTAGTCCATGTAATACTATAGGTTACATCATTAAGTTCTACATTATTTATTGATTCAGCAATTGTCTTTATATGATTGAGTTGATCGAAGTCTAATGTTTTTAATTTCACTGGTTCGGCTCGCACTACTTCTGACGTGTTGATTGGCACTAATCGCGGGAGTTCGAGCACTATTTCTGCATGAATACTTTCTTCTCTTTCGAAGTATTGATCGTTAATCTTGATCGGTTGCTGGTCCATTGAGATGACAGCTGGGTGATTGATTTTGTATAATCCGTTGTCTTCTCCATATGATCTAACTGTTACAGGATCAACGGGCACTATTAAAACTTGATAACCGTTTATTTGTTGAATGCTTGTCGTATTTAACATAACATGCATTGTTTTACATGTATTTGTTCCATTTTTAATTATGTCCATTAAGCACTGTTGCTGTTGATGGATAAACTTTTGTTTACAGTAGTAGGAATCTTCGATTTCTGGACACTCTTCATTTGACGTCCAATATGTCTTCGTGTTGAACATTAGGTATAGTCCTTTTACGATAACAGACGAGGCACGTCATCAACATACGTCATGTTTGCGTCACGCACTCTTGCCAAATCTTTTGTTTACATCTATCACAGAGGTTATGTATTAAAAATAAGTTGACATGTAATCCGCGTTGACAGTTACGTAGGTCTTGTTCATACTTAGGAAATAACGATAATTTACAAACTTTTAAAACAATTAGATAAACCTAACGCCTCTCATTCTAACTATAGTTTTATGTACGTGGTAAATTATAACTGACAATTAGCATAATTGAGACATGTTATTAACAGCAATTAAGCTATCGAAATAAAATAGAAATACGTTTATTTCAATAAATATTATTATCAGTATACACAATAAATTGACATTATAATAAAGAAAAGCAAATTTAATATAACATGATATAAATGACAAACATAATTTTTATTCAAAATCGCTGTCATCGGTTGAGCGCCTCTGTCAGCGGTTCTGCGCCTATATTAATAACTAAAGGCCTTACATCTTCTCGTTCAAAGCCAATTTCTCTATCCCACCATTTTTTAATTTCTGTTTCGGTGTGTTTGATGCTGTTTGCCCAACATGTTGGGGTTACTTCACTGAGCGCTTCCTTCCATAATTTTATGCAGCCTTCTTCTGTTCTGCCGTATTTGCCAATATGGTTATTATAATAGCGTTTGCTAATACCCCATATCAGTTCAATAGGATTAAAAATGCAATGATATGGAGGTAGACGGAGCACAACGTGACCATATTTATTAGCCAACTCATCAGCCTCATAAATGGGTGGTGGTTTAAAACTATAAATAATAATAGCCAGTAATTATTAAAAAAAAGAATAATTATACTAACCGCTCAACTAAATCTAGCAACTGTAGCTTTAACGCTGATGCATCATAATCAATAGAGTTTGCATTTAACCAGTTCGTAATTTCTAATTTTGTTGTGGAAGATGTTGGAGGCTTATTCTTAATTGTACTGTGATAACTTGCATTATCCATTACAATCACAGAAGGATTTTCTAAATTACGTAGTAGTTTATTTTCTAACCAAAACAGAAAATTGTCACGGTTCATATCACCATGATAATCAGAGTTTTTGTTATTGGATGTAAATATTAATTCAGCACCAGGAATAAAGCCATCTTCGTTTCCAGCATGTAATATTATATACCTATTAGAACAGAACATAATAAAATTTATGCAACAAAGAAAAAGAAAAACGATTACCTTTTGCCACCTATTTGTTTCGCTTTCACAGTTTTGACATGTTCATCTTGCCAGGTTCTTGAAGTGCTTCCATCTTGAAAGATCCAGGTTTCATCAAGAAATATAAACTGATATATATGTTCTTGTTTTATGTGTATATACTGCTGTAGAAAAGAGATCCGCTTTAAAGCAATATGAGGCAGTTCCATCAACGCTCGTTTAGGAACATCTTTCGTGAAGTGAAAACCAATGTTTCGTAGCACTTTCCATAGGGAAGTAGTACAACCATTAAAAATATCGCTTCTTTTAAGTACGTTGTTTAAAGTACATAAGGTGATATGTTCTTCTAAAATGTGTTTAAGGGAAACTTAATGTTACAGTTCGAAATAAGATAATAAATACTTACTGTCTCTATACATGTTATAAACTTTGTTTCTAATGGCACACTGATTAAAATCATCAATGTTCACTACTGGTTTCTTTTTTACCCTTTTCTTCTTTGGACTAGATGGAATAATCCCTTGTTTAGTCATTGAAGAAATCTTATTAACCGTAGAAATGTGGATATTTAAAGCATCGGCTACTCTCTATAAAATACGCAAGGTTTAATACTCTAAAAATATATTAATTATTAGAATTACCTCTCTTACTGCTTTCAACGGCAATAGCGTGGCATTGTTATCGCGTTCTTTCTCGAAATACGAGATTAGAGACGCAATGAGCGCTTTTGATTGCCTGCTTAGTGGCTTAGGCATGTTTTATTGGTTATTAAAGGAACCGTTGTTTTAATACAATACGAATAATACGACGAAACTGGATAAAAGGGACACGAAAACTAAAGAACAAACTGCGAACTAATGAAATGCAAATAATACCACAAAACTGAATAAAAGGGACACGAAAAATACAGAACAACAAATGGCGCACAAGTGACAGATACGAATGACAGTAGCGAAAATAGAAGTTGGCAACGTTACGCAGGATAGGAACGTTTGCAAAGAAGAAATCTCTAGATATACGATAGTGAAAGACAGTTCTTTTTGGGTTTAGTATTGTATAGGTAGGTAATTCTGAAGTTTCCGGTTATGACGCGCCTCGTCTGTTATCGTAAAAGGACTATACAAGGAAAGACATGTACTGATTTTTCTAAACGCGCTGTATAAGGATGTTCGGGAATTATAATTTCATTTCGAACAGGTACAGGGTATAATCGATAATAATCATAGGATGTCGATATGATAGGTACATGGATTTTAAATAATATAATGTCATCATGTAAAACTACTTGTGTTGCAAACAATCGATAATAATTAATGAAATTTCGTAGCTGCGGTATTTGATCATATTCATACTTTTTATGCATAATACTTAATATTTGTTCTAACTCTTTCGGTGTTATAATTGAAACATGTAATATATTTATTTTGGCAAATGATATGGCTGTTTCTATATCGTTTATTAATGATTTTATAAAATTTAATTGTATAATTAATCCGTCAAGGAGTATCGCAAATGATAGAGCTTTTTCAATCGTATTAATAGTTTCCTGAAATTCCATTTAGATGTTATTAATTTGTCTCGTTAGTGTATTTTGATTTTCGTTTAAAACACTAAATGCATCGTTATACTTTAATGTTATTTCCTTTAAAACATGTATCTGTTCATTTATTTTATTGTGCAACTTTACTTCATTGCCTGATACTATATGAATTAAATTCTCTGTTTATTCCTTATCGTTTTCATCTAACGTTCCGAATAACCATTTACTTGCTTTACTTACTGCATTAACTAATCCTCTTTTTGATCTTTTATTATAAGAAATGAACACAGATAATTTTTGTTTTATTTAACTGCTTATTTGTTTAGCATATCCTATTTTATTATTTATAAATATAAAGAAATGATTTAACTGTGTTGTTAATTGATTTTCTAGGTTATCTAATTCGTTATCTATTTTTTTTAGTAATGATTGAGGGGTTGCTATATTTATGTGATATACAAAGGTATGTTCTGAGGTAATTACTTTAGCTTTTCCTATTTGAACTGGTAAGATAGGATTGTGAATTTCTTTTATTTGTAATGATTCTATATTATGACGTAGAAGAATTATCGTCAGGATTGTCTGGATAATCATCTTCGTTTATTTTTGTATCTGAAACAATACGTTGAGGTTTTAGAGTTTTTATATGATATTGTTTATTCTTTACTTTTATTTTACTGTTACCGGGTAATATTTCGGGGTTTTCTACCTTTTTATATAAAAGTGCAGATTTATTTAGTTTTTTGCTAGAATCTAATTGAGCTTTTTGATAAATTGGAGTCTTTTCATTAAAATCTGGAGTTGTTCTTTTCACGTTACATTTTTCTGTCTTTTGTTGTTTCTCTTTTAATTTATCATGAATTTGAGTTGCAAGTAATTTTAATGTTTCTGCGTGATCATTAATATATTGTGTCGTTCTTTCACTCTCGTTCATTTCAAACGGGTTTTTATAATTGAAATCTACTTTTAAAATTTGAAAGGGTGTATACTCAGTAGTGCTGTGAATACTGTTATTATAAGAGAGTAATGCATCATTCATTAAGTTTGAAATAGGCATTTTTGTTTTTTCATTCTTTAATATTCTAAGGCTTTCGTTTAGACTGGAGTGAAATCTTTCAACAGGGCTATTACTATTTGGATTGAACGGGGTTACATAATGTATTTCAATTTTGTGTAATGCACAAAAATCTTGAATTACTTTGTTTTTGAACTCAGGACCGTTGTCACATGTAATCTTTCTAGGAATATCGTAATGACTAAGGAACATTATTAATTTATCTGCAATTTCCGTTGCAACTAATGACTTTATGTGATAAGCTTGTCCGAATTTTGAAAAGCTATCTATAAGTGATAAAAATGAACATCCATCAAATTTATATGTGTCAATGTATAAATGTTCAAGTGGTCTAGATCCTATTTCTGTTGGTTTGAATACAATTGAATGTGGGTGTCTTTCGTACTTTGCTTTTTGACATATCTCACAAGAGTTTATGTAATTGGTAACGTCTTGATCAATATTTGGCCAATAATAATGATTTTTTATTGCATGGAGGTTTTCATTGATTCCTCTATGATTTGTTTTTGTTTCGTGATAATATTTTATCTTTAATATTTTTTCATCGTTATCCGTTATGTCTGTTAAGATTTTATTTGAAATTATAAATTTAAATGCATTATTTTGAAATAAATTTGCTACAATATCTGAAAATAGTAATTTTAAATTTTCATTTTTAAAGTTTAAACAATACGTTATGTTAGGTTTTAAATATTCCTTAATTAATTGTATTATTGATTCTTGTTCTCTTTCTAATGGTATCTGCCAAGTTTGTCGTGTTTTATCAAAGACTTTTTCTCGTATACATCTATACTGGGGATACTTACTTGTTGTTATCATAATTTGATTTTTATATAAATTTATCGCTTTCTCTGTGATGGGAATAACTAATATCGGGTTTTCGACATTTGTATGAACAGTTTGATCTGTCATCTTTTCGTTCGCGTTTTCTCCTTTACTTTGATCTATATTAACAGGGGGTACTAACTGAATGTCTTGTAAAATTTTTACTTTACTTTTAGTTAACGTGATGTTGTCTAATTCTTTATCTATCTCACTGTTGTTTAAGAAATCATTAGGGTCGATGTTATTGATGAGTGATATTAAATCATCTTTCTCTTCGATTGGATGGATTTCTATCCGTGATAAAGCATCTGCATTCGTATTGAGCTTACCTTTCTTGTGTATAATTTCATAATCATACTCTTCTGATTTATGTTTTTTCAAATTAAAACAATCTTTTTAATTAAAATTATTTTATTCAAAACATGCGAGTTATTACATAGACGATTCATGTAACACTCCAAACTAATTGAATTAATTCACACAAAGTAACTTACTGTATTTTCTTTCCTTATCTGCATTCTAAGAACTTATAAGCACAACAAAATGTATTATCTTAAGAATGTGCATATATAGCGAATGTGTATATGTAAGACGTATGTATATGTAACATATGTATATGTAACACCTCCCCTATGAGATCAAAATTTAAACTGGGAATCATTTAAATTTTGTTTATTCGATTTTTCTGGTATTTCTTTATTCTTCTTAACCAATTTAATTTGAAATGTTTTTGTTTTAAATATTTTACAAAAGCATACATTAGGCATGTTATTAATATACAAAATAAAATGATAGTCCAAATACTAGGTGTACTACTTATATACATTGGTTCATTTTTGGTATTGCTTTCTAGAATATGTAGTTTATTTAATATATCGTTAGTTTGTTCTAATTTTATATTTTCTAGGTTTAGTGGATTAAAACTTGTCATATCCACATCCACTTGTCATATCCACTATTTTTACATCGTATTCTAATTGAAGGTATTTGTACATATTACTTCTAAAGTTTTGTGAATTTTTAATAATTTTATTATTTATTGATAAACTGCAGATAAACTGCAACCTGATGGAATATGAATTATATTTGTATCTTTTATTAGTTTAATTTAACATATTGATTACCATTACAACTTGCAGATATTTTAGTTTGATTTAAGGAAAATACTATCCAATTATTATTTTCAATTCTTTGTGTTTTGATATCGCTTAATTTTATTGATGTTTGCTTACAATTTTTGTATTGATTTGTTAACATGATAATTTGAATTTCACATGGACTCGTATCAGTAATAGGCAATACATCTACATAATTACATAAATATTCAATGGGTGAAATCTCTTTACAGTTACTGTTCAAGTTACTATAATATTGTTCGTTCTGAAGCATGTAATGTGTTGTCGGTATTATAATCTTTGTGGCATTTTGAATGTTCACTGGTAATGAATAAATATAATATAGATTATAGATGTTTGGAACGAGAGGAATTTCGAGGATGAAGATGATAGATTTATCCTGTTGATATGCTTCGATATTTATTAGTGTTTCAAGTATCATAATATTTTTCATTGATGGTTTTTTAGGTAATATTGATTGATAATCGGTTATTGATAAAAGCTCTTTTAAAAGTAAGTGTGGCTCAATTATGGAAGGATGCATTATATTCATTTTAGAGAATGTAAGGGCCGTTCTAATATTTGCTATACCCAATTTGATTGGCAAGATTCCTGGATTATTCGATACTCGTGTAATTGTTATTTCTTGTTCTTGCATTTCCGTTAATCCGATGTGGAACCGGAATCTAAAACAGTTGGCTGCTTTAATCTATTTGTGTGTATAATAGTTTCAGTGTTTGTTTGTAAATTTTTTATTATGCATGTGTGATTTCTTCGGATTTCGATTAATTCATAAGGTCCCGTATATTTATTTGCTAATTTATTCCTTTTTGATGTTTTTAAATATACATTCTGTCCCACTTTAAATGGTGATTGTGGAACATTTTTGTTTCTGTTCGCTATGATTTCTTGTTTTCTAATTCTGGTTTTTTCTTTAATGTTATCGTAAAGGCGCTTCATTCTTTCTTTATGAAGTTCAGTATAATGTTCATAAAATTCGGTTTCGTATTGTAAATCAAAAGGATCTAAATTTGCGGTGTAACCAAATAATAGTTCAAATGGTGTGTGTTTAGTAGTAGAATGTATGGTGTTATTATACGCGATAATAGCATATTTCATTAAATTTGTGATCGATTCATTTTCTTCTTCAGTCAATATTCGTAAATGTTCTAAAAGTGTACTATGAAAACGTTCTACTAACGCATTCGATTGAGGATTATGAGGTGTGATTGTATGGATATGTATTTTGTGATTGAGTAATAGGCTTTGGATAGTTCTATTAACAAATTCGGTGCCATTATCCATCGTTATAGATTTTGGAATATTATAATGCGAAAAGAAACTTAACAATTTATTCATTATTTCGACTGCTGTTTTTCCTTTTATGCAATAGGCTTGTCCTACCTTAGTAAATGCGTCTATAATTGTTAAAATCACATTATTTTGAATCGAAAATGTATCAATATGTATTTTTTCGAACGGTTTTTCATAAGTTTCTGTTAAATTTAACCGTAATTTCGGAGGGTTTCTGTCATATTTAGTTCTTTTACAGATTTCACACTTATTTATGTAGTTGTTTACTTCTGCGGCCATGTTTTTCCAATAATAATGTCTTTGTAGAAATGAAATAGTTTCATTTACACCTCTGTGGTTACTTTTTCCTTCGTGGTGTTGTTTTATTAATTCTTTCTGTTCTTCTTTAGCTTCTATTGTCAGTAATTTCTTCGTACATCGTATGATTTTCGGTCCTCGTTCTCCAAATAGTACACAATATTCTTTACAGAATTGTTTATACATTTCTTCTGTATCGAATGTGATATAATACTTTCGATTTGGTTGTAAATATTCTTTCATGAAATTTTGAATTAGTCTAGAATTATTTTCTTTTGTTATTTGAACATAAAAATTTGTTTTACCTTCCTTTATAGTAAATCTAGTAGGCTGGGGATTTATATGAACTGTTTTAACGTGTATTTGAAATTGTTTGTTGTTAATTGCTTCTTCTTGAATAAGAATACTTAATGGAGGTCCTTCTTCTGTATTTGAATTTACTGTTTCGAGAACGTCGTTTTCATCGTCTAAGTTGTTTAAAAGTTGTTCCATTTCGTCAGCTGACAATCTTCTATTTTCGTTATCGTCTAGTATTTCTAGTAATTCTTGGTCATCTATATTAACAATTAAAGATTCTGTTTCTAGAGGATAAATTTCGATCCTTGAAAGAGCATCGGCATTTGTGTTTTCTTTACCTTTCTTATTTATAATTTCATAGTCGAATTCTTCAAGTCTTAGTCTCCATCTTGCTAATTTTGAATGTGGGTCTTTTAGTGAGAAAAGCCATTGAAGAGGGCGATGATCCGTACAGATGGTAAATTTTCGGCCATATAAATACGGTCGGAAATGTTTCGTTGACCACACTATAGCTAGTAATTCTTTTTCTATAGTGGAGTATTTTTGTTCAGTATCATTTAAGGTGCGGCTTGCATAAGCGATCGGAAGATCCTTTCCGATAGGGCCTTGAGATAAAATTCCACTAATTGCATATTGGCTTGCATCAGTTGTTAGTATAAACGGTTTTTCGAAATCGGGGTATTTTAAAATTGGATCATTCATCAATATTTGTTTACAGAAATTAAAACTATCAATAAATTCACTATCATGAATGATTTTTTCATTTTTCTTCAAACATTTTGTAAGAGGTTTTGTAATTTTAGAAAAGTCTTTTATAAAACGTCGATAATAACCTAAAAGTCCAAGGAATGATTTTATATCACGTGTTGTTTTTGGAATTGATTGGGTAATTTTGAATAACTTTAACCTTTTCCGGGTTTGGTTTTACACCATTCGGAGTGATAATGTGTCCGAGGTAAGCTACTTCTTTCTTTAAAAACTCGCTTTTGTCTAATTGTACTTTGAAGTTATATTTTCTTAATCTATCGAAAACTGATTTTAAGCGGTCTATGTGTTCTTGTAAAGAAGACGAAAATATTATTATGTCATTCATATAGGTTAGGCAAGTTTCATTTTGAATTCCTCTTAAAATATTATCCATTACGCGTTGAAACGTAGATGGGGCATTTTTAAGTCCAAATGGCATTCTCAGATACTCAAAATGTCCGTTTTCTGTAGAAAAAGCAGTTTTTTCTATATCTTCTTCGGCAACTTGTACCTGATGAAATCCAGAGGCCAGGTCTAACGTCGTAAAATATTGAGATTTACCGAGTTTATCGAGTACGTCGGAAATATTTGGCAAAGGGTATTTATCGTCTACTGTGTGTTGATTTAATTTACGATAATCAACTACCATTCGCCACTTCTGTTTACCAGATGCGTCCATTTTCTTCGGTACGATCCACATAGGGCTGCTCCATGGGGATGAACTGTGTCTGATGATATCTTGCTCAAGTAAAGATGAAATTTGTTTTTTCACTTCTGTTTTATGTATTTGCGGATATCTATATGATTTTGTGAACATCGGTGTAGTATTTTCTGTTAATTTTATTGTATGTTTGGTTGCATTATTAAAAGATAATGGAAGTTTATCGTTATAAAAAATATCTTTATATTCATAACAAAGAGTTTTAATTGCTTTCTTCTCTTCTATGTTCATGTGATCTAATCGAAGTTTATTTAAGTTTTCGTTTAACAATTTATTAACCTGAGTTTCTTTTAACGTACATATTTCTTCATTTTGCGGGTCTATTTCATTAAAATCGTCGACTTCCATCGGCTCATCAATTTCTATATTTTGTTCTTCGTCAGATGAATTTATTATTGTAGAATAACATTCACTATTTTCCACTGTAACGATTGATGCTGGTATTTCCATTTTTGATTTAAGTTTTGTATATGGTAGAAATTTTTCTCCTGAGTTTACGGAAACTGGTAATTTTACGATTTTCTCTGTTCTTGCTGGTATAGTAATTCGTTTAATTGGTTTATAATGTACATTTGTTTCTTTTAGTTTAATTTCGCTCGAATAAATGGGTATTTGTGCGTTTTTAGTGATTAATTTATTATTGCATAGATCGATTTTTGCGTTTAGTTTTTTCAAAAGATCTAAACCAATAAGACCGTCATAGTTTGGATTAAAATCAAATATATGAAATTTATGATTTGAATTTTCTTTAAAAATTTTTGAAAGAGGAATAATTATACTATAATTATGTTGACTGATGTCATGAGCTGATTGAATTATAACTTTATCGTGTTCGATTAAATGTGAATAATGATCGGATGCTAATTTTGAACATATCAGCGATTTGGTTGATCCCGTGTCTACCATGAATTTAGAATTTGTCTCCGGTAAAATTATATATGGAAGTTTAGATGCCGTTGTGACGTTAATTTCTATTATTTCTTGTTCATTCTTTCCGAGGCTGGTAAAGGAAAATTTTCTTGTTTTTCTTCCTGTGATTCAGTACCTTGGTTGTCGTACTCTTCATATTGATTCGTCTGATCGACTGATTGATTTATGTAATCTACATATTGTTCTGAGTCGTATTCGTAATCGAGGGCGGCTGCTTCGTCTTGGTAAGGTTCTTCTTGATAAAACAATTCTTCTACATCAAATAATGGTCGATTTGTTTGTTGTGGGTAATATTTATTTGACAAATTTGTTGTTCTAGTTAAACCCGATGATGATGACCAGTCCATAGGCGTTGGTTTTGGTAAATTTGGTTTTATTTGCGAGGTCTGATGCGTATTTCTTGTGATTTGAGGGAGATTTTACATTTCGGAATGCTGGTCTTTGATATTGAAATTGCGGATTTTGTTGATGATAAATTTTAGGAGGTAATGGATTTCTAAACTGGAATGGTGGAGTTGTAAACTGTCTTGTTTGAACAGGGATATGCGATGAGTGGAATCTTACAGGAATATTTGGTTTTTGTATTGGTCGAGATACTCTGGGTTGATTAGATGTGAACGTCATAGGTGTTTTATGTCGTTGATATTGCAAATTTTCTTGTTCCTGTGCGTAACTTAAAGCATCTTCAAGAGTATTCGGCTTCCTACACTGCATAATAAGTCTTGTCGGTTCTCTTAATCCGTTTATAAAGGTTTGTAGGGCTAATCCTTGATATAGTTCAATTTGACTTGCTTTTAACGCTTCGTTTTCTTCGGTGATATTAATACGTGCGACTAACATGCTACATAAATTTAAACATCGTTCGCCAAAAGCACTAGGTGGTTCATTTAAATGTTGTTCTACTCTTTGTAATTCTGATATTAATGTTAATTCATTTCGTTTATCACTAAATGTATTTATTAAAAGGCGGCGTAAACTAGTCCAATCTGTAACATTTCTTATTGATGCAACTTGCGCGGCTTTTCCGTTTAATTTCGAAATGATTGCTCTAAATAAGAACGCATTATATACAGGATCATTTTCTCGGCCTAAAGTTTGTAAAATTGAATCGCAACTCGATAGAAACGTTGAAATATACATAGGGTTACCATCAAAATGAGGAATTGTTTCGAGATAATCTCTCATAGAAATATTAATAGCCATATTGTCTTTAAGAGAGATGTTCGCAAATTTACTTAAAATTTCGTCGAGTGTGTCGTCAGTGTTAAACATTAAATTTGTGCCACAAGATTATATTAAAGAACAATATTATTGTACTTACATTAAAACTAATAAAATAATTTTCATTTCTTCTTCTGTTTCTTGTTTCTTATCCTAGGGGTGAACGTTGGCGATGCTGTCCTTGGTTCGTTGGAACTTCTCGGCGATGCTGGTCCGGTCGGCTCCTGGGAAATCTCGATTATTTCTGTTTTTTTTTTTTGCAGATTTTGTGAAACTAAGTGTAGAAACACACGACTTTTATTTACACTAAAAGCCTTTTCACTATCCTCACTGACTGCGCCATTTATGTTTTTTCAAATTAAAACAATCTTTTTAATTAAAATTATTTTATTCAAAACATGCGAGTTATTACATAGACGATTCATGTAACACTCCAAACTAATTGAATTAATTCACACAAAGTAACTTACTGTATTTTCTTTCCTTATCTGCATTCTAAGAAATTATAAGCACAACAAAATGTATTATCTTAAGAATGTGCACATATAGCGAATGTGTATATGTAAGACGTATGTATATGTAACATATGTATATGTAACGTCTGCATTTAGGTGATTTACTCTTAGTTTATTTATAATATCTTTAGTGGATTCTTTATTCTCATGTTGAATTTGAGGAAGATATTCGGGAAATTCTCCTATGTGATGGCATTCGAAATTTGTTTCATTGAATTTAGTCGCGTATTCACGTAATAAGTCTCGATCTATAGTTATACTTTGTGAAATTGATCTTTTATTTACTATTTCAACTTTAACTTGATTATCTTCTATGTTTAATATTCCTGATGGGATATATAAAGTGTCATCATCCGTCGTTATTTTAGGGATTATAATATCACAATTAGGTAAATTTGTGTTTATTTTCTTTATTACCGAACTAAAAGGTGGAATTTCTATTTTCTGTGTGTCAAACTCGGTTCTGTAATATAGTGGTATTTGTATTTTATCATTATATAGTACACGGTTATTTAAATCAAGATTTAATTTCATATTCCTTAAATCTTTTATTCCTAATATTCCATCGAAATACTCATGAAAAGGGAATAGAACAAATTCTATTTTTCCTGATAATGGTTTAAATTCGTTAAAATAAGGAATTTGCGCTTTATATTGCGATTGATTTGTGCCTGTGCATGTTTGAATTGGTGTATTTGATTTAAAAATTGAATGGGGGTAATGAAATTCTGCTACTGAAGGTCTTAATAATGATGGGTGGCATCCTGTATCAATGAGTAATTTAATAGGTGGATCTTGTATTTTAATAAATGGTAATGAATTTGGGACTAAATTATTTAAATCTATTTGTTGTTTTCCGAGGCTTCTCTCTAAAAATTTACGTTACTCTGTTCGTACATTTCATATTCGTTTTCATTATTGATATTATTTATATAATTTTCGGAATACTGGGAGTGATTCTCCTGGATATACTGTGATTCGTCTAAATAAGGGTCGTTATACATATTGAAATCTGAAAATGACTGTTCTTCATTTGTTTCTTCTTCCGGCATTTCATTTGTTTCGTGTGTATAGCAGTGGCGGCTCGTGCTAAAAATTTTAAGGTGTTCTGCAAGCTTTACAAAAAAATTTACCTTGCACGGGCAGTAAGAGGTTGTCTTATTTCTTATAAATTAAATCTATTCTACGTTCTTTTCGATTTGCAAATTTTGTTATCACTTTGTCATTAAAATTGTCTATTTCGGAGATAAAACTTTTTTTCGATAGATAGCATGGAAAGAGATGTTAAACGATCTTCGGTCATTGAATTTCTGAGAAACGTCTTAATTCGATTTAGTGTTGAAAAGTATCGTTCGGCCTCTGATGTTGTCATGGGAGTTGTTATTACAATTTCTAATAATTTTCTAGTCTCCTTCAACGTATCTCCCAGATTGCTTTTTATTAAAAATTTTAGAAGAGGTAGTGCGCCTTTTAAAGATCTACAATCAGTTCTTGAGTAAATAACAGACAATTCAGTTCGTAATCTTTCTTTATCAAGGGTGGGATAATAGGAGCATGCGGAAGTGAGTTTGTCCTCAGGAAATTTACTGCAATACTCTCCAAAGCATTCCGAAAAAAAAAGTGATGCCACAACTAGATGCTCTTTAAAATGAAATCGATCTTTTGCACAATTTAGAATAACATCACACACCTCTAAAGCCGAAATTCGATGATTAAATCTGCTGCTATTTGGACGTTTGCGTTTTTATGGTGGTGGCTCATCGCTTATTAAATCTGTTTAGTCCATTTACTAATTTAACATAACTTATAAACAATGTAACCCGCTATTTTAATAATGTTCCTGTCACTTGGCTTTTGACACATTGTCGAAATTACTTCAAAAACGTCATCTTTCAAATATCTCAGTGTTATTTAAATTCTTTTAATAAAATTTGTATCGTATATGTTGTCTTTTCTTCGATCCTACCTTGAATAAATACAATAGTGAGTGTATTCTCTTAAATATTTAATCTTCCTTTCTTGTGATCCTTAATTTTTGGATTTTATATTACTTTATGTTTAACTTCTTTCTATAACAGCTTCTCTGTGCCTGTTTCCTATTACTTTTCATTCTCATTGAACTTGTTATTAAATTCCTTCTGCCAATACAATTCTTATTCCAGTTATAATTTGTCGATTGTCAATTTATTACAAACAAAATGAATATGGCCATTGCTATACTACTACATTATATTATAACATTATTTTCTTTAGATTGACATTTTTAAATTCGTTATATCTTTTGAATGGAATGTCCAATTTTAATAATTTAAAAAGTATTTTACTGGTATTGAAATGGTCTTTAATAAAATATCATTTAATAGGATAAGAAATAATACAGAGGTATGGATAATATGGTTTGATTATTGTCGGCACTTTTATTAACTTTTAAAATGTAAAAAAGTAGTTATAGTGGCATAACTACAGTAGTTAAACATATGGTTTCGCGGACTTTTTTGTAGATATTAATACGTTCTATAATACTGTAGAACTTTTTTTTTGTTCCTACAACAATAGTTTCCGCAGCGTACGCGATGGCAGATTTTTTGTGACTAATTTTTTCACACCTTGGGTTACATTAATGCATTTTTATTGGGGATATCTTTTTTTTTGAAAATGTAATATAGCCTATGTCACTCAGTGAAAATGCAGCTTTCTAATGGTGAAAGAATTTTTGAAATCGGTCCAGTAGTTTTTGTGTGAAAGCATTACAAACATGCATACAAAAACACAAATGTTTCCTCTTTATAATATTAGTTTACATACCAAAATGCCCTTCGCGCTGGTTTAAATGCAGCGACGATGCCTGGTAAAATCACGCATTGGTTTAAGACAGCCACGGGGGTAGCGGGGTGCGCGCGGGTGTTTGAAAGAGCTCTGAGCGCACGTACCTGTGGACCAGATAAGGAACAAGTGAGCGATCGCGCGAATTAAGTTGGTTATTCCACTGGTCGCCTATTGTATATTATTTGATAAAATACTATATATAACCGGCGTTAGTGTTGGAATTACGGAAGCGAATATCTCGGCTTCTACTGATTGCGGTGTCAAATTGTAGGGTTTGATGTCCTCTACAGGATGATGTAGAAAAATATGCAAATTTTTTGATATACAGGGGGAGAATTTTCACAACAATATGTTACGCTTTTATAAACATCAGAAATGTCGGAAAAATTATGTAAAAGAAAACTAGTTATAACTAATACAGGTTCGCCCGCCCAATTTTTTGGGAGCTCTGCAGCACTGCAGCGCTTATGCGCCAGCCGCCACTGGTGTATAGTCAATTTCGTTATTAAACATTCCTACCGCTATGTTACTTTGTCTAGGGACATTTGTTTGAAAGGGCCTATATGAATTTTGCATAAAAGGACGTGTTTGTCTGCTTGAATTTGCTGTAATGCCTGACATTGGTTCTGGCTTATTTTTAGGAATTTGTCCTGTAGGTTTAAAGACGTTTGTTTGTTTACCAAACACTTTTTCACTTGAGGGAAAATTATGTTTTACAACTCTTGGTTGAATATCACTTATCGGACCTGTTGGAAACTTAGATGCTGATTGATACGAATTTGATTGATATGAATTAAAATTGGGTCTAGATGTAAAGTTAGTTTGTGGAAAATTTGACTGTCTGTGATTAAATTGAGGTTGTTGAAATTTAGAGTAAAAGTTTGTTACTTTATTGGGTACGTAATTCATATGATGCTGTTTAGGGGGTAACTTATTAGATTGTTGGGGTTTATTTGCATTCATTGATTGTGATTGCAAGCTTTCTAAACGTTGACATGTATAATACTGTTGGTGAACAATAGTACATGCAGCTGTATAATTTACAGGTTTTTGCATCTGTAACAGAAATCTACTGGCATAATCCGTATTTATCATTAATATATCTATCGCGTCTTTATCTAATTGTTCTAGTAAGTAAAGTTTTCTTTCCGCGTTTAAATCTACATCTGCGTTTATTTTCGCTGTTAATCTTGTTTTTAATGCTTTTAATCTGTCCATAAAATCTAAAATATTTTCATTTCTATTTTTCATTGTATTTTTAAATTCTTGTGCGAGAGCATGTCTGTCTAACCTATCTCCGAAATGTTCTCTTAACGCTAATCTAATTTCAAGCCATGTCTGTAAATTATGTTGCAAAACAAAATCTAATACATCATTTCTTAGTTTATAAATTAAAACGTTCGAAACAAATTGTGTGAGACTTTCGTCCTCTGTACATCCATATTGATCATAGAATCTATTACATATTGAAATGAAACTTTCTAAATGTAAGGGATTTCCTGTAAAACTAGGTATGAAATCGGCATTTGCTTTAGCAGCATTAATTGTAGGGGTTCTAGGCGTGTTGGTTGACATTGTTGGTACATTCGTATTAACATTGATTGGTACATAAGGTGGAATTTTATCTGATTCTGACATTTTTCGACTGCTTAAGGCTGATTCTGATTTCGGCATTTTTATAATTTATTGTTTCTTAAATATACTACTACTAAACTAAGTTCCGGTTTCAAATTGTTTTGTTTGTTTGCTTGAGAATATTTTATTCTCTGTTCTTTGTTTTCTTGACTTGAACAAATATTAATTTCACGACCTAACCGATCTATGTGAATTTAACTCGTGTCTTATAAAATCACACTTAATATCTAAATGGTTTACGAAAAGAAAAATGTTCAACACCTACCTTACCTCTAATACTCGTTCCTCTTGAATAACGCCAAACACTTTTCACTGCGGTTGTTGTTGCGAATAGCTAATTAATTGTTGAAACAAACCGATAAATTACTTTTATTTCAATAACAATTATCGTTTAGCTATCCTACTGACTGCGCCAATTTTGTTTAAATAACTTTATAATTGTAAAAAAAATGTTTTTATTTTAATTAAACAATTACAAAATCTACAAAATGTGAATATAATACTATTGCTACCTAACTATAAGGAATACAGAGTATATATTAATGAATAAAACGCTGTTACATATATTTATACTTTCTCTTATCTGAGCGACTCGAGAGCATTTCTTAGTAACGCCAAGAAAAGACGCTAAGGTTGCATTTCTCACGCTTACCGTATAGCGTATATATAGGTATATTATACTGTATGTACTACGACATAACTCCTGGTACACTGATGGATCACAATCTAGTCAGGGGGCAGGTGCAGGCATATGCGGAATGTGCCCTAGAAGGAAGATATCGATATGTCTGGGGAAACATACTACGGTTTTCCAGGCCGAATTGTTAGCAGTCGCAGCCTGCGCCGATGAAATTCGGGAAGCCGGCTGCGCAAGCAAAAAAATTAACATGACTGATAGTCAGGCGGCTATTAAAGCCATTATGAACCCATCTACCAGGTCTAAGCTGGTGAAATATTGTAAACAGGTCCTCCTCAATAACCTGGCACAAGACAATACAGTGTCGCTGATATGGGTGCCAGGACATGAGGGAATTAAAGGCAATGAGATAGCCGACAAACTGGCCAAAGAAGGTACTAATAGGAACTTCATAGGACCAGAACCTGTATGCGGAATCACTAAGGATTCCGCTAAAAGGGAGATCTGATTATGGCTAGAAAAAGAACATAAAAATAAATGGAGGTTAACGGAAGGTCAACTCCATACCAAAACACTACTAAGGAGGCTGGACGGAAAGTTTTCAGCCAACCTAATTCGTAGTAGCAAAAGAGAAATTAAAATAATTACCGGGTTAATAACCGGACATTGTCCTTTAAGGAAGTATTTGTACACCATGGACTTGGTTAGCGAGCCCTGGTGTAGGAGATGTGAAAAACAGGAGGACACTAGCCTTCATGTAAGATGCACGTGTGAGGAACTGAAGGAACTCAGACAGAAATATTTCGGGAGAGATCTATTGGATCCTTCGAGTGTACTCAAACTTCCCCTGAGGAGGATAGTGGCTTTTATCGAGGACACAAGACTAACAGAGTGGAATTGAGAGATCTATTGGGGATAGTACAAAGAGCAGTGTGCTCAAGTGCCTGGACGTGGTGGCGTCCAACCCAAAACAGAGAAGAAGACAGTTCTCCCCACCTTCAATGTAATGTTAATGCCTTAACGGAGCAAGAGTTGGACTTTGCTCATTATATCTGTGACGACGATCGGTGCATGTACGTTGTTAGCGTGCCACGTTCCTCGTCAATAACTATGAATACATAATAAATAAATACTTTCACAGTTAGTCGCCGCTTGGTTTGTTTCATAATTCCAGGGGGTGAAATTGCTCACTTGCTCTCATTAAATTTAATCCATCTTTTGGAATTGTAAATTGTGTAATCAATAAATTTTAGGCCTATTAAGTGTAATCTGTAAACTAATACACAGTGGCCTAGATAAAAGGGGCCCGGTATGAAAACATTAGTACAAATACTTACAGAAAAGTGAATAACTAATATATTATATATATATATATATATAAATGTTTATTTAAAAGTAGTAAATACAGAATATTATGAATAACATAATGAACATTAAATAGTTCACAGGAGGTGTTGAAAGTGCTCACCATGAACTTCGATACACAAATTAGCACGTCTCGACATGTTTTGAAAAACTTTTGTCAGTTCATTTGGTGTGATGTCAGAAATGATATTGCGAATATTCGTTTTCAACTCTTCAATTGTATGCGGGTTGTTACTGTACACTTTACCCTTTAAGGAACCCCACAAATAAAATTCGCAGGTAGACAGATCGGACGTTCTGGGAGGCCATAAACCTGCGGAAACTGTACTGTTTCTTCTACGAAAATTCCATGAACGTATGACATTGAAAACCGTGAAGTAAGTGCCGTGGCTCCATCTTGCTGTAAAAACGCATACTCTCGTTCTTCCTCCGTCAGCTGCGCTACGAATAGTTGGCAACAATTCTGTTACATACACATCAGAGGTCACGGTGTTATTTAAGAAAACGGGGCCTACAATCCGTCGGGCTGAAACTGCACACCAAACGCCTATTTTCGCAGCATACAGAGCCACCTCCGTTGACCAATAACGAGAGTTCACGTACCCGCTAAAATGGACCCATGCTTCATCTGTGATAAAGAGTATAGATTCGGATCCAAGATAACCATCCGCGACATGAGTGAGTAACAATTCGCAGTAATGTAGTCGTTTTGCATAGTACGTAGGTTCTAATGTTTGCATCACTCTTACTTTATACGCTCGCATATGCAACTGCTTCAACATGTTCTAGCATGACGTTCGCTTGATGTTTAGTTGGGAGGATAGACGTCTAGTTGATTTCCGTGGACTTCTTAGCATAGTCTCTTGAACGCGTTGAATATTTTCCGGTGAACAAACCGTCTTTACACGGCTACGTTTGGCGTTAGCGACTGAACATGTCGCTCTAAATTTATATAAATATTTATTTTATATATTGCAAATATAATTCAAGTAATAAAATAGATGAACTATTGCCATTTATTTTTTTTTGCAACTGTGATCTGTAATGCAGTTTAGTTAAATATCGAAGTGTAAATTCATTTCATTGTAATTTACCGCCAAAATTGGTGTCAGTGGAATATGCCTAATGTGTTGCGGGTTGAGGCAGTTTGTCTCTCTTATTAAAAAACAGAGTATAGAGATCAAAAAGCCTTGCAGAATTAAAGCATATTAAGAATTTAGTTCTTTTAAAAACTCTTTACTTTGCTTTCGTTCGAAGTTATATTTATCGTTGTTTGGTCTCCGCATTATTTAACTCAACAACTCTCTATCAAGGCAAAAAAGCGCCGCCTCTGAAAATATTTTAATTTTACAATTGACGGTATCTACCCTGCCAGAGGAATCGATTGTGATTTACTTCTGGTGAGGTTTAAAATAAACTCTCTTACATTCAAGAGGGAGGCGTATAGCGGATGTTTCCTATGGCAATTACAAACACTTTGTAGAACTTTCCTCTAATTAATATGCACCGCTTCGCTGATCATCGCTATGAAGATAGCATGATACCAGATTATTACATTTTTTTATAAACTTTTTTGGGAAGTATTTGTATATTAATATGTGCACTTATACCGTTGCATTTGTGATGTAATAGGTATTATATTTTTGGACAAATAAACAATATTATTTTTATTTTCTTCCAAATATCTTTCTAAATAGAATATTAAAATTTACCGCCTGAATTTGTGCGAAGGTATTGGTGCTGCCATCTGAACTTGCCTTGTATCCACATTCTGTGTTCCCTAATTCTTTTGTTTAAGATGTTTTGTTTTTATGTGCCTTGATAAGTTTAACTTGTAGTTTGTCTGGTATTCACACTCTGCGCATTTATAATCATATTACTTCACATGGTTGAATTTCTAGTGGCTTTCTAAATTTGACTTGTAGTTTGTCTTGAATTCACACTTCTAGCACTAATAATCCTTTTGTTTACGGTATTTTATTTTTGCGTGAATTTTTAAACTTCACTTATAGTTTATCTGGTATTTACATTCTGCGCAATTATAATAATTTTGTTTCAAATGTTTTCTTTATACGTCCTCTTTTAAGCTTGACTTGCGGTTTGTCTGGTATTCACTGTGCGCATTTGTAATCACTTTCTTTCAGATGTTTTGTTTTTATGTGCACTTTTAAGTTTGACTTCAAGTTTGTCTGGTATTCACACTCTGTGCATTTATAATCATTTTGTTTCAGATGTTTTGTTTTTATGTGCACTTTTAAGTTTGACTTGTAGTATGTCTGGTATTCACACTCTGTGCATTTATAATCATTTTGTTTCAGATGTTTTGTTTTTATGTGCACTTTTAAGTTTGACTTGTAGTATGTCTGGTATTCACACACTGCGCATTTATAATCATTTTGTTTCAGATGTTTTGATTTTACGTGCACTTCTAATTTGGACTTGTAGTTTGTCTGGTATTCACACTCTGTGCATTTATAATCATTTTGTTTCAGATGTTTTGATTTTACGTGCACTTTTAAGTATGACTTGAAGTTTGTCTGGTATTCACATTCTGCGCATTTATAATCATTTTGTTTCAGATGTTTTGATTTTACGTGCACTTCTAATTTTGACTTGTAGTTTGTCTGGTATTCACACTCTGTGCATTTATAATCATTTTGTTTCAGATGTTTTGATTTTACGTGCACTTCTAAGTTTGACTTGAAGTTTGTCTGGTATTCACACTCTGTGCATTTATAATCATTTTGTTTCAGATGTTTTGATTTTACGTGCACTTCTAAGTTTGACTTGAAGTTTGTCTGGTATTCACACTCTGTGCATTTATAATCATTTTGTTTCAGATGTTTTGATTTTACGTGCACTTCTAAGTTTGACTTGTAGTTTGTCTGGTATTCACACTCTGTGCATTTATAATCATTTTGTTTCAGATGTTTTGATTTTACGTGCCCTTCTAAGTTTGACTTGTAGTATGTCTGGTATTCACACACTGCGCATTTATAATCATTTTGTTTCAGATGTTTTGATTTTACGTGCACTTCTAATTTGGACTTGTAGTTTGTCTGGTATTCACACTCTGTGCATTTATAATCATTTTGTTTCAGATGTTTTGTTTTTATGTGCACTTTTAAGTTTGACTTGTAGTATGTCTGGTATTCACACTCTGTGCATTTATAATCATTTTGTTTCAGATGTTTTGTTTTTATGTGCACTTTTAAGTTTGACTTGTAGTATGTCTGGTATTCACACACTGCGCATTTATAATCATTTTGTTTCAGATGTTTTGATTTTACGTGCACTTCTAATTTGGACTTGTAGTTTGTCTGGTATTCACACTCTGTGCATTTATAATCATTTTGTTTCAGATGTTTTGATTTTACGTGCACTTCTAAGTTTGACTTGTAGTTTGTCTGGTATTCACACTCTGTGCATTTATAATCATTTTGTTTCAGATGTTTTGATTTTACGTGCCCTTCTAAGTTTGACTTGTAGTATGTCTGGTATTCACACACTGCGCATTTATAATCATTTTGTTTCAGATGTTTTGATTTTACGTGCACTTCTAATTTGGACTTGTAGTTTGTCTGGTATTCACACTCTGTGCATTTATAATCATTTTGTTTCAGATGTTTTGTTTTTATGTGCACTTTTAAGTTTGACTTGTAGTATGTCTGGTATTCACACTCTGTGCATTTATAATCATTTTGTTTCAGATGTTTTGTTTTTATGTGCACTTTTAAGTTTGACTTGTAGTATGTCTGGTATTCACACACTGCGCATTTATAATCATTTTGTTTCAGATGTTTTGATTTTACGTGCACTTCTAATTTGGACTTGTAGTTTGTCTGGTATTCACACTCTGTGCATTTATAATCATTTTGTTTCAGATGTTTTGATTTTACGTGCACTTCTAAGTTTGACTTGTAGTTTGTCTGGTATTCACACTCTGTGCATTTATAATCATTTTGTTTCAGATGTTTTGATTTTACGTGCCCTTCTAAGTTTGACTTGTAGTATGTCTGGTATTCACACACTGCGCATTTATAATCATTTTGTTTCAGATGTTTTGATTTTACGTGCACTTCTAATTTGGACTTGTAGTTTGTCTGGTATTCACACTCTGTGCATTTATAATCATTTTGTTTCAGATGTTTTGTTTTTATGTGCACTTTTAAGTTTGACTTGTAGTATGTCTGGTATTCACACTCTGTGCATTTATAATCATTTTGTTTCAGATGTTTTGTTTTTATGTGCACTTTTAAGTTTGACTTGTAGTATGTCTGGTATTCACACACTGCGCATTTATAATCATTTTGTTTCAGATGTTTTGATTTTACGTGCACTTCTAATTTGGACTTGTAGTTTGTCTGGTATTCACACTCTGTGCATTTATAATCATTTTGTTTCAGATGTTTTGATTTTACGTGCACTTTTAAGTATGACTTGAAGTTTGTCTGGTATTCACATTCTGCGCATTTATAATCATTTTGTTTCAGATGTTTTGATTTTACGTGCACTTCTAATTTTGACTTGTAGTTTGTCTGGTATTCACACTCTGTGCATTTATAATCATTTTGTTTCAGATGTTTTGTTTTTATGTGCACTTTTAAGTTTGACTTGTAGTATGTCTGGTATTCACACTCTGTGCATTTATAATCATTTTGTTTCAGATGTTTTGATTTTACGTGCACTTTTAAGTATGACTTGAAGTTTGTCTGGTATTCACATTCTGCGCATTTATAATCATTTTGTTTCAGATGTTTTGATTTTACGTGCACTTCTAAGTTTGACTTGTAGTTTGTCTGGTATTCACACTCTGTGCATTTATAATCATTTTGTTTCAGATGTTTTGTTTTTATGTGCACTTTTAAGTTTGACTTGTAGTATGTCTGGTATTCACACTCTGTGCATTTATAATCATTTTGTTTCAGATGTTTTGTTTTTATGTGCACTTTTAAGTTTGACTTGTAGTATGTCTGGTATTCACACACTGCGCATTTATAATCATTTTGTTTCAGATGTTTTGATTTTACGTGCACTTCTAATTTGGACTTGTAGTTTGTCTGGTATTCACACTCTGTGCATTTATAATCATTTTGTTTCAGATGTTTTGATTTTACGTGCACTTTTAAGTATGACTTGAAGTTTGTCTGGTATTCACATTCTGCGCATTTATAATCATTTTGTTTCAGATGTTTTGATTTTACGTGCACTTCTAATTTTGACTTGTAGTTTGTCTGGTATTCACACTCTGTGCATTTATAATCATTTTGTTTCAGATGTTTTGATTTTACGTGCACTTCTAAGTTTGACTTGAAGTTTGTCTGGTATTCACACTCTGTGCATTTATAATCATTTTGTTTCAGATGTTTTGATTTTACGTGCACTTCTAAGTTTGACTTGAAGTTTGTCTGGTATTCACATTCTGCGCATTTATAATCATTTTGTTTCAGATGTTTTGATTTTACGTGCACTTCTAATTTTGACTTGTAGTTTGTCTGGTATTCACACTCTGTGCATTTATAATCATTTTGTTTCAGATGTTTTGATTTTACGTGCACTTCTAAGTTTGACTTGAAGTTTGTCTGGTATTCACACTCTGTGCATTTATAATCATTTTGTTTCAGATGTTTTGATTTTACGTGCACTTCTAAGTTTGACTTGAAGTTTGTCTGGTATTCACACTCTGTGCATTTATAATCATTTTGTTTCAGATGTTTTGATTTTACGTGCCCTTCTAAGTTTGACTTGTAGTATGTCTGGTATTCACATTCCGCGCATTTATAATCATTTTGTTTCAGATGTTTTGATTTTACGTGCACTTTTAAGTTTGACTTGTAGTTTGTCTGGTATTCACACTCTGCACATTTATATTCATATTGTTTCAGATGTTTTGTTTTTGGATGGGCTTGTAAATGCGGCTTGTAGTTTGTCTGGTGTTCACACTTACAATATTTTTGTTTAAGATGTTTTGTTTTTACGTGTCTTTCCAAGGCTGACTTGTAGTTTGTCTTGAATTCGCACTTCATGCATTTATAATCAGCTTCCATCGTGAGATGTTTCATTTTCATATGCATTTCTAAATATGCTCTGTAATATGTCTTAAACTCGCAATTTGCGCACTTATATTTGCCTCTGTTCAGATGTTTTATTTTTAGAAGTGATTTTAAGTGACATTCGTCTCTATTTTGAAATTTGTGTTTCGAGGATGGACAATGTTTTTTACCATCATGAGAATGTACAGATTTTTCTTTTATATTTTTAATATTAGCTTTGAAATAGTCACATTTAGAGTATTTTTCGAACTCTCTGCCTTCATTCTCGGCATGATTTTTTTCTACGTGCATCTTCAGAAATCCCCTCGTCTTGTATCTTCTGTCACAAATTCCACATTTGTACATTTTCATCTCGTAATGCTTGTTAGTGTGGTGTCTGAAGTCGGCGCTGTACACTGTTCTGAACTTGCATTGCGTGCATTTGTACATTCCACGTTTCCATCTTTTGGGTTTGCTTCTTATAGATGATCGCCTTTCTACTTCTAGCTTGTCCTCCTTTGATGGAAGTGCGTAGTATCTGAAAGTAAATTAATCCGAATTATAGTTTAAAACCTCTGAAATACAGTAACATGTCAAATGTCAATCATTTATTATGTCCACATGCAGTCGTGAGCCTGGGTGTTACCCGCCCTTATAAAACACAATTTGATGATTTTCCTGAACCATGTTCAAGATCAAACAGAGTGGGCAATTTCTTAAATTTCTGCAACTGTCTACAAATCAATGATGTTTACAATTGCAATGGTCGTCTATTAGATTTGGTAATTTTCTCTGAAGTTTTGGCATCTTCTTCGATACAGAGATGTGACTATAGTCTTGTGGAGGAGGATTGTCATCACCCTACCATTGTAATTAATATTCCATTGAAGGATATTACTACAAACATTAGGAGACCTAATGGTGTAACATTCCAGAGATATAATTTTGTAAAGGCTGATCTTGTGCGTTTGTATGATCTTCTCTCTCATGAGACTTGGGTCTCCGTTTTGGAACAGAGAGATGTTGACCTGGCAGGGAGCGCATTGTACGAAATATTAGATTTTTTTTCTATGACAATTCCGAAAACTAAAACAAAACGCTAAAGATATCCCGTTTGGTATTCTCCGCATACGGTATTATGCATTAAAGCTAAATTGCATGCAAAAAAGCAATATCTTCGCCACCCAACAGTTACATTTGGCGAATGCTGTAAGAGTTTCAATTCACAGGGATTTTAAAAATTACGTACATTCTACTGAAACTTCTATAAAACCAGACACAGCTAAACTTTGGAGTTTTATTCGTAGCCGTGATAGATCTTCTAGACTGCCTGCAACTATGTACTACAATGAAACACAGTGTTCTGATACTAGTTCCATCGCTAATGGTTTCGCAAATTACTTTTCGTCAGTTTTCACATGTAGAAAGCCTTCGAGACTCAATACAAAGAATATATATCCCCACAGAACTGAATTTTGGAATGAAACTCATTTCTTAAATCTCTCAAAAAGCTTAAGAAAGATTATGTGACTGGGGTTGACAGAATACCAGCATTTCTACCGAAGGATTGCAGAACGGCTTTGAGTGTACTACTGTTTCACATATATAATCTAATATTGTCAAGTGGATGTTTCCTTGATCAGTGGAAGCTGAATAAAATAACGCCCGTTTTTAAGAGTGGGAATAAAAATGACATAAACTCTTACCGACCGATTTCTTTAATTAATCATTTTTCGAAGGTCTTCGAAATAATCCTCGCTGATCTTGGCTACAGTGAAATAGTGACACAATTATCGGATTCGCAACACGGATTTGTAAGAGGCAGATCTACAACAACTAATTTAATGATGGTAACCCAATATATAGCAAAATAACCTTAATCAACGCTTGCAAACTGAATGTTGTATACACTGATCTAAGAAAAGTATTCGACAAAGTTCCCCATCACGTTTTAATCTCTAAATTAAATAATTTTAGTATTAGTCCCAATTATGTCCAGGTTATTTCCAGCTATTTAACGGATCGATCTAATTTTGTTGAATGTGAGGGCACTAGATGGCATAGATTTCCTGCGACGCGTGGAGTTCCAAAGGTAATCGTTTGATTATGGTTCATGCTTGTGGAAGAATGGGTTTTATTCTATTTAAATCAGGTGTATTACACATAATAATTACATGTAATATTACACAAACATTGCTTTATAACAATCTATGAAAACACAGAATTAAATTTATCGCAGTTGTTAAAATTATTCTATTACTTCCATTGTTTTTACAGATACAAAATCTGGTGATTGCCATGATGAAATGCATTCAACAAACTTTTTCACTTGGGTCAATAAGCAGTTTCAGACTGCCTAATTTTCCACCAAGAAGTGTACTGGTAATCAAAACGCATCATATCACAATGTCAAAATCGAACGTGATCCAACATCATCCTCCAAAAAGGCAGAAATGATAGTGTCTTGTAGCAAGAAATATAGTGTTTGATGTGAAGTGGACAAAGCTGGAGTTATATGAATTAATAAAGAAAAATAAAAGTGATAATCCAAGATATAAACTGGATACACTATTATGGGGCCCATAAACTTAATATATTGAGGTTGCCTCCTTATCACCCGGAGTTAAATCCAATCGAAAAGATATGGGCGATTGTAAAGAATTTGATTGGAACCAGAAATGCCACTTTTAGTTAGCAGACGTCGAAAATTTGGCCAGAGAAAAATTCGCATCTGTAAATGCAGAAGAGTGGGCATCTGTTTGTAGCCACGTAGATAAAGTTGTTGAAAAATATTTACAAACAGAGCATTTCTTAGATGATGTAACAAATAATCTAGTTTTTACAGATAATACAGAAAAAGCTGATAATGAAGAAGATAGTTATAACGATAATGACTCTGACATTGAAGATGATGATGCTGTTCAACCACTGCCAGATGTAAAATAAAATGATAGGATTAAACAGTAACAAATGGACATGCGATGCGGCATTTGATGTTCTGTTATTCTTCTTAAATCTTTTGCAAAATTTCAAATTTAAAAAGTAGAACAATTTGTTACTTTTTTATATCACATATATATATACTGGTATTAACATACATGTGTTACACTCTTTTTCTTTTTATTAAATATGTATTGTAATATTACTTGCCAAAAATTAAATTTTCTAAATAATTTCATCTTACAGATGTTAACTAGTATTAATTATAACTAGAGCAGACCAATTTCCGTGCGCCGATGTGAGGATGATTGTATTGCATCAGAACTAATAAAAAGCATTCAGTATGTGTTTGGTACTTGCTTAGACTGCATGTACGTAATAAAATGTCGTCGACACATAAATCGAGAAAACAACCGTTGTCAGACGAAGTGAATAAGTTTATTATGGATTTCCCGGACTTAATATACGATGGCTCAAAAATTAAATGTTTAGTGTGCAATACATATCTAATGTGTTGGTCAAAAACACATTGTAAAGAAAACGTAAGCAGTTTGAAGCTCAATAATAACATTAATCGACAACAGATTATACATGAACTATGTGTAACTATGATTGTGTGTACACTGCCGTTTACCTTATTAAGTAATGATTCATTTATTTCATTTTGGAATAAATGCGCGAATCAAACATTACCGAGCACGACAACGTTACGAAGGAATTTACCATCGGTGCGTAAACAGGTTGAAAATATTTGATTTTATTTTCAACCTGGATACCAATTCAAGATGCTGAAACAGCTACTGAAGTTAGCTTTAAAATATCTCGAATAATAGCGAAAACTTGTCGGCCTTTTAAAGATGGTGAGTTTGTTAAGCAGTGTTTAGATATCGCAGCAAAAAAAATGTGTCCGAAAGATGCAAAGAGGTTTGAGAAAATTCAACTAAATCGGATCACTGTTCAAAGAAGACTTACCGAATATAGAAGAGCAATTAGCTACGAAATCAAAAAGTTTTGAGTATTTTTCTATAGCACTCGACGAATCTACAGATATAAGGTCCACTGCTCAACTCTTAATATTTTTACGAGGTGTAACGCAAAATTTTGAAATGAGTGAAGAACTGATTGGTACGAGTTCTTTGACAAGTCAAACGAAGGGGAGTGACATGCTCAAAGCTTTTCTGGAAAAATGTTCTATAATGGATTTGGATTTAACGAAATTATCTGGAATTAGGACTGACGGAGTACCTTCAATGGTTGGAAGTAAATCTGGGATAATAACTATGTTAAAAGAGTATTTACAAACTAAAAACATAGATACCAAGGAATTAATGCAGTTTCATTGCATTATACATCAAGAGGCCCTCTGTTCAAAATTATTGGGATTTGAAAATGTAATGAAAGTTGTAGTACCTACTGTAAACTTTATAAAATCACGAGGTCTCAATCACCGACTATTCACACAATTTCTTGAGGATATTGAAAGCGAATATGGTGATCTCTTGTTTTACACTGAAGTAAGGTTAAGTCGTGGGTTGTCACTAGAGCGGTTTCTTAACTTGATTGAAGAAATCAAAATATTTCTGGCGGAAAAGAAAAAGGACGTCTCCGAACTCGACAACCCTGAATGGCTGTGTGTCTTAGCGTTTCTTGTAGACATCACACATCACTTGAATGTCTTAAATACGCGACTCCAAGGCAAAGACCAATTGATTTCGCAGTTATACTCTCATGTTTCGTCCTTTTTCGTCAATGCAAATTGAGTCTTTTCAGGACACAAATCAATTCAGCTAATTACAGCCATTTTCCGAACTACAAAAAATTATGGAGAAATTCAATAAAACTGATGTCAATTTCGCTTATGTTGAAAAAATTGGTATTTTAATACAAGCTTTTCATGATCGTTTTCTAGACTTCAAAAAAGTTAAACCTCTATTAGACATTTTCAGCAATCCTTTCCAACATTTCACCCGAAAATGCACCCGAATCAATACAGTGGGAATTGATAGACATGCAAAATGATGATAATTTACGAAACAAGTTTAATGAAGGTATAGCAAACGCCAATTAAGTTCGCGAGAGGGGGGGTAAGTTCGCGCAGGATTAGAAGTAGTGGGGAGGTTTGTATTTGGTTTTACACCAAATGTCAGGTAATTCTAACCCCTGAGCGTGTATTACATTACTTTATGATCCCCTAGCAAAGACATTATGTTCCGTCAAACGTCAATGACAAATGTATTCTGACAATTACTTGAGTAGTGGGGGTGGACGTTTTTAAAAACGGCTTCTCTGCACTCCCTCCTCGCGCCAACTTAATTGGCGCTTGCTATAATTTACTTAACTTTTGCCGTTGCGTGGACAAAACCGCTTATAAAGAGTTGCGAATAAATGCATTGAAATGAGCAAGCTTATTTGGATCGACGTATATTTATGAGCAAACGTTTTCAGTGATGAAACTTAACAAAACAATAAATCGAAACCGTCTGGCAAATGAAAATCTGGAAGCAATTTTACGTGTGGCGACAAGTAATGTGGAGCCAAACATAAACAAAATTGTTAGGTCAATGCAATGTCATGCATCAAAATAATAAAACATGAAATCTTACATTGTAATGATTAGATAACATTACGATTACATAATTACCAACAAACATTTTTGAATGTTCTTTTATTTTTATCATTTGTAGTAATTCATACTATTTCAAAAAAAAAATATTTGTGTTAATAAGTATTCTTTGTAGTGGCCCGTCCTTGGCTTGTAATCTTCCCCAGTGGCCCCTGTTCCCTGTAAGTCTGTGCATCCCTGTTCTAGAGAAACGATCACATATCTTCGTTGGACTATATTTAAATACCAAATTGTTCAGAGAAAAATGTTATGACGAACATATTTCTCTAAAACTCGCCCGCCTCTAAACTAAAAGGCTTCCGTGACAGTCGCTTTTTAAAAAGATATAACTAATTTACAGGTGTTTACAGATACACCACGAAATTCCAACTGGAATCTTGAGGGAAATGCGAACGCACTCCTGTGAAACGCCATAGAAATACATGTAAAAATTGAAGCGCTTGACACAATACACGAAAATACTTAGAAATCAAGGATGGCAAAGGAGAATGACATTTTGTTGTTGGGACAGTAAAAAATATTGGCAGTACCTGGAGTAACTTGAAACAACACCTCCTGTGTTGGCTTTTTAAATTTATTAAAGACTTATATCTAAACAAAAAGAATGTATCTGATGCAGTAGTTCTCTATAATGTAGAAATATGTGTAAAAATTTGACATAAAATTTGCTGTAATACACATTCAAGAGCTATTGTTCAATAAATACATGTAATTTATGATTGTGTATTACTCGGTTTAGAAACGTTTTTACTAAACTAATGGTAAAAATAAAAATAAACTAGTCTTACCTGGCATTTGTCTCATAACAGTAATCCATGTGGTGCTCCAAATATTCCTTCGCGTCCAAATATATTTCGCAAAATGGACACTGGACAAGCTCTGAAATTAGACACATTATTCGAACAGTCACCTGATATTAGCTGCTTTAGTAAACAGAATGTATACTGTTTGCTAAACTTTCAGCAAAAATTATGGGACGATTCTTTGCACTATTAAGATTCTCTTGTCATTAGATGATTTTCGGTTTTCTTTCAAAAATACAGGGCGATAAAAGTTTGGTTATTTATAATTTTATTAATGCAGCCTTTGTAAAATGATGATGTGCTGCTGCTGGGCCTTTTAATGAAGAAGATATGTCCAGAAATAAGTTTTTAACTTTTTCACTATATTCCGATGAGACCGAAACGATATTATTTACAGATACAGCAGGGTAGTGCAGATATCGAAAATACCATTAACTTAAACGTAGATTTCGTACGTTGTTGATAACGTTTCAAAAACGTGTCAAAATTAATTGCATCTCGTATTTTTATTTGAAAATTGGTGAAGCTCTCAAATATGAATCACTACACGAACGCCGAGATGACCTGATACGCATTTCATGTATGGACTTCTCCATGGAAGCTAGTCAGAGTAAAGTGAAAATTACAAAAACTATTAATTTTTAATACTAAAATTATTCATCTTACTTTCAACAGAAAACATTTCTTAATTTCACTATGACATACAGCTTTGTGTTCAGCTAAATATTCTTTCAAACTGAATCCCAAGCAACAAAAAGTGCTAGCAAATACTTTGTCAACATCCTCATTTGCAATGGGAAGACAATCCATTTTCACATTTTCAAACAGATTATCTACGTATTCTTCACCAAAATACACTGATAGCTCTTCACCCTCCTGAATTCTACAAGTGCTACAATAGTATAGCTTGTTTTCATATTGGAAAGGGAATCAATTTTGTTCGTAAATATTTCTGGCAGGATTGATGTACTGCGTTCAATTCAGAAGCTCCAATTGATGAACACACGATATCAGCAGAAGGTTATCAAAAAAAAACAGATCACCTTTTGCGACACTTCATCGTAAGATACAGATAGATAACCTGGGATGAAGTACCCCAACAGGATATTTATCATGTCATCAAAAGTGTACACGCTAATGAATGTGTAGCACATCATAACACATCAACACTTTATTTCATATGGCTTGATTATCCGATTGGTCTGAAATTTATATCGGCTACATGGAAATAATGTTGATGATGTTGTACACAATGGTATATATACGTCATCCATACGCAAAATTTCTAAATAATCTGCATAATAGTTGACAGAAATACAAATTCAAACATTTGCAACAAAATCTAAAAATTAGGTACACTCAAAAATGCTCAAAAAATGCAACCAAGTGTGATTCCTTCATCTTCATTTTCATTCCCAATTGCACAAAACGGACCAATTCCAATATTAAATTTGTCATACTTATTATAATTCAAGCAGCACCTACTTTGAAAGTCTACTGAAAAGCTACAATTACTGTAACTCCAATCAAATTATCAAATGCGAAAATACCATGCACCCTAGAGTTATTACATCGTGCAATCTATAAGAGATATTAAAGTGAAAGCCTTGAGAAATAGTTTGATACAAAAAATATTAATTTTAAAAATTAAAATGATTCATCCTACCTTTAGCAGAAAATATATTGTTAGCTTCGCTATGAGACACAGCCTTGTGTTCAGTTAAATATTCCTTCGAACTGAATCCCAAGCAACAAAAAGTGCAAGCAAATACATTTTCGATATCATTTTTTGTGACAGGAACAAAATTCATTTCCACATTTTTACACAGATTAGCTATGTATTCTTCACCAAAATACACCAATAGCTCTTCACCCTCCTCGATTCTACGAGTACTATAATAATATAGCTTGTCTCGATATTGAATTGGGAATAAATTTTGTTCATAAATATTTCTGGCAGGGTTGATGTACTGCATCCAATTCAGATGCTCCGATTGATCATTGCTAACCACAAACCTTCCTCTTTTTATCTTCAAAGACAGTCTTGTACAATTAAGTCCAGTGAAAGGACCAAATCTTACATTCTCAGGTACAACATTTAAAGAAAAAAGTCCCAAATGTCCAAGTGACTCTCTGGTTTCTAGCATACATTTCGGTAATTCTCTTACTCTCTTGTATATATTATGACAAGATCTCTTGTTCAAAATATGCACAAGCATTCTACATTTGGTACAATAATCCTGATAGACTTCGTGGCAATGGTTACAAACTGTTAAACAAATTCATTCATTCAATTCAATAAACAACAATAATAGAATTAGAAATAGAAGTGCTTTAAATGTTGGAATAAATTTCTGATTAATCTATTATATAAGTAAAGATATTGGATTATTAAAATAAACAAATATTCATGGTAAACTAAAATATCTTCAATTTTGTTCATAATATAAAAAATTTAATAATAATCTTAGGTACTTGTAACGAGCGTTCAACTAAATTTTACCTCGAAGTTGCCCATGGAAATTATACGTATATCTTAGCTTTTTACTTAAGTTCTTAATATGAATTTTGTTGGTTATGAACTATTTGAATGACATGATAAATGTCAAAATAATAAAATTAAAATATTTAACTAAATGAGATACGTTTATTTGCAACAAACAAGTAACATTTTATAAAAATTGTTGAAAGTGGCCACCACCTTGTTCGAGACATTTCTAACATCTTCTTCTAATGAAGGAGAAAACGTTTTGTAGTAGCATATCGTCGATTTCATTAATTATTTCAGCAATTCTGATCTGAAGGTCTGCAAGATCAGGTATCTGTACCCAAAAAATTGAGTTCTTTAAAAAGGCCACAGAAAAAAATCACAGGGGTTAACATCACAAGATCTTGTTGGAAATTCATGTTCGATGTTTAAACTTATCAACCGATTTTGATAAATTTCCGTATCATATTAATTGTTTCACAAGCTGTGTGCACTCTAGCTCCGTATTGTTGAAAGTAACCCTGATTTATTTCTTCTTCATTAAGCTGTTCAATAAATGTCATAATAATTTCTTGTCGATACCTTTCTCCTTTAAAGAAAATACGGCCAATGATTTTCCTTCGACTAATCGCACACCATACACCAATTTTCTGTGGATGAACAACATAACAGTCATGCGGTTTCTTAGTATTCCACATCCTTATATTTTGTGAGTTAACATATCCATTCAGATAAAACCATGATTCATCTGAGAAAAATTTTGTCAAGAATGTCATTATCAAAATTATTTAAGAACCACTGACAAAATGTTGTTCTTCTAGGATAGTCAATTTCTTTGATTTCTTGATAATAGGCCATGCGATATGGAAATAAATGTAAGTCTTTTTTCAAAATTGTATGACAAGTGTCAATTGAAACACCCACTCGTGGAGAGAATACTCTTATGGATGTTCCTGGTGTATCATTCATAATTTGCGTTACATCGTCAACTAGCTCTTCTGAACATTTTTTCGGACGGCCAGTGTCTTCTTTCCGTATAACACTCTCTGTTTCTCTGAAAACCTTAGTGCAATATTTAACTGTGTACCAAAAACTATCAAAATCAAAGACGAAGTTTGGAAACATATTTCTAAATTCCTCTAAGCATTCTTCAAGAAAATAGTGCCATTGTCCGTTAATATTACGTCCGTTCCAAAAATAAGATTCAACCATGAATGATTTGTGTTGAACAGTGAAATCCATTTTAAATCAATTTTAAATTACAAAGCAATTTCAAAAAGCTCCAACTAAGTATACATCAGAATAAATAGTCTGTCAAATTGACAACTGATGCAAATGTAAATAGTACAAGTTACGACAAACATTTTTATTGTCATGGACTACTAGAGGTAAAATTTATTTGAACGCTTTTTATATTTTATTATAAATCAATTATTTATACCACAATAATGGATTAGGATATTTGTTATAAATAAACTACTTAATTTAAAATATCTACAATTACAAATAAAAAATTTCGGGTCTAGATTAGAACGAACAAGTTCTATGGATGTGGTCAGTGTGAACTGTTATGATAAGAACACAAATTTACTTACATGACAATCCATTACAGAATTCAATTTGGATATCAACAGAAGAAATTTCATCTATTTTAGTATTGTTGCTTACAGTATCATTTACTTCAGATGATACTAGTAAGTCTGCTTTGATGTTGTCTAGCATTTCATATTTTCCTATTTCGTCATACTTCAAGTACTCATCTAATTTAGTATTGCATGTATTAATAGTAGTTTCAGAGACGCATATTTTATTATCTGTATAATATTCATCCTGGAGTTCTTCTTTTACATCATTTAAATTTTTCAAGGTTGTTGCATTATTCACATCAAATTTAATCATTTCTTGAGGCATTTTTAACTCTGAAGAAAAATTGGAATATACCACTTGTTCTTGTTACGTTAAGTTCTTATTTGGAGTAGTCCGCAAAACTCCGATCACTCAATAACAAAAATGATGATGATTGCTCTTTTCTGTAATGTATTTGTTATTTTGATACTCATGGGTTGACCATAATGAAAAAACAACTTTTAATTTGTAACGCACCAAAACTATAACCTATTTGTTAGTTTGACCATTGAACTATACAATCATAAATGCATTGCAGTGATTACAGTAAAGCTTGAGTTAAATTACACTTTTTTTCGTACTAGAAACTTCAACAAGTTCTTTTCTTGTACAAGATTTCATATAAGTTTTAATTTATGCTATATTGAATAGAGGGCACCAATAGTGTTCTCAGATTCCTTGATCGGCAACTCCCGCCAGCGACACGAAAAATTGTTTTTTGACATGCAATTTCCCTTTAACGGGGTAAATACGAAAATAATATTCAAAATGTTACAATAATAGATTTATTTATAGAAAACATACAAAAATAAATTATTTTTTATACATATTTTTTGTGAAATAATTATAATAACAGTCATTTGGTTCAAAATTAAAACAATTTATATTTTGAAGAGAAAAACTAGAGCGAATTACACAAACAGCATTTAAGCTACTTGCACTGAGTTTGTTTCTTTTCTTTGTTTTTATGTCGTTCATCATAGAAAAAATTATTTCTGCTGCGGCGGTAGAATGTGGAAGGGTTAATACTATTAAAGCTATTTTAGCTATATTTTTAAACAAAAATTTTCCTGTAAAATCTTGAATTTTTTCTAGTTCTAACCACATTTTGACTTTGTCAAGTTGAATTAATTTTTCCCTCTCGTCTGAATTAAAATGATATGGTAGTGTTCTCCACTCGTAATTTAATGCAGTTACATCAACAATATCTTTGTACACATCAGAAATGCTGCTAAGACTATTTAAGACATTACTTTTCGTTGTTTCAAATGCTACTTTAGTAATAAATTCAAATTCTGAGAAAAGTTTATTTTTAAGAGGGAGTCTTGTCATCATTTCTTCACAAATGGTAATATAAAATTTTAAGATATTCCTTTTAAAATCGTTTTGAATTAATATATCTAATGTAGATAATAAAGCCTCACATTCGGCACCAACAAAAATTTGTTCATTTGGTAAATAATTACTAGGATGTAATATATTACAATGCAAGTACTCTTCCTTCAAAACTGACGGTTTTAAAAAATTTTGAGAAATTTGTAAGAAAAGTTTCACACTTTCCTTTTTTAAGATATCTATTAATGAATTTTGGCTTTGAAATAGGACATTGAATTGATTCATATAATTTAAACTATACTTTAAGAAAAGAAAGTAACATTTAATTGTAGGGTCTTGCAATTTTTCTAGAATTACTTTGGCTGAATTTAAGTCATCTTCATATACCGCTATACCGAAATAAGCTATTAACACATCCCAATTTACTAAGATTCGCTCTATACATTGATGTGTAGCTAACCATCTGGTACCAGATAGTTTTAATATTTTATAGTGATTCAGTTCAAAGTAACTCTGCATTTCTTTTAATTGAACACAACGTTTTGAACTTGACCCAATATATGAATATGTATTTCTTATCAGATCTTCACATTCGCGTGGCAACATATTACAAGCTTTACTAGAAATTAAAGCAGCAGAATGACAGACACATTTTAATAAAATTAAGTGAGGTACATCTTTTTACAACCGCGAATAAAATGAATTATTGTTACCTATCATCACTGCTGCTCCGTCACACGCTAGTCCGACTATGCTAGAATGGGTATGTGCTTCGAATCCATATAGTTTTTGAAAGTTGCATATATCTTTTCAGCTGACCCATCAGATGTATCAACATGCAAAAGTTCTAACTGAACTTTCATTTCTTGATATTTTGGATGAATATACTGGACCAATATGCATAATGCTTTTTGCATAGAAATGTCTGTACTTTCGTCGATTAAAATTGAAAAATATACCTTAAAATAAAAATAATTAAAACAGGTAAATTTCAGTCTATAGTTTACTTTACCTTTCTTAGAATGTCTACTATATTTTCCGTTTCCACTTTGGCAATAACATTTTTAATTACGGATGTACATTTTGTACTTTTGAGTTGTATATCATTTAAAATTCTATCTTATATGTTGCAACATTGGTAGTAAATGTTCAACATTGGAAAAAGCTATGTTATGTTCGGCTATATAACTCGCAATTACAATTTCCGCTCTTTTAACAGCTTTTTCATGTTTTAATTGCTCCGCTTTTTCATTATTTGCTTTTGTCATCAACGCCGTTAATGTTTTATTCGATGCTTTTAACTTAATATCAGTGGCGGTTTCTGCTATCAATGGTTTGCAAGTTTGCGCAACCACCAAAACTAATAGATTTAATTTAATGAAAAAAAGCTTAATTCTACATTTTTTAAATTATAAATTAAAAATTTGTACTACCTCACAGAATAAATGGACTATTATAAATTACTTATAATATGTATATCTAATTGTATATGAATACGTTAAATAAATGAGAGAATAACACACTTGGTTTGCAAACTCATTGCAATCCATGAACGTATATATCCCTATACGGCTGACGAACTTTGTCGAACGTCTTTCGGGTATATCTCCATACAATAGTGTTGCAGCCGCAGTGCAACCAAAACGTTAGACCAGGGGTAGGGATGTTAAATGGACCGAAAATATCACTGATTGCAGCGCCATCTGACGATTCTGCTAGCGTAATTTAGCGTTAGTAGTAATTGAACGCGATAGGTGACAGCACTTCCGCTTTTCTTGTTTGTTGGTATTTCGCCATATTTGATATTCGCATTGTGTTGTGAGCTGTTGTATTGTTTTTTTTCTAATATCCCGGGGGTTATATTCAGTAGTAAGGTAAGAACCGAATTATACAAATAATTGAATTATGTATTAAAAGCTTTCTTTTGCGTTTAGAATGAATGATGGATATATTCGACCATGTTCTGTGAAAGGGTGTTATGATCGAAAATGTACCAGGTAATTTATCAAAACTATAATTGCAAATAAATCTGTTAATAAAAATAAAAAATTGTTTCTAGACATCAGATTCCAGTAAAAGATCAAGCGATAAAAGCCAAATGGCTAGAATATTTGCAAGACGAAGAATTAATGAATATTAGTGATGAAAAGTTATACTATAAAGTATATGTATGTAGTGCTCACTTTCTAGATGCTTGTAAACGTGGTAGAAGACTGTTCCCAAATGCACTCCTAACTGTCAATATGCCAGGTATGTAATGTGCCCCGAAAAATAATGAATATAACACTACTTTTTTAGGTTTTAATGAGCATGCTACGATAAAGAATTCATTTTATCATGCTAGACAAGATCCGTTTATGTACGAATCACACCTGTCATCTTCCAAGCCACTGAGTATGTCTATTCATGACAAAGATGCAATTCCATCATCATACAAAAGGGAAAACACTTCTATTTACCGCAAAAATGAAGTTGTGAGAGAAATAATCAAAGGTACATATTATTATTTGATGTTAAATTTGTAAATACCAATCTTTTTTTATTGTTCTATAGAACATCAACCATTAGAGTGGCAAAAAATTGTAACAAAGGTATACAGGAGGAAAAAATCAGCTAGACCATGTAAGTAAAATGAGCTGTAAATTGGCATATTGCCTTTTATAATGTAAAATTTTAATGTTCGATACAAAGAAGGTGCAAGAAACAAGATTTATTTTATTTTCACTCAATTATATTGCCCTATACATGCAGTATGTACATATGTAATGTATACATTAGTTTTTCATTCAATTTTTTGTGTATGGCATATTTTGTTAGTATAGTTGTTAGCTTGGATAAAAATATTGCTTTGTGCATTTAACAAATACGTATTGCTGATAATAATAGCTTCAATGAATATTGTAATCCTTTATTAATAACTGTAGAAGCTGCTTAATTTAAATCACAAAAAAAAAACAAAGGGTTACAATAATAAAAACTTGAATTATTTATTCAAGTTCCGCTGCAAAAAGACAGGTGAAACAGTAGTGTGAATTCTACATTGAATAAACAAAATTCTTCTGTACATAGTTACAGGCAATAATTATTTATTAAAGCATATGGCTTGAGAACTAACTTTTAACTGCATGTAGCTTGATTACTCTAAGGATAAACAATTTAGCTTCAAAATACTTGAGTACATGTTAAATGTAGATAATATGAATCTGATTTTTAAATTCTATAATTCATTATTGTCAATAGAACTATCATTAAACAGTTCTTGTTATTGAGGAAAAAGTGGAATGAACGCAAATTAAAACCAAAGATTTGGAAGCGATTTTTTTTTAAATGAATAGTAAGCGTACATACGCAAGCATTTATTTGTAAATCTGTGTACATTTTTTCCTTTTGTGTTGTATATTTATATACAATATATATTATATACATACTTTGTACCAAATCATGTAAATACTTCTTTTCACATAGCATGTATGTGTAATATTCATTTGTTTTGTATTTTACATTGATTCATATCAAAAACTTTTTTGTCGATGTATTTAGATGACAATTGGCATAATACAAATATTTTGTGCAAATGTATCTAATAAATGTTTTTATAATATATTATAGTATTTTATTATTCTTTATCCATACATTTTAGTCCAAGGACATATTATATTCTGATATAAATGAATTTATTCAGAAGCAAATTATTACTACGTTTTTTATTATAAAATATTTTGGCGAATTATGTACTAAATTATAAGTAAACTTGGATTGTATTATAAATTGCAAATTATTTAAAAGACATCCTATTGATTACTAAATAAAAAAGAAGTTAATTAGCTATTTTATAATACATTTCATGTTTACTTATAATTTAGTACATAATTCGCTATAACTAGTATTTTAAATTTCGTGGTCACAGTAAATCTACGAACCTAGAAAGAATGCAACTATAGATTTCTATTTGTTACGCTAGCAGAATCGCTAGACGGCGCTGTTGTCTATCTCACGTCTCTCTTCAAGGAGTTGCCGTTCTCAGGTATTCTTTTTCTATGCGTTAGACGTATTTCTTGCTTACGGTGCAACGGTATAAAAGCGAATAAAAAAGTTGTATTTGTGTGTTTAAAAGTGTTTATGCTCTTTATTTTTAAATAATAATGAATTCAGTGCAGAGTTTAATAGTGGATTCGTTCTATAAAAGAACGTATGCCGAAAAAATTGAAATAAAGCGGTTGGGCAGACCTGTTCCGAATTTAAATTTGAAACAAACGATTTCCAGTAAGACGCGAACTTTTAATAGACTATTTAATAAGGATATTTATAATAAACATTTGTGGATTTGCGGTTGTAGTATAAAGAATGCATTATTCTGCTTTCCTTGCTTACTATTTGAAGGTGAAGAATTATGGACGAAAATGGGTTTAACTGATTTAAATCATTCAAGCGATCGAATTAAAAAACACAGTATATCACAAAGGCATATGAAAACTGTAGTCCAATTATCGCTTTTTGGGAATGTGGATATTGCTACTCAGATGGATGGTGCATATCGAAGAAATATAGCATTGCACAACGAGAAAGTTAAGTACAATCGATATGTACTAAACATTATAATTGTGTACGTTTTTGTGGAGCTTTTGAACTTGCGCTGAGAGGACACGATGAATCAATTTCGTCCTCTAACCCGGGTGTTTTTCGTGGTTGAATAAATTTTAGTGCTGAATTGGACGTTGCTTTAAAAGACCATTTAGGAAAAGCTACTGTTTTCAAGTATACTTCTAAAACTATCCAAAATAAAGTTTTACAAACAATGTTCAGTGTGTGTCAAGAAGAAATCTCTAAAGAAATAAAAGAAGCGGATTATTTATCTGTAATAGTTGACGCAACTACAGACGTATCAAATAAATATCAAATGGCCGTGGTATTTAGGTATATAGCCAAAGGTAAGCCTGTTGAACGATTTTGGAATTTTTTAGCACCGTCAGATCATGACGCGAAAACGTTATCTACAATCATTCTTGCAGAACTAGAAACACACATTAAAGATAACGAAAGAAAATTGATTGCCCAGACATATGATGGGGCAGCCGTCATGGGCGGATCGCATAATGGGGTACAGGCACGTATTAAACAAACTTATAAATACGCTGCTTACGTGCACTGCTACGCGCATCAGTTAAATTTAGTTATGTTGAATGCTGCCTCTGCCAACACTAATGTCCGTATATTCTTTGCAAATTTACAAGGAATTTGTACCTTTTTTCAAATAGTTCTCAAAGAGTTGCAATATTGGACGAAACAGTTAAACAGCGGCTGCCTTGTTCGGCCCTAACCAGATGGAATTTTAATTCCAGAATTGTCGCCACTGTGTTTGAACACAGAGAAGAAATTATAGAAACAATGCGAAGAATTTTGAATGAAAGTAAAACTGTAAATATCACTACTATCAATCAAGCTTCAGGTTATATTACGCTTCTTACTAATAAGAATAAGAGTTTTATTTTCTGGTTAAATCTATTTTACAAAATAATGCCTCAAGTAGATATATTATATGCAAAATTTCAAACTAGAGAAATTGATCCCCTTATGGCCAATAAATATATATATTATCATTTGAAACTCAGTTAGCTCAAATCAGAAATAATATAATGAACACTTCGGATACAAGTGACAGTGGGCCCGGCTCATCAACTTCAAAACGACGTAAGATCGATGGAAACGAATATACACGAGAAGCAAAGGAAGTTTGTGATATTATTATTTGTCAAGCCAAAGATAGGTTTACCTTTACTGGACACTTAACTGCAACGTCTCTATTTTATTCTGATAAATTTAATCAATACAGCCTCCATTTTCCTGAAAATGTCTTTCAGGAAACAATTAAGTCTTACCCATACTTTGATGAACGGAAATTCCGTACTGAACTAAGCGTAATTTATGAAACGGAAGAATTTAAATCAATCTCGGGTTTGCTTCCTCTTTATGACATCATATCACAAAGTGGACTAAGTGCGACTTTTAGTGAAACATTAAAACTTTTCAAAATTCTAATTACAATTCCGATGTCTTCAGCCGAAGCGGAGCGGTGTTTTTCTACTTTGAAGAGAATAAAAACTTTCTTAAGAAACAGCATGGCACAAGAAAGACTTTCTGCATTGGCGATGCTTTCTCAAGAAAAGGATTTTATCCAAAGTATTCTAGATTTTAATCAAAGGGTTATAGATAAATTTGCTACTGCGAAAGATCGTCGCATGGATTTTCTGCTTCAATAAAATCAGGATCAGATCAAATACCTTAGCAAAAATAACTTTTAATAAAGCATACTTAGTGACCTACCTTGTTTACCTACTGTAAAAAGTATTAGTATTCACTAAATTTGCAACCCCCACATTTTTGATGCACGAGCCGCCGCTGCTTAATATTTTTCTGGTGTTTCAAACTTGATGCGTGTTTTTGCAGTTCACTTTTTCCACACGATAAAGTTTTACCGCAAGCTGAACATTTACATAAATTTTTTGAATTTGGAATGGGAACAACCCAATGCTTAAAATCTTCGTTCTTTAACCAATTGAGGCAAAATACTTTCTTCTTAGGTTCAGATTGTGATACCGATGGATTCATAATTGATATCAAATCTATTAATTTTTAGCTTTAGTATTACACATTAATTAATAAAACTTATGGAAGATAATATATTTTATAGTCTTCACTGTTCGAGTAACTAAAGAACACTGTGTGACCACAATTTGCGGTATAGAGTTTTTAAATGAATTTATAGGATTGCGATTACTTTGTCGGTCTTTTGATTATAAGAAAAAACTGCAGATATGTATATCGTCATCACGTATCGAATATACCGCGCTCTAACATGCAGGTGGCTTCAAAGGCAGTGCCGAAAGCGCATTTTGTTTGCGTAAGTTTTTTCAAGGCATAATAAATTTCTTAGAGGAAAATGTACCTATAATGCGCATTATAGTGAATGAAAATATTGCTGATTACCATATTTTTTAGGGATAGAAGTGATATAAAAATAGATGTAGGTATATCTATAATAAAAAAAATAATCTTTCATTGTTTCATCTGCTGCTACTAGTAAAAAAATACATATTTTATATAGTATGAAAATTCCCTCTAAAATAACTATTTTCCTAAAAAAGTCCCTTTTTGCCCCAAACATTCCAATTTCCCTCCAAAAAGGGAATATCCCTCCCATATGGGAACACTGGGCACCAAACTATGCGTGCGCTACCAACATAAAATAAAAATTTCTGTTTGTTTAATATTATACAGTGAGAATACAAAAAGGTTTAGGTATATCAATACGTTATGCACGTATTACGCATTTGTTACAAATTAAACAGACATGCAATATACATATACCTGTAACTGTACACATGGACAATACACCTCGTATTTTCAGCATTTACTTCTGCTTAAGACATGTGTTTCTGCCATCTATAGGCGTCATCAGTCAAGCTAGTGAACCAATGTATACAAAATAATACAAATCTATTTAAAAAACAGATTTGTATCTGTATATACACTTAAGCTGAAATCGCCTACAAGACATAGCAAATTTCGTCTTATCAGGTGGCACTATATAATAAGTGACATCTGACGGACGAAAGAGACTATCCCGAAAAAAGGCAACCTTTCCCTTGACCAGCTAAGCTGGTACATAAGGGAAAAAATACGTATAGGTGTAGTCCATTAACACGAGCCAAATGGCGGTAAATATACAAAAAAGTTTAAGTATATCAATACGTTATGCACGTATTACGCATTTGTTACAATAGGAGGTGTAACAAGTACAGTTACAGATATGTATATTGCATGTCTGTTTCATTTGTAACAAATGCGTTATACGTGCATAACGTATTGATATAACGGGTGTTCAGAAACATTCGAAGTCAAAGTAGTCCTTGAAAATATGAAGTCATGACTGAGATAGATTGATACATTTACTTAATACAATTTTATAGGTTATCAAATTAGTATCAGATACTTAAGTAAAGATATACGATTTTTTGTTCAGAGCTCACTTGACTTCGAATGTTTCTAAACATTCGATACTTAAATCTTTTTGTATATTTACCGCCATCTGGCTCGTGTTAATGGACTACACCTATACGCAGTGGCGACTCGTGCTAAAAATTTTAAGGTGTTCTGCAAGTTTTACAAAAAAAATTACCTTGCACGGGCAGTAAGAGGTTGTCTCCCATCGATCTTATCGTGCTTTCTTCGCCTTCCGCACTGAAGTAATGGATTTCTGGAACGATTGTCAATTGTCACACGAAAAAATAAGAGTCACTAAGCACTACTTTACTAACAAATTATTTCTTATAAATTAAATCTATTCTACGTTCTTTTCGATTTGCAAATTTTGTTATCACTTTGTCATTCAAATTGTCTATTTCGGAGATAAACTTTTTTTCGATAGATAGCATGGAAAGAGATGTTAAACGATCTTCGGTCATTGAATTTCTGAGAAACGTCTTAATTCGATTTAGTGTTGAAAAGCATCGTTCGGCCTCTGATGTTGTCATGGGAGTTGTTATTACAATTTCTAATAATTTTCTAGTCTCCTTAAACGTATCTCCCAGATTGTTTTTTATTAAAAATTTTAGAAGAGGTAGTGCGCCTTTTAAAGATCTACAATCAGTTCTTGAGTAAATAACAGACAATTCAGTTCGTAATCTTTCTTTATCAAGGGTGGGATAATAGGAGCATGCGGAAGTGAGTTTGTCCTCAGGAAATTTGCTGCAATACTCTCCAAAGCATTCCGAAAAAAAAAGTGATGCCACTACTAGATGCTCTTTAAAATGAAATCGATCTTTTGCACAATTTAGAATAACATCACACACCTCTAAAGCCGAAATTCGATGATTAAATCTGCTGTTATTTGGACGTTTGCGTTTTTCTGGTGGTGGCTCATCGCTTATTAAATCTGATACTTCACTTATGATGTTGTCAATATTATTTCGAACTTGGCCTATACTGCGTTCAAAATTTTCGATAGCGTCTTTAACTAGAGTGGGTTCAATTTTTCTTTGCTGCAATTGATTAAACAGGATATCTACATGGGGCATTACATGATGGAAAAAAGTCAGCCAAAAATTGAAGATCGGATCATTTAATGTACGGCGAATAGAGGCGGCTGCACTACAGACTGTGTTGTTGGAGAATTGTTCTTCTATTTTTTCCATACACTCAATGAGAGAGGCCCTATTTTCGTACACAACATTAATGGTCCTGATATTAAAATTCCAACGGGTTGTAGCGCCGTGGGGGATCCTTCTGTTTACAATCTTGTTTAACACTTCTACTCGTTGGGGTGAATTATTAAAAAAGCCGGGAATGTCTTGTAGATTTCCAAAAAATACACGTACTTGCGAATTTGCAGAAGCAGCTTTAGATATAATTAAATTTAATTGATGGGCATAGCAATGTACATAGTGCGCAAAAGGGTACTTTTTTTTAATCAATGCTTGAACGCCTGCGTGTTGTCCGCTCATCACCGCTGCTCCATCATAACTCCGTGCAATCAGTTTGTTAGGTGAATTTTGAATTAAAGCATCTATGACACTTAAAATTGTTTTGCTAAGTGTTTCTGCATCACATTTTTCAGGAATGACGTAGTTCCAAAAACGTTCAATTGGCTCACCATCACGAACATATCTAAAAATAACTACCATTTGAGTTTTTGCAGCAACATCCGTTGTTTCGTCCGCCATGATCGCCAAAAACGGAGAATTATTAATTTCCTCAATTATTTGTTCTTGGCAGACTTCAAGTATGCACTGTAACAGATCATTCTGTATTTCTTTGGAAGTGCCTTTAAATACCGAACAATTTTTTAGGTGCTCACTTAGAGTTGCATCTAATTCAGCCGAAAAATTAATAAGTCCACGAAATATCCCCGGATTCTCGGAAGTATCGCTCTCATCATGTCCCCGAAGGGCCAATTCAAAAGCTCCACAAAATTTTATACAATTAATAATTTTTGATAAAATATAACGATTCTTTGACACATTTTCATTATGTCTCTGTATATTTACCCAATAAGCAGAATCTAGTTGAGCCATAATATTAGTTGACCCTAGTAACGCAAATTCCATACAGTTATGAAGATGGTTTTTAGAATTCTCATGTCTTTTTATTTTCAAACTCAAGTGCTCTAGATCCGTGACCCCTATTTCCGTCCAAGCTTTATCGCCACCAAAAAGTAAACAGGGAAAACAATACAAAGCATTTTTTTTGTTGCATCCACAAATCCAATCGTTTTTTGAATAAATATCGCTACTAAATTTACGTGTATAACTTTTCCCTCTACTTACACCAGTTTTTTCAATAGTGATATCTACTAATGGCCTACCATTTGCTTTTAATTTTAGCTTTTCTTCGAATGAATATTTAAAGAATCTCTTCACATTAATTAAATTAAATATCCATAATACACAGAGTTTATATAAATTGTCAACAAAAAACACAAACAAGCACGCGCACTCTAATATTGTTTTTACGTAAAACTCGCCGCACAGTAAAAAAACACGCGAAAATATTTAATACCTATACCAAATCACACGACAACGCTGGAGCGAATGCAGCACAGATGCCTTATAAAATCACCCATTGGTTTTAGACATGCGCGCGGGTGTTGGAAAGAGCTCTGAGCGCCCGTACGTGTGGACCAGATAAGAAACAAGTGAGCGATCGCGCGAATTAGGTTGGTTATTCCACTGGTCGCCCAGGTCGCCTATTGCATATTATTTGATAATACATATATGTACTACATATATATAACCGGCGTTAGTGTTGGAATTTCGGAAGCGTGTATCTCGGCTTCTACTGATCGGATTTTGATGATTGAGGTGTCAAATTATAGGGTTTGATGTCCTCTACAGGATGATGTAGAAAAATATGCAAATTTTTTGATATACAGGGGGAGAATTTTCACAACAATATCGCTTTTATAAACATCAGAAATGTCGGAAAAATTATGTAAAAGAAAACTAGTTATAACTAATACAGGTTCACCCGCCCAATTTTTTGGGAGCTCTGCAGCACTGCAGCGCTTATGCGCCAGCCGCCACTGCCTATACGTATTTTTTCCCTTATGTACCAGCTTAGCTGGTCAAGGGAAAGGTTGCCTATTTTCGGCATAGTCTTTTTCGTCCGTCAGATGTCACTTATTATATAGTGCCACCTGATAAGACGAAATTTGCTATGTCTTGTAGGCGATTTCAGCTTAAATGTATATACAGATACAAATCTGTTTTTTAAATAGATTTGTATTATTTTGTGTACATTGCTTCACTAGCTTGACTGATGACGCCTATAGATGGCAGAAGTAAATGCTGAAAATACGAGGTGTATTGTCCATGTGTACAGTTACAGATATGTATATTGCATGTCTGTTTCATTTGTATACAGTGAGAGCCAAAAAGAATATGTGAGTTGGCAGTACTTTTTTAGAACATTTTTGAGTTTGCGATTGGTAGAAAATCATTTTGAATGTCAAATATCAGTTTTTTCATGCGATCAATGGCGTAGTATTTTTCTGGTTTTTGTTCTCTTTGTTTTATCACGTTTTATTCAAAATTTGTCTATATTCAAAAGAATTACAAGCTGCTATACAGAATGAAGTTGAATATTTAAATAATCATGTGGAAATTTTGCAGAATGTCAGTAACAATATAAAGCGACGAGTTAATTTATGTATTGAACATAATGGACATCATTTTGAACAGTTTATGTAAGCATATATGTGATTTTTTTTTATAATATGCAACATTTATAGAATAATACGAAGTGACAAATGCATTTGTGTATAAAATGTCGCATATTTGTAAATTTATTTATAATATATGATGTTTAATAATATACTGTAGTGTTATTTTATTTAGTTATTCTCTATTTTAGTACAGATTAATCTGTTAGCACTAGTAATCATTTTGTGGATTTAAGGTTAGAATATATTTAATTTAAGTTTGACCAACTATTTCAATCTTTTTGGCTCTCTCTGTATATTTGACGTTTAGACGGGTTGTGGTTATTTATTACCTCTTAGAGATACAAAAATATTAAAAAAATTAATTCGAAAACCGATATAACGGTGCCCATATTTTGTTGCTGAACATTCTGACACAATTTCTACTAATTTTCAGAACAAAACAAACACTACGTAACCTGCAATTATTATATGAGTTTTATTTAAAATATATAAGTTGGTACAAACGAAATGGTGTTTAATGCGCAAGTCTAGTATGAACTAGAATGAAAAGTGGGATCGGATCGGATCTATTAGTAGTTTAGAAACTTTGATGTAACGGCTGTTCAGAACCATTCGAAGTCAAGTGGGCCAGCGTTGCCAACTGTATTAGAAGCTGTTATAGTACGGTCCCTAAAGTTATTATAGTACATTGGAAAAAAATATAGTACAATAAATTAAGATACGTTTAATTCCTATATTACTTAGTAAAACAACACAAAACTATGAATAAATAAAAAAAAAACAATATTCTATTTAGAACATAAAAACGAATTTGCGGTAACAGGTAATAATTTTAAAAAGTAGGTGTATCAGCTGAAATTAAGTTCAAGCTCAACATCCTCAATGTCTTCATCAGATATGTCAGAATCTTCCAACTTCTTTTTCTGAACGTGCTCATATATAAACTGATTACAACCCAGATACATTTGCTTTGATGGATCAAATGTTACGCAAGAACCGTTCTTTTTTTTATACATTGGGATGCAAGCAAGGTACCGTTTACAGTCTTTGTAATTAATTTGTTTCTTTGTTTGGTTTTTATTAAATTAACTTTACTAAATATTCTTTCACACTGGGCATTAGAGTGCGGAATGCATAACAAATTTAAGACAAATCTGGCTAAGTTTTGAAACTCGAAAATATCTAGTGAATTTTTGTAATGCAACAAACGCGACCAAAAAAGATCTATTTTTCCTTCTTGTCTAATTTCCTGTTGTGAAATTAAAGGAAGCTTTCTCCACTCATCATCAATTATTTGTTGTACGTCAAGACTATTAGATGGAAGAAATCTTTTGGAATGTTGAAATATTGGAAATAAACTTTGATTACTATGTATAAAACTATTAGAGAGCGAATTTAATGGTATAAAGAAATTCAAATTTTTTAAAAGTGGATCATTAAAATTATATCTGCTTTTAATTTGTTGGCATGTGGTAATCATAAATAATTGACAACGGGTGAGGAAATGAAAACTAAATCTGGGTGTCGTTTTACTGTTTCGTCTTGAAGAAGATTCATGACATGTATGCCGAGATACATATTTTTAATATTTAAAAAGGTAGTTTCATTACTTGGATCTATTAGCTCAACTTTAGTTTTAAAAACGTAATTTCTTTCCATGTAACACATTAAAATTTCTTCGTATAATTTAATTATTTCATGGTTTAAATTTGAATTATTATCATGTTCGGCTTGAAAGTACGCACTAAAATTCGTAAGTTTCGGCAAAATCCAACTCAAAAAATAATAATAAAGTTTCATAAAAGGGTCATTAAGATCCTGATAAATTATTTCTGTAGCAACTAAACGGTCAGTTAAATATGTACTCGTAAAATAAAGCCTCAAAGCTTCCAATTGTTCCAGAATTCTATTAACAGCCTCATTTAAACTTAACCATCTAGTTTGTGATGGGTGTAAGATTTTGTGAATATCAGTATTTGTAAACATTTGAAATTGTTTAAAATCATGTTGCCTTTTTGAACTATTTTTAAAGTGACTATATATATTTCTCACCAAATCTTCGCATTTTTTTGTTAATTTTTTGCAGGATTCACTAGCACAGAGATGTACAGAGTGGCAAATACATTTCATAATTACAATGCCGGGATAATGTTCAATGAATCGGGAAGCGACACTGTTATGTTGGCCCATCATAACGTTCGTTCCATCCGATCCAAAACCAACTACATTTTCCGGAGGTATACCATACTCCGCAAAAGAATTTACAATAGATAAGTATAAGTGCTCCGCAGTTGCACCCTGTCTATTTTCTACATCGGAATATACTTAAACAAGTTCCCAAAACTTGCTAACAATATTACCCGTTTCTTCGTTAAAGTACCGTACACCGTACTACAATACAGCTGCATTTTTCGGAAGATATATCCGTTGACTCGTCGGTTAGTATGCTGAATTTACATGCCTTTAATGTTTTAGCTAATTCGTTTTTATGTTCCTAACCTATCACATTTTTTACAATTTGAGTGAGTTTTGTTCTCACCAAACGCAAATCTTTCGCAATTTGAGAATCGGGAAAAATATCCTTCATTAATTTAGTTAAATAATCACAACCGCCTTATGCATAGTCGCGAAGTTAATAGGGTGTTAGTACGCTATTAGTTAGTAGCTACTAAGAGCGTACTAAGATGCTTTTATCTTTTCGTATTCATAGTCGCGTATTTCATCATACTTAGTGGCTACTAACTAATAGGATCTTAGTAGAAAAAAATATGTGGCAACCGTGAAAACGGAGTTCGCAGGCATGCGCATTTTGCATGAAGGAGACATTTAAAATAGTTTACCTATTGGAATTGTAGGTTATTTTAAATAATCTTATTTGTTTTAATAAATTTTATGATTTTTTGCTTTTAAATTTGATATAAGAAAAATGTAAGTGTAATATATAATCTTACTTAAAATTTGTATTACTGAAATTATATAATTTTGAAAGTATGGAAGATCTAGTTGATATACAAGCTGAGTTGCAAGAAGTTGAGGAAGCACGGGTAGATATCATACGAAATCCCAAAGCTTATGGTGATGATATAGGTATATACATATAATACATATACATATATATTTAACTGGCTTTGTAATTACTGAATTTATTTTAGCGGAACAACATGGATTCACATGACAATATCCACAGCAATTTATTCCGACAACAATTATATATGAAGATATTCCCAATAAATAAAAAGTTAATAGTATGTTTAAATACACCGCCATTTGAAATATAGTTTGTAGCTAGCCCGTAGAGGGCCAAAAATTGGTAACATTTTTCATTTAAGAGTTACCAATCTCCTAGTATATATTATCTCTGGTAGCCTACTAACGTTAAAACGTTGTTAGTACGCATGAAACGCGACTATGAATACGGAAATTCTTAGTAGGATGTTAAAATGGTCTTAGTAGCGTGTTAGTAGCCACTAAAACGACTATGCATAAGGCTGTTAATGAAAATGATACATTATGTTCCGCAAAAAAGCCAGCAAGTTTTAGTTGTGCTCGTACAACTTTTCCCTCTGGTAACTCAGATTTCGGTCTAATAAAACCTATCAGTGATGCTTGCGATTTCTGCGATTTTACCATTTGTTCATGTTTTGCACTATTCTTATGGAGTTTCAATACCTGAACCACCGATTTTAATGAACAGGATCAAACTTTACAGTACGCTCTTATTTTAGAGTTTTTATCACCACAAACCCAGTTAAAAGTTGATTCCCATTCCTGCCGATATTTTTGTGTTCTTTTAACACATATTCTCTTTTTTGGAGGAGTTGAGGGACCCTCTTCATTATCGCTCTTATCCATTCTTGTAATATATAGGTAATTTATAAGTAATGCGAATTCTACAAGTAAAATAATACTTGTAATTATATACATATTATCAGAACAAAATTATTTAAACTTACTTGAAAATACCACCAACAACAATAAGCTACTTATTTATGATCTGATTTTAAAACTACACCAATAACGAATTAATTATCTCAATTATCTGAGCTAAACTGATACAGTCTTTCTTCTCTTTCTTTGGTAAATAATAAATCGGGACATCCCCTTATAATTCATACTAAAGTTTACAGATTTACAGTTCAATTCCACCATTAAACATTAGATGGCGCTAGAAGCGGTTTCTCAAATTATTCAAATTTCATGTTGAAGTTGTCAGTGTATTGATGTGTGACAGGTGTTATTATTATAATTAGTGAATCTATAAATTTTTGTATATTGAGAAGAAACTTGAAATTATAGTACAAAATGCGTACTATATTACCTTTGAAATTTTATAGTACATGAAGTTGTGATTATCGTACAAATACTATAATTATAGTACGGTTGGCAACGCTGAAGTGGGCTCTGAACAAAAAATCGTATATCTTTATAGCAAACGCCAATTAAGTTGGCGCGAGGAGGGGGTGCGCAGAAGCCGTGTTTAAAAACGTCCACCCCCACTACTCAAGTAATTGTCAGAATACATTTGTCATTGACGTTTGACAGAACATATTTTGTAATGTCTTTGCTAGGGATCATACACGCTTAGAGGTTAGAATTATCTGACATTTGATGTAAAACCAAATACAAATCTCCCCACTACTTCTAATCCTGCGCGAACTTACCCCTTCTCGCGCCAACTTAATTGGCGTTTGCTATACTTAATTATATCTGATTTGTAATAATTATTAAATGTCAACTGTTGTCTGTCAAAAATTAATCTATCTCAGACATGACTTCATATTTTCAAGGACTACTTTGACTTCGAATGTTTCTGAACACCCGTTATTTCTCCTGAACAGACACCGGCAACTAATAACAAAAATTTGTCCTAGTGAAATGGAAGATCATTACGTCCTTCTCTAGTAATTGGGCAGTCAATTATAGATGGCACTGTCCAACGATGACGCATTTACCCACCAAAATTTAAATTTGCTTCTCTAGTTTATTGTCGTATTTATTTTTTATGTTCATACGAAATGTATATTTTTACATTTTCAGCAATTTCTTCATGTTTAATACATAAAGAAAAAGAACTGAAAATGTATAAACATATCGTACAAACATTTGTATTCTTCTTTAGTGGTACACTTTATTATGTTCAATGAAATAATTGGAATACTTCACATAAAATTTATTTTATTATAACTACTATACAATTCTAAATAACTAAAATAATATACAATAATATAGACCTACGAAAATTAATATCTTTAATATCAATAATGGTATAAAATAGACATATTATAAAAGTATAATAAAAAAAACATATTTTCTTAATAAATAATTGATGATTTAATGTTTTTAATTTTTTTGTAGTATTTTCGTTCCGTAAATTCCTTACTAACCTTGTGCAGAACCAAGGAAGTCTGTTTGACAAACCATCTATTATTGAGCATCAAATAAAATGATAATGCTGTGTGGAAGACATCCACGAAAAATCTAATTCAATCATTAAGCCAATACCTTGTCTTTTACTGTCCATTCCCTTACCTTTGGAAGATGCTTCGCACAACGAAGCTCAGGAAACAGTAATGATTGTGCACTTGATGATATTCCTGTTGAATAAACAAAATAATTAGACAGATAAAAAAAGAGGAAGAATAATTTACCTTTAAATATATCTTTGATCATTGAAGACTCATTTAAGTTTAATTTTATATATTTTTGATGGTACAGCCTCTTTTTTGTGCATATTTATGTTAGTTTTCAAATGCGCTGCATGTTCTTTCTTTATTGCATTCACAGATGCTTTTCCTTTTTTCTTTCTTTTTACTGTTGATATGCTTGATATATTTGCTTGCTGATGGGTAATAAGACACAAACTGAATGGCAAATAGGTGTTCTACAGGTACTGTAGGTAAATTGCAATCAATTACCTATGTATTTTCTATTGCTTGCAATGGTAATCTTTGTGGAATATGTTTCTTCTTACAGTTGAGATTCAGAACATTTTGATATTGACATGATTGTTCGTGCTAAATGTAAGGATGGTACAGCTCCAGAGTAAAATGTGTAACACATATTCTTAACTTAAATTCCTAATACTTCCTATGACAAATTTTAAACCCATTACTTCCAAACCAAGTCTTGATTCAAAAACATGGACGCCTAAATATGAGTTGTTTTGTTATATATTCATTATTACTGGCTTTTAAGGATTTCGTGGAAAATAATGTAATTTTTCCACATCTATTATCTCCTTTGTCGCACATGATATATGTACAAAATTTTGAAGCCATTTTCAAGTAATTTATATGCTGAAAGGAAAAAGTACTTGTAGCATAATTAAAAGCGTCAATGAGAGTATTTAAATATTTTTTTAAGAACTTGTTAATTTTGGGCAAACAAAGCATTTTTGAGTAAAAAAATATGGCGTGGCGTATGATGAAATTTCTTGTAAATCCAACTTACTTTTTCAACAGCAAAAAAAACACTATACCTAGTCCAGATAAAAACTGATCTGGTTATTACTTGGTTGTATAACAAATATTTCAATAACTCAATTCAAATTCCGATATTGTATTATAATTCAGAACGATATGGAACATCTTGTAAGTATCTCTAAACAACGAAAATAACATAACCAATAAAATTGAAATTATAGAACATTTCAAAATTATACTCCGAACTTACACGATTGATAGCTATTAGACACGAAGTTGTACGATTACAGTGCCCTCTTTAAATGACTGCCCAACTGAACGATAAGGATGAAAAGAGTACATATTTTCAATCAAAGATAAGGATAGAAAATCGGATTAAATTTTCAATGATGTTGCCGATCTCGTTAGTCTCTGCTTCTGAATTACACCATAGAAAATTACTATCGTAATTACACTATCAAAGTTTCGACAAGTATAGCAAGCGCCAATTAAGTTGGCGCGAGGAGGTGGTGCGCAGAAGCCGTTTTTAAAAACGCCCACCCCCACTACTCAAGTAATTGTCAGAATATATTTATCATTGACATTTGACGGAACATAATGTCAGAGGTTAGAATTATCTGACATTTGATGTAAAACCACAGACTTCTATACATACTAGACACACAAGTTCCTATACCGCTTTGGTTAAGAAAGTGAAGCCTCAATGACAGTAGGTGGCCATTTGCAGTTGGGGCAAAATAGCTACTTTAAGGATAGGGATAATTTAAAAAAAATGCAATTTGAAATCATTTTTAATGAAGTAGTATTTATTATAATAGTAATAATAAAAGTACATGGGTATTGTTTATAAAATGAATCATTTCATATAATAAAATACGCAAATAAGTTTTAAACGAATGCATTAAATTTTGAATAATAAACTACATAACTAAAATTAAAGAAATAATATTCTTTATTAGGCATATCCAGTATTTTTTAACACTACAAAATATACAACACTAATTAGATTATTAAGAAAAGAAAATACCATTAGCACAAGTGTAAATACATTTAAATAATAATTTGTAAATACATTTCGACATATTTTATTGATGCGAGAATAACACTACTTTATTAAAAAAATGTCGCTTACTAACAATTTCAGAATGTTTAGACAATGAATGCATCCTTAATTTTATATAACTACTGCATATTGTAAATATCAATTGCAATTTATGACTTCCTAACATTGCCTCATTGTCACAAGACAGATTTCTGAATGTTGCATTATCTAATACAAAATAATGTTTAACTTTAAACAAAATTGTATTTTTTAAATTTTTGGATGATAAGTTGCTATCATTTATAGAAACATTTATTTGCATTTCCGTTGCCTTCACAATATTGAAAACATCTCGTGATGCTGATATCAAACCTCCTCTATTTTTATAATACACTAAATCATTATATGAGGTAGTACGGCTGTAATTATGCTCCCTTGTATTATCTGCCGAAATTAAAGCTGACATGCACGAAATACAAGTTATTCTTTTGCAAATACATTTGACAATAAATCCAGAAATATAATATAGAATATTTTCTTTAAGATCAGTGTGAGATGCATTTGTGTCTAACAATAAGTTGCCGTAGGCTTGCAGTAGATCTTGATCAACAGCACTTTCCTCAGGATTAACTTCTTCAGAAAATTTTTGCCGTCCGTAAGAAATCTCGAAAATGTTTCCAATTCTATCGGAATCTAATATTGCGCAATTAGCAGCAGATGATGCAATGCTATTTTTTAATAAAATTTGCTTAATAGCACTTTTAAATTGTACAACGTTTGGGTTGTTGTTAAATCCAAATCTCTGACGGATTTTTGAAAAAAGCAGTTCAATGTGATCCTGTGATAATTTATATGTTAATAAATATTTGTAAGTAGGATTCATACTGAATAACTGTTTTGCAAGAATAAATACAGATTTTACAGCTGTTGCTATGCCTACAATAAACGTTTTTTTTTTGCCCATGTGCAAAAACGATCCATTCATGTCTTTCAGAGTGAATAAATATTCAATTAAAGGCATTATTTCACTTTCCAAATATTGCAAATTGTCTGGGTATATAGGCTTTTTAAAACCTTTTCCATAAGGATTTCGAGAATTTAAAAAGTCGAACAGTTTGTCCACTACTCTAATAAACTGAATTGTTTCTTTGCAATCTCTAAATATTTCTATATCTCTGTTTTTTAAGAATTCCAATTCCAATGATGTAGGTATAGCAAACGCCAACTTAATTGGCGTTTGCTATACCTACATCTAGTTTGAAAACTTGTCCAAGTTTCTAGACGAAAAAAGTGTAATGTAACTCACGCTTTAAACAGCCAGGTAAGTATATGCCGTAGGTATATTTACCTGTCCCGGTCGATCACCCATGTATTTTATAGGAATGCGCTATACAGGGTGGTCCTTAATTTCTTCGAGAAATTGTAGGGTGCGATTCCTTGGGTAATCTCGAGAGAAATAGTTCCTACAAACATTTGTCCTAAAGTTTTCCGTTGTAGAGATACAGACTGATTAATTTTTCACCAAAAAAATTTTTATTTCAAAAAATTAGAAATCGATATAGGGAACTGTTGTGTTGGTTGTCATGTTTACAGCATTTATTTGTACTTACGTAACTATCATAACTATTGTCTAACAATAATTAATTTGAAAGTTCGTACCTACAAATCTTTTTTTGTAATTATGGTGAATTATACAAATGCTGAAATGGCAGATATGCATTTTGTGTACGGTCTAGCTAATGGAAATAGTTATGAAGCAAGGCGTATTTACCAACAAAAATATCCTCGACGACTTGTACCTTGTGCGGAAACCTTCAGTAATATTCACCGTCGTCTAGCAGAAACTGGTACATTTGAGAGAAACAAAAATACTCCGGGAAGACCTCAAACTAAAAGAACACCCGATTTAGAGGAAGCTGTTCTGCAGATAATCGATGAACATCCAGAAACCAGTACAAGAAAGATTGGTGTAATGGTAAACGCAAGCCATCAAACCATCTTAAGGATATTACACGATCAACAATTATATCCTTTCCATATTCAGATAGTACAGGCTCTTATTCCGCGTGACTTTCCGCAACGCTTAGTCCTTTGTGATTGGTTCCGACAAAAAATTGCCCAAAATGCACAATTTCTAACCTACATTCTATTTACTGACGAGGCGAATTTCTCCAGAAATGGTATTAGGAATTTCCACAACAACCATTTATGGTCAGATGAAAATCCGCATGCCATAAGGGAGATGCACTTTCACGAGCAATTTTCCTTAAATGTATGGGCGGTGATAATTAATAATTATTTAATTGGTCCCTTTTTCCTTCCTATACGACTTAATGGTGCATCATATCGGCTATTTCTTGAAAACGAGTTGCCTGGCCTTTTAGAAGATATTCCACTTTTGATCCGAAATGAACTTTGGTTTATGCATGACGGCGCTCCAGCACACTTTAGTTTACAAGCTAGGCAATTTTTAAATAGGACATATCAGAATAGATGGATAGGTCGAGGAGTGGAAGTTCCGAATCAGCCGTGGCCTCCAAGGTCACCTGATTTGAACCCTCTAGACTTCTTTCTGTTGAGACATTTAAAATCCCTTGTTTATACTTCGCCAATTCAAGATCTCGATGACCTAAGAAATCGCATAATTGTTGGATGCGAAACAATTCGAAACACTCCCGGACTTCTTCAGCGTGTGAGTATGCAATTGAATAGGAGGATAGAAGCCTGCATAGTAGCTGTTGGTGGTCATTTTCAACAGTATCTATAGGGTTTATTGTAACCGTTTCTTAAATTTTTGAAATAAAATTTTTTTTTTTTTTAAATTAAACAGCCTGTATCTCTACAACGGAAAACTTTAGGGCAAATGTTTATAGGAACTATTTCTCTAGAGATAACCCAAGGAATCGCACCCTAACATTTCTCGACGAACTTAAGGACCAGCCTGTATACTATACATAATTGGAAAAGACGCGGTTCGAAAGGGTTGTAGTGAGGCGAATACTAAATATATACAACCCGCAATTGTGATACTATGAATCTTGTGCATTTAATTATTATTATTGTAGCAAATTACAACACAATAATAGATTAAAAATATATGTACTGTCGTGAGCAAAAAAAAACGGAACACTGTTTCTGCGTGGGTTTAAATTGTGACTACTTAAGTGGCTATCTTTACTCATAATAGTAAGTCAGGAATTGTCAAAAATGTGTGTCTTATTGATATTTATTAAACATTTTTAAAATAAATGTTAATAAAAATTACTAAAAACGATAGAGAAAGATTATTTATTAAATTAAAATAATATTTTGTACAAAATTTGTAGAAATTTGATGCCAAGCATTATGAACAATCTCCCACAATTCTTCCTTGGTAGAAGCTTTATCTCATTAATCCCCATACATTTTCAATGGGATTTAAATAAGGACTGTAGGGCTGGATATCTCAAGTTTAAATTTCATTCTCTTGTAACCATTGTGTTACAAGATGAGACAGGAAATTGTGTTGTGCTTTTAGCTTCCTTTAATGTTTTGAAAGGGTTGTGCCTAATCTCAGTAACTAATGCTTCGTCTTCCTGCGTATTCCGAAATTTTGTTGCGTGCCGAAATCATTTTCCGATTTAAATTATCCTCTTCCCTCCATTTTTTTTTTTATATATTCTTGCGGCTGAACTTTTACCAATATTAAATTGAACCGATACACTTCTTAATTATTTCCCATTTTTCAAACTAGTAACAAGTCTAGCTTTATCAGTTTTCGAAAGATGCAGCATTTTCAATTTTGAATTATCAACTATGATATATAATTTGACGTAGAGTTTGAAAGTTAATTAAATGTTAAAATTACAACGCTAAAATACGATAACAGGAATAGTTCAATTTATAGTTTGTAGTACTAACGTTTGTTGATGAAACTATCTAATTATAATCAAATTATAAAATCCATAAATTATTAAATAAAATTTCGTGCATTTTGGCCTTATATCATCTTTTCCTTGAATAAAAAAACACCAACGTAATGACAACTAGCTAGAAAAAAACTCGCCTTAAAATATAAAAATTCGTGTGGGCACGGATATCGTGAAGCAAAGGCACTGCGCCTAAAATACGATATCATAAAAAGGCAGTTGAAAAAAAAGGAAACAAACAAAAAACTTGAAATATTCAAGACAGGCGGTGGAAGCCTCAATGAAATACAGTTGGACGACTTTGGGGAAGATTTGAGAGAGGAAATAATATTACCTATAACCGGGTTACCATCCAGGAATGATTCGGATAATTTGCTGGAGACAATAGGTTTGTGTTTAACCAATATGACACATTTGTATTCTAACCTAAATTTTAATGTCAGTTCAAAAGCATTTCGTTGATGTTCGCAAACAATCGGAATTGATTCGGCACTTTATTTGACGAATAAGCCCATAATCGCAAGTTCACCTTACTAATAAGTTATTTGTCGAATAACTACTCTTATCTCTCGAATAACCATTGGAAATACAGAATAACAAAGATATTCTACGAATACTCTTATTGCAGTGGCGGCTCGTGCTAAAAATTTTCAGGTGTTCTGCAAGTTTTACAAAAAAATTTACCTTGCACGGGCAATAAGAGGTTGTCTCCCATCGATCTTATCGTGCTTTCTTCGCCTTCCGCACTGAAGTAATGGATTTCTGGAACGATTGTCAATTGTCCAACAAAAAAATAAGAGTCTCTAATATTATTGTTTTTACGTTAAACTCGCCGCACCGTAAAAATAGTCGCGAAAATATTAAATACCGATAGGTCCAACTCGCAACGGGCCATAGGCAACAATATACGTATGGAACGTAATGCGGTGTGGCAACGTGTGTACGATGCCTATATTGAGTGACTTTCTTAAAATTTAAATTTATTTTGCAGAATTATTGATTTTTTTACTTTTATCTTTTAGAAAACGTTATTGTTTTTTTATTACTTAAAATTACTTTATATGAAAAATAATATACCATAAAAGTGTAAACAAAGACAGTATACATTGATATTCATTCAATTGTATTGTCATGAAATTGAATTTGTCAATCGTTGTTAAATTTGTTAGAATGAATAGATATTTATATTTATCGGAAAATACTAATACTTAAAGCAAACAAATAAGGTGTAGTGTTTTGTTACAGGAATGAGGAATGTATAATATCCATTTCTTCCTGCATATTGATTATGCAGCTGATGCTTTCGTAATATGCTCATATTTGTATTATTTCAACTTATACTTCGGTCGATACATACCGACTTCCTTCAAACCAGGAGGAAGCTACAGTTGTAATTAAACTATACTTCCTTTTTTTCTATTACCTACGGATATTCACAATTCCAAAATACGTTACAATGTTGCTTATTTTAGATTGTAATTAGCTGAATGCTGTCGCAAAACTGATCTCTGCATTTTTAAAAATGCCAGAATAAAATTAACCCCTGCCCTTATTATAATTTTACAAAGGAACAGACACGTACTTCAATTTCTACGAAAAACTAAGCCTACAGTTCATGTATAATACAGTGATAATGAAGACTGGAGCGTTTGTCGACCTACGAAGTTGTACTTTACTTGTTTATTGTTAATAAAAGGCTGATGGAAATATTACGTGAGATTTTGGTATCTGTATTATAATAACATCACGATAATAGTAGAAATACAAATATGAGCATATTACGAAAGCATCAGCTGCATAATCAATATGCAATGGATATTATACATTCCTCATTCCTATAACAAAACACTACACCTTATTTGTTTGCTTTAAGTATTAGTATTTTCCGATAAATATAAATATCTATTCATTCTAACAAATTTAACAACGATTGACAAATTCAATTTCATGACAATACAATTGAATGAATATTCGTTTCAATGTATACTGTCTTTGTTTACACTTTTATGGTATACTATTTTTCATATACCTAAAGTAATTTTAAGTAATAAAAAAAACAATAACGTTTTCTAAAAGATAAAAGTAAAAAAATCAATAATTCTGCAAAATAAATTTAAATTTTAAGAAAGTCACTCAATATAGGCATCGTACACACGTTGCCACACCGTTCCATACGTATATTGTTGCCTGTGGCCCGTTGCGAGTTGGACCTATCGTAGACCGAATCATATCGCCTTCCGCGCTGGAATAAATGCACTGCATTTCGCTGCATTATTGGAATTAACATTCTAATGGGGATAAAGCGTCTTGCAAGCTACAGGGATTATTGGAGTTCTTTTCCTGATCTACACGATGCTCATATTAGTAGCAAAATGACCCTAAATCGGTTTAGCTGGCTGCTTGGCAATATGCATTTAAATGACAATCAGAAGATGCCGAAGAAAACTGACCAAAACTACGACAAACTATATAAATTGCGGTCATTTCTCGACGATATCCAAAAAAATTTTCAAAATAATTTTATGCCGAGTGAATGTGTCGCTATTAACGAGTCAATGGTGAAATTTAAAGGCAGAAGCAGTATTAAACAATATATGCCTTAAAAGCCCGTCAAGCGTGGTTATAAAATACGGATGTTAGGTGACCAGTCAGATTACGCCTGGAAATTTCAGATTTATACTGGAAAAGAAAATAATAATGCAGAAAAATCACTCGGAGCCAGAGTTGTGAAACATTTGTGTAATGATTTGGAAAACAGGAACCACCGAGTATACTTTGACAATTATTTTACAAGTATCTCACTTTTGGAGGATTTACTCGAGAAAAAAATTAAACAGTAAATGTTAACCGTAAATACCTTCCAAAGTTATTATGCGATAAACAAATAAGTCGGGGACAATATGATGTCCATACAAGTAATTCAAATTTAGTGGCTATCAAATGGAAAGACAACAGACCAACCTGAAGATGTGGTACAAATCAAACGTAAAGAAAAGTCTGGTAGCATAATAGAGGTTCCATGTCCGAAATTGATATGTGATATGAATGCACGAATGCATGAATTTTGATCAAAAAAAAGGCTGTCTGTGAAATCGATAGAGTCGCAAATGGGGGCACAGGCTTTTCTGGTACTTTAGAGATGCTTGTGTAGTAAATTCCTATATTATTTACACATCTTTGGACGCACCGAAAACGTCTATGAAAGATTTCAGACGAAGTATTTCTAACGCCCTTCTTTCCAACACACCTACAAAAAAACGAAAACCAAGTGTGTATATAGAGAATCATAAACCCCATGTGTCAGCAAATATTCGCTATAAAAATCAGATCAACCTGTTATGTGAACAAGAAGACGTGCTCTTTGTAGTACCAAGACTCACCAAGTGCGGACCAAATGGCAATGCACAACTTGCAATGTGCCACTTTGTCTCAACACTAAAAATTGTTTTTCATTAAATCATACATAAAAACTTGTTAGAGTAAAATCATTTTCGGATGAGACTGACGCAGAAACACATTTTAGTAATTAGAAAGAGAGCCACCTCATAAATGAGAGAAACAGCTAGTAGTATAAATCCGTGTACTATACGAGCCACAAACGTTTATCGATTATTTGTCAGTCGGTACCAGGCATTTGATCGGTGTGTTTCGTAGTGGTGTTGTACGTACATTGAGAGTTTTCCTATTTGTAATATTATTGTTGTGTTTTATCTATTAATTAAATTTTTTTTCAAAGCTATTCAAGAGTAAGAATGCATCCTCTTGTAAGTAGAAATATACTTATCATAAAATTCCTGAAAATTTAGTTGTATTTATTTACAAAATGTCTGATATGGCAACAAACTCTGTCCTGGAGGAAGTGAGCCCTTGTTCGAAAAAGAGAAAAGTTATTCTTGAACAATCTCGTGAAATAATTTTTAATGTATATAACTATTTTAAAAAACAAGGTGACAGGTAAATATATTTACAAATTAGGTGGATACATAATATTTAACCTGGAATAATATTACTTTTTTTAAATCAAATTCAAAATTATAATTTAAGTTGTTCATCATTTATAGGTCAGCTGCTAGATACCGTTGCAGAAGCAACAGGTATTTATAGGAGCACTATCCTTGCGTAGATAATCATTAGTATTCCCTGACAATCCCAAAAAATCGTTGCCGTTATTTATCAGTAGTTATGTTAGACGCTCTGACCTTGTCCAAACCGGTTTCTCTTATGGGAGAATGCATGTATTTTAGCGACTTCCGGTCAGAGAAAATCTCTCGATCGTCTATCCTTTTCTTTCGAACTTTCGTCCTTGTTTGCGCAATGCAAATAAGATGCTAATTATGGTCGGTCCGAGATGTATTTCAATAATTTTAAATGTTAATATAGATTTTATATTTTAATGAATGTCAAGTAAAATGCATACAAGTTAAAAAGCAGTGTTTATTTGCCTCAGACGATCTTTCTTTATATGCATGTATTGTATGTCCGAATGTCAACGACTTTTTAAGTTTACATTTTTAAAAGTTAATAAAGGTGCCGACAATAATCAAACCATATTATCCATACCTCTGTATTATTCCTTATAAATTAATTTAAAATCGGACATTCCATTCAAAAGATATAACGAATTTAAAAATGTCAATCTAAAGAAAAATAATGTTATAAACGAAATATCTAAAGATCTATTAAGTAAATATATAACGGCATGTAAATGTATGCTTTCGTTTGCGGCAAGAGTTCAAAGAAGAGGATCAATATTATTTAAAAATTGATTTGAATCTCGTGTGTAAAATGCATACAAGTTAAAAAGCAGTGTTTATTTGTCTCAGACGATCTTTCTTTATATGCATGTATTGTATGTCCACGATACCGTTTACTTAATGCAATAACTAAAATATTTGTCAAGCCGCGTAAAGCGATAAAATTTAAATATGCATTTATAACACGTAAAACATTAAATTTAAATAAGCTTGATTGTCAACGACATGTACATCTTACGAGGTACGCTACAAAAGTCAGGTGAAATTAAATATACAAGGTTCGTTTAAAAATAATTCAAAAACTAACGAAAGGGTATTAATATAAATTAAAAAAACAAAATGACGCTTAGCTGAAAGGGCGTTAATAATTATTAAAAAACCAAAATGGCGCTCCACCAAATGGACTATAAATTGCAAAATCAAGATGACGCTCAGCCAAATGGGCATTAATATAAATTTAAAAATCAAGATGACGCTCAACCGTATTGTAAATAAATTTAAAAGTCAATATGGCGCTCTTCCAACGGAGCATTTATAAAAATTTGACCTGTTCATATACAGTGTTCTCCAAAAGTCATGAATACACCGCCGTTCAAAAGAAGTGTCCATTTCATCGCTCTAGACGTTTTGCATACATTTACATGCCGTTATATATTTACTTAATAGATTTTTAGATATTTCGTTTATAACATTATTTTTCTTTAGATTGACATTTTTAAATTCGTTGTATCTTTTGAATGGAATGTCCGATTTTAAATTAATTTATAAGGAATAATACAGAGGTATGGATAATATGGTTTGATTATTGTCGGCACCTTTATTAACTTTTAAAAATGTAAACTTAAAAAGTCGTTGACATTCGGACATACAATACATGCATATAAAGAAAGATCGTCTGAGGCAAATAAACACTGCTTTTTAACTTGTATGCATTTTACTTGACATTCATTAAAATATAAAATCTATATTTACATTTAAAATTATTGAAATACATCTCGGACCGACCATAATTAGCATCTTATTTGCATTGCGCAAACAAGGACGAAAGTTCGAAAGAAATGGATAGACGATCGAGAGATTTTCTCTGACCGGAAGTCGCTAAAATACATGCATTCTCCCATAAGAGAAACCGGTTTGGACAAGGTCAGAGCGTCTAACATAACTACTTTTATTCTGCGAAAGGGGTGACTTTAAACTTCTTAGAAGGGCTAGAACCCTTAATATGCCACTGCATCGATTCTTGTTTTGTCTCAGGGTCAGAATGATGGACCCAGGTTTCATCTGCGGTAACAAATCGATTGATAATTAAACCTGATTCGTCTCCACAAAGCGCCAAAAATTGTTCACACGTTTCCATCCGCACACGAATCTGGAATAGCGAAAGCATTCGCGGAACCCATCTGGCACTAACTTTTGTGATTCGAAGGTATTCGTGTAGAATTCTGAAAACCGTGCTTTCTGAAACTCTTAATGAAGCTGCTAATTATCGCTTCTTTAATCTTGCATTCTCCAGTACCGGTACCGTGTAAAACTCTCCGATAAATAATATGCACCGCTTCGCTGATCGTCGCTATGAAGATACCATGATACTAAATGATTACATTCTTTATAAACTTTTTTGGGAAGTATTTGTATATGTGTTCCTATATCCTTGCATTTGTGATGTAATGGGTATTACACTGTTGGACAAATAAACAATATTATTATTTTCATCCGAATATTTTTCTAAATAGAATATTCAAATTACCGCCTAAATTTGTGGGAAGGTATTGGTGGTGTCATCTGAACATGCCTTGCATTCACTAATTCTTTTGTTTAAGATGTTTCGTCTTTATGTGCTTTGCTAAGTTTAACTTGTAGTTTGTCTGGTATTCACACTTTGCGCATTTATAATCATTTTGTTTCAGATGTTTTGATTTTACGTGCACTTCTAAGCTTGACTTGTAGTTTGTCTGGTATTCACACTCTGCGCATTTATAATCATTTTGTTTCAGATGTTTTGATTTTACGTGCACTTCTAAGCTTGACTTGTAGTTTGTCTGGTATTCACACTCTGCGCATTTATAATCATTTTGTTTCAGATGTTTTGTTCTTACGTGCACTTTTAAGTTTGACTTGCGGTTTGCCTGGTATTCACACTCTGCGCATTTATAATAATTTTGTTTCAGATGTTTTGTTTTTACGTGCACTTTTAAGTTTGACTTGTGGTTTGTCTGGTATTCACACTCTGCGCATTTATAATCATTTTGTTTCAGATGTTTTGATTTTATGTGCATTTCTAAGCATAACTTGTAGTTTGTCTGGTATCCACACTCTGCGCATTTATAACCACTTCGTTTCAGATGTTTTGATTTTACGTGCACTTCTAAGCTTGACTTGTAGTTTGACTGATATTCACATTCTGCGCATTTATAATCGTTTTGTTTCAGATGTTTTGATTTTACGTGCACTTCTAAGTTTGACTTGTGGTTTGTCTGGTATTCACACTCTACGCATTTATAATCATTTTGTTTCAGATGTTTTGTTTTTACGTGCACTTTTAAGTTTGACTTCAAGTTTGTCTGGTATTCACACACTGCGCATTTATAATCATTTTGTTTTAGATGTTTTGTTTTTACGTGCAGTTCTAAGTTTGACTTGCTGTTTGTCTTAAATTCACACTCTGTGCATTTGTAATCATATTGTTTCAGATGTTTTGATTTTACGTGTTCTTCGAAGTTTGACTTGTAGTTTGTCTGGTATTCACACTCTGCGCATTTATAATCATTTTGTTTCAGATGTTTTGTTATTACATGCACTTCTAAGCTTGACTTCTTGCTTGCCTGGTACTCACACTCTGTGCATTTATAATCATTTTGTTTCAGATGTTTTGATTTTACGTGCCCTTCGAAGGTTGACTTGTAGTTTGTCTGATATTCACATTCTGCGCATTTATAATCGTTTTGTTTCAGATGTTTTGTTTTTACGTGCACTTCTAAGTTTGACTTCTTGTTTGCCTGGTACTCACACTCTGTGCATTTATAATCATATTGTTTCAGATGTTTTGTTTTTACGTGCACTTTTAAGTTTGACTTGAAGTGTGTCTGGTATTCACACTCTACGCATTTGTAATCATATTGTTTCAGATGTTTTGATTTTACGTGTTCTTCGAAGTTTGACTTGTAGTTTGTCTGGTATTCACACTCTGTGCATTTATAAACATTTTGTTTCAGATGTTTTTCTTTTACGTGTCTTTCCAAGACTGACTTGTAGTTTGTCATGAATTTACACTTCCTGCATTTATAATCAGTTTCCATTGTGAGATGTTTTATTTTCATATGCCTTTTTAAATAGGTCCTGTAATATGTCTTAAACTCGCAATTTGCGCATTTATATTTGCCTCTGTTCAAATGTTTTATTTTTAGAAGTGATTTTAAGTGACATTTGTCTCTTGATTTAAATTTGTATTTCGATGATTGACAAAGTTTTTTACCATCATGTGAATGTTGAGATCTTCCTTTTATATGTTTAATATTAGCTTTGAAATAGTCACATTTAGAGTATTTTTCGACGTATCTGTCTTCATTCTCGGCATGATTTTTTTTTACGTGCATCTTCAGAGATCCCCCCGTTTTGTATTTTTTGTCACAAATTCCACATTTGTACATTTTCATCACGTAATGCTTGTTAATGTGGTGTCTGAAGTCGGCGCTGTACACTGTTCTGAACTTGCAATGCGTACATTTGTACATTCCACGTTTCCATCTTTTGGGTTTGCTTCTTATAGATGATCGCCTTTCTACTTCTAGGTTGTCCTCCTCTGAGGGAAGTGCGTAGTATCTGAAAGTAAATTAATCTGAATTATAATTTAAAACCTTTGAAATACAGCAACATGTCAAATGTCAATCATTTACTATGTCCACATGCAGTCGTGACCTTGGGTGTTACCCGCCCTTATAAAACACAATTTGAGGATTGTCCTGAACCATTGTGATAACCTAATTGGGTAATGTTTTGTATTACTTGATGTAGTCAAGGTGCGGCCCCGGTCTTATTTGTATTGTATTCAAAAACATGACCTCGGTCCATCTGATTTACATACACAAGCGTTCTCAATTACAAGTTACACACTTGCACCTCTTGTTTATAGTAAAGTAAGGACATAGTCAAAAGGAGGGCACTCTAATGTATATAAGACGTTCTATCAGAGAGTCAGGGATCAGACATAGTTAGATAGACAGTACGACATAGCGAGTGCAAGATAGAACTCTCCTTTCGACTACCGTCCTATTAATAATTATGTATATACTAAATGTTAAATCTTTATAAGCGTTAATTAATTATACGATGTTAAACCAACTTTATCTGCATATTATTTAATACATCAACGCATCTGCGTACCAACCCAGCGATGTAGCCCCGCAGGACCGGGCTACATTACACCATGTCCAAGATCAAACAGAGTGGGCAATTTCTTAAATTTCTGTAACTGTGTACAAATCAATGATGTTTACAATTGTAATGGTCGTCTATTGAATTTGGTAATTTTCTCTGAAGATTTGGCATCTTCTTCGATACAGAGATGTGACGATAGTCTTGTGGAGGAGGATCGTCATCACCCTTCCATTCTAATTAATATTCCATTGAAGGATATTACTACAAACATTAGGAGACCTAATGGTGTAACATTCCAGAGATATAATTTTGTAAAGGCTGATTTTGTGCGTTTGTATGATCTTCTCGCCCATGAGACTTGGGCCTACGTTTTGGAACAGAGAGATGTTGACCTGGCATATAGCGCATTGTACGGATTCGGCATTTAAATCATCAATACATAACCCCGTTAAATATTTTCACTGCTCATTTGGATCGCGCTGTCCATTTAGGAAATATGGAGGCGTATTTCCTATACGAACTTCTCTTGGTCCAAGCTTAGAGGCATTATAATTAAAAATTAAACTTTAATAAATGTAAATTTTATAAAATTGGAGTCATGCCAACGTACCGTAAACTTGAGAAAGACTTTTTTTTATAGATTAACTACGACAATAGGTACAAATTTGCGATGAAAGAACAAGAAAATAAACGGACGCCAATGAATAGAATAAATTGGAATAAACACGAAAAATAACAGATTTTCACTAATTTTTGTATAGCGCTAACTTCACGTAGATAAATGGTAGTAATTATAGAGCTAATCTAATCTACCTTGGGAAATCAGTATTTTTCAGACAATCTTTTTGGATCGCACGATACCAAATCATTCATAGAAAAACGCAGCCAATACATACATTTGTGTGTGTTAAGCCTGTAATACACCATCATAGAAATACATGTAAAAATTGAAGCGCTTGACACAATACACGAAAAACTTAGAACTCAAGGATGACAAAGGAGAATGACATTTTGTTGTTGGTAGATAGGAAAAAATATTGGCAGTACCTGGAGTAACTTGAAACAACTTCTCCTGTGTTGTCTTTTTATATTTATTAAAGACTTATATTTAAACAAAAAGAATGTACCTGATGCAGTAGTTGCTATTAGAGATGGTTGCTCTGAACCGAACCTGTTCCTTTGAACCTAGTTCGCGTGCCGGAGCAGGTGCACCTAGTTCGCATTTTCCAAAAGAGTAGATCCGATTGAAACGATTCCGAGTCGTACAATTCTGATTCCGATCGTTCAAGTCGGAGCGTCCGAGAGTTGATCTCGCAGTTGCACCTACATATTCGCATCGTATTATGTAAAAGAGTAGGTCCGCCTGGAACGAGTACGACTAAGCGAAGCGAAATATGAGAAATAAACGACGCAACTACTCCTATATGTATAAATAAATACAACTGGCAATTGTAGTTGCTGCGATTCCGAATAATTGTATATAGCAATTGTGCAACCAAATATATTTATTTTTTAATAATTAGTATTTAGTATGATTTCTAGTCATAAGAAAAACTAAATTTTTAGCTACACAAAAAAATATATAATAAAAAGTAAAAATAATAAGAACTAATACATAAAAAATAGTTTTAATTTTTGTATTTAAATCTAAATGAAGTCATCGTTCATATTTAGGAAAACTAGTTTTTCTACTTTACTCGCACTTAACCGTGTTCTTCTTTCATTTAAAATAGGTATACCCCGCTTTAGAAAAAAGTCTCTCGCATGGAACTGAAGTAGCCATTGCACAACAAATTTCCTTTACAACGATACTTAGAATCGGGAATAAATATTCACTGTCCTTCCACCACTGAAATGGATCCTGATTTCGATCAGCCATTTCACACAACTTTTGTAACACATTCTTTGGCCACATAAATTACATTTAGCAAAGTCTTTATCAACTACAGAAAAAAAATTCCATACAATACTGGTTTGCCTATTAGAACTCATTCTTAAATATTTATAAAATTTAAATTAAATTCCACAAAACTACAACCGACGACAGTACTTATTATGCAACTAATCGAAATATATCCTATTTAGTAAAGGAAGGTAGAGAAAATACAAATAAACCAAGTGATGTGTTTATTTTAATACATCATACATTTATAGTCTTCACTTTTTTTAACAGTAACATTATGTCTCTCGACTAGACATTATATTTTTTGTATAAGAAATAGGCGATGATACTATATTTATGGTATTATTTTTGTGATTATTTTTTTGTGTATATCGTATGCACTTTAATTTAAAAAAAAATCTATAAATTGCAATCTGACACCTCATTTAAAATGTAATAAGTTAACTGCTATTTGTATATCCAAGTTGTGTGCCTAAGTAAACATAAAGATTACCCTGACTGATCGAACGCAAAATATGACTCATAATCGGTCGGTGTCGGAACTGATTTGTGCACCTAGTTTGCCGCACCTAGTTCGGAACTGGACTCCGGGTAGGTGCACCTACTCCGCTCAAGGAGTAGGTTATATCATCTCTAGTTGCTATTACTATAATAAACGCCATTACCCCAACAACGTTAAAACTCGTGACAAAAATAAAAATCAAAACCATGCGACATATGCTAATGTCATAACGCACTATGACACCTACGTCTTCAACCATTTTCAAAAACTATAATCCCTAGAATTCATTGGAAATACACGTGAAAGACCTTGAAAAATAGAACAGGATTTATTCCATCAAGTTTCTATAATGTAGAAATACGTGTAAAAATTTGACATAAAATTTACTGTAATACACGTTCAAGGGCTATTGTTCAATAAATACATGTAATTTATGATCGTGTATTACTCGGTTTAGAAACGTTTTTACTATACTAATGGTAAAAATGAAAATAAACTAGTCTTACCTGGCATTTGTCTCATAACAGTAATCCATATGGTGCTTCAAATATTCCTTCGCGTCCAAATATATTTCGCAAAATGGACACTGGACAAGCTCTGAAATTAGACACATTATTCTATGATTTGAAACGAACAGTCACCTGATATTAGCTGCTTTAGTAAACGGAATGTATACCGTTTGCTAAACTTTCAACAAAAATTATGGGACGATTCTTTGCACTATTTAAGATTCTCTTGTCATTAGATAATTTTCGAAAAAATGTTTTTTTTCAAAAATACAGGGCGATAAAAGTTTGGTTATTTATAATTTTATTAATGTACCTTTAAAATTATGGTGTACTGCTATGGACCTTTCAATGAAGAAGAAATGTCCAGAAATAAGTTTTCAACATTTTCACAATATTCCGATGAGACCGAAACGATATTATTTACAGAGACAGCAGGGTAGTGCAGATATCGAAAATACCATTAACTTAAACGTAGATTTCGTACTTTGTTGATAACGTTTCAAAACGTTACAAATGAAACAGACATGCAATATACATATCTGTAACTGTACACATGGACAATACACGTATTTTCAGCATTTACTTCTGCTTAAGACACGTGTTTCTGCCATTTACTATTAGGCGTCATCAGTTAAGCTAGTGAAGTAATTAAAGCTTAAATCGCCTATAAGGTATAGCAAATATGTACAGTTACAGATATGTATATTGCATGTCTGTTTCATTTGTAACAAACGCGTAATACGTGCTTAACGTATTGATATACTTTAAACCCTTTTTGTATATTTACTGCCATCTGGCATCGTGTTAATGGACTTACACCTATATACGTATTTTCTTCCCTTCTGTACCGGCATAGCCGGTCAAGGGAAGGGTTGCCATTTTCGGCATAGTCTCTTTCGTCCGTCAGATGTCACTATATTATATGGTGCTACCTGATAGGACAAAATTTGCTATACCTTATAGGCGATTTAAGCTTTAATTACTTCACTAGCTTAAATGATGACGCCTAATAGTAAATGGCAGAAACACGTGTCTTAAGCAGAAGTAAATGCTGAAAATACGAGGTGTATTGTCCATGTGTACAGTTACAGGTATATGTATATTGCATGTCTGTTTCATTTGTAACAAATGCGTAATACGTGCTTAACGTATTGATATACTTTAAACAGTGTTGCCACCCCTATTACTATAGTAACAGATTCATTACTTTGAGGAGCATTTTATTACCCTATTACCTTGATAGCCAAATCTATTACTATTTGTATTTTCTATTTATTAGTATGAATGAAGTAACTTAATTTTTAATGTTTGTTTAATAAAGATGGCGGGAAAAGAAAATTAATATAGGTAATTTATTTTTTGATGATGGTACTCTCATGTTTTCATGGATATATTTGATTGGCAGCTTCGGCCATTTAAAAGTTGAATAGCCAATGCAAATAGCTTTGAAATTTTGTGCGCAGTCGCAGTGATATGTGGTGCGATTTTTTATTTTTAGAGAACAGTTAACGTGAGTTAACGAGTTAGGGTTAACATCACCGTAATAAGCAATCCTATCGGTGATATTTGCTGTAAATTAAGATATATAATGGAAACGCAAGTAGAAAAAATTGTTTTTATTCGATTGTACATTTGTTTAGCTATAACGAAATTTTATGTTTATAGATATTTACCTACAGAAATAGAGGATATATCTCAAAATGCAACAAATATTTCCGCGGAGCAGTCCACGTCCACTTCGAAAAAAAAGAAAACGTATGCACAGAAATACAACGTGGCTTGGGAGAAACGCTTTAAATGGCTTTCAAACAACAATAATGAAGCTCATTGTGTAACATGTAATTTTAATATGAAAGGAGGAATAACTCATTTACAAAGGCATGAAATGTCTGAAAGTATAAATCTATATATATATATATATATATATATATATATATATATATATAGCTGTATTAATTTATAATTGTAAATATGACTAAAATTTTAGGACATAAAAGAAAATTTAATAGTTTAAAACAAACTGTTCAGATAAGCCCATATTTAAAGAATGATAAGGACCAAATATTAAACGAAAAAGTTAAAGTTTGTGAAATTAAATTAGTGGCATTTTTAGTAGAGCATAATATGCCAATCTCAACAATGGACCATTTAACACTGTTATTGAAAAATACAATTGACGATAGTGAAATAATAAAAAATATTAACTGCGGTAGAAGTAAGGCATCGGGTATAATTTTTAATGTGCTTCATGCTGAAAGTTTTGATAATATTATAAGCGATTTGAAAAAATATAAATTTTCCATAATAATTGATGAAACTACCGATGTTTCTGTAGTAAAATCCCTTGCTGTTGTTGTTCGATACACAAAAAATGATTTTATAGTACAAGATAAATTTTTATCTTTGACTGAGGTAAAGTCTGGTACTGCAGAAGATTTATATTTAGCAATTAAAACCATATTAGACATAAATGGAATACCCTACGAAAATCTAATTGGATTTGGTGCAGATACTGCATCTGTAATGATGGGCCAATATAATAGAGTTCAGTCTAAATTAAAACTTTTAAATCCCAATCTTTTTGTAATTGGATGTACCTCACATAGCTTCAATCTATGTTCTTCTAAGGCTTGCATGAAGTTGCCAAGATCTGTTGAAGAATTTGTTCGAGATATAAGTAATTATTTTAGTAATAGTTCAAAGAGAATAAATGAGTTTCAAGATTTCCAAGTTTTTACCCACACTATACGGCATCGAATGTTAAAACTGAGCTGTACAAGATGGTTATCACTACAAGTAAGTATTTATTTTAAAAATTTGTTTCTTCTAATTTTTTTTTTTTTAGAATGTTATTGATCGCATATTAGAACAGTGGTCTGCTTTGCAATTATATTTTACTTCTGAGGCTGCAGAAGCAAACTCTTTCCAAAAAGCAAAACAAATTGTTGTTGCATTTAATAATCCTGTTTTTCATTTGTATTTATTATCCCTTTCGTACATTTTAAAAATTATAAATGATTTAAATGTCGAGTTTCAAAGCCAGGAGCCCAAGATATATTTGTTACCACAAAGAATGAGAGAGCTTTACTTGTTAATACTTCAATCTCTTATTAAAAAAAGTGCATTAAATATTGAATGTCTAGGGTCCATTGACATTGATAATCCAGAATTGTATTTAAATTTAGAGAATATCTATGTCGGTGCAAAAGCTCAAGTCAAATTAAAAAAATTAAGTATAGATTTTCAAGAAATATATAATTTTAAAACAAAAATTTTAGAATTTTATGTAACTCTATGCAATGAAATAAAATCGCGGTTTTTATTTGAGTCAGAAGTTTATACCTTTTTATCACATTTTAGTCCACATATTGCAATATCTGGTGACGTTGTTTCAATTTGCGATATAGAGACGTACTTTCCTAATTTTACTAATGATGTAGATTTGGATGAGTTAGATAAAGAATGGAGGACACTACCATATATAAATGAAATCAAAAATATAACTCCCGAATTTTGGAAAAACGTTGGTAATTTAAAAAATATGTGCAATGAATATATGTTTTCTAATTTAACGAAAATCATTAATCGTATAATTACTCTACCACATTCGTCTGTCGCCGCAGAAAGAGTGTTTTCTCAATTGACGTTAATCAAAACGAAAACCCGTAATAAATTATATATTTCAACATGTAACGCGTTATTAAGCGCAAAAGAACTGCTTAAGTGCTTTGAATGCTATAAATGGAACCCTACCAAATCTATTCTACGGAGGAAATGGAAAGTAAAAATGGAAGAAAATGTAGAAAATATAATTGATGATATTATTATTAATAATTATTAATATTATAATATAGATATACGTATACTGTTGTAAGTTGTAAGTAATAAATATATTAATATATTCGTTTACCACAAATATAACTTGACCTATTATAATTGCTATTACTTCACTTCTGAGATCTATTACCCTAAAACATATAATTCTATTACCGCACAAGGAATTGAGGTGGCAACACTGACTTTAAACCTTTTTGTTTGTTTCAAAACGTGTCAAAATTAATTGCATCTCGTATTTTCATTTGAAAATTGAACTAGAGATGGGCGAAATCGTTCCATTCTGCAGATGGAACGAGTCCAGAGGATTCGTTCCTTGGAACGATTAGATTATAACAACCTCGATGTTAAATGCCGATCGGAGTTGTAAAGTCCGACAAAGTGACACATTCATTTCGATCTAGCTTTATTGTATCGGAGTGATTGCCTGTTTGTTTTATTTATTTATTTAAGAGCTGCATGAGTATATATATATGTATAATATTTATGTAGGAAAAGAATGTATAAGTACTAATTTTATATTTTATATTTACTTGTACACTGACATGTTTTCATGTGAGTCTTACAATAAATACAAAACAATAAATATAATACAAAGGTATTTTTAATAATATAAAATATTAATAAAAACCTGGTGTGAAGAACACAAATACAGGTTCACTATTAATATTTTTGTGAACGTGTCCGAAAATATCTCTCCCCAGAGACGTAGATACGTATTTTACCTTTCTACAGGCTCATCGGTACGCCCCTGCTGGAGAAAGAATATTTCCAGACACATTCACAAAAAAGAACCACATCACCACATCACTGAAATTATGCAGACCGGGCATAGAAGTAAATTCAGCCTGCCTGCTGTCAGACAACCGAAGTACCTCGCCCCGTCCACATAACCACTGTGAAGTAACGACGCCTTTCCAAAGGTGGCACAGTCATCCCTCTAACCGCTAACTACCGCATTTGTAATGTATCAGAATAATTGAAACATACATGAGTAGGTAAACCCCACCAGTTTTGTATAATACAAAGGTATTTTTAATAATATAAAATATTAATAGTGAACCTGTATTTGTGTTCTTCACACCAGGTTTTTAATAATATTTTATATTATTAAAAATACCTTTGTATTATACAAAACTGGTGGGGTTTACCTACTCATGTATGTTTCAATTATTCTAATAAATATAAACTTATACTACTGGTGTACAAAAATTACATTAATACAAGTTATCATTATAATTTAAAAATATTATTTTTTCATGAATTTATATAAACATTTTTGCTGTCTTCCCACCATTTAAGAGGATTTTGATTCCTAGTTAATAAGGATTCTTGAACGTATTTATCAATTACACTAATTGCTTCTGCAGTAGGGTTTAATGATGTTTTTATTTCCGAAATCTCATTATCAAAGTTACTCCATATGTTATCGTCTGATGTATCTACACTTTTTCTATTGCAATAGGCTCACTGCTGTTTGCATTTTTCTTTTCAAGTAAAGCAGCTCTTGTACGGCCAATACGAATGCATATATATATGTATATACAACGTGTCCACGAAAGTATGCAACAAAGGGAAAACTTTTTTATTGTCTATTTCTCAGGAAATTTTATTCTTTATAAAAGTTTTTGCTTTACTTGAAACCCATTTATCCGTTAAAACAAATAAAATATCGCTTTAAATAATGAAAATATTCTTTAATAACTTGAAAATACAAAGAATGTTATTTTTATGTTTTAAACAAACATCACTCGGTATGATGCCCCTCTCGCTCAATACATAAATTTGTACGTCTACTTAAGTCGCTGACGGCATTTTGCAGGAAATTGGGATTATTATTTAAATGCATTACCGCTTCCTTAATCCTGTTCTGCATATCTTCTTGGTTATCAAATGGCCTTTCTGAATACACCCGATTTTTCAACCAACCCCATAAAAAATAATCCAAAGGATTTAAATCCGGTGAGCGTGGAGGCCATGGAAATGTTGAATATCTTTCTATCCATTTTTCTTGAAATTCTTGGTTTAAATACTGCACGACTCGACGAGAACTATGTGCAGGTGCACCATCTTGCATAAACCACAAAGAACCTCTTGTTTGAAAAGGTAAGTTGTCAAATTCATCTTCTAATTCAGTAGTCAGAAATGCTAAATACCTTTCAGCATTTAGATTTTGTTGAAAAAAATACGGCCCGACCACTCTTCTCTCCAAAATTTCGCACCAAACATTTATCTTTCGTGAATATTGGTTTTTACACTCCATTTGGAAATGTGGATTCTCTTGAGATCACCAACAACAGTTTTGCGAACAAACTACACCATTTGTGGTGAATGTCGCTTCAACGGTAAATAATAATTTTCTGGGAAATGTTAGATCTGTTTCTATTTCACCTCGTATCATGAAGGAAAACTCTAAACGCTGCTCATAATCTCGTTCTTGCAACGTTTGGACATATCTTGGTTTAAACGGAGTAAACTTGTATGTTTTCAATATTTGATGTACTGATGATTTACGTAATCCTAAATTAGTTGCACATTTTCTCACAGATAATTTAGGATTCTCAATTACACTTTGTAAAACATTTAAAGAATTATCTAAATTTCTTGCTGGTCTATCACGTTCCTTTTTAAAATTAAATTCCAAAGAGCCTGTTTGTTTAAATTGTCGCAAAATTCGGGATACCGTGGACCAACTAACGTTTTTATTGGGATACCTTTCGTTAAAAGTCGCAGCTACGTCTCTACATGTCTTATAATTATCGCCACATATAAGCATTAACTCTGCTCTTTCTTGCAAAGTTAAACGTTCTGCCCTAGTAATGTATTTTGTAGGATGTCAAAGTTACTGTCAAATACCATGCATACATGATTAAAAGTAAAAAGTAATGACTGCACACACGATATTAAGTAGGTACGGAAGTTTTGAACAATTAATAAAATAATTGTATTTTTACTATCTAATATGATAACTCATTTATTTTAACGGGTAAATAGGTTTTAGGCAAAGCAAAACCTTTTATAAAGAATAAAATTTCCTGAGATATAGACAATAAAAAAGTTTTGCCTTTGTTGCATACTTTCCTGGACACGTTGTATAATTATATAACATTTGATAAATTATTGGAGTTTTTCGGCTTTTTTTTTTATATGAAATATTTACAAATATCAAATTAGAATGTATGTAATTGCAGAGTAAGTGGGGATGTAAACATTGCTGTCTACAAATTACAAAGCAAATCATACGAAATTTTTAATTGAAAAATATGGTCTACGTTGGGACACGAACCCAAGTCTACAGCTTGCCGGGCTGTATATTCAATTAAAAATTTTTCAATTAAAAATTTCGTATGATTTGCTTTGTAATTTGTAGACAGCAACGTTTACATTCCCACTTACTCTGCAATTACATACATTCTAATGTGGTATTTGTAAATATTTCATATAAAAAAAAAAAAGCCGAAAAACTCCAATAATTTATCAAATGTTATATTTAATAAACGGCTAAGAAATTATCTAAACACTTATATAATTATATATGTATATATATATATATATATATATATATATATATGTATATATATATATATATATATATATGTATATATATATATATATATGTATATATATATATATATATATATATATACAGTATGACTGAAGTTTCCTTTTGTTAACTTAAATAACATAAAACAAACTTAAAAACAATAACATTTTTTAATTTAAAAATTTTAAATAAAAATATAAATTAATCATAGTAACAAAAACGATATTTTTAGAATAGTTAATACGTACTTTACATGTCTACAACAGGTGTTTCCCCCACCGACTCGCACACACAATTCCGCGCGTCGAATGAGTGATTCGTAGACACGCTGAAGGACATTTTGTTCCCGTATGAAAGTACTTGCTTCATTCACACGATTTTGCAATTCATCGATGGTATTTATTTCATTCACATACACCAGTTATTTTAAATAGCCCCAGAAGAAAAAGTCCAGCGGTTTTAAGTCAGGAGAACGCGGTGGCAATGCGACAGTACCCCCGCGTCCGATCCAATGATCTTGATACACAGTATTTAAATGTCTACGAACAGTGTGTGTAAAATGTGCCGGAGCACCATCATGTTGAAACCACATCTGATATCAAATATTAAGAGGGACATCTTCTAACAGCGGTTGTAAATTATGTTGTAAGAATTCTAAATAAGTTTGGCCATTAACACGAGCAGGGAGAATAAACGGGCCGACGATAAAGTTATCTATTATTCCCGCCCATAAATTTAACGAAAATCGCTATTGATGATGCACACGAAGGACCGCTCGAGGATTGTCTATTGCCCACTGATGCAGATTATGCAGATAAGTCCCTTCACGTGTAAAAGTAGCTTCGTCTGTAAAGAGAATATTAAATACAAAATGATCGTCCTCGCGATTTCTTTGAAGCAACCATTCACAAAATTGTACCCGAGCCGGATAATCACGAGGGTTTAATGTTTGCACTCGTCGGTAGTGAAAAGGATATAGTTGAGCTTCTCTTAAGGTTCGCCAAACAACAAACTGTGATACGTTAAACCGATGAGCAAGGTGTCGTGTGCTTAACGTTGGATCATTTTCTATTGCCTCCAAAATCTCTTCTTCAGCAGCTAAAACGTTTTCAGCACATTCTGGACCAGTATCTCGACGTCGAGGTTGTAATTCTCCGGCATCGCGGGCTCGCTGAACAACTGCTATAAACGTAGGTGCAGACGGTAAATGTCTATTCGGAAATAATTCGGAATATCTACGACGCGCTGCATGACTATTCTGTTGACATTCACCGTAAATCAAAATAATATCTACTAACTCACTATTGATAAAGTGGTATGCCATTTTATGTTCATACAAAAATATTTTTCAACTAGCAATAAAGTAAAACTAACGTCTTATTACTACTAAAAATACCGTTGAACTAATATTTTTTTTTGCGAAACATTGTACGCATTGTTTTGGTTGACGTCACTAAGTTTACAAATAAACCGGGCACTTCATTCTAACACATGTTCCAAGTAAACTGTCTCACATTTTAAACTTGACCCTGACACAGCTCGATATCGTTACGGCCACTCGTCGGTTACTGACCTATTATCTATGAAATTGGTACAGTGAAACTTGAAAACATTGGCGTTATTAGACAACTTTTATTAGAAAAAAATTTTACTATTTTATTTGTTGAATTTTTTGGAATATATCCCAAAAAAAACAAAATGAAACTTCAGTCATACTGTATATATATATATATTATGGTTCAAACTGCACTCACATATCTGCATCTGAAACGGAAAAACAGATAGAACAATGCATATAACACAATTTCAAAAAGGGTGAAATTGGCGAATTAAGTTTGTAAAATTAGTATCAACATGTATATAAATTAATACAACGAGAACAGTAATTCAAATTAACCTATTTTCATTTTAATAACTTACTTTTATATTTCTATTTTAAATTTCTTAATTCAAATAATTCGCGCGATACTACCGGTATCTAATTTATCCACATTGAAATATTGTATTGATACTGATTAGACACGCCCTCTTTTTAAATTTAACATGAACTCGTAAGAATGCAACTTAGAACACATAATAATGACATAACCTACATTCAAAAGTAAACAAAGTGTATTTGAAAATTATTTAAAAAATTTTATAATTTGATTAGAAATGTAATATCAATTTAATTCAAAACACCAGCGATGTTATGATAATAAAGTTTCGAGGTTATTTGTTAATATAAAAATAGGCTATGAGAAATAAATGAACGTAGAGAAGTCGAAAAATAATTTTACAATATATGGCAGCGTTTTTGTAATTATCCAAGTTAAAAATTAAATTACCATAATCAAACTTAACAGATCTCGTCGAAAATATATATAATTGAAACGCAGAAAATTGGCCAACCTTTTTAAGTAAAAACCAGCCTCACATCATCGAAGATACGCCGAATATTGACGATAGCATCATTACAAGTATCCAAACTGCAACGCGTGGGCCATTTGGACGATCGAACGACTGCAAACCTATATCAAGAATCCTAACGCCGTACTTGGTGCTGCACAACTACAACGCTTCCAGCTTGATCCTACACGTAAAATCTTGGAACACAGGTTCTTGAATGACCAATTTATTCTTTCATTGCCTATAAAATTTATATATCAATAAACAAGATCATAATAACCTATATAAACATTAATAAAACTTCTATATTTATTATCTATGCATCGTTTACCCTAGCTTAATAACTACAAGCATAAGTTATCATCTATATAACACCGTAGTACTTACCAAATTAGTAGAAATAACACAACATATTCTTTAACTTAGTTTTCTTTGTTCACCAACACTATATTTAGTACTATTATATTTACACATGTTTAGATCGCAATTCTCTTTATAGACACATGTCTATATTATGATAATTGTTACAGTTTTCTAATTTTTATTTCAATATATTTTATTTTTATAACTTTAAACTGTTTTTATTTGTTAGCATTTAGTTGTTGAGTTAAACATATTACATAGACACCTAACTACAATTAGGGAGGTAATTCACAGACCGACTTTGAACCTTGAGGAATTTTATATCAAATCTATTTAATAATCATGCTTTCCGACTGCTGTTAGTGCATTTGTATGTACACAGAGGACGTAGTTATATTTGTGATTAATTTAATCACTGGCGCCCATTATTTGAAAATTCAACATTACATATCATTCATTATTATATAATTCAATATAACGACTCATAAGCATTATATCAATATATATCAATATATATATATATATATATATAAATATATATATATATATATAAGGTAAACTTAATAAGTCGGCGATTAAAGGTCTGGTTCATTACTTCAAAGTATATATATTTAAAGCAACCCTACATGTTTCGGCAATGACGCCTTTGTCCAGGGAATAAAAAATATAAAAGACAGAATATAAATGTCAGATAATTGAGTTGCTATGGTTTAAATTATTCAAAGATACATTCCAATAATAATAATAAGTCATGCCTTAGTATTCCAAAAAATAGATAGCAAGGTGTGAACATATGTGTTGTTCGCTGCCAGCAGCTTGTGTCTCTTTCTGGGTATGAACCTGTGTGTTGGTTGCTGCTGGCAGCTTGCGTCTCTCTCTGGGTGTGATTTTGTATTTGTGTGACCGCGTAAGTGTAGGGTTTTGTATGTTAGTGCGCTCGTGCGTGTGTTTAGTGACCGGTCGCGTAAATTTAGAGAGATCGGATAACCAGCCGTTGCGTAGGGCCGCCAACCCTTTCCCGGCAACTTCTTTACTTTTCCGAGCAGTACTTCGACGGCCCTACGCAACGGCTGGTTATCCGATCTCTCTAAATTTACGCGACCGGTCACTAAACACACGCACGAGCGCACCAACATACAAAACCCTACACTTACGCGGTCACACAAATACAAAATCACACACCCAGAGAGAGACGCAAGCTGCCAGCAGCAACAAACACACTGGTTCATACCCAGAAAGAGACACAAGCTGCTGGCAGCGAACAACACATATGTTCACACCTTGCTATCTATTTTTTGGAATACTAAGGCATGACTTATTATTATTATTGGAATGTATCTTTGAATAATTTAAACCATAGCAACTCAATTATTTGACATTTATATTCTGTCTTTTATATTTTTTATTCCCTTGACAAAGGCGTCATTGCCGAAACATGTAAGGTTGTTTTAAATATATATACTTTGAAGTAATGAACCAGACCTTTAATCGCCGACTTATTAAGTTTACCTTATCATACCAAGGTCACGAAAATATTATATTTGTATATATATATATATATATATATATATATATATATATATATATATATATATATAATGAACTTCATGTGTATGAGAATTAATAATTATTAAATCTCATTTTACATGCGATTGTCGCTATAATTTGTTACATTTAATTCTACAATTCGGCAAATCACTTTTGCCCTAGATTGTAGACGCAACAAGCCGCGAGGCCAACTGTACAAGTTGTCAGTACAAATGAAAAATTTTTGTGAAAAACTTATCTGCGCGGAATGTGCATATATCGATATTTCACTGTTTTTTACAGATCATCAGTGCACCTTACCGAAGACAGACATGATATTCACTTCTATACTACGTGTATATATACGAACTGTAATGAACTTCATGTGTATGAGAATTAATAATTATTAAATCTCATTTTACATGCGATTGTCGCTATAATTTGTTACATTTAATTCTACAATTCGGCAAATCACTTTTGCCCTAGATTGTAGACGCAACAAGCCGCGAGACCAACTGTACAAGTTGTCAGTACAAATGAAAAATTTTGTGAAAAACTTATCTGCGCGGAATGTGCATATATCGATATTTCACTGTTTTGTACAGATCATCAGTGCACCTTACCGAAGACAGACATGATATTCACTTCTATACTACGTGTATATATACGAACTGTAATGAACTTCATGTGTATGAGAATTAATAAGTAGTAAGGTGCACTGATGATCTGTAAAAAACAGTGAAATATCGATATATGCACATTCCGTGCAGATAAGTTTTTCACAAAATTTTTCATTTGTACTGACAACTTGTACAGTTGGTCTCGCGGCTTGTTGCGTCTACAATCTAGGGCAAAAGTGATTTGCCGAATTGTAGAATTAAATGTAACAAATTATAGCGACAATCGCATGTAAAATGAGATTTAATAATTATTAATTCTCATACACATGAAGTTCATTACAGTTCGTATATATACACGTAGTATAGAAGTGAATATCATGTCTGTCTTCGGTAAGGTGCACTGATGATTTGTAAAAAACAGTGAAATATCGATATATGCACATTCCGCGCAGATAAGTTTTTCACAAAATTTTTCATATATATATATATATATTATTGAAACAAGTGATAATTGATGGAGTAGATAAGAGCCAAAAGTTAAAATAAACATAAATAGAGAGCTTCTCTGTATTAATGATTTGTTGACATTATGAAAAAATACATGGACAATATATACATTTATAATTTATATCTTAGTAAGCAAGTATGTGAAACGACCGACAAATGCTTGACGATGTGCCATTCTATCGTGGTTATAGATTGAATGATCTCGATGGAACGAAATATAAAGGAATACAGTTACAATTTCAGCTTCGTTCCACGGATGAATTCGTTCCTTTGGAACGAATCCGTCCGGATCGACACATCACTAAATTGAACTTCTATTTGTGAAGCTCTCAAATATGAATCACTACACGAACGCCGAGATGAACTGATACGCATTTCATGTATGGACTTGTCCATGGAAACTCGTCAGAGTAAAGTGAAAATTACAAAAACTATTGATTTTTAATACTAAAATTATTCATCTTACCTTCAACAGAAAACATTTCTTTAATTTCACTATGATATACAGCTTTGTGTTCAGCTAAATATTCTTTCAAACTGAATCCCAAGCAACAAAAAGTGCAAGCAAATACATTTTCAACATCCTCATTTGCAATGGGAAGAAAATCCATTTTCACATTTTTAATCAGATTATCTATGTATTCTTCACCAAAATACACCAATAGCTCTTCACCCTCCTGGATTCTACGAGTGCTATAATAATATAGCTTGCCTCGATTTTGAATTGGGAATAAATTTTGTTCATAAATATTTCTGGCAGGGTTGATATACTGCATCCAATTCAGATGCTCCGATTGATCATTGCTAACCTCAAACCTTCCTCCTTTTATCTTCAAAGACAGTCTTGTACAATTAAGTCCAGTGAAAGGACCAAATTTTATATTCTCAGGTACAACATTTAAAGAAAAAATTCCCAAATGTCCAAGTGACTCTCTAGTTTCTAGCATACATTTTGGTAATTCTCTTACTCTCTTGTATGTATTATGAGAAGGTCTTTTGTTCAAAATATGCACGAGCATTCTACATTTGGTACAATAATCCTGATAGACTTCGTGGCAATGGTTGCAAACTGTTAAACAAATTCATTCATTCAATTCAATAAACAATGATAGAATTAGAAATGGAAGTGTTTTAAATGTTGGAATAAGTTTCTGATTAATCTATTATATAAGTGAAGGTATTGGATTACTAAAATACACAAATATTCATGGTAAACTAAAATATCTTCAATTTTGTTCATAATATAAAAAATTGAATAATAATCTTAGGTATATAGTTGTATATTTTATTATAAATCAATTATTTTTATCACAATAATGGATTAGGATATTTGTTATAAATAAACTACTTAATTTAAAATATCTGCAATTACAAATAAAAAATTTCGGGTCTACATTAGAACGAACAAGTTCTATGGATGTGGTGTGTGTACTGTTATGATAAGAACACAAATGTACTTACATGACAATCCATTACAGGATTCAATTCGGATATCAACAGAAGAAATTTCATCTATTTTAGTATTGTTGCTTACTGTATCATTTACTTCAGATGATACTAGTAAGTCTGTTTTGATGTTGTTTAGCATTTCATATTTTCCTATTTCGTCATACTTCAAGTACTCATCTAATTCAGTATTGCATATATTAATGGTAGTTTCAGAGACGCATACTTTATTATCTTTATAATATTCATTCTGGAGTTCTTCTTTTAGATCACTTGAATTTTTCAAAGTTGTTGCATTATTCTCATCAAATTTAATAATTTCTTGAAGCATTTTTAGCTCTGAAGTAAAATTGGAATATGTATACCACTTGCAAAGTTGAGTTATTATTTGGAGTAGTCAGCAAAACTTTGATAACTCAATAACAAAACAGGTATAGCAAACGCCAAATAAGTTGGCGCGAGGAGGGGTAAATTCTAGGGATGAGCGATATTTCGCTACCGGTGATTTAATAGCCGTTATTGTAAAATCGCTGATAGCAACAGTTGACTAAAATCGCAAATAACGGCGATTAACAGAAACAGCGATTTTTTAGAATATGCGAAATGGCGTTTTCCATCGCGTTCAGTAAAATAGAGCGAAATAGCGAAATGCAACGTATTTTATTTCAAGCGTTCTCGACGCTATTTGCACGCCCCTCACCTAATGAAGCAGAATTACATCAAGAATCCAATGCAAAGAAAGGTATAGTAGAAATCCTTTTTGCATTGTGGAATTTGGTGCAATTTTAAAAAGTACTTTTGCCCAACTAGGGGATTCACTTATTATACCCATATATAAAAGCGCTGCAGGCAATATTTTTGCTATTTTCAATCATGATTCAAGTGATAGTTTCGGTGCCAATTTTAAAAAAATGTCGCAATTAAAAAAGCGGAAAACAAGTGAAATGTGGCAGTTTTTCGAGCCTATTGATGAAATTTATGCAAAGTGCAATATTTGTAAAGCAAAAATTTCATACAGAACGTCAATTTCAAATTTAAAGTCGCATATGCGAAATAAACATTCAACAGTATCTCTTCCAACAAGTGCAACAAAACTGGTAAGTTTTATGAAATAAATAATTTCCAATAAGTTTAAAGTTTTTTTTTTTTATTGTGCTTATTTGTTTTGTCAGCAAAGTGTGTAATGTGTATTTGCACTATTTGCATATATTTAATTTTTATTTTTGTCATTTACAGCCTGCAAGCGAACGAAAAATTTCAACAGAAATTGAAGTCGGAGAGAGTTCGCAAGCGCACGAAGATGCTAATCAACAAGACGATGCTATTCCGGGTACTTCCCAAAGTCCTCAGATGTCCCAGCAGCCATCCACATCTCGAAGGGTTGGTGAAAGTCATCAACAAAAAATTACAGGTTTTCTCCCAAAAAAAATTACGCAAAAAGCAAAGCAGGGTATTGATAATAAATTAAATTTACTGTTTATTTTGGATTTTCAACCCTTTCGAATAGTAGAAGATACCGGCTTTAAACAATTTGTTTCTGCTTTAAATCCTTCATACGAGTTACCCAGTAGGCACACTGTGTCTAAAACTGCTATTCCCGCGATGTATGAAGAATGTCTTAATAAAATGAAAGAAATTGTTGAAACAGGTAGAAAGTTTTGTATTACGACAGACTGTTGGACATCGGTCAACACGATTAGTTATATTGGTGTTACGGCACATTTTTTAAATAATAACTTTGAGTTATATTCTATTTTATTGGAGTGTTCTGCAATAAATGTCTCCCATACCTCAGAAAATTTAGCGAAAGAACTGCGTAGAATTGCAGAGGATTGGGGAATAGAAAAAAAGATCTTGCTCACTGTATCTGATAATGCATATAACATTCAAAATGCCATCTCCACACAATTAAATTGGAAACATTTCGGCTGTTTTGCTCATACCATAAATTTAATTGTTAAAGACAGTTTAAAAAATAATAATGTGCAGGAGTTAATCGGTAAAATCAAAGTTATTGTCACCCATTTTCGCAGAAGTTATACTGCTAATGAAAAATTGATAACATTTCAACGTCAAAACAATTTAAATGGAACACCTTTAAAATTAATTAACGATGTCCCAACTCGTTGGAACTCAACTTACTATATGCTGCAGATTTACAAAATTAGAAACTGCGGTTAAGAGTTCAATTGCTTTAATTGATAAGGATCTCCCTATTTTAAGTTCATCCGAATGGCAATTAGCTAAAGACTTATGTAGTATATTAAAACCGTTTGAAAACGCTACAAAAACCATCAGCGGTGAATTCTATTGCACAGCATCTTTAGTTATTCCAATTACTAATGGTCTAGTTGATGTTTACACTAATTTACTGCAAAAAGATTTCCTACCGCTTATAAAAGAAATTACTGCAGCTTGTCGCAACGGTATAAATGAGCGCTTGGGAAATGTAGAAAGAAGTAATACGTTAAGCGTATCGACATTTTTAGATCCAAGATTTAAAAATTTGGCGTTTTCTAATCCCTCTTTTGCCGACAATGCGAGAAAAAATGTCCAAGAAGCACTTGGACAAAAACTTTCGCCACAGTTTCATTAGGTTAATGTTGATAGAGCAGATGATAATGCTAAGGATGATGAATGTTCAATATGGGGTTCCTTTGATCGAAGTGTTGCAGTTGCTCGACCTCGTGGAACCGTCACAAGCCGCGCAATTATTGAAATTCAAAGATACATGGAGGAAGATATTATTCCACGAAGTTCTGATCCTCTAAAGTGGTGGCAGGAACATAAATTTAATTTTTCTAATCTATCTACAATTGCCCAAGAAAAACTATGTGCTCTAGCTTCTTCAGTTCCTTGTGAAAGGTTGTTTTCTAAAGCTGGTCAGGTCCTGAATGAACGTAGAACACGATTAAGTGACAGGAAAACTCAAATGTTATTATTTTTAAATGCTAATTACAAATATAGCAAATAAATGTCTTTTATAGGTGGCAACTATTTTTTAAATGCCAAAAATTTCTTTGTTTCTTTAATATATTATATTTAATTTTTTTGTTTTTATAAAATGTATTATTAATATGTATTTTATTTTGTTTTTATTTCATTTTATATTTTGTTAAAATAAAACATTAATTGATTGAAAATTGAAATACATGTTATTATTTCTTCGTGCCAAAAAAATGGACTCCAATCCATATAGTTAACAAAGGGAAGGTGTATTTAAAGAAGTAAGTGTTTTACTTTATTTTTTCAAAATAAAATCAAGTTTCCTAGTCAGCAGCTCCAGTTTTACAGTTTATGATGTACAATAGGAGGCAGGCAAGTAGTGAAATGTAGTGAAATTAATATGCAGCAGCAAAATGAATCACGCGAGACTCGCGAGAGCATAGCCGCGAAATGATGAAAACGTATTGGCCTAGTGCTAAAAGTCGCGATCGCGATAACGCTTTTAAATCGCCGTTATTTAAAAATCGCGATCGCCGATAACGGCGTTATGCAAATGTCGCTGTTTGGCTCGACCTGTAAATTCGCGCAGAGTTAGAAGTAGTGGGGAGATTTGTATTTAGTTTTACCTGTTTTACATCAAATCGTTAGATACCGTGGAGTTCGAATACAGAAATATATATCATTGCTGTCATTTGATTTTAAGAATTTATGTACATTTGACAGATATGATATATGTCCGTATTTTACACAAACATTGTTGTATACAATTGACAACAACATATATACATATGTTTCTATGTCACTCATGCAGGCGCGGCTCGTGATGACGTATTTTGGTTTGCAGTACAATGATACGAGTGCCTCGTGTGTTTTCGGTGTTTACTAAGCAAACGTTACAGTTAGTACACGAGAATACACGAAGCACTCGGATCATTGTACTGCAAACCAAAATACGTCATCACGAGCCGCGCCTGCACTCATGTTTATATTTTTAAATGAAGTATCAAGTAATGTTAACGAAAATTAGTAAATAATATGTAATATAATATATTTCGCGGATAGCAATGTAAAAAACGCAAAATAGAAAAAATAGTATAAAAAACTCGTTTCATAAGGCCTTTTGCCGCACTCGCTCTTTAGAAAACTCGCCGCTATCGCGGCTCGTTTTCTAAACTGATCTCGTGCGGCAAAATGGTGCCTTATGAAACTTGTTTTTTAATATACTATTAAAGAATTAAAATCCTTTAGTTATGGTTTTTTTTTTGGTCTACCGTTTTTGTACTCAAATCTACCGCTTTTTCTCGAGCTAATCTACCGCTAAACCGATTTACCATCTGGCAACACTGGGCCAAACTAAACTCAAACTAACCAAGCGGCCGAGTTTGGAACTAAAATCATTAATTGCGTTCCGGGTCCGAGCGTTAGACGCTAGTCTAAAAATGCCTGAAGAAATTATTAAATTTGATGTGAATAATGCAACAACCTTGAAAAATTCAAATGATGTAAAAGAAGAACTCCAGGATGAATATTATACAGATAATAAAGTATGCGTCTCTGAAACTATCATTAAGATATGCAATACTGAATTAGATGAATACTTGGAGTATGACGAAATAGGAAAATATGAAATGCTAGACCACATCAAAGCAGACTTACTAGTATCATCTGAAGTAAATGATACAGTAAGCAACAATACTAAAATAGATGAAATTTCTTCTGTTGATATCCAAATTGAATTCTGTAATGGACTGTCATGTAAGTACATTTGTGTTCTTATCATAACAGTTCACACTGACCACATCCATAGAACTTGTTCGTTCTAATGTAGACCCGAAATTTTTTATTTGTAATTGTAGATATTTTAAATTAAGTAGTTTATTTATAACAAATATCCTAATCCATTATTGTGCTTTAAATAATTGATTTATAATAAAATATACAAGTATATACCTAAGATTATTATTAAATTTTTTATATTATGAACAAAATGGAAGATATTTTAGTTTACCATGAATATTTGTTTATTTTAATAATCCAATATCTTTACTTATATAATAGATTAATCAGAAATTTATTCCAACATTTAAAGCACTTCTATTTCTAATTCTATTATTGTTGTTTATTGAATTGAATGAATGAATTTGTTTAACAGTTTGTAACCATTGCCACGAAGTCTATCAGGATTATTGTACCAAATGTAGAATGCTTGTGCATATTTTGAACAAAAGATCTTATCATAATACATACAAGAGAGTAAGAGAATTACCGAAATGTATGCTAGAAACCAGAGAGTCACTTGGACATTTGGGACTTTTTTCTTTAAATGTTGTACCTGAGAATGTAAGATTTGGTCCTTTCACTGGACTTAATTGTACAAGACTGTCTTTGAAGATAAAAGGAGGAAGGCTTGTGGTTAGCAATGATCAATCGGGGCATTTGAATTGGATGCAGTACATCAACCCTGCCAGAAATATTTATGAACAAAATTTACTCCCAATTCAATATCGAGACAAGCTATATTATTATAGTACTCGTAGAATCGAGGAGGGTGAAGAGCTATTGGTGTATTTTGGTGAAGAATACATAGCTAATCTGTGTAAAAATGTGGAAATGAATTTTGTTCCTGTCACAAAAAATGATATCGAAAATGTATTTGCTTGCACTTTTTGTTGCTTGGGATTCAGTTCGAAGGAATATTTAACTGAACACAAGGCTGTGTCTCATAGCGAAGCTAACAATATATTTTCTGCTAAAGGTAGGATGAATCATTTTAATTTTTAAAATTAATATTTTTTGTATCAAACTATTTCTCAAGGCTTTCACTTTAATATCTCTTATAGATTGCACGATGTAATAACCCTAGGGTGCATGGTATTTTCGTATTTGATAATTTGATTGGAGTTACAGTAATTGTAGCTTTTCAGTAGACTTTCATAGTAGGTGCTGCTTGAATTATAATAAGTATGACAAATTTAATATTGAAATTGGTCCGTTTTGTGTAATTAGAAATGAAGATGGAAGGAATCACACTTGGTTGCATTTTTTGAGTCTACCTAATTTTTAGATTTTGTTGCAAATTTTTGAATTTGTATTTCTGTCTAACTACTATGCAGATTATTTAGAAATTTTGAGTATGGATGACGTATATATACCATTTGTACATCATCAACATTATTTCCATGTAGTCGATATAAATTTCAGGCCAATCTGATAATCAAGCCATATGAAATAAAGTGTTGATGTGTTATGATGTGCTACACGTTCATCAGCGTGTACACTTTTGATGACATGATAAATATCCTGTTGGGGTACTTCATCCCAGGTTATCTATCTGTATCTTACGATGAAGTGTCACAAAAGGTCATCTGGTTTTTTTTTGATAACCTTCTGCTGATATCGTGCGTTCATCAATTGGAGCTTCTGAATTGAATGCAGTACATCAATCCTGCCAGAAATATTTACGAACAAAATTGATTCCCTTTCCAATATGAAAACAAGCTATATTATTGTAGCACTTGTAGAATTCAGGAGGGTGAAGAGCTATCAGTGTATTTTGGTGAAGAATACGTAGATAATCTGTTTGAAAATGTAAAAATGGATTTTCTTCCCATTGCAAATGAGGATGTTGACAAAGTATTTGCTAGCACTTTTTGTTGCTTGGGATTCAGTTTGAAAGAATATTTAGCTGAACACAAAGCTGTATGTCATAGTGAAATTAAAGAAATGTTTTCTGTTGAAGGTAAGATGAATAATTTTAGTATTAAAAATTAATAGTTTTTGTAATTTTCACTTTACTCTGACTAGTTTCCATGGAGAAGTCCATACATGAAATGCGTATCAGGTCATCTCGGCGTTCGTGTAGTGATTCATATTTGAGAGCTTCACCAATTTTCAAATAAAAATACGAGATGCAATTAATTTTGACACGTTTTGAAACGTTATCAACAACGTACGAAATCTACGTTTAAGTTAATGGTATTTTCGATATCTGCACTACCCTGCTATATCTGTAAATAATATCGTTTCGGTCTCAGCGGAATATTGTGAAAAAGTTAAAAACTATTTCTGGACATATCTTCTTCATTAAAAGGCCCAGCAGCAGCACATCATCATTTTACTAAGGCTGCATTAATAAAATTATAAATAACCAAACTTTTATCGCCCTGTATTTTTGAAAGAAAACCGGAAATCATCTAATGATAAGAGAATCTTAAATAGTGCAAAGAATCGTCCCATAATTTTTCCTGAAAGTTTAGCAAACAGTATACATTCTGTTTACTAAAGCAGCTAATATCAGGTGACTGTTCGAATAATGTGTCTAATTTCAGAGCTTGTCCAGTGTCCATTTTGCGAAATATATTTGGACGCGAAGGAATATTTGGAGCACCACATGGATTACTGTTATGAGACAAATGCCAGGTAAGACTAGTTTATTTTCATTTTTACCATTAGTTTAGTAAAAACGTTTCTAAACCGAGTAATACACAATCATAAATTACATGTATTTATTGAACAATAGCTCTTGAATGTGTATTACAGCAAATTTTATGCCAAATTTTTACATGTATTTCTACATTATAGAGAACTACTGCATCAGATACATTCTTTTTGTTTAGATATAAGTCTTTAATAAATTTAAAAAGCCAACACAGGAGGTGTTGTTTCAAGTTACTCCAGGTACTGCCAATATTTTTTCTCCTTGTCATTCTCCTTTGCCATCCTTGATTTCTAAGTATTTTCGTGTATTGTGTCAAGCCCCTTCAATTTTTATATGTATTTCTATGATTGTGTATTATAGCCTTAAAACACACAAACGTATGTATTTGCTGCGTTTCACAGGAGTGCGTTTGCTTTTTCCTCAAGATTCCAGTTGGAATTGCGTGATGTATCTGTAAACATCTGTAAATTAGTTATTTCTTTTTAAAAAGCGACTGTCACGGAAGCCTTTTAGTGTAGAGGCGGATGAGTTTTAGAGAAATATATTCGTCATTACATTTTTCTCTGAACGATTTGGAATTGAAATATAGTCAAACGAAGATATTTGATCGTTTCTCTAGAACAGGGATGCACAGACGTACAGGGAACAGGGGCCACTGGGTGGATTATAAGCCAGGGACGGGCCACTACAAAGAATACTCATTAACACAAATATTTTTATTTTTAAATAGTATGAATTACTACAAATGATAAAAATAAAAGAACATTCAAAAATGTTTGTTGGTAATTATGTAATCGTAATGTAATCTAATCATTACAATGTAATATTTCATGTTTTATTATTTTGATGCATGACATTGCATTGACCTAAGAATTTTGTTTATGTTTGGCTCCACATTACTTGTCGCCACACGTAAAATTGCTTCCAGATTTTCATTTGCCAGACGGTTTCGATTTATTGTTTTGTTAAGTTTCATCACTGAAAACGTTTGCTCACAAATATACGTCGATCCAAATAAGCTTGTTCATTTCAATGCATTTATTCGCAACTCTTTATAAGCGGTTTTGCCCACGCAACGGCAAAAGTTGAGTAAATGATAGCAAGCGCCAATGAAGTTGGCGCGAGGAGGGAGTGCGCAGAAGCCGTTTTTAAAAACGTCCACCCCCCACTACTCCAGTAATTGTCAGAATACATTTGTCATTGACGTTTGACGGAACATAATGTCTTTGCTAGGGGATCATAAAGTAATGTACTACACGCTCAGAGGTTAGAATTATCTGACATTTGATGTAAAACCAAATACTAACCTCCCCACTACTTCTAATCCTGCGCGAACTTACCCCTCCTCGCGCCAACTTAATTGGCGTTTGCTATACCTTCATTAAACTTGTTTCGTAAATTATCATCATTTTGCATGTCTATCAAGAGAGTATAACTGCGAAATCAACTGATCTTTGCCTTGGAGTCGCGTATTTAAGACATTCAAGTGATTTGTGATGTCTACAAGAAACGCTAAGACACACAGCCAGTCAGGGTTGTCGAGTTCGGAGGCGTCCTTTTTCTTCTCCGCCAGAAATATTTTGATTTCTTCAATCAAGTTAAGAAACCGCTCTAGTGACAACCCACGACTTAACCTTACTTCAGTGTAAAACAGGAGATCACCATATTCGCTTTCAATATCCTCAAGAAATTGTGTGAATTGTCGGTGATTGAGACCTCGTGATTTTATAACGTTTACAGTAGGTACTACAACTTTCATTACATTTTCAAATCCCAATAATATTGAACAGAGATTGATGTATAATGCAATGAAACTGCATTAATGCCTTGGTATCTATGTTTTTAGTTTGTAAATACTCTTTTAATATAGTTATTATCCCAGATTTACTTCCAACCATTTAAGGTGCTACGTCAGTCGTAATTCCAGATAATTTCGTTAAATCCAAATCCATTATAGAACATTTTTCCAGAAGAGCTTTGAGCATGTCACTCCCCTTGGTTTGACTTGTCAAAGAACTCATACCAATCAGTTCTTCACCCACTTCAAAATTTTGCGTTACACTTCGTAAAAATATTTAGAGTTGAAGCAGTGGAACTTATATCTGTAGATTCGTCGAGTGCTATAGAAAAATACTCAAAACTTTTCGATTTCGTAGCTAATTGCTCTTCTATATTAGCTGCTAATGTGGTAAGTCTTCTTTGAACAGTCATCCGATTTGGTTGAATTTTCTCAAACCTCTTTGCATCTTTCGGACACATTTTTTGCGGCGATATCTAAACATTGCTTAACAAACTCACCATCTTTAAAAGGCCGACAAGTTTTCGCTATTATTCGAGATATTTCAAAGCTAACTTCAGTAGCTGTTTCAGCATCTTGAATTGGTATACAGGTTGAAAATAAAATCAAATATTTTCAACCTGTTTACGCACCGATGGTAAATTCCTTCGTAACGTTGTCGTGCTCGGTAATGTTTGAATCGCATATTTATTCTAAAATGAAATAAATGAATCATTACTTAACAAGGTACACGGCAGTGTACACACAATCATAGTTACACATAGTTCATGTATAATCTGTTGTCGATTAATGTTGTTATTATTGTGCTTCAAACTGCTTACGTGTTCTTTACAATGTGTTTTTGACCAACACATTAGATATGTATTGCACACTAAACATTTAATTTTTGAGCCATCGTATATTAAGTCCGGGAAATCCATAATAAACTTATTCACTTCGTCTGACAACGGCTGTTTTCTCGATTTATGTGTCGACGACATTTTATTACGTACATGCAGTCTAAGCAAGTACCAAACACATACTGAATGCTTTTTATTAGTTCTGATGCAATACAATCATCCTCACATCGGCGCACGGAATTTAGTCTGCTCTAGTTATAATTAATACAAGTTAACATCTGTAAGATGAAATTATTTAGAAAATTTTATTTTTGCCAAGTAATATTACAATACATATTTAATAAAAACAAAAAGAGTGTAATACATGTATGTTAATACCAGTATATATATATGTGGTATAAAAAAGTAACAAATTGTTCTACTTTTTAAATTTGAAATTTTGCAATAGATTTAAGAAAAATAACAGAACATCAAATGCTGCATGTCCATTTGTTACTGTTTAATCCTATCATTTTATTTTACATCTGACAGTGGTTGAACAGCATCATCATCTTCAATGTCAGAGTCATTATCGTTATAACTATCTTCTTTATTATCAGCTTTTTCTGTATTATCTGTAAAAACTAGATTATTTGTTACATCATCTAAGAAATGCTCCGTTTGTAAATAATTTTCAACAACTTTATCTACGTGGCTACAAACAGATGCCCACTCTTCTGCATTTACAGATGCGAATTTTTCTCTGGCCAAATTTTCGACGTCTGCTAACTAAAAGTGGCATTTCCGGTTCCAATCCAATTCTTTACAATCGCCCATATCTTTTCGATTGGATTTAACTCCGGGTGCTAAGGAGGCAACCTCAATATATTAAGTTTATGGGCCCCACAATAGTGTATCCAGTTTATATCTTGGATTTTCACTTTTATTTTTCTTTATTAATTCATATAACTCCAGCTTTGTCCACTTCACATCAAACACTATATTTCTTGCTACAAGACACTATCATTTCTGCCTTTTTGAAGGATGATGTTGGATCACGTTCGATTTTGACATTGTGATATGATGCGTTATTGATTACCAGTACACTTCTTGGTGGAAAATTAGGCAGTCTGAAACTGCTTATTGACCCAAGTGAAAAAGTTTGTTGAATTCATTTCATCATGGCAATCCCCAGATTTTGTATCTATAAAAACAATGGAAGTAATAGAATAATTTTAAGAACTGTAATAAATTTAATTCTGTGTTTTCATATATTGTTATAAAGCAATGTTTGTGTAATATTACGTGTAATTATTATGTGTAATATACCTGATTTAAATAGAATAAAACCCATTCTTCCACAAGCATGAACCATAATCAAACGATTACCTTTGGAACTCCACGCGTCGCAGGAAATCTATGCCATCTAGTGCCCTCACATTCAACAAAATTAGATCGATCCGTTAAATAGCTGGAAATAACCTTGACATAATTGGGACTAATACTAAAATTATTTAATTTAGAGATTAAAACGTGATGGGGAACTTTGTCGAATACTTTTCTTAGATCAGTGTATACAACATTCAGTTTGCAAGCGTTGATTAAGGTTATTTTGCTATATATTGGGTTACCATCATTAAATTAGTTGTTGTAGATCTGCCTCTTACAAATCCGTGTTGCAAATTCGATAATTGTGTCACTATTTCACTGTAGCCAAGATCAGCGAGGATTATTTCGAAGACCTTCGAAATATTATTAATTAAAGAAATCGGTCGGTAAGAGTTTATGTCATTTTTATTCGCACTCTTAAAGACGGGCGTTATTTTATTCAGCTTCCACTGATCAAGGAAACATCCACTTGACAATATTAGATTATATATGTGAAACAGTAGTACACTCAAAGCCGTTCTGCAATCCTTCTGTAGAAATGCTGGTATTCGGTCAACCCCAGTCGCTTAATCTTTCTTAAGCTTTTTGAGAGATTTAAGAAATGAGTTTCATTCCAAAGTTCAGTTCTGTGGGGATATATATTCTTTGTATTGAGTCTCGAAGGCTTTCTACATGTGAAAACTGACGAAAAGTAATTTGCGAAACCATTAGTGATAGAACTAGTATCAGAACACTGTATTTCATTGTAGTACATAGTTGCAGGCAGTCTAGAAGATCTATCACGGCTACGAATAAAACTCCAAAGTTTAGCTGGGTCTGGTTTTATAGAAGTTTCAGTAGAATGTACGTAATTCTTAAAATCCCTGTGAATTGAAGTTCTCACAGCATTCGCCAAATGTAACTGTTTCAGTAGAATGTACGTAATTCTTAAAATCCCTGTGAATTGAAGTTCTCACAGCATTCGCCAAATGTAACTGTTGGGTGACGAAGATATTGTTTTTTCGCATGCAATTTAGCTTTAATGCATAATACCGTATGCGGAGAATACAAAACGGGATATCTTTGGCGTTTTGTTTTAGTTTTCGGAATTGTCATAGAAAAAAGAAATCCGATATTTCGTACAATGCGCTACATGCCAGGTCAACATCTCTCTGTTCTAAAACGGAGACCCAAGTCTCATGAGAGAGAAGATCATACAAACGCACAAGATCAGCCTTTACAAAATTATATCTCTGGAATGTTACACCATTAGGTCTCCTAATGTTTGTAGTAATATCCTTCAATGGAATATTAATTAGAATGGAAGGGTGATGACGATCCTCCTCCACAAGACTATAGTCATATCTCTGTATCGAAGAAGATGCCAAAACTTCAGAGAAAATTACCAAATCCAATAGACTACCATTGCAATTGTAAACATCATTGATTTGTACACAGTTGCAGAAATTTAAGAAATTGCCCACACTGTTTGATCTTGGACATGGTTCAGGAAAATCATCAAATTGTTTTTTATAAGGGCGGGTAACACCCAGGCTCACGACTGCATGTGGACATAATAAATGATTGACATTTGACATGTTACTGTATTTCAGAGGTTTTAAACTATAATTCGGATTAATTTACTTTCAGATACTACGCACTTCCATCAGAGGAGGACAAGCTAGAAGCAGAAAGGCGATCATCTATAAGAAGCAAACTCAAAAGATGGAAACGTGGAATGTACAAATGCACGCAATGCAAGTTCAGAACAGTGTACAGCGCCGACTTCAGACACCACACTAACAAGCATTACGAGATGAAAATGTACAAATGTGGAATTTGTGACAGAAGATACAAGACGAGGGGATTTCTGAAGATGCACGTAGAAAAAAATCATGCCGAGAATGAAGGCAGAGAGTTCGAAAAATACTCTAAATGTGACTATTTCAAAGCTAATATTAAAAATATAAAAGGAAAATCTCTACATTCACATGATGGTAAAAAACATTGTCAATCCTCGAAATACAAATTTCAAAATAGAGACAAATGTCACTTAAAGTCACTTATAAAAATAAAACATCTGAACAGAGGCAAATATAAATGCGCAAATTGCGAGTTTAAGACATATTACAGAGCATATTTAGAAATGCATATGAAAATGAAACATCTCACGATTGAAGCTGATTATAAATGCATGAAGTGCGAATTCAAGACAAACTACAAGTCAGCCTTGGAAAGACACGTAAAAACAAAACATCTTAAACAAAAATATTATAAATGTGTAGAGTGTGAACACCAGACAAACTACAAGCCGCATTTACAAGCCCACCCAAAAACAAAACATCTGAAACAAAATGTATATAAATGTGCAGAGTGTGAATACCAGACAAACAACAAGTCAAACTTAGAAGGGCACGTAAAAACAAAACATCTGAAACAAAATGATTATAAATGCGCAGAATGTGAATACCAGACAAACTCCAAGTCAAGCTTAGAAGTGCATGTAAAATCAAAACATCTGAAACAAACAGATTATAAATGCGCAGAGTGTGAATACCAGACAAACTACAAGCCGCATTTACAAGCACACACAAAAACAAAACATCTGAAACAAAAGGATTTAAAATGCGCAGAGTGTGAATACCAGACAAACAACAAGTCAAACTTAGAAGTGCACGTAAAAACAAAACATCTGAAACAAAAAGATTATACATGCGCAGAGTGTGAATACCAGACATACTACAAGTCAAACTTAGAAGTGCACATAAAAACAAAACATCTGAAACAAAAAGATTATACATGCGCAGAGTGTGAATACCAGACATACTACAAGTCAAACTTAGAAGTGCACATAAAAACAAAACATCTGAAACAAAATGATTATAAATGCGCAGAATGTGAATACCAGACAAACTCCAAGTCAAGCTTAGAAGTGCATGTAAAATCAAAACATCTGAAACAAACAGATTATAAATGCGCAGAGTGTGAATACCAGACAAACTACAAGCCGCATTTACAAGCACACACAAAAACAAAACATCTGAAACAAAAGGATTATAAATGCGCAGAGTGTGAATACCAGACAAACTTGAAGTCAAACGTAAAACGGCACGTAAAATCAAAACATCTGAAACAAAGTGATTATAAATGCGCAGAATGTGAATACCAGACACACTCCAAGTCAAGCTTAGAAATGCACATAAAAACAAAACATCTGAAACAAAATGATTATAAATGCACAGAGTGTGAATACCAGACAAACTACAAGTCAAGCTTAGAAGTGCACATAAAAACAAAACATCTGAAACAAAATGATTATAAATGCACAGAGTGTGAATACCAGACAAACTTGAAGTCAAACGTAAAACGGCACGTAAAATCAAAACATCTGAAACAAAGTGATTATAAATGCGCAGAATGTGAATACCAGACACACTCCAAGTCAAGCTTAGAAATGCATGTAAAATCAAAACATCTGAAACAAAAAGATTATAAATGCGCAGAGTGTGAATACCAAACAAACTACAAGCCGCATTTACAAGCACACACAAAAACAAAACATCTGAAACAAATGGATTTAAAATGCGCAGAGTGTGAATACCAGACAAACAACAAGTCAAACTTAGAAGTGCACGTAAAAACAAAACATCTGAAACAAAATGATTATAAATGCGCAGAGTGTGAATACCAGACATACTACAAGTCAAACTTAGAAGTGCACATAAAAACAAAACATCTGAAACAAAGTGATTATAAATGCACAGAGTGTGAATACCAGACAAACTACAAGTCAAACTTAGAACTGCACATAAAAACAAAACATCTGAAACAAAATGATTATAAATGCGCAGAGTGTGAATACCAGACAAACTTGAAGTCAAACGTAAAACGGCACGTAAAATCAAAACATCTGAAACAAGGTGATTATAAATGCGCAGAATGTGAATACCAGACACACTCCAAGTCAAGCTTAGAAGTGCATGTAAAATCAAAACATCTGAAACAAAATGATTATAAATGCACAGAGTGTGAATACCAGACAAACTACAAGTCAAACTTAGAACTGCACATAAAAACAAAACATCTGAAACAAAATGATTATAAATGCGCAGTGTGTGAATACCAGACAAACTTGAAGTCAAACTTAGAACTGCACATAAAAACAAAACATCTGAAACAAAATGATTATAAATGCGCAGTGTGTGAATACCAGACAAACTTGAAGTCAAACTTAAAACTGCACCTAAAATCAAAACATCTGAAACAAAATGATTATAAATGCGCAGAATGTGAATACCAGACAAACTCCAAGTCAAGCTTAGAAGTGCATGTAAAATCAAAACATCTGAAACAAAAAGATTATAAATGCGCAGAGTGTGAATACCAAACATACTCCAAGTCAAGCTTAGAAGTGCATGTAAAATCAAAAGATCTGAAACAAAATGATTATAAATGCGCAGAGTGTGAATACCAGACAAACTTCAAATCAAACTTAAAAGTGCACGTAAAATCAAAACATCTGAAACAAAATGATTATAAATGCGCAGAATGTGAATACCAGACATACCACAAGTCAAACTTAGAAGTGCACGTAAAATCAAAACATCTGAAACAAAGTGATTATAAATGCGCAGAGTGTGAATACCAGACAAACATGAAGTCAAACTTAAAAGTGCACGTAAAATCAAAACATCTGAAACAAAATGATTATAAATGCGCAGAGTGTGAATATCAGACAAACTACAAGTCAAGCTTAGAATTGCACGTAAAATCAAAACATCTGAAACAAAATGATTATAAATGCATGAAGTGTGAATTCCAGACAATCTACAAGACAGTCTTAGAAAGACACGTAAAAACAATACATCTGAAACAATATGATTATAAATGCGTAGAATGTGAATATCAGACAAACTACAAGTTACACTTAGAAGCGCACCTAAAGACAAAACATCTTAAACAAAATGACTATAAGTGCATGAAATGTGAATTCAAGACAAACTACAAGGCGGGCTTAGGAAGACACGTAAAAACAAAACATCTGAAACAATAATGATTATAAATGCGCAGAGTCTGAATACTAGACAAACTACATGAATAGGTGATTAAAGAACAGAACATTCCTTAATGGTTTATTTAACAAAAATTATGATATTTATACAAATCCTATTTATAATTTAATTCCCACAGTTCTAAACATTTTAATTTTACATACATTACTTAAGCGTAATTGAATATCGAGGACATTTAATATTTGATGTGGTAGCTGATTATTTAATTACGGTGTTTACAAGAGATGCTTATAATGCATTTTGATGTCCTCATATTCCTGCACTTTACTATGTTTATGCGATGGGGATTGAATATTGGACTGGTTTATGTTAACTACCTGATCTATGATTGTGTCTGTATCAGCAGTTTACTGAACTGGTTTAGATTAAATAGCTGACGACTTGTTTGTGTAAAGTATTTGATTTGCTAAGTATAATACGTAACTATCTTATTTAAATTAATAATACTAAATTGTAATACATATACGGTGTGATAATTATAAATTATGAATTACACTATTTTATTTAGATTAAATGATGTTCCGACAGATAAAGTAATTTATATTCTAAGACATAAACCGTAAATAAAAAAATAGTCCATACTCTTAACTTGAAATACTCATTATCTATTTTGATTGACATATTGTTGAATTTACAAGATATAATTGAATATTTTCGTTAATAAACACGTTGAAACTGCCTTTTCATTTCTCCTTTCGATAGTGGTAAATTCGAAGCACCAACGTTGGCGGTAGCAATTTGGAAGACATCGTTTGTATCTTGATATGTGTATGCCTTGTTAAAAAGTATAAATCGAGCTTCATCCACGCTCTTGATTTTTTTAAGCCGTATAAATGACAAATGAATTCTTCAATTTTCTGGAAGACTCGATTGAAATTGTCATCACTTATTCAGCTCAAATCTGTGAAAGCTTGAGATGATTTCAATAATGTGTATGGCTTGTTTTTTATTTTCTAAAAAAAGTTGGATTGAAATCGCAACCAGTAAATGCAGGAAGAGCAGTAGACAGATTGTCCCGATGTTTTGTACAGTTGGATAACATTAATGGCCCTGACATTATTTCCAACGCCGACGTCTATCCAAATCTTGGAAGTGCTTTTCATATTCACCATATTTCGGAGCAGAATGACAAGTATGTCAGTGTTTGAACATCCTATAGATATATTTGCTTCAGAACTGACATTGCAGACATGGTGAATGATTTTCATGATTTTATCAGTGACGTTATAATTCAACCGGATGTTACAAATACAGATAATTTTCGTCTAGCCGTTTCTTGGTAATATTTTAAAATTTTACACTAAAATATAATATTTTACTAAACATTGAATCTTTGTTTATGCGCAGATGATGAATCTGAAATAAATTAAAATGTGACCGAAGAAGTAGACGGAATAGCGGAAACTTCAGACGTTTCGGACGATGACGTTATTTATAAGACTCAAATTTTTTTTAGGACTTCTTATTGATGAAAAGTTTGGGAGTGACACCAATTACTGAACTTAGCTCCAAAGCTAATAAATTATACAAACATGCTATATACTTCAAATCTGCTGCTGCAGAATTGTTAATTTGCTATTATATTACATAATGTATATATGTTAAGATCTTGCTTGTGACATGCATACTGTTTCACAAAGTATCATAATTAATCTTTTAATTTGTATTTCTCCGAAAATACATTTCTTTTCTTTTTATAGAAAATTCAGTTTACTTGTTTGCACTTATTATTTTTTCTTTATTGTGCTTTATTTGTGTTTTAATGTGTTAATATTCTATCATATTGCATAATGTATCCAGTGTTAATATTGTTATTCTTTTCTTTTGTTTGAATAGTTGTGTTTACATTCATTTAATATTTCTCATAATTAGGATTATTGGTAGATTATTATTAAGTACATATTTATTATATTTAAATTTAGATTTTTTTTAATAAATGTATATACTAGTAATTATGTTTTTTGACTTTTGTTATAACTTTTTACAAGAACCAATTTTGTTATTTGATTTAGTGTATACTAGGCACATTGTAATTGGTAAATTATACTTATTTTCACAAATTATTGCAGAAAATCATGGAAATTATATTTACCAATTGCAATATGGTTAGGATATACTAAATACTAAAAATGAATATATTCAAAAAGCTACGATTTAAAATATCCGCCAATATGGTTTAGTTTGCGAACTTTTCGTCAGAGGCGCTAAATCTTGTTTTAAAAGCTTATTAATTCTAGAACTTCATTCTAGACGCCATGACAATTCCATTTAGGGAAATGAAGCTTTCATTCTCTCTTGTTATAATTATGTATGAGTCCAATTAAAAATTTAATTTAAGCAGATTCTATTTTCTAATAACGGGTGTTCAGAAACATTCGAAGTCAAGTCGGCGCTGAACAAAAAATCGTATATCTTTACTTAAGTATCTTGATTTGTAATAATTAATAAATGTCAACTGTTGTCTGTCAAAAATTGTCAGAATCTAATATCGAAGATACTAATTTGATAACCTATAAAATTGTATTAAGTAAATGTATCAATCTATCTCAGACATTGTTGTATTTGTAAAGGCAGGAGATATAATAAATAAAAGGCGGTTGTAGGTTTTCGAACTTATATTCACAACAAGCTTACATTGACATCTTTATTCTTCAATACATTTCTAAACAGTGTGTACCACACCCTTTTGTGTATCCCTTCAAATCCCCCAGAAACTAATACTACCAACTACCAAAGTTTATACACTCAGGAAATAACACTTCCCTTTCCCACATGTAATTCTGATGCCTATAAATCTAATCTATTTGGTGGTTTTATTACTCTAGTTGATCTGCGTAGACAATTTTCAGAAAAGGTAGGTTCAGGTTGTGGGATCAATGGAGCTGGGATAAAGTTTGAGGTTTCTATTTGCCAGTGGCGGCTGGCGCATAAGCGCTGCAGTGCTGCAGAGCTCCCAAAAAGTTGGGCGGGCGAACCTGTATTAGTTATAAACTAGTTTTCTTTTACATAATTTTTCCGACATTTCTGATGTTTATAAAAGCGTAACATATTGGTGTGAAAATTCTCCCCCTGTATATCAAAAAATTTGCATACTACAATTTGACACCTTAATCATCAAAATCCGATCAGTAGATGCCGAGATATTCGCTTGCGAAATTACAACACTAACGCCGGTTATATATAGAATATTATCAAATAATATACAATAGGCGACCAGTGGAATAACCAACCTAATTCGCGCGATCGCTCACTTGTTCCTTATCTGGTCCACACGTACGGGCTCTCAGAGCTCTTTGAAACACCCGCACGCACCCCGCTACCACCGCGGATGTCTGAAATCAATACGTGATTTTATAAGGCATATTCGCTGCATTCTGTCCAGCACGTTCATATGATTTGGTATAGGTGTTTAATATTTACGCGTGTTGTTTACTGTGCGGCGAGTTTAACGTAAAAACAATAATATTAGAGTGCGCGTGCTTGTTGTTGTATATTGTTGACAATTTATATAAACTCTGTGTATTATGGAGGTGGTCTTTAATTTAATTAATGTGAAGAGATTCTTTAAATATTCATACGAAGAGAAGTTAGAATTAAAAGCAAGAGGTAGGCCATTAGTAGATATCACTATTGAAAAAACTGGTGTAAGTAGAGGGAAAAATTATACACGTAAATTTAGTAGCGATATTTATTCAAAAAACGATTGGATTTGTGGATGGATTTGTGTTTTCCCTGTTTACTTTTTGGTGGCGATAAAGCTTGGACGGAAATAGGGGTCACGGATCTAGAGCACTTGAGTTTGAAAATAAAAAGACATGAGAATTCTAAAAGCCATCTTCATAATTGTATGGAATTTGCATTACTAGGGTCAACTAATATTATGGCTCAACTAGATTCTGCTTATTGGGTAAATATACAGAGACATAATGAAAATGTGTCAAAGAATCGTTATATTTTATCAAAAATTATTAATTGTATAAAATTTTGTGGAGCTTTTGAATTGGCCCTTCGGGGACATGATGAGAGCGATACTTCCGAGAATCCGGGGATATTTCGTGGACTTATTAATTTTTCGGCTGAATTAGATGCAACTCTAAGTGAGCACCTAAAAAATTGTTTGGTATTTAAAGGCACTTCCAAAGAAATACAGAATGATCTGTTGCAGTGCATACTTGAAGTCTGCCAAGAACAAATAATTGAGGAAATTAATAATTCTCCGCTTTTGGCGATCATGGCGGAAGAAACAACGGATGTTGCTGCAAAAACTCAAATGGTAGTTATTTTTAGATATGTTCGTGATGGTGAGCCAATTGAACGTTTTTGGAACTACGTCATTCCTGAAAAATGTGATGCAGAAACAATTAGCAAAACAATTTTAAGTGTCATAGATGCTTTAATTCAAAATTCACCTAACAAACTGATTGCACAGAGTTACGATGGAGCAGCGGTGATGAGCGGACAACACGCAGGCGTTCAAGCATTGATTAAAAAAAAGTACCCTTTTGCGCACTATGTACATTGCTATGCCCATCAATTAAATTTAATTATATCTAAAGCTGCTTCTGCAAATTCGCAAGTACGTGTATTTTTTGGAAATCTACAAGACATTCCCGGCTTTTTTAATAATTCACCCCAACGAGTAGAAATGTTAAACGAGATTGTAAACAGAAGGATCCCCCACGGCGCTACAACCCGTTGGAATTTTAATATCAGGATCATTAATGTTGTGTACGAAAATAGGGCCTCTCTCATTGAGTGTATGGAAGAAATAGAAGAACAATTCTCCAACAACACAGTCTGTAGTGCAGCCGCCTCTATTCGCCGTACATTAAATGATCCGATCTTCAATTTTTGGCTGGCTTTTTTCCATCATGTAATGCCCCATGTAGATATCCTGTTTAATCAATTGCAGCAAAGAAAAATTGAACCCACTCTAGTTAAAGACGCTATCGAAAATTTTGAACGCAATATAGGCCAAGTTCGAAATAATATTGACAACATCATAAGTGAAGTATCAGATTTAATAAGCGATGAGCCACCACCAGAAAAACGCAAACGTCCAAATAACAGCAGATTTAATCATCGAATTTCGGCTTTAGAGGTGTGTGATGTTATTCTAAATTGTGCAAAAGATCGATTTCATTTTAAAGAGCATCTAGTAGTGGCATCACTTTTTTTTCGGAATGCTTTGGAGAGTATTGCAGTAAATTTCCTGAGGACAAACTCACTTCCGCATGCTCCTATTATCCCACCCTTGATAAAGAAAGATTACGAACTGAATTGTCTGTTATTTACTCAAGAACTGATTGTAGATCTTTAAAAGGCGCACTACCTCTTCTAAAATTTTTAATAAAAAACAATCTGGGAGATACGTTGAAGGAGACTAGAAAATTATTAGAAATTGTAATAACAACTTCCATGACAACATCAGAGGCCGAACGATACTTTTCAACACTAAATCGAATTAAGACGTTTCTCAGAAATTCAATGACCGAAGATCGTTTAACATCTCTTTCCATGCTATCCATCGAAAAAAAGTTTATCTCCGAAATAGACAATTTTAATGACAAAGTGATAACAAAATTTGCAAATCGAAAAGAACGTAGAATAGATTTAATTTATAAGAAATAATTTGTTAGTAAAGTAGTGCTTAGTGACTCTTATTTTTTTGTGTGACAATTGACAATCGTTCCAGAAATCCATTACTTCAGTGCGGAAGGCGAAGAAAGCACGATAAGATCGATGGGAGACAACCTCTTACTGCCCGTGCAAAGTAAATTTTTTTGTAAAACTTGCAGAACACCTTAAAATTTTTAGCACGAGCCGCCACTGGATCTTTATACTCTGTTTTTTAATAAGAGAGACAAACTGCCTCAACCCGCATCACATTAGGCATATTCCACAACTGCATTACAGATCACAGTTTCAAAAAAAAATAAATGGCAATAGTTTTAATATCATCTAGTTTATTACTTGAATTATATTTGCAATACATAAAATAAATATTTATATAAATTCAGAGCTACAGGTTAAGTCGCTAACGCCAAACGTAGCCGTGTAAAGACGGTTTGTTCACCGGAAAATATTCAACGTGTTCAAGAGACTATGCTAAGAAGTATACTGAAATCAACTATAGTCTATTTTTAAAGTAGAGAGACGAATTTCTGAACGTACGCCTGGCCCAAAGTACATGCACGAAAATCTTGAAAACAATTTGTACGCGGCAAAATTCAAATAATTTTTGCATTTGTGACACGCATATATTAAGTATAGACCTATGCAGAAATCAACAACAGGAATTTATCTAGGATGACAGAAGAGGAAAGAAATTAAGTAAATATTAGAAAGTGAACGGAGAATAGATAAGATACATAACATTTATTTATTATAATACAAAATATACATTAATAATACATTTATTGTAAACTTACTGGTTCAGCAAAAATTACATTCAAATATTTATTTACAGAAATGCAAATGTAATAAAAATATTTATCATAAACTTATGAGTTGCTAATAACTATTAGAAGTAAATTAATATATCTCTAAATTATGATGATGATATCGAACTACAATCAAAATCTTCACTGTCACTATCCTCTTCAACTCTAATGATGAATGGTTCTACTACTTCGTCAATTATTGCATCAAGATCTTTCATACGGGATTCTTCTTTTATAACATGGTTTATGCATTTTAGCCAAGTAGTAGCTGTTACATTTCCCAAGGCGTCAAGTAATAATTGTCTCACTTCAGATAATTTAAAGGTTTTATTTTTGGCAGCCACTTCATTCTTTATTTGGGCCCAAACAAGCTCGATAGGGTTCAGTTCGCAGTGGTAAGGAGGTAATCGTAACACAGTTTTATTTTGTGATTTTGCTAGTTCATCAATAACACTGTTGCTCTTGAAATTCCTGTAAGCATACTCTGTAAAATATAGATCATAAGTAATAAATTGTATTCACTTGCCTACTACGTCAGAAATTTGTTTTATCATGTCAAGTTTCTTGATATTGGGTGTACCGGCTATAATTTTCTTGTAAGCATTGATCAGGGTCTGCTTTTCGGTATTACGCAAATGATTCGTATTTTCACGATTTTTCGGAGGAGAACAAGCATGTACACGGCCAGCGGCACTTGTACTTGGTTGTGCATCCATATTGAAGACCAACTATAAAACTCTTTTAATTGTATTTATTTCAATATATTGCTTATATATTACTTACGAGTGTATCTGATAACTATTACTGTCGAACTCCGAAAAGAACTGGTAAAGTATATAATGACATAACGGAGAAATAATAGAAACAAGGATTAATTATAAACAATGTCAGTTGATCAGAATCTGAGCAAGATTTGTACGGTGTCATTTGGCCTTGCTTTCAACCAATGAGATTTCACTGTCAAAGTGGTCTGTTCAGAAATTCGTCTCTCTACTTTAAAAATAGAGTATAGACGTCTATCCTCCCAACTAAACATCAAGCGAACGTCATGCTAGAACATGTTGAAGCAGTTGCATATGCGAGCGTACAAAGTAAAAGTGATGCAAACATTAAAACCTACGTACTATGCAAAACGACTAAATTACTGCGAATTGTTACTCACTTATGTCGCTGATGGTTATCTGGATCCGAATCTATACTCTTTATCACAGATGAAGCATGGTTCCATTTTAGCGGGTACGTGAACTCTCGTTATTGGTCAACGAATAATCCCGAACGCTTTGAGGTGGCTCTGTATGCTGCGAAAATAGGCGTTTGGTGAGCAGTTTCAGCCCGACGGATTGTAGGCCCTGTTTTCTTAAATAACCGTGTCCTCTGATGTGTATGTAACAGAATTGTTGCCAACCATTCGTTGCAACCCATCTGTTGCTCCGTTAAGGCATTAACATTACATTGAAGGTGGGGAGAACTCTATGTTGCCCTACTTGAATGTCGTATAATACATAGCGTCTGAGCAAGTGGTCCAGTCTGCTCACGGCCGTTGTAAAATGAATTCCGTCTCTGCTTTAGAGAACAACGCGTTTTCGCGGTTAACGTATGATGAAAAAATCGCAGTAAAAAATCTTAAACGGCCGATGCCTCAATTATGTTTAGAAAATAAACAATCTGTTAAAGGTAAAGACATTATAAGAAAATTCAAAATGAATATTTATCAGAAAAATGACTGGATTTGTGGGTGTGAAATTAAAAATACTTTGTTTTGTTTTCCGTGTCTTTTGTTTGGTGGTGAACCGTCTTGGTCAAAGAACGGAATAAGAGACTTAATTCATCTTAGTGCTAAAATTAGTAAACATGAAAATTCCAAAGAGCACTTGAAAAATATATTTAGTCTAAGAATGTTAGGAAAAAATAGCATTCAGAATGTTTTAGATTCATCATATAGAAAAGCAATTCAACAACACAATGAAAAGGTAACAAAAAATAGGCATGTGTTAAATTTAATAATAAATTGCATTAGATTTTGTGGGGCGGTGGAACTGGCACTTCGTTGTCATGATGAACAGCAAACGTCGAATAACAAGTGCATTTTTCGGGAATTGATAAATTTTACGGCAGAATTGGATAAATCGCTCAGAGATCACATTGAAGCAGCACCGGTTTTTAAGGGATTATCAAAAACGATACAGAATGAGCTGCTTGATGCAATGTTGAACGTGTATCATGAACAAGTTGCCAGTGAAGTTAAAGCAACCGACTTCATATCTGTGATAGCTGATGAAACCACAGATGTGTCCAATCAGTTTCAGTTGGTGGTTATTTTAAGATATATTGTGAACGCGAGACCGGTCGAAAGATTTTGGAAATTTCTTCTGCTTAGTGGACATGATACTAATTCTTTATCTGCCTCCATCCTTAACGAAATTAGTTTGCTTGTTGATGACCCAGAAAAACTGATTGCACAGAGCTATGATGGGGCAGCAATCATGAGTGGTGCTATTAACGGCGTGCAAAGACATGTCCAAGACCAGTATCCAAGGGCTAATTTTGTACATTGTTATGCACATCAGACAAATCTAATTATGTCACATGCTACATCGAGCAGTAGTAATTGCAGAATTGTTTTTGCCAATCTGACAGGATTATGTACATTATTCTCCACTTCACCACAACGAGCTGCAAGATTGGAAGAATTCCTTCAGAGAAAAAGCTTACCTCGTTCTTCAAAAATAAGATGGAACTTCAATTCTAGGACAGTGAATACAATATATGAGCACTGAGAAGAATAATTGAAGCTCTAGAACAAATCGAGGGAGATGCTAGTTTAGAAACAACCATTCATCAAGCTGGTGCCAATTTGCGAATTTTAGAGGAGGAAAATTTTATCTATTGGTTAACTTTCTTTCATAAAATTATGCCACATGTGGACATATTGTTTAATCAATTACAAAATGTCAATACAGATGCATTAAAAATCAAGAATAATTTAGATAATTTTCAACACGCTATTGGAAAAATTCGAACCGAAATCGCTGACACAGATAATCAGTTGGTTAAACAAAATGACCCAGAACAGACTCCTCGACCATCAAAGTGGCGAAGAGTAACTGATGGTAGCCAAAGAAGGAGGGAAACTATTGAAGTGTGCGATATTATTTTGCTAGAAATAAAAACTAGATTTCGGTATACAGGGCACTTAATATTAGCAAACTTAATTTCTTTTAAACAGTTCTCCTCTTTTCAAAAAAAAAATCCGGAAGATTGCCTTAAAGAAGCAGTAAAATTTTATCCATGCCTCAATGAAAGCAGACTACGAACTGAATTAAGCGTTCTATATTCTAGAGAAGAATTTAGGCAAAATATAGAAGTCGGTGCTGTAGGTCTGCTAGGTCTTCTGCTGGGTGGATTAAGCGACACCTTTAGTGAAGTTGTTAAGCTTTTAAAAATTGTCATTACAATCCCAATGACAACGTCCGAAGCGGAACGCCAGTTTTCACGGCGGAAGAGAATAATAATAGTGTAATATTTACTATTCCCTCAAAACAAACTCTACAATTAACAGTACCTGTCTGGAACAGTACGTCGGTGAAATTTTTAAGGATTGGGTAAGCGTTTTTGTATTATTACACTTTTTAATTTTGAAATTATGCACTCCCTATGTGAACCACCCCGAGCCGCCACTGCATTCAAAATATAAGAATATTATTTGATTTAAATTCAATACACAATAGAATCACTACCATTGTCCATACTCGCTACAGTCACGATTTCCAAGCGAAATAATAAACGGCTTCATTACATCATGCATTAAACCATCTAAATTACACATTTTATCTTCCTCCTTGATTCCATGTTTTTCATATTTCGCCAGTTAAACTATTGTCAGGTAATTTTTTTTTATGTTATTAAACCACGCCTCAAAAACATTTGGATCTATTTCATCCTGGTAATCAGCAGTTTTTCATCCCTCCAAAACCACGAACCCATCGCCAACAAAACCATTTTTAGAACCAATATGTTAAATAATCCAACGCCTTCCTTTACCAATGGGATTTTTTAGATTGGTAGTTACACCATCTATAAATGCCTTGTCTGCCTGTTACAACTAAGGACCGGACACGAGAGGCCCATGATTCATCGCCCACGGGCGTACTATTGAAAATTTATATTTTTAAAAGGTCTTTAATTATTTATATAATTTGAAAACACACGGGTGGTGATCTATAAAATACGAAATACATTTTTATTTGTTCATTTTGTAGTTCAAGTTGAGTAAAGGAGTGTTAATATTAACTAGTAATACTTTCTCAAAGTTTTCTTCTGTAAAATTTGTTCTATTTGAATGAAATGCAGCCTTATAGATAGAAAACGTCCTTTCTACATCGCAACTGGTTATAGGTGATACTGGAAATATTCTTTTATTTCAGCGTATTTATCAATTAGATTTTGAGCCATTGTCCCCATACACAATTGCCGCAATGTTATTAAATCTGGATTTATATTAAAAACTGCGCTTAACTCTTGCTGAAGGCACATCCGAAGTCACTTGGAATATTTTCAAAATTATTAATAGCCACATCTAATGTGGTTTTCAAAATAAGTGATTGGTTTTGTTAAATTTTCAAAGTGTTCCTGAAGAAAGTTCAATTTATTTTTTAAATTTGGAATTTGTATTAGTTCCTTGCACTCGGAAATATTTCGAGCATCGTCATTTAAACATGTAAAGAAATTTTGTAAGCTATCAAAATTCTCTGCATAAAAACTAGTAGCTTCTAAAGTCACTAGATTTACAAAGTACCGCAATAGGTAAAGAACCTGTGTTAGAGAGAGAGAAGTACATCTTGGACCAAATATGGCGGTTTTAGTTGTTACATTGCGCATGATTGATATAGGATAATATAAATATAACCTTACTTTCGACCGCGTGATAGTTTGTCTTGTTCTTTCGTGACAACAATCATCTACAACTTTATTTACAGTAGTTATTTTCAGTAGTAATCGACGTGGTGATTAAGTGCGCTTTGTTCAGTGGCAATTTGGTTTGGAATTTAAAGGTATCTCTTGTTTTGTTATCTGAACAATTGATTATTTGCTTTAAACAACTTTAAAACTGTGACAAAATGCCTGGGTGTTGTGTACCTCTATGTACAAATAGGACAGAAAAAGGCTTTAAACTGTATAAAATACCAGGTAATATCTAACTTATCTAAATATTTAGTTTTTTTCTAATATTATTGTTTGAGCATTGTAGATGATAAAAATGGTGTCAAAAGGCAGTTGTGGTTAGAACTTATAGGAAGATCAGAAGTAGCACCAAATTGTAAAGTTTGTGAGGTAAGTTGAATAATTGTAATGAAATGGACAGGTATAATGCTCTTATTGTTGACAGATACATTTTTCAAGTAATCAGTTTGAAGGAAAATGGAAAGACAACCGTAAATTATTACGTTCTGATGCAGTACCAGATCTTATAACACCTGGAGAAATTGCTGCCTGTTGCGATGTTGCAGAAGAAACTGCACTACCCAATGCCAGCAACTTGGGAGAGATGACATACAACAAACGTATGCGATTAGATACATCGCATGAAAATGATCACGATTATTCTCTTTTGGATGAAGGTAATAAAATTATATTTACTTTTCATCTTTCCTAAGTCAATATGTTATTTAAGTTTTGCGTAATTTGTGAACATTAATTTATTACTAACGGTACAAATATAAATAAAATTTTTTGTAGAGTATGAGGTTAGGGCAGAATCAAACGAGGACATTGCTTATGATGAAAATATGGACCACCTTCTATGTGATGAAGATGTTGAGTCAACAGAAGATCTTGCCATAAAAATAGCCAAATTGAAAACAGCTCTACGCCAAGCTTGGCTGAAGTGCTATAGCTATAAGAAGCAATTGGGACGCAAAACAGAAAATTTGGACAAGATTTTTAATGATGATCAACTTAAGTATTTGACTTTAGGTTCACACAGAGGAGTAAAGTGGTCCCATGACACAATGATAAAGGCATTGAAGTTATACATGGCATGTGGGGAAAAGGGGTACAAAGAATTGCGCAAGCAGAATCTACCATATCCTAGTATTCGTACCATTCAACATAGATTGAGGAACCTCAACTTCTCAATGTTTTTAACTTACTGTAGGTAAAAGTGGGTATCCAGGTGGTGGTAGCTTATCACTCACATTAATTTGATATTGTAATTGTAATATTGTATTACTAATGAAATTTATTTTTAGATGGATAATTTTCGGCCTGAAGAAAAACATGCTACTTTATTGATTGACGAAATGGCAATAAAACCAGGGTTACAGTATGATAGCTCCTTGGCTTCGATATAATTGGTCGCCCTACCATGAGCAGTTCCTCTGGTCAAAGCGAAGAGTTAGCTACACATGCTTTAGTTTTCATGTTAGCTGGTCTGTCAAGTCGATGGAAACAAACAGTAGCATATGACTTAACAGGCAAATCTTTCTCTGCGCAAGGAATTTTGACCATAATTGTGGACATCATAAAAAGAGCACATGAAATAGGGGTGACTGTGCGTGCCATTGCTACAGACATGCTTACAGACAAGCAGGCATAGTGAAATACATAATTGGATTACCCACCCATGCAGCGAAAGGGACAGGCTATTTATTATGCCAGATCCTGTGCATATTTTAAAAAATATGTCAGCATCATTGACTAGCGGACAAAAGTTTTATTTGGCTCAAGATGTAGTGCTTAAAAACTTTTTACCATCAAATGAAATTTCTCTAGAAGCGGTGACGAAAGTTTTTCAGTTGGATTCTAAGGATATATTAAAATTATGTCCATGTCTAAAAGAAAATGTCCTTAACCCAACTCATTTTGAGAAAATGAATGTAGCTTTAGGTGTTGCATTATTAAACCATGACGTAGCTGCATGAATCCTCTACCACATTTCCGCTAAAAACATCGAAGGGAAACATCAAACAACTGCATGGTTTTTACAAATAATGCACAAGTGGTTCAAATTAATGAAAAGTCGCCATCAACAGTTGGCTCTATCTTACAAATACGAAGAAAAATATGCTGAAGAGATAAGCTTTTTTACATGATTTTATGGATATTGTTCGTGGCATATTTGTAGACGATAAATGCTGGAAGCCTTTCTAGACAGGTCTCTTATTAGCGACTCAAACAGCGCTAGATATTCAGAAAATCTATTTGGAAAAAGAAAACTTCCAATATATCATGTTGGGACGACTTACACAGGATGCACTGGAGAACCTATTTTCTGTAGTTAGGAGTCGACAACCGGTTCCAAATACAAGGGACTTTAAATGCGCTCTCCGTTTAGTGTGTTTATCACAATTTGAATGTAACATCAGACATGGTAGCTATCCGATTTCAGACCAGGATCATTTACTACAGTATTGCGATTCAATCAATGAACTAGAGAAAACAGTAGATGATAATGAAGAAAATATAGACCTAAATTTATTCAATGCTTTCACATGTGACGAACAACTGACTGATGCAGTAAAAGCAGCTTTATATTATTTACTTGGATGCATGATATTTAAAGTAAAGAAAAATTATTCAACTTGTGACTTATGCTGGTCTTTCATATCCAATTCAGAAGACGAATATCAAGAAATGCATCAAATGACAATTTTGCGCGAATATAAGACTGATCATAGTGGCACTTATGTACATGGTACACTAAGACTGATCAAGTGGCACTTATGTACATGGTACACTAAATTCTCCAATAGCAATCATTAAATCTTCTGGATCTTTGTTTATTTTTTCATATTTTGTAAACTGAGTATTGGAAAAGACGATGTTGTGTGCTCTGTTTTTTAACTGTAAAACAAATTGAACCAAAAAGGTAAATGAGATAGCAGGACGTGTTTGTACATTTATTAATTTCCTTTTGTGCCATTTTTACTTCGAAAATGTTTATATACATATGCTTCTATTGTTTACTTCTACCTGCATATATTTAATTGGATAGTATACATACATTTGATTCCATTGTAGTCAACATTTTCTTTCTCCTTTTTGTCTACTTCATATTTTATAAGACCGGCTTTGGACATTTTATAAAAGAAAAAGGAATACATTTTTATGGAAAATAAAAGTAAAGTCACAGCATTCTTTGCTTGTATTATATATTGCGCAATGTAGAATTAAAGGATTCGGTCAGCACAAGAACGAACTAGGTGACAATTCGGCATTGAATAACATAGTTTTTAAAAACACTTGCAGTAGACAACTTTACGATACATTACATCAAAGATCATTTTTAAATTTAGGCGTTAAATTTTCCAGCGCCATCTTTTGGGAAGATGCTAAAGGTTACTTGCTTTGCTCTTTCCGTATATTATTTACAGATTGCTTCTGTTTCTTCCTCCTGGTTTGAAGGAAGTCGGTATGTGTAGACCGAAGTATGTGTTGAAATAATACAATATTTTTTCTATTTACACTAATATATTTACAAGTTTAATCTTGGAGTTCCGTTAAATAAATGCTAAATGCAGTATCTGGTCTTAATACTAAAGACCGAGAAAAACTGGCTTATAAATAATATTTGCTCCTATGTAGATCACTGAGATCTTCGTAGGAGCTGTTTGTTAGATCACTGAGACCTAAGCTTTAACTCGAAGAGATCGTACTTGTAACTGTAGTGATCTCTAAGAGATCTTGTTTGGAACTACTTCATCATTCTCTTATTTTTCGGCAAGAAGTTTTCTCCCCACCAGTCAAAGAGGGAGAAAACAATGAAAAAAGGAATATACGGAAATTTCCATATAACAATTATTTACATTTCCAAGAAAAGTATATGCTGTAGTTTCCGACGTCATAAATGTATTAAAATAAACAATATACGCCGGAAACCCCTAATTATAGAAAATAAAATACTTCTTAAAGTAATAAATATACAATGCACAGAGATAACCTAATGTTCGCAGAATCGTATCGAACCGAAACCATTTAACCTATTATAATAATATATAACAGGAAATATGTACAATAAAACTTATTCTATTATAATTATGCTTATTCAAATAAATTATTTACCTAATCGATGCAAAGGGTTTTGCCTGTAATAAAAATAAATAGTTTTTATGATAGTAGAAAATAGGACAATGAAGAAATGCAATACCTGACCAGTCCTAAAGTAATTAACAATATTAAAGATATCTCAGAACTCCAAGACCTTTTCTATATACAATATATAATATTTACAATTTAAAAACTAGAATTAAATATATTAAACCTACATCTAAATAAACCTAAAAATACAAAATTAAATCTATTTTGCCCGAACATGCCGCCCACTTTGAAAGAGTCTCCTTTCAAGGAAAATATAATAACGACGTTCAAGCATTGTCACCATTGTTCGATATAGGAAGCACCCACAACTTTGTCGTCGGTCTCCGGAACACACCACGCACAGCCATCGCTTCCAAAAGTGCTCGCGAAAACGCTGAATGTATTGCCAACGAGACAACGTGTTGACCTTTAGATGTTCCACACTTGGCTCATCTAAGGAGGTTATTATGCCTCCAGTTAAAAAATGTGAAGGGGTTAGGAATAAAAGTTCATTAGGATCACTGGAAATAGGAGTGTGATTTTTATGAATACGCGCTAGAAGATTGCTTTTGAATCGTAAACAATATGCTACTACACGCTGAAGTCTATTAAAATTAGAATATTTTGCGAACCATTCAAATTGATTAACACTTGCGTTAGCCAAGTTCACAACGCGCCTTGTTTCCAGAATGGCCATTATTTTTTCCCGTAGCTGTGTTTTTTTTATGAAATTGATGCTCTCTGCTTCATCCATTTGAGTGTGACAAGCGCTTTGCAAATTAAAGGTAAGTGATTCGTCCCAATTTAGCTTTAACTGCCAGATTTGTTGCATTAAAATCTTGGCCTTTATTATAACAGGACTAACAAGACCTAAAGGATCAAATATTTTTGAAATGTGCGATAATACCGTTCTTTTTGTCATTAACTTTCGATTTGATACATGAAATGAATATTGTAAAGTATCCGCATTGGCTTTCCACTGCAAAGCTAGCGTCCCTATGCCGTCATTTTTGTTGAAATCAAGAACCATATTATCACAAGAGTTGTTTGGTATGTTACATAATATTTCAGGTGCGTTCGATGCACACTTGCGTAGTTCAAATTTACCTTTTGACAAAATACTTATAACCTCATCCCTAATTTGTAAAAGTTCTTTTATACTGTCTGCCCCAGTTAACAAATCGTCCATATAAAAATCTCTTAAAATGATTTCTGCACCTAACTGTTTGTTAGAAAATTCCTCATTTGCCAGTTGCTGTAAGCACCTAACTGCTAAATAAGAAGCCGGCCCCGTACCATATGTAACTGTTGTTAATTTAAATGTTTGAATTTGACTATCCTCGTTTTCACGCCATAAAATTCGATGGTACGGCATGCACTCTTCTTTTAAACAAACCTGCCTGTACATTTTTGCAATATCTGCAGTACAAACATATCTATGTATACGAAATCTGCATACAATGTCAAATAAATCTTGTTGTAGCTTAGGACCTACCATAAGTTTATCGTTAAGCGACACTCCAGTATCTGATGGCGCCGACGCGTCAAAAACAACTCTTAACTTAGTTGTTGCGCTATTTTCTTTTCTGACCGCGTGATGTAGCATATAAAAATGGTTTATCGTCGGACCTTGTATATCTAACTTGTTAATACGTCTCATATGACCTAATTCTATGTATTCTTTTATAAAATTCGCATAATCTACCTTAAGATCGGGGTTTTTTGCGAACCTTCTTTCTAATGAATAAAATCGTTTGAGAGAGAGATCCCGTGAATTACCTAGTGACAAGTTGTTATTTCGAAATGGCAATGATACAACAAAGCGATTATCGTCATTTCGTGTAGTTGTATTAATAAAATGAGTTTCACACAGCTTTTCTTCAGGCGAATATACCTGAGACTTGTGTGTGTTTTCCAATTCCCAAAATTTCTTTATGTTTTCGTTTAAATCATTTAAAGTTGAAATGTTACAAACTGATGTTGATTCTGAGGATGAATTTGAAGGAGCTCTGCCCGAAACCAACCAACCTAGCAGCGTTTTTTGTAAATATGGCTGATCTTTTCCCAAATTAATCTGTCCTACACATAATAATTTATAAAATAGTTCTGCTCCTATTAACATATCTATATTTTTAGATACATGAAATTCTGGGTCCGCTAATTTTACATTTTTCGGAATCTTAATATATTCTCTTGCTAAGGAAATTAGTGGAATACGTTCAGATATTTGATCTAACACTAAACATTCTAGGTTCGTCTTGAAATTAGTTTGCAATGATGCTATAGAAACATTTACAAGATTCTGCGCCTTTACCGCTGCATGATTAATACCAACAATAGATATTTGTATAGGTTTCTTTTGAAGGTTGAGTTTGTTCACTAAGTCTGTTGTAATTAAGTTTGACTGTGATCCAGTGTCCAGTAACACCCTGCATGTGTGCTGGTTACCCTTGAAATCTGTTATATTCAATAAGGCAGTTGACAACAATATTTGTGTGTGCGCTTCAATGTTAAATGCATGATTTGAAATTGATGTGCAAACGCATGCATCAGGTGCGGATTGCCCTTGCTCCTGTTGCGGTTGATCAATTAAATTTTGCGTTTTATGCAATAATGTATTGTGCCTTTTACCACACTTGATACAATTACTAGATGTGCAGTTACTAACAAAATATCCGGGTCTTAAACAATTAACACATAACCTTTTTGCCTTTATTTCCTGAATTCTTTGTGCAATAGGTAACCTAATTAAGCTTTGGCATTTATATATTATGTGAGATTGTTTACAAAATGCGCATGATAATTTTTTATTGTTAGTTACAATATGTGTGGAAGTACGCTTGAACTTAGGAATCTCGTTTTCATCACTTTTTGATATGGCTTCTAGAGTTTGACATTTGCGATTTAAAAACTTGATTAATTCTTCAGCAGTAGGCAAATTGTCATTGGACAAATTTGTTTCCCATTCTTTTATTGTAATTGAATCTAATTTTGTGGTTAAGATGTGTATTAATAAGTCGTCTGATTTATTCACAGGACGCTTTAATGAATCTAGTGCCCTAATATGTTTATTACTGCCGTCGATTATTTGCCTTAAAATGATATGATTTTCTTTTGTAGCAATTGGCAAGTTGCAAATGGCTTTAATATGATTTTGAACTATAAGTTTTTTATTACCGTACCTCTCTTTCAACATATTCCAAGCAATACAATAATTATCATTAGTAATAGGTAACGAGTTTAATAATTCACTTGCATCGCCCTTTAAAGAGGATTTTAAATAATGAAATTTTTGTATGTCTGGTATAGCAGTGTTGGCGTCGATTAAACCGGAAAAAGTGTCATGAAAACTAGTCCAGTCTTCATATGATCCCGAGAAATCAGGTAGCGTTATACGAGGTAGACGTATGTTTGATTGAGTATCGGAATACGATAACTCTGTAGCTGGTTTATGTTCGACATTAACATTTGAATAATTTGATATCAATTTACGAATTTGACCTATGATTTTGAAATACATCTTTTCGAAATCTGCACTTTCAGTATCCTCGCTTTCTTCTTCAAATGTATCTTCAATTTGTGTTTGTATATTTTCAAATTGATTTAGAAGTGGTTGTAATTTATCGTAGCGCTCCGTGAGCTCTTCTAAAATTACGTTTTCGTCTAAAGAGGCAATATATTCAGCAGCTCTCGATAAGGATGTTTTTAGCTTTCTTTTTTGAATTTTTAAGGTTCTTAATGCGGGAGTAGTCATTTTGAAGCAAAAATAGGTTTTTCGGATACTGATCGGTAAAGAATTGAGAAAAGGAAGTTAACTGGAGACTTACCTCATTAATTTGAGTGCGCTGTTGCTGACACAGATGTCGATATCCTGCTCCTGGAAGAACCAATGTTTTTGGTGATGACCAGTTGACGAAGAATCGATGATCTTGTTATAATGTTGCTATGTAGATGAATTAATTTATCATCTAGCTGCGAAGTACCGTGTGTGGATGAATTAATTTATCATCCAGCTGCGAAGAACCAAATGTTTTTTGGTCTTGAAATAATCTTGATAGCTGTGAGTTGTCACTGACAATCGTTTCGAAGGACCAATGCAGATGAATTAATTTATCCGGCTCGAAGGACCAATGTTTCTTCCTCCTGGTTTGAAGGAAGTCGGTATGTGTAGACCGAAGTATGTGTTGAAATAATACAATATTTTTTCTATTTACACTAATATATTTACAAGTTTAATCTTGGAGTTCCGTTAAATAAATGCTAAATGCAGTATCTGGTCTTAATACTAAAGACCGAGAAAAACTGGCTTATAAATAATATTTGCTCCTATGTAGATCACTGAGATCTTCGTAGGAGCTGTTTGTTAGATCACTGAGACCTAAGCTTTAACTCGAAGAGATCGTACTTGTAACTGTAGTGATCTCTAAGAGATCTTGTTTGGAACTACTTCATCATTCTCTTATTTTTCGGCAAGAAGTTTTCTCCCCACCAGTCAAAGAGGGAGAAAACAATGAAAAAAGGAATATACGGAAATTTCCATATAACAATTATTTACATTTCCAAGAAAAGTATATGCTGTAGTTTCCGACGTCATAAATGTATTAAAATAAACAATATACGCCGGAAACCCCTAATTATAGAAAATAAAATACTTCTTAAAGTAATAAATATACAATGCACAGAGATAACCTAATGTTCGCAGAATCGTATCGAACCGAAACCATTTAACCTATTATAATAATATATAACAGGAAATATGTACAATAAAACTTATTCTATTATAATTATGCTTATTCAAATAAATTATTTACCTAATCGATGCAAAGGGTTTTGCCTGTAATAAAAATAAATAGTTTTTATGATAGTAGAAAATAGGACAATGAAGAAATGCAATACCTGACCAGTCCTAAAGTAATTAACAATATTAAAGATATCTCAGAACTCCAAGACCTTTTCTATATACAATATATAATATTTACAATTTAAAAACTAGAATTAAATATATTAAACCTACATCTAAATAAACCTAAAAATACAAAATTAAATCTATTTTGCCCGAACATGCCGCCCACTTTGAAAGAGTCTCCTTTCAAGGAAAATATAATAACGACGTTCAAGCACCCACAACTTTGTCGTCGGTCTCCGGAACACACCACGCACAGCCATCGCTTCCAAAAGTGCTCGCGAAAACGCTGAATGTATTGCCAACGAGACAACGTGTTGACCTTTAGATGTTCCACACTTGGCTCATCTAAGGAGGTTATTATGCCTCCAGTTAAAAAATGTGAAGGGGTTAGGAATAAAAGTTCATTAGGATCACTGGAAATAGGAGTGTGATTTTTATGAATACGCGCTAGAAGATTGCTTTTGAATCGTAAACAATATGCTACTACACGCTGAAGTCTATTAAAATTAGAATATTTTGCGAACCATTCAAATTGATTAACACTTGCGTTAGCCAAGTTCACAACGCGCCTTGTTTCCAGAATGGCCATTATTTTTTCCCGTAGCTGTGTTTTTTTTATGAAATTGATGCTCTCTGCTTCATCCATTTGAGTGTGACAAGCGCTTTGCAAATTAAAGGTAAGTGATTCGTCCCAATTTAGCTTTAACTGCCAGATTTGTTGCATTAAAATCTTGGCCTTTATTATAACAGGACTAACAAGACCTAAAGGATCAAATATTTTTGATATGTGCGATAATACCGTTCTTTTTGTCATTAACTTTCGATTTGATACATGAAATGAATATTGTAAAGTATCCGCATTGGCTTTCCACTGCAAAGCTAGCGTCCCTATGCCGTCATTTTTGTTGAAATCAAGAACCATATTATCACAAGAGTTGTTTGGTATGTTACATAATATTTCAGGTGCGTTCGATGCACACTTGCGTAGTTCAAATTTACCTTTTGACAAAATACTTATAACCTCATCCCTAATTTGTAAAAGTTCTTTTATACTGTCTGCCCCAGTTAACAAATCGTCCATATAAAAATCTCTTAAAATGATTTCTGCACCTAACTGTTTGTTAGAAAATTCCTCATTTGCCAGTTGCTGTAAGCACCTAACTGCTAAATAAGAAGCCGGCCCCGTACCATATGTAACTGTTGTTAATTTAAATGTTTGAATTTGACTATCCTCGTTTTCACGCCATAAAATTCGATGGTACGGCATGCACTCTTCTTTTAAACAAACCTGCCTGTACATTTTTGCAATATCTGCACTACAAACATATCTATGTATACGAAATCTGCATACAATGTCAAATAAATCTTGTTGTAGCTTAGGACCTACCATAAGTTTATCGTTAAGCGACACTCCAGTATCTGATGGCGCCGACGCGTCAAAAACAACTCTTAACTTAGTTGTTGCGCTATTTTCTTTTCTGACCGCGTGATGTAGCATATAAAAATGGTTTATCGTCGGACCTTGTATATCTAACTTGTTAATACGTCTCATATGACCTAATTCTATGTATTCTTTTATAAAATTCGCATAATCTACCTTAAGATCGGGGTTTTTTGCGAACCTTCTTTCTAATGAATAAAATCGTTTGAGAGAGAGATCCCGTGAATTACCTAGTGACAAGTTGTTATTTCGAAATGGCAATGATACAACAAAGCGATTATCGTCATTTCGTGTAGTTGTATTAATAAAATGAGTTTCACACAGCTTTTCTTCAGGCGAATATACCTGAGACTTGTGTGTGTTTTCCAATTCCCAAAATTTCTTTATGTTTTCGTTTAAATCATTTAAAGTTGAAATGTTACAAACTGATGTTGATTCTGAGGATGAATTTGAAGGAGCTCTGCCCGAAACCAACCAACCTAGCAGCGTTTTTTGTAAATATGGCTGATCTTTTCCCAAATTAATCTGTCCTACACATAATAATTTATAAAATAGTTCTGCTCCTATTAACATATCTATATTTTTAGATACATGAAATTCTGGGTCCGCTAATTTTACATTTTTCGGAATCTTAATATATTCTCTTGCTAAGGAAATTAGTGGAATACGTTCAGATATTTGATCTAACACTAAACATTCTAGGTTCGTCTTGAAATTAGTTTGCAATGATGCTATAGAAACATTTACAAGATTCTGCGCCTTTACCGCTGCATGATTAATACCAACAATAGATATTTGTATAGGTTTCTTTTGAAGGTTGAGTTTGTTCACTAAGTCTGTTGTAATTAAGTTTGACTGTGATCCAGTGTCCAGTAACACCCTGCATGTGTGCTGGTTACCCTTGAAATCTGTTATATTCAATAAGGCAGTTGACAACAATATTTGTGTGTGCGCTTCAATGTTAAATGCATGATTTGAAATTGATGTGCAAACGCATGCATCAGGTGCGGATTGCCCTTGCTCCTGTTGCGGTTGATCAATTAAATTTTGCGTTTTATGCAATAATGTATTGTGCCTTTTACCACACTTGATACAATTACTAGATGTGCAGTTACTAACAAAATATCCGGGTCTTAAACAATTAACACATAACCTTTTTGCCTTTATTTCCTGAATTCTTTGTGCAATAGGTAACCTAATTAAGCTTTGGCATTTATATATTATGTGAGATTGTTTACAAAATGCGCATGATAATTTTTTATTGTTAGTTACAATATGTGTGGAAGTACGCTTGAACTTAGGAATCTCGTTTTCATCACTTTTTGATATGGCTTCTAGAGTTTGACATTTGCGATTTAAAAACTTGATTAATTCTTCAGCAGTAGGCAAATTGTCATTGGACAAATTTGTTTCCCATTCTTTTATTGTAATTGAATCTAATTTTGTGGTTAAGATGTGTATTAATAAGTCGTCTGATTTATTCACAGGACGCTTTAATGAATCTAGTGCCCTAATATGTTTATTACTGCCGTCGATTATTTGCCTTAAAATGATATGATTTTCTTTTGTAGCAATTGGCAAGTTGCAAATGGCTTTAATATGATTTTGAACTATAAGTTTTTTATTACCGTACCTCTCTTTCAACATATTCCAAGCAATACAATAATTATCATTAGTAATAGGTAACGAGTTTAATAATTCACTTGCATCGCCCTTTAAAGAGGATTTTAAATAATGAAATTTTTGTATGTCTGGTATAGCAGTGTTGGCGTCGATTAAACCGGAAAAAGTGTCATGAAAACTAGTCCAGTCTTCATATGATCCCGAGAAATCAGGTAGCGTTATACGAGGTAGACGTATGTTTGATTGAGTATCGGAATACGATAACTCTGTAGCTGGTTTATGTTCGACATTAACATTTGAATAATTTGATATCAATTTACGAATTTGACCTATGATTTTGAAATACATCTTTTCGAAATCTGCACTTTCAGTATCCTCGCTTTCTTCTTCAAATGTATCTTCAATTTGTGTTTGTATATTTTCAAATTGATTTAGAAGTGGTTGTAATTTATCGTAGCGCTCCGTGAGCTCTTCTAAAATTACGTTTTCGTCTAAAGAGGCAATATATTCAGCAGCTCTCGATAAGGATGTTTTTAGCTTTCTTTTTTGAATTTTTAAGGTTCTTAATGCGGGAGTAGTCATTTTGAAGCAAAAATAGGTTTTTCGGATACTGATCGGTAAAGAATTGAGAAAAGGAAGTTAACTGGAGACTTACCTCATTAATTTGAGTGCGCTGTTGCTGACACAGATGTCGATATCCTGCTCCTGGAAGAACCAATGTTTTTGGTGATGACCAGTTGACGAAGAATCGATGATCTTGTTATAATGTTGCTATGTAGATGAATTAATTTATCATCTAGCTGCGAAGTACCGTGTGTGGATGAATTAATTTATCATCCAGCTGCGAAGAACCAAATGTTTTTTGGTCTTGAAATAATCTTGATAGCTGTGAGTTGTCACTGACAATCGTTTCGAAGGACCAATGCAGATGAATTAATTTATCCGGCTCGAAGGACCAATGTTTCTTCCTCCTGGTTTGAAGGAAGTCGGTATGTGTAGACCGAAGTATGTGTTGAAATAATACAATATTTTTTCTATTTACACTAATATATTTACAAGTTTAATCTTGGAGTTCCGTTAAATAAATGCTAAATGCAGTATCTGGTCTTAATACTAAAGACCGAGAAAAACTGGCTTATAAATAATATTTGCTCCTATGTAGATCACTGAGATCTTCGTAGGAGCTGTTTGTTAGATCACTGAGACCTAAGCTTTAACTCGAAGAGATCGTACTTGTAACTGTAGTGATCTCTAAGAGATCTTGTTTGGAACTACTTCATCATTCTCTTATTTTTCGGCAAGAAGTTTTCTCCCCACCAGTCAAAGAGGGAGAAAACAATGAAAAAAGGAATATACGGAAATTTCCATATAACAATTATTTACATTTCCAAGAAAAGTATATGCTGTAGTTTCCGACGTCATAAATGTATTAAAATAAACAATATACGCCGGAAACCCCTAATTATAGAAAATAAAATACTTCTTAAAGTAATAAATATACAATGCACAGAGATAACCTAATGTTCGCAGAATCGTATCGAACCGAAACCATTTAACCTATTATAATAATATATAACAGGAAATATGTACAATAAAACTTATTCTATTATAATTATGCTTATTCAAATAAATTATTTACCTAATCGATGCAAAGGGTTTTGCCTGTAATAAAAATAAATAGTTTTTATGATAGTAGAAAATAGGACAATGAAGAAATGCAATACCTGACCAGTCCTAAAGTAATTAACAATATTAAAGATATCTCAGAACTCCAAGACCTTTTCTATATACAATATATAATATTTACAATTTAAAAACTAGAATTAAATATATTAAACCTACATCTAAATAAACCTAAAAATACAAAATTAAATCTATTTTGCCCGAACAGCTTCTTTATCCCCAAAATCTTATTTCGAGAGTTTTGTAAAAATTAAGATTACTTTGGAGTTTCTGAAAACTTTTTATTAATAGCCTAGGTCCTACAATTGTCCTAAGACTAATCTTTTTATTTGTTTCAAATTGTGCAAATTGTGGCTGAAATTAAAAAAGGTAAAATTGCTTAGGATAATTGTGACAACAGTTGGATTGTTTTCGGTTTTGAAAACATTACTTTTTCTATTTCTATAGGTCAAAACTCTTGAATTTGTATTTCGTACCGACTTCGTGCTCTCTACTTTATCATAGCGCCCCCTTAAGCGATTTGAATTACCAATGCACAGAACAGGTACCTCAGCAGTGTTGCCAGAGCTAGGGAAATTTCCCTAGACCTAGGGAATTTAAGTGGGTGCTAGGGAAAAAGGGAATTTTTACGAAATAAGGCTATAATCTAGGGAATTATGCTAGGTCACAATATTTCCAGTATATATGTTGGGGATTCCCTTAACGTAGAAACTTTAAATATTGTGAATCATGTAAGGAAACCTCGATATACAAAGATCCCAAAAATTTCGCATAGTAGTTGTTAATTGCAACTCAATAGCGAGTGGTTGAGTGGTGAAAAGCACCATTCCAAATTTATTCGTTCATCTTATACCTACAAACCCATCTAATTAATACCGAATTACGATGTGGTTACTTTTATTAACTAATCAATAGATTTTTATGACCCGTAATAATGACACACATACTCATATTTTATGTGTTAAAACTTGAACAAAAAGTAACTTAGGAAAATTAAATAATTAAGATTGGAATTCCTATTTCTAGAAGTGTATGTATATTATTGTTTATGAAGCACGACTATTCTACAAATTTAGTATGCAAATGTTCAAGAAATAAATAAACGTATTGTTATATTAAATATATAAAGCAAAAGAAAATATGTATAAATAATGTGAACTACATGTTTAAAGTAACACGTGGGAATTACAATATATACAAAAGAGGATTTTATAGTAATAAAAACTATAAATTATGGGTAATATAGGAATCACTTCAGAGTAATAAATTCCTATATGTACATATATTTGTAAATATTATTTTATGGTACGGGGCGGGGCTATTTATGAATTTATAGATAATGTATATTGTTCTAATAAAAATACAATAGACAAAATAATATATCTTTATTACGTTCTAGAAGTATATGTTAGCACTTTAAAGTAACACGTGCGAATTCTATACACAAAAGAGGATTATTGATAGTAATAATATAAAACCCCGAATTATTGAACATTTTTTATTTATGAGTATGACATAAAAGATAACCAGCTGATGGCAATAAAACTAAAATAGGAGGAAACTGTACTACTTATGTACTTACCCCCAAATTTTACCCAATATTTTTATATATTCAATCCAAGAATTTTATTTGAATTTTTAATTAGCGGTCAGTAGGTATCAAAAATACATTGACTAGTTTCAGTTCAGCCTCAAAGAACAGTTTTAGTATTTTAAAGAATACACTTATTACTATCTCTTAAATAAAAAGTTTTTTTCTAAAGCAGTGAATCAAAAGTGCGTTTCCATTCAAAAAGGTGAATATTTCAGATTTTGCTTTTATTTTAACAATTAATTAAAATATATTTGTAATTATTTTTATGCAGTAAGTAAAGGATCAATATGTCATCAGAGGCCGGGCCATCTTCTGTGAAGGATATATCTGAATTTTCATCAGCCTCTTCGTCCGAGGAGGCACAGAATATATCGAAGAAAAGAAAAAGAAAATCCTATGCACAGAAATACAATATTCGGTGGGAGCAGAACCCACAGTTTAAAAACTGGTTGCGAAGCAGCGAAAAAGGACAAAATTATGCATAAGGCATGTAAAAAGCATTTTATATGTGGCTGGCAAATCAGAAATATTGAAACACGCGCACGGAAAAGCACATACAAAATTAGTAACTTCTGTAACTAAACAACAGTCTTTGACTGATATATCTTCTTTTTTACAAACAGTCGATCTTCAAAAGAAAATTAAAACCGCTGAAGTAAGATTCGCCGCTTTTGCAGCCGAGCATAATATTGCGTTAAATGCATTAGATCATTTATCGGAAATTATAAGAACCACATTTACCGACTCTGAGATCGCAAAAAATTACAGTAATAACCGCACAAAAGCAACTGCAATTGTTAATAATGTTATCGGTTCTTATAGTTTTGATAAAACTATAAATTTATTAATTTGTAATAAATTTTCACTGATTGTCGATGAATCTACCGATAAAGGATCCATTAAACATTTAGCGCTAGTAGCGCGAGTGTTTGATGGCACTAGCATCAAAGACTTAATTTTCGGTTTGTTGAAAGTGCCTAGTGGTACAGCAGAATCTTTATATAATAGCATTACGGAATATTTTGTTAAAAATAATATTAACTATAAAGAGAATTTGATAGGCTTTGCTGCCGATAACGCAAGTGCAATGATGGGCAAACACAATTCACTATCTACTAAGTTAAAAGCAGATATCCCAGATTTATTTATATTTAATTGTGTTTGCCACTCTTTTAATTATGCTTGTGAAAAGCTACCTTCTTCTCTTGAGGAACTAGTCAGAGATATATACAGCTATTTGCAATACAGTTACAAAAGACAGAGTGAATTCAAAGAATTTCAAGAGTTTTTAGCTTTAAAACCCCATAAAATACTACAACTCCCTCAGACTAGGTGGTTATCTTTATTATCAGTTGTTAGACGATTTTTAGAGCAATACGATGCTTTAAAATTGTATTTCACAAATGCACAATTAAGTGATAAAGATATAACAGCGAAAAATATTTTCAATGGTCTCAACAATCCCACTATAAAATTATATTTTCATTTTCTAGAATATATTTTACCTTTTTTCACAAATTTAAACACAGAGATGCAGTCTGAGGGCGTTAAACTTCACATATTATATAGAAATGTAGAAACTGCATTAAAATCTTTACTAGATTGTTACTTAAAAAGGACTTATCTCGATAGAACGCCAACTGAAAATGTAGAATATAAAAATCCAGACAATTTTGTTAACCTGGAGAAAATTTATTTAGGTGCCTTTGTTATGGGTAAAATAGCTAATAATACCCATGGGCTAAATATAAATGAACTAGCGAACTTTAGACGGCGATGTTTAGATTTTTTAATAGAAGGGTGCCATCAAATATATCAGAGGTTCGACCAAAAGAATAGATCAATTATTATTTTAAAGCAAATCGAAATGATTTCACCCATCGATGTAATATCAAAAAAATGTGAATCAATAGCACCTATGGCCATTAATTTCCCGAATTTAGTTGGCAATGATTTAAATGAGATAGACAGGGAATGGCGAATGTTACGAAATACAGATTTGTTTCAATTTGGAGACTTGAATGTTGAACAATTCTGGAAAAAAATTGCCAGTCTTAAATCCGGCGACGACATGCTTATGTATCCAAAGCTGTGCACATTTATATTTAATATATTTAGTTTGCCACACTCTAGTGCGACTGCAGAGCGTGTATTTTCGCAAATTAACTTAAATAAAACCAAAACCCGTAACCGGTTATCCACCGAAACGTTGTGTGGCATTTTACATTGCAAAACATTAATGAAGGGCAACAGTTGTTTTAATTTCGAACTCAACAATGATTTATTTAAAAAATTGTTTGTCTTTGTTATATGTATATTTAATATTATGTTACCTAGATTAGTTATTGTTATATTAAAATGTATAAATATATATTTTGTTTTTATGATTTGTGTAATCGTTTTTTTTTTAATTTTTTTGTATTATATAACCTGCAATCTCCAATCCGCTTTTAAGTACGTCTTGAAAATTGTTTAAAAATTCTAGGGAAATCTAGGGAAATTTTCTGCAAATGTCTAGGGAATTAAAAAAATTTCCCCTGGCAACACTGGGTACCTGTTCTTTCAATCCTCTTCTGCAATCTGTCACTAACCACACAATATCAAAAAAAATATACTTCTTGTACATTAGCAAACAGTATGAAAAGCCACGGCTCAAGAGGATAACCACTATCCCCTGTTTGGCATTGAAAATAAGTACACAGTTCAGTATATGTGCATATATGTAACTGTTTAACTATTAAATGTGTCAAGGTATCCCCATGTTCGTATTGCTCTTTTAAGTAACTTCTAATATTATTTGTTTGCCATATAGCAGCATCATGCACTAATCCTGGATTTCGTGCACTACATCCAATTATCTTAAAATTGGAATCTGCAATCTAAAGATGAAATATATTTAGAATTAGCCCAAGAAGGCACAATCGAAGCAAATTTCAAATAAACACTTAAATAAAACCAGAAACGTTATAGGGAGAACAAATGGTGTGCTATAGGCAGATTTAGGTGTCTTTCTAGACATAGGATTTTGTTATGCCATCCAACTAGAGCAGCAAAAATTATTCATATATATTGTGTAATTCATAATTGTTAAAGTATTTTTGTAATTACGCGCTCATTCCTTACTGGCAGTGTGCCAACCAAAAGAAAACGCAGTTAAGTTGTAGTTGGTAGTATATAGATATACTTGATGTACGAATGGTGTACGTACATGTTGAATGTTGAATAAACAGATATTAGATAAGTTACAAAACGTTATATTTTACACACAGTACCGGTAAAAACATATTAAAACTCTGCTAAGATTCTAATAATAATATTGCAATAAATGCTGAAATACCAATACAAGGTCACGAAATTTACTACAGAAGAAATGAAGTTAATAATCCTAAGTCCATTGTAGGTATAGAAAAAAGTCACTGTATGCAGTAACAATGAATGTAACTAATGCTTTACTTCTTTGCAGATGCTGCTGCTATTAATAATTTAAATAACTCGCCTTTGTTAAATTTATTCACCTAAAATCTGTTTAGACGATAATAGAAATGTATATTTAGTTTACTAAACAAATTTTATGCATAAACATGTTTAGTATCCTATAATATAACAGTTAGGGCCAACCAGATGTGCTACATTTTCACACTACCGACAATACTTGTGTAAATTCATATATTTCTTTAAAAACGTAAAATAATACCAACCTTCTTGATTTTATATATATATTTTTTAATTTAGTTTGTAACATACTCTTTAGATGTAAGTACCTGAGAAAGCCACTGTGCTGGCGAAACAATTGTCGTGTTACGATTAAATATTAAAAAGTGAAGATTTGAACCATAGTTTTATTTCCATTTTATTAATAATGTGTTACTAGTAGGACAAGCTGCACGAAATTCATATATTGAAAATAATTTACTTTGATTATGTTATAGGCACTCATTTAAATGTACAGACAAATATATACTCATTAATCTTATATACATGGTAATTTTATTTTATCCCTATTATAGTACATTGTAATTCTCGTGTATAAGTTTTCTATGCAGACATCACACTGCTTGATCATTTTATTTATTCTTTTGGAGACAAAACCAGTCACGTAAGTAGCAATATTTTCTTCTAATTTTGTGGTAGAGAGATTCATAGGTGATGGTGATATTTGGATCTTTTTTGTTTCCTTCACATCTTTGCTAACTGCCTTAAAACAATAAAATGATTATTATTTACATGTAATTAAAATATCATCAAAAAGTACTATCATTATTATTGTTATAAGATATTAACCTACTTGAACAAATTTTTCAAGAGTTATCATTTTCGCAGTTGCTGCCCACTGAGTGTTTTAGGGTAAAATTTTTAACCAAAAGGTCTAAAAAAATAAAATGGTGTAAATGCTGCAGCTGCAGGGTTCGTAAATCGTACTCCTCTTTGACGAATAGAACCAAAGAAGTTCTCTAAGCAGTCCTGGTTAAAATGTCTAGGAACTATACTTCTAAAACCCATTTGTTGCATGTTATGGTAAAGATGAATACAATTCTTTATTGTACGAATTGTATTGTCTATTGATAGAGGTACAAATGTATTATCACAGTATTGAATGCTTGACAAAATTTGATGGCTTGTTTTCAAAAATTAATATGTTCTGTGCTGTTGGTGACTTGGCAATATAATTCTTATCCTCCAGTTGCAGTTATTCTGGCACCATTCAAACTATCAAATAATTTATCGCAAAATTCAATGAATTTTGCTGTTTCGACAGCTTCAGGTGGCACAAAGATTTTCTCACCATTAATAACCATTGATGTACATAGAAATGTTCTTATCAATTTCAAAAATATAATAAAACAATTCTTCACCAAGTCACGCATAACTGATTTTGGTTTTATTCACAAGCATTTTTATGGCTGACACATTATTAATGCTTTTAGCGATTATTTCTAAACCAGCTTCTCTTATCGCTCGTACAATTTCTTTAATAGCTCTAACTATCTCTACATTTTTTTGCAGCCCCATTAACAAAACGAAAATAAATTGGTTGCTTCCATTTTTTATTTACATTGCACAACCTAAACACCTGCAACAAACATAAGATGAGAAGTTGCTGTAATATTTAATTAAGCATTATACCTGCACATGATTTGCTATTAAATTTGTAGCTATATTATGAGATGTTTCAAATCCCACTACTTCATCTTTGCTTCTGTACCACAGTAAGTGTGGCTGAATGCTCATTTCATGGAATGCTAAAAAACAACACTTATCAAGTGGATTTTTAAATGTTTGAGCTTCTGCACGCAAAACATCTAAAGCTGTTGTGTTTAAGCTTGGCTTTATAGGGATTTGTCGCAATAATCATTTTATAGTTTTTGGAGATGGAAGTATAAACAGTCTTGATAATAAATTACATCCACACTGCTTATACAATGCTAATGCAAGTATTTTATTTATTAATGTAAATCATCTACCTATAGGTGTTTTCTTGACATTATCTAGATTACTCTTAAAAAATTGTATTTTTACTTAGTCTAGAGAAGATACTAATTTGCATTTTTACCTGCATTTTTTAATCTTCTTCTTAATGAAACATTGCAGTTTTTCTTTAGAGCACTTCTGTTTGTATAATTTTAGTTGCTGGTACAAAATTTTGCTTTTGGACTTAATTCGGAACTTCTGGTCAGATTTATCTTTGAAAGAAGCCCTGAAAATTGTTTGAATGTTGTATCTTACATCAGCTAGTTACCAAAAAAAGAAAACCAGAGTCTCTTTTCTTACTAATTTCCATATGAATTACTGGCAAAGGATTTTCTATGTTTATAGCAAAAGAGGATATTTCTGAAATAAATGTAAAAACATACATTCATATAATAAAGGCAATTTGTATTATACTGGTTATGATTAGGTACCTTGTTTGCTTATTATTGCCGTTCCAGATGAGGATGGTTCAATATCACATTCCAAAGCAATTGTACATATATTAGCATATATTATTGAAGAAGGAGTTTTAAGCAATTCAGGGTTTGATTTGGTATCAGAGGAAGTTGGTTCGTCAACTGATTGACCTTGATCACCTACATCAAACCTGTAAATCATGTTCATCCTTAACAGCATTATCTTTATTAATTAATATACTCGAACAAACAATCTTTGATAACACGTGGAATTCATCATCCATATTGTGAATGCCATTATTATTTATTTCAGTTCCATCATATGTATTTATGTTAACGTTTCCTGTCACTACGACCTGACCCCATACTCCCAGGGCCCTCTCTTTTAGAGCAGACATTTTGGTTTGAGAATCTGGTCCCGAACCTTTTTTTTTTCTATGTTCTGCTAATTTCCTATATTTTGAGCGAATAGCGTATTTCCAATCTGTGACTTTAAACTGTAAATTTGCATGCATAAATTAAAATTCATAAACAAACCTTCTACCAATATTTAATTTATAAATGGTATATTCCTTTATTACTAACGGTACAATAGATTCAACAAATTAATCCCCTTCGGAACTAAAGTTGTCATCATCACTGTCACTCTCATTATATACATTAATAATTAAACTCTGTTGTTTGATCAATTAATATTTCTGACTCTAAATATTTATCTTCGATATTAACAACATGTTTACACCGTTGTTGCCAATTTTCCTGCGAAATTCTCGAAAATTCTTCTTCCGCAATTTTGCGAACATCTTCTATCTTAAAATTTACATTTCTTGCAGCGACATTATTTTTGACGGTGGCCCAGATCAACTCTATTGGATTTAAGTCGGGGTGATACGGTGGTAGTCTCAAAACTGTGTCCACTGCGTTGTAGAATTTCGTCGAATTTGTATATTATATATTGACCCTTATAGTGTTTGATTAGCTGATATAGTTGTGGCTTTAACATTCTAGCATCAAAAGTAATATTTTTTAACGTCAACCATTCAATCATTTCATTTTTTTTTACTAATACTTGTTGGAGCAAGATTTGTTTGTGTATTGTGATACGGCGCATTATCTATTACAACAACGAAGTTTGTGGGCAAGTTTGGTATAAGCTTCTGTTCTATCCATCTGCCATAATTTTCTGCATTCATATCCAAATGGTAATCACCAGTTTTTACGCCGGACTTAAAAATCAATAGGGCGTTAGGTATAAAGCCCATGTTGCCTCCTGCGTGCACTATTATTAGTCTGGGTCCTTTAGATATGTTCTTGAAAAAACCTTTTGTACTTTCATCACTCCACATCTTGGAAGACGTATGACTACTGTGAATGTAAGTCTCATCTATATATACAATGGGTCGATTTGTCTCACGTCGCATTCGCACGCTATCGATTGCTCTGAGCACATCGGTAGTAATAGAATACATCAACCGGTATATTATATTATAATATAATATATTTTCCACAACACAGCGAAACCAGAAGAAATGGCTGGCACCAACGACAACGGCCAACGTATAGCACTGGATATGCAGAACATCAACACCTACGAAGAACTACAAAATGCAATGGAAAACTTTGTCAAGATGATGCACAAAGCCTTCGAGAATAAGATGAACGAGCTCAAGAAGAACGAAAAACCACCACGAAAATCCAACAAACGACAAAAGACAGAATCACCGGATATAGAAACGAGCAACATGTACGAAGCACTCCGCACGATCGACGAAGATACGAAGAAAGAAGAAACGACGCCAATGGACAGCAGCGAAGAAGAACCGACAGCCTCCACCTCCGCAGAGAAACCCGGGGTAAGTACAAATATCACAAAACACACAAACACACACAAACAGCACAAAACATACACAAAAACAGCAAACAACACAAACCAATTACCCAAAATGCCCACTATTTCCCCAATTACAATCACTGACCCAACACAATGGTATCGAGTCCGAGAGATCATGAAAACACACAGCATTCAATACACACAAAGTAGATTCGTCCCGGCCGGAGTCCAAATCACTCCATCAACAGAACAAGACTATCGCAATCTCAACCGAATTCTCAACGAAAAAGCCATTCAATCCTTCACATACCAACTCCGTAGTGAAAAAAAATTAAAAATCGTCATCAGAGGCGTACCCCAATTCCTGACCGACGAAGACATCAAAGCCGATCTAGATTCTAGAAACTATCCGATCGCAAAAATCACTAGGATGAACGGTAAAGACCGCCTTCCAGCCCCCCTTATTTTAATAGAAATAGACAAACAATACAAGTCAATTTTCGACATCCACACAGTTTGCGGATTAGAAGTAAAAGTAGAGTCCCTCAGACTTAGAACAGACATCGTACAGTGTCACAGATGTCAGAAACATGAATTACACGTATTTTTAGACGAACACCAAATAGACGTAATGCTGCTAAATGAAACACATCTAAAACCAAGTCACTCATTAAAAATTCAAAAATACAAAACATACAGACACGATAGGCCGGTACAAAAAGGCGGCGGAACCGCTATACTCGTACACGAAACAATAAAACACAGCGAACTTGAATACAAAACACTCGATATTATCGAAAACACAGGCATACAAGTAAACACAAAAAGGGGACCGACAAACCTTTACGCAAGTTATCTTCCCTCCGGATTAGACATAGTAGAATCAGACATACAAACGATCTTCAATCAAAACACACCTACAATATTTGCGGGAGATTTTAACGCGAAACACCAAAACTGGAACTCGAAAGTAGCCAATAAAAACGGTAAAAAACTAAAGAAAATAGCACAAGACAATAACCTCAATGTAATCGGGTCTGTGGAACCCACACACATACACATACCAATGGGTACTACTGACGTTTTAGACATTGCAATACTTAAAAACATAACCACAACACATACAATAGAAACTATAAACGACCTCTCCTCAGATCATTTTCCAGTGATATTAACGCTTGACATGGACACAACTAGAACGAAAAATACATTTAATAAGACAGACTGGGGAAAATTCAAAGAATCCCTAGTACTCAGAACAGTAAAAATTCACAACGCGAAAGACATAGATCAAGCAGTGATTACACTGGAAGATGACATAAAAAACGCAATCGCACAAACGACAAAAACGAAAACCATCGACACAAAACTTAACATCCCGACTGAACTAAAAATAAAAATACGAAACAAAAAAAACATACTTAAAGAATATAAAAGAACGCTAAATCCGGTAATAAAAACAAAATTAAACGCGATAACTAATGAAATAAAATCTGACATGATCGAACACTTTAATGAAAACTGGAATAACAAAATTGAATCCCTTAATACGCAAGATCAAACACTCTGGCAGATGACAAAAGCCCTAACAAACAAAAAAAAACAAAATTCCACCGCTAAAAACCGCAAACGGACCGGCAATAACTGATAAAGAAAAAGCAGACGAATTCGCGAACGCGTTAAAGAAACAATTCGAAACGAACCCAACAATACCGAAGCATAACACATTTACAAACCAAATTGAACGGCAACGAAATACAAAAATCGATATAACAGATGGAGAAATCGACGCCACAAATACCGACGAAGTGGAAAAAATAATTAAAAACCTTAAAAACCGAAAAGCCCCGGGAGCGGACGGGATAACTAACTACGCAATAAAAAACCTACCTAAAACCGGTATACAAATTATAACCGACATAATAAACGGAATAATAAAACACGGACACTATCCCGCGATTTGGAAACACGCGCAGATAATAATGATCCACAAACCTGGAAAAACAACCGCAGATTACCGGCCAATAAGCTTACTTCCGTCAATAAGTAAGCTGGCAGAACGCGTAATACAGACAAGACTTGAAAACGAAGTCTAAAACAAAAACATAATCCCAAATTTTCAATACGGTTTCCGGAAAAACCACTCTACCACACAACAGGCACTAAGGCCCGGTTCTACAATCCATAGATATACCTAGTATAACGCAATACCGAGTATAAATTTCAAGTAACTGTTCTACAATCACTAGATAAACCCCGAATAGAATAAACCCTGGTATAAGTAGCAGTATAACTTATCCCTCTGTTCAGGGCCAAGTTAAACATCGGATAACTTTTTTCTGGGCTGTGATTGGAGGAATATAAGTATCTGTGACAAGAAAACAAAGTGTTTGGACGTTTGCAGTTTATAGGTTAAAAATGAATTTGAATGATATTCCTTTATTTGATTCGGACGAAGACGATATTGACAATATTGTAGTAATTCGACGACCAAAAACCTTTAAAATAAGGTAAATATTTTAAAGTTATATATTTTTATAATGCATCTAAATTTTACATTTCAGAATAAATTTTTTCGATGACATAGACGAAATTGATTTTATAAATCGTTTTCGTCTTTCAAAAAATACTTGTCGGGGAATTCTTCAACAAATTGAAGGAATAATAAAATCCGAAACAAACCGCAATAGTGCATTGACACCGGCAACAAAATTTTTGTTCACATTAAGATTTTTTGCTACTGGTTCGATGTTGATAGTGGCTGCTGATTTTGTAGGAGTGAGCAAAACCTCTGCATGTGAATCAGTGAAAATAGTAACTGTTGCTTTGTGCGAATTAAATCGCAGATACATTAAATTTCCCCAAACACCAGAAGAAATAGATGCACAGATGGTCCGATTTTATAATATAGCACGATTTCCCAATGTTTTGGGTGCAATCGATTGTACCCACATAAGAATCCAATCACCCGGGGGGCCTAACGCAGAGGAATTTAGAAATCGGAAAGGTTATTTTTCATGGAATGTTCAAGTCGTGTCTGATGATAAGTTGAGAATTCAAGATATTGTTGTAAGATGGCCTGGAAGAACGCATGACCAAACAATTTTTGATAATTCGCGCTTGAAAGCCAGATTTGAAACTGGAGAAATGGGTAATGGTTTATTATTAGGTGATAGTGGATATGGCATAAAAAACTATCTAATTACCCCATTATTACATCCAGAAACCCCAGCAGAGACTCTTTTTAATGAATCTCAAATTAGGACACGTAATGTTGTTGAGAGGATGTTTGGTGTCTGGAAACGAAGATTTCCAATTTTGTCATTGGGAATGAGGGTTTCGTTAGAAAGGGTTCAAGCCATAATTGTCGCGACAGCCATCTTACACAATCTTGCAATAAATGAAAATAACTACAATGAGTTTAATGAGCCCCTTGTGGAAGAGGTAGTACATGAGCAAGTGCAACTTGAAAATCAAGTCCATTTGCAGGTCGATAACGCAAAACGACGATCACTTATCAATGCACATTTTACAAATTTACTATAAATTGTTTATTTTAAAATGTCAATTAATATTTGTACATAATATATATAATAAATGTAATAAATACAAAATTTGTAGTAATTATATTTTGCATCTAAAGTTTAAGATATTGACATTATATATTTACTTATGTTTCTCTGTTCAATGCTGTAAAAATAACATTGTTTGTCAGAGCAGAATAAAAAATGAATTTCTAATTTTTTTTTCTTCCATCCATTAATCATTTTTTCAATACATATCTATATTTCAACATACTGTACATGTGATATGATTCTACAGGTTTTAAAATTGTTATATTTAATTAGAAAAGGAAGGAGTGATGTAGAAAAATAAAAAAATTGCACTGTTAAGAATGTTTTATTTGTCGCTCTTTCAATTGTAGATCCATTTGTAATATTTTCATCTCCAAATCGTGCTTTTCTTGGAGCCTTTTTTCTTTCAAGTCATGCTCCTCTTGTAACAAACGAATTTGCAAATCAAGAAGAGCAGTCTTTTTTAACAAAAGGGTTGCGTGCCCATCCTTTTGGACACTATGTTTTTTTGCCCCTTTTCTTCCTAAAAGGAAAGGACGTTTTCTTTCCACTGTAATAATAAATTATAAAAATAAATATTTTGTTGTGTCCAAGAAGAAAGTCAAATAATTACATGATGGAGATTGACCTTCGAATTTATCGGCTTTGCTAGTCACTGAGGAGGGACCTGCCACATCATTTGCTGATGTTGGAGTGTTTCGCCCATTTGCAATTTCCCCAACACCAACAATTGACAAGTCTATTGGGCTCTTGCTTAATTCTGAAAATAAATTTTGTTAATCAAAGAAAAAAAATGAATGTAATACAAATATTTACCTATACTTTCTTCTTGCGAAACACACAACTTCTTGTTCTTTGGTTCTCTCAAAACACTTGGGTTCCATCTGGACCAATCAAATTCCTATGAAGAAAAAAATTCTGGAAATAAGCAGTTGAACTAGTATATTATCACAAACCTGAAGATCAAGTTCCATCTCGGTCGTCTTATTTCCTTCTTCCTCAGTTTGAATTGTTTTAGTAATATCTATATGACAACAAATAATGAAGTTAAATATTTTTGTAAATATGTTATACTCTATCCACTATTCAATTTTAATAAGTCTTTTTACATGACATATGGGAAATACCTTCTTTATTTGGTGTTAATATGTATTATGTATCTTGAAAGTATGTGCCTAGCCAATACATTTTCTTGTAAAACTATTTAAGTACTTCCAAACATCTACAAAATTAGTATTTGTCTAAATGATTAGTAAATGCCTATTTGCTACGAAAGAAAGCTATACTAATATACACCTGTAAAACACCTACCAACATAATCACCATCATAAGGGCATGAAGTCCCTGTAACCGAAAGTCCAATTACTTCTAATACTCTTGTACCTATGGGACCCAGATTGTGATCAGTTGACGGACCACCACCTGTTTTATACAAGCTATTTTTTAGAGTAGCATACTCTTTCCTGGTGGCTTTCTTCAAGGAGTCCCACTTATTTCGTAGCATCTTTAAGGAACGGCCACAGCTACTAATAGAATTAAATTCCATAGCCAGTTTCTCCCAGGCTTTTTCCTTCTCTTTGTTAGAGACTGCATCCGTTGATTTACATTCTACAAACAAAAAAAGATTAGTAATGTCGACATGCCTATACAATAGAGTATGTTATATTAATAAAATATTTACCTAACACTTTTTTATATTGATGTACTAATCCCACCAATATTTCGATTTCCTCCAATGAAAAGTTAGTACACCTTACACGGGATGCCATTTTTTAAAAAGATATTAAATTTGGTCTTTAAACAATAATTGAAAATAACAGTGTTCAGATTATAACGCACAACACAAGTAGGTTATATTCGAATTGGCGCGAAAATAGGCAAACGGATGCGTATTTTTATGGTATAACTATTACCAACTGCAGTATTACTATTCTTGTATGTAAAACGACTTGTAGAACGGTTGCCTATTTATTCTCGGGATAAAGCCCGCATAACTTTGTACCTGGTATTGTTATTCCAGGCGTTTATTCCGTGATTGTAGAACCGGGCCTAAGACTAACAGAACACATAACCGAAAAAATGAACATATCGACATCAACGGGCGCAATCTTTCTCGACATTGAAAAGGCCTTCGACCGGGTTTGGCACGCCGGCCTCATACACAAAATGAAACGTCACAAAATATCAAACACATTAATAAAAATAACCGACAATTACCTAAAGAACCGTACATTTAATGTCACAATCGGAAACGAAAAATCGACAATCGAACACATAGCAGCAGGAGTACCACAAGGATCCGTTCTCGGACCGCTCCTGTATAACATATACACTTCGGATATTCCCACAATAGAAAAATGTAATATCGCACAATACGCAGACGACACCGCTATATACATAAGCAGCAGACGAACATCGTACATACACAAGCAGTTACAAAACAATCTAGTCCTCCTAAAGGACTGGTACGACAAATGGAAAATTAAAATTAACCCATTAAAAACCGCGGCAATTTACTTCCAACACAGAAAACGACACAAAAGGCCGGACGAAGTCCAACTCGAAGGTCACACAATACACTGGCAGGAAAAAGTTAAATATCTCGGGGTCACAATGGACTCACAACTAACATACACGGCACATATTAAAGAAATAAAACGAAAAATAGGGTTCACAACACACGCACTGTACCCGATACTAAACGGCAAAAGCAAACTAACACTGGAAAATAAAATATTAATAATAAAAACGATAATACTCGCGGGCGCAACATATGCCGGAGAAATATGGCATCAAGCCAGCGAAAAGCAAAGACAATCGGTACAAGGGAAAATAAATAAGGTTATTAGACTCGCGATAAATGCACCGCGATACATGACAAACGCGCAGATACATAAAGAGACGAAACTCGAAACACTGGAAACAATAATATGCAAACGAACACTAAAAACAATAGAAACAATAAAGTCACACGAAAACCCCACAATAAGGAAAATAATAAACCCAAAACGGAGACTAATTAAAAAAGACGGACTTAAACAAATTAAAAAACGCGCAGAGGATAACGATATCCAATTAGCCGCGAAAAAAATCAAAAATTAACAGATAAACAGAGGTCAACACAAACACACAAAAATGTAGCAAAACACACAGCATTCCATATAGGATAAACAATCGTAACACACAAACACTCAACTACACACAATAACACAAAACATACACAACCCCGGGTAATGAAATTGGAGTGGAAATGGAGGCAACTTCAAAAAAAAAGGACTCATATAAATTGTCTCACGAAAATGTTTTATCTTTTGTAAATAATCGATTCTTGATGCTCGTATATTTAATCGTTCTATCAATACTTTTCTATTATTCTGTGTACATCGTACATCGTAACTAGTCGCTCGTCTGTTCTATGAAAATCATATATCATATCCCGCATTATTCTTATTTGATACACCGGCAAACTTCCGACACTCTTTGTTCTTTGTCTCTTCTTACCAGGACTTGTAATTTTTTTTTCATCGCTATTTGATGCTGTATTTTCCTCTTGAATAATTCTTTGTATTGTTCGCACTGACACACCTGTTGCTTCATGAACACATTCGTTTATTTCATTTGATTGCAATAATGTACTTTTATGTTTACAAAAATAATTGTAAACATTAAAAACTACTTCACGCGTTTGAGCGTGTATCACTTTATGATCGCCTAGCAAAGACATTATTATATTCCGTCAAACGTCAATAACAAATGTATTCTGACAATTATTTGAGTAGTGGGGGTAGACGTTTTTAAACACGACTTCTGCGCACCCCCTCCTCGCGCCAACTTATTTGGCGTTTGCTAGCAAACGCCAATTAAGTTGGCGCGAGGAGGGGTAAGTTCGCGCAAGATTAGAAGTAGTGGGGAGATTTGTATTTGGTTTTACATCAAATGTCAGATAATTCTAACCTCTGACATTATGTTCCGTCAAATGTCAATGACAAATGTATTCTGACAATTGCTTGAGTAGTGGGGTTGGGCGTTTTTAAAAACGGCTTCTGCGCACCCCCACCTCGCGCCAACTTAATTGGCGCTAGCTATACTTGTCGAAACTTTGATAGTGTAATTCAGAAGCAGAGACTAACGAGATCGGCAACATCATTGAAAATTTAATCCGATTTTCTATCCTTATCTTTGATTGAAAATATGTACTCTTTTCATCCTTATCGTTCAGTTGGGCAGTCATTTAAAGAGGGCACTGTAATCGTACAACTTCGTGTCTAATCGCTATCAATCGTGTAAGTTCGGAATATAATTTTGAAATGTTATAATTTCAATTTTATTGGTTATGTTATTTTCGTTGTTTAGAGATACTTACAAGATGTTCCATATCGTTCTGAATTATAATACAATATCGGAATTTGAATTGAGTTATTGAAATATTTGTTATACAACCAAGTATTGACCAGATCAGTTTTTATCTGGACTAGGTATAGTGTTTTTTTGCTGTTGAAAAAGTAAGTTGGATTTACAAGAAATTTCATCATACGCCACGCCATATTGTTTTACTCAAAAATGCTTTGTTTGCCCAAAATTAACAAGTTCTTAAAAAAATATTTAAATACTCTCATTGACGCTTTTAATTATGCTACAAGTACTTTTTCCTTTCAGCATATAAATTATTTGAAAATGGCTTCAAAATTTTGTACATATATCATGTGCGACAAAGGAGATAATACATGTGGAAAAATTACATTATTTTCCACGAAATCCTTAAAAGCCAGTAATAATGGATATATAACAAAACAACTAATATTTAGGCGTCCATGTTTTTGATCCAAGACTTGGTTTGGAAGTAATGGGTTTAAAATTTGTCATAGGAAGTATTAGGAATTTAAGTTAAGAATATGTGTTACACATTTTACTCTGGAGCTGTACCATCCTTACATTTAGCACGAACAATCATGTCAATATCAAAATGTTCTGAATCTCAACTGTAAGAAGAAACATATTCCACAAAGATTACCATTGCAAGCAATAGAAAATACATAGGTAATTGATTGCAATTTACCTACAGTACCTGTAGAACACCTATTTGCCATTCAGTTTGTGTCTTATTACCCATCAGCAAGCAAATATATCAAGCATATCAACAGTAAAAAGAAAGAAAAAAGGAAAAGCATCTGTGAATGCAATAAAGAAAGAACATGCAGCGCATTTGAAAACTAACATAAATATGCACAAAAAAGAGGCTGTACCATCAAAAATATATAAAATTAAACTTAAATGAGTCTTCAATGATCAAAGACCCCCCATATCCGCTGGGGTTTGGTTCTGTGGTCTTCCGCGGATACTGAAAACCGCGGATAGTAGCGAACGCTTTATTTTCGAGTACAATATGAAATATGAAGCAAAGTTAAAACAATGAAACAAGAAAAAATAAGTTATGTAATATTTATTTAAAATAAATAAATAAATATTCTTGTGCTGTGGCACAAATGGAATTTAAGTTTAATAAATATATAAGTTCACACATATGTACATATAGTACATATTTACATACACAACAAGAAAATATACAACAAGAAAAACTTTATCATCGTGAGCTACATATTCATTCATCTTCCTCCAAGTCCAAGTTAGCAGTCGATTGTTTACTTAGATCCGAAGCAAACGATGTTGATGGCTGTGCATTATCGATAGTTTTGTCGACTTTTTCAAAGAACATTGTTATTGGTAGTTGTCGTTTTTGTCTTTTCATTTCAATAAACAAATCCTCCAAAGGTTTCAAGGCTTCTGTTATAGTGCGAGTAATTTTTATACTGCGTTCCATTATTGGATCATATTCTACTATCTGTTCTTTTAATGTTTGAGCAGTTCGAAATATCGCTTAAAATTTTTCAAGCGTCCATGCTGGCGGTTCTTGTTGACCCTCATCCTCATCGTCACTCGCTTCTGGAGAAGATTTCTCAAGGTCTTCCAATTCCTCGTTGATGAATACTTGATCCTCTTCGTTTATGTAATCACTGAGTTCCTCTTGGGTTATATCGTTAAATCCTTCTCCATCTATTTTCTGCGCTATGCTAAATATCGTTGTTAGATGTGAATTAATATCATGTGTGTCTTCAGAACTAAGAACGATGCCATTCCACAGATTTTTCCAACATGCTATTATCGTTTCTGACTTTAATTCCTCCATCGCTCCTTTGATAAATAGAATTGCGTCAGCAATTGTAAATGGCTTCCAGCATTCCATGAGCCCGATATCAGAGCATTCGTTAGCCATTGTATACAGCATTTCGGAAACCTGTCGAATATATATGGCTTTAAAGCATCTAATGACACCTTGATCAAGGGGCTGAAGCAATAAGGTCGTGTTAGGTGGTAAAAAAAAGTACTTCAACATTTTTATCTTCTGTGCCTAGTGACACAGGATGCCCAGGAGCATTGTCTAGTATCAGCAGCACTTTAAATGGTAGTTCTTCCTTTTCAAAATATCTTTTCACTTCCGCAATAAAGCATTGATGAAACCATTGTGTAAATAGAACAGCCGTAACCCACGCCTTTCGATTTGATTGCCAAAACACAGGCAGGCAACCTTTATCTTTGTATTTAAGAGCACGTGGATTCTGTGATCGGTAAACAAGTCCGGGTTTAATCATATGACCAGCTGCATTTGTACAAAATATCAAGGTAAGTCTATCCTTAATTGCTTTAAAGCCTGGTGCACTCTTTGCAGTCTTATGAATATAAGTCCGTTGAGGCATTTTTTTCCACATAAGACCAGTCTAATCATCCGTACATTTTTCGAAATTTTTAGTTACGTTTTATAGACTTCAAATTATTGTTTATTACTTACGTTGACCTGCTCTTCGTATATTCTCTAAAATTCTTCTTGATACATTTTATCTCTTATTCATGTAACAAAGTTTGTTATTTTAAAATAAAAATTAAATTGTTAACTAATCAAAAATTAATAATTGAATTTTATAATCTAATGCTGTATAAGTTTATAACAGTTTTAATTCTAAGTTTGAATATAAAATTTAATAGTTAGTTTGTTAAGTGGCTGTTGCGTCTGAACAAGGTTAAGTTTCATCCCTTATATACCCTTATATGTGTGTATCGAAGGTGGGATTGTTAAATTCATTTAAAGAAATATTTGCCGCCATTAAAGTTTCACAAGTCCTTCGTTAAAATTGTCAGATTCCAACGGGTTTAAATTCTGTGTCTTTGTTTGCGATGCAAAGTGACGTTTTACGTGCAATTTCTTGGAATTCTTTAACGATATTTCACAGACTTTGCAATAAATTTCGGAGTCAGTGGCAATGGACATACAATCAGTTTGACCCTCAATCCAACTCGCCATTGTTTCACGATGCCATTCTCGACGTTGTTCCATATCATATCTGGAAAAGTAACTTAAACAATGTTCTAGATCTAAATAAATGAAAATTAAAAATGTATGCGTAAGTTACTGAAACTTAAGAAAATTCATTGGACACTTACGTATACAAGATGTCCCGTATCGTTATGTTCAAATTTTAGAAGTGTAAAGTAGACTTCATTTCAAGTATCAAAAACGCAAAACTTGTATATCCATTTTTATTTGTTTCAAGTTACAGATCTATGAATGTGATTGTCAGATCATGAAAAAAAAAGTAATCCTAAAGCCAATACAAACTGATTTTATTTAAAAAAAATTATACGGTTCAATAACAGGCCTGTGATTGTTAACGTCGCACAATAAAATGTTATCCTAAAATAAATAAACACGTGTCGTAGTGCATACAGTAATTTCTTGGAGATCTACAAAAAAGAGTACTGGAAATTGATTTATGATAAAGAAGGTTCTTACTTATTTCGTAAGTGCTGAACCATGAATATCACTCAATAAACAAATGTTCAAATGACTGTTCACGTTGCATTTTTTAATAAAGGATTACATTACGTTTCAGTTCATACAACAGCTTATTAGTGAGTGGACACGTTTTCTTTATTCAAAATGCTTTATCGATTTTCTTCTCAAGAGTATGCGGACATGCATTTTGTGTATGGCTACTGTAATGGCAGTGCACGTCAAGCAGTTATTGAATACCGACATCGGTTTCCCGATAGACGCATTCCTCATTACAGAACGTTTCTGGAAGTACACAGACAATTTCGGGAATGCGGAGTGCGTGATTATCTTTTCGACCGAGGAGTAAATTTGCCAGCAGATTTAGAGGAAGAAGCAGTAGCTATTGTTACAAGGAATTCAACTCTCAGTATACGTCGAATCGTTAGACAACTAGGAGTGCCACGAACGACAGTTTGGCGAATTTTAAAACGTGAGGGCTTATATCAATATCACTATCGCAGAGGACACGGTTTGCTTGAGACAGACCACTATGCTCGTCTAGTTTATTCTACCTTGATATTAAGACAGTCACGGCTTCATTTTAATTTCTGCAGAACAGTCCTGTGGACAGATGAATTTACGTTCACGAGAAGTGGTGTTACAAATCTGAGAAACCTGCATAGGTGGTCATCAGAAAATCCCAAAGCTATACGTCCATCTAAATTACAACATGAATTTTCTATTAACGTTTGGGCGGCTCTAATCGATGACTTGTTAATTGGTCCTGGCGTTCTTCCTGGGAGGTTAAATGCGGACAATTACCTTCAATTTCTTATTGACGAACTGCCAAGTCTTTTAGAGGATGTCCCACTGAATGTTCGACGAGACATGTGGTATCACATGGATGGGGCATCACCACATTTCGGAATTGCTGTCTGAAATTGGGCTAACGTCAATTATTCAAGATGGATTGGTCGAGGTGGTCCTGTTGCATGGCCACCCAGATCACCCGATCTTAATCCTCATGACTTTTGTTTATGGGGTACATGAAAAGCTTAGTCTACGCGCAAGTTTCGAACACAAGAGAAGAGTTGTTGGACCGTATTCACCTGGCTGCCGAGCAAATCCGACAAAACAAATATGAAATTCGGATAAGTACTTCTTCTGTTGGCTTACGGGCACAAGCCTGCATTCAACAAGGAGCTGGACATTTCGAAAATATTATTAATTGAACAAATAAAAATGGATATACAAGTTTTGCGCTTTTGTTACTTGAAATGAGGTCTACTTTACACTCTTAAAATTTGAACATAACGATACGGTACACCTGGTATACGTAATTTATAGTTTAAACAATGAAAAAAAAACAACTCACCGCACTTTATTTATCTTACGAAATATAAATAAAATAATTTATAAAAAGTCCTCACGCTTCTATCTACGCCCATGAAGAAAGGAATTTAACTGTAATATAGAAGTAATTGCGTCACAGTTCACGACAAAAAATAGATATGTGGTTAACGGAATGAATGGTGCTATTCAATAACTGCGTGTTGTACAGGGTGGCCCAAAATGACCGAAGGGGTTTGAGTTCATTATAACTTCTTATTTAAGACATAATTATTAAATTTTTTTTATTTTAAATACAATATATTAATGGACAATATCTTTAATTTAATTATGAAGAATTATATCTCGCAAGTGGTGGCCATTTTCTGCTTCGCATATTCGTGCTCTTTCCAAAACATTTTCAATAAACTTTCGCAAAACTTCAGGTGTTATGTTGTTGATTTCGTCGCATATATTATTTTTTAATTGCTGTATGGTTCGAAGCTTGTTAATATAGACTTTTCCTTTCAAATAACCCCAAAGGAAACAGTCTGAAGCGGTTAAATCCGGTGAACGCGGAGGCCAATTAAAATCGCTTGTACGGGAAATAATTCGTTCACCAAAGATGTCGCGTAAAAGAGTCATTGTGTCCCTCGCAGTGTGCGGTGTGGCTCCATCCTGTTGGAACCATACTTGCGGATGCTTTTCCACGGCTGGCCTTAAAAAATTTTCCAACATTGTCCGATATCTAACACCAGTGATGGAAACGGCGACACCGTGTTCATTTTCAAAAAAATATGGGCCAATTATCCTTTCCGACGAAACACCGCACCAAACGGTACACTTAAGTGGATGTAATTCTCGCTGTTGAATTACTCTTGGATTTTCCGTAGCCCATATCCTGTAGTTTTGCCTATTAACGAACCCATTTAATTGGAAATGGGCTTCGTCGCTCATAATTAAATTATGAATAAAATCAAGATTTTTAAATTTTTCTGGATACAGGGCAGCAGCTACATGATCAGCCGACGCAGATTCCCTGTCGTTTTTATATTTTTTAGATTAAACCGAGTTTTAAATCTATGCAGCCACCCCCTACTTGCTGTGAATGATTTTCCTTCCTCTTCAGTATAATCTTGGGTCTGCATATCTTCATATAAAACCAACGCCTTTTGTTGTAGCACTTTGCCATCGATAGGAATATGTTTTCTTGTCATATCTTCCACCCATAAATTTAAGGCATTTTCTACCTTAAGTAATACTTTATTACGTATTGTGGTTGCAACTTTTGCAGTTTGTGGTGCACTAGAAAAACTAACTCGAATCTTATCTTTGTTTTTTAACACTTCTCGTATCGAAGATTCGTTTTTACTGTATATTTTAGCTACAGTTGCAATAGATTTTTTTTCTATTTCAATCATATTAATGATTTTTATTTTTTCACTAATAGTGAGCATTTCCCGTTTTCTTTTTGGTTTAGAAGCCATTTTAAAATGATTTTCAAATTTACTTGTTTTATTTAAAAACTATTGCAAGCACTGTCTTGTCCGACAATTCGAATAGTACTAAACTCATAGTTAACAGGAGCGTTTATATGTACAAGTAAAAGCGAGTGGCACCTTAAGAACGTTCCAACTTGTTTAACTTATCATAAGAGAGCGCCGAATTCAGGGAATGACTCATATATACGACGATATATCGACAAATGCTCCTATAACTTTTATATTTATTGATATAACGCGTTTTCTGCTCATCATAGGTAAATCGCGGACGACTGAAACCGTGGATACGGAGTCAGCGGATAACGGGGTACTACTGTATTTAAAGGTAAATTATTCTTCCTTTTTTTTTATCTGTCTAATTATTTTATTTATTCAACAGGAATATCATCAAGTGCACAATCATTACTGTTTCCTTCCTCAACTTCGTTGTGCGAAGCATCTTCCAAAGGTAAGGGAATGGACAGTAAAAGACAAGGTATTGGCTTAATGATTGAATTAGATTTTTCGTGGATGTCTTCCACACAGCATTATCATTTTATTTGATGCTTAATAATACATGGTTTGCGCCAAACAGACTTCCTTGGTACTGCACAAGGTTAGTAAGGAATTTACGGAACGAAAATACTACAAAAAAATTAAAAACATTAAATCATCAATTATTTATTAAGAAAATATGTTTTTTTTATTATACTTTTAAAATATGTCTATTTTATACCATTATTGATATTAAAGATATTAATTTTCGTAGGTCTATATTATTTTAGTTATTTAGAATTGTATAGTAGTTATAATAAAGTAAATTTTATGTGAAGTAGGTATTCCAATTATTTCATTGAACATAATAAAGTGTACCACTAAAGAAGAATGCAAATGTTTGTACGATATGTTTATACATTTTCAGTTCTTTTTCTTTATGTATTAAAGATGAAGAAATTGCTGAAAATGTAAAAATATACATTTCGTATGAACATAAAAAATAAATACGACAATAAACTAGAGAAGCAAATTTAAATTTTGGTGGGTAAATGCGTCATCGTTGGACAGTGCCATCTTTAATTGACTGCCCAATTACTAGAGAAGGACGTAATGATCTTCCATTTCACTAGGACAAATTTTTGTTATTAGTTGCCGGGCTCTGTTCAGAAGAAATAACGGGTGTTCAGAAACATTCGAAGTCAAAGTAGTCCTTGAAAATATGAAGTCAAGTGTTTCATTGTGCCCCATGTGTTTTTCATTGTGCAGTAAGCAGTTTTTTTTTCGTTTTGTTTCAGAATGGTGCGAAATCGAGAGAGGAAAACCAGCAAGGGACTCTTTGTTGAAGACGACATGAAGGCAGCAGTGGAAATGGTCTTGGGCGGATGCAGTGTGAGACGTGCTGCTGCTCTAAAGAATGTGAATCATGTTACGTTATCAAGATATTTGAAGAAAACGAAAGAACGTGGTGAAGAGAATGTGAGATATGCGCCTAATTACTCAGTTAGGATGGTTTTCACAGCAGAGCAAGAGGAGAAATTGAAAAACTTCCTAATTATGTGCTCTAAAATGTACTATGGCCTACCAGTAACAGATTGCCGACGAGTTGCATATGAAATGGCAGTGATGAACAAAATACCATGTCCTCCATCATGGGAAAGAAGAAAGTAGCAGGCATTGACTGGTTTTACAATTTTTTGAAGAGGCACCCCAAACTCACCCAAAGAACCCCTGAGGCTTGTAGCTTGTCTCTCGCTACTTCTTTCACAAAAGAGAATGTAGATCTGTTCTTCAATAATTTGGAAATGTTGTACAAACAGCATCCAGAATTTGGTGATGGGACAAGGGTGTTCAATTTGGATGAAACGGCCACATCAACTGTACATAAGCCCCAACGAATAGTGGCTGAAAAAGGCGTCAAGCAAGTGTGCAAAGCTACAAGTGGAGAAAAAGGCACTAACGTCACCACAGTATCCATAATTTCTGCATCTGGCAGCACTATTCCCCCAGTCATGATTTTTCCACGTGTTCATTTTAAGGAGCACATGACTCAAGGAGCACCTCCAGGCACACTAGGCTTAGCCACCCCTACCGGTTGGATGACATCAGAACTATTTGTCGATAAAGCATTTCATTCGCTACACCTGCAGTTCTGGAGAGAACCCTACTCTATTAATTTACGACAACGTAGAAAGCCACTTGTCCCTGGAAGCTCTCATGCTATGCAAGGAAAATGGCGTTTCAGTTTTGACTTTACCTCCCCATTCATCCAATAAAATGCAACCACTGGATGTTGCGGTTTTTTGGCCATTTAAGACTTATTACAATGCAGCTCTTGACTCTTGGATGATGCGAAACCCTGGAAAAACAGCTTCAATTTATAATACAGCATCCTTCGTGAACACAGCTCATCAGAAAAGCATGACGCCTTCCAATATAATTGCAGGTTTCAAAAAAAGTGGGATACATCCATTTGATCAAGATGGTTTTACCGAAGCAGACTTCTTGTGCAATTATGTGACTGATCGACCGCCTCCTAGCACTGTGCCAAGTGAGTCGCCCAATGGTTCCCTCCCACAAATAGAAGAAGGAGCAGCTTCAAACCATGCAGAAATCAGTGCTCTTGATCCAGGAGCTGGTCCAAGTCAAACTTTCCTCTCTCCTGAAGATTTTTGTGGTTATCCAAAAGCAGGAAAACGAAAAACTGATCGAAAGCCGAGGAAGAAAGGCAAGAGTATGATAGCTACGGGCACTCCAGAAATGAGAGCCATTGCAGAAAAGAAGAAGCCGGTTCCACTTTCCATGAAGAAGGCAGCGAAAAGGACGTTGTTTGGACCAAAGAACAAAAAATCTGCACAAACAAAGGACGTTTATTCATCAGAGGACGACGACGAAGACGTTCAATATGTAGACACGGACGGCGACATGGATATGGATGAGGATTTGTTTGCTGTTGAGCCTTATCATTTTGCAGAATTGTTCCATCTTCCTGTATTAGATGATTATGTCTTAGTTGAATTCTAAACTAGAAGCCACTCCAAATTCTACGTTGGTCGAATCACCAAGATGAAAGATGATGAGGGAGAATACGAGGTCAAATTCCTACGATACCGAAAATGCAACACCTTCGTGGAGCCTCCTGTAGATGACATTGCCTCGGTTAATGGCACAGACATAAAGATGCTGTTGGAAAATCCGTCTGTGGTTCAGGGTACTAAAAGACAAAAAGGTTTCATTTCATTCGGGGTCGATTTCAGCAATTTGAACATTGGCTAAATGTAAAATGATTTCGTGTTTGTGCCTTAATAGGACCAGTTGAACTTATTTTTTACTCCAGATGCCTTTTCTTAAGACTTTAAATTAATTAATTGGAGAAATAAAGTTTTTTCTTTAATTATGCTGTTTTTTTCAGTTGTTTCAAGCTACCCCTTGCGCTGTTTCATTGTACCCCGGGCATGGGGCACAATGAAACAAAATTAATTTTTTGGAAAATGGCCGCTGACGGTCACACATGATGCATAAAATAATGGTTGACGCATTTCTTACATAGATTAGATCCTAAGATAACATGAAAAAAATAAAAAGTTGAAAAAAAGTCTCAGGTGGGGTGCTATGGGTAAAAGCAACTTTTGTGTTTCATTGTGCCCCACCCTCCCCTACATAAACATAAATAAAGAAAGCCGATGAGCATGTATTCTCTATACAAAGCAAAAAATATATATTTTTCAATTAAAAGAGTCAGTATATAGCAATGTTTTATTACGCAGTAATTAAATAAAAACGAATCAAGTAGTGGTTTTTCGTATTTTTTTAGCTAGTGTTCGTTGAGTGTCTGACGGTGTACTAGTAGAAAGCTTACGTTTACTCGATTTTTTAGCATTGTCAAGGGTTCTTTTTGTATTTAAATAATTCATACGGATAACAGTTCTTAATTTACAAAATAATTTTATAATAACAAAGCACAAATTTTCTCGCTTTTTAATTTTTAAAGCTAGTCTTTTAACAACCAGTGTTTCTTTCCGCAGTTTATTATCGCCATGATATATCTCAAAATATTTGTTCCACTGTTTAATGGTACTTAAGAAATCTGTTGAGGGCTTAATAAGACCACCAAAAGAGAGCTGTTGTACCCATGAGGGTAAATTGTAGGCGTGATCGGCTTTAATTTTATAAGTATAATCGCCGAGTTGGGGATGACTGTTTTTAAATTTCTTCGCTATAAAACCAGCAATGTACTCAAATGCATCATCCGTTGTTTCTGGTGATTTTGCTTCAGATATTTCTGAAATCCCTGATGATGAAAACGAGCTTCCATTGCTACTTTGAGTTGCATTGCTGTCAAACTGTTGTGAAACGTAAAAGGTGTTAACTATCTTTACTATTTTATATTTGATTCTAATAATTTACAAAAGTGTTTATACCATACATGTCATTATTATTTTATGTAACTATTATCTACTTGTCAAAAAGAAAAACAAAAGTAACCAACTTATTTCCTACCACCAACATACCAGAAATAAATGCTAAAATAAGATATAAATAACTTATTTCAACACTCCCTCCTTTTAACATTTATTTTATCTCTTATATATTCGAAACGATATTTTGTGAGTCCTTTAGTAAATATGTCCGCCAGCTGATCTTCGCTACTAACATATTGTAATTCAAAAACTTCATTAAGTTTATCTCTTAAGAAGTGAACACGAACGTCTATGTGCTTTGTACGTTTATGTGCCGTTTCATCACTTAACATTTTTAATGCACTTTGATTGTCAACTTTTAGAGTTGCAATAGATTCACAAACACTAATTTCCTTACACAATTTCATCATTGGTATTGCTTCCTTTATCGCTTCTGTAGCTGCCACATACTCTGCTTCAGCTGTTGATAAAGAAACTGTTCCTTGACGTCTTGTATACCAATCAATTATTCCATCTTTTAATATTAGTGCATACCCTGAAGTGGATCTTCGTGTTGATACATCTCCAGCATAGTCTGCATCTGTGTAACAGAGTAATGGTTCTTTCTCTTCTGAATGGGGGTCAAATTTTAAACCATAGTCTTTTGTTCCACTAAGATATCTAAGTATTCTTTTAACTCCCTCCCAATGATTTGAACGTGGTATCTCCATATATCGAGTTAACTTATTGACTGCAAAAGTAATATCGGGTCTGCTAACTGATGACAGGAAGAGTAAACCTCCTATAGCTTCGCGATAAGGTGCTTCACACAAAGAACTGTCCTCATTTTCTAAATCCTTTGTTGAACAAGGAACTGACACTGACTTACAATTGCTCATATTAAATTTGTCCAAGAGTTTATTAATATAATTTTCTTGTTTTATAAATATTGTTCCATCTTCCATTTTATTAATCTCCATACCTAAATAGAGTTTTAAAGGTTCAGTTTTTATTTCAAAATTGCTTTGAAGATAATTTAAAAGTTTTTCGATTTGATCTTTACTGCTAGATGCAACCAGTCCATCATCTACATATATCACTAAAAATAATATTTCTTTTTTGAAATTGAAAAATACACAAGGGTCATTTTCAGATTGCACTAAATTGAATTGCTTTAGTGTTTCAACAAACTTTCTATTCCAATTTCTAGGAGCTTGTTTCAACCCATATATGCATTTGTTTAACTGACATACTCTTTCAGTTTCATCTTCAAATCCTGTTGGCTGTTGCATGTAGATCTCTTCTTCTATTGGACCATTCAAAAATGCTGTTTTGATATCAAATTGTGCTAATTCCATATTATGTAATGCAGCAATTCGTAAAATTAATCGAATAGATTTATACTGTGCAACTGGACTGAGGGTTTCCAAATAATCTTTACCATACACCTGACTACATCCCTTGGCTACAAGTCGTGCCTTATAAATACCAGTTTCCTTCTTTCGAAATACCCATTTATTGTTAATTGGTTTCCTATTTTTAGGACATTCTACCAGAGTCCAAGTTGTGTTAGTGTTTAATGCTTCAATTTCTTCTTTCATTGCCAATTTCCATTTTTCGTCTTTTACTGCATCTGAGTATTCAATTTGCTCTGATGCCATGAAACATACATAATCATCATATTTACTTGGTATATTTATCATTGTGCGATTTCTTAATAACCTTTGTTCTGGGGAATTTTCTTCTAAAACAGTTTCCAAACTTTCTACAATTTTGCCATCTGTAAAAGCTTCTTGTTCCTTTGTTCTTGTTTGTGTAGCTTTTTCTTCTCCAACTATCAGTAAATTTTCAGACTTCCTTTTAAATATTACATCACGACAGACATCCATTTTCTTATCCACAGGAAAATATATTTTATACCCTTTTGTTTCTTCTGAATAACCAACAAAAATGCCTTCTTTACTTTTCCAATCCCATTTTTGCCTCTTTTCCTTTGGTATGTGAACAAAAACTTCACTGCCAAATATTTCAAATTTATCAAGATCTATCTTCCTCTTAAAAATTAATTCAAAGGGTGTTTTATCTGGAATTGAGCTAGTACCAGTTCTATTAATAATATACACAGCAGTATTTATAGCCTCAGCCCACAGACTTTTATCAAGCTGTTTCTGATATAACAAAGCTCTACCAGCTTCCACTAATGTCCGCATTTCCCTTTCAGCAGAACCATTTTGTTCTGGAGTATATTTTACTGTTAACTGATGTCTTATACCATACCTGTTTAAAAGTTGCTTAACATCTCTGTTTACAAATTCCAAGCCATTGTCTGACCTAAAAATCTTTATTTTGTGGTCTGTGTCTAATTTGAACCTTATTATAAATTCTTTCATTTTTTCATATACTTCATTCTTATTTTGAATGAAATACACGGTCCGGTAATGGGAATAATCATCTTTAAGTAACAGGAAATACCTCGATCCTCCAACAGAAGGTTTCTCCATTGGTCCACAAACATCCATGTGTATAATTTCTCCAGGATGACTTGTTTCTGAAGTTGAAGTTTGAAACGACTTTCTAGTATGTTTTCCAAAAATACAGGAATCACACTGTATATCCTTTTCTTCTGTAACATTTATATCATGCTTTCTTAAAATTTTTTTACATTGCTGGATGTTTTGATGTACCAAAATTTGGTGCCATTCTTCTAGTGAGCGTTCCTTTTTTGCATTCACAAAATTAACACGATTACAATGCTTGATACCCATTTCTATTTCAAACAAATTTCCATTTCTCTTTCCAATTAAAATTGTTTTATTTTGCTTTTTAACATGGCATTCCTCTTGAAGAGTTATAATAACATATCCAAGATCAACAATTGCACTTGCTGATAACAGATTACATTTAAGTTTTGGAACATGCAAAACATTTTGAATTGTACAACTGGTCATGCAATTTCCATTTTTAATATCTACCTCTATATTTCCTTTGCCAATTGCTTCTAATTTAGTACCATCTCCAATTATGATGTATTCTTTATTTGTTAATGTTTCATAATGACTAAACCATTCTTCATTTGCTGTCATGTGATGACTAGCACCACTGTCTAAGTACCATTTACTTGTGTTATCAGTGATATTACTGACAAGTGCATAATGATCATTGTTCGTTGCAACATTAGGACTACTATTTTTACCTTTCTTAAACCAACATTCTCTTTCGAAATGACCTTGTTTCTTACAAAAATGACATATTACATTTTTCTTTGAATATTTTCTATCTTTAGAGCCATATGTTTTATTTGTTTTTGTGCCTACTTTCTTGACCGTTAATGCTCCAGCTACGTTTGGACTAGTTTCTCTTGTTTTGATTCTATCTTCTTCTGAGATTAGTCTCGATGTTAATTTGTTCAATGTTTTATCTGTTGAACTGTCCCATGCTGAATGAAAATGTTTAAATTCCTCAGGTAATGTCATGAGAATTTTATTTATTAACATATTCTCACTTATTTCTTCACCACACGTTTTTAACTCATGACTTAAACTTTCCAAGTCAGCTATATGCTGTGCAACTCCTTCTCCCTTGTAAGTATATGTATAAAACTTTTGTTGCAAAGAATGTAAACTTGTTTCCGTTTTTCTACCATATAGTGCTTCAATTCTCACCCACATCTCATTTGAGGTTTTACATGCTATTAAATGTGTAATTACTTTTTCATGAACTGACATAATTATGGTTCTTTGAGCTTTCAAATCATTTTCTTCCCACACTTTCTTTTCTGCTTCATCATTTGAGCTTTTTATTTTACCTTCCACAATATCATACAAAGCAGAGGTTTTTAGTATGATAACCAACTGGAATTTCCATGCTTGGTAATTTGTCCCGTTTCCATCTAGTGAGATAGTTTTCTTTAATTCAACTACATCCATAATTTTTAAGTTGAAATTTCTACCTTTTGCTTATAACGCAACTGGGCCCATAACCTGTTGTGAAACGTAAAAGGTGTTAACTATCTTTACTATTTTATATTTGATTCTAATAATTTACAAAAGTGTTTATACCATACATGACATTATTATTTTATGTAACTATTATCTACTTGTCAAAAAGAAAAACAAAAGTAACCAACTTATTTCCTACCACCAACATACCAGAAATAAATGCTAAAATAAGATGTAAATAACTTATTTCAACACAAACTTCTCTCTAGGTGTAGTCAATTAACACGAGTCAGATGGCGGTAAATATACAAAAAGGTTTAAGTATCGAGTGTTCAGAAACATTCGAAATCAAGTGAGCTCTGAACAAAAAATCGTATATCTTTACTTAAGTATCTGATACTAATTTGATAACCTATAAAATTGTATTAAGTAAATGTATCAATCTATCTCAGACATGACTTCATATTTTCAAGGACTACTTTGACTTCGAATGTTTCTGAACACCCGTTATATCAATACGTTATGCACGTATAACGCATTTGTTACAAATGAAACAGACATGCAATATACATATCTGTAACTGTACACATGGACAACTTGTTACACCTCGTATTGTAACAAATGCGTAATACGTGCATAACGTATTGATATACTTAAACCTTTTTGTATATTTACCGCCATCTGGCTCGTGTTAATGGACTACACCTATACGTATTTTTTCCCTTATGTACCAGCTTAGCTGGTCAAGGGAAAGGTTGCCTTTTTTCGGCATAGTTTCTTTCGTCCGTCAGATGTCACTTATTATATAGTGCCACCTGATAAGACGAAATGTGCTATGTCTTGTAGGCGATTTCAGCTTAAATGTATATACAGATACAAATCTGTTTTTTAAATAGATTTGTATTATTTTGTATACATTGGTTCACTAGCTTGACTGATGACGCCTATAGATGGCAGAAACACATGTCTTAAGCAGAAGTAAATGCTGAAAATACGAGGTGTATTGTCCATGTGTACAGTTACAGATATGTATATTGCATGTTTGTTTCATTTGTAACAAATGCGTAATACGTGCATAACGTATTTATATACTTAAACCTTTTTGTATTCTCACTGAACTATTATTAAACTAATTAAACTAATATTAAACAAACAGAAATTTTTATTTTATGTTGGTGACGCACGCACGCATAGTTTGGTGCCCTCTATTCAATATAGCATAAATTAAAACTTGTATGAAATCTTGTACAAGAAAAGAGCTTGTTGAAGTTTCTAGTACGAAAAATGTGTAATTTATCCAGTGTTGCCGTTGCTGGCAAGTTGTTGCCATTTTTGGCAACTTCCAACTAACTCTGGCAACATGGCAACAACTTTATATGAAATCCAAAAAAATGGCAACATTTTACATATACAAAAATTAATTCCATATAAGTTTTGCAGTATTTCTACGAAATTTATCATAATTAAATATAATAATAGGAAGACTTAATTTAAAAAATGTATCTCGTGCTGATTAGTACTACGTATATACATATGTATGTATGTATTACATACGTTGTTATGTATCAATGATATCAAGCACTAAATGGTAAAAATAATGTAGGTGTAAGCATTTCACTGCCAGCGAAGGCAAATACGGGGAATTCCCTATCTAGTGAGTCTAATGCGTTAAATGCGTATACACATACGATGGTGTTTATTAGTATAGGCAGCGATAGTGTTTGTTGCTTTGTAAAAAGATAAGTGTTCGTTTAAAAATATAACAGGAATTTGAAAAGGTATTTAATACATTTGATCTTTCTTTGTTATATGCTTACATATGTACGTGTCTCTGTCATGCATTTATTTATATAGATAGATTACATAAAATATGGAAATAGATCCTACTGAAAACTTGCCTGGGCCATCTACAAGCAAGACAAAAAAAACATATTTGCATAAATATAGAAAGGAATGGGAAAATCATGAAGAAATTAAAAAATGGATAGCACCTAGTGATAAAGGTGATACCTACTTTATATGCACAGTCTGTGGTTCTGATTATAATGCTGGTGTATATACAGTAACAAAACATCAAAATACAAGCTCCGTTACCTTTTGTTGATGATTTAGCTATTACATATGTATAAAATATTTATGTGATACATTTTATTATAGGAAAAAAAATGTTGTAAGTTCTTTAATAAATTGGTAACCTATATACCCCAATATATGTATATTACTATGTACTATCTTATTTTTTATTTCTAATGCTTCTAGAACACTTACAAATCGATTCCATATAACCAATAATGCAATTATTTTGGTGTGGGTATTGGAGAAAGAGTCAATTAATGTTTAACCGTTTTAATTATTCATCGTTAAACGATATTACTACACAAAATAGTTAAAGTTTTGGAACTATGTATAGCAAACGCCAATTAAGTTGGCGCGAGGAGGGGTAAGTTCGCGCAGAATTAAAAGTAGTGGGGAGATTTGTATTTCGTTTTACATCAAATGTCAGATAATTCTAACCTCTGAGCGTGTATCACTTTATGATCCCCTAGCAAAGACATTATGTTCCGTCAAACGTCAATGACAAATGTATTCTGACAATTACTTGAGTAGTGGGGGTGGCCGTTTTTAAAAACGGCTTCTGCGCACCCCTCCTCGCGCCATCTTAATTGGCGCTTGCTATACATATGCATATTATTAATAGTTTTATAATTTTGGCAACTTTTGAATGAAAATGTTGGCAACTCCAGTGACTCAACCGCGGCAACGCTGAATTTATCATGCATTACTTTAATGCATTAACCACTGTATAGTTCAATAGTCAAACTAACAAATAGGTTATAGTCATTTTGCTTGGCGCGTTACAAATTAAAAGTTGTTTTTTCATTATGGTCAACCCATGAGTATCAAAATAACAAATACATTACAGAAAAGAGCAATCATCATCATTTTTGTTATTGAGTGATCTGAGTTTTGCGGACTACTCCAAATAAGAACTTAACTTAACAAGAACAAGTGGTATATTCCAATTTTTCTTCAGAGTTAAAAATGCCTCAAGAAATGATTAAATTTGATGTGAATAATGCAACAACCTTGAAAAATTTAAATGATGTAAAAGAAGAACTCCAGGATGAATATTATACAGATAATAAAGTATGCGTCTCTGAAACTACTATTAATACATGCAATACTAAATTAGATGAGTACTTGAAGTATGACGAAATAGGAAAATATGAAATGCTAGACAACATCAAAGCAGACTTACTAGTATCATCTGAAGTAAATGATACTGTAAGCAACAATACTAAAATAGATGAAATTTCTTCTGCTGATATCCAAATTGAATTCTGTAATGGATTGTCATGTAAGTAAATTTGTGTTCTTATCATAACAGTTCACACTGACCACATCCATAGAACTTGTTCGTTCTAATGTAGACCCGAAAATTTTTTATTTGTAATTGTAGATATTTTAAATTAAGTAGTTTATTTATAACAAATATCCTAATCCATTATTGTGGTATAAATAATTGTTTTTTAATAAAATATACAAGTACCTAAGATTATTATTAAATTTTTTATATTATGAACAAAATTGAAGATACTTTAGTTTACCATGAATATTTGTTTATTTTAATAATCCAATATCTTTACTTATATATTAGATTAATCAGAAATTTATTCCAACATTTAAAGCACTTCTATTTCTAATTCTATTATTGTTGTTTATTGAATTGAATGAATGAATTTGTTTAACAGTTTGTAACCATTGCCACGAAGTCTATCAGGATTATTGTACCAAATGTAGAATGCTTGTGCATATTTTGAACAAAAGATCTTGTCATAATACATACAAGAGAGTAAGAGAATTACCGAAATGTATGCTAGAAACCAGAGAGTCACTTGGACATTTGGGACTTTTTTCTTTAAATGTTGTACCTGAGAATGTAAGATTTGGTCCTTTCACTGGACTTAATTGTACAAGACTGTCTTTGAAGATAAAAGGAGGAAGGTTTGTGGTTAGCAATGATCAATCGGAGCATCTGAATTGGATGCAGTACATCAACCCTGCCAGAAATATTTATGAACAAAATTTATTCCCAATTCAATATCGAGACAAGCTATATTATTATAGTACTCGTAGAATCGAGGAGGGTGAAGAGCTATTGGTGTATTTTGGTGAAGAATACATAGCTAATCTGTGTAAAAATGTGGAAATGAATTTTGTTCCTGTCACAAAAAATGATATCAAAAATGTATTTGCTTGCACTTTTTGTTGCTTGGGATTCAGTTCGAAGGAATATTTAACTGAACACAAGGCTGTGTCTCATAGCGAAGCTAACAATATATTTTCTGCTAAAGGTAGGATGAATCATTTTAATTTTTAAAATTAATATTTTTTGTATCAAACTATTTCTCAAGGCTTTCACTTTAATATCTCTTATAGATTGCACGATGTAATAACCCTAGGGTGCATGGTATTTTCGTATTTGATAATTTGATTGGAGTTACAGTAATTGTAGCTTTTCAGTAGACTTTCATAGTAGGTGCTGCTTGAATTATAATAAGTATGACAAATTTAATATTGAAATTGGTCTGTTTTGTGTAATTAGGAATGAAAATGAAGATGGAAGGAATCACACTTGGTTGCATTTTTTGAGTCTACCTAATTTTTAGATTTTGTTGCAAATTTTTGAATTTGTATTTCTGTCAACTACTATGCAGATTATTTAGAAATTTTTAGTATGGATGATGTATATATACCATTGTGTACAACATCATCAACATTATTTCCATGTAGTCGATTTAAATTTCAGACCAATCTGATAATCAAGCCATATGAAATAAGGTGTTGGTGTGTTATGATGTGCTACACATTCATTAGCGTGTACACTTTTGATGACATGATAAATATCCTGTTGGGGTACTTCATCCCAGGTTATCTATCTCTATCTTACGATGAAGTGTCGCAAAAGGTCATCTGGTTTTTTTTGATAACCTTCTGCTGATATCGTGCGTTCATCAATTGGAACTTCTGAATTGAACGCAGTACATCAATCCTGCCAGAAATATTTATGAACAAATTGAAAACAAGCTATGTATATTATTGTAGCACTTGTAGAATTCAGGAGGGTGAAGAACTATCAGTGTATTTTGGTGAAGAATACGTAGATAATCTGTTTGAAAATGAAAAAATAGATTTTCTTCCCATTGCAAATGAGGATGTTCACAAAGTATTTGCTAGCACTTTTTGTTGCTTGGGATTCAGTTTGAAAGAATATTTAGCTGAACACAAAGCTGTATATCATAGTGAAATTAAAGAAATGTTTTCTGTTGAAGCTAAGATGAATAATTTTAGTATTAAAAATTAATAGTTTTTGTAATTTTCACTTTACTCTGACTAGTTTCTATGGAGAAGTCCATACATGAAATGCTTATCAGGTCATCTCGGCGTTCGTGTAGTGATTCATATTTGAGAGCTTCACCAATTTTCAAATAAAAATACGAGATGCAATTAATTTTGACACGTTTTGAAACGTTATCAACAACGTACGCAATCTACGTTTAAGTTAATGGTATTTTCGATATCTGCACTACCCTGCTATATCTGTAAATAATATCGTTTCGGTCTCATCGGAATATTGTGAAAAAGTTAAAAACTATTTCTGGACATATCTTCTTCATTAAAAGGCCCAGCAGCAGCACATCATCATTTTACTAAGGCTGCATTAATTAAATTATAAATAACCAAACTTTTATCGCCCTGTATTTTTGAAAGAAAACCGGAAATCATCTAATGACAAGAGAATCTTAAATAGTGCAAAGAATCGTCCCATAATTTTTGCTGAAAGTTTAGCAAACAGTATACATTCTGTTTACTAAAGCAGCTAATATCAGGTGACTGTTCGAATAATGTGTCTAATTTCAGAGCTTGTCCAGTGTCCATTTTGCGAAATATATTTGGACGCGAAGGAATATTTGGAGCACCACATGGATTACTGTTATGAGACAAATGCCAGGTAAGACTTGTTTATTTTCATTTTTACCATTAGTTTAGTAAAAACGTTTCTAAACCGAGTAATACACAATCATAAATTACATGTATTTATTGAACAATAGCTCTTGAATGTGTATTACAGCAAATTTTATGCCAAATTTTTACATGCATTTCTACATTATAGAGAACTACTGCATCAGATACATTCTTTTTGTTTAGATATAAGTCTTTAATAAATTTAAAAAGCCAACCACAGGAGGTGTTGTTTCAAGTTACTCCAGGTACTGCCAATATTTTTTACTATCCCACCAACAAAATGTCATTCTCCTTTGCAATCCTTGATTTCTAAGTATTTTCGTGTATTGTGTTTTTATATGTATTTCTATGATTGTGTATTATAGCCTTAAAACACACAAACGTATTGCAGTGGAATTTGCTTTTGATTACTTATTAATTTTTTTTTTGTTCACACTACAACTTATACTTCCAGCTGTTCAGTCTTGTAGATTTCCTAGAGCTCACTTCTCTCGGGTCGATCCTCGCAGATATGGGCCAGGTTATATTTGAAGTAAAACGATAAGCATTAATAAAAGACACATCTAGCTTGTTTACAATGTTTAATAAAATAAAAAAAAAGAAAAAAAATCCCTTTACCGAATGTACAGGGAGCTAAAGCAAATTAACAGTAGCTTAGGAGGAAAGACTCTTTATGAATATGACTCGCACAAAGAGAAAAACTCCCTGTGACTCTCGAACAAACATAAAATTAATAAATAATTGAGAAATTTGTCAAGTTTGACCTCTACTTTAACCCCTACAACTCAAATGTCAACAACTACAAAGTTATCGAAACCACGTAACAGCCTTACAGTCATGCGCAAATAAAACACGACAAAAATCAACCCACAACTAATAAAAAAAAATCCAACCTGAATTTAAAACGTTCTAGAATATTAACTTGAAGGAAAAACTCCACTAACTAAAAAAACATGACAACTTTCTCTAGTATTCATATACTACTTTAAATATCAAAATTATCGCAAATTATACACAAAATTATAAACATAAGCAAATAATCGTAGTAGCAATTATATAAATTAAATGTTTTTATAGGACTTACATCGATCTAAGCACTTATAACACAAAAACTACGTGAGAGATACCATACTTTAATTAATTCAACAACGAGATCACAAACTCTCGTAAAAATCGAAATAACGTTAAATGCACAGGAATAAATGCATAAACTAAAATAAAAAAAACCGACTTTACTTAAAAACAGAGAATAAAAATGAATTTCTTATACTCTACAACCAGTTACTTTGCCAGTCCTGATATCTCTAACTAATTTACCGCGAAAAATACCTACATCTAATTCAATAGTACCTATACTGTCCGCATCCATACGTTTAAACTAATAAACATACAGAGTCAGTCAAAAATATAATTACAAATATAATAAATATCAATAAAATTCAAATGTTGTTCAAAATTTAAATCTTCCATCTTTTTCTCTCTCTCTCTCTCTCTGGATGGAAAAATCCACAGCAGTATGTATTTGCTGCGTTTCACAGGAGTGCGTTTGCTTTTTCCTCAAGATTCCAGTTGGAATTGCGTGATGTATCTGTAAACATCTGCAAATTAGTTATTTCTTTTTAAAAAGCGACTGTCACGGAAGCCTTTTAGTGTAGAGGCGGACGAGTTTTAGAGAAATATGTTAGTCATAACATTTTTCTCTGAACGATTTGGTATTTAAATATAGTCAAACGAAGGTATTTGATCGTTTCTCTAGAACAGGGATGCACAGACTTACAGGGAACAGGGGCCACTGGAGAAGATTATAAGTCAGGGACGGGCCACTACAAAGAATACTTATTAACACAAATATTTTTATTTTTAAATAGTATGAATTACTACAAATGATAAAAATAAAAGAACATTCAAAAATGTTTGTTGGTAATTATGTAATCGTAATGTAATCTAATCATTACAATGTAATATTTCATGTTTTATTATTTTGATGCATGACATTGCATTGACCTAACAATGTTGTTTATGTTTGGCTCCACATTACTTGTCGCCACAGGTAAAATTGCTTCCAGATTTTCATTTGCCAGACGGTTTCGATTTATTGTTTTGTTAAGTTTCATCACTGAAAACGTTTGCTCACAAATATACGTCGATCCAAATAAGCTTGCTCATTTCAATGCATTTATTCGCAACTCTTTATAAGCGGTTTTGCCCACGCAACGGCAAAAGTTGAGTAAATGATAGCAAGCGCCAATGAAGTTGGCGCGAGGAGGGAGTGCGCAGAAGCCGTTTTTAAAAACGTCCACCCCCCACTACTCAAGTAATTGTCAGAATACATTTGTCATTGACGTTTGACGGAACATAATGTCTTTGCTAGGGGATCATAAAGTAATGTACTACACGCTCAGAGGTTAGAATTATCTGACATTTGATGTAAAACCAAATACTAACCTCCCCACTACTTCTAATCCTGCGCGAACTTACCCCTCCTCGCGCCAACTTAATTGGCGTTTGCTATACTTAGAATATCTTTTCACTTTCATTTGACATTGGTGTTTAATTTTTCAGCCTACTAATTTCATATTTAAGATTAATTTACGTTCATTAAACTTGTTTCGTAAATTATCATCATTTTGCATGTCTATCAAGAGAGTATAACTGCGAAATCAATTGATCTTTGCCTTGGAGTCGCGTATTTAAGACATTCAAGTGATTTGTGATGTCTACAAGAAACGCTAAGACACACAGCCAGTCAGGGTTGTCGAGTTCGGAGGCGTCCTTTTTCTTCTCCGCCAGAAATATTTTGATTTCTTCAATCAAGTTAAAAAACCGCTCTAGTGACAACCCACGACTTAACCTTACTTCAGTGTAAAACAGATCACCATATTCGCTTTCAATATCCTCAAGAAATTGTGTGAATTGTCGGTGATTGAGACCTCGTGATTTTATAAAGTTTACAGTAGGTACTACAACTTTCATTACATTTTCAAATCCCAATAATATTGAACAGAGATTGATGTATAATGCAATGAAACTGCATTAATTCCTTGGTATCTATGTTTTTAGTTTGTAAATACTCTTTTAATATAGTTATTATCCCAGATTTACTTCCAATCATTTAAGGTGCTCCGTCAGTCGTAATTCCAGATAATTTCGTTAAATCCAAATCCATTATAGAACATTTTTCCAGAAGAGCTTTGAGCATGTCACTCCCCTTGGTTTGACTTGTCAAAGAACGCATACCAATCAGTTCTTCACTCACTTCAAAATTTTGCGTTACACCTCGTAAAAATATTAAGAGTTGAGCAGTGGAACTTATATCTGTAGATTCGTCGAGTGCTATAGAAAAATACTCAAAACTTTTCGATTTCGTAGCTAATTGCTCTTCTATATTCGGTAAGTTTTCTTTGAACAGTGATCCGATTTAGTTGAATTTTCTCAAACCTCTTTGCATCTTTCGGACACATTTTTTTTGCGGCGATATCTAAACACTGCTTAACAAACTCACCATCTTTACAAGGCCGACAAGTTTTCGCTATTATTCGAGATATTTCAAAGCTAACTTCAGTAGCTGTTTCAGCATCTTAAATTGGTATACAGGTTGAAAATAAAATCAAATATTTTCAACCTGTTTACGCACCGATGGTAAATTCCTTCGTAACGTTGTCGTGCTCGGTAATGTTTGATTCGCGTATTTATTCCAAAATGAAATAAATGAATCATTACTTAATAAGGTAAACGGTAGTGTACACACAATCATAGTTACACATAGTTCATGTATAATCTGTTGTCGATTAATGTTGTTATTATTGTGCTTCAAACTGCTTACGTTTTCTTTACAATGTGTTTTTGACCAACACATTAGATATGTATTGCACACTAAACATTTAATTTTTGAGCCATCGTATATTAAGTCCGGGAAATCCATAATAAACTTATTCACTTCGTCTGACAACGGTAGTTTTCTCGATTTATGCGTCGACGACATTTTATTACGTATGCTTACACTTACATGCAGTCTAAGCAAGTACCAAACACATACTGAATGCTTTTTATTAGTTCTGATGCAATACAATCATCCTCACATCGGCGCATGGAAATTGGTCTGCTCTAGTTATAATTAATACAAGTTAACATCTGTAAGATGAAATTATTTAGAAAATTTTATTTTTGCCAAGTAATATTACAATACATATTTAATAAAAACAAAAAGAGTGTAATACATGTATGTTAATACCAGTATATATATATGTGGTATAAAAAAGTAACAAATTGTTCTACTTTTTAAATTTGAAATTTTGCAAAAGATTTAAGAAAAATAACAGAACATCAAATGCCGCATGTCCATTTGTTACTGTTTAATCCTATCTTTTTATTTTACATCTGACAGTGGTTGAACAGCATCATCATCTTCAATGTCAGAGTCATTATCGTTATAACTATCTTCTTCATTATCAGCTTTTTCTGTATTATCTGTAAAAACTAGATTATTTGTTACATCATCTAAGAAATGCTCTGTTTGTAAATAATTTTCAACAACTTTATCTACGTGGCTACAAACAGATGCCCACTCTTCTGCATTTACAGATGCGAATTTTTCTCTGGCCAAATTTTCGACGTCTGCTAACTAAAAGTGGCATTTCCGGTTCCAATCCAATTCTTTACAATCGCCCATATCTTTTCGATTGGATTTATCTCCGGGTGATAAGGAGGCAACCTCAATATATTAAGTTTATGGGCCCCACAATAGTGTATCCAGTTTATATCTTGGATTTTCACTTTTATTTTTCTTTATTAATTCATATAACTCCAGCTTTGTCCACTTCACATCAAACACTATATTTCTTGCTACAAGACACTCTATCATTTCTGCCTTTTTGAAGGATGATGTTGGATCACGTTCGATTTTGACATTGTGATATGATGCGTTATTGATTACCAGTACACTTCTTGGTGGAAAATTAGGCAGTCTGAAACTGCTTATTGACCCAAGTGAAAAAGTTTGTTGAATTCATTTCATCATGGCAATCCCCAGATTTTGTATCTATAAAAACAATGGAAGTAATAGAATAATTTTAAGAACTGTAATAAATTTAATTCTGTGTTTTCATATATTGTTATAAAGCAATGTTTGTGTAATATTACGTGTAATTATTATGTGTAATATACCTGATTTAAATAGAATAAAACCCATTCTTCCACAAGCATGAACCATAATCAAACGATTACCTTTGGAACTCCACTCGTCGCAGGAAATCTATGCTATCTAGTACCCTCACATTCAACAAAATTAGATCGATCCGTTAAATAGCTGGAAATAACCTTGACATAATTGGGACTAATACTAAAATTATTTAATTTAGAGATTAAAACGTGATGGGGAACTTTGTCGAATACTTTTCTTAGATCAGTGTATACAACATTCAGTTTGCAAGCGTTGATTAAGGTTATTTTGCTATATGTTGGGTTACCATCATTAAATTAGTTGTTGTAGATCTGCCTCTTACAAATCCGTGTTGCGAATTCGATAATTGTGTCACTATTTCACTGTAGCCAAGATCAGCGAGGATTATTTCGAAGACCTTCGAAATATTATTAATTAAAGAAATCGGTCGGTAAGAGTTTATGTCATTTTTATTCGCACTCTTAAAGACGGGCGTTATTTTATTCAGCTTCCACTGATCAAGGAAACATCCACTTGACAATATTAGATTATATATGTGAAACAGTAGTACACTCAAAGCCGTTCTGCAATCCTTCTGTAGAAATGCTGGTATTCGGTCAACCCCAGTCGCTTAATCTTTCTTAAGCTTTTTGAGAGATTTAAGAAATGAGTGTCATTCCAAAGTTCAGTTCTGTGGGGATATATATTCTTTGTATTGAGTCTCGAAGGCTTTCTACATGTGAAAACTGACGAAAAGTAATTTGCGAAACCATTAGTGATAGAACTAGTATCAGAACACTGTATTTCATTGTAGTACATAGTTGCAGGCAGTCTAGAAGATCTATCACGGCTACGAATAAAACTCCAAAGTTTAGCTGGGTCTGGTTTTATAGAAGTTTCAGTAGAATGTACGTAATTCTTAAAATCCCTGTGAATTGAAGTTCTCACAGCATTCGCCAAATGTAACTGTTGGGTGACGAAGATATTGGTTTTTCGCATGCAATTTAGCTTTAATGCATAATACCGTATGCGGAGAATACAAAACGGGATATCTTTGGCGTTTTGTTTTAGTTTTCGGAATTGTCATAGAAAAAAGAAATCCGATATTTCGTACAATGCGCTACATGCCAGGTCAACATCTCTCTGTTCTAAAACGGAGACCCAAGTCTCATGAGAGAGAAGATCATATAAACGCACAAGATCAGCCTTTACAAAATTATATCTCTGGAATGTTACACCATTAGGTCTCCTAATGTTTGTAGTAATATCCTTCAATGGAATATTAATTAGAATGGAAGGGTGATGACGATCCTCCTCCACAAGACTATAGTCACATCTCTGTATCGAAGAAGATGCCAAAACTTCAGAGAAAATTACCAAATCCAATAGACGACTATTGCAATTGTAAACATCATTGATTTGTACACAGTTGCAGAAATTTAAGAAATTGCCCACACTGTTTGATTTTGGACATGGTTCAGGAAAATCATCAAATTGTTTTTTATAATGGCGGGTAACACCCAGGCTTACGACTGCATGTGGACATAATAAATTATTGACATTTGACATGTTACTGTATTTCAGAGGTTTTAAACTATAATTCGGATTAATTTACTTTCAGATACTACGCACTTCCATCAGAGGAGGACAAGCTAGAAGCAGAAAGGCGATCATCTATAAGAAGCAAACCCAAAAGATGGAAACGTGGAATGTACAAATGCACGCAATGCAAGTGCAGAACAGTGTACAGCGCCGACTTCAGACACCACACTAACAAGCATTACGAGATGAAAATGTACAAATGTGGAATTTGTGACAGAAGATACAAGACGAGGGGATTTCTGAAGATGCACGTAGAAAAAGCTGATTATAAATGCATGAAGTGCGAATTCAAGACAAACTACAAGTCAGCCTTGGAAAGACACGTAAAAACAAAACATCTTAAACAAAAATATTATAAATGTGTAGAGTGTGAACACCAGACAAACTACAAGTCAAACTTAGAAGTGCACGTAAAATCAAAACATCTGAAACAAAGTGATTATAAATGCGCAGAGTGTGAATACCAGACAAACATGAAGTCAAACTTAGAAGTGCACGTAAAATCAAAACTTCTGAAACAAAGTGATTATAAATGCGCAGAGTGTGAATACCAGACAAACTTCAAATCAAACTTAAAAGTGCACGTAAAATCAAAACATCTGAAACAAAATTATTATAAATGCGCAGAGTGTGAATACCAGACATACTACAAGTCAAACTTAGAAGTGCACATAAAATCAAAACATCTGAAACAAAATGATTATAAATGCGCAGTGTGTGAATACCAGACAAACATGAAGTCAAACTTAAAAGTGCACGTAAAAACAAAACATCTGAAACAAAGTGATTATAAATGCGCAGAGTGTGAATATCAGACAAACTACAAGTCAAGCTTAGTAGCCCACGTAAAAAGAAAACATCTGAAACAAAATGATTATAAATGCGCAGAATGTGAATATCAGACATACTACAAGTCAAACTTAGAAGTGCACGTAAAATCAAAACATCTGAAACAAAGTGATTATAAATGCGCAGAGTGTGAATACCAGACAAACATGAAGTCAAACTTAGAAGTGCACGTAAAATCAAAACATCTGAAACAAAGTGATTATAAATGCGCAGAGTGTGAATACCAGACAAACTTCAAATCAAACTTAAAAGTGCACGTAAAATCAAAACATCTGAAACAAAATGATTATAAATGCGCAGAATGTGAATACCAGACATACTACAAGTCAAACTTAGAAATGCACGTAAAATCAATACATCTGAAACAAAATTATTATAAATGCGCAGAGTGTGAATACCAGACATACTACAAGTCAAACTTAGAAGTGCACATAAAATCAAAACATCTGAAACAAAATGATTATAAATGCGCAGTGTGTGAATACCAGACAAACATGAAGTCAAACTTAAAAGTGCACGTAAAAACAAAACATCTGAAACAAAGTGATTATAAATGCGCAGAGTGTGAATATCAGACAAACTACAAGTCAAGCTTAGTAGCCCACGTAAAAAGAAAACATCTGAAACAAAATGATTATAAATGCGCGGAGTGTGAATATCAGACAAACTACAAGTCATGCTTAGAAGTGCACGTAAAATCAAAACATCTGAAACAAAATGATTATAAATGCGCAGAGTGTGAATATCAGACAAACTACAAGTCAAGCTTAGAAGTGCACGTAAAATCAAAACATCTGAAACAAAATGATTATAAATGCATGAAGTGTGAATTCCAGACAATCTACAAGACAGTCTTAGAAAGACACATAAAAACAATACATCTGAAACAATATGAATATAAATGCGTAGAATGTGAATATCAGACAAACTACAAGTTACACTTAGAAGCGCACCTAAAGACAAAACATCTTAAACAAAATGACTATAAGTGCATGAAATGTGAATTCAAGACAAACTACAAGGCGGGCTTAGGAAGGCACGTAAAAACAAAACATCTGAAACAATAATGATATAAATGCGCAGAGTCTGAATACTAGACAAACTACATGAATAGGTGATTAAAGAACAGAACATTCCTTAATGGTTTATTTAACAAAAATTATGATATATATACAAATCCTATTTATAATTTAATTCCAACAGTTCTAAACATTTTAATTTTACATACATTACTTAAGCGTAATTGAATATCGAGGACATTTAATATTTGATGTGGTAGCTGATTATTTAATTACGGTGTTTACAAGAGATGCTTATAATGCATTTTGATGTCCTCATATTCCTGCACTTTACTATATTTATGCGATGGGGATTGAATATTGGACTGGTTTATGTTAACTACCTGATCTATGATTGTTTCTGTATCAGCAGTTTACTGAACTGGTTTAGATTAAATAGCTGACGACTTGTTTGTGTAAAGTATTTGATTTGCTAAGTATAATACGTAACTATCTTATTTAAATTAATAATACTAAATTGTAATACATATACGGTGTGATAATTATAAATTATGAATTACACTATTTTATTTAGATTAAATGATGTTCCGACAGATAAAGTAATTTATATTCTAAGACATAAACCGTAAATAATTATACAAACATGCTATATACTTCAAATCTGCTGCTGCAGAATTGTTAATTTGCTATTATATTACATAATGTATATATGTTAAGATCTTGCTTGTGACATGCATACTGTTTCACAAAGTATCATAATTAATCTTTTAATTTGTATTTCTCCGAAAATACATTTCTTTTCTTTTTATAGAAAATTCAGTTTACTTGTTTGCACTTATTATTTTTTCTTTATTGTGCTTTATTTGTGTTTTAATGTGTTAATATCCTATCATATTGCATAATGTATCCAGTGTTAATATTGTTATTCTTTTCTTTTGTTTGAATAGTTGTGTTTACATTCATTTAATATTTCTCATAATTAGGATTATTGGTAGATTATTATTAAGTACATATTTATTATATTTAAATTTAGATTTTTTTTAATAAATGTATATACTAGTAATTATGTTTTTTTACTTTTGTTATAACTTCTTACAAGAACCAATTTTGTTATTTGATTTAGTGTATACTAGGCACATTGTAATTGGTAAATTATACTTATTTTCACAAATTATTGCAGAAAATCATGGAAATTATATTTACCAATTGCAATATGGTTAGGATATACTAAATACTAAAAATGAATATATTCAAAAAAGCTACGATTTAAAATATCCGGCAATATGGTTTAGTTTGCGAACTTTTCGTCAGAGGCGCTAAATCTTGTTTTAAAAGCTTATTAATAAGATAGCCTTCTCTTTTATACTTTTTCTATGGTTTGTTTTATTGCTTGGTATTTATTATCAAGTTATCAAACTTTGCTTGCCAGTCCAATCATTGATAGTCATAACAAGTATAGGATGTAAGCTCCCATTATAAATGATGAACTAAAGTCACTAGATACATAAAGTACCGCAAACCTCCGCCATTTTTGGGCAAAAATTTGGCGTCAAAATTGAATTGCTGTGTTAAATAAAAAATCAATTTAGTACTGTATTCTTAAAAGAACGCAACTGTATGAACATGCGTTAATAATTAAACCGCAGATAGTAAGGCAATTAATTAAAACAAGCAAGCACTGTTTTCATTATTTATTATTGTTGGTTTACTAAAGCACGCATTTTCGCCTTTTGTGGTTGACAACCAGATCAGGGTGTGCATTTGGAGTTAGTTTTTTCATGTCATCTGCTCTTGATTGTTCAAATTGGGAATCAGAAAAATGCACCTTACATAAGTAACTAAGTGTTATAACATGTGATCTGCTTTTACATATGTACTCACCTCACAAATCTTCGCATTTACCGGCACATTGTCTTGATTAATGTCACATAACCACACTTTTCTTCTGTCTGCATTCCTTTCACCACTGGGAAATGCAAATAAACGGAAACCTTTGGCGACACTGTTTTTGCAATTGATAATACAACAACCAGGCATAATTACACTTTATGTTGCCAACGGTGGGTTTAGATGCAACGACAAGTGATTTGACGTTTGGCGGCCATGTTTGGGCAAAAGTAGCGCTTTCTCTCTCGCACTCTTTGGTCTTATGGATTGCGGTACTTTATATGTATCTAGTGACTTTAATGATGAACCCATAAAGAGAGTCATCTACCGGTTAAGGAGAACGTTTCCCGGGAAAATTTGAATTCGAAATTTATTAATTTTGTTTTAAATATTTTTGCATAACTTTTTTTTTAACAACATAGTTATAAAATTAGTATCAAAATATTTTTATAATCAAATAAATATAGTGACACTACATTTATAACAAAGTTGTACAAAAATTACTGATTATTAGAGTGGATTATATGCAAAATATGTTTTTAATTGCCATATTTCATGCTAAAAACATTAAATAACCCCAGAAAACTCATTATTTTGTTGTTAAAAGGTATATCAACAAAATTATGAGTTTTTTGGGTTTATTTAATGTTTTTTGAATGAAATAAGGCAATTAAAAAAAGCATATCTTGAATATAATCCAGACTCTACTCATTTTATAAGATTTTTGAGTCTTAAAAGTTTGTATGGTTTACAATCATTTCAATGAAACTAATTTAAAACAAATGTAATAGTAAAAAATTAATCCAAAAACAAATATGTATTTTATCTATATTGTTAATGAAAAAAGCTTACTTTTAAAAATTGGTAACATTACTGGGTACAGGTCTGCAATCCTTTCCATTTGCACCTTTCGGATAATTAAAGATAAACAATTTAGTGAAGCTTATTTTTATTAGTGAAGTAATTTCACTTTCGTAATAATTAGTCTATATTTGTAATTCTTGCATAATATACAACTTAATTAACATACATACATAATCATATTCAATACCTGTTAGAAACAGTTTAGGGTAAACAATTTTTTTAAATATTCTAATAGGTCCAATATCAGTATTCAAGAAATAATTACAACAAATTCTATAGTGCGTATAAACATATTCATCGGTAAGTTCAAGAGGTTGTTTGTTTCCTATAAATGATAGCCATTTCTTGCAGTTCGTCGTACTTTGCAGGGTTGGGAAGACAATGACGAGAATCGGATTTTGAAGGACCGCATCCAAATACGACACAACCAGCTTTTCCCATTTCGAAAACTCCAAGCAATTTTTTTAGAAACTAAACACTAAAACAATATTTTACTTACTACTTATGACCGTACAGTTTTATATGGTAGGTATTATTAGCTGTGATGTGGATAACAAAATACTATTAATAATAATAGTAAAATACACAAAAACACGCGAAGTAACTGTTTAATGTAAGAATTACTGATCTTAACCAAAAAATGCTCTAAAAATAAAGCGTTACCTGTGTCACATAATTAAGTTATCCGCTAGATTTCTGTATTTGCTAGATAAGAGTCATCTTACGTTTAAGGAGAACTTCATTCTAGACGCCATGGCAATTCCATTTAGGGAAATGAAGCTTTCATTCTCTCTTGTTATAATTATGTATGAGTCCAATTAAAAATTTAATTTAAGCAGATTCTATTTTCTAATAACGGGTATTCAGAAACATTCGAAGTCAAGTGGGCTCTGAACAAAAAATCGTATATCTTTACTTAAGTATAGCAAACGCCAATTAAGTTGGCGCGAGGAGGGGATGCGCAGAAGCCGATTTTAAAAACGTCCACCCCCACTACTCAAGTAATTGTCAGAATACATTTGTCATTGACGTTTGACAGAACATAATTTCTTTGCTAGTGATACACGCTCAGAGGTTAGAATTTTCTGACATTTGATGTAAAACCAAATACAAATCTCCCCACTACTTCTAATCCTGCGCGAACTTACCCCTCCTCGCGCCAACTTAATTGGCGTTTGCTATATCTGATTTGTAATAATTAATAAATGTCAACTGTTGTCTGTTAAAAATTGTCAGAATCTAATATCGAAGATACTAATTTGATAACCTATAAAATTGTATTAAGTAAATGTATCAATCTATCTCAGACATTGTTGTATTTGTAAAGGCAGGAGGTATAATAAATAAAAGGCGGTTGTAAGTTTTCGAACTTATATTCACAACAAGCTTACATTGACATCTTTATTCTTCAATACATTTCTAAACAGTGTGTACCACACCCTTTTGTGTATCCCTTCAAATCTCCCAGAAACTAATACTACCAACTACCAAAGTTTATACACTCAGGAAATAACACTTCCCTTTCCCACATGTAATTCTTATGCCTATAAATCTAATCTATTTGGTGGCTTTATTACTCTAGTTGATCTGCGTAGACTATTTTCAGAAAAGGTAGGTTCAGGTTGTGGGATCAATGGAGCTGGGATAAAGTTTGAGGTTTCTATTTTTTATACTCTGTTTTTTAATAAGAGAGACAAACTGCCTCAACCCGCATCACATTAGGCATATTCCACAACTGCATTACAGATCAGAGTTGCAAAAAAAAATAAATGGCAATAGTTTTAATATCATCTAGTTTATTACTTGAATTATATTTGCAATACATAAAATAAATATTTATATAAATTCAGAGCTACAGGTTAAGTCGCTAACGCCAAACGTAGCCGTGTAAAGACGGTTTGTTCACCGGAAAATATTCAACGTGTTCAAGAGACTATGCTAAGAAGTATACTGAAATCAACTATAGTCTATTTTTAAAGTAGAGAGACGAATTTCTGAACGTACGCCTGGCCCAAAGTACATGCACGAAAATCTTGAAAACAATTTGTACGCGGCAAAATTCAAATAATTTTTGCATTTGTGACACGCATATATTAAGTATAGACCTATGCAGAAATCAACAACAGGAATTTATCTAGGATGACAGAAGAGGAAAGAAATTAAGTAAATATTAGAAAGTGTAAACGGAGAATAGATAAGATACATAACATTTATTTATTATAATACAAAATATACATTAATAATACATTTATTGTAAACTTACTGGTTCAGCAAAAATTACATTCAAATATTTATTTACAGAAATGCAAATGTAATAAAAATATTTATCATAAACTTATGAGTTGCTCATAACTATTAGAAGTAAATTAATATATCTCTAAATTATGATGATGATATCGAACTACAATCAAAATCTTCACTGTCACTATCCTCTTCAACTCTAATGATGAATGGTTCTACTACTTCGTCAATTATTGCATCAAGATCTTTCATACGGGATTCTTCTTTTATAACATGGTTTATGCATTTTAGCCAAGTAGTAGCTGTTACATTTCCCAAGGCGTCAAGTAATAATTGTCTCACTTCAGATAATTTAAAGGTTTTATTTTTGGCAGCCACTTCATTCTTTATTTGGGCCCAAACAAGCTCGATAGGGTTCAGTTCGCAGTGGTAAGGAGGTAATCGTAACACAGTTTTATTTTGTGATTTTGCTAGTTCATCAATAACACTGTTGCTCTTGAAATTCCTGTAAGCATACTCTGTAAAATATAGATCATATGTAATAAATTGTATTCACTTGCCTACTACGTCAGAAATTTGTTTTATCATGTCAAGTTTCTTGATATTGGGTGTATCGGCTATAATTTTCTTGTAAGCATTGATCAGGGTCTGCTTTTCGGTATTACGCAAATGATTCGTATTTTCACGATTTTTCGGAGGAGAACAAGCATGTACACGGCCAGCGGCACTTGTACTTGGTTGTGCATCCATATTGAAGACCAACTATAAAACTCTTTTAATTGTATTTATTTCAATATATTGCTTATATATTACTTACGAGTGTATCTGATAACTATTACTGTCGAACTCCGAAAAGAACTGGTAAAGTATATAATGTGTTATGTTTACGAGATGGATGGCTATTTACTACTTAGTCATAACTAAACACAATTGATAATTAACACAGTAATCTTTAATGAATATGAAGTAAGTACAAATCATGTGTGTTCTATGTTAGCGTCTCGTATTGTAAGTGTGTGTGTGTCGGTGTATGTGTGTGTGTGTGTCGGTGTATGTGTGTGTGTGTGTCGCTGTATGTGTGTTATTCACATATGAATTATGTACCATATTCTTCATTTCCTCCGGCCTTAAGAGAAATTTCACTCTTCTAAGTAACGGCTTGGAATTTTCCGGTTGCGGGTGCTTCGACGAAGTTGAATCGCCTCTGGTTCGGATGTTGTATTGTGGAAAGTATGACTTGTGGAAGGAATGTTGATGTCTACATTATGATATTGTCTGATAGGATTTGGGTTAGGTATAGGAACTAACGTTTCTTCTTCTGATGGATGGTTTTGGGTGTTAGGAATATCACTCTTTTTTGATTCATGATTAGGTGTTGTCACTTCTGGTGTGCTAATTTCAATTTGTTGTTCAATAAACGGTAAGTCATCGTTACGACTGCGAATGTGGTCAGCATGACGTCTTCTTTCTACTCCATCATTCGTAATAAGTTTGTATGAATATTTGTTTGTTCGTTCGGTAATTTTTGCGGGAGACCATTTTTTTTCTAGGTTGGTCCGAACATACACATTATCATTTTGTTGAAATTGTCTATTACGATATCCTTCATGTTCTATTTCATATTTTAGATTTTTGTATTTCAATGGTTCTCTCATATTTGGTTTCAGATTATCCAATACTGATCGCAATCGATGTCCAAAAATCATTTCATTGGGACATTTGTGAGTTGTGCTATGGGGTGTATTACGATAGTTGAATAAAAAGTTTCTTAAGCGTTGAATTGCTGTTTGATTGTCGTTTCTACTCGCCTTCATTCGAAGTTTAAATGTTCGTACAAAACGTTCAGCTAGTCCATTTGTTTTAGGATGGTACGGTGACGATGTAATATGTTTAATATTTTTCTTTGTACAATACCGTCTGAACTCTTCTGATGTAAATTGTCGTCCATTGTCAGAAACTATAATTCGTGGCAGTCCAAAATTTACGAATAGTTCGTCCAATGCGTTACACAAGGTTTGTGTAGTAATTGTCGTCATTGGTTTCACATCAGCCCACTTCGATAGTGCATCCACCACAACTAACCAGTATTTTCCCTCAAATGGTCCTGCGAAATCTATGTGTAATCTCTCCCATATGTTTTCAGGTATAGACCACGAATAGGTTGGTAATTCTGGTTGTTGCTGTCGATAGTTTTGACAGTTTCTGCAATCCTTGATATAATTCTCAATATCAGTATCCATACATGGCCACCAGATATAAAATCGTGCTAAGGCGCGCATGGCCACAATACCTGGGTGTCCATCATGTAATAATCTTAGTATATGTTTTCTTAACGTAATTGGAATGATGATTCTTCCTTGCCTCATCAATATACCATTTTCAATAGAGATTTCGTCACGTTTCTCATAGAAAGGTTGAAGTTCTTTTGTAATGGTATGATTCCAAGAACGTGACTGTACTAATTGTTTCACGTTGTTCAACAGTTTGTCAGTGATTGTTCGTCTACGTAATAGTTGTTCTGTTAAATCCATGTCGTCCAGTTTCGTGTTGTAGCAATCGTCATAAACCTTTAATATACGTTGTTCTGCATGGCTTAAAATTTCTTTTCGGTTAGGAAAACGTGATAGAAAATCAGCAATGATATTTGTTTTTCCAGGTCGGTACATTGTTATAATTGTACTCACCTATGTAGAGTGCCCATCTGGTCAACCGATTATTGACTAATTTTGGTAACGTGCGTTTAGGTCCAAATAAATGTTCTAATGGTTTATGGTCTGTTAATAACGTAAACTCGTTTCCTCGTAAGTACTGATCAAATTTCTTAACTGCAAAAAATATGGCAAGTGCTTCTCTGTCAATTACAGAATATTGTTCTTCCGCATCATTTAATTTTCTAGACGCAAAAGCTATTGGCTGTTCTTCACCATTTTCATTTACGTGGAAGAGCACTGCTCCTACTCCTTTTTCACTAGCGTCACAAGCGAGGTATAATGGCTTGTTCTCATCGTACGGTACAAGAGCGTTTGCATTAATTATGGTTTCTTTAACTTGTTTGAATATGCTATTTTCTTCGCGTTTCCAACTCCATCTAGTGTTTTTTCGAGTTAATTTATGTAGGTCTGCACACATGCTATGTAAATTAGGAATGAATCGTTCGTAAAAATTTACTAGTCCTAAAAACGATTTAAGTTCTGTAATGTTTGTAGGTGTTGCTGCATTTTCAATGGCTTCTCATGTCCTAAGTATTCAATCGTAGGCTTCATAAATGTGCATTTGTCTAATTGTATGCGCATTCCAGCTTCGCGTAACCTTTTAAATACTTCCTTAAGACTTTCTAAATGTTTTTCATCTGTTGTGCCTGTTATAGCAATGTCATCGAAATACACTGCGACGTTGTCGATTCCGTTTAAAAGCTTTTCTATGTATCGACAGAAAATCGATGGCGATGTCGCGATACCAAAAGGTAGGCGATTATATCTAAAGTAACCTTTGTGCGTTGAAATTACTAGATACTTGCGTGATGCTTCATCTATTTCAAACTGTAGATATGCGTCCTTCAGATCAATTTTCGAGTAACTTAATCCATTGGCCAGTTGTCTTCTTAACTGATCAAAAAGAGGTACTGGATGTTTCTCAGTAATTAAAGCAGGGTTTAATGTTGTACGAAAATCACCACAAATTCGTATGCCTCCGTTTTTCTTCGGTACATTAACTGTAGGCGTTGCCCATTCTATTGGTGTTTCATTAGGATCGACTGTAGATAGAATTTCTTCTTTAACTAAACGATCTAGTTCTGCTTCGACGTTCTTTTGAATTCCAAACTTGATAGGTCTTGCTGAGATGTGAACTGGTTTTGAATTTTCTTTAATATGTAACTTTACTTTGTAATTCTTGACTTTTCCCAGCGACTTGTCAAATAATTCCGCATTATCCTTAATGATTTGTTCCAGTTGGTTTTTATTTGACGTCTGTGGTTTATTATGTACTTGAGCTGTTGACTGTACTGAATATACGTGTTCTGGAAAAGGCATGTTAAAAGCCTCGCTCCAACTTAATCCGAATAACATTGGATCTGCTTCCTCTATGATAACTACAGAAAGCCGTTTGGTAACTTTTCCTATCGTGACGTTGACTTCTGTCTTCCCCCTTGGGTTAAGTTTAAAATCACCATATGCTTTTAGTTTTGGAGGTTTTGTTAGTTTTGGTTTACCTATCTTTTCCCACATTTCGTTGTTAATTATAGAATGAGATGCTCCTGAATCCCAATCCATTGTGCATTTAATGTTATTAATTATTACATTAATTTTCTTACTTCGTGACGTAGCGGATGTTTTGAATATATCTTCGTATTCACTATCAATATCTGAATCATCGCTCTTCATTTTATGAATTTTACGATTTGTTGTTTTGTTTTTTGATTGAAATCGATTACCTTTGTTAAATTGTTTTATTTGAGCTTTACCTGTTTTTATACACAATTTTTCAAAATGTCCTTTTAAATTGCATTCTTTGCAAATGTGATTGTATGCTGTACACTTGTTATTTAAATGTTCAAATTTTCCGCATCGCATGCATTGTTTACTACTTATAATAAATTTATTGTTATTTGAAAATTTTGATTTTTTATTATTTCCGTAAACGTTTTTTGTTTTAATTTTGTTAACACCATCATTGTTTTCATCGTTGTAGTCTTTTTCCGCGGCTTCGCGTGCCTGAGCTACATCAAACACTTGTGTGAATGTTACTTCACAATCTTTATTGTCTAGTATTGTTTTTAAATCTGGCCACTTTTGTTTAAGTTCTATTTCGAGTCGTTTATGATTTAATCCCGTTGCAAATCGATCGCGTAATTGTCTATCCATTATTTCACCTTGATACCCACAATATTGAGCTATTTCTTTTAATTTATTTGCATAATTTTCGAATGTTTGGTTTTTTAATCGCGTACAGTTCCAAAAGTTCGTTAAAGCTTTAAATCTTGTTGTTTTTATTTGAAATAAATTTAGAAATTTCTTAGATATGTCTTTATACGTTTGTTGTTCAAAACTGATTTCACTGTTAGCAAAAGCAATTTTTAATTCTTTATACGTATCCGGTTTCAAGCACGATAAAAATAATTCACGTTTAGCGTTTAAGTAATTTATATTACCTGTTTTGTTTTCTAGGCCCCACATTCTACATTGTGCTTCGAAAAAATCTACAAATGTTTCTGCAGCTGTGTTTGTATCGTATTTCTCACATTTAAAGTTTTTTATAATGTTTTTTACTTCACACTCACTGTTATCACTTTGTGTTACATTTGAACTATGCGTTAATGTCAGAGCTTGTAATAATTGTGAAATTTGTTGCTGTTGTTGGACTTGTATTTCTAAAAATTTAGCAAATTGATCCTTATCCATTTTCTTGAGGTTATGTTTTTTGTTATTTCACTGTATTCACTGTTTATTACCTGTTTATCCTCGTCGCCAGTATGTTATGTTTACGAGATGGATGGCTATTTACTACTTAGTCATAACTAAACACAATTGATAATTAACACAGTAATCTTTAATGAATATGAAGTAAGTACAAATCATGTGTGTTCTATGTTAGCGTCTCGTATTGTAAGTGTGTGTGTGTCGGTGTATGTGTGTGTGTGTGTCGGTGTATGTGTGTGTGTGTGTCGCTGTATGTGTGTTATTCACATATGAATTATGTACCATATTCTTCATAATGAAATAACGGAGAAATAATAGAAACAAGGATTAATTATAAACAATGTCAGTTGATCAGAATCTGATCAAGAATTGTACGGTGTCATTTGGCCTTGCTTTCAACCAATGAGATTTCACTGTCAAAGTGGTCTGTTCAGAAATTCGTCTCTCTACTTTAAAAATAGAGTATAGACGTCTATCCTCCCAACTAAACATCAAGCGAACGTCATGCTAGAACATGTTGAAGCAGTTGCATATGCGAGCGTACAAAGTAAAAGTGATGCAAACATTAAAACCTACGTACTATGCAAAACGACTAAATTACTGCGAATTGTTACTCACTTATGTCGCTGATGGTTATCTGGATCCGAATCTATACTCTTTATCACAGATGAAGCATGGTTCCATTTTAGCGGGTACGTGAACTCTCGTTATTGGTCAACGAATAATCCCGAACGCTTTGAGGTGGCTCTGTATGCTGCGAAAATAGGCGTTTGGTGAGCAGTTTCAGCCCGACGGATTGTAGGCCCTGTTTTCTTAAATAACACCGTGTCCTCTGATGTGTATGTAACAGAATTGTTGCCAACCATTCGTTGCAACCCATCTGTTGCTCCGTTAAGGCATTAACATTACATTGAAGGTGGGGAGAACTCTATGTTGCCCTACTTGAATGTCGTATAATACATAGCGTCTGAGCAAGTGGTCCAGTCTGCTCACGGCCGTTGTAAAATGAATTCCGTCTCTGCTTTAGAGAACAACGCGTTTTCGCGGTTAACGTATGATGAAAAAATCGCAGTAAAAAATCTTAAACGGCCGATGCCTCAATTACGTTTAGAAAATAAACAATCTGTTAAAGGTAAAGACATTATAAGAAAATTCAAAATGAATATTTATCAGAAAAATGACTGGATTTGTGGGTGTGAAATTAAAAATACTTTGTTTTGTTTTCCGTGTCTTTTGTTTGGTGGTGAACCGTCTTGGTCAAAGAACGGAATAAGAGACTTAATTCATCTTAGTGCTAAAATTAGTAAACATGAAAATTCCAAAGAGCACTTGAAAAATATATTTAGTCTAAGAATGTTAGGAAAAAATAGCATTCAGAATGTTTTAGATTCATCATATAGAAAAGCAATTCAACAACACAATGAAAAGGTAACAAAAAATAGGCATGTGTTAAATTTAATAATAAATTGCATTAGATTTTGTGGGGCGGTGGAACTGGCACTTCGTTGTCATGATGAACAGCAAACGTCGAATAACAAGTGCATTTTTCGGGAATTGATAAATTTTACGGCAGAATTGGATAAATCGCTCAGAGATCACATTGAAGCAGCACCGGTTTTTAAGGGATTATCAAAAACGATACAGAATGAGCTGCTTGATGCAATGTTGAACGTGTATCATGAACAAGTTGCCAGTGAAGTTAAAGCAACCGACTTCATATCTGTGATAGCTGATGAAACCACAGATGTGTCCAATCAGTTTCAGTTGGTGGTTATTTTAAGATATATTGTGAACGCGAGACCGGTCGAAAGATTTTGGAAATTTCTTCTGCTTAGTGGACATGATACTAATTCTTTATCTGCCTCCATCCTTAACGAAATTAGTTTGCTTGTTGATGACCCAGAAAAACTGATTGCACAGAGCTATGATGGGGCAGCAATCATGAGTGGTGCTATTAACGGCGTGCAAAGACATGTCCAAGACCAGTATCCAAGGGCTAATTTTGTACATTGTTATGCACATCAGACAAATCTAATTATGTCACATGCTACATCGAGCAGTAGTAATTGCAGAATTGTTTTTGCCAATCTGACAGGATTATGTACATTATTCTCCACTTCACCACAACGAGCTGCAAGATTGGAAGAATTCCTTCAGAGAAAAAGCTTACCTCGTTCTTCAAAAATAAGATGGAACTTCAATTCTAGGACAGTGAATACAATATATGAGCACTGAGAAGAATAATTGAAGCTCTAGAACAAATCGAGGGAGATGCTGGTTTAGAAACAACCATTCATCAAGCTGGTGCCAATTTGCGAATTTTAGAGGAGGAAAATTTTATCTATTGGTTAACTTTCTTTCATAAAATTATGCCACATGTGGACATATTGTTTAATCAATTACAAAATGTCAATACAGATGCATTAAAAATCAAGAATAATTTAGATAATTTTCAACACGCTATTGGAAAAATTCGAACCGAAATCGCTGACACAGATAATCAGTTGGTTAAACAAAATGACCCAGAACAGACTCCTCGACCATCAAAGTGGCGAAGAGTAACTGATGGTAGCCAAAGAAGGAGGGAAACTATTGAAGTGTGCGATATTATTTTGCTAGAAATAAAAACTAGATTTCGGTATACAGGGCACTTAATATTAGCAAACTTAATTTCTTTTAAACAGTTCTCCTCTTTTCAAAAAAAAAAATCCGGAAGATTGCCTTAAAGAAGCAGTAAAATTTTATCCATGTTTCAATGAAAGCAGACTACGAACTGAATTAAGCGTTCTATATTCTAGAGAAGAATTTAGGCAAAATATAGAAGTCGGTGCTGTAGGTCTGCTAGGTCTTCTGCTGGGTGGATTAAGCGACACCTTTAGTGAAGTTGTTAAGCTTTTAAAAATTGTCATTACAATCCCAATGACAACGTCCGAAGCGGAACGCCAGTTTTCACGGCGGAAGAGAATAATAATAGTGTAATATTTACTATTCCCTCAAAACAAACTCTACAATTAACAGTACCTGTCTGGAACAGTACGTCGGTGAAATTTTTAAGGATTGGGTAAGCGTTTTTGTATTATTACACTTTTTAATTTTGAAATTATGCACTCCCTATGTGAACCACCCCGAGCCGCCACTGCATTCAAAATATAAGAATATTATTTGATTTAAATTCAATACACAGTAGAATCACTACCATTGTCCATACTCGCTACAGTCACGATTTCCAAGCGAAATAATAAACGGCTTCATTACATCATGCATTAAACCATCTAAATTACACATTTTATCTTCCTCCTTGATGCCATGTTTTTCATATTTCGCCAGTTAAACTATTGTCAGGTAATTTTTTTTTATGTTATTAAACCACGCCTCAAAAACATTTGGATCTATTTCATCCTGGTAATCAGCAGTTTTTCATCCCTCCAAAACCACGAACCCATCGCCAACAAAACCATTTTTAGAACCAATATGTTAAATAATCCAACGCCTTCCTTTACCAATGGGATTTTTTAGATTGGTAGTTACACCATCTATAAATGCCTTGTCTGCCTGTTACAACTAAGGACCGGACACAAGAGGCCCATGATTCATCGCCCACGGGCGTACTATTGAAAATTTATATTTTTAAAAGGTCTTTAATTATTTATATAATTTGAAAACAAACGGGTGGTGATCTATAAAATACGAAATACATTTTTATTGGTTCATTTTGTAGTTCAAGTTGAGTAAAGGAGTGTTAATATTAACTAGTAATACTTTCTCAAAGTTTTCTTCTGTAAAATTTGTTCTATTTGAATGAAATGCAGCCTTATAGATAGAAAACGTCCTTTCTACATCGCAACTGGTTATAGGTGATACTGGAAATATTCTTTTATTTCAGCGTATTTATCAATTAGATTTTGAGCCATTGTCCCCATACACAATTGCCGCAATGTTATTAAATCTGGATTTATATTAAAAACTGCGCTTAACTCTTGCTGAAGGCACATCCGAAGTCACTTGGAATATTTTCAAAATTATTAATAGCCACATCTAATGTGGTTTTCAAAATAAGTGATTGGTTTTGTTAAATTTTCAAAGTGTTCCTGAAGAAAGTTCAATTTATTTTTTAAATTTGGAATTTGTATTAGTTCCTTGCACTCGGAAATAGTTCGAGCATCGTCATTTAAACATGTAAAGAAATTTTGTAAGCTATCAAAATTCTCTGCATAAAAACTAGTAGCTTCTAAAGTCACTAGATTTACAAAGTACCGCAATAGGTAAAGAACCTATGTTAGAGAGAGAGAAGTACATCTTGGACCAAATATGGCGGTTTTAGTTGTTACATTGCGCATGATTGATATAGGATAATATAAATATAACCTTACTTTCGACCGCGTGATAGTTTGTCTTGTTCTTTCGTGACAACAATCATCTACAACTTTATTTACAGTAGTTATTTTCAGTAGTAATCGACGTGGTGATTAAGTGCGGTTTGTTTAGTGGCAATTTGGTTTGGAATTTAAAGGTATCTCTTGTTTTGTTATCTGAACAATTGATTATTTGCTTTAAACAACTTTAAAACTGTGACAAAATGCCTGGGTGTTGTGTACCTGGGTGTTATGTACAAATAGGACAGAAAAAGGCTTTAAACTGTATAAAATACCAGGTAATATCTAACTTATCTAAATATTTAGTTTTTTTCTAATATTATTGTTTGAGCATTGTAGATGATAAAAATGGTGTCAAAAGGCAGTTGTGGTTAGAACTTATAGGAAGATCAGAAGTAGCACCAAATTGTAAAGTTTGTGAGGTAAGTTGAATAATTGTAATGAAATGGACAGGTATAATGCTCTTATTGTTGACAGATACATTTTTCAAGTAATCAGTTTGAAGGAAAATGGAAAGACAACCGTAAATTATTACGTTCTGATGCAGTACCAGATCTTATAACACCTGGAGAAATTGCTGCCTGTTGCGATGTTGCAGAAGAAACTGCACTACCCAATGCCAGCAACTTGAGAGAGATGACATACAACAACCGTATGCGATTAGATACATCGCATGAAAATGATCACGATTATTCTCTTTTGGATGAAGGTAATAAAATTATATTTACTTTTCATCTTTCCTAAGTCAATATGTTATTTAAGTTTTGCGTAATTTGTGAACATTAATTTATTACTAACGGTACAAATATAAATAAAATTTTTTGTAGAGTATGAGATTAGGGCAGAATCAAACGAGGACATTGCTTATGATGAAAATATGGACCACCTTCTATGTGATGAAGATGTTGAGTCAACAGAAGATCTTGCCATAAAAATAGCCAAATTGAAAACAGCTCTACGCCAAGCTTGGCAGAAGTGCTATAGCTATAAGAAGCAATTGGGACGCAAAACAGAAAATTTGGACAAGATTTTTAATGATGATCAACTTAAGTATTTGACTTTAGGTTCACACAGAGGAGTAAAGTGGTCCCATGACACAATGATAAAGGCATTGAAGTTATACATGGCATGTGGGGAAAAGGGGTACAAAGAATTGCGCAAGCAGAATCTACCATATCCTAGTATTCGTACCATTCAACATAGATTGAGGAACCTCAAGTTCTCAATGTTTTTAACTTACTGCAGGTAAAAGTGGGTATCCAGGTGGTGGTAGCTTATCACTCACATTAATTTGATATTGTAATTGTAATATTGTATTACTAATGAAATTTATTTTTAGATGGATAATTTTCGGCCTGAAGAAAAACATGCTACTTTATTGATTGACGAAATGGCAATAAAACCAGGGTTACAGTATTATAGCTCCTTGGCTTCGATATAATTGGTCGCCCTACCATGAGCAGTTCCTCTGGCCAAAGCGAAGAGTTAGCTACACATGCTTTAGTTTTCATGTTAGCTGGTCTGTCAAGTCGATGGAAACAAACAGTAGCATATGACTTAACAGGCAAATCTTTCTATGCGCAAGGAATTTTGACCATAATTGTGGACATCATAAAAAGAGCACATGAAATAGGGGTGACTGTGCGTGCCATTGTTACAGACATGCATACAGACAAGCAGGCATAGTGAAATACATAATTGGATTACCCACCCATGCAGCGAAAGTGACAGGCTATTTATTATGCCAGATCCTGTGCATATTTTTAAAAATATGTCAGCATCATTGACTAGCGGACAAAAGTTTTATTTGGCTCAAGATGTAGTGCTTAAAAACTGTTTACCATCAAATGAAATTTCTCTAGAAGCTGTGACGAAAGTTTTTCAGTTGGATTCTAAGGATATATTAAAATTATGTCCATGTCTAAAAGAAAATGTCCTTAACCCAACTCATTTTGAGAAAATGAATGTAGCTTTAGGTGTTGCATTATTAAACCATGACGTAGCTGCATGAATCCTCTACCACATTTCCGCTAAAAACATCGAAGGGAAACATCAAACAACTGCATGGTTTTTACAAATAATGCACAAGTGGTTCAAATTAATGACAAGTCGCCATCAACAGTTGGCTCTATCTTACAAATACGAAGAAAAATATGCTGAAGAGATAAGCTTTTTTACATGATTTTATGGATATTGTTCGTGGCATATTTGTAGACGATAAATGCTGGAAGCCTTTCCAGACAGGTCTCTTATTAGCGACTCAAACAGCGCTAGATATTCAGAAAATCTATTTGGAAAAAGAAAACTTCCAATATATCATGTTGGGACGACTTACACAGGATGCACTGGAGAACCTATTTTCTGTAGTTAGGAGTCGACAACCGGTTCCAAATACAAGGGACTTTAAATGCGCTCTCCGTTTAGTGTGTTTATCACAATTTGAATGTAACATCAGACATGGTAGCTATCCGATTTCAGACCAGGATCATTTACTACAGTATTGCGATTCAATCAATGAACTAGAGAAAACAGTAGATGATAATGAAGAAAATATAGACCTAAATTTATTCAATGCTTTCACATGTGACGAACAACTGACTGATGCAGTAAAAGCAGCTTTATATTATTTACTTGGATGCATGATATTTAAAGTAAAGAAAAATTATTCAACTTGTGACTTATGCTGGTCTTTCATATCCAATTCAGAAGACGAATATCAAGAAATGCATCAAATGACAATTTTGCGCGAATATAAGACTGATCATAGTGGCACTTATGTACATGGTACACTAAGACTGATCAAGTGGCACTTATGTACACGGTACACTAAATTCTCCAATAGCAATCATTAAATCTTCTGGATCTTTGTTTATTTTTTCATATTTTGTAAACTGAGTATTGGAAAAGGCGATGTTGTGTGCTCTGTTTTTTAACTGTAAAACAAGTTGAACCAAAAAGGTAAATGAGATAGCAGGACGTGTTTGTACATTTATTAATTTCCTTTTGTGCCATTTTTACTTCGAAAATGTTTATATACATATGCTTCTATTGTTTACTTCTACCTGCATATATTTAATTGGATAGTATACATACATTTGATTCCATTGTAGTCAACATTTTCTTTCTCCTTTTTGTCTACTTCATATTTTATAAGACCGGCTTTGGACATTTTATAAAAGAAAAAGGAATACATTTTTATGGAAAATAAAAGTAAAGTCACAGCATTCTTTGCTTGTATTATATATTGCGCAATGTAGAATTAAAGGATTCGGTCAGCACAAGAACGAACTAGGTGACAATTCGGCATTGAATAACATAGTTTTTAAAAACACTTGCAGTAGACAACTTTACGATACATTACATCAAAGATCATTTTTAAATTTAGGGGTTAACTTTTCCAGCGCCATCTTTTGGGAAGATGCTAAAGGTTACTTGCTTTGCTCTTTCCATATGTTATTTACAGATTGCTTCTTTATCCCCAAAATCTTATTTCGAGAGTTTTGTAAAAATTAAGATTACTTTGGAGTTTCTGAAAACTTTTTATTAATAGCCTAGGTCCTACAATTGTCCTAAGACTAATCTTTTTATTTTTTTCAAATTGTGCAAATTGTGGCTGAAATTAAAAAAGGTAAAATTGCTTAGGATAAATGTGACAACAGTTGGATTGTTTTCGGTTTTGAAAACATTACTTTTTCTATTTCTATAGGTCAAAACTCTTGAATTTGTATTTTGTACCGACTTCGTGCTCTCTACTTTATCATAGCGCCCCCTTAAGCGATTTGAATTACCAATGCACAGAACAGGTACCTCAGCAGTGTTGCCAGAGCTAGGGAAATTTCCCTAGACCTAGGGAATTTAAGTGGGTGCTAGGGAAAAAGGGAATTTTTACGAAATAAGGCTATAATCTAGGGAATTATGCTAGGTCACAATATTTCCAGCATATATGTTGGGGATTCCCTTAACGTAGAAACTTTAAATATTGTGAATCATGTAAGGAAACCTCGATATACAAAGATCCCAAAAATTTCGCATAGTAGTTGTTAATTGCAACTCAATAGCGAGTGGTTGAGTGGTGAAAAGCACCATTCCAAATTTATTCGTTCATCTTATACCTACAAACCCATCTAATTAATACCGAATTACGATGTGGTTACTTTTATTAACTAATCAATAGATTTTTATGACCCGTAATAATGACACACATACTCATATTTTATGTGTTAAAACTTGAACAAGAAGTAACTTAGGAAAATTAAATAATTAAGATTGGAATTCCTATTTCTAGAAGTGTATGTATATTATTGTTTATGAAGCACGACTATTCTACAAATTTAGTATGCAAATGTTCAAGAAATAAATAAACGTATTGTTATATTAAATATATAAAGCAAAAGAAAATATAAATAATGTGAACTACATGTTTAAAGTAACACGTGGGAATTACAATATATACAAAAGAGGATTTTATAGTAATAAAAACTATAAATTATGGGTAATATAGGAATCACTTCAGAGTAATAAATTCCTATATGTACATATATTTGTAAATATTATTTTATGGTACGGGGCGGGGCTATTTATGAATTTATAGATAATGTATATTGTTCTAATAAAAATACAATAGACAAAATAATATATCTTTATTACGTTCCAGAAGTATATGTTAGCACTTTAAAGTAACACGTGCGAATTCTATACACAAAAGAGGATTATTGATAGTAATAATATAAAACCCCGAATTATTGAACATTTTTTATTTATGAGTATGACATAAAAGATAACCAGCTGATGGCAATAAAACTAAAATAGGAGGAAACTGTACTACTTATGTACTTACCCCCAAATTTTACCCAATATTTTTATATATTCAATCCAAGAATTTTATTTGAATTTTTAATTAGCGGTCAGTAGGTATCAAAAATACATTGACTAGTTTCAGTTCAGCCTCAAAGAACAGTTTTAGTATTTTAAAGAATACACTTATTACTATCTCTTAAATAAAAAGTTTTTTTCTAAAGCAGTGAATCAAAAGTGCGTTTCCATTCAAAAAGGTGAATATTTCAGATTTTGCTTTTATTTTAACAATTAATTAAAATATATTTGTAATTATTTTTATGCAGTAAGTAAAGGATCAATATGTCATCAGAGGCCGGGCCATCTTCTGTGAAGGATATATCTGAATTTTCATCAGCCTCTTCGTCCGAGGAGGCACAGAATATATCGAAGAAAAGAAAAAGAAAATCCTATGCACAGAAATACAATATTCGGTGGGAGCAGAACCCACAGTTTAAAAACTGGTTGCGAAGCAGCGAAAAAGGACAAAATTATGCATAAGGCATGTAAAAAGCATTTTATATGTGGCTGGCAAATCAGAAATATTGAAACACGCGCACGGAAAAGCACATACAAAATTAGTAACTTCTGTAACTAAACAACAGTCTTTGACTGATATATCTTCTTTTTTACAAACAGTCGATCTTCAAAAGAAAATTAAAACCGCTGAAGTAAGATTCGCCGCTTTTGCAGCCGAGCATAATATTGCGTTAAATGCATTAGATCATTTATCGGAAATTATAAGAACCACATTTACCGACTCTGAGATCGCAAAAAATTACAGTAATAACCGCACAAAAGCAACTGCAATTGTTAATAATGTTATCGGTTCTTATAGTTTTGATAAAACTATAAATTTATTAATTTGTAAGAAATTTTCACTGATTGTCGATGAATCTACCGATAAAGGATCCATTAAACATTTAGCGCTAGTAGCGCGAGTGTTTGATGGCACTAGCATCAAAGACTTATTTTTCGGTTTGTTGAAAGTGCCTAGTGGCACAGCAGAATCTTTATATAATAGCATTACGGAATATTTTGTTAAAAATAATATTAACTATAAAGAGAATTTGATAGGCTTTGCTGCCGATAACGCAAATGCAATGATGGGCAAACACAATTCACTATCTACTAAGTTAAAAGCAGATATCCCAGATTTATTTATATTTAATTGTGTTTGCCACTCTTTTAATCTTTGCGCTAATTATGCTTGTGAAAAGCTACCTTCTTCTCTTGAGGAACTAGTCAGAGATATATACAGCTATTTGCAATACAGTTACAAAAGACAGAGTGAATTCAAAGAATTTCAAGAGTTTTTAGCTTTAAAACCCCATAAAATACTACAACTCCCTCAGACTAGGTGGTTATCTTTATTATCAGTTGTTAGACGATTTTTAGAGCAATACGATGCTTTAAAATTGTATTTCACAAATGCACAATTAAGTGATAAAGATATAACAGCGAAAAATATTTTCAATGGTCTCAACAATCCCACTATAAAATTATATTTTCATTTTCTAGAATATATTTTACCTTTTTTCACAAATTTAAACACAGAGATGCAGTCTGAGGGCGTTAAACTTCACATATTATATAGAAATGTAGAAACTGCATTAAAATCTTTACTAGATTGTTACTTAAAAAGGACTTATCTCGATAGAACGCCAACTGAAAATGTAGAATATAAAAATCCAGACAATTTTGTTAACCTGGAGAAAATTTATTTAGGTGCCTTTGTTATGGGTAAAATAGCTAATAATACCCATGGGCTAAATATAAATGAACTAGCGAACTTTAGACGGCGATGTTTAGATTTTTTAATAGAAGGGTGCCATCAAATATATCAGAGGTTCGACCAAAAGAATAGATCAATTATTATTTTAAAGCAAATCGAAATGATTTCACCCATCGATGTAATATCAAAAAAATATGAATCAATAGCACCTATAGCCATTAATTTCCCGAATTTAGTTGGCAATGATTTAAATGAGATAGACAGGGAATGGCGAATGTTACGAAATACAGATTTGTTTCAATTTGGAGACTTGAATGTTGAACAATTCTGGAAAAAAATTGCCAGTCTTAAATCCGGCGACGACATGCTTATGTATCCAAAGCTGTGCACATTTATATTTAATATATTTAGTTTGCCACACTCTAGTGCGACTGCAGAGCGTGTATTTTCGCAAATTAACTTAAATAAAACCAAAACCCGTAACCGGTTATCCACCGAAACGTTGTGTGGCATTTTACATTGCAAAACATTAATGAAGGGCAACAGTTGTTTTAATTTCGAACTCAACAATGATTTATTTAAAAAATTGTTTGTCTTTGTTATATGTATATTTAATATTATGTTACCTAGATTAGTTATTGTTATATTAAAATGTATAAATATATATTTTGTTTTTATGATTTGTGTAATCGTTTTTTTTTAAATTTTTTTGTATTATATAACCTGCAATCTCCAATCCGCTTTTAAGTACGTCTTGAAAATTGTTTAAAAATTCTAGGGAAATTTTCTGCAAATGTCTAGGGAATTAAAAAAATTTCCCCTGGCAACACTGGGTACCTGTTCTTTCAATCCTCTTCTGCAATCTGTCACTAACCACACAATATCAAAAAAAATATACAAAAAAACTGTACATGATAAAAAAAACCTAAAATTGAATTACACAAACAAAACAAAAAAAAAGAAAATTAAGATCACCCGTTCGATATATCGAATAAAAAACATCGATACATCGAATATATGCAGATATGCAGAATATATGCAGATTATTTAGAAATTTTTAGTATGGATGATGTATATATACCATTGTGTACATCATCAACATTATTTCCATGTAGTCGATTTAAATTTCAGACCAATCTGATAATCAAGCCATATGAAATAAGGTGTTGGTGTGTTATGATGTGCTACACATTCATTAGCGTGTACACTTTTGATGACATGATAAATATCCTGTTGGGGTACTTCATCCCAGGTTATCTATCTCTATCTTACGATGAAGTGTCGCAAAAGGTCATCTGGTTTTTTTTGATCACCTTCTGCTGATATCGTGCGTTCATCAATTGGAACTTCTGAATTGAACGCAGTACATCAATCCTGCCAGAAATATTTATGAACAAATTGAAAACAAGCTATGTATATTATTGTAGCACTTGTAGAATTCAGGAGGGTGAAGAACTATCAGTGTATTTTGGTGAAGAATACGTAGATAATCTGTTTGAAAATGAAAAAATAGATTTTCTTCCCATTGCAAATGAGGATGTTCACAAAGTATTTGCTAGCACTTTTTGTTGCTTGGGATTCAGTTTGAAAGAATATTTAGCTGAACACAAAGCTGTATATCATAGTGAAATTAAAGAAATGTTTTCTGTTGAAGGTAAGATGAATAATTTTACTATTAAAAATTAATAGTTTTTGTAATTTTCACTTTACTCTGACTAGTTTCTATGGAGAAGTCCATACATGAAATGCGTATCAGGTCATCTCGGCGTTCGTGTAGTGATTCATATTTGAGAGCTTCACCAATTTTCAAATAAAAATACGAGATGCAATTAATTTTGATACGTTTTGAAACGTTATCAACAACGTACGAAATCTACGTTTAAGTTAATGGTATTTTCGATATCTGCACTACCCTGCTATATCTGTAAATAATATCGTTTCGGTCTCATCGGAATATTGTGAAAAAGTTAAAAACTATTTCTGGACATATCTTCTTCATTAAAAGGCCCAGCAGCAGCACATCATCATTTTACTAAGGCTGCATTAATAAAATTATAAATAACCAAACTTTTATCGCCCTGTATTTTTGAAAGAAAACCGAAAATCATCTAATGACAAGAGAATCTTAAATAGTGCAAAGAATCGTCCCATAATTTTTGCTGAAAGTTTAGCAAACAGTATACATTCTGTTTACTAAAGCAGCTAATATCAGGTGACTGTTCGAATAATGTGTCTAATTTCAGAGCTTGTCCAGTGTCCATTTTGCGAAATATATTTGGACGCGAAGGAATATTTGGAGCACCACATGGATTACTGTTATGAGACAAATGCCAGGTAAGACTAGTTTATTTTCATTTTTACCATTAGTTTAGTAAAAACGTTTCTAAACCGAGTAATACACAATCATAAATTACGTGTATTTATTGAACAATAGCTCTTGAATGTGTATTACAGCAAATTTTATGTCAAATTTTTACACGTATTTCTACATTATAGAGAACTACTGCATCAGATACATTCTTTTTGTTTAGATATAAGTCTTTAATAAATTTAAAAAGCCAACTGGAGGTGTTGTTTCAAGTTACTCCAGGTACTACCAATATTTTTTACTGTCCCAACAACAAAATGTCATTCTCCTTTGCCATCCTTGATTTCTAAGTAATTTCGTGTATTGTGTCAAGCGCTTCAATTTTTACATGTTTTTCTATGATTGTGTATTATAGCCTTAAAACACACAAACGTATGTATTTGCTGCGTTTCACAGGAGTGCGTTCGCATTTGCCTCAAGATTCCAGTTGGAATTGCGTGATGTATCTGTAAACATCTGTAAATTAGTTATTTCTTTTTAAAAAGCGACTGTCACGGAAGCCTTTTAGTGTAGAGGCGGACGAGTTTTAGAGAAATATATTCGTCATTACATTTTTCTTTGAACGATTTGGTATTTAAATATAGTCTAACGAAGATATTTGATCGTTTCTCTAGAACAGGGATGCACAGACTTACAGGGAACAGGGGCCACTGGGGAAGATTATGAGCCAAGGACGGGCCACTACAAAGAATACTTATTAACACAAATATTTTTATTTTGAAATAGTATGAATTACTACAAATGATAAAAATAAAAGAACATTCAAAAATGTTTGTTGGTAATTATGTAATCGTAATGTAATCTAATCATTACAATGTAATATTTCATGTTTTATTATTTTGATGCATGACATTGCATTGACCTAAGAATTTTGTTTATGTTTGGCTCCACATTACTTGTCGCCACACGTAAAATTGCTTCCAGATTTTCATTTGCCAGACGGTTTCGATTTATTGTTTTGTTAAGTTTCATCACTGAAAACGTTTGCTCACAAATATACGTCGATCCAAATAAGCTTGCTCATTTCAATGCATTTATTCGCAACTCTTTATAAGCGGTTTTGTCCACGCAACGGCAAAAGTTGAGTAAATTACCTTCATTAAACTTGTTTCGTAAATTATCATCATTTTGCATGTCTATCAATTCCCACTGTATTGATTCGGGTGCATTTTCGGGTGAAATGTTGGAAAGGATTGCTGAAAATATCTAATAGAGGTTTAACTTTTTTGAAGTTTAGAAAACGATCATGAAAAGCTTGTATTAAAATACCAATTTTTTCAACATAAGCGAAATTGACATCAGTTTTATTGAATTTCTCCATAATTTTTTGTAGTTCGGAAAATGGCTGTAATTGGCTGAATTGATTTGTGTCCTGAAAAGACTCAATTTGCATTGACGAAAAAGGACGAAACATGAGAGTATAACTGCGAAATCAATTGATCTTTGCCTTGGAGTCGCGTATTTAAGACATTCAAGTGATTTGTGATATCTACAAGAAACGCTAAGACACACAGCGTCAGGGTTGTCGAGTTCGGAGACGTCCTTTTTCTTTTCCGCCAGAAATATTTTGATTTCTTCAATCAAGTTAAGAAACCGCTCTAGTGACAACCCACGACTTAACCTTACTTCAGTGTAAAACAGGAGATCACCATATTCGCTTTCAATATCCTCAAGAAATTATGTGAATTGTCGGTGATTGAGACCTCGTGATTTTATAAAGTTTACAGTAGGTACTACAACTTTCATTACATTTTCAAATCCCAATAATTTTGAACAGAGGGCATCTTGATGTATAATGCAATGAAACTGCATTAATTCCTTGGTATCTATGTTTCAAAACGGTTTGCTAGCTGCTTGCATCGACAGCAAGCACAAAACTTTTACGCTTGCAATATGGCCGCCGCTAGCAATCATGTTTTGAATTATAAACAACCGGTCACCTTGGTGATTGCAATCAGCTTACAAATGAAACAGACATGTAATATACACATCTGTAACTGTACACATGGACAATACTTAAACCTTGTTTGTATATTTGCTGCCATCTGGCATCGTGTTAATGGACTACACCTATATAACGGGTGTTCAGAAACATTCGAAGTCAAGTGGGCTCTGAGGAAAAAATCTTTACTTAAGTACCTGATTTGTAATAATTATTAAATGTCAACTGTTGTCTGTCAAAAATCAATCTATCTCAGACATGACTTCATATTTTCAAGGACTACTTTGACTTCGAATGTTTCTGAACACCCGTTACGTATTTTCTTGCTCTTCTGTACCGGTTTGGCCGGTCAAGGGAAGGGTTACCTTTTTCGGCATAATCTCTTTCGTCCGTCAGATGTCACTTATTATATAGTGCTACCTCATAGGACGAAATTTGCTATGTCTTGTGGACGATTTAAGCTTAAATGTGTATACAGATACAAATCGGTTTTTTAAATAGATTTGTATTATTTTGTATTACATTGCTTCACTAGCTTGACTGATGACGCCTATAGATGGCAGAAACACGTGTCTTAAGCAGAAGTAAGTGCTGTAAAATACGAGGTGTATTGTCCATGTGTACAGTTACAGATGTGTATATTACATGTCTGTTTCATTTGTAACAAATGCGTAATACGTGCTTAACGTATTGATATACTTAAACCTTGTTTGTATATTTGCTAGCAGCTACCTAGCAAGTACGTCCAGTGACCGCGGCCATTGTTTCCTCCAATTTATTCGGCGGCAGAACACCTTTACTTTTTTATGGTGTTGATATTAGTGATACCTATTCGATATTTAGAACATTAATATATCTACGTCCCTATTTTATGTCATAAAAACTAGTAAATTTGTATACACCAAGAAACCTACAGCCACAGCTTTTCCAACATTGAATGCCGTGAAGGTTAGTTTTGTATGCTGCGTGCATTGTGGAAGGTAAAATGAACAAATTAAATTACATACCTGTATAATAACTTTTTGTTAAGGTAAATCTCTAATTAAAGTACCAGGAACAAGGTGTGCTGTATTTGGTTGTAACAATACCTATTCGACAAAAAGGTCACAGGACAAGATATAGTTTTTCAGGTCTTTCCAAAATGCAAAGATCTTTTCTATGAAATAAGGGTTTATATACTGATTTATTCTATTTATTTCACACTAGTTATGTAAAAAAAAAGTATCTTAGATATTCATATTTCAATTACTTTAATAAAATGTGTATAAATCTGTAATCGGTACGGCAAGACATCCAAAACGTAATAATAATAATATCGAAAAACGCTAATGGAGGAAATGTAAAAATAAGTACGTTTATGTAAATGTAATAATATATTGATAATTTAAAATTATAAATGATATGTTTGTACAATTAATATAGTAAAACAACATTGGGAATAGCACAGTCTTGTGGAAAATATACTTCAGGTAGTTCCGCAAGCGGTAATTCGTTCAAACAACCTTATTTAACATCTTCGCTTGATAGTTGATGATATCTAAGTTGATTTAAGGAACCGTCGATAAAAAGTGGCCCAATCAAGCGGTCTCCAAGTGGGCCACACTAAACATTACAGCTAAAGCGACGTTGAAAATTTTTGTCGACGATCTAGGGTTTTCTTGGTTCCAGTGGCGATGAATGTTGCGATTAAAAATGCCATAATTAGAGAAAGTACATTCATCTGTTCAAATAATTTTGCGATCAAACAACGGTTCTTGTCGCAAAGTTGCTAAGTAAAAATTACGAAACTGTGTTCTTCGAAAAGGATTATTTTCATTTATTGCTTGTACTTTTTGGGCAATGTATGGCTTAAATTTGTGTTTTTAAGTACTGCAGACGTAGTACTTCGGGACGTACCAACTAACTTCACGAACCGAGATTTTGGCATTTTCTTCAATAGTTAACAAAACGTTTCAAGAAAATTTCCTGCGAACTCATTTTGGTTTCTTGAAACATCCAAATTTTCTTCAAGTCGGCTAAACTTACGACGTTCTGGAACTTCTCTTTCCGGAAAACGTTCCATGTAATTTGGCTACACCTGATTAGAGTTATTACTAGAGCTGAGGATGTTTGCGGTACGGCAGGACCGTATGTAGTGCATCCCCACCAGCGTATAAACACGATGCAGCGAAACACTTTAGTTAGTCGTGAACTGGCAACGTGATCGTGTGTTGTCTTGAGCTCTATTTAATAAGTATGACGGACGTGCCCAAGCCAAGAAAGCGCCCATTGTATAACGACGTGAAGAAATTTATCCGAGACTTTCCCGATTTGTATTATAATGGAGCAAAAGTGGTTTGTAAATTATGCGATAAACAGTTACTTTGCTGGGACAAATACGACTGTAAAAGACATGTTGAAAGTGTACACCACAAAGACAAAAAAAATAATGTGCTGTCTAAAACGCAATTCATTTTCGATTTATTGACAATGTTACTCGTCTGCGATGTGCCAGTTCACCTGCTAGATAAAAAAGCCTTTCACACGACTTTTGGAATAAATACAATTCCAACATAAAGCTACCGTCACGGAGAACGTTACTCACCTATTTACCAATTGTGCGTGAGGACATTGAAAACAGAATGAAAGCAGTAGTAAATGATAAACAGTTGTGGGTATGTGTCGACGAAACGACAGATCGAAAAAAACATTCTATTGTGAATATTATAGTGCGTGTACATTTCCCATTTTATTAGCCAGCAAAAGATTGGAAAAGTGCACTAGCGAAGTAATTACGAAGGTAGTGCTCGATACGCTACAAAAATTTCAAGTTTCAACTAATCAACTCCTGATGTTTATGAGCGATGGTGCTGCGACAATGCGTTCTGTAGGCCGTTCTCTTAAAGCAGATTGTGAGAGACTTTTGCATGTGACATGTAAAGTTCATGTTTTACACTTTGTGGCACAAACTATTCGGCAATGTTATCCAGAGGTGGATGCTTTAATAGCAACCACAAAAAAAGTGTTTCTAAAATCTCCCAAACGAATTCGAGAGTTTCACAGTCGGTGCCCTGGTATTCCCGAACCACCAGAGCCAATCCTTACACGTTGGGGAAGTTGGTTAAAGGCGGCATTTTATTATGCCAAGTATTTCCAACAAATAAAATCTGTGGTTCTACAATTCAATCCTGCCGAAGCTGTAGCCATTAAGGAAAGCCAGAGACTCTTGCAAAACCCTTCCCTTGATGCAGATTTACAAACTATTTATAACAATCATATAGGATTGTTTAACGCAATCGAGAAATTTCAAAATACTGCATTATCGTTAGCGGAGTCACTGCAAATACTGGACGATGTACACGCCCAGCTATGCGCAGTAAATGACAACAAAAATGTTAATGTAATAGAAAAGTTCGAGAGTGTGATAAACAATGATTTTGATTTTACCAGATTAAAACAAATTAGTAATGGTGCAAGTGTAGATTCGGTTTCTATCTATAAAGATTATTTTAATTGTGCGTGTGTTACATCCGTAGATGTCGAGCGGTCTTTCTCAAAATATAAAAAAATTTATTCATCACGGCGTACATCGCTCACCGCTACAAATATGGAAACGTATCTAATGCTACAAACTTACTGCAAGTCTTATCCACTTGGCGCTATGCTATAATAATCGTAAATAAGGTAAGTGTGTTATTTATATACAGTACACATAACTGACATACCTAAGTGATATAAATAGCGAATGCATGTAAAGCAATAAAATCACGCATGCATCACCGATCGAAACAAGGTCATTATATTCGTGCGTTTAACTGAATACTATCCTGGCACACCGCAAACATCCCCAGCTCTAGTTATTACAATCAAAATACACTTGTAGCATGTCAGAGAGTTGATTGAAATTTATGGTTTATTTCAAAAATGTCAAAATATGCTTGCTTAGTAAAGAAATGTTAAAGATGGCCAGTTACATATGCGTGTAATGTATTATTCTTCCAATACAACAATAAGTGACTAAGATAATACACGGACAGTGTTATAATAATTTGCTTCTTCTAAATTTAACTAAAATTGATGTATTGCACACCAATAGATTCAGGAAATCTCTATCCAATGATGCAAAAGAAATATACCGAGCAATTTGAAAAAAAAATTGATAATCGCTAGAAATTAAAGATGGCGCTGGAAAATAGTAAACGTAACCTCAAGCACAGTACTCATCAAACCATTTTATTTGGTAGCTGTCTCATGAAAATCGGAACGTAAATAACATAGTTTGGGGCGTTTTTTTGTGTGACACCCGGTATAAAGTTCCTCCTGGTTTGAAGGAAGTTCGGTATGTATCGACCGAAGTATGAGTTGAAATAATGCAATAATTTTTGAATAACTAATATATTTACAAATTTAGTCTTGGAGTTCCGTTAACTTAATACAAATGCAGTATCTAGTCTTAATACTAAAGACCGAGAAAACTGGCTAATAATAGTTATTTAAGTAATAAGGGAGGTAACATTTACTAGTCGAGGACTAGTTTGCGTCCGAGGGCTTGCCCGAGGACTTGCAATAGACTTCGAGACTGGTAAATGTTACCTCCCGAATTGCTTATAACATTTTTCCCACTCCCCAGACAATAAAATCCTCAAAAATTAAATGTAATCATGATAAACAGTAACGGTGAACAACCTCGGAATTTAATAAATTAGACACATCTGAAACGTTACTAGGCAGTCCCTACATACAATTGTTTATAAACACAAATAAAACGAAATTTGACAATTCAGTTGTGTTAATTGTGGTTTAAAAATGAGTGTTCCCAATGTAGAAGACGAAGCGAAAGAGGCTTGTTTGGATTTGCTTCCGGAGAAGTCGATGGAACGCTACGAGTTAACATACAAATTGTTCAAGAAATGGTGTCAAGTTAAGGATACCACCATCGTTTCGGAGTCCCTGCTGTTAGCGTATTTTCTGGAGAAATCTAAAAAATTCAAGGCTCCATCCAGTTTTTGGTGTGAATACTCGATGCTCAAGAGTACATTATTTATAAATGAAAATATTGACATATCAAAGTATCCCAAATTACGTGCGTTTTTTGAAAAGAAAAAATGATGAATACAGGCCTAAAAAGTCATGTGTGTTCACAAGGGAAGAGATAACTTTATTTCTTGAAAGCGCTCCTGATTATATGTACTTACTTATGAAGGTATGCTAAACTTTTAATTGTAATCTCTCTAAATTGAACATTTCAGGTAGTGATGATAATGGGAATTGCTGGAGCATGTCGCGGCCAGGAGTTATGCGAAATGAAATTGATGGATGTGAAAGAAATAAACAAAATAATTATTGTTACAATACCAGATTCGAAAAATGGAATGCCGCGTACATTTACAATTACAGTCTCTAAAGGAAATAACTATTGCTATTTGCAAATTGTCAAAAAATATATCAACATTAGATCCAAAATTGCAATTGTACGTTTTTTCATGCGTTATCATGGAGGGAGATGTTATAATCAACCTGTCGGTAAAAATACAATCGCGGAAATACCTTGTAAGATAGCAAAATATCTGAATTTAGACAACCCCAAACTCTATACAGGTCATTCGTTCAGAAGAACGTCAACAACATTATTAGCGAATACTGGAGTAGAAGTTCTCACACTAAAGAGGTACGGGGGTTGGAAGTCTAGTAGTATTGCGGAAACCTACGTAGCCGATTCTATTGCTAACAAAAAAGCGATTGCTAATAAGGTTTTACATGATAATCGGGGTACAAATTATACTGAAGCATCTTCGGCGGTGATAGTGTCAAATGAAACCACGGAATTAAGTGTTGCTGATAAAGTAGGTGATAATAACATTGAATTATCAAGAAATATAAATAAATATCCCAATTTTGTTAATAATGTTACTAATTGTACAAACTGTAATATTACCATAAATATAAATTAATAGAACACGTGTTTTGATGCACTTTTTTTTCCTAAAGGACGTAAGTAAATTACTTACGCCCCGTTGTCATAACAATCACAGTCATTTCAGTAAAACCAACTTACGTCCATAGAAACAATGGGTGCGTTTAGCGAGTGCAGCCGTTGAGATAGTTGAGACTTATGAATCGCTAAACGTTTACGCTGAACGTGCGCTGACACTCAGCGGCTGTACAATCTTGTAAGCGCTATTTTATTATGCTGCTTGTGGTCAGCGCGAGAATTCTAACCTCAAATAAACATTGTTGGTAGTTACACATAAGTAGAGCTGAGGATGTTTGCGGTATAACCATGGTTATACCGCAAACATCCTCAGCTCTACACATAAGTATAGAAACAGTTTCTACAATAGTTAGAGGGTTAGAGTTTCTACAATGAATAGAAAGAAGGTTATATTTTTAAATGACTACACGATAGTTAATAATACACTAGTTAGAAAAACTTTCACAGGTACGGATGCAAAATGTTAAAATTTTTGATACATATTTATACTTCTAACTTGATGTTCCAGAGAATAATTTACCAAAACAAGACCATAATATTGAAGAGGAGCCTGGAGACGGCGAAACTATAACAATTGATAAAAACGACGATAAATTTATATGGGATCGTAAAGCAATATTACTACTTCTTGATGAATACCACTAAAGAATTAATGATTTTCGTAATCCTACAATAAAGAAAAAGGCACTGTGGAAGAAAATTGCAGAAGTAATGGTAAACGCTGGATATGAAGTTGATGGTGATATGATAGATCGGAAAATAAGAAATATGAGAGCCACATTTAACAAAATTAAAGACAATAACCAGAAAAAACGAACAGTTCGTGGTGCAATTCAATGGGAATATTATGACAAATTGAGTGCTATTTTAACTGAAGATAAAACAGTTAACCCAACAAGTCTTATTTCAACATTACCTCTGTCAATCGAAATTGATTATACAGAAATTTTTATACAACGGTTTTTACCTTTCTTCCAAGAAAAGTATATGCTGTAGTTTTCAACGTCATCAATGTATTAAAATAAACAATATACGCCGGAAACCCTTAATTATAGAAAATAAAATAACTCTTAAAATAATAAATATACAATACACAGGAAGTGCGTTAGAGATAACATAATATTTCGCAGAATCGCATCGAACCAAAACTATTTAGCCTATTATAATAATATAACACTTTATCTATAACAGAAGTATGTCAATAAAACTTATTATATTATACGTTACATTTACAACTACTAAATGGATGGGTTAACCAGAAGGTTGTGCCTGCAATAAAATAAATAATTTTTATGACCGTAGAAAACAAGACAATGAATAAAGAAATGTAATACTTGACCAGTATAAGTCAACCTACCATAAGCGTAATTATTAAAAGAGTATCAGTATTGATAGCGGAACAATTAGGAAATTTTATTCATTTTCCTTGAACTGTAGAAGGAAGACACACAAATATTATAAGGTTTTATGAAGTTGCTCGTTTTCCAAATGTCATAGAATGTATTGATTGCACCCATATAAAAATATCAAGCCCAGGAGGTAATAATGCTGAGGTATTCCGTAATAGAATGGGTTTCTTTTCTTTAAATGTTCAGGTATTGTAGAACTGAAATAATAGTCAACTACACTGTACTATTATCTATTGTAGGTCGTTTCAGGTCCTAATAGAGAAATAATGGATATAGTTGTTAGGCATCCAGGCTCAAGTCATGACAGTGTTATATTTGACCGTAGTGCCTTAAGAGTGAGAATGGACAGGAGACATTCCAGGTTTATTAATTGGGAACAATGGGTATGCATGTAGATATTATCTGCTTACTCCGGTAATACAAGCAGGTATTTATAATAAACACCAAATATTTATGGCTAATAATTCAGAACATTTTATGTAAATAGGAAATGAACAAGAAGAAAGATACAACAGAGCACACAGAACAACACTAAATATTGTAGAAAGATTGTTTGGTACCTGGAAAAGACGATTTCCTTGCCTTCAACTAGGTCTTAAAACTAAATTGCAAACGTCAATTGCAATTATATGTGCAACTGCGGTATTATATAATATTGGTTTAAGAGATAATGAAGATTTTGAAGATGTTGATGAAGTACCAGCTGTTAGGAATGCCAACGGTGGAGAAAGAGGGTTAGATTTTCGGAGACACTTCATTCAACAACATTTTGGACACTAGTAGGTATTAAATATTTCTGTATGTTGTTATCAAAATATTCTAATGTATATATTATTTAATAAACATGGGTTTTTCTCTCATTGTGTTTAGAAAAGAATATGTATTTACTGAACACACACAGAGTTTCCTTTTAATATTAAAGTAGATTTTTATTAATGGTTACCTTCTCCCATTTAAGTGAATATAGGAATACATTTAAAAAAAAGTATACATGTCAAGTAGATATATTTTATTTCGTTTAAAAAAGTTTAAATTACAAAGGTATTTTTAATAATATGAAATATTATTAAAAATCTGGTCTGAAGAACAGAGAACAGTTCAAATTAAGCAAGTGATTACACATAATTAATTTATATAGGAAAAAGTACAATAAAGTAACACCTTTTCAATTAATATCTGAAAATCAACAAACAACACAAAAATGACAACATATACTAATGTAATGTATACAGCAGGAAAGCACCTCTTAAGTTGTTTAATACATAGCAAAAAGCACCTTAAAACTAAGCTTTCAAATTTACAACTGAAAAACAAATTTACATTGCAAAAGTACCTCTGTCCAATTCCAAAGGCAAATAAAACACCTATGACTTTTAATATATCCCATAAACATGCAGAAATATAGTAACTATATGAAAATGAATTCAAATTTTCAAAACATAAAAGTATTTAAAGAAATTTAGTTCATTTAATTTTATTATTAAAATATTTGAGTTAATAATGTTCATCAGTGTTTAAAATTAACAAATTAATTTAATTCTTTAGAGTATTATGTTGACACAGAGAAACTATAAATTAACTTAAATATACACAATAATAAAAACACTTCTTACCATTTAATACCTATGTGTATATATACCTTACATGTTATATAGTCAAGTCTATTGATCTTCAGAGAACTGTAAAAACAATGAATTACAAAAGATGAAAGTAATGTAACAAAATCGCTAACCATACTCACCTTTCTTTTAAATTGCTGAAGTTTGAGCTTTGCCAATTCAGCTCCATCAGCAGCTCTCTGTCGATCTAGCTCAGCTCTCTGTCGATCTATCTCAGCCCTTTGTCGATCTAGCTCAGCTGTCTCCACTGCTAATTTAATCCTCCTCTTTTCTCCCTCAATCCTGGATACCTCTAGTTCAGCAACCCTTGAATAATATTTAGCCCTTCCCAGGTCCTCTTCGATAACCATTTTCCTAAGTTGATGAAGCTCCTGCTGATGGCTAATGGAGAACCCTACCATATTTTTATGGTCTTATGTTATGGTCTTTGATGAGCTGTGCCAGAAGCATTTTTTCCTTCGTGGTAAATGTTGCCGATTTATTCATCTGCAAATTTATGGATAATTTTTTTATTGTTCATGATATTTTGTATTTCTATTTCATCAATTCAATAAAATCTATTTATTTTATATTTACCTTTAATAAGTATTTATTAAATTTAACAAATTACACTATAAACTGTGAAATCTTTGGTTTTCAATAGAAAACGTGCGAACCAAATGCAACTTAAAGAGATCCACAAAGAACAATTTCGCGCCAAAATGTCATTCCGATAACAAAATTCCCTAACGTTCCGTGCTTGGAGCGAATCTATCCCGAGAATTTCCGCAGTATTGTTTATAAAATAGAACGCGTACTTGACACAAACTTCGAAGTAAGGCGTGCTTATGTTAGTACGCAACTTAAGAAAGTATTAGCACGGACTATAAATATGGGCCTAGAAAATAGCCGCTTATGCTTGCTAGCGCAATCAGCTTGCGTTGGCAATACTTGTTAGTGAACGCTCTGCTTTACAACGAAACGTTGGCGTTACATCTTGGTTGTTTACTTGTACTGTCAAAAGCTACGAACATTCAAAAAGTAAAATGGAAAATAGTAATTTCTTGATGGATTTTATATTAAATGAAAACGACTTGAATGTTGACGGTATTGCCCATTTGGCGCTAGATTTGGTCGACCCGTATAATGGAGACATCCGAGAACGTGACCAAAATGAGATTATAAGAAACCAAAACTATTATGAAGTGGCGGTGCCAAATTATACAGATTTCCAATTTAGCGAAAATTTTAAAATGTCTCGTCAAACATTTGAGGTAAATATGTTGTTATATTGAGTCTGAAATCGTTAGTTCTTAAATTTTGAAGACTAAAATATTTGGATGTGAAGCATCCAGAAGTAGTCATTAAAATAGTAGCTGCCAATTTTATATTGCAGCAGGGCAATCCAGCAGATGATTATGCTATTGATATAGACAGAAAATCATAATGGCATCGTTGTGGATGCTGTTCAACATGACAGAGGGCCTGCTGAAGAAAAAAGACAAGCTATGACTGTAATATAAAATTATATAAGATAAGTAAACACAGTATTTAGTGTATAATTATTTATTTGGTAAAAAAACTTCAATCTATTTCATAAATTTGTTTAATTAGCTCCTTCCTTTCCCGCTGAATCCTATTATGTTCTGCGAGTTCTCCAGACAGCTTTTCAATAGCAGCCACCCTTCTTTCTCCAATATCAGCAACTTGCTGTCTCGGATTTTTTAATGCCCTCATATTATTACATTTTCGTTTTTGTCGCTGTGACTGTATAGTTTCATGACAGATACCAGAAGTTATTGTTGTGTTTAAGAAGCTGTCTGGTATACTAGAGTTTTCGCTTGTAGAATCTGTGGCTGTGTGGGAAGAATTAGTAGTTCTTTGAGAACATGATGAAATAGATGCAGATGTATTGGGAAGGAATATAAATATAAGTTGGGACGTAGTAGAAAGTGAAGGGGGGTGGTTTTATATATTGCGTGATATTGTATGTGAAGACATAGATAATAGAGGCGCGGGCAAAGTGGGTGGTTTTGAATAGAACAAGAAGTTGTAGGTGATGAGCATATCGTTGTTTGAGAACTAGAATAATTAAAAGAAGAAATTACGAGGCCAGGATTAATTGTTTTGTCCTCTGCAAATATTTCCTCAAATATATCAAAATATTCCCAACTAATTTTTCCCTGTCCAGTTTTTGTTTTTTTATTGTTATATACAATTTTTTTGGAGTGAAACTACATATTTCTAAATTTTTTATCTAATGTACTCTCACTTATATCATATCCATGCTGTTGGAACTCCTTCTGGATATCTCTCCACAGATTCACCTTTTTTCGACGCGGATCCCTAAATTCATTTTTTCTTTTCAAATACACAGTTGTTAGCAATTTTATATTTTCTTTCGTCCAAGTAAAACTTCCCAATGGATCTACAACTTTATATCTTAATTATTGATTTGTACATTATTTCATGAATTCTTACCATTTCTACGTGCGCTTTTACGTGCGCTTCTAAGCTTGACTTGTAGTCTGTCTGGTATTCACACTGCACATTTATAATCATTTTCTTCGAGATGTTTTGTTTTTACGTGCGCTTCTAAGCTTGACTTGTTTGTCTGGTATTCACACTCTGCGCATTTTAAATCCTTTTGTTTCAGATGTTTTGTTTTTACGTGCGCTTCTAAGTTTGACTTGTAGTTTGTCTGGTATTTACACTCTGCGCATTTATAATCATTTTCTTTGAGATGTTTTGTTTTTATGTGCACTTCTAAGTTTGACTTCTTGTTTGTCTGGTATTCACACTCTGCACATTTATAATCATTTTCTTCGAGATGTTTTGTTTTTACGTGCGCTTCTAAGTTTGACTTGTTTGTCTGGTATTTACACTCTGCGCATTTTAAATCCTTTTGTTTCAGATGTTTTGTTTTTACGTGCACTTCTAAGTTTGACTCGCAGTTTGTCTGGTATTCACACTCTGCACATTTATAATCATTTTCTTCGAGATGTTTTGTTTTTACGTGCGCTTCTAAGTTTGACTTGTTTGTCTGGTATTTACACTCTGCGCATTTTAAATCCTTTTGTTTCAGATGTTTTGTTTTTACGTGCACTTCTAAGTTTGACTTGTAGTTTGTCTGGTATTCACACTCTGCGCATTTCAAATCTTTTTATTTCAGATGTTTAGTTTTCATGTGTTTTTCTAAGCCTGACTTGCAGTTTGTCTGGTATTCACACTCTGCGCATTTAAAATCTTTTTGTTTCAGATGTTTTCTTTTTATGTGCAGTTTTAAGTTAGACTTGTTGCTTGTCTGGTATTCACACTCTGCGCATTTTAAATCATATTGTTTCAGATGTTTTGTTTTTACGTGCGCTTCTAAGCTTGACTTGTAGTTCGTCTGGTATTCACACTCTGCGCATTTTAAATCATATTGTTTCAGATGTTTGGTTTTTACGTGCACTTCTAAGCTTGACTTGTAGTTTGTCTGGTATTCACACTCTGCGCATTTATAATCATTTTCATTGAGATGTTTTGTTTTTATGTGCAATTCTAACCTTAACCTGTAGTTTGTCTGGTATTCACACTCTGCGCATTTTAAATCCTTTTGTTTCAGATGTTTTGTTTTTATGTGCACTTCTAAGTTTAACTTTATGTTTGTCTGGTATTCACACTCTGCGCATTTATAATCATTTTCTTTGAGATGTCTTGTTTTTATGTGCACTTCTAAGTTTGATTTGTTGTTTGTCTGGTATTCACACTCTGCGCATTTATAATCCTTTTCTTTGAGATGTTTTGTTTTTACGTGCGCTTCTAAGCTTGACTTGTAGTTTGTCTGGTATTTACAATCTGCGCATTTATAATCATTTTCTTTGAGATGTTTTGTTTTTACGTGCCGTTCTAACTTTGACTTGTAGTTTGTCTGGTGTTTACACTCTGCGCATTTAAAATCCTTTTGTTTTAGATGTTTTGTTTTTATGTGTACTTGTAAATGTTTCTTTCTGCTTGCCTTATATTCACACTCTGCGCATTTATAATCCTTTTGTTTTAGATGTCTTGTTTTTATGTGCATTTCTAAGTTTGCCTTCCAGGCTGTCTTGTATTCACATTCTGTGCATTTAAAGTTCTCTTGTTTTAAATGTTTTACTTTTATGTGCGCTTCTAAGCTTGACTTGTAGTTTGTCTTAAATTCACACTCTGCGCATTTTAAATCCTTTTGTTTCAGATGTATTGTTTTTGTGTGCGCTTCTAAGTTTGACTTGTTGCTTGTCTGGTATTCACACTCTGCACATTTAAAATCCATTTGTTTCAGATGTTTTGTTTTTACGTGACTTTTTAAATTTTGCTTGTACTTTGTCTGGTATTCACACTCTGCGCATTTTAAATCCTTTTGTTTCAGATGTATTGTTTTTGTGTGCACTTCTAAGTTTGACTTGTTGTTTGTCTGGTATTCACACTCTGCACATTTAAAATTCTTTTGTTTCAGATGTTTCGTTTTTAAATGTTTCTCTAAGGCTGACTTGTTATTTGCCTTATATTCACAGTTTGCGCATTTATAATTCTTTTGTTTCAGATGTTTCATTTTAATGTGCTTTCCTAAATAAGTCCCGTAATGTGTCTTAAACTCCCAATTTGCGCATTTATATTTGCCTCGATTCAGATGTTTTATTTTTAGTGATTTTAAGTGACATTTGTCCCTTGTTCGAAATTTGCATTTCGAGCATTTACATTGTTCTTTACCATCGTGTAAATGTGGAGATCTTCCTTTTACATTTTTAACATTAGCTTTGATATAGTGCTTCCCGACATCTCTACTTTCATTGCCGGGATGAATTTTTTCCATGTGCATCTTCAGAGAGTCTCTCGTTTTGTACCCTCGACGACAAATTCCACATTTGTACATTTTTATCTCGTAATGTTCATTAGTGTGACGTCTGAAGTCGGCGTTGTACATTGTTCTGAACTTGCATTGTGTACATTTGTATATTCCACGTGTCCACCTTCTGCCTTTGCTTCTCACAGATAAACGCCTTTCTACTTTTGGCTTGTCAACCTCCACTGGTGAAAGTACGCAATGTCTGAAATTAAATTAATCCGAATTAAAATTTAAACCTTTTTAAATACAGTAACATGATCAAATGTCAATTATTTATGCAGCCGTGGTCCGTCGGAGAAGTATCATCCGCCTAATGGTCAATGGCACGCTTCCGGCCATGACTTTGCCATCACTTTTTCAAATGTATTATCGAACACGCTATTAACCATTATATAATTGTGTAGCTGTATTTCTATACATATATAAATAGATACGTATATATATATATATATATATATATATATATATATATATATATATATATATATATTGTTATATGCAAAGAGATGACTACTTCTTAAATGAAGAGTTACAATGAAGAACTATGTAAAATAAATATAAATGAAAAATTACAGTGAAGCTGTAATGTAAAATAGGTCCCACGTTGGTTCGTCTAATGTTAAATGTTATAATATTGATGACTATGCGTTGTATTTGAAGATAAATGTAATATGAATTGTAAAAGGTAAATGAATGATTTAAATGATTTAATTGAAACTATTAATTGGGCGCCTTTTATATATAATAAATATACTTCAAACAACGCTATCTCTACCTTATTGTGCCAACTAGTCATCGAGTGCATGGAATCTATAAAAATTAATGTTATCTCAGGATCTTCGCGAGTAGAGGCTGTTGAAATCTTCGTTTGGTGCTTAATTAAATAATACTAAAGCAAAATAACTCCTACAACTTAACTCTAACAAATAAAAGAGTGAAGATAAGATTATTATTAGGATGATGGTAAAATATACTACGGAATGTTATAGACAGTATGATGTGGATGTTAATAAAAGTAAGATTCGAGGTTTTTTATTAATAATTAATTTGATTTTATGTAAATTTTTAATAATGACGGCTTTGTTGTAGTATATGGTGATAGTGAACCTGTTAATAAGTGTTACTGGTGCGAATCTCCAGTCTAGTAGAAGTCTCGGCGGACGATGCGAGTACGGGATCTCCCAATTCCTTGGGGGCGTTGCTTGTTGGGTGACGCGTTGGTCAATTTCTTCGGACTCTGTCTTCGTATGATGCTCGTGCGATTTTACGGCCACTGTCAAGTGATGGACTTGGGGTTTGTTCTTCTTTGATGTAGAAAATATCCAATTCACGATAAGTATAACTAATTTAGGTTTTCACTTGTATTTAATATTTTTAAAGATAATTTTTCGTGAGATGTGTCGCAATACATCTATGCGTATTAAAGAAATTTCAGAAAAGACGTTTTTAAATTATATTTTTAATAATTTCACTGGTTTTAACACTTTAATATAAATTTTTCTAATAAGTTGATCGAAAAATGCGTCTATATGCTTTTTAGATTTCAAGTAAAAGATGCCGATATCGTTTGTTTATTTTCAAAGCTTAGTATAATAATTACAAATAGCCTCGAAGTTTTACTTTTACTAATTACTTTTACAGACATAATATAGATAATATTATTATTTTCCTTAGATGATAAAATTTATAGGTTAATTTTAACGTTTGGTAAATATATTTTCTTATGCTAAATTCTGTGTTATGCGCATAGTAAATATTGGTTTCGCGGGTCAGTTCGCTTTTGAAAATAAGTGGGCGTGTTTAACTAGTATCGATACAAAATATTAATGCAGATAAATTAGATATCAGTGATTTCGCGCTTAGATTTGAATCATGAAAATTGAAATACTAAATAAAAAAGTAATAAAAGAAATAGAAATAAGTTAATTTAAAGAATACAATATTATCGTCATATTAATTTATACACATTTCGATACTAATTTAACATATTAACCTCGCTTGTTTAACCCTTTTTATACTGAATTTACTAATTGAATATTTTGTATTTCCCATCATAGGTGCTGGAATATGAGAATACCTTGTCCCATAACAATATATATATATATATATATATATATATATATATATATATATATATATATAAAATATTTTCGTGACCTTGGTATGATATGGTAAACTCAATCAGTCGGCGATTAAAGGTCTGGTTTATTACTTCAAAGTATATATATTTAAAATAACCCTACATGTTTCGGCAATTATGCCTTTATCAAGGATACAAAAATATAAATGACAGAATATAAATGCCAAGTAATTGAGTTGCTATGGTTTAAATTATTCAAAGATACATTCTAATAGTAATAATAAATCATGCCTTAGTATTCCAAAAAATAGATAGCAAGGTGTGAATATATGTTGTTCGCTGCTAGCAACTTGTGTCTCTTTCTGGGTATGAACTTGTGTGTAGGTTGCTGCTGGCAGCTTGCGTCTCTCTCTGGGTGCGAGGTTTTGTGTTTGTGTAAACGCGTAAGTATTGGGCTTTGTATGTTGGCACGTTCGTGCGTGTGTTTAGTGACCGGTCGCGTAAATTTAGAGAGATCGGATAACCAGCCGTTGCGTAGGGCCGACAACCCTTTCCCGGCAACTTCTTTACTATTCCGTGCAGTACTTCGACGGACCGACCCCCGCCCCAACGAGGCAAGGCGCAGACCAGCGAAGCGCACCCTGCACGGGGTTGCTCATCGCCAACCGAGAGAACACTCTTAGTGGCTACCACGGTCGACGACGGTCACACTTTGTGCCATCTTAACGTTTTCCACTAGGACCGGTCCTGGGCGGCAACCTGGCTAGGCTGCCGTTAACAGCACACACACGTTCGACGTGTGTGCATTGCCCCCGCTTTTGCGGAAAACGTTAAGATGGCACAAAGTGTGACCGTCGTCGACCGAGGTAGCCACTAAGAGTGTTCTCTCGGTTGGCGATGAGCAACCCCGTGCAGGGTGCGCTTCGCTGGTCTGCGCCTTGCCTCGTTGGGGCGGGGGTCGGTCCGTCGAAGTACTGCACGGAATAGTAAAGAAGTTGCCGGGAAAGGGTTGTCGGCCCTACGCAACGGCTGGTTATCCGATCTCTCTAAATTTACGCGACCGGTCACTAAACACACGCACGAACGCGCCAACATATAAAGCCCAATACTTACGCGTTTACACAAACACAAAACCTCGCACCCAGAGAGAGACGCAAGCTGCCAGCAGCATCCTACACACAAGTTCATACCCAGAAAGAGACACAAGTTGCTAGCAGCGAACAACACATATATTCACACCTTGCTATCTATTTTTTGGAATACTAAGGCATGATTTATTATTACTATTAGAATGTATCTGTGAATAATTTAAACCATAGCAACTCAATTACTTGACATTTATATTCTGTCATTTATATTTTTTGTATTCTTGATAAAGGCATAATTGCCGAAACATGTAGGGTTATTTTAAATATATATACTTTGAAGTAATAAACCAGACCTTTAATCGCCGACTGATTGAGTTTACTATATATATATATATATATATATATATATATATATATATATATATATATTGGTATACGGCACAAGCCCTTTTATCTATTTACATTATTGAATGATTAAAAATATTGAAACTGAAAAGGTAATTTTTATATAAAAATGTATTGTAAATCCATTTAAATGTGAATTCAAATATTACATACAGATGGAGTTGTTAAAACGTTGCATCTGTTACATGCGTATACTTCGAATAGTAAATAATCGTTCATAAAACGAAGTATACTTAACCCCAACAGCTGATTACTTATATAACTGATTATTTAATTTCTTGTGGGCTATATTCTTTTAAGTGTCCGGCTTTTTAGAACACTGAGACTCTTTATTGGTGTGCTTTATAAAAAAAACACTTATAATGTAGGTTCGGTGCTCCAATAAAATACATGTAAAATAATAGTGGACAAGATCATAGATGATGGTATTTTCAAAGCAAAATCTAATAAATAAAACAAGAGAATCAAAGAATTATGCAAATGGTTTAATAAAAGGATTAATTCAAAACAGGTAAGCGATTGGTATGTAATTGGTATAAATTTTAATTGGCATCAAGTCACGCGATAAAATGGAAACAATAAATTTTAGGTTACGTGACGATATTCTATGGTAACAATCTTAATATTTTTATACTACTTAAATAACTTTATTAACTAAAACAGGGAACTGTATTCTTCTTACTTTGATAAAAGAAATCTAATTTTAACTTAACCTATTAGGCATATATTGAAAAATATCTATGATAGTAAGTTTTCTATTAGGAGATGTTAATCATACTTAGATTGGAACTAGACGGTATTCAGGAAGGCAGGAGCTATCTTGTAGTTCAAAACGTTCAGGATACAGGTTTTAGGTAGCGGGCAATCTACTGGCGTCCCCGCTTGGCTTCGGTTTTGCTGGATGTTGTCCCCGGTGAAATGCAAAGTTCGTTTTATAAGGAACTGGATGATGTATGGATGCGCAAAATACGTCAAAAAGGTGCTGGATATGCGGGTAATATTTTTGTATGTTCGTAGTATAGTTTTTCTATTTAATCTAATAAATTTCTTCTCATTTTCAGATGGAGCACTTAATAAAACGTCGGCGTGTTTTGTGAATTCGTACAACATGACGCTAACTATCGTTTGTTTTTAATCTTGGCTACTTATTCGTCTATCTTGTATGCATTCATTTAATCTCGCTAATAATTCTAGTGAAAATGATAATTTAATTACTTTTTACTTTTGCCACATAGATATCTTCCAAAAATTATATGTTTTATTCTAGTATATAAATACTTATCATATGTATATAAAAATCTCATTTTTATGCTGATTTATAATTGGGATATTTTCCGCTGTATTTAATTTGAATAAGTACCGTTTTCTCTAAAGAATATGTGTTATTTATTATTGATCAATTAAGTTAAAATGTTTTCGGTAATACATAATATTAAAATAATTAAACACGTCGACGTATTCAAGTGCCTCTCTGCAAATAAAAAGAAAAATCATAAATTAAATTAGAAAACCTATACAACGAACCTAGAAAAACATTACCTGTTTATCCAGCTCCTGTTTGATGCATTTTGCTTGTCCAGACTTCATCCAGTGCCTCAGAAACCGAAAATTCCATTTCACCGGGAAAAGCATGCAGCTAGACCGAAGCTAAGTGGGACGCCGTCCGATTGCCCGTCCAAACCTGTATCCTGCATTTTTCGGATCCACAAGCAGACTCCAGACTAACTCATCTCCGTCTATCCCTACATAAGTATTCTTTTAACCTCCTACAAATTTTTGAAAATGTTGAATTAATTCACTTCACAAAATAAAACCTCTATCAAAGTTTTTTTTAATAGATATACCTTATGGGTACATTTAATATTAGTATAATTTAATTTAAAGCAAGAAGAATACAGTTTCCTGTTTACAATAATTTAATTCAATAGTATTATTTATGTATTTAGTTAAATTAATTTCACGTTCATTTAGTCGTTATGCTTAACCTTGAATTTATTTTATGTTAATATTATCACGTGACATGATACATTTTGATTATTCATAATTTTATTATATTGATCACTTACCTCATTATTCAACACCTTCATTAAAGCCTTTTATAATTCAAAGATACATAATCGTTTAATATCGAAGTATACTTAACCTAAACAGCTGTTCCTGTGCATAACTTCTTATAGTTATTTTCTGGTGGGCTTAAATTTGTGTTAAATGTCCGGCTTCGAAGAACAATGAGACTCTTGTGTTGTGCATGGAAAAATACACTTAAAATGTAGGTTCGGTGCATCAATAAGAATACGAACAAACTTATATAGTAAACAACACAATGAATAATGGTATTTTTATATTCAAATCTACTAAATAAAACGAGTGAGTTAAGGAATAATATACGCAAGTAACAGATTTAATATGTTAAACAACCCCATCTGTGTGTAACATTTGATATCATATTTAAAATAGATATTTATAATTCATTTTTTTTAAATTACCTCATCAGCTTCATTATACTAAATCATTTAATTTTGTAAATATCATTAAGGCCATCTGCATCTCTTCAATTTGTCAGCCCAACTTAGGGACAATTATAAATACAATTATTAGGTACAATTCAATATATTTTATTATTTGGCTTTATTTTACATTACAGCTTCACTGTACTTCATCTATTGACTTTGTATTTATAAACTTAACAATAAGTATCTCTAATATATATAACGAGCGTTCAACTAAATTTTACCTCGCAGTTGCCCATGGAAATTATACGTATATCTTAGCTTTTTACTTAAGTTCTTAATATGAATTTTGTTGGTTATGAACTATTTGAATGACATGATAAATGTCAAAATAATAAAATTAAAATATTTAACTAAATGAGATACGTTTATTTTGCAACAAACAAGTAACATTTTATAAAAATTGTTGAAAGTGGCCACCACCTTGTTCGAGACATTTCTAACATCTTCTTCTAATGAAGGAGAAAACGTTTTGTAGTAGCATATCGTCGATTTCGTTAATTATTTCAGCAATTCTGATCTGAAGGTCTGCAAGATCAGGTATCTGTACCCAAAAAATTGAGTTCTTTAAAATGGCCACAGAAAAAAAATCACAGGGGTTAACATCACAAGATCTTGTTGGAAATTCATGTTCGATGTTTAAACTTATCAACCGATTTTGATAAATTTCCGTATCATATTAATTGTTTGACAAGCTGTGTGCACTCTAGCTCCGTATTGTTGAAAGTAACCCTGATTTATTTCTTCTTCATTAAGCTGTTCAATAAATGTCATAATAATTTCTTGTCGATACCTTTCTCCTTTAAAGAAAATACGGCCAATGATTTTCCTTCGACTAATCGCACACCATACACCAATTTTCTGTGGATGAACAACATAACAGTCATGCGGTTTCTTAGTATTCCACATCCTTATATTTTGTGAGTTAACATATCCATTCAGATAAAACCATGATTCATCTGAGAAAAATTTTGTCAAGAATGTCATTATCAAAATTATTTAAGAACCACTGACAAAATGTTGTTCTTCTATGATAGTCAATTTCTTTGATTTCTTGATAATAGGCCATGCGATATGGAAATAAATGTAAGTCTTTTTTCAAAATTGTATGACAAGTGCCAATTGAAACACCCACTCGTGGAGAGAATACTCGTATGGATGTTCCTGGTGTATCATTCATAATTTGCGTTACATCAACTAGCTCTTCCGTACATTTTTTCGGACGGCCACTGTCCTCTTTCCGTATAACACTCTCTGTTTCTCTGAAAACCTTAGTGCAATATTTAACTGTGTACCAAAAACTATCAAAATCAAAGACGAAGTTTCCTCTAAGCATTCTTCAAGAAAATAGTGCCATTGTCCGTTAATATTACGTCCGTTCCAAAAATAAGATTCAACCATGAATGATTTGTGTTGAACAGTGAAAACCATTTTAAATCAATTTTAAATTACAAAGCAATTTCAAAAAGCTCCAACTAAGTATACATCAGAATAAATAGTCTGTCAAATTGACAACTGATGCAAATGTAAATAGTACAAGTTACGACAAACATTTTTATTGTCATGGACTACTAGAGGTAAAATTTATTTGAACGCTTTATATATATATATATATATATATATATATATATACGAGGGGAGGTCCAGAAGTTCGTGGAATGGAGGGGATGGAGTGGGGATAGGGGCGCTCGGAAGGTGTCATTCTGATTGGCGACTCATCATTAGTAAATAAGTTAAGTTGCAGCTCTATAGCGTCAGTCGTTTACGAATAGTTCCTGCTAAACAAGTCAATCCGAAAGATAACTGAAACTATGGAGAAAATTGAACACCGTGCTGTGATAAAGTTCCTTACAAAGCAAGGAAAGACCGCTCAAATCATATTGAATGAAATGGAAACCGTTTATGGGGAACAGTGCCCTAGTAAATCAATGATTTATAAGTGGCATGCTCTTTTTAAACATGGCCAGGAGTCGATTGAAGACGACCCCCGCTCAGGACGGCCAGTTGAGGCCACCAAATCAAACATCGTCGAAAAAGTGGAAAAAATTGTACTGGAAGATGCCCGTTTGACGAAAAAACAATTATCTGCATTAGTTGGAGTATCAGATACCACCATTTTGCGTATCCTACATGACCACCTGGGTATGACAAAAGTCAGTGCAAGATGGGTACCGAGAATGCTCACGCCGCTGCAGAAACAGCAGCGCGTCGATGCGTCCAAACAATTTTTGGAGCTGTGTGGAAACGAACCTGCACAGATTTTGGAGCGGATTGTTACCGGAGATTCCCCAATTTAAAAAAAGACTTACGTGGACGAAAGTTTTCCGACGACAATGAGGCAAAGGAGGCAATTTTGGTCCATTTTGAGGCGAAAGATAAAAAATATTTTTATGATGGTTTAGAAAAATTAATTCATAGATCTAATAAATGTATTGTGCTTAAGGGTGATTATATTGAAAAGGAAAAATAGATTTGTTGTTTCATTTTATTTACAACCCTTTCATTCCACGAACTTCTGGACCTCCCCTCGTATATATATCCCTTTAAATTTATAAAATCAATAAACGTTTTTTTTTAATATACGTTTATTTCCGCAGCTTTCAAATGTAATCTACGGATTACTTCACATGTCTGAGATAAATAATTAATTTATAAGAGTGTCATCAATATTACCAATACAATTCCTAAACGTAGTAAATTTCCACATTCTACATTTTATAGTCGCAAGTCTATAGAACTGTATTTTTTAATTAGGTACGGTTTACTATCTTATGGCCGCCTAAACGTGGGACACTATCCTGTTGCGGAATTATCTCTTCAACATTCCTTTCAGGGACTACTACAATATATATATATATATATATATATATATATATATATATATATATATATTGTAATAATGCTGGAATGCCGTGGAGAATTGCCCCACGTTCGGTGACAATAATGAGATAATCTATGTGATCTTAAATCAGGATAGATAAAATCCTTTCAATAATAAAAAAAAACTCTAAGATGTAATTAAAGAAAAAACACCATTTTAAACAAATAAATTCAATTCAATACACATAAGAAAATTAAATAATACAAATAAAAATAACTATTTGAATATCTCCCCACTATAATTTACTTGATTGCGAGTGCCCTCAACTTCTAAACAGTCAACTAAGAAAAATAATGGATAATAAACTAATTCAGCTTGTAATTAAAATTAAATACTCAAACAAGGTAAATAAATTTCATTAGTATATGTAATAAACAATTTGTCATTTTGAATTATGCCTTTTAGACGAAAAGAAAGAATTTAGAATGGTATATAATACAATCGTTATGATATAACCTCAAAATGGTACTGGTTCTCTATATTAATTATTTCGGTTTCTCAGGGTAAATAAAGGTTAGTCTTGACTTTATTATCAATCAACAAGTCTATGCAGAAATCTATCTCGGTAATACTACATAAAATATTCCATAAGTGTTAAAAATTACAGTGAAAGCTGATCGATTAATGGTTAATATCTATAATATTACATAGCAAAATCTCTATTTATGGGGTAAATTCTACCTTGTATATGTGCACAAATATATGTTCGTTAAGAATTGAAGATGTCTCAGCTTAGCAATATGGACCTTCGGGAAAGTACTAGGACAAGTCACAGGATCCAATCTTCCGATTCAATGACAGGAAATAGGTTTAAACAGCACGACTAATTGTATGGCCCATAAATAATGGAATTAAATTAAAAAAAAGATTAGAAGGGTTGCTATTATAGAATAAGCACGATACCAGACCAATGTGGTTAACAAACGTTGTATAAACACTTTATATTTCAAGGTAATTTGAAACTCCAATGTAGTGTATAGTATTAAATGATTATCTTCTTTATCTTTCAGCTTCAGAATGCATTTTTAAATATAGAAATCGCCTTAAAATTCTTCAAAAAACGTATTATTAAAAATTTCTATGTAGTTTTTTTAAAAAATATGTTTATTAATTTCCGTTAACAACCAACTTCTGTTGTTTTTTTAAAACGCCTTAACTACCTCGGAAAATATAACCGCACGAAAAAAAAGGCGTATACAATTAGTAGAACCAAATTGAACCTTTAATTTAAATGAATAAGGAATAATACTAAAGTTTTTATAATATCATATAATAATTTAGAAATACGTTAATAAATAAGTGACATTTAAAAATATTGCAAATTACCAATAGACATAAAATAGATTACCCTGTTTAAGTTATTCTGACATAGATGGCGCGACCAACATATTTTAAGTAATATGAATTTTAAATATAATTCTAAATTAGAAATATTAACTAAAAATTGTTTATATACACTTAATAATAAGCAGAAGACTGAACCAGCTTAATATATATAGTTGATTAAATTAGTTGGCGATTTAAGGTCTGGTTTACTTTGATATGTAAAGGGTGTTTCAATATGACCGCAAGATTTCAGTGTTCAATAAAACATGGTTTTCTGTAGCAAAGTATTGAAATATTTATTGATTTAGAAAGTATACATTTGGGAATTATGTATGAAACAAAATATCTTGTAAATGGCCGCCACGGCTTTGCTGACATATGCGTACCCTTTTGACGAAATTTTCAATAACGTTATTGAATACATGTGGTGGTATTTCATTGATACAGCGTCTAATTTCGGCTTTCAATGCTTCGATGGTTGCAGGCTTATTGGCATAAACCTGTGACTTCAGATAACCCCACAGCCAGAAGTCTAAAGGCGTTAAATCGCAAGAGCGTGGAGGCCAATTCTGGTCACTAAATCGGGAAATGACACGACCAGGAGCAAATTCGTGCAAGATCGTCAATGTTTCACGGACGGTATGACATGTGGCACCGTCCTACTGAAACCACATGTCGTCAAGATCAATAGCTTCCAAATGAGGCACAAGAAACTGTGTGATCATAGCACGATAACGTTCACCATTCACCGTTACTGCATAACCTTCTTCGTTTTCGAAGAAAAACGGTCCAATTATTCCTCCAGACCATAATGCACACCATACAGTGACCCGTTGTGGATGCATTGCTTTCTGATTAATCATTCGTGGATTTTCTAAGCCCCAAATGCGACAGTTTTGCCTATTAACGAAGCCATCGAGGTGAAAATGGGCCTCATCACTGAAAATGATTTTGTTTGCAAAATCAACAGATTGCTCAAGGATCCAATTGGTGAATTCTCTTCGCTGTTCATGGTCTACTGGCTGAAGTTGTTGAATCAGTTGGATTTTGTAGGCATGCAGCTGTAAATCTTTAGTGAGAATTCGCTGAAGAGTGCCTGTTGAAATGTCCAATTCTTGTGCCCGATGGCGAATTGACGTCTCTGGCCTTTCTGTCACACTCTCGCGAACTGCCGTGATGTTTTGTTCTGAACGACCTCTACGAGCTCGTATCGTGTGTTTTCACATCACTAACCGAACCGGTACTTTCGAATTTTTCGATTATTCGTTTAACCGTAGATGAATTAGGCACATTATTTCGACCGAACATTGGACGCACTTTACGAATAATGGCAATTAAACTTTCACCATTTTCATAATAATTTTTGACAATCAAGACGCGTTGTTCTACCGTGTAATGCTCCATGTTTACTAACTCCCATCTGTCAACTTTCGATCTGCCACGTCATAATCATGTGACATTATGACTGTCAAACATGGCGCGCAATTCAAATCTTGCGCTCTTATTGAAACACCCATTATATATTTAAAGCAATCTTACATGTTTCGACACAGTGTCTTTTTCAAAGAAATTAAAAATATATATGACAGTATATCAATGTCTAACTTATATATCTGTAGTTGTCATGGATAAAATTAAAATATTCAAAGATACATTCAAGTTTAATAATAATAATTCATGGTTCAGAACACTAGACAACAAAACGTCAATTACGGGGGATTGGCAAGCCATGAGTTATTATGTCTGCGCCCGTGGAGCGACTTCTTTCCGCGTGTCATCATGTATTTTATCTTGTGCGCATATGAAATTAATAGACGTTTAAAGGTAATAAGTAATAAAAATTATTCAAAATAAATTTTACAATTAATTACGCGGTATTAACTTGTTTAATATCTTACACTATTAATGAATGGTCTTCGTTTGCAATCCTTAATCTAAGTCTTATTTTTAACATTTTCGTTCTTTCTCTTCAAGTTTCGGTTACCAAGGTGAACTACTTCAATATATAGATATAAATTATAATAATATTAGTGATGTGAATAAGTATAAAATGATGTTATTTTAATAAATTAATATTGATAGAAATTAAGTTTTTAATTATTAAATTTTTTTATCTCAGTAATCAGCTGATCTATGATGTCAGTCTTTACGTCTATTCAAAGATGGGGGGGCGAGCAAATAAGACAAATATTATTTTATGAATGTATCTCAGGATCAAAGCAAATAGTACGTTTCTTCTAAAAAAAACAATCAAATATTTCGATTTGAATATATTTGAATAACAAATCGTTCCGGGAAAGGTGTTATGACCGAACACATCTACCTAAAACCCGTCCGCTTTTTTTTTAAAGTGTGAAGTGTTGTTTGAAATGATCAATAAATAATTTCCAGATGTCTACAGATTCATCAAATATTGAGGTAAATGCGAACGCAATACTACAAATACACACATCTGTGTGTGTGTTATACAAGGTGTCCAGTATCGTTATATTCAAATTTTAGGAGTGTAAAGTAGACTTCATTTCAAGTAACAAAAACGCAAAACTTGTATATCCATTTTTATTTGTTTCAAAGTTACATATCTATGAATGTGATTGTCAGATCATGAAAAAAAATGTAATCCTAAAGTCAATACAAAATGATTTTATTTAAAAAAAGTTATAGGATTCAATAACAGGCCTGTGATTGTTAACGTCGCATAATAAAATGTTATCCTAAAATAAATAAACACGTGTCGTAGTGCATACAGTAATTTCTTAGAGATCTACAAAAAAGAGTACGGGAAATTGATTTATGATAAAGAACGTTCTTACTTATTTCGTAAGTGCTGAACCATGAATATCATACAATAAACAAATGTTCAGATGACTGTTAACGCTGCATTTTTTAATAAAGGATTACATTACGCAACAGTTTATTAGTCAATGGACACGTTTTTTTTATTCAAAATGCCTTATCGATTTTCTTCTCAAGAGTATGCGGACAAGCATTTTGTGTATGGCTACTGCAACGGCAGTGCACGTCAAGCAGTTATTGAATACCGACATCGGTTTTCCGACAGACAGATAATTTCGGGAATGCGGACTGCGTGACTATCTTTTCGACCGAGGAGTAAATTTGCCAGCAGACTTAGAGGAGGAAGCAGTAGCTATTGTTACAAGAGATCCAACTCTCAGTGTACGTCCAATCGCTAGACAGCTAGGAGTGCCACGAACGACAGTTTGGCGAATTTTAAAATGTATGGGCTTATATCCATATCACTATCCCAGGGGACACGGTTTGCTTGAGGCAGACCACTATGCTCGCCTAGTTTATTTTACCTGGATATTAAGGCTTCATTTTAATTCTGAAGAACAGTCCTCTGGACAGATGAATCTACGATCATGAGAAGTGGTGTTACAAATCTGAGAAACCTGCACAGGTGGTCATCAAAAAATCCCAAAGCTATACGCACATCTAAATTTCAACATGAATTTTCTATTAACGTTTGGGCGGCCCTAATCGATGACTTGTTGATTGGTCCTGTCGTTCTTCCTGGGAGTTTAAATGCGGACAATTACCTTCAATTTCTTGTTGACGAACTGCCAGGTGTTTTAGAGGATGTCCCACTGAATGTTAGACGAGACATGTGGTGTCACATGGATGGGGCACCACCACATTTCGGAATTGTTGTCCGATATTGTGTTAACGTCAATTATCCAAGATGGATTGGTCGAGGTGGTCCTGTTGCATGGCCACCCAGATCACCCGATCTTAATCCCCTTTACTTTTATTTATGGGGGTACAAGAAAAATTTAGTATACGCGCATGTTTCAAACACAAGAGAAGAGTTGTTAGATCGTATTCACCTGGCTGCCGAGCAAATCCGACAAAACATGTATGAAATTCGGATAAGTACTTCTTCTGTTGGCTTACGGGCACAAGCCTGCATCAACAAGGAGGTGGACATTTCGAAAATATTATTAATTGAACTTTTTTAAATAAAATCAGTTTTTATTGACTTTGGGATTACATTTGTTTTTCATGATCTGACAATCACATTCGTAGATCTGTAACTTTGAAACAAATAAAAACGGATATACAAGTTTTGCGTTTTTGTTTCTTGAAATGAAGTCTACTTTACACTCCTAAAATTTGAACATAACGATACGGGACACCTTCTATAAATGTTTACATTACGTAAAAATGAAAAAACAAAAAACAGGAATCTTACCTGGCATTTGTCACACAACAGTAATCCATGTGGTGCTCTAAATATTCCTCAGCCTCCAAATATATTTTGCAAAATGGGCACTGGACAAGCTCTAAAATTAAACACATTATTCAACGACTATAAATTATAAAATTCAAAAACAATAGAATTTAGCGTTCGTTCTCAAAATATTCAGTTAAAAACAAAACTGTGCAAAAGTAACTTCGCTGTTTGTAAATCTGATAAAATAAATTTTACTTATTTATTTATTTTTACAACTAGAACAGCAACAAGATACACCCAATAATCTACTCATTTATAAACATTATAACACGATTGGTGTACAATCAATAAGAAGACAGTTATAAGATTTACCACGATGCATAGAGAAAAATCGTACTTTACAATCTACAATTCTTATACCCGACATATTTAACTACGTAAATGTGTGATAAAAGAGACCAATATTTTCGTAATATATCCTGAACACACCTTCTAAATACCACCAAGCTATTGTTCCTTCCATAAGTGAACGCTATTTAAAGATCTGTTGTATGTTCTGACCATTTTCTTGAGTTGTGAGTACATATGATGCAATTATTGTTTTCATTAACTAAATAATAACTAAATAACTAAAAGGCAATACCTGGAAAGGCCAAATTCAAATCAGGACATAGATCCTTTTTTATTTTGGAAGGTAAGTTTAAAAAAAAAGGATAATTGCATTTTTTATTTGGATTTTCTTTTGTGTAACAGGAATGGAGTTGAAACCCTTAAAACGATGTGCTAAGAAATACTTTTGTATTCCAGCGAGTCCAGTGGAAAGTGAGAGTGTATAGTACAGCTTGTTTAATAATAGAACAAAGGCGTACAAGACTAAAACTGAAAAATGTTAATATGATAGTGTTCCTAAATAAAAATTTAAAAAATATTAATAAGTAACCTATAGTATTTTGACGATAAGTGAACAGTCACGTCATAACCAGTAATATCGGGTACATGAACGAAGTATTCGTGAGAATTACTTGGGACTAGAAGAAGCAATAACAAAATTAGAAAATTCGTCGCTGTCGTTAGAGGAATCACTGCAAATCATTAAAGATGTTCACGCACAACTGTGTGCTGTAGAAGACGCAAAAAGTGAAAGTGTTCTAATTAAATTTGAAAGTGTTTTAAACAGAAATGCAGATTTTGACATCTTAACACGTATTTGTGAGGGCACGTCTACAGATGCGTTAAGTTGCTTAAAAAAGTATTTTGATTATGCGAATATAACATCACTAGATGTAGAACGCTCGTTTTCCGAATATAAACATATTTTTTCCTCACGGCGGACATGCTTTTCTGAAATAACCTTAGAAACGCACCTGATGTTGAAAATATACAATCGGGTTTCTCCAGTTTGTCAATCCTTGGAAGACGCTTAAAACGGTAAGTATTTTTTTAAATCCTCTGCCGTGCACACAATCACTGATTTCATACATTTTCTATTTTATTTATAGGTACATACAACGCCAACGCTGCTATAATATGTACTATTCATATTTTTCGTGTGTTTATGCATATTACTTTAATAGCAGAAAATCAAATGTATATTTAATTTACTTCTATACTTATATCGGTAATAAGCTCATGTTGCGTCCCTATTCTATCGCATATTCTAATATATTACGAATTACACTCCCATACGGCGCTCATGGCGCGCACGGAAATTGGTCTGCTCTAGTGATCAGTCACGTCATAACCAGTAATATCGGGTACATGAACCTAAGAAATTCAATTTACTAACGTAGTACATGTAATTTCCCCATGATATCCGCCTGTCATCTGTCAGTCACCGTTTCATATTATTATTGTTCATTTTATTTTTCTCGTTTTATTTATCTTTATTTTTCGTCTTTCACAACCACTTCTTCTAAGAAACTAATAAATCATGTCTAAACCGTTTGGAAAACAGCAAGAGAATTAGTTTTGCCACTAATCACAAATTTTGAGGCAGAACGCGATAACAAGGGACCTTTATTGTCGTTAAATTGTGTACGAGAGGTAATTTATTAAGAATTGTTTGTTTTATTTCTATATAATATGCATATTTAGTTTTAGAGAGTGGCTAATGCACTTAATATAAATGTTAATACCATTAATCGGATTTCTTCTACAGCCAAACAAGGAAAACCTGTAACCAGTCCTAAACAAGGATAAACCAATTGTTAATATTGACGCTTTTAGTCAATGCGCCGTTAGAAATTCAATTTATGACATGTACAGTAATAGTATGTATTCTATTATTCTATAAAACTCATAAAAATATTACCTATTATTTAACAAATGCAGAACAACATATTACTTTGGGCACATTGAACAGTGTTCTTTGAGAACGTGAAATATTCACTGGTTGCACTACTTTCTTGTGGAAAATATTGCAAAATATTGGTTTCCATTTTAAGAAAAACGACCCTAAACGAGCATTAATGGAATTGCCTGATATTGCTTTGAAAAGAATAACATTTTTGCAAAAGTATATGCGGTTTAAAAATGAAAATATAATTCCAGTTTGTTTTTCTTGATGAAACCTGGGTTTTTCAAGATGGAAGCTCTCAAAAATCGTGGCAAAATGATAATATTAAATCCGTAAAAACAAAACAAGTAGGTGGCAAAAGGTATGAATTACATATTTAAAAAGTATTGGCATGGGCAATATATCGTTGATTTTTGTTGAGATACATAGATGTACATGCTGGTGGCAATAATGGTTTCATTCCTGGAGCAGAATTAATCTTTGCCACAAATAGTAAAAGCATGGATTACCATGGGGATATGAATCGGAAAAATTTTCTAGAATGGTTCGAAAATCAGCTGCTTAAAAATTTAAGAAATCCTTCAGTTATTATTATGAATAATGCGAGCTATTATACGACAATAATAAATAAATCTCCTACTTCATCTTCGACAAAATACCAATTTCAGGAATGATTAACTAACAATAAAATTAACTTCGACAAGACAGCATTCAAAATACAGTTACTGGAGTTGGTTAGACTGTTAGTACATAAAATAATTACTGAATTTAGTTCAAATAGTTAATAAGTTTTATTTGAAGGTATAAGCCGTCACCTATTTATGAAGCCGATGAATTAGCAGAGCAATATGGCCACACAGTTCTTCGACTGCCTCCACATCACCATCAAAATACACTTTATTAATTAACATAAACTATGTATTTTTCTAAATATAGAGTGATAAATATACAATATTAACATTCTAAACAGTTTAAGGGTATAACCTAAATATCATCTGTAAACAAGATTTTTGAAGTTTTTAAAATAACTATAACCTATAAAACAAATGACAATTATTTGCAAGATGTAAACAACTGATTTGTTGCGTTCTTATCATAAAAATACTAGTGTTTGGAAATGTCTTCATAAAACAATTTACAATCAATTTTACTCATTTATTGTAGTTTTATTGCAATTGAAACAACATTTATTTTGAAGGTTGAAAAATTGATGTATTAAATTGAAAACTACAGAAATATCTACAAACAGTATTAATTTCAAAAGCTAAAATGATTCATCCTACCTTTAACAGAAGACATATCGTTAGTTTCACTATGATACACAGCTTTATGTTCAGTTAAATATTCCTTTGAACTGAATCCAAAGCAACAGAAAGTGCAAGCAAATACGGTTTCAACATCCTTTTTTGCAATGGGAACAAAATCCATTTCCACATTTTTAAACAGATTATCTACGTATTCTTCACCAAAATACACCAATAGCTCTTCACCCTCCTGGATTTGACGAGTGCTACAATAATACAGCTTGTCTTGATATTGAAAAGGGAATAAATTTTGTTCGTTAATATTTCTGGCAGGGTTGATGTAATGCATCCAATTCAGATGTTCTGATTTGTCATCGCTAACCACAAATCTTCCTCCTTTGATTCTCAGAGACAGTTCCGTAGAACTAAGTCCAGTGAAAGGACCAAATCTTACGTTTTCAGGTATAACTTTTAAAGAAAAAATTCCCAAATGTTCAATTGACTCTCTAGCTTCTAACATATATTTTGGTAATTCTCTTACTCTGTTAACTGTATCAGAAGAATGTCTTTTGTTCAAAATATGCACGAGCATTCTGCATTTCGTACAATAATCCTCATAGACTTCTTGGCAATGGTTACAAACTGTTAAACAAATTCATTCTTACAATCTCACAAAATGATAGACTTCAAATTCTGATAAAAAGAATAGAATGAGGATTGGAAATATTTTGAAATATATGTTGAATAAGTTTATGGTCAACCTATTTAATATAAGAAGTGGGGTGTTGTATTATCAACAAATAATATCCCTGGTAAACTAAAACGTGTCCAAATTTTCCGCCACAAAAAAAGTAATTTAAAGCAATTATTTTGTTCTATATGTGAATAATATTAGAATCTATCAAAATATTTGCTAAAAAATGAAATATGTACATCCTAGTTTTCAAAAAAATGGCAATGGTTAACAATTGGGGCGCCAGTACAAACAAGTATTTGTATGCAACCATGTGTACAGACGTGTATCACGTGTAGGTACTCTGCGATTAACAGCGTTGTCTAATATACTCATAACACGTAATTAGGAATCAGTAGAAATTAAATTGGTAGGTATAATAGATTTTATTTTAATATAATATAGCTATCCATATATTTTATTTATAGAAAAAAAATATTTATTTCAAAAGAAAACACCTAAGTAAATATTTTATTTAAAAAACTAACAAATGAAAAAATACTTAATATTTTAATTAATATATGTGATTTAATTATTAACGGGATAATATATGCTAATCTGCTCTAATAAATTATCGAAAGCGTTTATTGTGCGTTTTCCATAAATCTGTCTCCACTGGAATTCGTCCAGATACGACGGAAGCATTTCTGTATTAGTGCCATTCATTGCTTTATTTTTTTTATTTGCATTTTTCCACATGCATTCTACATGATTGGTGTGTGCTCCTGTAATAGGATCTACAAAATTTTCAGTATGATTTACCCACTGATGTAAATAAGGTGGTTGTACTGCTATATTAATAATTTTGCTTTGGTTTGTATGTAAGTTTACATACATAGATGCCTTATCGCTGTGGATCATAGTACCAGGCAAAACATATTGCTAAAATATTAACGTTAATTTATATTAATTAGGTACTTCATAAAAACAAAAAACATTCTACCTCAATGATAGGAAATAACGTTTGTTGCGTCCTATCGTCTACAAACACTAATACGCCCACTTCTTTATGGACATCATATAGCCCAAAAATCCACTTTTCTTCCACCAAGTGACCCCGATTATATTTTCTTTTTGAAAGTAAAGATTCATCTGTAAGACTTCGATTATACACATATGCAATTTGTTATTCTAATTTAATTACTAACCTATTTGTACTACTTTATTTATACCTCCAAGTATTATCGGATTTTCCAGTAAGTGTCTTGAACATATGTCTCTGAACCACTGATTCCATTGAATTACGATGGGTTTGGACACACCGGTTAAGGATTCTTGGCACGTAGATGAAATTCCATGTGCCCATAAATAGGCCAACATCACGAATCTTTTACATTCTAAATTAGAATTTTGTAAAAACGACCCATGCCTAATCGCTCTTTTAAAATTGCATCTCGGAGCATCTCCATGACGACGATTACATCGCCAAGTTACTCCGTCTCCGCGACTACGTCTTCTATTTTCTGTTGTAATTGCATTACAATTCGTACATATAACAGGTACGGATCTTAAAACTCCACGTTCCCGTAGAAACGCTATCGCATTGTCATTAGTGCGTATTTGTTCGATTATATTAAAAATATCCATTTTTAATTGAAAATAATCAAATAAAATAAAAAAATAACTTTGTTATACCACTTTATTCACATGTAATAGTGACCGCGGTTTCGACATACAATGTCATTATCAAACTGCAAAAGTTACAGGCCTACATAGATATTATAAATGACTATAAATGACACAAAAATATATGGGGGTGGTTTATGATGTTATTTAAAATTACTACTATATACTTAACTATTATATACAACATTGGAAAAGAGGTGTATATATAAGATCCAACTGGTCGTTAGAACAATATCTATTGTCTTGTTTCCGCTTTAAAAAATTTCAAGTGGCTATAAAAGATTTAATCTACGATATTTCTCGGCCAAATGCAATATTTTTTATGACCAAATGTATGCCTTTCTGTAATAAGATGGTTTGCGAATGTTGAATCTGTCTTCTTTAGTTTATATGACCTCTTTGTGTTCCTTTAACCCGTATAATAAAACTTCGACCAGTCTGACTTTTACACTTTTACAATCATTACAATATTTGTACACTCCTGATTTATTATTGATATCTGTTTTTGGTTTTGCGTTAAAAATGTGTGTTATGTAGGTTGGTATTACATGTCACGCGTAAATAGATTCAGTCATGTGACACGGGGGAGTTGATGTTATGATGTTAGATATAATGGATTGTAGACTTTAATGTAATGGTTTGGAATAATAAATAGTACATACCCATTATAGATTTTGTTATTGTTGAATTATGAAGTGCTTAAAATAATATTAAGGAACTCTAAATAATACATGGTGTCAGGTGAAATAAGCTGAAAATATGGAGACTGTGTTTAAGCCACCGGAACCTATGACATTGAGCTTAGATGGAAATTTGGCGGAACACTGGAAAAAATTCAAACAGCGTTTTGAGCTATTTATGACTGCAAACGATTTGAATAACAAAGAGGAAGAGAAGAAAATTGCTATATTTTTGAGTCTAATTGGCGAAGATGGCCTTGAATTATATAATTCATTCGCATTAACTGTAACACAAAGAGGAAATTTGAAAAGTATAATTGGAAAATTTGATGAACATTGTGGACCTAAGAAAAACGTTATTTTTGAGCGGTTTAAATTCAACTCCATAAGTCAAAGAGAAGGACAAAGTTTCGATACTTTTTTAGCAGAATTGAGAAAAGCAGTAAAAACAACTGAGTATCGGGACACAGAGGACATGGTGAGGGATCGCATTGTTATGGGAATTTTGGACAAGGCAACTCAGGAAAAATTGCTGAGAGAATCAAGTCTGACATTAGACAAAGCAATAGAGTATTGTCGTGCTGTTGAAGCAAGCAAGCTGCAATCTAAAGCTCTACAAAATGAAGCAACAGTAAGCATTATAAGAAAATGGGAGAAACAAGGCAAGGAAAAAATGAGAGATGAAAAATATTCTCAACAATGTGGATATTGTGGTTACAAACATGAAAAAGGAAGATGTCCAGCATATGGGAAAAGCTGTGATGAATGTAACATGAAGAATCATTTTGCATCAATGTGCAGAAGAAAGAATAAGGCAGGTAACAAGATAGATAATGTAAAAAATGGTACGAGGAAGAAAAAATGGACTAAACGAGTCAATGAGGTGTCTACAGAAGAAGGATTGGAGGAGAGCGATGAAGAAAATCAGTTTTTCATAAGTTCAGTGGTGAAAAATATGAATGCAATCGATGGAACAAATGATACTATGTGGACAAAAACAGTGAGCGTAGAAGGGTGTAGTATAAATTTTAAGTTAGACACTGGAGCGGAGGTTAGTGTATTACCATTGTCATTTGTAGATAGAATTACACATAATAAGAGCATTATGCCTTCAAATGTTACTTTAGTTTCTTATGGTAGTCCTAGTTTTAAGATCAAGCCTGTAGGCGAAATTATATTAAAATGTACTGTTAATAAGCATGTGGCAGATTTGCCTTTTGTAATAGTTCAAAATGTTGATCAAATGCCTCTTCTAGGCTTATCTGGTTGTCTAAGTCTTAATTTAATAAGGAGAGTAGATAGTATTCAAATGCATTTTAAAACATTAAATGATGTTATTGCTTCATATCCTAATGAATTTGTTGGTTTGGGTGAATTTCCCAAGGTACATAAGATTACTTTAAAAGAAAACTATACACCACATGTCGCAAACTTGAGACGTATACCACAAGCATTACATGATAGAGTTAAATGCAAGCTTGATGATCTTGAACATCAGGGCATTATTCGGAAGGTTGAGAAACCCACGGAGTGGCTTAATCCTTTGGTTATTGTCGAGAAGAAAAATGGTGACTTAAGACTGTGCTTGGACCCAAAATTTTTAAATGAAGCGATTCAACGTGAACACTTTTTGATTCCGACGGCTGATGAGATAGCTAGTAAGTTATGTAATAAAGAATACTTTACTGTTTTAGATATGAAGGATGGGTACTTCCAAGTGAAGATTGATGATGAATCTGCAGATTATTGCACATTTGGTACTCCCTTTGGGAGGTATCAATTTTTAAGATTACCTTTTGGTATTAGTTCAGCCCCAGAAGTATTCCAAAAGAAGAATGTTGAACTTTTTGGAGACGTGCATGGTGTGGGAATATATTTTGATGACTTGATTATTACAGGTGAGACTGAGCTAGAGCATGATCGGAATTTGCAACTAGTACTGGAGCGAGCTGCAAAATATAATATTAAATTCAACAAAGATAAGATTCAATTTAAGTCAAAACAAGTTAAATTTCTTGGGCAAATATTTTCAAAAAACGGAATTAGTACTAGTGATTCATATGTTAAAGCAATAGTCGATATGCCAAAACCACAGAACAAGACTGAGTTATTGAGATTGTTAGGTATGGCAAAGTATCTAGGTAAATTTGTACCAAACATGTCAAAAGTTACTGCACCTTTAAGATACTTAACCCGAATGGATATTGAGTGGGTGTGGAATCAGTCTCAAGATAATGCACTTACTCGATTAAAGAATTTATTAACAAACGCTCCAGTTTTGGCATTTTTTAATCCGTCTTTGCCTATAGAAATAGAAACAGATGCTTCTAAGGATGGCATAGGAGCATGTATTATGCAAAATGGCCACCCAGTTGCATTTGCGTCACGGACTATGTCCAAAAGTGAAACAAAATATGCCCAAATAGAAAAAGAGTTACTGGCCATTGTTTTCAGTTGCGTAAAATTTCATTATTTTATATATGGTGTGAATGATCTTAGAGTTTGCTCTCATCACAAACCTTTAGAATCAATATTCAAAAAGGATTTAGCGTCTGTGCCTCCACGGTTACAGCGAATGTTGCTTAAAATATTGCATTATAATTTAAAAGTAGAGTATAAACCTGGTAAATACCTTTACATAGCAGATGCATTATCACGAGCATTTCTAAGTGACAGTATACACGATGATCCTGAAATGGCTTATGCGGTTCACACTGTAGTAAAATATCTACCAATGTCTAATGAAAAAAAAAGTGAATTTAAAGAAGCTACTGCAAGCGATTTGGAACTACAAACAATTATTAAATTGATAGACACTGAATGGCCAGCAAATAAAAATATCCCCATTTTTGCAAGACACTATTATAAATTAAGGGATTATCTGTATGTCTCTAACGGTTTGTTATTTTACAATAATAAATTAATTGTACCACATAAACTACGAAATGAAATGTTAATCAAATTACATGAAGGTCATATGGGAATGGAAAAAATTAAATCCCGAGCTAGACAGATTTTCTACTGGCCTTTATTAAACCAAGATATTGAAACTTTTGTAAGAAAGTGCAAAACTTGTGAACGTTTCTGTCGAAAGAACTCCAAAGAAAATCTGCTACCTTACACAATTCCAGAGAGACCATGGGAAAGAATAGCTGCAGATATATTTTCTTATGCAGATCGATCGTATCTTGTGGTTATGGATTCATATTCAAATTGGCTTGAACTTGTATTGCTACAGAGTAAGTCTGCTAACGAAACTATTCAAAAATTAAAATCGATTTTTTCTAAGTATGGTTGTCCAGATATACTTGTCTGTGATAATATCCCATTTGGTAGTTTTTCATTTAAAGAATTTGCTAAGGAATGGAATTTCAATATTACAACACGCAGCCCCAATTATCCTAGGTCAAACGGATTGGCTGAAAAAGCTGTTGGTATTGCCAAGACATTACTAAAAAAATCTTTGGAAGAGGGCAAGGAGGTGTTCGAGGCGTTACTGCAATATCGAAATTCCCCATTAAAATATATTGATTACTCTCCAGCACAATTACTTATGGGCCGTATTTGTAAAACTAAAATTCCTATCTGTGCAGATCTATTGAAACCTGCTTTATGTGAAAATGTATTGCAAAAACTAAAATATAGACAAAGTCAGTATAAGTGTTATTATAATAGAACTGCATCTGATCTTAAGAATTTAAAGCCTGAACAAAATGTCACTATTTATAATCATACCGAGAAAGTTTGGGAACCTGGTAAAGTTTTAGAACCTGATAAAACACCTAGGTCATATAAGGTTGTAAAAGAGTCTGGTAATATTGTAAGAAGAAACAGAGCAGATCTCAGGGAATCTCCAAATCAATTTAAGTTAGATTGCAATCTCGATTGTGATAAATTTGCATTTACAAATGATCCTCTACAAAACGATCATAGTCAAGTTGTGTCAGGTAATAATACCTCTGAATTGGAGAAATGTACTCGATCTACTCTGGAGAATAATGCAACCTCCACTCATACATCTAGATATGGACGATTAGTTAAGAAACCACAGAGACTGAATTTGTAAGAGGGGAGATGTGTTATGTAGGTTGGTATTACATGTCACGCGTAAATAGATTCAGTCATGTGACACGGGGGAGTTGATGTTATGATGTTAGATATAATGGATTGTAGACTTTAATGTAATGGTTTGGAATAATAAATAGTACATACCCATTATAGATTTTGTTATTGTTGAATTATGAAGTGCTTAAAATAATATTAAGGAACTCTAAATAATACAAAATGAAATTACTTCTCTTTACATATGGTTTGTAAGCTATACTAACATTACTATTATTTTTTGAAATTATATTTCCAATTTACTCGCTTATTTTACCGAAGTAAGTTAACGAAACAAATTGTTTCAAATTAGCACTATCTTTAGGATCTTTAGGATACATATTAAATTTTGGTATCGGTATGTAGACGACATCCTAGCTTGCTCATAGACAACTACAAACATTTCTGAACTACAACATAAATTCAATCCATTCTAATATCAATTTTACAGTAGAAATAGAAGAGAATAGCAGTATTAACTTCCTGGATTTAAAATTAAACAAATTAGATCAGAGCTTAAAATTTGATATAGTTTTTTAATATAGGTTTTTAATAAGTATGAATAGTTTTTTAAATAAAATATTTACTTAGGTGTTTTCTTTTGAAATACATATTTTTTTTCTATAAATAAAATATATGGATAGCTATATTGCTAAGATTAGTATATATTATCACGTTAATAATTAAATCCCATATATTAATTAAAATATTAAGTATTTTTTTCATTTGTTAGTTTTTTAAATAAAATATTTACTTAGGTGTTTTCTTTTGAAATACATATTTTTTTTCTATAAATAAAATATATGGATAGCTATATTGCTATATTATATTAAAATAAAATCTATTATACCTACCAATTTAATTTCTACTGATTCCTAATTACGTGTTATGAGTTATGAGTATATTTGACAACGCTGTCAATCGCAGAGTACCTACACGTGATACACGTCTGTACACATGGTTGTCTACAAATACTTGTCGGTACTGGCGCCCCAATAGTTAACCATTGCCAAAAAAATTATCCTCTTTAATACATAGGTACCTTCATATTTGATCGCAAAATCTATTCTCTAGAAGCAAATATTTATACCGCAATAACGCAATACAATATTCATAATGAATATATTGTTTACGTTTAATTTAAAATATCTATAATTAAAAATAGCGAACTTTGATGTGTACATTAGATGTCATGGTAAGAAGTGTGAGAACACAAATGTACTTACACGGTAGTCCATTGTGGTATTTAATTTGTATATATGCAGGACAAATTCCATGTTCTATTTTGATACCATTGCCTAGCAAATCATTTACTTCAGATGCTGGCAACTCAGTTTTGATACAATCTACAGAGAGCACTTCATATTTCTTTATTTTGCCGTTCCCCATGTACTCATTTAATTCAGTATTGTTTATATTAATAGCAGTTTCGGAAACAAATACTTTGTTATCTGTATCATTTTCATCCTGGCATTCTTCTTTTATATGACTTGAATGTTCCAAAGATATTGGATTATTCATATCAAATTTAACAATTTCTTGAGACATTTTTATCTGATATATTGATGAAAAGCATAGGTAAAGCACGATCACACGATATACGAATACCACAAATTATGATAAAGCCATGAGGCCATGGATAATTACAAGTAAAGCCACAGTAGCGTTGCCGCGGTTGAGTCACTGGAGTTGCCAACATTTTCATTCAAAAGTTGCCAAATGTTGCCAAAATTATAAAAGTTCCAAAACTTTAACTATTTTGTGTAGTAATATCGTTTAACGATGAATAATTAAAACGGTTAAACATTAATTGACTCTTTCTCCAATACCCATACCAAAATAATTGCATTATTGGTTATATGGAATCGATTTGTAAGTGTTCTAGAAGCATTAGAAATAAAAAATAAGATAGTCCATAGTAATATACATATATTGGGGTATATAGGTTACCAATTTATTAAAGAAATTACAACATTTTTTTTTTCCTATAATAAAATGTATCACATAAATATTTTATACATATTGCAGTGGTTTTTTCCCTGCAGAAGAAGGAAGAAAAGAAGAAAAATTATATTGAACATTATCTGTATAACATTTATGTAAAAATGTATTTTATTTTATTATGTGTGATTTATTTCAGACTGATAACGATATAAAATTGGAATTATAAATGATAAATTGTGTAATGTATAATTTTGATCCATGTTTGTAGTTTGTCCTGGCCTAGATCGATGTTTGAACTCTGCGCCAACCTGGAAGTCATAGTTGTACTGAGATATATACATTTATCATTATTTTGAGTTGATATTAGGTAGGAATGCCCTGGCGTTTCCTGGACCTTCATTTTCAGAGATTCACTAGTGTCCTTGGAGATAGGTTGTATTAATTTAATATTAGACAAGACTTAATTTTGTCTAATATATATATATATATATTTTGGATAATTCGTTTTAGTTGTTTGGTGCGTCGATTGTGATTAAAGGTCATTTGTCGTGATTTTACAAGTCTTGTATACATGTAATTGATTTAATTTGAAACACCTATCTGAAGAAAAGAAATCTCTCGTGTTGTGTTACGATACATTAATTAATGTAGGTACCATTTAATAATTATTATTAAAATATTGAAAAGAGCGATATAAATTAATTTGTAATTTTGTAAAAATAATTTTTTGTATGTTCAGAAAAATATCTAGAAAATTTATCAGGCCATTTTTGTTGAGTATAGTTTTTATTCAGATAAATATTTTAATACATAGGAAGGAGGGGAAACTTTTGAGTGGTGTCATGTTAAATGCACGCATGACTGTAAGAGTTTGATTTTTCGCGGAAGATAAACAAATTTTTATCTTGACGTTTAGTTTGGGGTTTATGATTTTGTTGACATCTGATAAATTTTGTTGTTATTTTATTTCATATCTTTGTTCGAGAGTCACAGGGGGTTTTTCTCCTTGCGCGTGTCATTTATCGCAAGGACTAGCTACTGTTAATTTTGCTTTAGCTCCCGTTACACTCGGTAAAGGGATTTTTTTTTCTTTTTTTTAATTTTTTTAATAAAAATGTAAATTAACAAATTGTGACCTTTTAATTAATGCTTGTTGTTTTAATCAAATTTTAACCCGTATCCGAGAGGATTACCCCTGGAGAAGTGAGCTCAAGGAAGGCCATCCGACTGAAGATAGCTGGAAGAATAGTTGCGGTGCGAACTTAAATTTAATAAGCAATTAAAAGCACATTCCACTGCAATATGTAATAGCTAAATCATCAACAAAAGATAACGGAGAAGGTTGGGATACTATTTAAGATTACATATACGTGTAATTACTTTACTTCTGAGTTTTCATCTTTCCAAATTGTAAATTGTGACACTCTCCGCCATTGTCTTTAATAAATGACTTAGTTAATAATATGCCAGATAATGATTCCGTGCTAAGGCGATTCCGAATTTATTTAAATTAATTGCACTGAATATTCTTTCCGCTGTAGCACTGCTATGTGGGAGAGACAATAGTTCGAATGCAAATTTTGATAATTGCGGATAAGCATTTGAACAATCACCCAGCTTTATTTTAGCAATAGTTGCCCAAAAATCTATAACATCCAATTCTTCATCTATCTCAGAAGATATCAATTTCCTAAATTCTCTGTCTATTATGTTCATATCATAATCTTTTAATATTTTAAAATAGTCAAACAGTGGGCCTAAAGAGGATGTATTTTTTATTTGCCTTGGATTTAAAAAATTTAGCAGTTTTAAATCTTTTACAGGTTCAGAATCAAAAGGGAAACGAGTATATATTTGGTGAGTAGATTCAATATAAAAATCCAAGCATCTTAACTTAATATTTAGTTTTTCTTGATCATTTAATTCCGAGTCAGTTCTCTGAAAATAGGCACCAAGTTTTGGTCCAAAATAAATTTCATTTATATCTAAATAGTTATGTGGATTTCTATAGTGTATAATTGATACGTCTTTCCGCGTTATTTCTGGTTTTAAGTAACAATTTATTATTGTTCTATATATGTTTTCAATGGCGTTATACAGTTTATAAATTTTTGGCGTTTCTGCTTGAAATTCTACATTTAATTCCGTCAATAAAGGCAACACATATTCTAAAAATTCCAAATACCATTTGTTTGCAGGGCTAGATATTTTATTATATATTATTTCAGATGCATTTACTTTATTAACTAGATGTTCAGATTGAAAATATAATTTTAAAGGATTATATTGCTCTAGTATTCGTTTTACAGAATTAATTACAGATAGCCATCTTGTTTGTGAAGGTAATAAAAGTTTATGTGGTTTAGAATCAATAAATACTTGAAATTCTTTGAATTGCTCTGTTCTCTTGAAACTGTATTTCATATATGAATAAATCTCCCTAACTAAATCTTCTGTTTCCTGAGGCAATTTTGAACAAGCATATGATGCACATTATTGCACATAACGCCAAAGAGTGACATGTACATTTTAATACAAATAAGCCTGGAACATCAGCACTAAGTAATGTTTGTAATAAGTGATGTTTACCCATCATAGAATTTGCTCCATCAGCTGCAAAACCAATGAGGTTTTGTTTGTATAAGATGTTGTGTTTATTAAAAAAATTTGTTATCAAATAATGCATATTATTACTGCTAGCATCACTAATGGGAAGTAAAGCCAAAAATTTATCATATATTTGAAAGTTATCTGCAAATCGAGCAACTATTGCTATATGTTTAGTACAGCTATAATCAGTTGATTCATCTACTATAATAGAGAACTTGCGGTTTTGTAATTTATTTATAAGTGTATTAAATTCGGAAACGCCAATAATATCGGTGATAATTGAAGTACACTTAGTCCTATTACATGTTATTTGTTTTGTTACATCGGATTCTGGTGATATTTTCTTAATTACCTTTACCAGGTGATCAACAGCAGTAACAGAAACATTGTGTTCAGCAATAAAAGCAGCTATCATGATTTCAGCTTCTTTAGTTTTCTGGGTAATGCTTGCAGCTTTTTTCAAATACGCAATATTTCTAATGGACGGCTGATTTTTTATAGCATTCATGTGTTTGCTTGTATTTTGATGTTTTTTTACTGTATATACAGGGTGTTTCTGAATTGATACGAAAGATTTCAAAGGGTGATTCTTTAGCAAAAATTAAGGGGGGTCTTTCATATAACTTTTTGTTCAACACCCTTTTCCCTCCAAGTTACAGTCCTTTAAAATTAGGTAAAAAAATTTATTTTTATTTAATATATCCACTTTGGAAAAATTTAGAAGAATGAAATTTGGCAGATAACTAATGCTAATAAAATGGCAGTTTTTGAGTGTTTTTCTTACCCTAAAATGTAATCACAAGGGGCTGAAAAAAACAACCCCTATAATATTTTGCATCAGAACTTTTTAATGCGCCTATATTTTCCTATTTAAAGAATTGATTTAAAAAGACAGACTCAATCTGCAACTTTTTTATGTCTTGACTTTTTATCATAAAATTGTTAGTTTGTTCACAAAAAAAATAAAATACTGCTCAGACTATTTTCCATAAATTCACAGAGGTTATTATTTAAAAAAAAAAAAACAAGTAAGCTGCTGTCAAATGAAGTCATATGACAAAGAGTTTTATTGTCCTGATTTTCTCTAATTTCTAGACAGTTTTATAAGGACTTCAAACATTTTTCACAACTAAATCAAGCTTTATTGAAAGAATGGCATTTTTTTATTTAGTTGAAGAATATTGTAAATTAGAACGGATTGAACAATAATTGTACTACTAATAACAATTAACAAATTACAAAAAAACTAATAATAACGTGGACAAAATTTCACAAAAATCATAATAAATGTTGAAAATGGCGCCCCTCGACCAAAATGCAGGACTCTACTCTTCGTCTAATTGAATTCCGTATTCTTTGAAATAATCCTGGTGTATTTCTAATAGTCTCACGTGCTACGATCCCTTAAATCATCGATATTTTAAACGGGAGTGGAATAAACCAGTGTTTTTAGAAAACCCCAAATGCAAAAGTCCAATAGATTCAAATCTGGAGATCGGGCAGGCAATTCTGGGTGCCTCCTCGTCCTATCCAGCGATTTGCATAAACTTCGTCTAAGTAGCGACGAGCGTTATTACTAAAGTGGGCTGGAGCGCCATCATGCATGAACCATAGTTCTTGCCTAATTTGCACAGGAACATCATCAAAAAGTTGGGGTAACTCTTCTTCAAGGAAATGGCAGTATGCGTCTCCATTTAATCTTATTGGGAGAAAATATGGCCCAATTAAATAATCATCAATAACACCAAGCCACACATTCAATGACAATTGATGTTGAAATTTAGATTCAGCAATTTCGTGTGGGTTTTCATCTGCCCATATGTGATTATTATGGAAATTTCTGATAGATTCCCGAGAAAAGCTTGCCTCATCAGTAAACAAAATACGAGATAAGAACTGCGGAGCTTGTGTGATCATTTGAATTATCCATTGACAAAAAATTAAACGAGGTAGAAAATCTCGAGGTAAGAGCGCTTGGACTCGTTGGATATGGTAGGGATACAGCATTTGTTCTTTTAAAAAATTCTAAATACTGTGCAATGGCTCACATTTAACTCTCGGGCAATTTGTCTCGTACTTGTTCCGGGAGATTCTTCAATTAAATTAAGAACAGCCTCCTCTAGTGCTACAGTTCGTACTTCTCGAGAACGTCAGCAATCGACGGTTGTTCTTGAAAAATTTCCTACTTCTCGTAAACGTTGATGAATACGGGCGAATACGCTATGATGGGGTAATGTTCGTTCTGGATATAACTCAGCGTAAAGCCTCCGAGCTCTTACTCCATTTCCATTAGCACGACCATATAAAAAATGCTTATCTGCCATTTCGGCATTTATGTAATTTGCCATTTTATTTACTTAATTAGTTTTAGTTCTTCAGAGATTAAAGAATAACGCAGAGAAAATCAGGACAATAAAACTATTTGTCATATGACTTCATTTGACAGCAGCTTACTTGATTTTTTTTTAATAAATAATAACCTCTGCGAATTTATGGGAAAAGAGTCTGAGCAGTATTTTATTTTTTTGTGATCAAACTAACAATTTTATGATAAAAAGTCAAGACATAAAAAAGTTGCAGATTGAGTCTGTCTTTTTAAATCAATTTTTTAAATAGGAAAATATAGGCGCATTAAAAAGTTCTAATGCAAAATATTATAGGGGTTGTTTTTTTCAGCCCCTTGTGATTACATTTTAGGGTAACAAAAACACTCAAAAACTGCAATTTTATTAGCATCAGTTATCTGCCAAATTTCATTCTTCTAAATTTTTCCAAAGTGGATATATTAAATAAAAACAAATTTTTTTACCTAATTTTAAAGGACTGTAACTTGTAGGGAAAAGGGTGTTGAACAAAAAGTTATATGAAAGACCCCCCTTAATTTTTGCTAAAGAATCACCCTTTGAAATCTTTCGTGTCAATTCAGAAACAGCCTGTATACCAGCATTATAATCAGAACCAGACTGTGCATTTAAAGTAGGTATCACCTTTATCACTAGGTGCTATCCATTTTTTAATTTCTTCATGATTCTCCCATTCCTTTCTATATTTATGCAAATATGTTTTTTTTGTCTTGCTTGTAGATGGCCCAGGCAAGTTTTCAGTAGGATCTATTTCCATATTTTATGTAATCTATATAAATAAATGTATGACAGTACATATGTAAGCATATAACAAAGAAAGATCAAATGTATTAACTACCATTTCAAATTCCTGTTGTATTTTTAAACGAACACTTATCTTTTTACAAAGCAACAAACACTATCGCTGCCTATACTAATAAACACCATCGTATGTGTACACATTTAACGCATTAGACTCACTAGATAGGGAATTCCCCGTATTTGCCTTCGCTGGCAGTGAAATGCTTACACCTCCTACATTACTTTTACTAGTTAGTGCATTGATACATAACAATGATTAGTAGTACTAATCAGCACGAGATACATTTTTTAAATTAAGTCTTCCTATTATTATATTTAATTATGATAAATTTCGTAGAAATACTGCAAAACTTATATGGAATTAATTTTTGTATATGTAAAATGTTGCCATTTTTTTGGATTTCATATAAAGTTGTTGCCATGTTGCCAGAGTTAGTTGGAAGTTGCCAAAAATGGCAACAAGTTGCCAGCAACGGCAACACTAAGGCCCATATTTATAGTCAGACCTTAAGGCGGCGTCTATGCTTAAGTATGCGATTGTGACGCATTTGCGATTTATAAACCAACCTTAAGCACCAGCTGATACTTAAGGCGGCGATTATCTAATAATTTCTTAAGGTTGTGTTGGCGCTACCTTAAGTAGTTGTTTGACAGATCGAACATAGAAATCAGATAGAAATATAACCTCTTAATATTTTGAACTTTAACATTTATTTTTTGAGCGATATGGATGTGTACCAAGAATTAGAATTAGATGAATTTTTGGAATATATAGATGTTCTAGAAGAAGAAATGCATGTAGAACGTGTCCGAAAAAGATACATACGAGATGCCGAAAATCCAATGGAATTTTTTAACGGGAACGAATTTCGTGGTATTTATAATAAACACCAAATATTTATGGCTAATAATTCACAACATTTTATGTAAATAGGAAATGAACAAGAAGAAAGATATAACAGAGCACACAGAACAACACGAAATATTGTAGAAAGATGGTTGGGAACATGAAAAAAATTATTTCCTTGCCTTCAACTAGGTCTTAAAACTAAATTGGAAACGTTAATTGCAATTATATGTGCAACTGCAGTATTATATAATATTGGTTTAAGAGATAATGAAGATTTTGAAGAAAATGTTGATGAAGTACCAGCTGTTAGGAATGCCAACGATGGAGAAAGAGGGTTAGATTTTCGGAGACACTGCATTCAACAACATTTTGGACTCTAGTAGGTATTAAATATTTCTGTGTTGTTATCAAAATATTCTAATGTATATATTATTTAATAAACATGGGTTTTTCTCCCATTGTGTTTAGACAATTCCAAAGAATATGTATTTACTGAACACACGGAGTTTACTTTTAATCTTAAAGTAGATTTTTATTAATTGTTACCTTCCCCATTTAAGTGAATATAGGAATACGTTTAAAAAAAAGTATACATGTCAAGTAGATATGTTTTATTTCGTTTAAAAAAGTTTAAATTACAAAGGTATTTTGAATAATATAAAATATTATTAAAAATCTGGTCTGAAGAACAGAGAACAGTTCAAATTGAACAAGTGATTACACATAATTAATTTATATAGGAAAAGTACATTAAAGTAACACCTTTTCAATTAATATCTGAAAATCAACAAACAACACAAAAATGACAACATATACTAATGTAATGTATACAGCAGGAAAGCACCTCTTAAGTTGTTTAATACATAGCAAAAAGCACCTTAAAACTAGGCTTTCAAATTTACAACTGAAAAACAAATTTACATTGCAAAAGTACCTCTATCCAATTCCAAAGGCAAATAAAACACCTATGACTTTTAATATATCCCATAAACATGCAGAAATATAGTATATGAAAATGAATTCAAATTTTCAAAACATAAAAGTATTTAAAGAAATTTAGTTCATTTAGTTGTATTATTAAAATATTTGAGTTAATAATGTTCATCAGTGTTCAAAATTAACAAATTAATTTAGTTCTTTAAAGTATTATGATTTGAAAATATATAGACAAATGCAACAGTAAAGCTTGCCGATAAAAAATACACCAAAAAACTAAAACTTTCCAATCACCTTTTAAATTAGCAATATAAATCAAGAGCAGCTCATAGCCCTTGCACAGAACAACTATAAATTAACTACAATACACACAATAATAAAAGCACTTCTCATCATATAATACCTATGTCTATATATACCTACACCAACTAAAGTCTATCGATCTTCAGAGAGCTAGCTCATAACTCATAACCTTTACACAGATAAACTATAAATTAACTTAAATATACACAATAATAAAAACACTTCTTACCATTTAACACCTACGTGTATATATACCTTACATGTTATATAGTCAAGTCTATTGATCTTTAGAGAACTGTAAAAACAATGAATTACAAAAGATGAAAGTAATGTAACAAAATTGCTAACCATACTCACCTTTCTTTTAAATTGCTGAAGTTTGAGCTTTGCCAATTCAGCTTCATCAGCAGCTCTCTGTCGATCTAGCTCAGGTCTCTGTCGATCTATCTCAGCCCTTTGTCGATCTAGCTCAGCTGTCTCCGCTGCTAATTTAATCCTCCTCTTTTCTCCCTCAATCCTGGATACCTCTAGTTCAGCAACCCTTGAATAATATTTAGCCCTCCCCAGGTCCTCTTCGATAACCATTTTCCTAAGTTGATGAAGCTCTTGCTGATGGCTAATGGAGTTATTAAGTTTTTGAACTCTACCATCGTTTTCCTTTAGTGCTTTTACTGCAATATGAACATGTTATGGTCTTTGATGAGCTGTGCCAGAAGCATTTTTTCCTTCGTGGTAAATGTTGCCGATTTATTCATCTGCAAATTTATGGATAATTTTTTTATTGTTCATGATATTTTGTATTTCTATTTCATCAATTCAACAAAATCTATTTATTTTATATTTACCTTTAATAAGTATTTATTAAATTTAACAAATTACACTATAAACTGTGAAATCTTTGGTTTTCAATAAAAAACGTGCGAACCAAATGCAACTTAAAAAGATCCACAAAGAACAATTTCGCGCCAAAATGTCATTCCGATAACAAAATTCCCTAACGTTCCGTGCTTGAAGCGAATCTATCCCGAGAATTTCCGAAGTATTGTTTATAAAATAGAACGCGTACTTGACACAAACTTCGAAGTAAGGCGTGCTTATGTTAGTACGCAACTTAAGTAAGTATTAGCACGGACTATAAATATGGACATAAGGTCCATATTTATAGTCAGACCTTAAGGCGGCGTCTATGCTTAAGTATGTGATTGTGACGCATTTGCCATTTATAAACCAACCTTAAGCACCAGCTGATGCTTAAGGCGGCGATTATCTAATAATTTCTTAAGGTTGTGTTGGCGCTACCTTAAGTAGTTGTTTGACAGTTCAAGCATAGAAATATAACCTCTTAATATTTTGAACTTTAACATTTATTTTTTGAGCGATATGGATGTGTACCAAGAATTAGAATTAGATGAATTTTTGGAATATATAGATGTTCTAGAAGAAGAAATGCATGTAGAACGTGTCCGAAAAAGATACATACGAGATGCCGAAAATCCAATGGAATTTTTTAACGGGAACGAATTTCGTCCCCGTTATGGATTTCACAAGAATACTGTGGCAAATACTTTATTACCATTAGTTTTGAAGGGCCTACAAAAACCTACTAATCGTGGTTTACCAATACCTCCAATATTGCAGTTGCTTGTTTGCTTACGTTTTTATGCCACTTGTAATTTTCAGGTTGTATCCGGTGCTTTGCGAGGTATAAGTCAACCTACCATAAGCGTAATTATTAAAAGAGTATCAGTATTGATAGCGGAACAATTAGGAAATTTTATTCATTTTCCTCGAACTGTAGAAGGAAGACGCACAAATATTATAAGGTTTTATGAAGTTGCTCGTTTTCCAAATGTAGTAGGATGTATTGATTGCACCCATATAAAAATATCAAGCCCAGGAGGTAATAATGCTGAGGTATTCCGTAATAGAAAGGGTTTCTTTTCTTTAAATGTTCAGGTATTAGTATAACTAAAATAATAGTCAACTAAACTGTACTATTATCTATTGTAGGTTGTTTCAGGTCCTAATAGAGAAATAATGGATATAGTTGTTAGGCATCCAGGCTCAAGTCATGACAGTGTTATATTTGACCGTAGTGCTTTAAGAGAGAGAATGGAAAGAGGAGACATTCCAGGTTTATTAATTGGGGACAATGGGTATGCATGTAGACATTATCTGCTTACTCCGGTAATACAAGCAGGTATTTATAATAAACACCAAATATTTATGGCTAATAATTCACAACATTTTATGTAAATAGGAAATGAACACGAAGAAAGATATAACAGAGCACACAGAACAACACGAAATATTGTAGAAAGATTGTTTGATACCTGGAAAAGACAATTTCCTTGCCTTGAACTAGGTCTTAAAACTAAATTGGGAACATCAATTGCAATTATATGTGCAACTGCAGTATTATATAATATTGGTTTAAGAGATAATGAAGATTTTGAAGAAAATGTTGATGAAGTACCAGCTGTTAGGAATGCCAACGATGGAGAAAGAGGGTTAGATTTTCGGAGACACTTCATTCAACAACATTTTGGACACTAGTAGGCATTAAATATTTCTGTATGTTGTTATCAAAATATTCTAATGTATATATTATTTAATAAACATGGGTTTTTCTCCCATTGTGTTTAGACAATTCCAAAGAATATGTATTTACTGAACACGCGGAGTTTCCTTTTAATCTTAAAATAGATTTTTATTAATGGTTACCTTCTCCCATTTAAGTGAATATAGGAATACGTTTAAAAAAAAGTATACATGTCAAGTAGATATGTTTTATTTCGTTTAAAAAAGTTTAAATTACAAAGGTATTTTTAATAATATAAAATATTATTAAAAATCTGGTCTGAAGAACAGAGAACAGTTCAAATTAAACAAGTGATTACACATAATTACTTTATATAGGAAAAGTACATTAAAGTAACACCTTTTCAATTAATATCTGAAAATCAACAAACAACACAAAAATGACAACATATACTAATGTAATGTATACAGCAGGAAAGCACCTCTTAAGTTGTTTAATACATAGCAAAAAGCACCTTAAAACTAAGCTTTCAAATTTACAACTGAAAAACAAATTTACATTGGAAAAGTACCTCTGTCCAATTCCAAAGGCAAATAAAACACTTATGACTTTTAATATATCCCATAAACATGCAGAAATATAGTATATGAAAATGAATTCAAATTTTCAAAACATAAAAGTATTTAAAGAAATTTAGTTCATTTAGTTTTATTATTAAAATATTTGAGTTAATAATGTACATCAGTGTTCAAATTAACAAATTAATTTAATTCTTTAAAGTATTATGATTTGAAAATATATAGATAAATGCAACAGTAAAGCTTGCCGATAAAAAAATACACAAAAAAACTAAAACTTTCCAATCACCTTTTAAATTAGCAATATAAATCAAGAGCAGCTCATAGCATTTGCACAGAACAACTATAAATTAACTACAATACACACAATAATAAAAGCACTCCTCACCATATAATACCTATGTCTATATATACCTACCCCAACTAAAGTCTATCGATCTTCAGAGAGCTAGCTCATAACTCATAACCTTTACACAGAGAAACTATAAATTAACTTAAATATACACAATAATAAAAACACTTCTTACCATTTAATACCTATGTGTATATATACCTTACATGTTATATAGTCAAGTCTATTGATCTTCAGAGAACTGTAAAAACAATGAATTACAAAAGATGAAAGTAATGTAATAAAATTGCTAACCATACTCACCTTTCTTTTAAATTGATGAAGTTTGAGCTTTGCCAATTCAGTTTCATCAGCAGCTCTCTGTCGATCTAGCTCAGCTCTCTATCGATCTCTCCCAGCCCTTTTTCGATCTAGCTCAGCTGTCTCCACTGCTAATTTAATCCTCCTCTTTTCTCCCTCAACCCTGGATACCTCTAGTTCAACAACCCTTGAATAATATTTAGCCCTCCCCAAGTCCTCTTCGATAACCATTTTCCTAAGTTGATGAAGCTCCTGCTGATGTCTAATGGAGTTATTAAGTTTTTGAACCCTACCATCTTTTTCCTTTAGTGCTTTTACTGCAATATGAACATGTTATGGTCTTTGATGAGCAGTGCCAGAAGCATTTTTTCCTTCGTGGTAAATGTTGCCGATTTATTCATCTGCAAATTTATGGATAATTTTTTTATTGTTCATGATATTTTGTATTTCTATTTCATCAATTCAACAAAATCTATTTATTTAATATTAACATTTAATAAGTATTTATTAAAATTAACAAATTACACTATAAACTGTGAAATCTTTGGTTTTCAATAAAAAACGTGGGAACCAAATGCAACTTAAAAAGATCCACAAAGAACAATTTCGCGCCAAAATGTCATTCCGATAACAAAATTCCCTAACGTTCCGTGCTTGGAGCGAATCTATCCCGAGAATTTCCGAAGTATTGTTTATAAAATAGAACGCGTACTTGACATAAACTTCGAAGTAAGGCGTGCTTATGTTAGTACGCAACTTAAGTAAGTATTAGCACGGACTATAAATATGGGCCTAAACCACAGAGTCATAGATAATTATAACAAGTAAAGAATGTAAGCTCCCATTATAAATGATGAACCCATAAAGAGAGTCATCTACCGGTTAAGGAGAACGTTTCCCGGGAAAATTTGAATTCGGAATTTATTCATTTTCTTTTAAATATTTTGCATAGCTTTTTTTTTTTACAACATAGTTATAGAATTAGTATCAATATATTTTTATAATCCAATTAATACAGTGATAATAAATCTATAACATAGTTGTAAAAAAAAATTGGTATATAACACATTTTCAAGTCTAAAAATTTTGTATTGTTTAATCATTTTAACGAAACTAATTTAATACAAATGCAATAGTAAAAATAAAATCAAAACCAAATATATATTTTATCTGACTTTATTCATATTGTTCATGGTAAAAGCTTGCTTGTACAAATTGGACACATTATTGGGTACTGGTCTGCGATCTTTTCCATTGAGTATTCTATTTGCATAATTAAATATCAACAGCTTTGTAAAGCTTCTTACTATTTTTTGTTCCAGGGCTCCAGAATGTTCACATTCAACAAAATTAAATTGGACATTCGTATTTATTAAATTTACAATATTATGCAGAAGATTGTCTACAGAAATATTATTCTTCAATATATATGTTGCTATATTGTATATCTGTATATATTTTTTTAACATATCTTTATTGCAGTATTGCAAACGCTTTGCAATTCCTCCGCCATATTCTTTTTCCGTAATGAAGGCACTAAAATCTTCCCCCTCCCCTCTGCTTAAAACATTGGGTGCGTTTAGCGAGTGCAGCCGTTGAGATAGTTGAGACTTATGAATCGCTAAACGTTTACGCTGAACGTGCGCTGATATTCAGCGGCTGTACAATCTTGTAAGCGCTATTTTATTATGCTGCTTGTGGTCGGCGCGAGAATTCTAACCTCAAATAAACATTGTTGGTAGTTACACATAAGTATAGAAACAGTTTCTACAATAGTTAGAGGGTTAGAGTTTCTACAATAGTTAGTTTCTACAATGAATAGAAAGGTTATATTTTTAAATGACTACACGATAGTTAATAATACACTAGTTAGAAAAACTTTCACAGGTACGGATGCAAAATGTTAAAATTAGAACTAGAAAGTGAAAGAGTAGAAGAATTAAAGAAGATACGTTTAGAAATGGAAGAAAGTAATAAGATCAATAGGGAAAAACTTGAGGTTTTTAAACAATACATGGCAAATAAAACCTAAGGTTATTATTAAATTATGTTTATTTATTTTGTAGAACTTTACTGTAATAATGTTACAATAAAATCTCGTTTTAATGCTCCACTGTTATTTATATTTTCATTCCAATAGTTATTGTCTTCATTGTCATAATGGACATCAATGGCACCTTCAACATAATCATTTTCATTTTCCTCTGTATGTCTTTTCAAGACAAAATTATGTAATATGCATGCTGCCAAAATCACTTGTGGGATTTTATTTTGCAATGACATATCTAGAAACTTCAACCGCCTCCATTTTCCTTAAAATGAGAGGAAAATTTAAGTAATGCAATTAGAATACATGCGTATATCTATTCCAAGCATACCCTTTAATAATGCAAAGGCTCTTTCAATAACTGATCTCTGGCTAGATAAGACTTGATTAAATCTACTTTGTCCTTCATTCAGATGTCCATTATCGCGAAATGGTTTTATTAAATTTGTGAGCAATGGATATGCCGCATCACCTACTATATGTTGCCCAGCAGGTAGTAAAGGAGGGTTTGCCAGTAATGCCTCATATAACGGGCTATTTCGCAAAACACGAGCGTCATGCACCCGTCCTGGCATTCCAATAAATACATCTGTAAATATTTTTTTATCGTCACATACAGCTTGGAGCACTATACTATGCTGTTCTTTACTATTATAAAAATCAACTGCATTATTGACAGGTTGCTTAATATTTATATGGCACCCATCTATAAATCCAACTACATCAGGTATATCTTAAATCATAAAAATGTGGTAGGAAGTGGCAACAGTTTATTAATACCTACGGGATCGATTTTCTACTCTGGATGCTATTTCATCACATTCTTGCAGATTTGGCCAAAGAATATACTGTTCTTTCAGCTGCACTACTGCGGATACAATTTTAATAAAAATGTAATGTCCTGTCCCTTTAGCAAAACCAAATCTATCACTGGCTGCTAAGAAACTTTCTTGCTTCGATAGCACCCATAACGAAAACAACACCTTCTTTTCCAAAGTAATATATAAATGTCGTTCTGGCAAATGCGGTGCTAATAAACCGCATAACTCTTCCGTGTCTTCACGGGTCATCCTAAAATGACTTCTAAATTCATTGAAGTTGTAATTTGGTACAATATTTTCCATATATCCTTCATTATAAACTGGAACTATTCTGTTAGGAATAATATTTTCCCGAACGGAATCGTTAAGTATAACTTGCGCAGCTTGATTTATATTCAATTCATCTTCAAGAAAATATTCTATCATAATTACTTCTTCCATTTTAAATGAAAAGTTGAAGATAAACACAAAATTAATAGACCCTTTGCACAGTGTTTGGACATAACCCATGTGACATTCAAATTTTGAATAGCCAGACGTTGCAAAGCCGTTCAGCGAATTTACCGCCGCTTTCACTAACCAGAACTAAGCAGATTTTATGCTAACTGTCAGCTGTTGAGTTCGCTAAACGTACCCATTGTATTTGCAAATTATGCACTTTCTTATCTTCAAAGTTTTAGCAATATAACCGCTTACATACGCCATCGCATTTTCCTCTAAAGGTTTTATGGCATCAAAATCAATAGGCAAATCAAAACATTTATTTATTTTCGGTTGATTTGCATTATCCTGTTGAAAAAAAAATAAAAGTTTATCTAAATACCAGTCTATATGTCATATACTTACACCACTGAAAGATAAGAAATTTTTCAAAGTGTTACATTCATCATCTTCACAATTAGCTCCGATGGAATGCTTGCTTAATAATTGATTAACAAGTAGTGATTTAAAAATATTACAAAATGAAGAATATGTGGGATTTGTGTATCGCACACCTCTTTGCCTTATTCTTCCAAAAAAATTTTCCAGTGGATCTTGGTTAAGGCAACGTGGAACAAATTTCTTGAATCCTATAGTCCTTAATTTATTTGTCATTAAAATAAAATTTTTTAAAGTAATGACCCAATTTCCAAAAGAAGGGGGAACTTTTTTTCTACCATTATTATCTATAGTGAACATAGACGTAATTATTTGAATGGCAGATTTCAAAAAGTCAACATGAATGTTGTCGGTTGATGTAAAACTTATCGTTGTTTTTAAAATTTTTGCTCCAGAATGGAATGGTGCATGGCCATTTACACTATCAAAAACAGAGTCAAAAAATTTTAAAAATTGCGCAGTTTGAATGGCTCTCCTGTCCATTTTTAAATTACCTTCACCATGTTCTGTAAATAAATTACTAAAACTGATATTCTAGAAAATTAAGCCATTACTTACCAGTTTTGGCCATTAAATTAATAGTTGAAGAAACTGTATGGCTGAATACCTGTGTGCACATAGATACCTTCATTTTCATTATCTTTTCTTTGGCAACATGGTGTTCTGTAAGTTTTGGCATTATTCTTAATTCGCCACTATAGCTGTCTAACTGCCAAGCTGTGTAGATGTCTGTCCATTTAGCAATTTTTTTTTCTTCGTGCATTGTAAAACAAATGTCTTTACCCAATAAGTTATTACGTACCCCTTCATTAAATGCGGAGGATCAAAAAATGGAATAACTTGAAGTCCATCTACTTCAAACACATTGTCATCTATATTTTTTCCAATTCTCAGGTAATTGGATCTTGTGTCCTTGATTAATGTATTTATGGCACTAACATTATTAGTGCCTTGGTCACATATTGTGCCCAAAACAGTAAATCCAGCCCTAAATACGCTTCTTATAATTTCTTTAAGGGATCTGATAATTTGAACCCCTTTTACTGCTCCTTTCACAAAATTGTATAATATGGGATATTTCCACTTACTATTAACACCATGTAGCATAAAAACCTAAAACAAATAAATCATTTTTTTCTTTTTTTTTTTTAATAGATTGCTATAAAAAACATTACCTGGACATGATTAGCAATATTTTCTGTTCGATTATTTTCGAAATGTTCAAAACCTTCAACTTCATCTTTAAATTGATTGTAATTAAGGTTTGGTGAGATGCTCATTTCATCAAACTTTAAAAAGCAATATCGATCTATTGCTTTCATAGTTTTACCTACTTCTGTGCGATTATTTATTATACTCGCATTCATTACAGGTTCAATGGGAATATTGTTCAAAAGTTTCATTATTGTAACCCTGGATGGAAGAGAAAATATCTCTGACAAGAATTTGTACCCAGAACCTGTTTGTTTATAAATTGCTAATGCAGTTATTTTGTCGTCAGTTGAAAATCGGCGACCAGATTTCTTTTTTGTGGAGCATTCGATTTGGCTCTTAAAAAAGTTTCTGGCAGTGTCATTTAATTTATTTGTCAATTTATGAAAAGCATGGGTTTGCGAGAATTTGGCAGCAGTTGACAAACGTTTCAAATATTTTTGACTTTTCTTTTTTTGAAGGTAATATTTTTTCTTGTAATAAGTACCTTTTATGTATTTTAGATGTTGGACTTAAAAGAGCTGCCTTTTTTATTGAAACTAAATTCATTAAACCACTTGTACCTATTACATATATATATTAGATATTTTATGTACATATATATGCTATATATCAGGGGTGGCCAAGAGGTCGACCGCGGTCTACCAGTCGACCGCGGTCTACCAGTCGACCGCGAAGGCGATTTAGGTAGCGCCCAAGAGATAAATAAATAAACTGAAAAAGAAGACAAAAAAAATCAAGTGTATTCGCGCCAATAACTACCCACGCGCTTTGGTCGTAGCGCAGTGCAAGTTACGCCATCTAGTTTCACTAGGTAGTACTAACTTGCCTAGAACAATATCGACGGCGGCGATGGAAGATTCGTGAAGTCGCGCGAGCGAACACTGTGTGGGTTCGCGAGTTGTTTCTCGAAATTTCTAGATGTCGCTAATCCCATCATATAATATAAATAGCTGGCGGAAGCCACAGCCAGTCAGTTTGAATTCAGAAGCGATACGAAACGATAAAAAGTGCGTGAAGAGTCCTGGACTGAGTGCGTTTGGACAGACGTATGCGTTGTGACTGTGACTACCGAACTCTCGGTCGACATCGTTCGTTCGTTCGTTCCTCACGTGAAATTCGTCAGGCAGCGGCGTAACAATACTAAGTAACGTAGGGACCTTTGTGAGTTTGTGACTTTTATTTAATCAAAATGAGTGTACCATCTGGTTCAAGTGCAAAAAAAAGTAAGACTTACCATTATCACAGTGAGTGGGAAGAGGAATTTTTTTCGTTATAGTCAACGACAAATGTGTGTGCCTAATTTGTAATTCAAGTGTAGCATTACCGAAAAGAGCAAATGTGGAAAGGCACTTTAAAACTACACATTCCAAATACGCCACAGATTTTCCATTTGGCAGTGAAATTCGGAAGGTAAAAGTACGAGAATTAAAAAGCAGCTTAAGTGCGCAACAATCTTTTTTTTACGAAACCAGACTTGAAATCAAAATCTGCTACACTGGCGCCATTTGCTGTTACGGAAATATTGATAAAACGAAATAAACCTTTTGAAGATGGAGAAATGATCAAGGAGGCCATGCAGAGAGCTGGAGAAGTACTGTTTAATGACTTTAAAAATAAGAAAGAAATTATTTCAGCCATAAATGCCATTTCTCTGTCACGAAACACTGTGATGCGACGAAGTGAAGCCTTAAGTGGAAATTGGTAACAATTGCTTAAGGAAGACTTGCAAAAATGTAGTTTTTTGTCACTACAATTCGATGAATCCACCGATGTGATGGACACTGCTGAATTGTGCATTTTCGTGCGTCTAGTTTTTGAAGATATGACGTCAAAAGAAGAATTATTGACGATGATTCCATTGAAGGGGCAAAGATTTTGTAGAAAAAACTGAGTTTCCGATTCACAAAATAGTTGCTATTACGACAGATGGAGCACCCGCTATGCTGGGACAAAGAGTTGGTTTTATTTCATTGTGTAAAAATGATGACAACATTCCAAGTTTCACCAACTATCACTGCATCATACACCAGCAAGTTTTGTGCTCTAAAATTCTTGACTCGGATATTATCATGAAAATTGCCTTTAAAATAGTTAATTCTATTCGAGCCAGAAGTTTGCAAAGGCGTCAATTTCGAGCTTTACTTGAAGAGACTGAAGCCGAACACTCGGATCTTTTGCTACATACAGATGTTAGGTGGCTTAGCCGTGGTGCTTTTTTGAAGAGGTTTCGCCAATTACTGCCAGAAATCAAAACATTCATCCATTCGAAAGAAGAAAATGTACCAGAGCTTGAAGATGAAAAATGGCTCATGAAGCTCGCCTTTCTTTGTGACATAACGGAGAAACTCAATCAGTTGAACTTAAATCTTCAAGGAAAAGACAGGAATGTGATTGATATGACAACTTTGATTAAAACATTTAAAAGTCAAATTCAAGTGCATACATCTCAATTAAGACGAGGTGAACTAAGAAACTATAAAAACATGGAAGAAGAATGCACGCACAACTCAAATCGGGACTTTGAAACTTTCGCCAGACAGCTGGAGAACTTGCACCTGGAGTTCGAAAGAAGGTTTTTGGATTTCTTCGCTCTCGAAGAAGTGCTAAGTTTCATGACATTCCCTTTTAATGAAAGCAATGACCTTCACAGCTTGACTGCAAAAATCGGCAAGTTAACTGATTCTGAATCTGTTGTGGTGGAAGAAGAAATAATTAAAATGAGATGCGACATATTTCTGAAAGCAAGAGCATTTGGCAGTAATACTGATTTTTGGAAACTGATTTGCAAAGAAAAGTTCCCATGCCTAAGAAAGGTTGCCTTATATTTGACTTCGTTTTTCGGTTCCACCTATCTTTGCGAATCGACATTTTCTACTATGAATACAATAAAAACCAAACATCGTTCTCGTTTAACAGATGCCCACTTAACTTCCTGTTTGCGCATCGCAGTTACTTCTTACACTCCTCAATATAATAAACTTGTGGAGAATATGCAGTGCCAAATATCCACCCAAAAACCTATACAGTATGAACATTATGTATTTTGTTTTCAACGTATATAATAGAAAAATACTTACTAACTTATCGCTAAAATGTTTTATTTCTCTCTTGTAAACTCTACCTTAGAGTCGCCCGCAAGAAACATTTTTGAACACAAGTAGACCTCAGAGGTCAAAAGTTTGGCCACCCCTGCTATATATCTATAACTACCAGGTAATGGTGATGTATTCCGTGTAAAGTTATTGTCCATTATTTCTGTGCCTGAATCTGACATGGATTCATGCTGTGTGTCGATTGTGCCTTTATATTTTGGTTCTGTTGTATATGTCCCTACAAAAGATGTACAAGCTTGCTTTAAGGATACCTCACTTGTACTGGACCCACATGTGTTTTTGTTTCCTACAAAAAAAAATTGAAAATGATTTTTAAATGATCTATTTTCACTTTATTCATAATTGATCTATATTTGTAGTTCTTGCACAGTATCAATATAAATAAAGCACTAGATTTAGATAGTCAGCAATTTAAAGTCTGTTTTACTCTAATATGCATATATTTAAAATAATCTCTTCCATGTTTTGGCAATTGCTACATATTAAAGTAAAACAGACCTTAAATTGCCTATTTTCTAAATCAGCTGTAAAATACAAAGGTCCAGAAATGATTATCTACATATATAAACATATTCGATACCTGTCAGAAACAGTTTAGGGTGAACCATTTTCTTTAAAATTTTATTAGGTCCAAAATCGGTAGTCAAGAAATGTTTACTACAAATTCTGTAATGTCTATAAATATATTCATCAGTCAGTTTAAGTAGTTGTTTGTTCCCAATAACTGATAGCCACGTTCTAAACAGTTCCCCATACTTATCAGGGTTAGGAAACAATGCCGAGAATCTGAATTTGAGGGAACGCATCCAAATACGGCACAACCAGCCTTTCCCATTTCGAAAACTAAATACAATATTTTACTTACTATACTAATCGCTACAATATGTTTTATATGGCTGATATTATAAACCGTGATGTACAAAAAAATTATAAAAACAAAACAAAAACACACGAAAGAACTAAAAATAAAAATGGCTGCAAAAATAACGAGTCCCTATCACGTGTCACATAATTAATTATCCGCTAGATTTCTGTAATTAATGAGAAGAGAGTCATCTTGTGTTTAAGGAGAACTCAGTTTAGACGCCATGACAGTTCCATTTAGGGATATTAAGCTTTCACAGTGTTGCCAGGGGAAATTTTTTTAATTCCCTAGACATTTGCAGAAAATTTACCTAGATTTCCCTAGAATTTTTAAACAATTTTCAAGACGTACTTAAAAGCGGATTGGAGATTGCAGGTTATATAATACAAAAAAATTAAAAAAAAAACTATTACACAAATCATAAAAACAATATATATATATTTATATATTTTAATATAACAATAATTAATCTAGGTAACATAATATTAAATATACATATAACAAAGACAAACAATTTTTTAAAATAAATTCTATCATACTAAATACTATCATACAATATATCAAATTTTTTAAATAAATCATTGTTGAGTTCGAAATTAAAACAACTGTTGCCCTTCATTAATGTTTTGCAATGTAAAATGCCACACAACGTTTCGGTGGATAACCGGTTACAGGTTTTGGTTTTATTTAAGTTAATTTGCGAAAATACACGCTCTGCAGTCGCACTAGAGTGTGGCAAACTAAATATATTAAATATAAATGTGCACAGCTTTGGATACATAAGCATGTCGTCGCCGGATTTAAGACTGGCAATTTTTTTCCAGAATTGTTTAACATTCAAGTGTCCAAATTGAGACAAATCTGTATTTCGTAACATTCGCCATTCCCTGTCTATCTCATTTAAATCATTGCCAACTAAATTCGGGATATTAATGGCCATAAGTGCTATTGATTCATATTTTTTTGATATTACATCGATGGGTGAAATCATTTCGATTTGCTTTAAAATAATAATTGATCTATTCTTTTGGTCGAACCTCTGATATATTTGATGGCACCCTTCTATTAAAAAATCTAAACATCGCCGTCTAAAGTTCGCTAGTTCATTTATATTTAGCCCATGGGTATTATTAGCTATTTTACCCATAACAAAGGCACCCAAATAGATTTTCTCCAGGTGAACAAAATTGTCTGGATTTTTATATTCTACATTTTCAGTTGGCGTTGGCAGACTGCATCTCTGTGTTTAAATTTGTGAAAAAAGGTAAAATATATTCTAGAAAATGAAAATATAATTTTATAGTGGGATTGTTGAGACCATTGAAAATATTTTTCGCTGTTATATCTTTATCACTTAATTGTGCATTTGTGAAATACAATTTTAAAGCATCGTATTGCTCTAAAAATCGTCTAACAACTGATAATAAAGATAACCACCTAGTCTGAGAGAGTTGTAGTATTTTATGGGGTTTTAAAGCTAAAAACTCTTGAAATTCTTTGAATTCACTCTGTCTTTTGTAACTGTATTGCAAATAGCTGTATATATCTATGACTAGTTCCTCAAAAGAAGAAGGTAGCTTTTCACAAGCATAATTAATTAGCGCAAAGATTAAAAGAGTGGCAAACACAATTAAATATAAATAAATCTGGGATATCTGCTTTTAACTTAGTAGATAGTGAATTGTGTTTGCCCATCATTGCACTTGCGTTATCGGCAGCAAAGCCTATCAAATTCTCTTTATAGTTAATATTATTTTTAACAAAATATTCCGTAATGCTATTATATAAAGATTCTGCTGTACCACTAGGTACTTTCAACAAACCGAAAAATAAGTCTTTGATGCTAGTGCCATCAAACACTCGCGCTACTAGCGCTAAATGTTTAATGGATCCTTTATCGGTAGATTCATCGACAATCAGTGAAAATTTATTACAAATTAATAAATTTATAGTTTTATCAAAACTATAAGAACCGATAACATTATTAACAATTGCAGTTGCTTTTGTGCGGTTATTACTGTAATTTTTTGCGATCTCAGAGTCGGTAAATGTGGTTCTTATAATTTCCGATAAATGATCTAATGCATTTAATGCAATATTATGCTCGGCTGCAAAAGCCGCGAATCTTACTTGAGCGGTTTTAATTTTCTTTTGAAGATCGAGTGTTTGTAAAAAAGAAGATATATCAGTCAAAGACTGTTGTTTAGTTACAGAAGTTACTAATTTTGTATGTGCTTTTCCGTGCGCGTGTCTCAATATTTCTGATTTGCCACATATAAAATGCTTTTTACATGCCTTACAGTATGCATAATTTTGTCCTTTTTCGCTGCTTCGCAACCAGTTTTTAAACTGCGGGTTCTGCTCCCACCGAATATTGTATTTCTGTGCATAGGATTTTCTTTTTCTTTTCTTCGATATATTCTGTGCCTCCTCGGACGAAGAGGCTGATGAAAATTCAGATATATCCTTCCCTTCACAGAAGATGGCCCGGCCTCTGATGACATATTGATCCTTTACTTACTGCATAAAAATAATTACAAGTATATTTTAATTAATTGTTAAAATAAAAGCAAAATCTGAAATATTCACATTTTTGAATGGAAACGCACTTTTGATTCACTGCTTTAGAAAAAAACTTTTTATTTAAGAGATAGTACAAATAAGTGTATTCTTTAAAATACTAAAACTGTTCTTTGAGGCTGAACTGAAACTAGTCAATGTATTTTTGATACTGACCGCTAATTAAAAATTCAAATAAAATTCTTGGATTGAATATATAAAAATATTGGGTAAAATTTGGGGGTAAGTACATAATATACCTATTTTAGTTTTATTGCCATCAGCTGGTTATCTTTTATGTCATACTCATAAATAAAAAATGTTCAATAATTCGGGGTTTTATATTATTACTATCAATAATCCTCTTTTGTGTATAGAATTCGCACGTGTTACTTTAAAGTGCTAACATATACTTCTAGAACGTAATAAAGATATATTATTTTGTCTATTGTATTTTTATTAGAACAATATACATTATCTATAAATTCATAAATAGCCCCGCCCCGAACCATAAAATAATATTTACAAATATATGTAAATATGTACATATAGGAATTTATTACTCTGAAGTGATTCCTATATTACCCATAATTTATAGTTTTTATTACTATAAAATCCTCTTTTGTATATATTGTAATTCCCACGTGTTACTTTAAAAATGTAGTTCACAAAGGCTATTTTCTTTTGCTTTATATATTTAATATAACAATACGTTTATTTATTTCTTGAACATTTGCATACTAAATTTGTAGAATAGTCGTGCTTCATAAACAATAATATACATACACTTCTAGAAATAGGAATTACAATCTTAATTATTTAATTTTCCTAAGTTACTTCTTGTTCAAGTTCTAACACATAAAATATGAGTATGTGTGTTATTATTACGGGTCATAAAAATCTATTGATTGGTTAATAAAAGTAACCACATCGTAATTCGGTATTAATTAGATGGGTTTGTAGGTATAAGATGAACGTATAAATTTGGAATGGTGCTTTTCAAAATAAAAACCACTCGCTATTGAGTTGCAATTAACAACTACTATGCGAAATTTTTGGGATCTTTGTATATCGAGGTTTCCTTACATGCTTCATAATATTTAAAGTTTCTAGTGATGTGTAAAACTGCTATTTTTCATTAGCAGCTACAAACTGCTACTGCTACTTTTCGTTAGCAGTTTAAAAAAACTGCTACTTTTTGTAGCAGTTTCTCCTATATAGCAACATACGTACTATATACTTTAAATAAAGCATTTTTCATTAAATACGGCTATTTCTTAATATCTTATTGTCTTACATAATAACTAATAAACGTTACAACATTTTCTGTCTTTTTCAATATTGATTGTTATTTGGTTTTGCTATAATCAATACAAATGCAATTAAATTCTGGTATTTGAAAAATGATTATGTGTATTACCTTAGTATTAAAATAAACCATCCATTTTTTATTACTAATACGTGAAAGAAGTTTCTGAATCGATAGTTTATAAATAGTTCTACGAATTTTGAAAAAAATGTATGGGTGTACATGCACCAGTATGCATATACTTGCCGGTAAGCGATTTCTGTATGAAAGTTTTACTGTAGTAAATAGCAATAAAGAAGATATGCATTATATTTCGTTTAGAGTACCTAATTGATTTTGTTGAATGTTTCTGGACAATCGTTCTTTATTCCTTATTATCCTGGCATATGTTCTATTCCTATAACGAAAGTATAAAAAGTATCGTCTATTGTTCTGCAAACCAAATTTCTAAAAGAAAAGTATTGTGAAATGTATCAATTACTTCTTTGAGTGGATAAACACTACCTGCCTCTTCTTATAATAAAATGTTTTCTAAACTTTAACAATAAACAAAGCACTTAATTTTTGCATTTGCGACACTTTTGATTATACATTTGTATTTGTAACATCAGTCATCAGTTTATTACAAATCGATTTTTGTATTACCAGCAGAAAAATTCATATAAATAACCAGGCTAGCCAAAAATTAGAGTATTTTAGTTATCACTTACAGGCAAACTTCAACATTAGAATAAACTAAACTACAATCTGAAAGTTTAAGTTATAGTGCTTGTCAGTGTTTGAAGAAAATTCATATATTAAGTATATTAAGCGATAGCATCAATTGCACTTTAAATGTAAGTATACGAGAAAATATTATGAAATTGACTTCCTAACATATCAGTTTATATGCACACAGATGGCTTCTAAAACAGAAAAAAGGAAAACTTCTGAAATATGGAATTTCTTTCAAATTGAAAATGAGAAAGCCGTTTGTAATATATGCAAACAACTGCTTTCATACAAATCTTCTGTTACAAATTTGAAAACTCACCTAAAAAGAAAACATCCACTTATAAATCTACAGAATCTTGGTACTAAAAGATCTACTATTTTAAATGAAGCCGAGCTTCAAGCATCTACATCAGCAAGAACTACAATAAATAGACCTGAAGCGTTAGTTGAAAATCAACAAAGTAAGTACCAAGAAAACATTACTGACTACATGCTTCCGCGGAAAATGAATATTAGGGCTAAGAAAAAAATTGATGACCAGTTATTAGAACTGTTCACTCTAGATTTGCAACCATTTAGTATTGTGGAAGATAAAGGTTTTAAGAAACTAATTAATTTATTAAATCCATCATATTCATTGCCCACCAGAAAAGCTATTAGCACTACATTTCTTCCAGCACTTTATGAAGAAACTTATCACCAGATCCAAAATATGGTAAATAATGTAAAAGCCTTAACAATTACCACAGACTGTTGGACTTCCATTAATAATGATAATTATTTAGCTGTGACCGCTCACTTTATATCTGAAAACTTCGAAATGAAATCAGTACTGTTAGATTGTAGAGTTTCAAATACCTCCCACACTAGTCAAAATTTGGCAACACAAATTAGAAGTATACTTTTAGAGTGGGGAATTAACAAAAAAATCATATTAAGTGTGTCAGATAATGCAGCAAATATTAAAAAAGCACTGTCAGAAGAATTGCAACTTAAGTATTTTGGCTGTTTTGCTCATACATTAAATCTTATCGTAACTAAATCACTTACATTATTTAATGAATTAGTCGAAAAGGTGAAAACAATCGTTGGTCATTTTAAAAGAAGCCCACAATCTAATGCAAAACTTTTATATATACAAAAACAGGCAAATAAAGAGCCAAAAAAATTACGGCAAGACGTACCCACACGATGGAACTCCACATACTATATGCTAGAAAAGATTTATTGAGCTTGAAGAAGTAGTAAGAACAACTGTAGCATTAATAGATAAAGATTTGCCAATTCTAACATCTACAGATTGGGAGTTAATTAAAGAAATTGTTCAAATATTGGAACCTATGGAGGATGCTACTAAAATAGTAAGTGGCGAAGAATATCTGACTGGATCGCTGGTTATCGTTATAGCCAATGGTTTAAAAACCGTATATAACGAACTAAAACAGAAACAATTTTCACAAATTGGATATTCATTATTACAAGAAATTGGAAGCGGAATTGATATAAGATTTGCTACTTTAGAACAGAGTAGCACTTTGATTACGTCTACATTATTAGATCCCAGGTTTAAGAATTTTGCATTTTCTGATGAAAGTACTTTTGAAAAAGTGAAAAAAATAGTGATAAACTTAGTTGCTGCCAAAATAAAAAACAAGGTAACAGAAGCTTCTGAGAAAAGACAAAATGCCAAAGATGCAAGTTAAGAAAAGTGTTTGCTGTTTAAACATTTGGATCAAAATATTAAGTCAAAAGTATTTCAATCCGTCATATCAGTAGAATAAAAAGCAATAGTAGAAGTGCAAAGATATTTAGAGGAACCTTTACTACCGCGAACGGAAAATCCTTTAGTTTGGTGGCAACAACAATATTCTTTCCCGTTTGTTTCAGAGGTAGCTAAGGAAAAACTTAGTGTGGTAGGGACATCGGTACCTTGCGAAAGAGTATTTTCAAAAGCAGGTACAATATTAGTGGCCAGAAGAAACAGGCTTAAAGCAAAAACGGTACAGCAAATACTGTTTCTAAATGCAAACACGAAGCATGTGAAACCATTGCAATGTTAGTTATGTATAATTGTATTTTTATTAGAATTGTTTTATATTTATGGTTTATATTTTATATGTACTTTTTTTTCTTGATCATTATATTTTATTCATTGTCTTATGTCTGTAAATAATATTTTTATATAAACTTTTTAGTTCAGCCCTTATATTTTCTTTGTACCTTTCCTTCAGTCATTAAAAGTTAAAAAAATAAATTTACGGCATTTAGAAAACAAGAGGAGTGCGCAGTGAAACAGAATTTATGAAAAAAAAAACGCTACTAAAGTTTGGTATTAATAATATATTTAACAGTCATAAAACCATTGATTTTATTACAAGTACCGAAGTATCTACTACAAAATTATACTAATTGTAATATGTACATTATATACAATACTAAGTTAGAGGTATGTATTATTTGGTATTATGGCAGTACGGAATTCTTTTTAACACTGCTACAACTCTATGGTACATGTTATGTACTCGACGAATAGATAATCTGCTGCATTAAAAATATTGCTAGCTTAATAATACTTTCCGTTAGAGCTGCTACGTCAGAAATATTTACATCGGAAAACTGCTACAAAAAGTAGCAGTTTCTTTTCATATTCGTTAGCTGCTACAAACTGCTAACAATAGTTAGCAGTTTCAAAATAGCAGTTTGCTTCGTAGCAACCCATCACTGTTTGTCTCAACTCCGTTGTAATGAGTGATTCAAGTGACGAGGAAGATGCTGTTATGTTTTATTATTACCGTCGGATAAAAAGAAGAAAACGGAGAGTTTGGATGCATCCGTACATAGAACGGAATTTTCATTGCCGTTTATTTGTTGCGGCAAAAGAATTGCAAGTGAATGATGCAAAATTTTTAGCATTCTATAGAATAGAATTATATGAAACAAAAAAATAATTTGTCAGTTCAAACATCAATTCACAGCAGTTTACTTCAGTTGCTATTTTCTTGCTTCATGGCACTCTTATTATTGCAATAACAAACAATTATCTACTGATAGCATAAAAATGTAGAGGAATTTAAAAATGAAAATTTTTCCGCGAAATTTGGTATTAGGGGTTCTTGAGTTATTTGTAAAAACTTTTACTAATACTTTTTTGCTCTATCTTAATCGCTAGCATGACTTTACTTGAAACAGTACTTTTTATTTTAATTATAGTTGGCTAGATATTGGCTTTATAAAAACTCAAATCACACAAAAAGGTGCATTGTTATGGCTTACACAACTGATAAAAATTTTATATTGATCGCTTTCAAAATAAAAAAGTTATTTAGGTGTCCCCATGAAAAGTGAAACACACTGTATGTAGATCATATGTGGGCAAAGTGACCAAACGGAAGATAAAACTTACAAAAACAAACTAACTTACCTCCATGCTGCTACTGTATACTTCAATAAACTACCTACACTATTTCGTTTACTATGTTTATTGGTGCACTTTATAACAAGAACTGTCGTGTAGTGCCTCACGGCTAAACCAAAACTGGGTGTTTCTTTTTTGACTGTATGTATTAGCGCTGATCTGATTCTGTGAATTTCTCTAGTTTTTACATTCTCATGTAAACAAATTCCCAGTTTATGCAATCGCTTTCAGACGGATTCCCAAGACCCTTTTCCGACGACAGCAAAAAAAGGACATGATTTGGAGAAAACAAAACCTACGCACTACAAATGTGTATTATGAGTTATGAGGGAAATAAAATTACAATATTATACATAGATTATGAAATTATGATGTAAAAAAATACAAAAAAAATCCAAATCCACCGTACGATATGCTCGTAACTCTCGAGATTTCCCGTTCGCTGCAGGTCGCACGCTTCGAGCGACGATTGAGACGCAATCGCACCGATTACGAATCGACCACACTTCGATCCGTTGGTGGATCCTCATTTACTTACGTACGAAGTTGAAAGGTGGGAGAATCGCTTCGACTTCGAGACGCGTCCACTTCGAATACCAATCGACCCGTGTGCGGAGGCTCGTAGTCACACTCTGCGCATTAAAAATCATTTTGTTTAAGATGTTTTGTTCTTATGTGCACTTTTAAGTTTGACTTGGCGTTTGTCTGGTATTATTCACACTCTGCGCATTTATAGTCATTTTCTTTGAGATGTTTTGTTTTTACGTGCACTTCTAAGCTTGACTTGTAGTTTGTCTGGTATTCACAATCTGCGCATTTTAAATCCTTTTGTTTCAGATGTTTTGATTTTACGTGCCGTTTTAAGCTTAACTTTAAGTTTGTCTGGTATTCACACTCTACGCATTTATAATCATTTTCTTTGAGATGTTTTATTTTTATGTGCACTTCTAAGCTTGACTTGTAGTTTGTCTGGTATTCACACTCTGCGCATTTTAAATCCTTTTGTTTCAGATGTTTTGTTTTTATGTGCACTTCTAACTTTGACTTGTAGTCTGTCTGGTATTCACACTCTGCGCATTTATAGTCATTTTCTGAGATGTTTTGTTTTTACGTGCCGTTTTAACTTTGACTTTAAGTTTGTCTGGTACTCACACTCTGCGCATTTTAAATCGTTTTGTTTCAGATGTTTTGTTTTTATATGTACATGCAAATTTGACTTCCAGCCCGTCTTGTAGTCACACTCTCCGCATTTATAATCATTTTCTTTGAGATGTTTTGTTTTTATATGCTTTTCCAAGCTTGACTTGTAGTTTGTCTTGAATTCACACTCTGCGCATTTAAAGTCCCCTTGTTTTAAATGTTGTACTTTTATGTGCGCTTCTAAGCTTGACTTGTAGTTTGTCTTAAATTCACACTCTGCGCATTTGTAATCCTTTTGTTTCAGATGTTTTGATTTTACGTGCACTTCTAAGCGTGACTTGTAGTTTGTCTGGTATTCACACTCTGCGCATTTATAATCATTTTCTATGAGATGCTTTATTTTTATGTGCACTTTCAAGTTTGACTTGGCGTTTGTCTGGTATTCACACTCTGCGCATTTATAGTCATTTTCTTTGAGATGTTTTGTCTTTACGTGCACTTCTAAGCTTGACTTGTAGTTTGTCTTAAATTCACAATCTGCGCATTTTAAATCCTTTTGTTTCAGATGTTTTGATTTTACGTGCCGTTTTAACCTTAACTTTAAGTTTGTCTGGTATTCACACTCTGCGCATTTATAATCATTTTCTTTGAGATGTTTTATTTTTATGTGCACTTTTAAGTTTGACTTGGCGTTTGTCTGGTATTCACACTCTGCGCATTTATAGTCATTTTCTTTGAGATGTTTTGTTTTTACGTGCACTTCTAAGCTTGACTTGTAGTTTGTCTGGTATTCACACTCTGCGCATTTTAAATCCTTTTGTTTCAGATGTTTTGTTTTTATGTGCACTTCTAACTTTGACTTGTAGTCTGTCTGGTATTCACACTCTGCGCATTTATAGTCATTTTCTTTGAGATGTTTTGTTTTTACGTGCCGTTTTAACTTTGACTTTAAGTTTGTCTGGTACTCACACTCTGCGCATTTTAAATCGTTTTGTTTCAGATGTTTTGTTTTTATATGTATATGCAAATTTGACTTCCAGGCCGTCTTGTAGTCACACTCCGCATTTATAATCATTTTCTTTCAGATGTTTTGCTTTGATGTGCGCTTCTAAGCTTGACTTGTAGTTTGTCTTAAATTCACACTCTGCGCATTTAAAATACTTTTGTTTCAGATGTTTTGTTTTTATGTGCGCTTCTAAGCTTGACTTGTAGTTTGTCTTAAATTCACACTCTGCGCATTTAAAATCCTTTTGTTTTAAATGTTTTACTTTTATGTGCGCTTCTAAGCTTGACTTGTAGTTTGTCTTAAATTCACACTCTGCGCATTTTAAATCCTTTTGTTTCAGATGTTTTGTTTTTATGTGCCGTTCTAACTTTGACTTTAAGTTTGTCTGGTATTCACACTCTGCGCATTTATAATAATTTTCTTCGAGATGTTTTGTTTTTATGTGCAACTTTAAAATTGCTTTGGAGTATGTCTGGTATTCACACTCTGCACATTTAAAATTCTTTTGTTTTAGATGTTTCGTTTTTAAATGTTTCCCTAAGACTGACTTGTTGTTTGCCTTATATTCACAGTTTGCGCATTTATAATTCTTTTGTTTCAGATGTTTCATTTTCATGTGCTTTCCTAAATAAGTCTCGTAATGTGTCTTAAACTCCCAATTTGCGCATTTATATTTGCCTCGATTAAGATGTTTTAGTTTTAGTGATTTTAAGTGACATTTGACCCTTGTTCGAAATTTGCATTTCGAGCATTTACATTGTTCTTTACCATGGTGTAAATGTGGAGATCTTCCTTTTACATTTTTAACATTAGCTTTGATATAGTGCTTCCCGACATCTCTGCTTTCATTGCCGGGATGAATTTTTTCCATGTGCATCTTCAGAGAGTCTCTCGTTTTGTACCCCCGGCGACAAATTCCACATTTGTACATTTTTATCTCGTAATGTTCATTAGTGTGGCGCCTGAAGTCGGCGTTGTACATTGTTCTGAACTTGCATTGTGTACATTTGTATATTGCACGTTTCCACCTTCTGCCTTTGCTTCTCACAGATGAACGCCTTTCTACTTTTAGCTTGTCAACCTCCAGTGGGGAAAGTACGCAATGTCTGAAATTAAATTAATCCGAATTAAAATTTAAACCTTTTTAAATACAATAACATGATCAAATGTCAATTATTTATGCAGCCGTGGTCCGTCGGAGAAGTAAGTAAGATATTTGCGATTTTTTTATTGTGAGTAGGTCAGGGATGGAGCAAAGGGACCACCCTCTCATGAGAGCGGAAAGCTTGCTTAGTACAGAAATGTCAAAGATGACAGTTACATATGCGTAATGCGTTATTTTTTCATCGCACACTACAGTATAACACAAGTGACGAAGAGCATATACGGACAGTGTTTTAATAATTTTTTCTTCTAAATTTAATTAAAATTGATGTATTGCACATCAATGGATTCGGCAAAAATATCTCTATTCAATTATCCAAAAAAATATATACCGTACAATTTGAAAAAAAAAATTGACAATCGCTCGGAATTGAAGATGGCGCTGGAAAAAAGTAAATGTAGCCTCAAACATAGTACCATAAAAACATTTCATTTGGTACCTATCTCATGCAAATGAAATATAAATAACAGAGTTACAGCTTGGGGGGTTTTTTGTGTGACAGCCTGTATATATATATATATATATAAATATAATATTTTCGTGACCTTGGTATGATAAGGTAAACTTAATAAGTCGGCGATTAAAGGTCTTTACTTCAAAGTATATATATTTAAAACAACCCTACATGTTTCGGCATGACGCCTTTGTCAAGGGAATAAAAAATATAAATGACGGAATATAAATGTCAAATAATTGAGTTGCTATGGTTTAAATTATTCAAAGATACATTCCAATAATAATAATAAGTCATGCCTTAGTATTCCAAAAAATAGATAGCAAGGTGTGAACATATTGTCGTGGTTTTTTCCCCATAGAAAAAAAAGTAGAATTATATATTGAACATTATTTGAATAATATGGATTTAAAACGCATTTTTGAATTTTTATTTATATTTATATTTATTATGTTTGAAATTATCTTTTTGTCCGGCCCTGTATGAATATTATATTAGACCGATGGGTTCGGCAAAATTATGTACTATTGAGTTTGATGTATGAGATTTTCGCGATATTATATTTAGAGATACCAGGACTTGCAAACCAGGTGGTCAGAGAGAATAAAAACTTCATTTTTATTCTCCTGTTTTTGAGTAAAGTCGGGTTTTTTGATTTTGGTGCTTTAATTTGTGCATTTCAATTTGATTACGATTTTTACGAGTGTTTGTGATCTCGTTCTTTTTTGATATTTTATTTAAATAATGGTATCTCTCGCGTAGTTAGTGTTAAATGTGGTTAGATCGATGTAAGTACATAAAACAGTTAATTTATAATTGCTACTACGATAATTTGCTTATGATTGTAATTTTAGTTTATAATTTGCATAAATTTTGATATAAAAAATTAGTATATGAATATTCAAGAAAATTGTCATGTTTTTGGTAATGGAGTTTTTTTTAAGTCAAGATATTCTAGATCGTTTTATATTCAGGTTGGTTTTTTTTGCTGGGTTTGATTTTGTCATGTTTTATGGCGCATGACTGTAAAGCTGTCACGCGTACTCGATAACTTGGTGGTTGTTGACATTTGATTTGTTGGGGTTACAGTTAGAGGTCAAACTTGACAAATTTCTTAATTATTTATTAATTATATGTTTGCTCGAGAGTCACAAGGGGATTTTCTCCTTGCGCGTGTCATTTATCGCAAGGACTCTTTCCTCCTAGCTAATGTTAATTTTGCTTTAGCTCCCTATACACTCGGTAAAGGGATTTTTTTTAATTTTTTTTAATAAACGAAAATTATGAAAGTGAATTTTATTTAATGCTATATTGTTTTTATTTACATGTATCTTGCTTGTTCGAGAGCAAGACCTGAGACTAGAAGATTCCAGCTTGGAGATTGAGCGACTGAGCATCCGGACATTTATTGTGAACTGCACCCATAAGCTAAGCCAGTTCATAGCAATATGTGTTGTTCGCTGCCAGCAGCTTGTGTCTCTTTCTGGGTATGAACCCGTGTGTTGGTTGCTGCTGGCAGCTTGCGTCTCTCTCTGGGTGTGTGATTTTGTATTTGTGTGACCGCGTAAGTGTAGGGTTTTGTATGTTAGTGCGCTCGTGCGTGTGTTTAGTGACCGGTCGCGTAAATTTAGAGAGATCGGATAACCAGCCGTTGCGTAGGGCCGCAAACCCTTTCCCGGCAACTTCTTTACTTTTCCGAGCAGTACTTCGACGGCCCGACCCCCGCCCCAACGAGGCAAGGCGCAGACCAGCGAAGCGCACTCTGCACGGGGTTGCTCATCGCCAACCGAGAGAACACTCTTAGTGGCTACCTCAGTCGACGACGGTCACACTTTGTGCCATCTTAACGATTTCCGCAAAAGCGGGGGCAATGCACACACGTCGAACGTGTGTGTGCAGTTAACAGCAGCCTAGCCAGGTTGCCGCCCAGGACCGGTCCTAGTGATGTGTGCATTGCGCGGCGCCGTGATTTGCGCCGCGTAGCTTGGTTCCTCACTCCTGCTGGAAAGGCAGAATGGCACCTGACTGCCTATTGGGCAGACCCCCCTAGAGTTTGGTAGCGCATATGCTAGGCTACAACCCAGTAGAGGACCACATCGGCACAAAACAGAAAACAGGGAAAAGCAAGACATGAGTTATTATTACGTATGCGCCCGTGGAGCGACTTAAGATGCAAAGTTGTCGGCATTCGCTCAAAACGAGAAGGAAAACCACGAAAACCTGCTCGGACAACTAGACAGGAATCAAGATACGGAACAGTCAGCATGATAAGCAAAAGTATATGATATTTAAATGTAATTGATATTTAAATAACATAAGATATATAACAAAAAAATATATAACAAAGAAATATATTATGATGGTAAATTGTAGATCGTTACAAAATTAAGTTATAGTATATACTGCTTAAATTTTTTAAATTATCCAAAGATATAGCAAACGCCAATTAAGTTGGCGCGAGGAGGGTGTGCGCAGAAGCCGTTTTTAAAAACGTCCACCCCCACTACTCAAGTACTTGTCAGAATACATTTGTTATTGACGTTTGACAGAACATAATGTCTCATAAAGTGATATACGCTGAGAGGTTAGAATTATCTGACATTTGATGTAAAACCAAATACAAATCTCCCCACTACTTCTAATCCTGCGCCAACTTACCCCTCCTCGCGCCAACTTAATTGGCGTTTGCTATACATTCCAATAATAATAATAAATCATGCCTTAGTATTCCAAAAAATAGATAGCAAGGTGTGAAAATATGTGTTGTTCGCTGCCAGAAGCTTGTATGAACCTGTGTGTTGGTTGCTGCTGGCAGCTTGCGTCTCTCTCTGGGTGTGTGATTTTGTATTTGTGACCGCGTAAGTGTACGGTTTTGTATGTTAGTGCGCTCGTGTGTGTGTTTAGTGACCGGTCGCGTAAATTTAGAGAGATCGGATAACCAGCCGTTGCGTAGGGCCGCCAACCCTTTCCCGGCATCTTCTTTACTTTTCCGAGCAGTACTTCGACGGCCCGACCCCCGCCCCAACGAGGCAAGGCGCAGACCAAAAAACGGAAATCGTTAAGATGGCACAAAGTGTGACCATCGTCGACTGAGGTAGCCACTAAGAGTGTTCCCTCGGTTGGCGATGAGCAACCCCGTGCAGGGTGCGCTTCGCTGTTCTGCGCCTTGCCTCGTTGGGGCGGGGGTCGGGCCGTCGAAGTACTGCTCGGAAAAGTAAAGAAGTTGCCGGGAAAGGGTAGGCGGCCCTACGCAACGGCTGGTTATCAGATCTCTCTAAATTTACGCAACCGGTCACTAAACACACACACGAGCGCACTAACATACAAAACCATACACTTACGCGGTCACACAAATACAAAATCACACACCCAGAGAGAGACGCAAGCTGCCAGCAGCAACCAACACACAGGTTCATACCCAGAAAGAGACACAAGCTTCTGGCAGCGAACAACACATATTTTCACACCTTGCTATCTATTTTTTGGAATACTAAGGCATGATTTATTATTATTATTGGAATGTATCTTTGGATAATTTAAACCATAGCAACTTAATTATTTGACATTTATATTCTGTCATTTATATTTTGTATTCTCTTGACAAAGGCGTATTGCCGAAACATGTAGGGTTGTTTTAAATATATATACTCCGAAGTAAACCAGACCTTTAATCGCCGACTTATTAAGTTTACCTTATATATATATATATATATATATATATATATATATATATATATATATACAGATTGAACGAACAGAACCTTAGGGTCCTACCAGTACTAACGTTGCCAAATCAATAACTGGTGGGGATGCGAGGATTAATATAACTATAGTGCACAGTCGAATGTATCAGTATATCAGTTCTCTCAGAGATTCGGAAGAGGTAGCGTCGATTGATCTGTTAGAATTTCGTTTATTTTTGTTATTATTGTTAGTGTTTTTTTCTGTGTTTCTTGTTTTCAATTTCTAATGCCTAATGAAGATATTATCTTTATGAAAATATTGAAAATGTCGAGTTATACAAAAGAGGAGCGTATTAACATGATTAAATGGTATTATTCATTTAGTAGTACCGATGAGGTTGTTGGGCGTTTTATCTTTTCTTTCCCTAATCGACAAGTCCCTACTAATCAAACAATATTAAATACTGTACATAAGTTTGAAAATACAGGTTGTATTGCAGGTTGTTCACAATGTAATAAAGGCAATCGACGAGAACTACCACATTCTGAGGAAAGAATTGATAGAGAACTCAAAGTATGTGCTTTTGTTGAAGCTAATGAACCATGTTCGAGCCGTCAAATTTCTGAAGTTGTACACATTCCAAAGACTACAGTTAGGGATATTTTAAGAAGAAATAAATATAAATGTTTTAGATTAAGTAAACGTCAAGAACTTCTCATAGGGGATTATGCAAGACGTCTGGAATTTTGTGAAACTATGAGAGAAAAATTTGACAGAAACGAAATTCTTTTGCAGAATATTTTGTTTACGGACGAATCATCGTTTGCACTTCACAGTCACCATAATCCTTCTGTCGTCCGATATTGGTCCCAAGAAAACAAACACCTAACTGTAGCCACCAAAACACAGTATCCTAGAAAACTGAACGTCTGGGCAGGTATTCTGGGTGATCAGAATGTAGGACCATTTTTTCTAAACGGCAACCTAAATGGCGAAAGGTACCTACAACTTCTTGAAAATGACGTTATCCCTGCTGAACGTAACATAACTGATCATCTGGAGGATATTTGGTTTCAGCAAGATGGGTGTCCGGCTCACAACTCAAGGGTAGTTAAACAATGTCTAATTGATAATTACACTGAACATGTCATTAGTACGTGGGGTAACATACTTTGGCCACCTCGATCCCCCGATTTAGCGCCGACAGACTTCTTCTTGTGGGGTTATTTAAAAGAGACAATCTTTAGACATCCGCACGAAAGGCCCCAAACTTTAGACAAGCTGCGCAATAAAATAGAACAGGCATGCAATAGCATTCCAGTTGAAATGCTGGCTAATGTGCGGACATCATTTTATAACCGGTTAGGTTATTGCGAATTGCAGCATGGAGGACTCTTTGAATCGTTGATTAAATAATTTCATTTTTTGTATTTATACAACAAAGTTTCATTTATAATTAATTTGAAAAAATAAAAAAACCAATTTGAAAAAATAGAAAAACTATATTTTTTCTTTTTCCCTTTTCTTGAAAATTTTTTAGAATTTATTTTCACTTAAAAATTATGTAGAATCGAAAAATTTTATTTTATTTTTACAATTTTAATTTGATTCTTTATCAGAATTAGTTTTGTTTTGTAAAAAAATTAATAGCTATAGGTATATCAATATTTCTTGAACATGATTAATTATTTTCTAATAATTTTACTTCCTTTACGCATTATTTAGTTCAAAAGCGACAACAACGAACAGTCTGTACAAGCCGGCGTATGCTTCTAGAGTGACTGTTAGACGGATATCTTTGAACAGCGAGCGCGCTATTGGCATCAACGCTGGTGATCGTTCTTTCCCGTCCTCGTCTGTTTAATATCCACACATATGTACGCTCTATTCACTCGCACTCTTTGGGTCACTACTTATCCCTAAGCATTCGCCCGGCCAATCTGTATATTGAATTAGCGCTGATGATCTGAGAATAATAATAATAGAGTAAAGATATTAAATGATATAATTATATGTTAATGGAATAGTACGGTAATCGTACTATAAGTTGGGCGCATTGGTTTGTTTACAAACCTATTACATAAGTTCACCAGCTCTTCTCATATAATTTTTGTATTTGCGGCTAGATGTCGGAAAGCAAGAAATTTACTGCAAAGTTGACTATCTTAGGATCTTCGTCGGTCTGTTTATCCTCATGTGTTTGGAAGTAAATAGTTTAATAAAATAACATAGTTATCTCCAGCTAAGCACCGATAAATAAGAGTAGTTTAAAGAAATATGTGTAAAAGTTTATTAAAATAAGATTTCCGTAAACAATAACAAATAAAACGTGCCTAACGACAAATTATGGAATTACAATTACGTGCACGTGTGAATTGAAAAGGTTATGTTATAATGGTAATGATATTTTCATATAAGTTATGATATAAATGCATCGACAAACAAATTCAGGTGAGTACTACAATCCTTAGTAATCAAAGTTCTTTTACAAATTATGAGTAATGTTGGAAATGTAATTTTTAAAGTAAAATTATGAGTTTTCGATTTGGTAAAATTTTGTTTAGTTGTAAAATGTTTTAATAAGTCTTTTTCGAAATAATTTAGATTAATAAAACCTGTTTTACGAAGAATAAGGGCCAGGTATCTTGAATGATGTCGGCGTAGATCAGTAAATTCGCAGTATGGTTCAAGTACGGAGTCTTCGATACTGCGATGCCGGCTCTGGCGTGCTTCGACGGCGTTGGTTGTTCTCGGGCCGGTGTTTCAATCGAAAAGATGCTATGATCGATTACTGGCCGCTCTTCGATGTTAACGCCTTCAAAAATGGTTTAAAAGTAGCTCCAAATTTATGTGTATCTTTTCCGGACACTTTTAAAATTCTAATTCAGGTATTTTAGATTTTATTTAATTTAAAACTTTGGAGTAGCACTTTTCCTGGCACTTGTAATAAAAATTTCTACTGACGCCTTGATGGCAATTATTTCTTTTCAGAGCCTAGTATGCATTTATGAAATAGCCTCGAATTTTACTTTAAATTACAGGTAATAATAATTTGAATATAAATAAAGTATTGATTCAGACATATAAACAAAATTAAAATAATATTTTTCAAATGGTTATGGATTTTTTAATGTAGGGTTATGTTTAATGCGTAGAAAGAAAATAACCTATTCGCGGGTTTGTTTACATTTAAAAAGTGGGCGTGTCTAACTAGTATCGATACAAAATTTTAATGTAGATAAATTAGCTGGTTATTTCGCGCTATTGATTTTAATTATGAAAATGACAATTTAAATAAATATAAAAAATAAATTTTGAAATAAATATAAATTAGTTTGAAATATATAAAGTTATCGTAATATTAATTTATTTACATTTCGATATTAATTTTCCAAATTATGTCCACCAATTTAACCATTCTATTGTATGTTATTTTTATGTTACTCTCTGTCTTTCCCTTAGCAGTTAGCTGGAATGATGGTGCAATTCGCCCCACAACATTTTCCCCGTGGAAAGAATATCTGAAGAAAGTGAGGATATCTCTTTCCCAGTTAAGAAGAGTGAAATAAAGAATATTAACTTGTAGTACTTCCTTACGTGAAATGTGTCGAACAATAAAAATATAACAAATTCATTTAAAGTATGAGAATTATCTTAAATTCTCTGTTCTTTTTTTTTTAATTACAATCATATTGATTATTCTATATTATGGATCATATTTAGTTTTAAGTTAAAGTTTGATTCTTTTATTTTAAAACAAATGTATATTTTCTTTATGTCAGAGACATTATTAGCTTGAATTTTCCTTGTGTTTATCACAGCATATTTATTATTATTCATTTTATTTTTAACTTTCTTATCTCTTTTGTATATATATTTTTGCGTTTAAGTTTGTTATATAGGTTTTTTTTTATATAGGTTAGACATATTTATCTTTAATAAGTTTTATATTTATAATTGGTTTTGTATTTATGATTAGTTTTGCAATTTTTAATTAGTTTCGCACCCATTTTTATATTTCATAAGTTGTTTCGGACTATAACATACACATAACACTATATTATATGGTGCTACCTGATAGGACAAAATTTGCTATACCTTATAGGCGATTTAAGCTTTAATTACTTCACTAGCTTATGACTGATGACGCCTAATAGTAAATGGCAGAAACACGTGTCTTAAGCAGAAGTAAATGCTGGAAAATACGAGGTGTATTGTCCATGTGTACAGTTACAGATGTGTATATTGCATGTCTGTTTCATTTGTAAATAACATACCTGTAAGGAATTTATGTAAATCATTGCGACTGTATATTTATAAGAACTATCTTATTATCATTCTAAATAGTATTGTAACATTGTAATGTGGTATCTACCTTTTATATATCCAGTTTCTTCTTCTATGAGTTCATAAGTGTTGTTTCCTAATATTCGCTTAATAATGTAGGGACCTTGGTATGGTTTTAATAATTTTCCCATAATTTTATTTTTAAGATTTGTTACCCTTAAGTTTTTCACAATAACTTTATCTCCTATGTTGTAGGTTTTATATTTCTTATCAACAGTGTTTCTCTTATTTTCCCATTTCTGTTTCTTAGAAATCAATCTCTCTCTCACTTCTAGTAAACGCTCTTTTATATCGATTGCGTCAGGATCTGTCCATGGACGTTGTGGTGGTTGTCCAGTAAAAATTGTGATAGGACAGTGATTATGTACGGTACTGGGTGTGTTGTTAATTGTAAATTCGATTTGATGTAAATATTTAGCCCATTTATTATGATTTTCGTTCAAAAGTATACGTAAATATTTTAATGTTTCTCTTATATAACGTTCAGTTGGATTGCCCTGTGGATAACGTATTGAGGTGTAATATGTTTTGATATTGTGTGAATGTAGAAAGTCTTTATATCTATCATTCGTGAAATATGTAGCATGGTCAGACAAAATTGCCAATGGTTTGCCATACTGTGTAAAATAATCTACTAAAGCTTGAAGTACTGTATTAGTATTGCATTTTTGTGTTGGTATAAGTTTAATAAATTTCGAAAAAATATCGCAAATCACTAATATGTTTTTATAGCCTTTAGTACTTGGTATTAGATTAGAAAGAAAATCAATAGATATAAGTTCTAATTTATCATAAGATATTATGTTATGGCTTAAGTTAGTGTTGGTAAAATTTTTGTCTTTGGCAAGTTCACAAGTTCTACAATGTTTTATTACACTTTTTATAATTCTCTCATCGTTAACACAATAAAAAGCTTCTCTGAACAATAACCAGCATTTTCTTGCTCCAATATGTGTATAAGTTTGATGTAAATAATTGGTTATCTCCCTTGTATGAGTTTCATTTGTAACAAACTATATTCTTCCCTATCTGTTTTACTATATAATTATCTTTCATTGCCATGCCTTTGTATTGGCCTACGTCTGTTAAGTGATTACGGATTTCTTTAAATTCTATGCCTGATTGTAATTGCAAAATTTTGGTCTTCGAGAAAATACCCTGTCTCTGTAATTGGCCTAAATTTATGCAGATGTTTTGTCTCTTAACCAGGGACTGAAACCATGAAAAAAATGGGCTCAGGTTCGGGTTAATCAAAATAAAAAGTTCAGGTTCGGGTTCAAAGTTTAAAAACACTACATGTGTTTTATTAGTAGAAAATTTATTTTTCAAAGAAATTTTCGTTTAATTTTAAAATTAATATATTTTTCAAGTTTTCTTCTTTTAAATTTGTTCTTTGTGGGGGATAAAATGAATTTCAAGGCTGAAAAGGCCCTCTCGACGCTTACTTGCGTAGCAGGTACTGCGAATATAATCTGAGCCGCTTGATACAATAAAGGCGTTTCCATTTTATGTTGCTCCCAAAATAGTAAAATGTTTTTTTCTTTTCCCAGTCTTGGATATTTTTCATATATATCAAATTCATTTTTAACTAAATTATCAATCGAAGCGGTGACATTTACATTTGAAGAATTTGATTTATAAAACCTTTCCTTCTTTTTTAGAACTTGTTCGAGCATATCTTCATCATCATCTGAAGAAAAAGATATTGATTCTCTCACAAAATTCTCTTTTTCTCTTTCCATTTGTAAATTTTTCAAAATTTTTATTGTTTTTTTTTAGCATTTTCAACATCTTCGGGACTTAGAATGACCTTAAATATGCTATCTACATATACTGCTGCAATCAAAAGTGGATTGTTAATAAAGTTGTTTTCTCTTTTTATATTTAAATATAATTCTTTTGAAAATGATTTTGTTTTGTCATCTTTTGTTAGCTCCAATTTAAAAGTAAACCAAATTCTATAAAAATCGCCTAAATTCATCTGTTCTTCTTGTAGTTTCAGCGTTATTTTTTTAACAGGTGCAAAAGCTTCTACGAATTGTTCACAAATATTCCAAGTACTATCAGTTATAGTTAATTCAGCACCCAGCAATTCCGAACAAAAACTTCTGTATTCCAATAAGGCTTGAACCATGTCATAACTGGAATTCCATCTAGTTTGACAGTCTAGTACGGCTTTTTTCAAGTTTAGCTTCTTAGCTAAAGAAGAAATATTTGGTGTTCGCAATTTTTTGCAAATGGCTCTGCATTGATCAAGAATTTTCTTAAAAGGAGGACTAGATATTGTGTCGAGCACTGCCAACTGTAAACTATGAGCAACACATCTGAAATGAATAATATTTGGGTGTGAATGTGCTAATGTTTCTGTTCCTTCCAGTTCAATATAAGAAAGCGCATTTGCTTCAGCTGCATCGAATTCATCTTCCATGTCAAAGTTTTCATGCTCGTCTTTTAATAATTCAGCAGCTTTGATCATATTTTTTCCGTTATCTCATGTAATGGAATATACTTGCTGCAATTTTATGTCGTAACAATCAAGAACGCTGATGATAAGATTTTTTATGTAGGCTCCTGTCTGACGATTTTGAGCCTCATGCATGTCGAAAGTTCGTAGTTTTATTTTTCCGTCAAAAATATATTGAATATTTTTCCCTACAATACATCTACCAAGACGAGAAGCAGAATCAATTTTAATGAAATAATTTTGTTTGATATTTCCAATTTAATTTTGTTTTTTTATTTCCGTTGCTTTGTTGTTAACAAGATCACTTATATTATGACTATTTACTGATACTTTTAGTGCATTCATAATCGGATCGATTATTTCTTTCATGCCAGAATCTTCGAAGATTGTGAAAGGACGGCCATTAACGCTTACTAATTTTACGCATGAATCAATGAAACTTCGTTTGCAGGTTTTTATCTTGATAATATTTAAATACTGTTCAAGGGTATTTTCCTCCGCTCTTGCTCTTTTATTGGTGATCTGACTCAATTTAGATGATGACGATTCATTTTTAGTTTTCTTGAATAGTTCAGGATGCTTCCGTTGTATATGCCGCCCAAGATTTGCCGTATGTTTACCTTTCATTTCATATTTGCATCCTGAGCATATAGATACATCTTTTCCTGCATCATAAACAAATAAATTTTTCGTAAATTTCGTAGACATCTCTGGGTTAGAAAAATCAAAAAATTTATATAAATTTTTAAATTTGAATGTGAGCACTCACTTTACTAAAAACAATTTAAGAGTTGATTTTAACAACCCACGTTTACTTTAAGAAAGTTAAAATATACTAATACACGGTTTGCGTCGCTACTATTTGCATTGGTTACAAGAAAATGTTTGCCTACTGATTTGTTTAACACAAATATTATGTTTGTACATAGCTCAAACAGAAAAAGGGGATTTCCCATTTTAGTCTAGTTTGTGTGAAGGTTACTGGTTACTTGTTCGCTACAAATAGTCGTTATTTTATTTTGATTTCGTTTTTAATTTTTTTTTTGCATGCAAGAAATGTAATTATTAAGATAAAATAAAACGAATTTTATGAATTTCACGTTTTAATTATCACTGTAACGAATCGTTTCGCACCAACCTGGGCTTCGTCACACATATAACTAACTTAATTACAAAATATTTTTTATTAAACACAAGTAAACGGTAACAAGCAAAAACACATGTTTTATTTTAAAAAATAGTTGGAGGAATGGGTGCTTTTTATTACTGGATGTCTATGCACAAAACTTTCGCTACGGTTTATACAATATGTACTGTTCTTAAGTAATAAAACTAGAGGTTTACATTATATTACAGGGAGGTAAAGAATTCTATGGAAAAATACAAAATACAATATGTAACTGTATGCATATCTGTCTACATATTGTATTTTGTATTTTTGTATTCACACTCTGCGCATTTTAAATCCTTTTGTTTCAGATGTTTTGTTTTCATGTGCACTTCTAAGTTTGACTTGTAGTTTGTCTGGTATTCACACTCTGCGCATTTTAAATCCTTTTGTTTCAGATGTTTTGTTTTCATGTGCAGTTTTAAGTTAGACTTGTAGTTTGTCTGGTATTCACACTCTGCGCATTTTAAATCCTTTTGTTTCAGATGTTTAGTTTTCATGTGTTTTTCTAAGCCTGACTTGCAGTTCGTCTGGTATTCACACTCTGCGCATTTAAAATCCTTTTGTTTCAGATGTTTTGTTTTTATGTGCAGTTTTAAGTTAGACTTGTAGTTTGTCTGGTATTCACACTCTGCGCATTTTAAATCCTTTTGTTTCAGATGTTTTGTTTTTACGTGCACTTCTAAGTTTGACTTGTAGTTTGTCTGGTATTCACACTCTGCGCATTTTAAATCATTTTGTTTCAGATGTTTTGATTTTATGTGTACTTCTAAGTTTGACTTCTTGTATGTCTGGTATTCACATTCTGCGCATTTATAATCATTTTCTTTGAGATGTTTTGTTTTTACGTGCGCTTCTAAGCTTGACTTGTAGTTCGTCTGGTATTCACACTCTGCGCATTTGTAATCCTTTTGTTTCAGATGTTTTGTTTTTATGTGTACTTCTAAGTTTGACTTCTTGTTTGTCTGGTATTCACACTCTGCGCATATATAATCATTTTCTTTGAGATGTTTTGTTTTTATGTGTACTTCTAAGTTTGACTTGTTGTTTGTGTGGTATTCACACTCTGCGCATTTTAAATCCTTTTGTTTCAGATGTTTTGTTTTTACGTGCACTTCTAAGCTTGACTTGTAGTTTGTCTGGTATTCACACTCTGCGCATTTATAATCATTTTCTTTGAGATGTTTTGTTTTAACGTGCACTTCTAAGCTTGGCTTGTAGTTTGTCTGGTATTCACACTCTGCGCATTTTAAATCCTTTTGTTTCAGATGTTTTGTTTTTATGTGCAGTTTTAAGTTATACTTGTTGTTTGTCTGGTATTCACACTCTGCGCATTTTAAATCCTTTTGTTTCAGATGTTTTGTTTTAACGTGCACTTCTAAGTTTGACTTCTTGTTTGTCTGGTATTCACACTCTGCGCATTTATAATCATTTTCTTTGAGATGTTTTGTTTTTATGTGCGCTTCTAAGTTTGACTTCTTGTTTGTCTGGTATTCACACTCTGCGCATTTATAATCATTTTCTTTGAGATGTTTTGTTTTTATGTGCACTTCTAAGTTTGATTTGTTGTTTGTCTGGTATTCACACTCTGCGCATTTATAATCCTTTTCTTTGAGATGTTTTGTTTTTACGTGCGCTTCTAAGCTTGACTTGTAGTTTGTCTGGTATTTACAATCTGCGCATTTATAATCATTTTCTTTGAGATGTTTTGTTTTTACGTGCCGTTCTAACTTTGACTTGTAGTTTGTCTGGTGTTTACACTCTGCGCATTTAAAATCCTTTTGTTTTAGATGTTTTGTTTTTATGTGTACTTGTAAATGTAACTTCCTGCTTGCCTTATATTCACACTCTGCGCATTTATAATCCTTTTGTTTTAGATGTCTTGTTTTTATGTGCATTTCTAAGTTTGCCTTCCAGGCTGTCTTGTATTTACATTCTGTGCATTTAAAGTTCTCTTGTTTTAAATGTTTTACTTTTATGTGCGCTTCTAAGCTTGACTTGTAGTTTGTCTTAAATTCACACTCTGCGCATTTTAAATCCTTTTGTTTCAGATGTATTGTTTTTGTGTGCGCTTCTAAGTTTGACTTGTAGCTTGTCTGGTATTCACACTCTGCACATTTAAAATCCTTTTGTTTCAAATGTTTTGTTTTTATGTGCAGTTTTAAGTTATACTTGTTGTTTGTCTGGTATTCACACTCTGCGCATTTTAAATCCTTTTGTTTCAGATGTATTGTTTTTGTGTGCACTTCTAAGTTTGACTTGTTGTTTGTCTGGTATTCACACTCTGCACATTTAAAATTCTTTTGTTTCAGATGTTTCGTTTTTAAATGTTTCTCTAAGGCTGACTTGTTATTTGCCTTATATTCACAGTTTGCGCATTTATAATTCTTTTGTTTCAGATGTTTCATTTTAATGTGCTTTCCTAAATAAGTCCCGTAATGTGTCTTAAACTCCCAATTTGCGCATTTATATTTGCCTCGATTCAGATGTTTTATTTTTAGTGATTTTAAGTGACATTTGTCCCTTGTTCGAAATTTGCATTTCGAGCATTTACATTGTTCTTTACCATCGTGTAAATGTGGAGATCTTCCTTTTACATTTTTAACATTAGCTTTGATATAGTGCTTCCCGACATCTCTACTTTCATTGCCGGGATGAATTTTTTCCATGTGCATCTTCAGAGAGTCTCTCGTTTTGTACCCTCGACGACAAATTCCACATTTGTACATTTTTATCTCGTAATGTTCATTAGTGTGACGTCTGAAGTCGGCGTTGTACATTGTTCTGAACTTGCATTGTGTACATTTGTATATTCCACGTGTCCACCTTCTGCCTTTGCTTCTCACAGATGAACGCCTTTCTACTTTTGGCTTGTCAACCTCCACTGGTGAAAGTACGTAATGTCTGAAATTAAATTAATCCGAATTAAAATTTAAACCTTTTTAATTACAATAACATGATCAAATGTCAATTATTTATGCAGCCGTGCTCCGTCGGAGAAGTATCATCCGCTTAATGGTCAATGGCACGCTTCCGGCCATGACTTTGCAATCACTTTTTCATGTATTATCGAACAAGCTATTAACCATTATATAATTGTGTAGCTGTATTTCTCTACATACACTGTGTCCATAAAGTATGGACACAAGCCCGTAGTAACGTTATTGTGCATTATTTGACAAAATGCAAAGATATGTCGATTAATGTTTTTTATTAGCTATATTTAGATGCTACCATCTTGTTTTTTTCCGTCGACCTTGAATAAGTTATGACGTCATTGATAATTTTTTTAAATGTCAACCCCATTTTTTTTATGGATTTTGAAAACTTTTACAATTCTTTATTCGATGATTTAAACATTTTGGTGTTAGTGTTACATTAGAAAAGTCTATGCGACACAACCGGAAAATTTGGACGTTTTACGACAACGCATCATCTACGAAACCAGACTAATCACTCCCGAAATATTACAGAATGTGCGAAATGGAATTTATCATCGCTTAGGATTTTGTCAACAAAATGAAGGAAAACATTTTGAGCATTTGTTATAAATTTGATACTGAAAATGTCAAAAATAAAACTTAGAATTACAACACAGTTTACTCAAAAATTTTCTAATGTAACATACCAAAATTTTTACAACATCGATCAAGAATTGTAAAAGCTTTCAAAATCCACAAAGAAAAAGGGGGTTGACATTAAAAAAAAAACAATGACGTCATAACTTATTCAAGGTCGACGAAAAAAATAAAATGGTAGTATCTAAATATAGCTAATAAAAAACATTAATCGACATATCTTTGCATTTTGTCAAATAATGCACAATAACGTTACTACGGGCTTGTGTCCATACTTTATAGACACAAATGATTACTCAAAAATTTTCTAATGTAACATACCAAAATTTTTACATCATCGAATAAAGAATTGTAAAGGCTTTCAAAATCCACAAAAAAAAAATGGGGTTTACATTTAAAAAAATTATCAATGACGTCATAACTTATTCAATGTCGACGGAAAAAACAAAATGGTAGCATCTAAATATAGCTAACAAAAAACATTAATCGATATATCTTTGCATTTTGTCAAATAATGCACAATAACGTTATTACGGGCTTGTGTCCATACTTTATGGACACAGTGTATATAAATAGATACGTATATATATATATATATATATATATATATATATATATATATATATATATTGTTATATGCAAAGAGATGACTACTTCTTAAATGAAGAGTTACAATGAAGAACTATGTAAAATAAATATAAATGAAAAATTACAGTGAAGCTGTAATGTAAAATAGGTCCCACGTTGGTTCGTCTAATGTTAAATGTTATAATATTGATGACTATGCGTTGTATTTGAAGATAAATGTAATATGAATTGTAAAAGGTAAACGAATGATTTAAATGAAACTATTAATTGGGCGCCTTTTATATATAATAAATATACTTCAAACAACGCTATCTCTACCTTATTGTGCCAACTAGTCATCGGGTGCATGGAATCTATAAAAATTAATGTTATCTCAGGATCTTCGCGAGTAGAGGCTGTTGAAATCTTCGTTTGGTGCTTAATTAAATAATACTAAAGCAAAATAACTCCTACAACTTAACTCTAACAAATAAGAGTGAAGATAATTAAAAATAATGTGTTTATTGAAAAATAAAAAGAAAACTGTAATGTGAACAATAAATTAGATCTATCGTTAATAAAAATAGACTTTAAAAGATGTGCACGTGTATAAATAAAGTGAAATAGGTTATGAGCAGTTAACAATTACAAACATGTTCAAAATTACTAGGATTATCAATTATAAACGAGTAAGTACTTCTAAGATTATTATTAGGATGGTGGTAAAATATACTACGGAATGTTATAGACAGTATGATGTGGATGTTAATAAAAGTAAGATTCGAGGTTTTTTTATTAATAATTAATTTAATTTTATGTAAATTTTTAATAATGACGGCTTTGTTGTAGTATGTGGTGATAGTGAACCTGTTAATAAGTGTTACTGGTGCGAATCTCCAGTCTAGTAGAAGTCTCAGCGGACGATGCGAGTACGGGATCTCCCAATTCCTTGGCGGCGTTAGGCGTTGCTTGTTGGGTGACGCGTTCGTCAATTTCTTCGGACTCTGTCTTCGTATGATGCTCGTGCGATTTTACGGCCACTGTCAAGTGATGAACTTGGGGTTTGTTCTTCTTTGATGTAGAAAATATCCAATTCACGATAAGTATATATAATGTAGAGGTTTTCACTTGTATTTAATATTTTTAAAGATAATTTTTCGTGAGATGTGTCGCAATACATCTATGCGTATTAAAGAAATTTCAGAAAAGACGTTTTTAAATTATATTTTTAATAATTTCACTGGTTTTAACACTTTAATATAAATTTTTCTAATAAGTTGATCGAAAAATGCGTCTTTATGCTTTTTAGATTTCAAGTAAAAGATGCCGATATCGTTTGTTTATTTTCAAAGCCTAGTATAATAATTACAAATAGCCTCGAAGTTTTACTTTTATTAATTACTTTTACAGACATAATATAGATAATATTATTATTTTCCTTAGATGATAAAATTTATAGGTTAATTTTAACGTTTGGTAAATATATTTTCGTATGCTAAATTCTGTGTTATGCGCGTAGTAAATATTGGTTTCGCGGGTCAGTTCGCTTTTGAAAATAAGTGGGCGTGTTTAACTAGTATCGATACAAAATATTAATGCAGATAAATTAGATATCAGTGATTTCGCGATTAGATTTGAATTATAAAAATTGAAATACTAAATAAAAAAGTAATAAAAGAAATAGAAATAAGTTAATTTAAAGAATACAATATTATCGTCATATTAATTTATATACATTTCGATACTAATTTAACATATTAACCTCGCTTGTTTAACCCTTTTTATACTGAATTTACTAATTGAATATTTTGTATTTCCCATCATAGGTGCTGGAATATGAGAATACCTTGTCCCATAACAATATATATATATATATTGTTATGGTTCAACCAGCATACTTGTTCCAGCACTGCAATAAGAAACACAGATAACAACATACAATAAACCCATGTATAAATATTGAATTAGTGGACGTAATTTGTGAAATTAGTTTCGAGATGTGTATAAATTAATACGACGATAACTTTAATATTGATAATTAATTTAATTTGATTTTTAAACTTACTTTTTATATTTATATTTTTCTATTTCAAATTCAAATCATACGCGCCATAATACAGGTATTTAACTTATCCACATCGAGATTTATATCGAAGCGAGTTAACCACGCCCACTAATTTAAAATTGCCTCGAACCCCGCGAATGCGATTTTTACGGTGCATTTTTAAACTAATCTAACATTGAAAACCACATTATAAACTTTTGTAAATTCTTTAATTAATTTTTCTATTATGTTAAAATTATAACATGAAAGTTCATATTATATTAGATGCAAATAAAGCATAAACTTAGAGGCTTTTGCCGATAATTTAATACAGGCTATGGAAAACAAAAGCCGAAGAAAGCGTCTGATACTAAATTTTTACAACGAATGGCCGCATTTTCTGTATCACAAAAAGTTTAATTAAAATTACTATTTAAAAACAACTAAACCCTACGAAAACAGTATACATTTTATACCTTGAAATCAGGCCGAACTTTTGAGATAATAATTGGACCCGTATCACGTCGAATATAACAAATATCGAACGAAGCATCTTTTCGGAACTGGAACTACATCGTACCGACAACGCCAACATTGAACCGCTTCCGACGCAGGGACTTCCATAAGAGCCGACGAACGCTGATCTATTCATACAATTGCGAGCTCAGAAAATAAACCAGACCCTAGACAGGAAAAATACCAGGTTCCTTTCCTATTATTTTCCCTAAACCTAGAACATCATTTAAAAGTTAATATCAAATTTACATCACAACACAATTTCAAACATTGTTTGCATCAAAATATAATACTTGAATTTTAACATTTCCAAACATCTATGTAAATATATATTTAATTATTCATTCATTCTTAATCTTTTATAAAACTTGTATATGTAACTTACCTTTGTGTGTTTATTTTTAAGTAACTTTCGATATCTATTTGCACTGTTGCTTTATACATAACCTTAACTATAGCTATTAAACACATGTGCACAATTGTATAATACCGTTTTTTACCGTATAGTCCAGATAATACGAGCATATGTACAGATTTCTTATTCGCACGTAATAATTGTTACAGTTACCTATTTTTATTCTAATAAATTTTTATTACTTTGATTTAGATTCAATCTTTTATTTGAGTTGTTTGAATGTTGAGTTTGTGTTTAATTAATATACAATTTACATTGTACTTGCGGGATATACGAACAACCGACTTTGAGCCCTGAGATATAAATAAAGCATAAGTACTCAAGCTCTACCGCAACTAGTGGGGTACTTAACAGATAGCGTTGGATCTACTAAGTACGTTAAAACTTGGCGCAAAATTTTCAAATTCAAATCTTCTAAGGTTTACTTATATCATTCATTTTATAGTTTTAACGCTCACATCATTCTTATTTTTATTTTACTTAGTCTAGCCATCGTACTTCTTCAATATATATATATATATATATATATATATATATATATATATATATATTGTTATACGGCACAAGCCCTTTTATCTATTTACATTATTGAATGGTTAAAAATATTGAAACTGAAAAGGTAATTTTTATATAAAAATGTATTGTAAATCCATTTAAATGTGAATTCAAATATTACATACAGATGGAGTTGTTAAAACGTTGCATCTGTTACATGCGTATACTTCGAATAGTAAATAATCGTTCATAAAACGAAGTATACTTAACCCTAAGCTGATTACTTATATAACTGATTATTTAATTTCTTGTGGGCTATATTCTTTTAAGTGTCCGGCTTTTTAGAACAGTGAGACTCTTTATTGGTGTGCTTTATAAAAAAAAACACTTATAATGTAGGTTCGGTGCTCCAATAAAATACATGTAAAATAATAGTGGACAAGATCATAGATGATGGTATTTTCAAAGCAAAATCTAATAAATAAAACAAGAGAATCAAAGAATTATGCAAATGGTTTAATAAAAGGATTAATTCAAAACAGGTAAGTGATTGATATGTAATTGGTATAAATTTTAATTGGCATCAAGTCACGTGATAAAATGGAAACAATAAATTTTAGGTTACGTGACGATATTCTATGGTAACAATCTTAATATTTTTATACTACTTAAATAACTTTATTAACTAAAACAGGGAACTGTATTCTTCTTACTTTGATAAAAGAAATCTAATTTTAACTTAACCTATTAGGCATATCTTGAAAAATATCTATGATAGTAAGTTTTCTATTATGAATTGAACTTATTCAATGTTTTCAAAATTTTAGGAGATGTTAATCATACTTAGATTGGAACTAGACGGTATTCATGAAGGCAGGAGCTATCTTGTAGTTCAAAACGTTCAGGATACAGGTTTTAGGTAGCGGGCAATCTACTGGCGTCCCCGCTTGGCTTAGGTTTTGCTGGATGTTGTCCCCGGTGAAATGCAAAGTTCGTTTTATAAGGAACTGGATGATGTATGGATGCGCAAAATACGTCAAAAAGGTGCTGGATATACGGGTAATATTTTTGTATGTTCGTAGTATAGTTTTTCTATTTAATCTAATAAATTTCTTCTCATTTTCAGATGGAGCACTTAATAAAACGTCGGCGTGTTTTGTGAATTCGTACAACATGACGCTAACTATCGTTTGTTTTTAATCTTGGCTACTTATTCGTCTATCTTGTATGCATTCATTTAATCTCGCTAATAATTCTAGTGAAAATGATAATTTAATTACTTTTTACTTTTGCCACATAGATATCTTCCAAAAATTATATGTTTTATTCTAGTATATAAATACTTATCATATGTATATAAAAATATCATTTTTATACTGATTTATAATTGGGATATTTCCCGCTGTATTTAATTTGAATAAGTACCGTTTTCTCTAAAGAATATGTGTTATTTATTATTGATCAATTAAGTTAAAATGTTTTCGGTAATACATAATATTAAAATAATTAAACATGTCGACGTATTCAAGTGCCTCTCTGCAAATAAAAAGAAAAATCATAAATTAAATTAGAAAACCTATACAACGAACCTAGAAAAACATTACCTGTTTATCCAGCTCCTGTTTGACGCATTTTGCTTGTCCAGACTTCATCCAGTGCCTCAGAAACCGAAAATTCCATTTCACCGGGAAAAGCATGCAGCTAGACCGAAGCTATGTGGGACGCCGTCCGATTGCCCGTCGAAACCTGTATCCTGCATTTTTCGGATCCACAAGCAGACTCCAGACTAACTCATCTCCGTCTATTCCTACATAAGTATTCTTTTAACCTCCTACAAATTTTTGAAAATGTTGAATTAATTCACTTCACAAAATAAAACCTCTATCAAAGTTTTTTTTAATAGATATACCTTATGGGTACATTTAATATTAGTATAATTTAATTTAAAGCAAGAAGAATACAGTTTCCTGTTTACAATAATTTAATTCAATAGTATTATTTATGTATTTAGTTAAATTAATTTCACGTTCATTTAGTCGTTATGCTTAACCTTGAATTTATTTTATGTTAATATTATCACGTGACATGATACATTTGGATTATTCATAATTTTATTATATTGATCACTTACCTCATTATTCAACACCTTCATTAAAGCCTTTTATATTATACCTTAACTCACTCGTTTTATTTAGTAGATTTGAATATAAAAATACCATTATTCATTTTGTTGTTTACTATATAAGTTTGTTCGTATTCTTATTGATGCACCGAACCTACATTTTAAGTGTATTTTTCCATGCACAACACAAGAGCCTCATTGTTCTTCGAAGCCGGACATTTAACACAAATTTAAGCCCACCAGAAAATAACTATATGAAGTTATGCACAGGAACAGCTGTTTAGGTTAAGTATACTTCGATATTAAACGATTATGTATCTTTGAATTATACGCAAGTAACAGATTTAATATGTTAAACAACCCCATCTGTGTGTAACATTTGATATCATATTTAAAATAGATATTTATAATTCATTTTTTTAAAATTACCTCATCAGCTTCATTATACTAAATCATTTAATTTTGTAAATATCATTAAGGCCATCTGCATCTCTTCAATTTGTCAGCCCAACTTAGGGACAATATAATTATTAGGTACAATTCAATATATTTTATTATTTGGCTTTATTTTACATTACAGCTTCACTGTACTTCATCTATTGACTTTGTATTTATAAACTTAACAATAAGTATCTCTTCAATATATATATATATATATATATATATATATATATATATATATATACATCAATATTACCAATACAATTCCTAAACGTAGTAAATTTCCACATTCTACATTTTATAGTCGCAAGTCTGTAGAACTGTATTTTTTAATTAGGTACGGTTTACTATCTTATGGCCGCCTAAACGTGGGACACTATCCTGTTGCGGAATTATCTCTTCAACATTCCTTTCAGGGACTACTACAATATATATATATATATATATATATATATATATATATATATATATATATATAGAGTTGATTAAATTAGTTGGCGATTTAAGGTCTGGTTTACTTTGATATGTAAAGGCTGTTTCAATAAGACCGCAAGATTTCAGTGTTCAATAAAACATGGTTTTCTGTAGCAAAGTATTGAAATATTTATTGATTTAGAAAGTATACATTTGGGAATTATGTATGAAACAAAATATCTTGTAAATGGCCGCCACGGCTTTGCTGGCATATGCGTACCCTTTTGACGAAATTTTCAATAACGTTATTGAATACATGTGGTGGTATTTCATTGATACAGCGTCTAATTTCGGCTTTCAATGCTTCGATGGTTGCAGGCTTATTGGCATAAACCTGTGACTTCAAATAACCCCACAGCCAGAAGTCTAAAGGCGTTAAATCGCAAGAGCGTGGAGGCCAATTCTGGTCACCAAATCGGGAAATGACACGACCAGGAGCAAATTCGTGCAAGATCGTCAATGTTTCACGGGCGGTATGACATGTGGCACCGTCCTGCTGAAACCACATGTCGTCAAGATCAATAGCTTCCAAATGAGGCACAAGAAAATGTGTGATCATAGCACGATAACGTTCACCATTCACCGTTACTGCATAACCTTCTTCGTTTTCGAAGAAAAACGGTCCAATTATTCCTCCAGACCATAATGCACACCATTACAATACAGTGACCCGTTGTGGATGCATTGCTTTCTGATGAATCATTCGTGGATTTTCTAAGCCCCAAATGCGACAGTTTTGCCTATTAACGAAGCCATCGAGGTGAAAATGGGCCTCATCACTGAAAATGATTTTGTTTGCAAAATCAACAGATTGCTCAAGGATCCAATTGGTGAATTCTCTTCGCTGTTCATGGTCTACTGGCAGAAGTTGTTGAGTCAGTTGGATTTTGTAGGCATGCAGCTGTAAATCTTTAGTGAGAATTCGCTGAAGAGTGCCTGTTGAAATGTCCAATTCTTGTGCCCGATGGCGAATTGACGTCTCTGGCCTTTCTGTCAGACTCTCGCGAACTGCCGTGATGTTTTGTTCTGAACGACCTCTACGAGCTCGTATCATGTGTTTCACATCACTAACCGAACCGGTACTTTCGAATTTTTCGATTATTCGTTTAACCGTAGATGAATTAGGCACATTATTTCGACCGAACATTGGACTCACTTTACGAATAATGGCAATTAAACTTTCACCATATTCGTAATAATTTTTGACAATCAAGACGCGTTGTTCTACCGTGTAATGCTCCATGTTTACTAACTCCCAGCTGTCAACTTTCGATCTGCCACGTCATAATCATGTGACATTATGACTGTCAAACATGGCGCGCAATTCAAATCTTGCGCTCTTATTGAAACACCCATTATATATTTAAAGCAATCTTACATGTTTCGACACAGTGTCTTTTTCAAAGAAATTAAAAATATATATGACAGTATATCAATGTCAAACTTATATATCTGTAGTTGTCATGGATAAAATTAAAATATTCAAAGATACATTCAAGTTTAATAATAATAATACATGGTTCAGAACACTAGACAACAAAACGTCAATTACGGGGGATTGGCAAGCCATGAGTTATTATGTCTGCGCCCGTGGAGCGACTTAAGATTTTAAGCTGTCGGCATTCGCCTTGAACGAGAAGGAAAACCACGTTTAGGTATACGTTGATATAAAAATAATTCAATTTAATAAATACTTGTAGTTCTACGACTGTGGATATGTTTCAGGAAATATTCAGGATCATTTAAACGCCAGGAAGGTTTGGTTAAGATTTCTTATTGAAAGTCTTATTACAGGGAAGAACGCCAGCGGTTTTAAAAGGATTTAACCGTAAATGTCAGGTATGCAGTTCCCCTTTTTGGTTATAACGATGCGTAATTACTTTCTTCTTATTTTGATTGTTAAGTATATTGAGATTCTAAAATAAATAATTAATGATATTTAAAATTTTAACTTTCGTTCACTATCTATTGTTTTATTTTACATTATTACAAGTATTTCAATTTGTATCTGTCCTTTTTGACTTACTTTATATCCCATGTCTTAATATAGCATTTACAATAAATAATATTAATTATGAAATAGAAATTACATACCTTTAAACGTCTATTAATTTCATATGCGTACAAGATAAAATACATGATGACACGCGGAAAGTTAATTCAAATCAAAAATTATTAAGGACGATAAAATGGACATCCATATGAAATGAATATTATTAATCAAGTTCATTATTTTCGGATTTTCAATTAAATTAATGAATTTTGATAATGGAAAATGATCTAAATAAGTAATAAAAATTATTCAAAATAAATTTTACAATTAATTACGCGGTATTAACTTGTTTAATATCTTACACTATTAATGAATGGTCTTCGTTTGCAATCCTTAATCTAAGTCTTATTTTTAACATTTTCGTTCTTTCTCTTCAAGTTTCGGTTACCAAGGTGAACTACTTCAATATATAGATATAAATTATAATAATATTAGTGATGTGAATAAGTATAAAATGATGTTATTAATAAATGAATATTGATAGAAATTAAGTTTTTAATTATTAAATTTTTTTATCTCAGTAATCAGCTGATCTATGATGTCAGTCTTTACGTCTATTCAAAGATGGGGGGGGGGGGGGGGGGGGGCGAGCAAATAAGACAAATATTATTTTATGAATGTATCTCAGGATCGAAGCAAATAGTACGTTTCTTCTAAAAAAAACAATCAAATATTTCGATTTGAATATATTTGAATAACAAATCGTTCCGGGAAAGGTGTTATGACCGAACACATCTACCTAAAACCCGTCCGCTTTTTTTTTAAAGTGTGAAGTGTTGTTTGAAATGATCAATAAATAATTTCCAGATGTCTACAGATTCATCAAATATTGAGGTAAATGCGAACGCAATACTACAAATACACACATCTGTGTGTGTGTTATACAAGATGTCCAGTATCGTTATATTCAAATTTTAGGAGTGTAAAGTAGACTTCATTTCAAGTAACAAAAACGCAAAACTTGTATATCCATTTTTATTTGTTTCAAAGTTACATATCTATGAATGTGATTGTCAGATCATGAAAAAAAATGTAATCCTAAAGTCAATACAAAATGATTTTATTTAAAAAAGTTATAGGATTCAATAACAGGCCTGTGATTGTTAACGTCGCATAATAAAATGTTATCCTAAAATAAATAAACACGTGTCGTAGTGCATACAGTAATTTCTTAGAGATCTACAAAAAAGAGTACGGGAAATTGATTTATGATAAAGAACGTTCTTACTTATTTCGTAAGTGCTGAACCATGAATATCATACAATAAACAAATGTTCAGATGACTGTTAACGCTGCATTTTTTAATAAAGGATTACATTACGCAACAGTTTATTAGTGAGTGGACACGTTTTTTTTATTCAAAATGCCTTATCGATTTTGTTCTCAAGAGTATGCGGACAAGCATTTTGTGTATGGCTACTGTAACGGCAGTGCACGTGAAGCAGTTATTGAATACCGACATCGGTTTTCCGACAGACAGATAATTTCGGGAATGCGGACTGCGTGACTATCTATTCGACCGAGGAGTAAATTTGCCAGCAGACTTAGAGGAGGAAGCAGTAGCTATTGTTACAAGGGATCCAACTCTCAGTGTACGTCGAATCGCTAGACAACTAGGAATGCCACGAACGACAGTTTGGCGAATTTTAAAATGTATGGGCTTATATCCATATCACTATCCCAGGGGACACGGTTTGCTTGAGGCAGACCACTATGCTCGCCTAGTTTATTTTACCTAGATATTAAGGCTTCATTTTAATTTCTGAAGAACAATCCTCTGGACAGATGAATCTACGATCATGAGAAGTGGTGTTACAAATCTGAGAAACCTGCACAGGTGGTCATCAAAAAATCCCAAAGCTATACGCCCATCTAAATTTCAACATGAATTTTCTATTAACGTTTGGGCGGCCCTAATCGATGACTTGTTGATTGGTCCTGTCGTTCTTCCTGCGAGTTTAAATGCGGACAATTACCTTCAATTTCTTATTGACGAACTGCCAGGTGTTTTAGAGGATGTCCCACTGAATGTTAGACGAGACATGTGGTGTCACATGGATGAGGCACCACCACATTTCGGAATTGCTGTCCGATATTGTGTTAACGTCAATTATCCAAGATGGATTGGTCGAGGTGGTCCTGTTGCATGGCCACCCAGATCACCCGATCTTAATCCCCTTTACTTTTATTTATGGGGGTATATTAAAAATTTAGTATACGCGCATGTTTCAAACACAAGAGAAGAGTTGTTGGATCGTATTCACCTGGCTGCCGAGCAAATCCGACAAAACATGTATGAAATTCGGATAAGTACTTCTTCTGTTGGCTTAAGGCCAGTTCCCACTTGTGCATTTTGATGCTGCATTTTTTGATGCATGAAAAGTATGCATTTTTTAATGCATGACTTCCTATGCATCAAAAATTGCAAGGATATTCACATCTATGCAATTCCATGTGCAATAAAATAAAACCGAAAAAAATACCTAGGGATTTAATTTTTAGGCAATCACAAAATTACTTGACAGATAGTAACGATTTGTAATATGTATTACGAAAATGAACCTGTAAAAGTTATAAAATTGAAAAATTAAAAATATTTGTCTATTACTATCACATGTTAACACTTACCATTCAAAAACAAAAGTGAAGTGATATATATATTTTCGATATTAAAAATGAAATTGTCCAAACACATGATACCAATGTAAAATTATATATTGGTAACGCAGTATTCCCTAGCTTTCACTAGAATTGCATGCAACTTATTGCACGAATTTAGAACATGTTCTAAAGCCGTCCAGTAAAAAACACATGCATCTCTGTTGCATGCAATTGGTGGAAATGCATCGTGTGAACGCAAAAATGCAGCATCAAAATGCACAAGTGGGAACTGGCCTTTACGGGCACAAGCCTGCATCAACAAGGAGGTGGACATTTCGAAAATATTATTAATTGAACTTTTTTAAATAAAATCAGTTTTTATTGACTTTGGGATTACATTTGTTTTTCATGATCTGACAATCACATTCGTAGATCTGTAACTTTGAAGCAAATAAAAACGGATATACAAGTTTTGCGTTTTTGTTTCTTGAATTGAAGTCTACTTTACACTCCTAAAATTTGAACATAACGATACGGGACACCTTCTATAAATGTTTTCATTACGTAAAAATGAAAAAACAAAAAACAGGAATCTTACCTGGCATTTGTCACACAACAGTAATCCATGTGGTGCTCTAAATATTCCTCAGCCTCCAAATATATTTTGCAAAATGGGCACTGGACAAGCTCTAAAATTAAACACATTATTCAACGACTAGAAATTATAAAATTCAAAAACAATAGAATTTAGCGTTCGTTCTCAAAATATTCAGTTAAAAACAAAACTGTGCAAAAGTAACTTCGCTGTTTGTAAATCTGATAAAATAAATTTTACTTATTTATTTATTTTTACAACTAGAACATCAACAAGATAAACCCAATAAGCTACTCATTTATAAACATTATAACACGATTGGTGTACAATCAATAAGAAGACAGTTATAAGATTTACCACGATGCATAGAGAAAAATCGTACTTTACAATCTACAATTCTTATACCCGACATATTTAACTACGTAAATGTGTGATAAAAGAGACCAATATTTTCGTAATATATCCTGAACACACCTTCTAAATACCACCAAGCTATTGTTCCTTCCATAAGTGAACGCTATTTAAAGATCTGTTGTATGTTCTGACCATTTTCTTGAGTTGTGAGTACATATGATGCAATTATTGTTTTCATTAACGAAATAATAACTAAATAACTAAAAGGCAATACCTGGAAAGGCCAAATTCAAATCAGGACGTAGATCCTTTTTCATTTTGGAAGGTAAGTTTAAAAAAAAAAGGATAATTGCATTTTTTATTTGGATTTTCTTTTGTGTAACAGGAATGGAGCTGAAACCCTTAAAATGATGTGCTAAGAAATACTTTTGTATTCCAGCGAGTCCAGTGGAAAGTGAGAGTGTATAGTACAGCTTGTTTAATAATAGAACAAAGGCGTACAAGACCAAAACTGAAAAATGTTAATATGATAATGTTCCTAAATAAAAATTTAAAAAATATTAATAAGTAACCTATAGTATTTTGACGATAAGTGAACAGTCACGTCATAACCAGTAATATCGGGTACATGAACGAAGTATTCGTGAGAATTACTTGGGACTAGAAGAAGCAATAACAAAATTAGAAAATTCGTCGCTGTCGTTAGAGGAATCACTGCAAATCATTAAAGATGTTCACGCACAACTGTGTGCTGTAGAAGACGCAAAAAGTGAAAGTGTTCTAATTCAATTTGAAAGTGTTTTAAACAGAAATGCAGATTTTGACATCTTAACACGTATTTGTGAGGGCACGTCTACAGATGCGTTAAGTTGCTTAAAAAAGTATTTTGATTATGCGAATATAACATCACTAGATGTAGAACGCTCGTTTTCCGAATATAAACATATTTTTTCCGCACGGCGGACATGCTTTTCTGAAATAACCTTAGAAACGCACCTGATGTTGAAAATATACAATCGGGTTTCTCCAGTTTGTCAATCCTTGGAAGACGCTTAAAACGGTAAGTGTTTTTTAAAATCCTCTGTCGTGCACACAATCACTGATTTCATACATTTTCCATTTTATTTATAGGTACATACAACGCCAACGCTGCTATAATATGTACTATTCATATTTTTCGTGTGTTTATGCATATTACTTTAATAGCAGAAAATCAAATGTATATTTAATTTACTTCTATACTTATATCGGTAATAAGCTCATGTTGCGTCCCTATTCTATCGCATATTCTAATATATTACATGGCGCGCACGGAAATTGGTCTGCTCTAGTGATCAGTCACGTCATAACCAGTAATATCGGGTACATGAACCTAAGAAATTCAATTTACTAACGTAGTACATGTAATTTCCCCATGATATCCGCCTGTCATCTGTCAGTCACCGTTTCATATTATTATTGTTCATTTTATTTTTCACGTTTTATTTATCTTTATTTTTCGTCTTTCATAACCACTTCTTCTAAGAAACTAATAAATCATGTCTAAACCGTTTGGAAAACAGCAAGAGAATTAGTTTTGCCACTAATCACAAATTTTGAGGCAGAACGCGATAACAAGGGACCTTTATTGCCGTTAAATTGTGTACGAGAGGTAATTTATTAAGAATTGTTTGTTTTATTTCTATATAATATGCATATTTATTTTTAGAGAGTGGCTAATGCACTTAATATAAATGTTAATACCATTAATCGGATTTCTTCTACAGCCAAACAAGGAAAACCTGTAACCACTCCTAAACAAGGATAAACCAATTGTTAATATTGACGCTTTTAGTCAATGCGCCGTTAGAAATTCAATTTATGACATGTACAGTAATAGTATGTATTCTATTATTCTATAAAACTCATAAAAATATTACCTATTATTTAACAAATGCAGAACAACATATTACTTTGGGCACATTGAACAGTGTTCTTTGAGAACGTGAAATATTCACTGGTTGCACTACTTTCTTGTGGAAAATATTGCAAAATATTGGTTTCCATTTTAAGAAAAACGACCCTAAACGAGCATTAATGGAATTGTCTGATATTGCTTTGAAAAGAATAACATTTTTGCAAAAGTATATGCGGTTTAAAAATGAAAATATAATTCCAGTTTGTTTTTCTTGATGAAACCTGGGTTTTTCAAGATGGAAGCTCTCAAAAATCGTGGCAAAATGATAATATTAAATCCGTAAAAACAAAACAAGTAGGTGGCAAAAGGTATGAATTACATATTTAAAAAGTATTGGCATGGGCAATATATCGTTGATTTTTGTTGAGATACATAGATGTACATGCTGGTGGCAATAATGGTTTCATTCCTGGAGCAGAATTAATCTTTGCCACAAATAGTAAAAGCATGGATTACCATGGGGATATGAATCGGAAAAATTTTCTAGAATGGTTCGAAAATCAGCTGCTTAAAAATTTAAGAAATCCTTCAGTTATTATTATGGATAATGCGAGCTATTATACGACAATAATAAATAAATCTCCTACTTCATCTTCGACAAAATACCAATTTCAGGAATCATTAACTAACAATAAAATTAACTTCGACAAGACAGCATTCAAAATACAGTTACTGGAGTTGGTTAGACTGTTAGTACATAAAATAATTACTGAATTTAGTTCAAATAGTTAATAAGTTTTATTTGAAGGTATAAGCCGTCACCTATTTATGAAGCCGATGAATTAGCAGAGCAATATGGCCACACAGTTCTTCGACTGCCTCCACATCACCATCAAAATACACTTTATTAATTAACATAAACTATGTATTTTTCTAAATATAGAGTGATAAATATACAATATTAACATTCTAAACAGTTTAAGGGTATAACCTAAATATCATCTGTAAACAAGATTTTTGAAGTTTTTAAAATAACTATAACCTATAAAACAAATGACAATTATTTGAAAGATGTAAACCACTGATTTGTTGCGTTCTTATCATAAAAATACTAGTGTTTGGAAATGTCTTCATAAAACAATTTACAATCAATTTTACTCATTTATTGTAGTTTTATTGCAATTGAAACAACATTTATTTTGAAGGTTGAAAAATTGATGTATTAAATTGAAAACTACAGAAATATCTACAAACAGTATTAATTTCAAAAGCTAAAATGATTCATCCTACCTTTAACAGAAGACATATCGTTAGTTTCACTATGATACACAGCTTTATGTTCAGTTAAATATTCCTTTGAACTGAATCCAAAGCAACAGAAAGTGCAAGCAAATACGGTTTCAACATCCTTTTTTGCAATGGGAACAAAATCCATTTCCACATTTTTAAACAGATTATCTACGTATTCTTCACCAAAATACACCAATAGCTCTTCACCCTCCTGGATTTGACGAGTGCTACAATAATACAGCTTGTCTTGATATTGAAAAGGGAATAAATTTTGTTCGTTAATATTTCTGGCAGGGTTGATGTAATGCATCCAATTCAGATGTTCTGATTTGTCATCGCTAACCACAAATCTTCCTCCTTTGATTCTCAGAGACAGTTCCGTAGAACTAAGTCCAGTGAAAGGACCAAATCTTACGTTTTCAGGTATAACTTTTAAAGAAAAAATTCCCAAATGTTCAATTGACTCTCTAGCTTCTAACATATATTTTGGTAATTCTCTTACTCTGTTAACTGTATCAGAAGAATGTCTTTTGTTCAAAATATGCACGAGCATTCTGCATTTCGTACAATAATCCTCATAGACTTCTTGGCAATGGTTACAAACTGTTAAACAAATTCATTCTTACAATCTCACAAAATGATAGACTTCAAATTCTGATAAAAAGAATAGAATGAAGAGTGGAAATATTTTGAAATATATGTTGAATAAGTTTATGGTCAACCTATTTAATATAAGAAGTGGGGTGTTGTATTATCAACAAATAATATCCCGGCTAAGGTAAAGCATACATCTGCCACCGATTTTCGCAAGAATAATTATTGGGGAGTAAAATAATTAAGGGGAGCGTTTAGAGGACCTTTAGGGAAGCAATTTGTCCCAATAAAGTTTACAAAGTTTTAGGAGGAAAGGCACCGTTAAGCTACAAAAAAAAACAAATACGCTCAAATGTCCTTTTTACAGTGGAATTTTCCATAGCGTTTATTTACCAAATATACGCTAATCAAAGTTAATATACAGAAAATATAAACGCCAATGGCTTTAGTATAAATGAAGGATACTATATAATACCAAGAAAAATTAATATGTGTGTATTTGGATGTAAATGTAACGTTCGAGGCTAGTTGTCATTTTGAACGTATTTGATTTTTTGATAGCTTAGCGGTGCCTTTCCTCTTAAAACTTTGTAAACTTCATTAGGATAAATTACTTAACTAAAAGTCCTCTAAACGCCCACCTTTAATTATTTTACTCCTCAATAATTATTTTTGCGAAAATCGGTGGCAGATGTATGCTTTACCTTAGCCAAAAATTATCCTCTTTAATACATAGGTACCTTCATATTTGATCGCAAAATCTATTCTCTAGAAGCAAATATTTATACCGCAATACAATATTCATAATGAATATATTGTTTACGTTTAATTTAAAATATCTATAATTAAAAATAGAGAACTTTGATGTGTACATTAGATGTCATGGTAAGAAGTGTGAGAACACAAATGTACTTACACGGTAGTCCATTGTGGTATTTAATTTGTATATATGCAGGGCAAATTCCATTTTCTATTTTGATACCATTGCCTAGCAAATCATTTACTTCAGATGCTGGCAACTCAGTTTTGATACAATCTACAGAGAGCACTTCATATTTCTTTATTTTGTCGTTCCCCATGTACTCATTTAATTCAGTATTGTTTATATTAATAGCAGTTTCGGAAACAAATACTTTGTTATCTGTATCATTTTCATCCTGGCATTCTTCTTTTATATGACTTGAATGTTCCAAAGATATTGGATTATTCATATCAAATTTAACAATTTCTTGAGACATTTTTATCTTTAAAGAAATGATATATTGATGAAAAGCATAGGTAAAGCACGATCACACGATATACGAATACCACAAATTATGATAAAGCCATGAGGCCATGGATAATTATAACAAGTAAAGCCACAGTTTAAACTGTAGTAAAACTCCCATTATAAATGATGAACCCACAAAGAGAGTCATCTACCGGTTAAGGAGAACTTTTCCCGGGAAAATTTGAATTCTAAATTTATTCATTTTATTTTAAATATTTTTGCGTAACTTATTTTTTTACAACGTAGTTATAAAATTAGTATCAAAATATTTTTATAATCAAATAAATATAGTGACACTACATTTATAACAAAGTTGTAAAAAAATTGCTGATTATTAGAGTTCGGATTATATGCAAAATAGGTTTTTAATTGCCATATTTCATTCCAAAAACATTAAATAAACCAAGAAAACTCATTATTTTGTTGTTAAAAGGTATATCAACAAAATTATGAGTTCTCTGGGTTTATGTAATGTTTTTTGAATGAAATAAGGCAAAAAAGCATATTTTGCATATAATCCAGACTCTACTCATTATATAAGATTTTTAAATCTTAAAAGTTTGTATGGTTTACAATCATTTCATTGAAACTTATTTAAAACAAATGTAATAGTAAAAGTGAAATGAAAAACAAATATGTATTTTACCTAACTTTATTAAATATTGTTAATGGAAAAAGCTTACTTGTAAAAATTGGTAACATTACTGGGTACAGATCTGCAATCCTCTCCATTAAGTATTCAATTTGTACCTTTCGGATAATTAAAGATCAACAGTTTTGTGAAGTTTATTAATTTCACTTCCATAAAAATTAGTCTATATTTGTAATTCTTGCATAATATACAATTTAATTAACATACATACATAAACATATTCAATACCTATTAGAAACAGTTTAGGGTAAACCATTTTTTGAAATATTCTATTAGGTCCAATATCAGTATTCAAGAAATAATTACTACAAATTCTATAGTGCATATAAACATATTCATCGGTAAGTTCAAGAGGTTGTTTGTTTCCAATAAATGATAGCCATTCCTTGCAGTTCGTCGTACTTTGCAGGATTGGGAAAACAATGACGAGAATCTGATTTTGAAGGACCGCATCCAAATACGACACAACCAGCCTTCCCCATTTCGAAAACTATAAGCAATTTTTTTAGAAACTAAACACTAAAACAATATTTTACTTACTACTTATGACCGCACTGTTTTACATGGTAGGTATTATTAGTGTGATGTGGATAACAAAATACTATTAATAATAATAGTAAAATATACAAAAACACGCGAAGTAACTGTTTAATGAAAAAATTACTGATCCTAACCAAAAAACGCTCTAAAAATAAAGCGTCACCTGTGTCACATAATTAAGTTATCCGCTAGATTTCTGTATTTGCTAGATAAGAGTCATCTTACGTTTAAGGAGAACTTCCTTGTAGACGCCATAACAGTTCCACTTAGGGAAATGAACTTTTATATGAGTCCTCTTGATTTTGTTCGGTGGTCGGAGTTGCCTCCATTTCCACTCCAATTTCATTACCCGGGGTTGTGTATGTTTTGTGTTATTATATGTAGTTGTGTGTTTGTGTGTTACGTTTGTTTATCCTATATAGAATGCTGTGTGTTTTGCTACATTTTTGAGTGTTTGTGTTGACCTCTGTTTATCTGTTAATTTTTGATTTTTTTCGCGGCTATTTGGATATCGTTATCCTCTGCGCGTCTTTTAATTTGCTTAAGTCCGTCTTTTTTAATTAGTCTCCGTTTTGGATTTATTATTTTTCTTATTGTGGGGTTTTCGTGTGACTTTATTGTTTCTATTGTTTTTAGTGTTCGTTTGCATATTATTGTTTCCAGTGGTTCGAGTTTCGTCTCTTTATGTATCTACGCGTTTGTCATGTATCGCGGTGCATTTATCGCGAGTCTAATTACCTTGTTTATATTCCCTTGTACCGATTGTCTTTGCTTTTCGCTGGCTTGATGCCATATTTCTCCGGCATATGTTGCGCCCGCGAGTATTATCGTTTTTATTATTAATATTTTATTTTCCAGTGTTAGTTTGCTTTTGCCGTTTAGTATCGGGTACAGTGCGTGTGTTGTGAACCCTATTTTTCGTTTTAATTCTTTAATATGTGCCGTGTATGTTAGTTGTGAGTCCATTGTGACCCCGAGGTATTTAACTTTTTCCTGCCAGTGTATTGTGTGGCCTTCGAGTTTGACTTCGTCCGGCCTTTTGTGTCGTTTTCTGTGTTGGAAGTAAATTGCCGCGGTTTTTGTGGGTTAATTTTAATTTTCCATTTGTTGTACCAGTCCTTTAGGAGGACTAGATTGTTTTGTAACTGCTTGTGTATGTACGATGTTCGTCTGCTGCTTATGTATATAGCGGTGTCGTCTGCGTATTGTGCGATATTACATTTTTCTATTGTGGGAATATCCGAAGTGTATATGTTATACAGGAGCGGTCCGAGAACGGATCCTTGTGGTACTCCTGCTGCTATGTGTTCGATTGTCGATTTTTCGTTTCCGATTGTGACATTAAATGTACGGTTCTTTAGGTAATTGTCGGTTATTTTTATTAATGTGTTTGATATTTTGTGACGTTTCATTTTGTGTATGAGGCCGGCGTGCCAAACCCGGTCGAAGGCCTTTTCAATGTCGAGAAAGATTGCGCCCGTTGATGTCGATATGTTCATTTTTTCGGTTATGTGTTCTGTTAGTCTTAGTGCCTGTTGTGTGGTAGAGTGGTTTTTCCGGAAACCGTATTGAAAATTTGGGATTATGTTTTTGTTTTCGACTTCGTTTTCAAGTCTTGTCTGTATTACGCGTTCTGTCAGCTTACTTATTGACGGAAGTAAGCTTATTGGCCGGTAATCTGCGGTTGTTTTTGTTGTTTTTCCAGGTTTGTGGATCATTATTATCTGCGCGTCTTTCCAAATCGCGGGATAGTGTCCGTGTTTTATTATTCCGTTTATTATGTCGGTTATAATTTGTATACCGGTTTTAGGTAGGTTTTTTATTGCGTAGTTAGTTATCCCGTCCGCTCCCGGGGCTTTTCGGTTTTTAAGGTTTTTAATTATTTTTTCCACTTCGTCGGTATTTGTGGCGTCGATTTCTCCATCTGTTATATCGATTTTTGTATTTCGTTGCCGTTCAATTTAGTTTGTAAATGTGTTATGCTTCGGTATTGTTGGGTTCGTTTCGAATTGTTTCTTTAACGCGTTCGCGAATTCGTCTGCTTTTTCTTTATCAGTTATTGCCGGTCCGTTTGCGGTTTTTAGCGGTGGAATTTTGTTTTTTTTTTGATCTTGCGTATTAAGGGATTCAATTTTGTTATTCCAGTTTTTGTTAAAGTTTCGATCATGTCAGATTTTATTTCATTAGTTATCGCGTTTAATTTTGTTTTTATTACCGGATTTAGCGTTCTTTTATATTCTTTAAGTATGTTTTTTTTGAGTCGTAATTTTATTTTTAGTTCAGTCGGGATGGTTTTGTGTCGATGGTTTTAGTTTTTGTCGTTTGTGCGATTGCTTTTTTTATGTCATCTTCCAGTGTGATCACTGCTTGATCGATGTCTTTCGCGTTGTGAATTTTTACTGTTCTGAGTACTAGGGATTCTTTAAATTTTTCCCAGTCTGTCTTATTAAATGTTTTTTTAGTTCTAGTTGTGTCCATGTCAAGCGTTAATATCACTGGAAAATGATCTGAGGAGAGGTCGTTTATAGTTTCTATTGTATGTGTTGTGGTTATGTTTTTAAGTATTGCTATGTCTAAAACGTCAGTAGTGCCCGTTGGTATGTGTATGTGTGTGGGTTCTACAGGCCCGATTACATCGAGGTTGTTGTCTTGTGCTATTTTCTTTAGTTTTTTACCGTTTTATTGGCTACTTTCGAGTTCCAGTTTTGGTGTTTCGCGTTAAAATCTCCCGCAAATATTGTAGGTGTGTTTTGATTGAAGATCGTTTGTATGTCTGATTCTACTATGTCTAATCCGGAGGGAAGATAACTTGCGTAAAGGTTTATCGGTCCCCTTTTTGTGTTTACTTGTATTCCTGTGTTTTCGATTTTATCGAGTGTTTTGTATTCAAGTTCGCTGTGTTTCATTGTTTCGTGTACGAGTATAGCGGTTCCGCCGCCTTTTTGTACCGGCCTATCGTGTCTGTATGTTTTGTATTTTTGTATTTTTAATGAGTGACTTGGTTTTAGATGTGTTTCATTTAGCAGCATTACGTCTATTTGGTGTTCGTCTAAAATTACGTGTAATTCATGTTTTTTGTGTGTTATGCTTTGTGCATTCCAATAGGCTATTTTAATGTTGTGTTTGTGATTCATTGTCTGCGTGCGTGGAAAAGTTTTGTAAGTTTGTTTGTTTGTTCGAAAAAGCTTTGTGTTTGTTGGGGTGTAGGGTTTGTCGAGCTAAATGTTAGGAATAGTTTCCCAATCATGAGTGCAATTGTGTCGTCAGCTTTTTCGTGTGAGTTAAGTGTTGGTTTTGGTGTATTTTCCCGGGTTGTGGGTGTGGGTGTGGTTGCGGTAATGTTATTTGTCTGTTGTCTTTGAGTCCACGCGTTGTGTTTTGGTAGTGGTGCTTCTATGAGTTTGCGTGTTTGTATTGGTGTGTTTATTGGGTTATTTGGATTCTTTTTGCATGATAAGCTGAACGAGAGGTGAGCTCCGCCACAGTTTGCGCATTTAGGGGGGGTGGTTGACGGCTTTGTGCATTCATGCGTCGAGTGTGACTCTCCGCACTTCATGCACGCGAAATTCACGTTGCAAGTACGCTGTTGATGACCGAATTTCTGACATCTATGACACTGTACGATGTCTGTTCTAAGTCTGAGGGACTCTACTTTTACTTCTAATCCGCAAACTGTGTGGATGTCGAAAATTGACTTGTATTCTTTGTCTATTTCTATTAAAATAAGGGGGGCTGGAAGGCGGTCTTTACCGTTCATCCTAGTGATTTTTGCGATCGGATAGTTTCTAGAATCTAGATCGGCTTTGATGTCTTCGTCGGTTAGGAATTGGGGTACGCCTCTGATGACGATTTTTAATTTTTTCTCGCTACGGAGTTGGTATGTGAAAGATTGAATGGCTTTTTCGTTGAGAATTCGGTTGAGATTGCGATAGTCTTGTTCTGTTGATGGAGTGATTTGGACTGTTCTAAGTCTGAGGGACTCTACTTTTACTTCTAATCCGCAAACTGTGTGGATGTCGAAAATTGACTTGTATTCTTTGTCTATTTCTATTAAAATAAGGGGGGCTGGAAGGCGGTCTTTACCGTTCATCCTAGTGATTTTTGCGATCGGATAGTTTCTAGAATCTAGATCGGCTTTGATGTCTTCGTCGGTTAGGAATTGGGGTACGCCTCTGATGACGATTTTTAATTTTTTCTCGCTACGGAGTTGGTATGTGAAAGATTGAATGGCTTTTTCGTTGAGAATTCGGTTGAGATTGCGATAGTCTTGTTCTGTTGATGGAGTGATTTGGACTCCGGCCGGGACGGATCTACTTTGTGTGTATTGAATGTTGTGTGTTTTCATTAGATCTCGGACTCGATGCCATTGTGTTGGGTCAGTGATTGTAATTGGGGAGATAGAGGGCATTTTGGGTAATTGGATTGTGTTGTTTGCTGTTTTTGTGTGTGTTTTATGCTGTTTGTGTGTCTTTGTGTGTTTTGTGATATTGGTACTTACCCCGGGTTTCTCTGCGGAGGTAGAGGCTGTCGGTTCTTCTTCGCTGCTGTCCATTGGCGTCGTTTCTTTTTTCTTCGTGTCTTCGTCGATCGTGCGGAGTGCTTCGTACATGTTGCTCGTTTCTATATCCGGTGATTCTGTCTTCTGTCGTTTGTTGGATTTTCGTGGTGGTTTTTCGTTCTTCTTGAGCTCGTTCATCTTGTTTTCGAAGACGTTGTGCATCGTCTTGACAAAGTTCTCGATTGTATTCTGAAGTTCTTCGTACGTGTTGATATTCTTTATGTCCAGTGTTAAACTTTGGGCGTTGTCGTTGGAGCCAGCCATTTCTTCTGGTTTCGCTATGTTGTCGGTAAAATATATCGGTCGTATTTATTCTATTACTACCGATGTACTCAGAGCCATCGATAGCGTGCGAATGCAATGAAATGAACTTTAATTTTATACATAGATAAAGTAAGATGTATAGATAGGTCACTATTAATAAATTATTGGAACTGTTATTTGCGCCATCTCTTGATATGTATCCCCAACTAAACCAGGCATTTACAAACCCGGGAAATTTAAATATTTACTGAAAATCATTCATATATTTATTTTTATTTGGACTACATACTGAATAAAAATATATTTAGTATTTTCTTTGTTAAGAATTAACCTACTAGTAGCATTAGTTTACACTAATATTTAATGGATTAATTTTTAACAAATTAAATTTCATATATATATATATATAATTATTAAGTATGTATTCCAAACAAAAATAAACATAATGATTCTTCTTTGCACATATTTAATAATTGTAATAAAATTACTTTTATTTGCAAACAATTAGCAATAGTCATTGCTTGTTGCAGCAGAATTATGTCTCAACATTTTAATATATATATATATATATATATATATATATATATATATATATATATATATATTAGTTTTTACAGCATATGCTTACTATCATTCATTTATTATACATTCAAAAAAAAAATGCTATTGTCACAAGTATGTATATTTGTACATTTCGACACATTTAAATAATACACATAATACATTGATATATAAAAAAAATGAATTACTACTATATATTAATTATATCTAAATATTTGAAAACTGCATCAAAGAAGAATATTAATAAAATTATTATCTGCGGCGTTTCTGATACATACTTAGGGCTTGAATATAAATGGCATCTTTAGGCCGCTTAACCCTCAAATCTTTCCCTTGAAGAACTCTGTTGACTCCATTTACCCAATTATATATAGTAAATATCAAGAATTGCATTAATATTCTTTCAATAACTTCATGTGTGTGAAGACTTCCGTCAAATTGAAATTTACTTTATCTCTTAAAATATCAAAAAAAGATTTTTTAAAGCATATTTGTGGTATTACACTTAATATAATATTGTATGATGTACATAATCCCTTAATAAAATTCAGGGTGCAATATCTTAATCTATACGGAACGTTATTTGCAAAGTCTTTTTCAGACACTAAATCATGCCATTCCATTATTTTGTTTTTCGCAATTATATTTTGTTTACAAACATGGCATTTATAAAATGTGCCAATTTTTTTAGAAATAAAACCGCTTATATATGAAATAGCAATTTTATTCACATATGGAATATCTTTTGTTTCTTCCTTTATTTGAAAATCTAGTGATTCTACAACTTCGACTTCATCATTATTAGAATTATGTAAAAGGAAATTATTCACATTATTTAATAAATTGCTGGAATCTGCATTTTCACAATTAGATCCCAAAGAATGCCTACTTACATAATTATTAATTAATAGTGATTTAAAACTCCCTACAAATGCTATTGGTGATGGTTTAATATTCCTACTTCCATGTTGCCTCATTTGCCCAAAAAAGTTTTCAAGGGGATCTTGATTTAGAAACCTTGTACGTAAGAAGGAAATATTATATGTTGTAGACAAATGGTTAAACAATTCTTCTATACTGTTTAAAGTCACCAACCAATTTTTTACTGATGGTGGTTTTGTATTAGTCCCTCGACTATCAACAAAAAACATACTTGAAAATATTTTCTTTGCACATTCTCAAAATTGAAAATGATTGGTGCCACTTCCAAGTGCGCAATGTAGAGGTTTACCGCTGTTTGGAATGTGGTTTGTAGCATTAACGCTATCGAATATGTCGTCCATGAATTTTAATAATTAAATTAATTAATTAAAGTTTATATAATAAGAAACAGGAGAGATAATGTTTTAAAGTGGTATTACAATATAGTAACTTAATATTTAACTGCTTATATGCTCATAAAAAATAATTAATTCTGAATCTCTATCTATCAAAAGTACTCAGTTTACCTATTAATATTTTCTTATCGCCTGAGGTAGAGGGCAAACATGATTTAGCTGATGTAGATGGTTCGGAAAATTTTGGGGACAGTGTATGTTCTGTAAATAAAAATACAATATTTCAACAACAAATAAGTATATGTTCTTATTAGACAATAATATCATTCTAATTAAGTACAAAAGGAAAATATACACTAAATTAACATGTTAGCTAAATAATTTTCCTCAACTGTTAATGCTTGTTCCTTTATACTAGTGCAAGTGCAGATACAATACCTTCCATAGGAATCGGTGATGAGTCTTGTTCTGCAAATTAATAAATGCTATATTTGCAGTTCATAATCATTAAAAATTTTTACCTTCTCCACATTTCGATGAGGGTAACAATAATATTGGCACTGCTGTTTTTATTAAGAACACATTGGAAGATATGTCCTCAGTTCTAAAATGTATGTGACATACTCTGTAATTACTATAAACTTTTTCAGGTTTCGCAAAAATTAATTTATCATTTCCACAAGCCTTCAGCCACTCCTTATATCTTGTTAAATCGACATTTGGATTAGGGAAGCGATGTCTAGACGACTTTCTATCCTTACAACCACTTACTGCACAATTACGAAGCTTCATTTTGACAGAACTAAGTTGATAAAACGTCCCATTTAGTATATGTATTGCTGCCTACGATAATTTTCTTACCTATCAAAATTAACTTACTATTTCCACTAGTAATAATTGCACAATAGTAACATTAACAAATTTATAGACCAAGATTTACACCAAAATATCAATTAACTGCATACACTATAACTACCATAAATTTTAATACAAGGCGTCAGAACAAATATTATACAAACATAAACAATGTCGAACATAACCTATAAGTGTGAAGAAAATTTATTCGTATTTCACGAAACAGGATTCTATTTTTCTGCAATAAGAGTCATCTTTTGGATTGTATCCCCCAACTAAAATTATGACGTCACAGGGATACAGTAAATCCTATCTACTGCCCTCCCCCTGATTTTATACTTGTTATAATTACAAGGATGAGGCGTATAGGGAAAATTTGAACCGCGAAATATAAAATTTACCAAGGTTACTTAGCAAATTTTAGAATTTGTCGTCAAATTTAATTGCAGTTTGAAAACAGTATCTTAAAACTATTCATAAATGAATGTAATTATAAAGCATTAAAAGGAGGGGGAAAAATTAAACAGGTAATTAACAGTGGATTAAAGACATCTCTTAATTGCTGTCAAATGCTTTTACCTATCGTGTATATAATTTCGGTTATTATTTTATACTTTATTATACATTAATAACACTACAGCGTTCTTAGAAATGCAAATGATTTTATAGTATATAAATGATTTTTAGAAATTTTAATTAATTTAGGTATAGCAAGCGCCAATTAAGTTGGTGCGAGGAGGGGATGCGCAGAAGCCGATTTTAAAAACGTCCGCCCCCACTACTCAAGTAATTGTCAGAATACATTTGTCATTGACGTTTGACGGAACATAATATCTTTGCTAGAGGATCATAAAGTGATATACGCTCAGAGGTTAGAATTATCTGACATTTGATGTAAAACCAAATACAAATCTCCCCACTACTTCTAATCCTGCGCGAACTTACCCCTTCTCGCGCCAACTTAATTGGCGTTTGCTATTCAATAAATTGTATACCTACAAATGAAACAGACATGCAATATACATATCTGTAACTGTACACATGGAATATACACCTAGTATTTTCAGCATTTACTTCTGCTTAAGACACGTGTTTCTGCCATCTATAGGCGCCATCAGTCAAGCTAGTGAAGCAATGTAATACAAATTAATACAAATCTTTTTAAAAAACAGATTTGTATCTGTATATACTATATACATTTACTATATATGGCAGAAACACGTGTCTTAAGCCGAAGTAAATGCTGAAAATACGAGGTGTATTGTCCATGTGTACAGTTACAGATATGTATATTGCATTTCTGTTTCATTTGTAACAAATGCGTTATACGTGCATAACGTATTGATATACTTAAAACCTTTTTGTAAATTGTATACCTACCTATTTCAATCCTTTAATGAAAATTATGTATAAATTTGTGAGATTGTAATATTTCTAAACAATATTTAGTTTGTATAATGTACGCGCATTATAACAATTTTAAAATGTTTCGTTATTATATAAAAATATATTTTGTTATATAAAATGTCATTATAAAAACACGGATTAAGTAATTTTTTTAATTAAAAATAATGCAAATAGTATGGCATAACATGCAATTTCACAATAGGTAATTAAGATTTCAAGTGCTAAAATAGTATATTAAAAAACAAGTTTTATAAGGCACCACTTTGCCGCACGAGATCAGTTTAGGAAACGAGCCGCGATAACGGCGAGTTTTCTAAAGAGCGAGTGCGGCAAAAGGCCTTATGAAACGAGTTTTTTATACTATTTTTTCTATTTTACATTTTTTACATTAATAAATTCGAATTATTTAATTTGAAACTTCACAGTTTTATTTTTATATGAAGCATGCAATTGGTCACATTGACCGCGGTCACTAGAAAATAGCCGCTTATGCTTGCTAGCGCAATCAGCTTGCGTTGGCAATACTTGTTAGTGAACGCTCTGCTTTACAACGAAACGTTGGCGTTACATCTTGGTTGTTTACTTGTACTGTCAAAAGCTACGAACATTCAAAAAGTAAAATAGTAATTTCTTGATAGATTTTATATTAAATGAAAACGACTTGAATGTTGACGGTATTGCCCATTTGGCGCTAGATTTGGTCGACCCGTATAATGGAGACATCCGAGAACGTGACCAAAATGAGATTATAAGAAACCAACACTATTATGAAGTGGCGGTGCCAAATTATACAGATTTCCAATTTAGCGAAAATTTTAAAATGTCTCGTCAAACATTTGAGGTAAATATGTTGTTATATTGAGTCTGAAATCGTTAGTTCTTAAATTTTGAAGACTAAAATATTTTGCTGTGAAGCATCCAGAAGTAGTCATTAAAATAGTAGCTGCCGCAGCTGTTTTGCACAATTTTATATTGCAGCAGGGCAATCCAGCAGATGATTATGCTATTGATATAGACAGAAAATCATAATGGCATCGTTGTGGATGCTGTTCAACATGACAGAGGGCCTGCTGAAGAAAAAAGACAAGCTATGACTATAATATAAAATTATATAAGATAAGTAAACACAGTATTTAGTGTATAATTATTTATTTGGTAAAAAAACTTCAATCTATTTCATAAATTTGTTTAATTAGCTCCTTCCTTTCCCGATGAATCCTATTATGTTCTGCGAGTTCTCCAGACAGCTTTTCAATAGCAGCCACCTTTCTTTCTCCAATATCAGCAACTTGCTGTCTCGGATTTTTTAATGCCCTCATATTATTACATTTTCGTTTTTGTCGCTGTGACTGTATAGTTTCATGACAGATACCAGAAGTTATTGTTGTGTTTAAGAAGCTGTCTGGTATACTAGAGTTTTCGCTTGTAGAATCTGTGGCTGTGTGGGAAGAATTAGTAGTTCTTTGAGAACATGATGAAATAGATGCAGATGTATTGGGAAGGAATATAAATATAGGTTGGGACGTAGTAGAAAGTGAAGGGGAGTGGTTTTATATATTGCGTGATATTGTATGTGAAAACATAGATAATAGAGGCGCAGGCAAAGTGGGTGGTTTTGAATAGAACAAGAAGTTGAAGGTGATGAGCATATCGTTGTTTGAGAAATAGAATAATTAAAAGAAGAAATTACGAGGCCAGGATTAATTGTTTTGTCCTCTGCAAATATTTCCTCAAATATATCAAAATATTCCCAACTAATTTTTCCCTGCCCAGTTTTTGTTTTTTTATTGTTATATACAATTTTTTGCAGTGAAACTTCATATATCTAAATTTTTTATCTAATGTACTCTCACTTATATCATATCCCTGCTGTTGGAACTCCTTCTGGATATCTCTCCACAGATTCACCTTTTTTCGACGTGGATCCCTAAATTCTTTTTTCCTTCTCAAATACGCAGTTGTTAGCAATTTTATATTTTCTTTCGTCCAAGTAAAACTTCCCAATGGATCTACAACTTTATATCTTAATTATTGATTTGTACATTATTTCATGAATTCTTACCATTTCTACGTGCGCTTTTACGTGCGCTTCTAAGCTTGACTTGTAGTCTGTCTGGTATTCACACTGCACATTTATAATCATTTTCTTCGAGATGTTTTGTTTTTACGTGCGCTTCTAAGCTTGACTTGTTTGTCTGGTATTCACACTCTGCGCATTTTAAATCCTTTTGTTTCAGATGTTTTGTTTTTACGTGCACTTCTAAGTTTGACTTGTAGTTTGTCTGGTATTTACACTCTGCGCATTTATAATCATTTTGTTTCAGATGTTTTGTTTTTACGTGCACTTCTAAGTTTGACTTGTAGTTTGTCTGGTATTTACACTCTGCGCATTTATAATCATTTTCTTTGAGATGTTTTGTTTTTACGTGCGCTTCTAAGTTTGACTTGTTTGTCTGGTATTTACACTCTGCGCATTTAAAATCTTTTTGTTTCAGATGTTTTGTTTTTATGTGCCGTTCTAACTTTGACTTTAAGTTTGTCTGGTATTCACACTCTGCGCATTTATAATCATTTTCTTCGAGATGTTTTGTTTTTACGTGCACTTCTAAGTGTGACTTGTTTGTCTGGTATTCACACTCTGCGCATTTTAAATCCTTTTGTTTCAGATGTTTTGTTTTTACGTGCACTTCTAAGTTTGACTTGTAGTTTGTCTGGTATTTACACTCTGCGCATTTATAATCATTTTGTTTCAGATGTTTTGTTTTTACGTGCACTTCTAAGTTTGACTTGTAGTTTGTCTGGTATTTACACTGTGCACATTTATAATCATTTTCTTCGAGATGTTTTGTTTTTACGTGCGCTTCTAAGTTTGACTTGTTTGTCTGGTATTTACACTCTGCGCATTTAAAATCCTTTTGTTTCAGATGTTTTGTTTTTATGTGCCGTTCTAACTTTGACTTTAAGTTTGTCTGGTATTTACACTGCGCATTTATAATCATTTTCTTCGAGATGTTTTGTTTTTACGTGCACTTCTAAGTTTGACTTGCAGTTTGTCTGGTATTCACACTCTGCGCATTTTAAATCCTTTTGTTTCAGATGTTTTGTTTTTACGTGCACTTCTAAGTTTGACTTGTAGTTTGTCTGGTATTTACACTCTGCGCATTTATAATCATTTTGTTTCAGATGTTTTGTTTTTACGTGCACTTCTAAGTTTGACTTGTAGTTTGTCTGGTATTTACACTGCACATTTATAATCATTTTCTTCGAGATGTTTTGTTTTTACGTGCGCTTCTAAGTTTGACTTGTTTGTCTGGTATTTACACTCTGCGCATTTAAAATCCTTTTGTTTCAGATGTTTTGTTTTTATGTGCCGTTCTAACTTTGACTTTAAGTTTGACTGGTATTCACACTCTGCGCATTTATAATCATTTTCTTCGAGATGTTTTGTTTTTACGTGCACTTCTAAGTGTGACTTGTTTGTCTGGTATTCACACTCTGCGCATTTTAAATCCTTCTGTTTCAGATGTTTTGTTTTTACGTGCACTTCTAAGCTTGACTTGCAGTTAGTCTGGTATTCACACTCTGCACATTTATAATCATTTTCTTCGAGATGTTTTGTTTTTATGTGCACTTCTAAGTTTGACTTGTTGCTTGTCTGGTATTCACACTCTGCGCATTTTAAATCCTTTTGTTTCAGATGTTTTGTTTTTACGTGCACTTCTAAGTTTGACTTGCAGTTTGTCTGGTATTCACACTCTGCACATTTATAATCATTTTCTTCGAGATGTTTTGTTTTTACGTGCGCTTCTAAGTTTGACTTGTTTGTCTGGTATTTACACTCTGCGCATTTTAAATCCTCTTCTTTCAGATGTTTTGTTTTTACGTGCACTTCTAAGTTTGACTTGCAGTTTGTCTGGTATTCACACTCTGCACATTTATAATCATTTTCTTCGAGATGTTTTGTTTTTACGTGCGCTTCTAAGTTTGACTTGTTTGTCTGGTATTTACACTCTGCGCATTTAGAATCCTTTTGTTTCAGATGTTTTGTTTTTATGTGCCGTTCTAACTTTGACTTTACGTTTGTATGGTATTCACACTCTGCGCATTTATAATCATTTTCTTCGAGATGTTTTGTTTTTACGTGCACTTCTAAGTGTGACTTGTTTGTCTGGTATTCACACTCTGCGCATTTTAAATCCTTTTGTTTCAGATGTTTTGTTTTTACGTGCACTTCTAAGTTTGACTTGCAGTTTGTCTGGTATTCACACTCTGCACATTTATAATCATTTTCTTCGAGATGTTTTGTTTTTACGTGCACTTCTAAGTGTGACTTGTTTGTCTGGTATTCACACTCTGCGCATTTTAAATCCTTTTGTTTCAGATGTTTTGTTTTTACGTGCACTTCTAAGTTTGACTTGCAGTTTGTCTGGTATTCACACTCTGCACATTTATAATCATTTTCTTCGAGATGTTTTGTTTTTACGTGCACTTCTAAGTGTGACTTGTTTGTCTGGTATTCACACTCTGCGCATTTTAAATCCTTTTGTTTCAGATGTTTTGTTTTTACGTGCACTTCTAAGTTTGACTTGCAGTTTGTCTGGTATTCACACTCTGCACATTTATAATCATTTTCTTCGAGATGTTTTGTTTTTACGTGCGCTTCTAAGTTTGACTTGTTTGTCTGGTATTTACACTCTGCGCATTTTAAATCCTCTTCTTTCAGATGTTTTGTTTTTACGTGCACTTCTAAGTTTGACTTGCAGTTTGTCTGGTATTCACACTCTGCACATTTATAATCATTTTCTTCGAGATGTTTTGTTTTTACGTGCGCTTCTAAGTTTGACTTGTTTGTCTGGTATTTACACTCTGCGCATTTAAAATCCTTTTGTTTCAGATGTTTTGTTTTTATGTGCCGTTCTAACTTTGACTTTAAGTTTGTCTGGTATTCACACTCTGCGCATTTATAATCATTTTCTTCGAGATGTTTTGTTTTTACGTGCACTTCTAAGTGTGACTTGTTTGTCTGGTATTCACACTGTGCGCATTTTAAATCCTTTTGTTTCAGATGTTTTGTTTTTACGTGCACTTCTAAGTTTGACTTGCAGTTTGTCTGGTATTCACACTCTGCACATTTATAATCATTTTCTTCGAGATGTTTTGTTTTTACGTGCACTTCTAAGTGTGACTTGTTTGTCTGGTATTCACACTCTGCGCATTTTAAATCCTTTTGTTTCAGATGTTTTGTTTTTACGTGCACTTCTAAGTTTGACTTGCAGTTTGTCTGGTATTCACACTCTGCACATTTATAATCATTTTCTTTGAGATGTTTTGTTTTTACGTGCACTTCTAAGTTTGACTTGTTGTTTGTCTGGTATTCACACTTTGCGCAATTGAAATCATTTTGTTTCAGATGTTTTGTTTTTATGTGCACTTCTAAGTTTGACTTCTTGTTTGTCTGGTATTCACACTCTGCACATTTATAATCATTTTCTTCGAGATGTTTTGTTTTTACGTGCGCTTCTAAGTTTGACTTGTTTGTCTGGTATTTACACTCTGCGCATTTTAAATCCTTTTCTTTCAGAAGTTTTGTTTTTACGTGCACTTCTAAGTTTGACTTGCAGTTTGTCTGGTATTCACGCTCTGCACATTTATAATCATTTTCTTCGAGATGTTTTGTTTTTACGTGCGCTTCTAAGTTTGACTTGTAGTTTGTCTTAAATTCACACTCTGCGCATTTAAAATCCTTTTGTTTCAGATGTTTTGTTTTTATGTGCCGTTCTAACTTTGACTTTAAGTTTGTCTGGTATTCACACTCTGCGCATTTATAATCATTTTCTTCGAGATGTTTTGTTTTTACGTGCGCTTCTAAGTTTGACTTGTAGTTTGTCTTAAATTCACACTCTGCGCATTTAAAATCCTTTTGTTTCAGATGTTTTGTTTTTATGTGCCGTTCTAACTTTGACTTTAAGTTTGTCTGGTATTCACACTCTGCGCATTTATAATCATTTTCTTCGAGATGTTTTGTTTTTACGTGCACTTCTAAGTTTGACTTGCAGTTTGTCTGGTATTCACACTCTGCACATTTATAATCATTTTCTTCGAGATGTTTTGTTTTTACGTGCACTTCTAAGTGTGACTTGTTTGTCTGGTATTCACACTCTGCGCATTTTAAATCCTTTTGTTTCAGATTTGTTTTTACGTGCACTTCTAAGTTTGACTTGCAGTTTGTCTGGTATTCTCACTCTGCACATTTATAATCATTTTCTTCGAGATGTTTTGTTTTTACGTGCACTTCTAAGTGTGACTTGTTTGTCTGGTATTCACACTCTGCGCATTTTAAATCCTTTTGTTTCAGATGTTTTGTTTTTATGTGCAGTTTTAAGTTAGACTTGTTGTTTGTCTGGTATTCACACTCTGCGCATTTTAAATCCTTTTGTTTCAGATGTTTTGATTTTATGTGTACTTGTAAATGTGACTTGTAGTTTGTCTGGTATTCACACTCTGCGCATTTATAATCATTTTCGTCGAGATGTTTAGTTTTTACGTGCACTTCTATGTTTGACTTGCAGTTTGTCTGGTATTCATACTCTGCACATTTATAATCATTTTCTTCGAGATGTTTTGTTTTTACGTGCACTTCTAAGCTTGACTTGCAGTTTGTCTGGTATTCACACTCTGCACATTTATAATCATTTTCTTCGAGATGTTTTGTTTTTACGTGCACTTCTAAGTTTGACTTGCAGTTTGTCTGGTATTCACACTCTGCGCATTTATAATCATTTTCTTCGAGATGTTTTGTTTTTACGTGCACTTCTAAGTTTGACTTGCAGTTTGTCTGGTATTCACACTCTGCACATTTATAATCATTTTCTTCGAGATGTTTTGTTTTTACGTGCACTTCTAAGTTTGACTTGCAGTTTGTCGGGTATTCACACTCTGCGCATTTATAATCATTTTCTTCGAGATGTTTTGTTTTTACGTGCACTTCTAAGTTTGACTTGCAGTTTGTCTGGTATTCACACTGCGCATTTATAATCATTTTCTTCGAGATGTTTTGTTTTTACGTGCACTTCTAAGTTTGACTTGCAGTTTGTCTGGTATTCACACTCTGCGCATTTATAATCATTTTTTTCGAGATGTTTTGTTTTTACGTGCACTTCTAAGTTTGACTTGCAGTTTGTCTGGTATTCACACTCTGCCCATTTATAATCATTTTCTTCGAGATGTTTTGTTTTTACGTGCACTTCTAAGTTTGACTTGCAGTTTGTCTGGTATTCACTCTGCACATTTATAATCATTTTCTTCGAGATGTTTTGTTTTTACGTGCACTTCTAAGTTTGACTTGCAGTTTGTCTGGTATTCACACTCTGCACATTTATAATCATTTTCTTCGAGATGTTTTGTTTTTACGTGCACTTCTAAGTTTGACTTGCAGTTTGTCTGGTATTCACACTGCACATTTATAATCATTTTCTTCGAGATGTTTTGTTTTTACGTGCACTTCTAAGTTTGACTTGCAGTTTGTCTGGTATTCACACTCTGCGCATTTATAATCATTTTCTTCGAGATGTTTTGTTTTTACGTGCACTTCTAAGTTTGACTTGCAGTTTGTCTGGTATTCACACTCTGCACATTTATAATCATTTTCTTCGAGATGTTTTGTTTTTACGTGCACTTCTAAGTTTGACTTGCAGTTTGTCTGGTATTCACACTCTGCACATTTATAATCATTTTCTTCGAGATGTTTTGTTTTTACGTGCACTTCTAAGTGTGACTTGTTTGTCTGGTATTCACACTCTGCGCATTTTAAATCCTTTTGTTTCAGATGTTTTGTTTTTACGTGCACTTCTAAGTTTGACTTGCAGTTTGTCTGGTATTCACACTCTGCACATTTATAATCATTTTCTTCGAGATGTTTTGTTTTTACGTGCACTTCTAAGTGTGACTTGTTTGTCTGGTATTCACACTCTGCGCATTTTAAATCCTTTTGTTTCAGATGTTTTGTTTTTACGTGCACTTCTAAGTTTGACTTGCAGTTTGTCTGGTATTCACACTCTGCACATTTATAATCATTTTCTTCGAGATGTTTTGTTTTTACGTGCGCTTCTAAGTTTGACTTGTTTGTCTGGTATTTACACTCTGCGCATTTAAAATCCTTTTGTTTCAGATGTTTTGTTTTTATGTGCCGTTCTAACTTTGACTTTAAGTTTGTCTGGTATTCACACTCTGCGCATTTATAATCATTTTCTTCGAGATGTTTTGTTTTTACGTGCACTTCTAAGTGTGACTTGTTTGTCTGGTATTCACACTCTGCGCATTTTAAATCCTTCTGTTTCAGATGTTTTGTTTTTACGTGCACTTCTAAGCTTGACTTGCAGTTTGTCTGGTATTCACACTCTGCACATTTATAATCATTTTCTTCGAGATGTTTTGTTTTTATGTGCACTTCTAAGTTTGACTTGTTGCTTGTCTGGTATTCACACTCTGCGCATTTTAAATCCTTTTGTTTCAGATGTTTTGTTTTTACGTGCTCTTTTAAGTTTGACTTGCAGTTTGTCTGGTATTCACACTCTGCACATTTATAATCATTTTCTTCGAGATGTTTTGTTTTTACGTGCGCTTCTAAGTTTGACTTGTTTCTCTGGTATTTACACTCTGCGCATTTTAAATCCTCTTCTTTCAGATGTTTTGTTTTTACGTGCACTTCTAAGTTTGACTTGCAGTTTGTCTGGTATTCACACTCTGCACATTTATAATCATTTTCTTCGAGATGTTTTGTTTTTACGTGCGCTTCTAAGTTTGACTTGTTTGTCTGGTATTTACACTCTGCGCATTTAAAATCCTTTTGTTTCAGATGTTTTGTTTTTATGTGCCGTTCTAACTTTGACTTTACGTTTGTATGGTATTCACACTCTGCGCATTTATAATCATTTTCTTCGAGATGTTTTGTTTTTACGTGCACTTCTAAGTGTGACTTGTTTGTCTGGTATTCACACTCTGCGCATTTTAAATCCTTTTGTTTCAGATGTTTTGTTTTTACGTGCACTTCTAAGTTTGACTTGCAGTTTGTCTGGTATTCACACTCTGCACATTTATAATCATTTTCTTCGAGATGTTTTGTTTTTACGTGCACTTCTAAGTGTGACTTGTTTGTCTGGTATTCACACTCTGCGCATTTTAAATCCTTTTGTTTCAGATGTTTTGTTTTTACGTGCACTTCTAAGTTTGACTTGCAGTTTGTCTGGTATTCACACTCTGCACATTTATAATCATTTTCTTCGAGATGTTTTGTTTTTACGTGCACTTCTAAGTGTGACTTGTTTGTCTGGTATTCACACTCTGCGCATTTTGAATACTTTTGTTTCAGATGTTTTGTTTTTACGTGCACTTCTAAGTTTGACTTGCAGTTTGTCTGGTATTCACACTCTGCACATTTATAATCATTTTCTTCGAGATGTTTTGTTTTTACGTGCGCTTCTAAGTTTGACTTGTTTGTCTGGTATTTACACTCTGCGCATTTTAAATCCTCTTCTTTCAGATGTTTTGTTTTTACGTGCACTTCTAAGTTTGACTTGCAGTTTGTCTGGTATTCACACTCTGCACATTTATAATCATTTTCTTCGAGATGTTTTGTTTTTACGTGCGCTTCTAAGTTTGACTTGTTTGTCTGGTATTTACACTCTGCGCATTTAAAATCCTTTTGTTTCAGATGTTTTGTTTTTATGTGCCGTTCTAACTTTGACTTTAAGTTTGTCTGGTATTCACACTCTGCGCATTTATAATCATTTTCTTCGAGATGTTTTGTTTTTACGTGCACTTCTAAGTGTGACTTGTTTGTCTGGTATTCACACTCTGCGCATTTTAAATCCTTTTGTTTCAGATGTTTTGTTTTTACGTGCACTTCTAAGTTTGACTTGCAGTTTGTCTGGTATTCACACTCTGCACATTTATAATCATTTTCTTCGAAATGATTTGTTTTTACGTGCACTTCTAAATGTGACTTGTTTGTCTGGTATTCACACTCTGCGCATTTTAAATCCTTTTGTTTCAGATGTTTTGTTTTTACGTGCACTTCTAAGTTTGACTTGCAGTTTGTCTGGTATTCACACTCTGCACATTTATAATAATTTTCTTTGAGATGTTTTGTTTTTACGTGCACTTCTAAGTTTGACTTGTTGTTTGTCTGGTATTCACACTTTGCGCAATTGAAATCATTTTGTTTCAGATGTTTTGTTTTTATGTGCACTTCTAAGTTTGACTTCTTGTTTGTCTGGTATTCACACTCTGCACATTTATAATCATTTTCTTCGAGATGTTTTGTTTTTACGTGCGCTTCTAAGTTTGACTTGTTTGTCTGGTATTTACACTCTGCGCATTTTAAATCCTTTTCTTTCAGAAGTTTTGTTTTTACGTGCACTTCTAAGTTTGACTTGCAGTTTGTCTGGTATTCACGCTCTGCACATTTATAATCATTTTCTTCGAGATGTTTTGTTTTTACGTGCGCTTCTAAGTTTGACTTGTAGTTTGTCTTAAATACACACTCTGCGCATTTAAAATCCTTTTGTTTCAGATGTTTTGTTTTTACGTGCACTTCTAAGTTTGACTTTAAGTTTGTCTGGTATTCACACTCTGCGCATTTATAATCATTTTCTTCGAGATGTTTTGTTTTTACGTGCGCTTCTAAGTTTGACTTGTAGTTTGTCTTAAATTCACACTCTGCGCATTTAAAATCCTTTTGTTTCAGATGTTTTGTTTTTATGTGCCGTTCTAACTTTGACTTTAAGTTTGTCTGGTATTCACACTCTGCGCATTTATAATCATTTTCTTCGAGATGTTTTGTTTTTACGTGCACTTCTAAGTTTGACTTGCAGTTTGTCTGGTATTCACACTCTGCACATTTATAATCATTTTCTTCGAGATGTTTTGTTTTTACGTGCACTTCTAAGTGTGACTTGTTTGTCTGGTATTCACACTCTGCGCATTTTAAATCCTTTTGTTTCAGATTTGTTTTTACGTGCACTTCTAAGTTTGACTTGCAGTTTGTCTGGTATTCTCACTCTGCACATTTATAATCATTTTCTTCGAGATGTTTTGTTTTTACGTGCACTTCTAAGTGTGACTTGTTTGTCTGGTATTCACACTCTGCGCATTTTAAATCCTTTTGTTTCAGATGTTTTGTTTTTATGTGCAGTTTTAAGTTAGACTTGTTGTTTGTCTGGTATTCACACTCTGCGCATTTTAAATCCTTTTGTTTCAGATGTTTTGATTTTATGTGTACTTGTAAATGTGACTTGTAGTTTGTCTGGTATTCACACTCTGCGCATTTATAATCATTTTCGTCGAGATGTTTAGTTTTTACGTGCACTTCTATGTTTGACTTGCAGTTTGTCTGGTATTCATACTCTGCACATTTATAATCATTTTCTTCGAGATGTTTTGTTTTTACTTGCACTTCTAAGCTTGACTTGCAGTTTGTCTGGTATTCACACTCTGCACATTTATAATCATTTTCTTCGAGATGTTTTGTTTTTACGTGCACTTCTAAGTTTGACTTGCAGTTTGTCTGGTATTCACACTCTGCGCATTTATAATCATTTTCTTCGAGATGTTTTGTTTTTACGTGCACTTCTAAGTTTGACTTGCAGTTTGTCTGGTATTCACACTCTGCACATTTATAATCATTTTCTTCGAGATGTTTTGTTTTTACGTGCACTTCTAAGTTTGACTTGCAGTTTGTCTGGTATTCACACTCTGCGCATTTATAATCATTTTCTTCGAGATGTTTTGTTTTTACGTGCACTTCTAAGTTTGACTTGCAGTTTGTCTGGTATTCACACTCTGCGCATTTATAATCATTTTCTTCGAGATGTTTTGTTTTTACGTGCACTTCTAAGTTTGACTTGCAGTTTGTCTGGTATTCACACTCTGCGCATTTATAATCATTTTCTTCGAGATGTTTTGTTTTTACGTGCACTTCTAAGTTTGACTTGCAGTTTGTCTGGTATTCACACTCTGCCCATTTATAATCATTTTCTTCGAGATGTTTTGTTTTTACGTGCACTTCTAAGTTTGACTTGCAGATTGTCTGGTATTCACACTCTGCACATTTATAATCATTTTCTTCGAGATGTTTTGTTTTTACGTGCACTTCTAAGTTTGACTTGCAGTTTGTCTGGTATTCACACTCTGCACATTTATAATCATTTTCTTCGAGATGTTTTGTTTTTACGTGCACTTCTAAGTTTGACTTGCAGTTTGTCTGGTATTCACACTCTGCACATTTATAATCATTTTCTTCGAGATGTTTTGTTTTTACGGGCACTTCTAAGTGTGACTTGTTTGTCTGGTATTCACACTCTGCGCATTTTAAATCCTTTTGTTTCAGATTTGTTTTTACGTGCACTTCTAAGTTTGACTTGCAGTTTGTCTGGTATTCTCACTCTGCACATTTATAATCATTTTCTTCGAGATGTTTTGTTTTTACGTGCACTTCTAAGTGTGACTTGTTTGTCTGGTATTCACACTCTGCGCATTTTAAATCCTTTTGTTTCAGATGTTTTGTTTTTATGTGCAGTTTTAAGTTAGACTTGTTGTTTGTCTGGTATTCACACTCTGCGCATTTTAAATCCTTTTGTTTCAGATGTTTTGATTTTATGTGTACTTGTAAATGTGACTTGTAGTTTGTCTGGTATTCACACTCTGCGCATTTATAATCATTTTCGTCGAGATGTTTAGTTTTTACGTGCACTTCTATGTTTGACTTGCAGTTTGTCTGGTATTCATACTCTGCACATTTATAATCATTTTCTTCGAGATGTTTTGTTTTTACGTGCACTTCCAAGCTTGACTTGCAGTTTGTCTGGTATTCACACTCTGCACATTTATAATCATTTTCTTCGAGATGTTTTGTTTTTACGTGCACTTCTAAGTTTGACTTGCAGTTTGTCTGGTATTCACACTCTGCGCATTTATAATCATTTTCTTCGAGATGTTTTGTTTTTACGTGCACTTCTAAGTTTGACTTGCAGCTTGTCTGGTATTCACACTCTGCACATTTATAATCATTTTCTTCGAGATGTTTTGTTTTTACGTGCACTTCTAAGTTTGACTTGCAGTTTGTCTGGTATTCACACTCTGCGCATTTATAATCATTTTCTTCGAGATGTTTTGTTTTTACGTGCACTTCTAAGTTTGACTTGCAGTTTGTCTGGTATTCACACTCTGCGCATTTATAATCATTTTCTTCGAGATGTTTTGTTTTTACGTGCACTTCTAAGTTTGACTTGCAGTTTGTCTGGTATTCACACTCTGCGCATTTATAATCATTTTCTTCGAGATGTTTTGTTTTTACGTGCACTTCTAAGTTTGACTTGCAGTTTGTCTGGTATTCACACTCTGCCCATTTATAATCATTTTCTTCGAGATGTTTTGTTTTTACGTGCACTTCTAAGTTTGACTTGCAGTTTGTCTGGTATTCACACTCTGCACATTTATAATCATTTTCTTCGAGATGTTTTGTTTTTACGTGCACTTCTAAGTTTGACTTGCAGTTTGTCTGGTATTCACACTCTGCACATTTATAATAATTTTCTTCGAGATGTTTTGTTTTTACGTGCACTTCTAAGTTTGACTTGCAGTTTGTCTGGTATTCACACTCTGCGCATTTATAATCATTTTCTTCGAGATGTTTTGTTTTTACGTGCACTTCTAAGTTTGACTTGCAGTTTGTCTGGTATTCACACTCTGCGCATTTATAATCATTTTCTTCGAGATGTTTTGTTTTTACGTGCACTTCTAAGTTTGACTTGCAGTTTGTCTGGTATTCACACTCTGCGCATTTATAATCATTTTCTTCGAGATGTTTTGTTTTTACGTGCACTTCTAAGTTTGACTTGCAGTTTGTCTGGTATTCACACTCTGCCCATTTATAATCATTTTCTTCGAGATGTTTTGTTTTTACGTGCACTTCTAAGTTTGACTTGCAGTTTGTCTGGTATTCACACTCTGCACATTTATAATCATTTTCTTCGAGATGTTTTGTTTTTACGTGCACTTCTAAGTTTGACTTGCAGTTTGTCTGGTATTCACACTCTGCACATTTATAATCATTTTCTTCGAGATGTTTTGTTTTTACGTGCACTTCTAAGTTTGACTTGCAGTTTGTCTGGTATTCACACTCTGCACATTTATAATCATTTTCTTCGAGATGTTTTGTTTTTACGTGCACTTCTAAGTTTGACTTGCAGTTTGTCTGGTATTCACACTCTGCGCATTTATAATCATTTTCTTCGAGATGTTTTGTTTTTACGTGCACTTCTAAGTTTGACTTGCAGTTTGTCTGGTATTCACACTCTGCACATTTATAATCATTTTCTTCGAGATGTTTTGTTTTTACGTGCACTTCTAAGTTTGACTTGCAGTTTGTCTGGTATTCACACTCTGCACATTTATAATCATTTTCTTCGAGATGTTTTGTTTTTACGTGTACTTCTAAGTGTGACTTGTTTGTCTGGTATTCACACTCTGCGCATTTTAAATCCTTTTGTTTCAGATGTTTTGTTTTTACGTGCACTTCTAAGTTTGACTTGCAGTTTGTCTGGTATTCACACTCTGCACATTTATAATCATTTTCTTCGAGATGTTTTGTTTTTACGTGCACTTCTAAGTGTGACTTGTTTGTCTGGTATTCACACTCTGCGCATTTTAAATCCTTTTGTTTCAGATGTTTTGTTTTTACGTGCACTTCTAAGTTTGACTTGCAGTTTGTCTGGTATTCACACTCTGCACATTTATAATCATTTTCTTCGAGATGTTTTGTTTTTACGTGCGCTTCTAAGTTTGACTTGTTTGTCTGGTATTTACACTCTGCGCATTTTAAATCCTCTTCTTTCAGATGTTTTGTTTTTACGTGCACTTCTAAGTTTGACTTGCAGTTTGTCTGGTATTCACACTCTGCACATATATAATCATTTTCTTCGAGATGTTTTGTTTTTACGTGCGCTTCTAAGTTTGACTTGTTTGTCTGGTATTTACACTCTGCGCATTTAAAATCCTTTTGTTTCAGATGTTTTGTTTTTATGTGCCGTTCTAACTTTGACTTTAAGTTTGTCTGGTATTCACACTCTGCGCATTTATAATCATTTTCTTCGAGATGTTTTGTTTTTACGTGCACTTCTAAGTGTGACTTGTTTGTCTGGTATTCACACTCTGCGCATTTTAAATCCTTTTGTTTCAGATGTTTTGTTTTTACGTGCACCTCTAAGTTTGACTTGCAGTTTGTCTGGTATTCACACTCTGCACATTTATAATCATTTTCTTCGAGATGTTTTGTTTTTACGTGCACTTCTAAGTGTGACTTGTTTGTCTGGTATTCACACTCTGCGCATTTTAAATCCTTTTGTTTCAGATGTTTTGTTTTTACGTGCACTTCTAAGTTTGACTTGCAGTTTGTCTGGTATTCACACTCTGCCCATTTATAATCATTTTCTTCGAGATGTTTTGTTTTTACGTGCACTTCTAAGTTTGACTTGCAGTTTGTCTGGTATTCACACTCTGCACATTTATAATCATTTTCTTCGAGATGTTTTGTTTTTACGTGCACTTCTAAGTTTGACTTGCAGTTTGTCTGGTATTCACACTCTGCACATTTATAATCATTTTCTTCGAGATGTTTTGTTTTTACGTGCACTTCTAAGTTTGACTTGCAGTTTGTCTGGTATTCACACTCTGCACATTTATAATCATTTTCTTCGAGATGTTTTGTTTTTACGTGCACTTCTAAGTTTGACTTGCAGTTTGTCTGGTATTCACACTCTGCGCATTTATAATCATTTTCTTCGAGATGTTTTGTTTTTACGTGCACTTCTAAGTTTGACTTGCAGTTTGTCTGGTATTCACACTCTGCACATTTATAATCATTTTCTTCGAGATGTTTTGTTTTTACGTGCACTTCTAAGTTTGACTTGCAGTTTGTCTGGTATTCACACTCTGCACATTTATAATCATTTTCTTCGAGATGTTTTGTTTTTACGTGCACTTCTAAGTGTGACTTGTTTGTCTGGTATTCACACTCTGCGCATTTTAAATCCTTTTGTTTCAGATGTTTTGTTTTTACGTGCACTTCTAAGTTTGACTTGCAGTTTGTCTGGTATTCACACTCTGCACATTTATAATCATTTTCTTCGAGATGTTTTGTTTTTACGTGCACTTCTAAGTGTGACTTGTTTGTCTGGTATTCACACTCTGCGCATTTTAAATCCTTTTGTTTCAGATGTTTTGTTTTTACGTGCACTTCTAAGTTTGACTTGCAGTTTGTCTGGTATTCACACTCTGCACATTTATAATCATTTTCTTCGAGATGTTTTGTTTTTACGTGCGCTTCTAAGTTTGACTTGTTTGTCTGGTATTTACACTCTGCGCATTTTAAATCCTCTTCTTTCAGATGTTTTGTTTTTACGTGCACTTCTAAGTTTGACTTGCAGTTTGTCTGGTATTCACACTCTGCACATTTATAATCATTTTCTTCGAGATGTTTTGTTTTTACGTGCGCTTCTAAGTTTGACTTGTTTGTCTGGTATTTACACTCTGCGCATTTAAAATCCTTTTGTTTCAGATGTTTTGTTTTTATGTGCCGTTCTAACTTTGACTTTAAGTTTGTCTGGTATTCACACTCTGCGCATTTATAATCATTTTCTTCGAGATGTTTTGTTTTTACGTGCACTTCTAAGTGTGACTTGTTTGTCTGGTATTCACACTCTGCGCATTTTAAATCCTTCTGTTTCAGATGTTTTGTTTTTACGTGCACTTCTAAGCTTGACTTGCAGTTTGTCTGGTATTCACACTCTGCACATTTATAATCATTTTCTTCGAGATGTTTTGTTTTTATGTGCACTTCTAAGTTTGACTTGTTGCTTGTCTGGTATTCACACTCTGCGCATTTTAAATCCTTTTGTTTCAGATGTTTTGTTTTTACGTGCACTTCTAAGTTTGACTTGCAGTTTGTCTGGTATTCACACTCTGCACATTTATAATCATTTTCTTCGAGATGTTTTGTTTTTACGTGCGCTTCTAAGTTTGACTTGTTTCTCTGGTATTTACACTCTGCGCATTTTAAATCCTCTTCTTTCAGATGTTTTGTTTTTACGTGCACTTCTAAGTTTGACTTGCAGTTTGTCTGGTATTCACACTCTGCACATTTATAATCATTTTCTTCGAGATGTTTTGTTTTTACGTGCGCTTCTAAGTTTGACTTGTTTGTCTGGTATTTACACTCTGCGCATTTAAAATCCTTTTGTTTCAGATGTTTTGTTTTTATGTGCCGTTCTAACTTTGACTTTAAGTTTGTATGGTATTCACACTCTGCGCATTTATAATCATTTTCTTCGAGATGTTTTGTTTTTACGTGCACTTCTAAGTGTGACTTGTTTGTCTGGTATTCACACTCTGCGCATTTTAAATCCTTTTGTTTCAGATGTTTTGTTTTTACGTGCACTTCTATGTTTGACTTGCAGTTTGTCTGGTATTCACACTCTGCACATTTATAATCATTTTCTTCGAGATGTTTTGTTTTTACGTGCACTTCTAAGTGTGACTTGTTTGTCTGGTATTCACACTCTGCGCATTTTAAATCCTTTTGTTTCAGATGTTTTGTTTTTACGTGCACTTCTAAGTTTGACTTGCAGTTTGTCTGGTATTCACACTCTGCACATTTATAATCATTTTCTTCGAGATGTTTTGTTTTTACGTGCACTTCTAAGTGTGACTTGTTTGTCTGGTATTCACACTCTGCGCATTTTAAATCCTTTTGTTTCAGATGTTTTGTTTTTACGTGCACTTCTAAGTTTGACTTACAGTTTGTCTGGTATTCACACTCTGCACATTTATAATCATTTTCTTCGAGATGTTTTGTTTTTACGTGCGCTTCTAAGTTTGACTTGTTTGTCTGGTATTTACACTCTGCGCATTTTAAATCCTCTTCTTTCAGATGTTTTGTTTTTACGTGCACTTCTAAGTTTGACTTGCAGTTTGTCTGGTATTCACACTCTGCACATTTATAATCATTTTCTTCGAGATGTTTTGTTTTTACGTGCGCTTCTAAGTTTGACTTGTTTGTCTGGTATTTACACTCTGCGCATTTAAAATCCTTTTGTTTCAGATGTTTTGTTTTTATGTGCCGTTCTAACTTTGACTTTAAGTTTGTCTGGTATTCACACTCTGCGCATTTATAATCATTTTCTTCGAGATGTTTTGTTTTTACGTGCACTTCTAAGTGTGACTTGTTTGTCTGGTATTCACACTCTGCGCATTTTAAATCCTTTTGTTTCAGATGTTTTGTTTTTACGTGCACTTCTAAGTTTGACTTGCAGTTTGTCTGGTATTCACACTCTGCACATTTATAATCATTTTCTTCGAGATGTTTTGTTTTTACGTGCACTTCTAAGTGTGACTTGTTTGTCTGGTATTCACACTCTGCGCATTTTAAATTCTTTTGTTTCAGATGTTTTGTTTTTACGTGCACTTCTAAGTTTGACTTGCAGTTTGTCTGGTATTCACACTCTGCACATTTATAATCATTTTCTTTGAGATGTTTTGTTTTTACGTGCACTTCTAAGTTTGACTTGTTGTTTGTCTGGTATTCACACTTTGCGCAATTGAAATCATTTTGTTTCAGATGTTTTGTTTTTATGTGCACTTCAAGTTTGACTTCTTGTTTGTCTGGTATTCACACTCTGCACATTTATAATCATTTTCTTCGAGATGTTTTGTTTTTACGTGCGCTTCTAAGTTTGACTTGTTTGTCTGGTATTTACACTCTGCGCATTTTAAATCCTTTTCTTTCAGAAGTTTTGTTTTTACGTGCACTTCTAAGTTTGACTTGCAGTTTGTCTGGTATTCACGCTCTGCACATTTATAATCATTTTCTTCGAGATGTTTTGTTTTTACGTGCGCTTCTAAGTTTGACTTGTAGTTTGTCTTAAATTCACACTCTGCGCATTTAAAATCCTTTTGTTTCAGATGTTTTGTTTTTACGTGCACTTCTAAGTTTGACTTGCAGTTTGTCTGGTATTCACACTCTGCACATTTATAATCATTTTCTTCAAGATGTTTTGTTTTTACGTGCGCTTCTAAGTTTGACTTGTTTGTCTGGTATTTACACTCTGCGCATTTAAAATCCTTTTGTTTCAGATGTTTTGTTTTTATGTGCCGTTCTAACTTTGACTTTAAGTTTGTCTGGTATTCACACTCTGCGCATTTATAATCATTTTCTTCGAGATGTTTTGTTTTTACGTGCACTTCTAAGTGTGACTTGTTTGTCTGGTATTCACACTCTGCGCATTTTAAATCCTTCTGTTTCAGATGTTTTGTTTTTACGTGCACTTCTAAGCTTGACTTGCAGTTTGTCTGGTATTCACACTCTGCACATTTATAATCATTTTCTTCGAGATGTTTTGTTTTTATGTGCACTTCTAAGTTTGACTTGTTGCTTGTCTGGTATTCACACTCTGCGCATTTTAAATCCTTTTGTTTCAGATGTTTTGTTTTTACGTGCACTTCTAAGTTTGACTTGCAGTTTGTCTGGTATTCACACTCTGCACATTTATAATCATTTTCTTCGAGATGTTTTGTTTTTACGTGCGCTTCTAAGTTTGACTTGTTTGTCTGGTATTTACACTCTGCGCATTTTAAATCCTCTTCTTTCAGATGTTTTGTTTTTACGTGCACTTCTAAGTTTGACTTGCAGTTTGTCTGGTATTCACACTCTGCACATTTATAATCATTTTCTTCGAGATGTTTTGTTTTTACGTGCGCTTCTAAGTTTGACTTGTTTGTCTGGTATTTACACTCTGCGCATTTAAAATCCTTTTGTTTCAGATGTTTTGTTTTTATGTGCCGTTCTAACTTTGACTTTAAGTTTGTATGGTATTCACACTCTGCGCATTTATAATCATTTTCTTCGAGATGTTTTGTTTTTACGTGCACTTCTAAGTGTGACTTGTTTGTCTGGTATTCACACTCTGCGCATTTTAAATCCTTTTGTTTCAGATGTTTTGTTTTTACGTGCACTTCTATGTTTGACTTGCAGTTTGTCTGGTATTCACACTCTGCACATTTATAATCATTTTCTTCGAGATGTTTTGTTTTTACGTGCACTTCTAAGTGTGACTTGTTTGTCTGGTATTCACACTCTGCGCATTTTAAATCCTTTTGTTTCAGATGTTTTGTTTTTACGTGCACTTCTAAGTTTGACTTGCAGTTTGTCTGGTATTCACACTCTGCACATTTATAATCATTTTCTTCGAGATGTTTTGTTTTTACGTGCACTTCTAAGTGTGACTTGTTTGTCTGGTATTCACACTCTGCGCATTTTAAATCCTTTTGTTTCAGATGTTTTGTTTTTACGTGCACTTCTAAGTTTGACTTGCAGTTTGTCTGGTATTCACACTCTGCACATTTATAATCATTTTCTTCGAGATGTTTTGTTTTTACGTGCGCTTCTAAGTTTGACTTGTTTGTCTGGTATTTACACTCTGCGCATTTTAAATCCTCTTCTTTCAGATGTTTTGTTTTTACGTGCACTTCTAAGTTTGACTTGCAGTTTGTCTGGTATTCACACTCTGCACATTTATAATCATTTTCTTCGAGATGTTTTGTTTTTACGTGCGCTTCTAAGTTTGACTTGTTTGTCTGGTATTTACACTCTGCGCATTTAAAATCCTTTTGTTTCAGATGTTTTGTTTTTATGTGCCGTTCTAACTTTGACTTTAAGTTTGTCTGGTATTCACACTCTGCGCATTTATAATCATTTTCTTCGAGATGTTTTGTTTTTACGTGCACTTCTAAGTGTGACTTGTTTGTCTGGTATTCACACTCTGCGCATTTTAAATCCTTTTGTTTCAGATGTTTTGTTTTTACGTGCACCTCTAAGTTTGACTTGCAGTTTGTCTGGTATTCACACTCTGCACATTTATAATCATTTTCTTCGAGATGTTTTGTTTTTACGTGCACTTCTAAGTGTGACTTGTTTGTCTGGTATTCACACTCTGCGCATTTTAAATCCTTTTGTTTCAGATGTTTTGTTTTTACGTGCACTTCTAAGTTTGACTTGCAGTTTGTCTGGTATTCACACTCTGCACATTTATAATCATTTTCTTTGAGATGTTTTGTTTTTACGTGCACTTCTAAGTTTGACTTGTTGTTTGTCTGGTATTCACACTTTGCGCAATTGAAATCATTTTGTTTCAGATGTTTTGTTTTTATGTGCACTTCTAAGTTTGACTTCTTGTTTGTCTGGTATTCACACTCTGCACATTTATAATCATTTTCTTCGAGATGTTTTGTTTTTACGTGCGCTTCTAAGTTTGACTTGTTTGTCTGGTATTTACACTCTGCGCATTTTAAATCCTTTTCTTTCAGAAGTTTTGTTTTTACGTGCACTTCTAAGTTTGACTTGCAGTTTGTCTGGTATTCACGCTCTGCACATTTATAATCATTTTCTTCGAGATGTTTTGTTTTTACGTGCGCTTCTAAGTTTGACTTGTAGTTTGTCTTAAATTCACACTCTGCGCATTTAAAATCCTTTTGTTTCAGATGTTTTGTTTTTATGTGCCGTTCTAACTTTGACTTTAAGTTTGTCTGGTATTCACACTCTGCGCATTTATAATCATTTTCTTCGAGATGTTTTGTTTTTACGTGCGCTTCTAAGTTTGACTTGTAGTTTGTCTTAAATTCACACTCTGCGCATTTAAAATCCTTTTGTTTCAGATGTTTTGTTTTTATGTGCCGTTCTAACTTTGACTTTAAGTTTGTCTGGTATTCACACTCTGCGCATTTATAATCATTTTCTTCGAGATGTTTTGTTTTTACGTGCACTTCTAAGTTTGACTTGCAGTTTGTCTGGTATTCACACTCTGCACATTTATAATCATTTTCTTCGAGATGTTTTGTTTTTACGTGCACTTCTAAGTGTGACTTGTCTTTCTGGTATTCACACTCTGCGCATTTTAAATCCTTTTGTTTCAGATTTGTTTTTACGTGCACTTCTAAGTTTGACTTGCAGTTTGTCTGGTATTCTCACTCTGCACATTTATAATCATTTTCTTCGAGATGTTTTGTTTTTACGTGCACTTCTAAGTGTGACTTGTTTGTCTGGTATTCACACTCTGCGCATTTTAAATCCTTTTGTTTCAGATGTTTTGTTTTTATGTGCAGTTTTAAGTTAGACTTGTTGTTTGTCTCGTATTCACACTCTGCGCATTTTAAATCCTTTTGTTTCAGATGTTTTGATTTTATGTGTACTTGTAAATGTGACTTGTAGTTTGTCTGGTATTCACACTCTGCGCATTTATAATCATTTTCGTCGAGATGTTTTGTTTTTACGTGCACTTCTGTTTGACTTCCAGTTTGTCTGGTATTCATACTCTGCACATTTATAATCATTTTCTTCGAGATGTTTTGTTTTTACGTGCACTTCTAAGCTTGACTTGCAGTTTGTCTGGTATTCACACTCTGCACATTTATAATCATTTTCTTCGAGATGTTTTGTTTTTACGTGCACTTCTAAGTTTGACTTGCAGTTTGTCTGGTATTCACACTCTGCGCATTTATAATCATTTTCTTCGAGATGTCTTGTTTTTACGTGCACTTCTAAGTTTGACTTGCAGTTTGTCTGGTATTCACACTCTGCACATTTATAATCGTTTTCGTCGAGATGTTTTGTTTTTACGTGCACTTCTAAGTTTGACTTGCAGTTTGTCTGGTATTCACACTCTGCACATTTATAATCATTTTCTTCGAGATGTTTTGTTTTTACGTGCACTTCTAAGTTTGACTTGCAGTTTGTCTGGTATTCACACTCTGCGCATTTATAATCATTTTCTTCGAGATGTTTTGTTTTTACGTGCACTTCTAAGTTTGACTTGCAGTTTGTCTGGTATTCACACTGCGCATTTATAATCATTTTCTTCGAGATGTTTTGTTTTTACGTGCACTTCTAAGTTTGACTTGCAGTTTGTCTGGTATTCACACTCTGCGCATTTATAATCATTTTCTTCGTGATGTTTTGTTTTTACGTGCACTTCTAAGTTTGACTTGCAGTTTGTCTGGTATTCACACTCTGCCCATTTATAATCATTTTCTTCGAGATGTTTTGTTTTTACGTGCCTTCTAAGTTTGACTTGCAGTTTGTCTGGTATTCACACTCTGCACATTTATAATCATTTTCTTCGAGATGTTTTGTTTTTACGTGCACTTCTAAGTTTGACTTGCAGTTTGTCTGGTATTCACACTCTGCACATTTATAATCATTTTCTTCGAGATGTTTTGTTTTTACGTGCACTTCTAAGTTTGACTTGCAGTTTGTCTGGTATTCACACTCTGCGCATTTATAATCATTTTCTTCGAGATGTTTTGTTTTTACGTGCACTTCTAAGTTTGACTTGCAGTTTGTCTGGTATTCACACTCTGCACATTTATAATCATTTTCTTCGAGATGTTTTGTTTTTACGTGCACTTCTAAGTTTGACTTGCAGTTTGTCTGGTATTCACACTCTGCACATTTATAATCATTTTCTTCGAGATGTTTTGTTTTTACGTGCACTTCTAAGTGTGACTTGTTTGTCTGGTATTCACACTCTGCGCATTTTAAATCCTTTTGTTTCAGATGTTTTGTTTTTACGTGCACTTCTAAGTTTGACTTGCAGTTTGTCTGGTATTCACACTCTGCACATTTATAATCATTTTCTTCGAGATGTTTTGTTTTTACGTGCACTTCTAAGTGTGACTTGTTTGTCTGGTATTCACACTCTGCGCATTTTAAATCCTTTTGTTTCAGATGTTTTGTTTTTACGTGCACTTCTAAGTTTGACTTGCAGTTTGTCTGGTATTCACACTCTGCACATTTATAATCATTTTCTTCGAGATGTTTTGTTTTTACGTGCGCTTCTAAGTTTGACTTGTTTGTCTGGTATTTACACTCTGCGCATTTTAAATCCTCTTCTTTCAGATGTTTTGTTTTTACGTGCACTTCTAAGTTTGACTTGCAGTTTGTCTGGTATTCACACTCTGCACATTTATAATCGTTTTCGTCGAGATGTTTTGTTTTTACGTGCACTTCTAAGTTTGACTTGCAGTTTGTCTGGTATTCACACTCTGCACATTTATAATCATTTTCTTCGAGATGTTTTGTTTTTACGTGCACTTCTAAGTTTGACTTGCAGTTTGTCTGGTATTCACACTCTGCGCATTTATAATCATTTTCTTCGAGATGTTTTGTTTTTACGTGCACTTCTAAGTTTGACTTGCAGTTTGTCTGGTATTCACACTGCGCATTTATAATCATTTTCTTCGAGATGTTTTGTTTTTACGTGCACTTCTAAGTTTGACTTGCAGTTTGTCTGGTATTCACACTCTGCGCATTTATAATCATTTTCTTCGTGATGTTTTGTTTTTACGTGCACTTCTAAGTTTGACTTGCAGTTTGTCTGGTATTCACACTCTGCCCATTTATAATCATTTTCTTCGAGATGTTTTGTTTTTACGTGCCTTCTAAGTTTGACTTGCAGTTTGTCTGGTATTCACACTCTGCACATTTATAATCATTTTCTTCGAGATGTTTTGTTTTTACGTGCACTTCTAAGTTTGACTTGCAGTTTGTCTGGTATTCACACTCTGCACATTTATAATCATTTTCTTCGAGATGTTTTGTTTTTACGTGCACTTCTAAGTTTGACTTGCAGTTTGTCTGGTATTCACACTCTGCGCATTTATAATCATTTTCTTCGAGATGTTTTGTTTTTACGTGCACTTCTAAGTTTGACTTGCAGTTTGTCTGGTATTCACACTCTGCACATTTATAATCATTTTCTTCGAGATGTTTTGTTTTTACGTGCACTTCTAAGTTTGACTTGCAGTTTGTCTGGTATTCACACTCTGCACATTTATAATCATTTTCTTCGAGATGTTTTGTTTTTACGTGCACTTCTAAGTGTGACTTGTTTGTCTGGTATTCACACTCTGCGCATTTTAAATCCTTTTGTTTCAGATGTTTTGTTTTTACGTGCACTTCTAAGTTTGACTTGCAGTTTGTCTGGTATTCACACTCTGCACATTTATAATCATTTTCTTCGAGATGTTTTGTTTTACGTGCACTTCTAAGTGTGACTTGTTTGTCTGGTATTCACACTCTGCGCATTTTAAATCCTTTTGTTTCAGATGTTTTGTTTTTACGTGCACTTCTAAGTTTGACTTGCAGTTTGTCTGGTATTCACACTCTGCACATTTATAATCATTTTCTTCGAGATGTTTTGTTTTTACGTGCGCTTCTAAGTTTGACTTGTTTGTCTGGTATTTACACTCTGCGCATTTTAAATCCTCTTCTTTCAGATGTTTTGTTTTTACGTGCACTTCTAAGTTTGACTTGCAGTTTGTCTGGTATTCACACTCTGCACATTTATAATCATTTTCTTCGAGATGTTTTGTTTTTACGTGCGCTTCTAAGTTTGACTTGTTTGTCTGGTATTTACACTCTGCGCATTTAAAATCCTTTTGTTTCAGATGTTTTGTTTTTATGTGCCGTTCTAACTTTGACTTTAAGTTTGTCTGGTATTCACACTCTGCGCATTTATAATCATTTTCTTCGAGATGTTTTGTTTTTACGTGCACTTCTAAGTGTGACTTGTTTGTCTGGTATTCACACTCTGCGCATTTTAAATCCTTTTGTTTCAGATGTTTTGTTTTTACGTGCACCTCTAAGTTTGACTTGCAGTTTGTCTGGTATTCACACTCTGCACATTTATAATCATTTTCTTCGAGATGTTTTGTTTTTACGTGCACTTCTAAGTGTGACTTGTTTGTCTGGTATTCACACTCTGCGCATTTTAAATCCTTTTGTTTCAGATGTTTTGTTTTTACGTGCACTTCTAAGTTTGACTTGCAGTTTGTCTGGTATTCACACTCTGCACATTTATAATCATTTTCTTTGAGATGTTTTGTTTTTACGTGCACTTCTAAGTTTGACTTGTTGTTTGTCTGGTATTCACACTTTGCGCAATTGAAATCATTTTGTTTCAGATGTTTTGTTTTTATGTGCACTTCTAAGTTTGACTTCTTGTTTGTCTGGTATTCACACTCTGCACATTTATAATCATTTTCTTCGAGATGTTTTGTTTTTACGTGCGCTTCTAAGTTTGACTTGTTTGTCTGGTATTTACACTCTGCGCATTTTAAATCCTTTTGTTTCAGATTTGTTTTTACGTGCACTTCTAAGTTTGACTTGCAGTTTGTCTGGTATTCTCACTCTGCACATTTATAATCATTTTCTTCGAGATGTTTTGTTTTTACGTGCACTTCTAAGTGTGACTTGTTTGTCTGGTATTCACACTCTGCGCATTTTAAATCCTTTTGTTTCAGATGTTTTGTTTTTATGTGCAGTTTTAAGTTAGACTTGTTGTTTGTCTGGTATTCACACTCTGCGCATTTATAATAATTTTCTTCGAGATGTTTTGTTTTTACGTGCGCTTCTAAGTTTGACTTGTAGTTTGTCTTAAATTCACACTCTGCGCATTTAAAATCCTTTTGCTTCAGATGTTTTGTTTTTATGTGCCGTTCTAACTTTGACTTTAAGTTTGTCTGGTATTCACACTCTGCGCATTTATAATCATTTTCTTCGAGATGTTTTGTTTTTACGTGCACTTCTAAGTTTGACTTGCAGTTTGTCTGGTATTCACACTCTGCACATTTATAATCATTTTCTTCGAGATGTTTTGTTTTTACGTGCACTTCTAAGTGTGACTTGTTTTTCTGGTATTCACACTCTGCGCATTTTAAATCCTTTTGTTTCAGATTTGTTTTTACGTGCACTTCTAAGTTTGACTTGCAGTTTGTCTGGTATTCTCACTCTGCACATTTATAATCATTTTCTTCGAGATGTTTTGTTTTTACGTGCACTTCTAAGTGTGACTTGTTTGTCTGGTATTCACACTCTGCGCATTTTAAATCCTTTTGTTTCAGATGTTTTGTTTTTATGTGCAGTTTTAAGTTAGACTTGTTGTTTGTCTGGTATTCACACTCTGCGCATTTTAAATCCTTTTGTTTCAGATGTTTTGATTTTATGTGTACTTGTAAATGTGACTTGTAGTTTGTCTGGTATTCACACTCTGCGCATTTATAATCATTTTCGTCGAGATGTTTTGTTTTTACGTGCACTTCTATGTTTGACTTGCAGTTTGTCTGGTATTCATACTCTGCACATTTATAATCATTTTCTTCGAGATGTTTTGTTTTTACGTGCACTTCTAAGCTTGACTTGCAGTTTGTCTGGTATTCACACTCTGCACATTTATAATCATTTTCTTCGAGATGTTTTGTTTTTACGTGCACTTCTAAGTTTGACTTGCAGTTTGTCTGGTATTCACACTCTGCGCATTTATAATCATTTTCTTCGAGATGTTTTGTTTTTACGTGCACTTCTAAGTGTGACTTGTTTGTCTGGTATTCACACTCTGCGCATTTTAAATCCTTTTGTTTCAGATGTTTTATTTTTACGTGCACTTCTAAGTTTGACTTGCAGTTTGTCTGGTATTCACACTCTGCACATTTATAATCATTTTCTTCGAGATGTTTTGTTTTTACGTGCGCTTCTAAGTTTGACTTGTTTGTCTGGTATTTACACTCTGCGCATTTTAAATCCTCTTCTTTCAGATGTTTTGTTTTTACGTGCACTTCTAAGTTTGACTTGCAGTTTGTCTGGTATTCACACTCTGCACATTTATAATCATTTTCTTCGAGATGTTTTGTTTTTACGTGCGCTTCTAAGTTTGACTTGTTTGTCTGGTATTTACACTCTGCGCATTTAAAATCCTTTTGTTTCAGATGTTTTGTTTTTATGTGCCGTTCTAACTTTGACTTTAAGTTTGTCTGGTATTCACACTCTGCGCATTTATAATCATTTTCTTCGAGATGTTTTGTTTTTACGTGCACTTCTAAGTGTGACTTGTTTGTCTGGTATTCACACTCTGCGCATTTTAAATCCTTCTGTTTCAGATGTTTTGTTTTTACGTGCACTTCTAAGCTTGACTTGCAGTTTGTCTGGTATTCACACTCTGCACATTTATAATCATTTTCTTCGAGATGTTTTGTTTTTATGTGCACTTCTAAGTTTGACTTGTTGCTTGTCTGGTATTCACACTTTGCGCAATTGAAATCATTTTGTTTCAGATGTTTTGTTTTTATGTGCACTTCTAAGTTTGACTTCTTGTTTGTCTGGTATTCACACTCTGCACATTTATAATCATTTTCTTCGAGATGTTTTGTTTTTACGTGCGCTTCTAAGTTTGACTTGTTTGTCTGGTATTTACACTCTGCGCATTTTAAATCCTTTTCTTTCAGAAGTTTTGTTTTTACGTGCACTTCTAAGTTTGACTTGCAGTTTGTCTGGTATTCACGCTCTGCACATTTATAATCATTTTCTTCGAGATGTTTTGTTTTTACGTGCGCTTCTAAGTTTGACTTGTAGTTTGTCTTAAATTCACACTCTGCGCATTTAAAATCCTTTTGTTTCAGATGTTTTGTTTTTATGTGCCGTTCTAACTTTGACTTTAAGTTTGTCTGGTATTCACACTCTGCGCATTTATAATAATTTTCTTCGAGATGTTTTGTTTTTACGTGCGCTTCTAAGTTTGACTTGTAGTTTGTCTTAAATTCACACTCTGCGCATTTAAAATCCTTTTGCTTCAGATGTTTTGTTTTTATGTGCCGTTCTAACTTTGACTTTAAGTTTGTCTGGTATTCACACTCTGCGCATTTATAATCATTTTCTTCGAGATGTTTTGTTTTTACGTGCACTTCTAAGTTTGACTTGCAGTTTGTCTGGTACTCACACTCTGCACATTTATAATCATTTTCTTCGAGATGTTTTGTTTTTACGTGCACTTCTAAGTGTGACTTGTTTTTCTGGTATTCACACTCTGCGCATTTTAAATCCTTTTGTTTCAGATTTGTTTTTACGTGCACTTCTAAGTTTGACTTGCAGTTTGTCTGGTATTCTCACTCTGCACATTTATAATCATTTTCTTCGAGATGTTTTGTTTTTACGTGCACTTCTAAGTGTGACTTGTTTGTCTGGTATTCACACTCTGCGCATTTTAAATCCTTTTGTTTCAGATGTTTTGTTTTTATGTGCAGTTTTAAGTTAGACTTGTTGTTTGTCTGGTATTCACACTCTGCGCATTTTAAATCCTTTTGTTTCAGATGTTTTGATTTTATGTGTACTTGTAAATGTGACTTGTAGTTTGTCTGGTATTCACACTCTGCGCATTTATAATCATTTTCGTCGAGATGTTTTGTTTTTACGTGCACTTCTATGTTTGACTTGCAGTTTGTCTGGTATTCATACTCTGCACATTTATAATCATTTTCTTCGAGATGTTTTGTTTTTACGTGCACTTCTAAGCTTGACTTGCAGTTTGTCTGGTATTCACACTCTGCACATTTATAATCATTTTCTTCGAGATGTTTTGTTTTTACGTGCACTTCTAAGTTTGACTTGCAGTTTGTCTGGTATTCACACTCTGCGCATTTATAATCATTTTCTTCGAGATGTTTTGTTTTTACGTGCACTTCTAAGTGTGACTTGTTTGTCTGGTATTCACACTCTGCGCATTTTAAATCCTTTTGTTTCAGATGTTTTGTTTTTACGTGCACTTCTAAGTTTGACTTGCAGTTTGTCTGGTATTCACACTCTGCACATTTATAATCATTTTCTTCGAGATGTTTTGTTTTTACGTGCGCTTCTAAGTTTGACTTGTTTGTCTGGTATTTACACTCTGCGCATTTTAAATCCTCTTCTTTCAGATGTTTTGTTTTTACGTGCACTTCTAAGTTTGACTTGCAGTTTGTCTGGTATTCACACTCTGCACATTTATAATCATTTTCTTCGAGATGTTTTGTTTTTACGTGCGCTTCTAAGTTTGACTTGTTTGTCTGGTATTTACACTCTGCGCATTTAAAATCCTTTTGTTTCAGATGTTTTGTTTTTATGTGCCGTTCTAACTTTGACTTTAAGTTTGTCTGGTATTCACACTCTGCGCATTTATAATCATTTTCTTCGAGATGTTTTGTTTTTACGTGCACTTCTAAGTGTGACTTGTTTGTCTGGTATTCACACTCTGCGCATTTTAAATCCTTCTGTTTCAGATGTTTTGTTTTTACGTGCACTTCTAAGCTTGACTTGCAGTTTGTCTGGTATTCACACTCTGCACATTTATAATCATTTTCTTCGAGATGTTTTGTTTTTATGTGCACTTCTAAGTTTGACTTGTTGCTTGTCTGGTATTCACACTCTGCGCATTTTAAATCCTTTTGTTTCAGATGTTTTGTTTTTACGTGCACTTCTAAGTTTGACTTGCAGTTTGTCTGGTATTCACACTCTGCACATTTATAATCATTTTCTTCGAGATGTTTTGTTTTTACGTGCGCTTCTAAGTTTGACTTGTTTCTCTGGTATTTACACTCTGCGCATTTTAAATCCTCTTCTTTCAGATGTTTTGTTTTTACGTGCACTTCTAAGTTTGACTTGCAGTTTGTCTGGTATTCACACTCTGCACATTTATAATCATTTTCTTCGAGATGTTTTGTTTTTACGTGCGCTTCTAAGTTTGACTTGTTTGTCTGGTATTTACACTCTGCGCATTTAAAATCCTTTTGTTTCAGATGTTTTGTTTTTATGTGCCGTTCTAACTTTGACTTTAAGTTTGTATGGTATTCACACTCTGCGCATTTATAATCATTTTCTTCGAGATGTTTTGTTTTTACGTGCACTTCTAAGTGTGACTTGTTTGTCTGGTATTCACACTCTGCGCATTTTAAATCCTTTTGTTTCAGATGTTTTGTTTTTACGTGCACTTCTATGTTTGACTTGCAGTTTGTCTGGTATTCACACTCTGCACATTTATAATCATTTTCTTCGAGATGTTTTGTTTTTACGTGCACTTCTAAGTGTGACTTGTTTGTCTGGTATTCACACTCTGCGCATTTTAAATCCTTTTGTTTCAGATGTTTTGTTTTTACGTGCACTTCTAAGTTTGACTTGCAGTTTGTCTGGTATTCACACTCTGCACATTTATAATCATTTTCTTCGAGATGTTTTGTTTTTACGTGCACTTCTAAGTGTGACTTGTTTGTCTGGTATTCACACTCTGCGCATTTTAAATCCTTTTGTTTCAGATGTTTTGTTTTTACGTGCACTTCTAAGTTTGACTTGCAGTTTGTCTGGTATTCACACTCTGCACATTTATAATCATTTTCTTCGAGATGTTTTGTTTTTACGTGCGCTTCTAAGTTTGACTTGTTTGTCTGGTATTTACACTCTGCGCATTTTAAATCCTCTTCTTTCAGATGTTTTGTTTTTACGTGCACTTCTAAGTTTGACTTGCAGTTTGTCTGGTATTCACACTCTGCACATTTATAATCATTTTCTTCGAGATGTTTTGTTTTTACGTGCGCTTCTAAGTTTGACTTGTTTGTCTGGTATTTACACTCTGCGCATTTAAAATCCTTTTGTTTCAGATGTTTTGTTTTTATGTGCCGTTCTAACTTTGACTTTAAGTTTGTCTGGTATTCACACTCTGCGCATTTATAATCATTTTCTTCGAGATGTTTTGTTTTTACGTGCACTTCTAAGTGTGACTTGTTTGTCTGGTATTCACACTCTGCGCATTTTAAATCCTTTTGTTTCAGATGTTTTGTTTTTACGTGCACTTCTAAGTTTGACTTGCAGTTTGTCTGGTATTCACACTCTGCACATTTATAATCATTTTCCTCGAGATGTTTTGTTTTTACGTGCACTTCTAAGTGTGACTTGTTTGTCTGGTATTCACACTCTGCGCATTTTAAATCCTTTTGTTTCAGATGTTTTGTTTTTACGTGCACTTCTAAGTTTGACTTGCAGTTTGTCTGGTATTCACACTCTGCACATTTATAATCATTTTCTTTGAGATGTTTTGTTTTTACGTGCACTTCTAAGTTTGACTTGTTGTTTGTCTGGTATTCACACTTTGCGCAATTGAAATCATTTTGTTTCAGATGTTTTGTTTTTATGTGCACTTCAAGTTTGACTTCTTGTTTGTCTGGTATTCACACTCTGCACATTTATAATCATTTTCTTCGAGATGTTTTGTTTTTACGTGCGCTTCTAAGTTTGACTTGTTTGTCTGGTATTTACACTCTGCGCATTTTAAATCCTTTTCTTTCAGAAGTTTTGTTTTTACGTGCACTTCTAAGTTTGACTTGCAGTTTGTCTGGTATTCACGCTCTGCACATTTATAATCATTTTCTTCGAGATGTTTTGTTTTTACGTGCGCTTCTAAGTTTGACTTGTAGTTTGTCTTAAATTCACACTCTGCGCATTTAAAATCCTTTTGTTTCAGATGTTTTGTTTTTACGTGCACTTCTAAGTTTGACTTTAAGTTTGTCTGGTATTCACACTCTGCGCATTTATAATCATTTTCTTCGAGATGTTTTGTTTTTACGTGCGCTTCTAAGTTTGACTTGTAGTTTGTCTTAAATTCACACTCTGCGCATTTAAAATCCTTTTGTTTCAGATGTTTTGTTTTTATGTGCCGTTCTAACTTTGACTTTAAGTTTGTCTGGTATTCACACTCTGCGCATTTATAATCATTTTCTTCGAGATGTTTTGTTTTTACGTGCACTTCTAAGTTTGACTTGCAGTTTGTCTGGTATTCACACTCTGCACATTTATAATCATTTTCTTCGAGATGTTTTGTTTTTACGTGCACTTCTAAGTGTGACTTGTTTGTCTGGTATTCACACTCTGCGCATTTTAAATCCTTTTGTTTCAGATTTGTTTTTACGTGCACTTCTAAGTTTGACTTGCAGTTTGTCTGGTATTCTCACTCTGCACATTTATAATCATTTTCTTCGAGATGTTTTGTTTTTACGTGCACTTCTAAGTGTGACTTGTTTGTCTGGTATTCACACTCTGCGCATTTTAAATCCTTTTGTTTCAGATGTTTTGTTTTTATGTGCAGTTTTAAGTTAGACTTGTTGTTTGTCTGGTATTCACACTCTGCGCATTTTAAATCCTTTTGTTTCAGATGTTTTGATTTTATGTGTACTTGTAAATGTGACTTGTAGTTTGTCTGGTATTCACACTGCGCATTTATAATCATTTTCGTCGAGATGTTTAGTTTTTACGTGCACTTCTATGTTTGACTTGCAGTTTGTCTGGTATTCATACTCTGCACATTTATAATCATTTTCTTCGAGATGTTTTGTTTTTACGTGCACTTCTAAGTTTGACTTGCAGTTTGTCTGGTATTCACACTCTGCGCATTTATAATCATTTTCTTCGAGATGTTTTGTTTTTACGTGCACTTCTAAGTTTGACTTGCAGTTTGTCTGGTATTCACACTCTGCACATTTATAATAATTTTCTTCGAGATGTTTTGTTTTTACGTGCACTTCTAAGTTTGACTTGCAGTTTGTCGGGTATTCACACTCTGCGCATTTATAATCATTTTCTTCGAGATGTTTTGTTTTTACGTGCACTTCTAAGTTTGACTTGCAGTTTGTCTGGTATTCACACTCTGCGCATTTATAATCATTTTCTTCGAGATGTTTTGTTTTTACGTGCACTTCTAAGTTTGACTTGCAGTTTGTCTGGTATTCACACTCTGCCCATTTATAATCATTTTCTTCGAGATGTTTTGTTTTTACGTGCACTTCTAAGTTTGACTTGCAGTTTGTCTGGTATTCACACTCTGCACATTTATAATCATTTTCTTCGAGATGTTTTGTTTTTACGTGCACTTCTAAGTTTGACTTGCAGTTTGTCTGGTATTCACACTCTGCACATTTATAATCATTTTCTTCGAGATGTTTTGTTTTTACGTGCACTTCTAAGTTTGACTTGCAGTTTGTCTGGTATTCACACTCTGCACATTTATAATCATTTTCTTCGAGATGTTTTGTTTTTACGTGCACTTCTAAGTTTGACTTGCAGTTTGTCTGGTATTCACACTCTGCGCATTTATAATCATTTTCTTCGAGATGTTTTGTTTTTACGTGCACTTCTAAGTTTGACTTGCAGTTTGTCTGGTATTCACACTCTGCACATTTATAATCATTTTCTTCGAGATGTTTTGTTTTTACGTGCACTTCTAAGTTTGACTTGCAGTTTGTCTGGTATTCACACTCTGCACATTTATAATCATTTTCTTCGAGATGTTTTGTTTTTACGTGCACTTCTAAGTGTGACTTGTTTGTCTGGTATTCACACTCTGCGCATTTTAAATCCTTTTGTTTCAGATGTTTTGTTTTTACTTGCACTTCTAAGTTTGACTTGCAGTTTGTCTGGTATTCACACTCTGCACATTTATAATCATTTTCTTCGAGATGTTTTGTTTTTACGTGCACTTCTAAGTGTGACTTGTTTGTCTGGTATTCACACTCTGCGCATTTTAAATCCTTTTGTTTCAGATGTTTTGTTTTTACGTGCACTTCTAAGTTTGACTTGCAGTTTGTCTGGTATTCACACTCTGCACATTTATAATCATTTTCTTCGAGATGTTTTGTTTTTACGTGCGCTTCTAAGTTTGACTTGTTTGTCTGGTATTTACACTCTGCGCATTTTAAATCCTCTTCTTTCAGATGTTTTGTTTTTACGTGCACTTCTAAGTTTGACTTGCAGTTTGTCTGGTATTCACACTCTGCACATTTATAATCATTTTCTTCGAGATGTTTTGTTTTTACGTGCGCTTCTAAGTTTGACTTGTTTGTCTGGTATTTACACTCTGCGCATTTAAAATCCTTTTGTTTCAGATGTTTTGTTTTTATGTGCCGTTCTAACTTTGACTTTAAGTTTGTCTGGTATTCACACTCTGCGCATTTATAATCATTTTCTTCGAGATGTTTTGTTTTTACGTGCACTTCTAAGTGTGACTTGTTTGTCTGGTATTCACACTCTGCGCATTTTAAATCCTTTTGTTTCAGATGTTTTGTTTTTACGTGCACCTCTAAGTTTGACTTGCAGTTTGTCTGGTATTCACACTCTGCACATTTATAATCATTTTCTTCGAGATGTTTTGTTTTTACGTGCACTTCTAAGTGTGACTTGTTTGTCTGGTATTCACACTCTGCGCATTTTAAATCCTTTTGTTTCAGATGTTTTGTTTTTACGTGCACTTCTAAGTTTGACTTGCAGTTTGTCTGGTATTCACACTCTGCACATTTATAATCATTTTCTTTGAGATGTTTTGTTTTTACGTGCACTTCTAAGTTTGACTTGTTGTTTGTCTGGTATTCACACTTTGCGCAATTGAAATCATTTTGTTTCAGATGTTTTGTTTTTATGTGCACTTCTAAGTTTGACTTCTTGTTTGTCTGGTATTCACACTCTGCACATTTATAATCATTTTCTTCGAGATGTTTTGTTTTTACGTGCGCTTCTAAGTTTGACTTGTTTGTCTGGTATTTACACTCTGCGCATTTTAAATCCTTTTCTTTCAGAAGTTTTGTTTTTACGTGCACTTCTAAGTTTGACTTGCAGTTTGTCTGGTATTCACGCTCTGCACATTTATAATCATTTTCTTCGAGATGTTTTGTTTTTACGTGCGCTTCTAAGTTTGACTTGTAGTTTGTCTTAAATTCACACTCTGCGCATTTAAAATCCTTTTGTTTCAGATGTTTTGTTTTTATGTGCCGTTCTAACTTTGACTTTAAGTTTGTCTGGTATTCACACTCTGCGCATTTATAATCATTTTCTTCGAGATGTTTTGTTTTTACGTGCGCTTCTAAGTTTGACTTGTAGTTTGTCTTAAATTCACACTCTGCGCATTTAAAATCCTTTTGTTTCAGATGTTTTGTTTTTATGTGCCGTTCTAACTTTGACTTTAAGTTTGTCTGGTATTCACACTCTGCGCATTTATAATCATTTTCTTCGAGATGTTTTGTTTTTACGTGCACTTCTAAGTTTGACTTGCAGTTTGTCTGGTATTCACACTCTGCACATTTATAATCATTTTCTTCGAGATGTTTTGTTTTTACGTGCACTTCTAAGTGTGACTTGTCTTTCTGGTATTCACACTCTGCGCATTTTAAATCCTTTTGTTTCAGATTTGTTTTTACGTGCACTTCTAAGTTTGACTTGCAGTTTGTCTGGTATTCTCACTCTGCACATTTATAATCATTTTCTTCGAGATGTTTTGTTTTTACGTGCACTTCTAAGTGTGACTTGTTTGTCTGGTATTCACACTCTGCGCATTTTAAATCCTTTTGTTTCAGATGTTTTGTTTTTATGTGCAGTTTTAAGTTAGACTTGTTGTTTGTCTCGTATTCACACTCTGCGCATTTTAAATCCTTTTGTTTCAGATGTTTTGATTTTATGTGTACTTGTAAATGTGACTTGTAGTTTGTCTGGTATTCACACTCTGCGCATTTATAATCATTTTCGTCGAGATGTTTTGTTTTTACGTGCACTTCTATGTTTGACTTGCAGTTTGTCTGGTATTCATACTCTGCACATTTATAATCATTTTCTTCGAGGTATTTTGTTTTTACGTGCACTTCTAAGCTTGACTTGCAGTTTGTCTGGTATTCACACTCTGCACATTTATAATCATTTTCTTCGAGATGTTTTGTTTTTACGTGCACTTCTAAGTTTGACTTGCAGTTTGTCTGGTATTCACACTCTGCGCATTTATAATCATTTTCTTCGAGATGTCTTGTTTTTACGTTCACTTCTAAGTTTGACTTGCAGTTTGTCTGGTATTCACACTCTGCACATTTATAATCATTTTCTTCGAGATGTTTTGTTTTTACGTGCACTTCTAAGTTTGACTTGCAGTTTGTCGGGTATTCACACTCTGCACATTTATAATCATTTTCTTCGAGATGTTTTGTTTTTACGTGCACTTCTAAGTTTGACTTGCAGTTTGTCTGGTATTCACACTCTGCGCATTTATAATCATTTTCTTCGAGATGTTTTGTTTTTACGTGCACTTCTAAGTTTGACTTGCAGTTTGTCTGGTATTCACACTCTGCGCATTTATAATCATTTTCTTCGAGATGTTTTGTTTTTACGTGCACTTCTAAGTTTGACTTGCAGTTTGTCTGGTATTCACACTCTGCGCATTTATAATCATTTTCTTCGTGATGTTTTGTTTTTACGTGCACTTCTAAGTTTGACTTGCAGTTTGTCTGGTATTCACACTCTGCCCATTTATAATCATTTTCTTCGAGATGTTTTGTTTTTACGTGCCTTCTAAGTTTGACTTGCAGTTTGTCTGGTATTCACACTCTGCACATTTATAATCATTTTCTTCGAGATGTTTTGTTTTTACGTGCACTTCTAAGTTTGACTTGCAGTTTGTCTGGTATTCACACTCTGCACATTTATAATCATTTTCTTCGAGATGTTTTGTTTTTACGTGCACTTCTAAGTTTGACTTGCAGTTTGTCTGGTATTCACACTCTGCGCATTTATAATCATTTTCTTCGAGATGTTTTGTTTTTACGTGCACTTCTAAGTTTGACTTGCAGTTTGTCTGGTATTCACACTCTGCACATTTATAATCATTTTCTTCGAGATGATTTGTTTTTACGTGCACTTCTAAGTTTGACTTGCAGTTTGTCTGGTATTCACACTCTGCACATTTATAATCATTTTCTTCGAGATGTTTTGTTTTTACGTGCACTTCTAAGTGTGACTTGTTTGTCTGGTATTCACACTCTGCGCATTTTAAATCCTTTTGTTTCAGATGTTTTGTTTTTACGTGCACTTCTAAGTTTGACTTGCAGTTTGTCTGGTATTCACACTCTGCACATTTATAATCATTTTCTTCGAGATGTTTTGTTTTTACGTGCACTTCTAAGTGTGACTTGTTTGTCTGGTATTCACACTCTGCGCATTTTAAATCCTTTTGTTTCAGATGTTTTGTTTTTACGTGCACTTCTAAGTTTGACTTGCAGTTTGTCTGGTATTCACACTCTGCACATTTATAATCATTTTCTTCGAGATGTTTTGTTTTTACGTGCGCTTCTAAGTTTGACTTGTTTGTCTGGTATTTACACTCTGCGCATTTTAAATCCTCTTCTTTCAGATGTTTTGTTTTTACGTGCACTTCTAAGTTTGACTTGCAGTTTGTCTGGTATTCACACTCTGCACATTTATAATCATTTTCTTCGAGATGTTTTGTTTTTACGTGCGCTTCTAAGTTTGACTTGTTTGTCTGGTATTTACACTCTGCGCATTTAAAATCCTTTTGTTTCAGATGTTTTGTTTTTATGTGCCGTTCTAACTTTGACTTTAAGTTTGTCTGGTATTCACACTCTGCGCATTTATAATCATTTTCTTCGAGATGTTTTGTTTTTACGTGCACTTCTAAGTGTGACTTGTTTGTCTGGTATTCACACTCTGCGCATTTTAAATCCTTTTGTTTCAGATGTTTTGTTTTTACGTGCACCTCTAAGTTTGACTTGCAGTTTGTCTGGTATTCACACTCTGCACATTTATAATCATTTTCTTCGAGATGTTATGTTTTTACGTGCACTTCTAAGTGTGACTTGTTTGTCTGGTATTCACACTCTGCGCATTTTAAATCCTTTTGTTTCAGATGTTTTGTTTTTACGTGCACTTCTAAGTTTGACTTGCAGTTTGTCTGGTATTCACACTCTGCACATTTATAATCATTTTCTTTGAGATGTTTTGTTTTTACGTGCACTTCTAAGTTTGACTTGTTGTTTGTCTGGTATTCACACTTTGCGCAATTGAAATCATTTTGTTTCAGATGTTTTGTTTTTATGTGCACTTCTAAGTTTGACTTCTTGTTTGTCTGGTATTCACACTCTGCAAATTTATAATCATTTTCTTCGAGATGTTTTGTTTTTACGTGCGCTTCTAAGTTTGACTTGTTTGTCTGGTATTTACACTCTGCTCATTTTAAATCCTTTTCTTTCAGAAGTTTTGTTTTTACGTGCACTTCTAAGTTTGACTTGCAGTTTGTCTGGTATTCACGCTCTGCACATTTATAATCATTTTCTTCGAGATGTTTTGTTTTTACGTGCGCTTCTAAGTTTGACTTGTAGTTTGTCTTAAATTCACACTCTGCGCATTTCAAATCCTTTTGTTTCAGATGTTTTGTTTTTATGTGCCGTTCTAACTTTGACTTTAAGTTTGTCTGGTATTCACACTCTGCGCATTTATAATCATTTTCTTCGAGATGTTTTGTTTTTACGTGCGCTTCTAAGTTTGACTTGTAGTTTGTCTTAAATTCACACTCTGCGCATTTAAAATCCTTTTGTTTCAGATGTTTTGTTTTTATGTGCCGTTCTAACTTTGACTTTAAGTTTGTCTGGTATTCACACTCTGCGCATTTATAATCATTTTCTTCGAGATGTTTTGTTTTTACGTGCACTTCTAAGTGTGACTTGTTTTTCTGGTATTCACACTCTGCGCATTTTAAATCCTTTTGTTTCAGATTTGTTTTTACGTGCACTTCTAAGTTTGACTTGCAGTTTGTCTGGTATTCTCACTCTGCACATTTATAATCATTTTCTTCGAGATGTTTTGTTTTTACGTGCACTTCTAAGTGTGACTTGTTTGTCTGGTATTCACACTCTGCGCATTTTAAATCCTTTTGTTTCAGATGTTTTGTTTTTATGTGCAGTTTTAAGTTAGACTTGTTGTTTGTCTGGTATTCACACTCTGCGCATTTTAAATCCTTTTGTTTCAGATGTTTTGATTTTATGTGTACTTGTAAATGTGACTTGTAGTTTGTCTGGTATTCACACTCTGCGCATTTATAATCATTTTCGTCGAGATGTTTTGTTTTTACGTGCACTTCTATGTTTGACTTGCAGTTTGTCTGGTATTCATACTCTGCACATTTATAATCATTTTCTTCGAGATGTTTTGTTTTTACGTGCACTTCTAAGCTTGACTTGCAGTTTGTCTGGTATTCACACTCTGCACATTTATAATCATTTTCTTCGAGATGTTTTGTTTTTACGTGCACTTCTAAGTTTGACTTGCAGTTTGTCTGGTATTCACACTCTGCGCATTTATAATCATTTTCTTCGAGATGTTTTGTTTTTACGTGCACTTCTAAGTGTGACTTGTTTGTCTGGTATTCACACTCTGCGCATTTTAAATCCTTTTGTTTCAGATGTTTTGTTTTTACGTGCACTTCTAAGTTTGACTTGCAGTTTGTCTGGTATTCACACTCTGCACATTTATAATCATTTTCTTCGAGATGTTTTGTTTTTACGTGCACTTCTAAGTTTGACTTGTTTGTCTGGTATTTACACTCTGCGCATTTTAAATCCTTTTCTTTCAGAAGTTTTGTTTTTACGTGCACTTCTAAGTTTGACTTGCAGTTTGTCTGGTATTCACGCTCTGCACATTTATAATCATTTTCTTCGAGATGTTTTGTTTTTACGTGCGCTTCTAAGTTTGACTTGTAGTTTGTCTTAAATTCACACTCTGCGCATTTAAAATCCTTTTGTTTCAGATGTTTTGTTTTTACGTGCACTTCTAAGTTTGACTTTAAGTTTGTCTGGTATTCACACTCTGCGCATTTATAATCATTTTCTTCGAGATGTTTTGTTTTTACGTGCGCTTCTAAGTTTGACTTGTAGTTTGTCTTAAATTCACACTCTGCGCATTTAAAATCCTTTTGTTTCAGATGTTTTGTTTTTATGTGCCGTTCTAACTTTGACTTTAAGTTTGTCTGGTATTCACACTCTGCGCATTTATAATCATTTTCTTCGAGATGTTTTGTTTTTACGTGCACTTCTAAGTTTGACTTGCAGTTTGTCTGGTATTCACACTCTGCACATTTATAATCATTTTCTTCGAGATGTTTTGTTTTTACGTGCACTTCTAAGTGTGACTTGTTTGTCTGGTATTCACACTCTGCGCATTTTAAATCCTTTTGTTTCAGATTTGTTTTTACGTGCACTTCTAAGTTTGACTTGCAGTTTGTCTGGTATTCTCACTCTGCACATTTATAATCATTTTCTTCGAGATGTTTTGTTTTTACGTGCACTTCTAAGTGTGACTTGTTTGTCTGGTATTCACACTCTGCGCATTTTAAATCCTTTTGTTTCAGATGTTTTGTTTTTATGTGCAGTTTTAAGTTAGACTTGTTGTTTGTCTGGTATTCACACTCTGCGCATTTTAAATCCTTTTGTTTCAGATGTTTTGATTTTATGTGTACTTGTAAATGTGACTTGTAGTTTGTCTGGTATTCACACTCTGCGCATTTATAATCATTTTCGTCGAGATGTTTAGTTTTTACGTGCACTTCTATGTTTGACTTGCAGTTTGTCTGGTATTCATACTCTGCACATTTATAATCATTTTCTTCGAGATGTTTTGTTTTTACGTGCACTTCTAAGTTTGACTTGCAGTTTGTCTGGTATTCACACTCTGCGCATTTATAATCATTTTCTTCGAGATGTTTTGTTTTTACGTGCACTTCTAAGTTTGACTTGCAGTTTGTCTGGTATTCACACTCTGCACATTTATAATAATTTTCTTCGAGATGTTTTGTTTTTACGTGCACTTCTAAGTTTGACTTGCAGTTTGTCGGGTATTCACACTCTGCGCATTTATAATCATTTTCTTCGAGATGTTTTGTTTTTACGTGCACTTCTAAGTTTGACTTGCAGTTTGTCTGGTATTCACACTCTGCGCATTTATAATCATTTTCTTCGAGATGTTTTGTTTTTACGTGCACTTCTAAGTTTGACTTGCAGTTTGTCTGGTATTCACACTCTGCCCATTTATAATCATTTTCTTCGAGATGTTTTGTTTTTACGTGCACTTCTAAGTTTGACTTGCAGTTTGTCTGGTATTCACACTCTGCACATTTATAATCATTTTCTTCGAGATGTTTTGTTTTTACGTGCACTTCTAAGTTTGACTTGCAGTTTGTCTGGTATTCACACTCTGCACATTTATAATCATTTTCTTCGAGATGTTTTGTTTTTACGTGCACTTCTAAGTTTGACTTGCAGTTTGTCTGGTATTCACACTCTGCACATTTATAATCATTTTCTTCGAGATGTTTTGTTTTTACGTGCACTTCTAAGTTTGACTTGCAGTTTGTCTGGTATTCACACTCTGCGCATTTATAATCATTTTCTTCGAGATGTTTTGTTTTTACGTGCACTTCTAAGTTTGACTTGCAGTTTGTCTGGTATTCACACTCTGCACATTTATAATCATTTTCTTCGAGATGTTTTGTTTTTACGTGCACTTCTAAGTTTGACTTGCAGTTTGTCTGGTATTCACACTCTGCACATTTATAATCATTTTCTTCGAGATGTTTTGTTTTTACGTGCACTTCTAAGTGTGACTTGTTTGTCTGGTATTCACACTCTGCGCATTTTAAATCCTTTTGTTTCAGATGTTTTGTTTTTACTTGCACTTCTAAGTTTGACTTGCAGTTTGTCTGGTATTCACACTCTGCACATTTATAATCATTTTCTTCGAGATGTTTTGTTTTTACGTGCACTTCTAAGTGTGACTTGTTTGTCTGGTATTCACACTCTGCGCATTTTAAATCCTTTTGTTTCAGATGTTTTGTTTTTACGTGCACTTCTAAGTTTGACTTGCAGTTTGTCTGGTATTCACACTCTGCACATTTATAATCATTTTCTTCGAGATGTTTTGTTTTTACGTGCGCTTCTAAGTTTGACTTGTTTGTCTGGTATTTACACTCTGCGCATTTTAAATCCTCTTCTTTCAGATGTTTTGTTTTTACGTGCACTTCTAAGTTTGACTTGCAGTTTGTCTGGTATTCACACTCTGCACATTTATAATCATTTTCTTCGAGATGTTTTGTTTTTACGTGCGCTTCTAAGTTTGACTTGTTTGTCTGGTATTTACACTCTGCGCATTTAAAATCCTTTTGTTTCAGATGTTTTGTTTTTATGTGCCGTTCTAACTTTGACTTTAAGTTTGTCTGGTATTCACACTCTGCGCATTTATAATCATTTTCTTCGAGATGTTTTGTTTTTACGTGCACTTCTAAGTGTGACTTGTTTGTCTGGTATTCACACTCTGCGCATTTTAAATCCTTTTGTTTCAGATGTTTTGTTTTTACGTGCACCTCTAAGTTTGACTTGCAGTTTGTCTGGTATTCACACTCTGCACATTTATAATCATTTTCTTCGAGATGTTTTGTTTTTACGTGCACTTCTAAGTGTGACTTGTTTGTCTGGTATTCACACTCTGCGCATTTTAAATCCTTTTGTTTCAGATGTTTTGTTTTTACGTGCACTTCTAAGTTTGACTTGCAGTTTGTCTGGTATTCACACTCTGCACATTTATAATCATTTTCTTTGAGATGTTTTGTTTTTACGTGCACTTCTAAGTTTGACTTGTTGTTTGTCTGGTATTCACACTTTGCGCAATTGAAATCATTTTGTTTCAGATGTTTTGTTTTTATGTGCACTTCTAAGTTTGACTTCTTGTTTGTCTGGTATTCACACTCTGCACATTTATAATCATTTTCTTCGAGATGTTTTGTTTTTACGTGCGCTTCTAAGTTTGACTTGTTTGTCTGGTATTTACACTCTGCGCATTTTAAATCCTTTTCTTTCAGAAGTTTTGTTTTTACGTGCACTTCTAAGTTTGACTTGCAGTTTGTCTGGTATTCACGCTCTGCACATTTATAATCATTTTCTTCGAGATGTTTTGTTTTTACGTGCGCTTCTAAGTTTGACTTGTAGTTTGTCTTAAATTCACACTCTGCGCATTTAAAATCCTTTTGTTTCAGATGTTTTGTTTTTATGTGCCGTTCTAACTTTGACTTTAAGTTTGTCTGGTATTCACACTCTGCGCATTTATAATCATTTTCTTCGAGATGTTTTGTTTTTACGTGCGCTTCTAAGTTTGACTTGTAGTTTGTCTTAAATTCACACTCTGCGCATTTAAAATCCTTTTGTTTCAGATGTTTTGTTTTTATGTGCCGTTCTAACTTTGACTTTAAGTTTGTCTGGTATTCACACTCTGCGCATTTATAATCATTTTCTTCGAGATGTTTTGTTTTTACGTGCACTTCTAAGTTTGACTTGCAGTTTGTCTGGTATTCACACTCTGCACATTTATAATCATTTTCTTCGAGATGTTTTGTTTTTACGTGCACTTCTAAGTGTGACTTGTCTTTCTGGTATTCACACTCTGCGCATTTTAAATCCTTTTGTTTCAGATTTGTTTTTACGTGCACTTCTAAGTTTGACTTGCAGTTTGTCTGGTATTCTCACTCTGCACATTTATAATCATTTTCTTCGAGATGTTTTGTTTTTACGTGCACTTCTAAGTGTGACTTGTTTGTCTGGTATTCACACTCTGCGCATTTTAAATCCTTTTGTTTCAGATGTTTTGTTTTTATGTGCAGTTTTAAGTTAGACTTGTTGTTTGTCTCGTATTCACACTCTGCGCATTTTAAATCCTTTTGTTTCAGATGTTTTGATTTTATGTGTACTTGTAAATGTGACTTGTAGTTTGTCTGGTATTCACACTCTGCGCATTTATAATCATTTTCGTCGAGATGTTTTGTTTTTACGTGCACTTCTATGTTTGACTTGCAGTTTGTCTGGTATTCATACTCTGCACATTTATAATCATTTTCTTCGAGATATTTTGTTTTTACGTGCACTTCTAAGCTTGACTTGCAGTTTGTCTGGTATTCACACTCTGCACATTTATAATCATTTTCTTCGAGATGTTTTGTTTTTACGTGCACTTCTAAGTTTGACTTGCAGTTTGTCTGGTATTCACACACTGCGCATTTATAATCATTTTCTTCGAGATGTCTTGTTTTTACGTGCACTTCTAAGTTTGACTTGCAGTTTGTCTGGTATTCACACTCTGCACATTTATAATCATTTTCTTCGAGATGTTTTGTTTTTACGTGCACTTCTAAGTTTGACTTGCAGTTTGTCTGGTATTCACACTCTGCACATTTATAATCATTTTCTTCGAGATGTTTTGTTTTTACGTGCACTTCTAAGTTTGACTTGCAGTTTGTCTGGTATTCACACTCTGCGCATTTATAATCATTTTCTTCGAGATGTTTTGTTTTTACGTGCACTTCTAAGTTTGACTTGCAGTTTGTCTGGTATTCTCACTCTGCACATTTATAATCATTTTCTTCGAGATGTTTTGTTTTTACGTGCACTTCTAAGTGTGACTTGTTTGTCTGGTATTCACACTCTGCGCATTTTAAATCCTTTTGTTTCAGATGTTTTGTTTTTATGTGCAGTTTTAAGTTAGACTTGTTGTTTGTCTGGTATTCACACTCTGCGCATTTTAAATCCTTTTGTTTCAGATGTTTTGATTTTATGTGTACTTGTAAATGTGACTTGTAGTTTGTCTGGTATTCACACTCTGCGCATTTATAATCATTTTCGTCGAGATGTTTTGTTTTTACGTGCACTTCTATGTTTGACTTGCAGTTTGTCTGGTATTCATACTCTGCACATTTATAATCATTTTCTTCGAGATGTTTTGTTTTTACGTGCACTTCTAAGCTTGACTTGCAGTTTGTCTGGTATTCACACTCTGCACATTTATAATCATTTTCTTCGAGATGTTTTGTTTTTACGTGCACTTCTAAGTTTGACTTGCAGTTTGTCTGGTATTCACACTCTGCGCATTTATAATCATTTTCTTCGAGATGTTTTGTTTTTACGTGCACTTCTAAGTGTGACTTGTTTGTCTGGTATTCACACTCTGCGCATTTTAAATCCTTTTGTTTCAGATGTTTTGTTTTTACGTGCACTTCTAAGTTTGACTTGCAGTTTGTCTGGTATTCACACTCTGCACATTTATAATCATTTTCTTCGAGATGTTTTGTTTTTACGTGCACTTCTAAGTTTGACTTGCAGTTTGTCTGGTATTCACACTCTGCGCATTTATAATCATTTTCTTCGAGATGTTTTGTTTTTACGTGCACTTCTAAGTTTGACTTGCAGTTTGTCTGGTATTCACACTCTGCACATTTATAATCATTTTCTTCGAGATGTTTTGTTTTTACGTGCACTTCTAAGTTTGACTTGCAGTTTGTCTGGTATTCACACTCTGCACATTTATAATCATTTTCTTCGAGATGTTTTGTTTTTACGTGCACTTCTAAGTGTGACTTGTTTGTCTGGTATTCACACTCTGCGCATTTTAAATCCTTTTGTTTCAGATGTTTTGTTTTTACGTGCACTTCTAAGTTTGACTTGCAGTTTGTCTGGTATTCACACTCTGCACATTTATAATCATTTTCTTCGAGATGTTTTGTTTTTACGTGCACTTCTAAGTGTGACTTGTTTGTCTGGTATTCACACTCTGCGCATTTTAAATCCTTTTGTTTCAGATGTTTTGTTTTTACGTGCACTTCTAAGTTTGACTTGCAGTTTGTCTGGTATTCACACTCTGCACATTTATAATCATTTTCTTCGAGATGTTTTGTTTTTACGTGCGCTTCTAAGTTTGACTTGTTTGTCTGGTATTTACACTCTGCGCATTTTAAATCCTCTTCTTTCAGATGTTTTGTTTTTACGTGCACTTCTAAGTTTGACTTGCAGTTTGTCTGGTATTCACACTCTGCACATTTATAATCATTTTCTTCGAGATGTTTTGTTTTTACGTGCGCTTCTAAGTTTGACTTGTTTGTCTGGTATTTACACTCTGCGCATTTAAAATCCTTTTGTTTCAGATGTTTTGTTTTTATGTGCCGTTCTAACTTTGACTTTAAGTTTGTCTGGTATTCACACTCTGCGCATTTATAATCATTTTCTTCGAGATGTTTTGTTTTTACGTGCACTTCTAAGTGTGACTTGTTTGTCTGGTATTCACACTCTGCGCATTTTAAATCCTTTTGTTTCAGATGTTTTGTTTTTACGTGCACCTCTAAGTTTGACTTGCAGTTTGTCTGGTATTCACACTCTGCACATTTATAATCATTTTCTTCGAGATGTTATGTTTTTACGTGCACTTCTAAGTGTGACTTGTTTGTCTGGTATTCACACTCTGCGCATTTTAAATCCTTTTGTTTCAGATGTTTTGTTTTTACGTGCACTTCTAAGTTTGACTTGCAGTTTGTCTGGTATTCACACTCTGCACATTTATAATCATTTTCTTTGAGATGTTTTGTTTTTACGTGCACTTCTAAGTTTGACTTGTTGTTTGTCTGGTATTCACACTTTGCGCAATTGAAATCATTTTGTTTCAGATGTTTTGATTTTATGTGTACTTGTAAATGTGACTTGTAGTTTGTCTGGTATTCACACTCTGCACATTTATAATCATTTTCTTCGAGATGTTTTGTTTTTACGTGCGCTTCTAAGTTTGACTTGTTTGTCTGGTATTTACACTCTGCGCATTTTAAATCCTTTTCTTTCAGAAGTTTTGTTTTTACGTGCACTTCTAAGTTTGACTTGCAGTTTGTCTGGTATTCACGCTCTGCACATTTATAATCATTTTCTTCGAGATGTTTTGTTTTTACGTGCGCTTCTAAGTTTGACTTGTAGTTTGTCTTAAATTCACACTCTGCGCATTTAAAATCCTTTTGTTTCAGATGTTTTGTTTTTATGTGCCGTTCTAACTTTGACTTTAAGTTTGTCTGGTATTCACACTCTGCGCATTTATAATCATTTTCTTCGAGATGTTTTGTTTTTACGTGCGCTTCTAAGTTTGACTTGTAGTTTGTCTTAAATTCACACTCTGCGCATTTAAAATCCTTTTGTTTCAGATGTTTTGTTTTTATGTGCCGTTCTAACTTTGACTTTAAGTTTGTCTGGTATTCACACTCTGCGCATTTATAATCATTTTCTTCGAGATGTTTTGTTTTTACGTGCACTTCTAAGTTTGACTTGCAGTTTGTCTGGTATTCACACTCTGCACATTTATAATCATTTTCTTCGAGATGTTTTGTTTTTACGTGCACTTCTAAGTGTGACTTGTTTTTCTGGTATTCACACTCTGCGCATTTTAAATCCTTTTGTTTCAGATTTGTTTTTACGTGCACTTCTAAGTTTGACTTGCAGTTTGTCTGGTATTCTCACTCTGCACATTTATAATCATTTTCTTCGAGATGTTTTGTTTTTACGTGCACTTCTAAGTGTGACTTGTTTGTCTGGTATTCACACTCTGCGCATTTTAAATCCTTTTGTTTCAGATGTTTTGTTTTTATGTGCAGTTTTAAGTTAGACTTGTTGTTTGTCTGGTATTCACACTCTGCGCATTTTAAATCCTTTTGTTTCAGATGTTTTGATTTTATGTGTACTTGTAAATGTGACTTGTAGTTTGTCTGGTATTCACACTCTGCGCATTTATAATCATTTTCGTCGAGATGTTTTGTTTTTACGTGCACTTCTATGTTTGACTTGCAGTTTGTCTGGTATTCATACTCTGCACATTTATAATCATTTTCTTCGAGATGTTTTGTTTTTACGTGCACTTCTAAGCTTGACTTGCAGTTTGTCTGGTATTCACACTCTGCACATTTATAATCATTTTCTTCGAGATGTTTTGTTTTTACGTGCACTTCTAAGTTTGACTTGCAGTTTGTCTGGTATTCACACTCTGCGCATTTATAATCATTTTCTTCGAGATGTTTTGTTTTTACGTGCACTTCTAAGTTTGACTTGCAGTTTGTCTGGTATTCACACTCTGCACATTTATAATCATTTTCTTCGAGATGTTTTGTTTTTACGTGCACTTCTAAGTTTGACTTGCAGTTTGTCTGGTATTCACACTCTGCACATTTATAATCATTTTCTTCGAGATGTTTTGTTTTTACGTGCACTTCTAAGTTTGACTTGCAGTTTGTCTGGTATTCACACTCTGCGCATTTATAATCATTTTCTTCGTGATGTTTTGTTTTTACGTGCACTTCTAAGTTTGACTTGCAGTTTGTCTGGTATTCACACTCTGCGCATTTATAATCATTTTCTTCGAGATGTTTTGTTTTTACGTGCACTTCTAAGTTTGACTTGCAGTTTGTCTGGTATTCACACTCTGCGCATTTATAATCATTTTCTTCGAGATGTTTTGTTTTTACGTGCACTTCTAAGTTTGACTTGCAGTTTGTCTGGTATTCACACTCTGCGCATTTATAATCATTTTCTTCGTGATGTTTTGTTTTTACGTGCACTTCTAAGTTTGACTTGCAGTTTGTCTGGTATTCACACTCTGCCCATTTATAATCATTTTCTTCGAGATGTTTTGTTTTTACGTGCCTTCTAAGTTTGACTTGCAGTTTGTCTGGTATTCACACTCTGCACATTTATAATCATTTTCTTCGAGATGTTTTGTTTTTACGTGCACTTCTAAGTTTGACTTGCAGTTTGTCTGGTATTCACACTCTGCACATTTATAATCATTTTCTTCGAGATGTTTTGTTTTTACGTGCACTTCTAAGTTTGACTTGCAGTTTGTCTGGTATTCACACTCTGCACATTTATAATCATTTTCTTCGAGATGTTTTGTTTTTACGTGCGCTTCTAAGTTTGACTTGTAGTTTGTCTTAAATTCACACTCTGCGCATTTAAAATCCTTTTGTTTCAGATGTTTTGTTTTTATGTGCCGTTCTAACTTTGACTTTAAGTTTGTCTGGTATTCACACTGCGCATTTATAATCATTTTCTTCGAGATGTTTTGTTTTTACGTGCGCTTCTAAGTTTGACTTGTAGTTTGTCTTAAATTCACACTCTGCGCATTTAAAATCCTTTTGTTTCAGATGTTTTGTTTTTATGTGCCGTTCTAACTTTGACTTTAAGTTTGTCTGGTATTCACACTCTGCGCATTTATAATCATTTTCTTCGAGATGTTTTGTTTTTACGTGCACTTCTAAGTTTGACTTGCAGTTTGTCTGGTATTCACACTCTGCACATTTATAATCATTTTCTTCGAGATGTTTTGTTTTTACGTGCACTTCTAAGTGTGACTTGTTTTTCTGGTATTCACACTCTGCGCATTTTAAATCCTTTTGTTTCAGATTTGTTTTTACGTGCACTTCTAAGTTTGACTTGCAGTTTGTCTGGTATTCTCACTCTGCACATTTATAATCATTTTCTTCGAGATGTTTTGTTTTTACGTGCACTTCTAAGTGTGACTTGTTTGTCTGGTATTCACACTCTGCGCATTTTAAATCCTTTTGTTTCAGATGTTTTGTTTTTATGTGCAGTTTTAAGTTAGACTTGTTGTTTGTCTGGTATTCACACTCTGCGCATTTTAAATCCTTTTGTTTCAGATGTTTTGATTTTATGTGTACTTGTAAATGTGACTTGTAGTTTGTCTGGTATTCACACTCTGCGCATTTATAATCATTTTCGTCGAGATGTTTTGTTTTTACGTGCACTTCTATGTTTGACTTGCAGTTTGTCTGGTATTCATACTCTGCACATTTATAATCATTTTCTTCGAGATGTTTTGTTTTTACGTGCACTTCTAAGCTTGACTTGCAGTTTGTCTGGTATTCACACTCTGCACATTTATAATCATTTTCTTCGAGATGTTTTGTTTTTACGTGCACTTCTAAGTTTGACTTGCAGTTTGTCTGGTATTCACACTCTGCGCATTTATAATCATTTTCTTCGAGATGTTTTGTTTTTACGTGCACTTCTAAGTGTGACTTGTTTGTCTGGTATTCACACTCTGCGCATTTTAAATCCTTTTGTTTCAGATGTTTTGTTTTTACGTGCACTTCTAAGTTTGACTTGCAGTTTGTCTGGTATTCACACTCTGCACATTTATAATCATTTTCTTCGAGATGTTTTGTTTTTACGTGCACTTCTAAGTTTGACTTGCAGTTTGTCTGGTATTCACACTCTGCGCATTTATAATCATTTTCTTCGAGATGTTTTGTTTTTACGTGCACTTCTAAGTTTGACTTGCAGTTTGTCTGGTATTCACACTCTGCACATTTATAATCATTTTCTTCGAGATGTTTTGTTTTTACGTGCACTTCTAAGTTTGACTTGCAGTTTGTCTGGTATTCACACTCTGCACATTTATAATCATTTTCTTCGAGATGTTTTGTTTTTACGTGCACTTCTAAGTGTGACTTGTTTGTCTGGTATTCACACTCTGCGCATTTTAAATCCTTTTGTTTCAGATGTTTTGTTTTTACGTGCACTTCTAAGTTTGACTTGCAGTTTGTCTGGTATTCACACTCTGCACATTTATAATCATTTTCTTCGAGATGTTTTGTTTTTACGTGCACTTCTAAGTGTGACTTGTTTGTCTGGTATTCACACTCTGCGCATTTTAAATCCTTTTGTTTCAGATGTTTTGTTTTTACGTGCACTTCTAAGTTTGACTTGCAGTTTGTCTGGTATTCACACTCTGCACATTTATAATCATTTTCTTCGAGATGTTTTGTTTTTACGTGCGCTTCTAAGTTTGACTTGTTTGTCTGGTATTTACACTCTGCGCATTTTAAATCCTCTTCTTTCAGATGTTTTGTTTTTACGTGCACTTCTAAGTTTGACTTGCAGTTTGTCTGGTATTCACACTCTGCACATTTATAATCATTTTCTTCGAGATGTTTTGTTTTTACGTGCGCTTCTAAGTTTGACTTGTTTGTCTGGTATTTACACTCTGCGCATTTAAAATCCTTTTGTTTCAGATGTTTTGTTTTTATGTGCCGTTCTAACTTTGACTTTAAGTTTGTCTGGTATTCACACTCTGCGCATTTATAATCATTTTCTTCGAGATGTTTTGTTTTTACGTGCACTTCTAAGTGTGACTTGTTTGTCTGGTATTCACACTCTGCGCATTTTAAATCCTTTTGTTTCAGATGTTTTGTTTTTACGTGCACCTCTAAGTTTGACTTGCAGTTTGTCTGGTATTCACACTCTGCACATTTATAATCATTTTCTTCGAGATGTTATGTTTTTACGTGCACTTCTAAGTGTGACTTGTTTGTCTGGTATTCACACTCTGCGCATTTTAAATCCTTTTGTTTCAGATGTTTTGTTTTTACGTGCACTTCTAAGTTTGACTTGCAGTTTGTCTGGTATTCACACTCTGCACATTTATAATCATTTTCTTTGAGATGTTTTGTTTTTACGTGCACTTCTAAGTTTGACTTGTTGTTTGTCTGGTATTCACACTTTGCGCAATTGAAATCATTTTGTTTCAGATGTTTTGTTTTTATGTGCACTTCTAAGTTTGACTTCTTGTTTGTCTGGTATTCACACTCTGCACATTTATAATCATTTTCTTCGAGATGTTTTGTTTTTACGTGCGCTTCTAAGTTTGACTTGTTTGTCTGGTATTTACACTCTGCGCATTTTAAATCCTTTTCTTTCAGAAGTTTTGTTTTTACGTGCACTTCTAAGTTTGACTTGCAGTTTGTCTGGTATTCACGCTCTGCACATTTATAATCATTTTCTTCGAGATGTTTTGTTTTTACGTGCGCTTCTAAGTTTGACTTGTAGTTTGTCTTAAATTCACACTCTGCGCATTTAAAATCCTTTTGTTTCAGATGTTTTGTTTTTATGTGCCGTTCTAACTTTGACTTTAAGTTTGTCTGGTATTCACACTCTGCGCATTTATAATCATTTTCTTCGAGATGTTTTGTTTTTACGTGCGCTTCTAAGTTTGACTTGTAGTTTGTCTTAAATTCACACTCTGCGCATTTAAAATCCTTTTGTTTCAGATGTTTTGTTTTTATGTGCCGTTCTAACTTTGACTTTAAGTTTGTCTGGTATTCACACTCTGCGCATTTATAATCATTTTCTTCGAGATGTTTTGTTTTTACGTGCACTTCTAAGTTTGACTTGCAGTTTGTCTGGTATTCACACTCTGCACATTTATAATCATTTTCTTCGAGATGTTTTGTTTTTACGTGCACTTCTAAGTGTGACTTGTTTTTCTGGTATTCACACTCTGCGCATTTTAAATCCTTTTGTTTCAGATTTGTTTTTACGTGCACTTCTAAGTTTGACTTGCAGTTTGTCTGGTATTCTCACTCTGCACATTTATAATCATTTTCTTCGAGATGTTTTGTTTTTACGTGCACTTCTAAGTGTGACTTGTTTGTCTGGTATTCACACTCTGCGCATTTTAAATCCTTTTGTTTCAGATGTTTTGTTTTTATGTGCAGTTTTAAGTTAGACTTGTTGTTTGTCTGGTATTCACACTCTGCGCATTTTAAATCCTTTTGTTTCAGATGTTTTGATTTTATGTGTACTTGTAAATGTGACTTGTAGTTTGTCTGGTATTCACACTCTGCGCATTTATAATCATTTTCGTCGAGATGTTTTGTTTTTACGTGCACTTCTATGTTTGACTTGCAGTTTGTCTGGTATTCATACTCTGCACATTTATAATCATTTTCTTCGAGATGTTTTGTTTTTACGTGCACTTCTAAGCTTGACTTGCAGTTTGTCTGGTATTCACACTCTGCACATTTATAATCATTTTCTTCGAGATGTTTTGTTTTTACGTGCACTTCTAAGTTTGACTTGCAGTTTGTCTGGTATTCACACTCTGCGCATTTATAATCATTTTCTTCGAGATGTTTTGTTTTTACGTGCACTTCTAAGTTTGACTTGCAGTTTGTCTGGTATTCACACTCTGCACATTTATAATCATTTTCTTCGAGATGTTTTGTTTTTACGTGCACTTCTAAGTTTGACTTGCAGTTTGTCTGGTATTCACACTCTGCACATTTATAATCATTTTCTTCGAGATGTTTTGTTTTTACGTGCACTTCTAAGTTTGACTTGCAGTTTGTCTGGTATTCACACTCTGCGCATTTATAATCATTTTCTTCGAGATGTTTTGTTTTTACGTGCACTTCTAAGTTTGACTTGCAGTTTGTCTGGTATTCACACTCTGCGCATTTATAATCATTTTCTTCGAGATGTTTTGTTTTTACGTGCACTTCTAAGTTTGACTTGCAGTTTGTCTGGTATTCACACTCTGCGCATTTATAATCATTTTCTTCGTGATGTTTTGTTTTTACGTGCACTTCTAAGTTTGACTTGCAGTTTGTCTGGTATTCACACTCTGCGCATTTATAATCATTTTCTTCGAGATGTTTTGTTTTTACGTGCACTTCTAAGTTTGACTTGCAGTTTGTCTGGTATTCACACTCTGCGCATTTATAATCATTTTCTTCGTGATGTTTTGTTTTTACGTGCACTTCTAAGTTTGACTTGCAGTTTGTCTGGTATTCACACTCTGCGCATTTATAATCATTTTCTTCGAGATGTTTTGTTTTTACGTGCACTTCTAAGTTTGACTTGCAGTTTGTCTGGTATTCACACTCTGCGCATTTATAATCATTTTCTTCGAGATGTTTTGTTTTTACGTGCACTTCTAAGTTTGACTTGCAGTTTGTCTGGTATTCACACTCTGCGCATTTATAATCATTTTCTTCGTGATGTTTTGTTTTTACGTGCACTTCTAAGTTTGACTTGCAGTTTGTCTGGTATTCACACTCTGCCCATTTATAATCATTTTCTTCGAGATGTTTTGTTTTTACGTGCCTTCTAAGTTTGACTTGCAGTTTGTCTGGTATTCACACTCTGCACATTTATAATCATTTTCTTCGAGATGTTTTGTTTTTACGTGCACTTCTAAGTTTGACTTGCAGTTTGTCTGGTATTCACACTCTGCACATTTATAATCATTTTCTTCGAGATGTTTTGTTTTTACGTGCACTTCTAAGTTTGACTTGCAGTTTGTCTGGTATTCACACTCTGCGCATTTATAATCATTTTCTTCGAGATGTTTTGTTTTTACGTGCAATTCTATGTTTGACTTGCAGTTTGTCTGGTATTCACACTGCACATTTATAATCATTTTCTTCGAGATGTTTTGTTTTTACGTGCACTTCTAAGTTTGACTTGCAGTTTGTCTGGTATTCACACTCTGCACATTTATAATCATTTTCTTCGAGATGTTTTGTTTTTACGTGCACTTCTAAGTTTGACTTGCAGTTTGTCTGGTATTCACACTCTGCGCATTTATAATCATTTTCTTCGAGATGTTTTGTTTTTACGTGCACTTCTAAGTTTGACTTGCAGTTTGTCTGGTATTCACACTCTGCGCATTTATAATCATTTTCTTCGAGATGTTTTGTTTTTACGTGCACTTCTAAGTTTGACTTGCAGTTTGTCTGGTATTCACACTCTGCACATTTATAATCATTTTCTTCGAGATGTTTTGTTTTTACGTGCACTTCTAAGTTTGACTTGCAGTTTGTCTGGTATTCACACTCTGCGCATTTATAATCATTTTCTTCGAGATGTTTTGTTTTTACGTGCACTTCTAAGTTTGACTTGCAGTTTGTCTGGTATTCACACTCTGCGCATTTATAATCATTTTCTTCGAGATGTTTTGTTTTTACGTGCACTTCTAAGTTTGACTTGCAGTTTGTCTGGTATTCACACTCTGCGCATTTATAATCATTTTCTTCGAGATGTTTTGTTTTTACGTGCACTTCTAAGTTTGACTTGCAGTTTGTCTGGTATTCACACTCTGCCCATTTATAATCATTTTCTTCCAGATGTTTTGTTTTTACGTGCACTTCTAAGTTTGACTTGCAGTTTGTCTGGTATTCACACTCTGCACATTTATAATCATTTTCTTCGAGATATTTTGTTTTTACGTGCACTTCTAAGTTTGACTTGCAGTTTGTCTGGTATTCACACTCTGCACATTTATAATCATTTTCTTCGAGATGTTTTGTTTTTACGTGCACTTCTAAGTTTGACTTGCAGTTTGTCTGGTATTCACACTCTGCACATTTATAATCATTTTCTTCGAGATGTTTTGTTTTTACGTGCACTTCTAAGTTTGACTTGCAGTTTGTCTGGTATTCACACTCTGCGCATTTATAATCATTTTCTTCGAGATGTTTTGTTTTTACGTGCACTTCTAAGTTTGACTTGCAGTTTGTCTGGTATTCACACTCTGCACATTTATAATCATTTTCTTCGAGATGTTTTGTTTTTACGTGCACTTCTAAGTTTGACTTGCAGTTTGTCTGGTATTCACACTCTGCACATTTATAATCATTTTCTTCGAGATGTTTTGTTTTTACGTGCACTACTAAGTTTGACTTGCAGTTTGTCTGGTATTCACACTCTGCGCATTTATAATCATTTTCTTCGAGATGTTTTGTTTTTACGTGCACTTCTAAGTTTGACTTGCAGTTTGTCTGGTATTCACACTCTGCACATTTATAATCATTTTCTTCGAGATGTTTTGTTTTTACGTGCGCTTCTAAGTTTGACTTGTAGTTTGTCTTAAATTCACACTCTGCGCATTTAAAATCCTTTTGTTTCAGATGTTTTGTTTTTATGTGCCGTTCTAACTTTGACTTTAAGTTTGTCTGGTATTCACACTCTGCGCATTTATAATCATTTTCTTCGAGATGTTTTGTTTATACGTGCGCTTCTAAGTTTGACTTGTAGTTTGTCTTAAATTCACACTCTGCGCATTTAAAATCCTTTTGTTTCAGATGTTTTGTTTTTATGTGCCGTTCTAACTTTGACTTTAAGTTTGTCTGGTATTCACACTGCGCATTTATAATCATTTTCTTCGAGATGTTTTGTTTTTACGTGCACTTCTAAGTTTGACTTGCAGTTTGTCTGGTATTCACACTCTGCACATTTATAATCATTTTCTTCGAGATGTTGTTTTTACGTGCACTTCTAAGTGTGACTTGTTTGTCTGGTATTCACACTCTGCGCATTTTAAATCCTTTTGTTTCAGATGTTTTGTTTTTACGTGTACTTCTAAGTTTGACTTGCAGTTTGTCTGGTATTCTCACTCTGCACATTTATAATCATTTTCTTCGAGATGTTTTGTTTTTACGTGCACTTCTAAGTGTGACTTGTTTGTCTGGTATTCACACTGCGCATTTTAAATCCTTTTGTTTCAGATGTTTTGTTTTTATGTGCAGTTTTAAGTTAGACTTGTTGTTTGTCTGGTATTCACACTCTGCGCATTTTAAATCCTTTTGTTTCAGATGTTTTGTTTTTACGTGCAGCTTTAAGTTAGACTTGTTGTTTGTCTGGTATTCACACTCTGCGCATTTTAAATCCTTTTGTTTCAGATGTTTTGATTTTATGTGTACTTGTAAATGTGACTTGTAGTTTGTCTGGTATTCACACTCTGCGCATTTATAATCATTTTCTTTGAGATGTCTTGTTTTTATGTGTACTTCTAAGTTTGATTTGTTGTTTGTCTGGTATTCACACTCTGCGCATTTATAATCCTTTTCTTTGAGATGTTTTGTTTTTACGTGCGCTTCTAAGCTTGACTTGTAGTTTGTCTGGTATTTACAATCTGCGCATTTATAATCATTTTCTTTGAGATGTTTTGTTTTTACGTGCCGTTCTAACTTTGACTTGTAGTTTGTCTGGTGTTTACACTCTGCGCATTTAAAATCCTTTTGTTTTAGATGTTTTGTTTTTATGTGTACTTGTAAATGTAACTTCCTGCTTGCCTTATATTCACACTCTGCGCATTTATAATCCTTTTGTTTTAGATGTCTTGTTTTTATGTGCATTTCTAAGTTTGCCTTCCAGGCTGTCTTGTATTCACATTCTGTGCATTTAAAGTTCTCTTGTTTTAAATGTTTTACTTTTATGTGCGCTTCTAAGCTTGACTTGTAGTTTGTCTTAAATTCACACTCTGCGCATTTTAAATCCTTTTGTTTCAGATGTTTTGTTTTTATGTGCAGTTTTAAGTTATACTTGTAGTTTGTCTTAAATTCACACTCTGCACATTTAAAATCACTTTGTTTCAGATGTTTTGTTTTTATGTGCAGTTTTAAGTTATACTTGTTGTTTGTCTGGTATTCACACTCTGCGCATTTTAAATCCTTTTGTTTCAGATGTTTAGTTTTCATGTGTTTTTCTAAGCCTGACTTGCAGTTCGTCTGGTATTCACACTTTGCGCATTTGTAATCATTTTCTTTGAGATGTTTTGTTTTTATGTGCGCTTCTAAGCTTGACTTGTAGTTTGTCTGGTATTTACAATCTGCGCATTTTAAATCCTTTTGTTTCAGATGTTTTGTTTTTACGTGCAGTTTTAAGTTATACTTGTTGTTTGTCTGGTATTCACACTCTGCGCATTTTAAATCCTTTTGTTTCAGATGTATTGTTTTTGTGTGCACTTCTAAGTTTGACTTGTAGTTTGTCTGGTATTCACACTCTGCACATTTAAAATTCTTTTGTTTCAGATGTTTCGTTTTTAAATGTTTCTCTAAGGCTGACTTGTTTTTTTGCCTTATATTCACAGTTTGCGCATTTATAATTCTTTTGTTTCAGATGTTTCATTTTAATGTGCTTTCCTAAATAAGTCCCGTAATGTGTCTTAAACTCCCAATTTGCGCATTTATATTTGCCTCGATTCAGATGTTTTATTTTTAGTGATTTTAAGTGACATTTGTCCCTTGTTCGAAATTTGTATTTCGAGCATTTACATTGTTCTTTACCATCGTGTAAATGTGGAGATCTTCCTTTTACATTTTTAACATTAGCTTTGATATAGTGCTTCCCGACATCTCTACTTTCATTGCCGGGATGATTTTTTTCCATGTGCATCTTCAGAGAGTCTCTCGTTTTGTACCCTCGACGACAAATTCCACATTTGTACATTTTTATCTCGTAATGTTCATTAGTGTGACGTCTGAAGTCGGCGTTGTACATTGTTCTGAACTTGCATTGTGTACATTTGTATATTCCACGTTTCCACCTTGTGCCTTTGCTTCTCACAGATAAACGCCTTTCTACTTTTGGCTTGTCAACCTCCACTGGTGAAAGTACGCAATGTCTGAAATTAAATTAATCCGAATTAAAATTTAAACCTTTTTAAATACAATAACATGATCAAATGTCAATTATTTATGCAGCCGTGGTCCGTCGGAGAAGTATCATCCGCCTAATGGTCAATGGCACGCTTCCGGCCATGACTTTGCCATCACTTTTTCATGTATTATCGAACACGCTATTAACCATTATATAATTGTGTAGCTGTATTTCTATACATATATAAATAGATACGTATATATATATATATATATATATATATATATATATATATATATATTGTTATATGCAAAGAGATGACTACTTCTTAAATGAAGAGTTACAATGAAGAACTATGTAAAATAAATATAAATGAAAAATTACAGTGAAGCTGTAATGTAAAATAGGTCCCACGTTGGTTCGTCTAATGTTAAATGTTATAATATTGATGACTATGCGTTGTATTTGAAGATAAATGTAATATGAATTGTAAAAGGTAAATGAATGATTTAAATGATTTAATTGAAACTATTAATTGGGCGCCTTTTATATATAATAAATATACTCCAAACAACGCTATCTCTACCTTATTGTGCCAACTAGTCATCGAGTGCATGGAATCTATAAAAATTAATGTTATCTCAGGATCTTCGCGAGTAGAGGCTGTTTGGTGCTTAATTAAATAATACTAAAGCAAAATAACTCCTACAACTTAACTCTAACAAATAAAAGAGTGAAGATAAGATTATTATTAGGATGATGGTAAAATATACTACGGAATGTTATAGACAGTATGATGTGGATGTTAATAAAAGTAAGATTCGAGGTTTTTTTATTAATAATTAATTTAATTTTATGTAAATTTTTAATAATGACGGCTTTGTTGTAGTATATGGTGATAGTGAACCTGTTAATAAGTGTTACTGGTGCGAATCTCCAGTCTAGTAGAAGTCTCGGCGGACGATGCGAGTACGGGATCTCCCAATTCCTTGGCGGCGTTGCTTGTTGGGTGACGCGTTGGTCAATTTCTTCGGACTCTGTCTTCGTATGATGCTCGTGCGATTTTACGGCCACTGTCAAGTGATGGACTTGGGGTTTGTTCTTCTTTGATGTAGAAAATATCCAATTCACGATAAGTATAACTAATTTAGAGGTTTTCACTTGTATTTAATATTTTTAAAGATAATTTTTCGTGAGATGTGTCGCAATACATCTATGCGTATTAAAGAAATTTCAGAAAAGACGTTTTTAAATTATATTTTTAATAATTTCACTGGTTTTAACACTTTAATATAAATTTTTCTAATAAGTTGATCGAAAAATGCGTCTTTATGCTTTTTAGATTTCAAGTAAAAGATGCCGATATCGTTTGTTTATTTTCAAAGCCTAGTATAATAATTACAAATAGCCTCGAAGTTTTACTTTTACTAATTACTTACTTACTAATTATTTTCCTTGGATGATAAAATTTATAGGTTAATTTTAACGTTTGGTAAATATATTTTCTTATGCTAAATTCTGTGTTATGCGCATAGTAAATATTGGTTTCGCGGGTCAGTTCGCTTTTGAAAATAAGTGGGCGTGTTTAACTAGTATCGATACAAAATATTAATGCAGATAAATTAGATATCAGTGATTTCGCGCTTAGATTTGAATTATAAAAATTGAAATACTAAATAAAAAAGTAATAAAAGAAATAGAAATAAGTTAATTTAAAGAATACAATATTATCGTCATATTAATTTATACACATTTCGATACTAATTTAACATATTAACCTCGCTTGTTTAACCCTTTTTATACTGAATTTACTAATTGCATATTTTGTATTTCCCATCATAGGTGCTGGAATATGAGAATATCTTGTCCCATAACAATATATATATATATATAAAATATTTTCGTGACCTTGGTATGATATGGTAAACTCAATCAGTCGGCGATTAAAGGTCTGGTTTATTACTTCAAAGTATATATATTTAAAATAACCCTACATGTTTCGGCAATTATGCCTTTATCAAGGATACAAAAATATAAATGACAGAATATAAATGCCAAGTAATTGAGTTGCTATGGTTTAAATTATTCAAAGATACATTCTAATAGTAATAATAAATCATGCCTTAGTATTCCAAAAAATAGATAGCAAGGTGTGAATATATGTTGTTCGCTGCTAGCAACTTGTGTCTCTTTCTGGGTATGAACTTGTGTGTAGGTTGCTGCTGGCAGCTTGCGTCTCTCTCTGGGTGCGAGGTTTTGTGTTTGTGTAAACGCGTAAGTATTGGGCTTTGTATGTTGGCACGTTCGTGCGTGTGTTTAGTGACCGGTCGCGTAAATTTAGAGAGATCGGATAACCAGCCGTTGCGTAGGGCCGACAACCCTTTCCCGGCAACTTCTTTACTATTCCGTGCAGTACTTCGACGGACCGACCCCCGCCCCAACGAGGCAAGGCGCAGACCAGCGAAGCGCACCCTGCACGGGGTTGCTCATCGCCAACCGAGAGAACACTCTTAGTGGCTACCACGGTCGACGACGGTCACACTTTGTGCCATCTTAACGTTTTCCACTAGGACCGGTCCTGGGCGGCAACCTGGCTAGGCTGCCGTTAACAGCACACACACGTTCGACGTGTGTGCATTGCCCCCGCTTTTGCGGAAAACGTTAAGATGGCACAAAGTGTGACCGTCGTCGACCGAGGTAGCCACTAAGAGTGTTCTCTCGGTTGGCGATGAGCAACCCCGTGCAGGGTGCGCTTCGCTGGTCTGCGCCTTGCCTCGTTGGGGCGGGGGTCGGTCCGTCGAAGTACTGCACGGAATAGTAAAGAAGTTGCCGGGAAAGGGTTGTCGGCCCTACGCAACGGCTGGTTATCCGATCTCTCTAAATTTACGCGACCGGTCACTAAACACACGCACGAACGCGCCAACATACAAAGCCCAATACTTACGCGTTTACACAAACACAAAACCTCGCACCCAGAGAGAGACGCAAGCTGCCAGCAGCATCCTACACACAAGTTCATACCCAGAAAGAGACACAAGTTGCTAGCAGCGAACAACACATATATTCACACCTTGCTATCTATTTTTTGGAATACAAAGGCATGATTTATTATTACTATTAGAATGTATCTGTGAATAATTTAAACCATAGCAACTCAATTACTTGACATTTATATTCTGTCATTTATATTTTTTGTATCCTTGATAAAGGCATAATTGCCGAAACATGTAGGGTTATTTTAAATATATATACTTTGAAGTAATAAACCAGACCTTTAATCGCCGACTGATTGAGTTTACTATATATATATATATATATATATATATATATATATATGAAAAATTTTGTGAAAAACTTATCTGCGCGGAATGTGCATATATCGATATTTCACTGTTTTTTACAGATCATCAGTGCACCTTACCGAAGACAGACATGATATTCACTTCTATACTACGTGTATATATACGCAAGCGACAATCGCATGTAAAATGAGATTTAATAATTATTAATTCTCATACACATGAAGTTCATATATATATATATATATATATATATATATATATATATATATATTGTTATACGGCACAAGCCCTTTTATCTATTTACATTATTGAATGATTAAAAATATTGAAACTGAAAAGGTAATTTTTATATAAAAATGTATTGTAAATCCATTTAAATGTGAATTCAAATATTACATACAGATGGAGTTGTTAAAACGTTGCATCTGTTACATGCGTATACTTCGAATAGTAAATAATCGTTCATAAAACGAAGTATACTTAACCCCAACAGCTGATTACTTATATAACTGATTATTTAATTTCTTGTGGGCTATATTCTTTTAAGTGTCCGGCTATTTAGAACATTGAGACTCTTTATTGGTGTGCTTTATAAAAAAACACTTATAATGTAGGCTCGGTGCTCCAATAAAATACATGTAAAATAATAGTGGACAAGATCATAGATGATGGTATTTTCAAAGCAAAATCTAATAAATAAAACAAGAGAATCAAAGGTTCAATTCAAAACAGGTAAGTGATTGATATGTAATTGGTATAAATTTTAATTGGCATCAAGTCACGTGATAAAATGGAAACAATAAATTTTAGGTTACGTGACGATATTCTATGGTAACAATCTTAATATTTTTATACTACTTAAATAACTTTATTAACTAAAACAGGGAACTGTATTCTTCTTACTTTGATAAAAGAAATCTAATTTTAACTTAACCTATTAGGCATATCTTGAAAAATATCTATGATAGTAAGTTTTCTATTATGAATTGAACTTATTCAATGTTTTCAAAATTTTAGATGTTAATCATACTTAGATTGGAACTAGACGGTATTCAGGAAGGCAGGAGCTATCTTGTAGTTCAAAACGTTCAGGATACAGGTTTTAGGTAGCGGGCAATCTACTGGCGTCCCCGCTTGGCTTCGGTTTTGCTGGATGTTGTCCCCGGTGAAATGCAAAGTTCGTTTTATAAGGAACTGGATGATGTATGGATGCGCAAAATACGTCAAAAAGGTGCTGGATATACGGGTAATATTTTTGTATGTTCGTAGTATAGTTTTTCTATTTAATCTAATAAATTTCTTCTCATTTTCAGATGGAGCACTTAATAAAACGTCAGCGTGTTTTGTGAATTCGTACATGACGCTAACTATCGTTTGTTTTTAATCTTGGCTTCTTATTCGTCTATCTTGTATGCATTCATTTAATCTCGCTAATAATTCTAGTGAAAATGATAATTTAATTACTTTTTACTTTTGCCACATAGATATCTTCCAAAAATTATATGTTTTATTCTAGTATATAAATACTTATCATATGTATATAAAAATCTCATTTTTATGCTGATTTATAATTGGGATATTTCCCGCTGTATTTAATTTGAATAAGTACCGTTTTCTCTAAAGAATATGTGTTATTTATTATTGATCAATTAAGTTAAAATGTTTTCGGTAATACATAATATTAAAATAATTAAACACGTCGACGTATTCAAGTGCCTCTCTGCAAATAAAAAGAAAAATCATAAATTAAATTAGAAAACCTATACAACGAACCTAGAAAAACATTACCTGTTTATCCAGCTCCTGTTTGACGCATTTTGCTTGTCCAGACTTCATCTAGTGCCTCAGAAACCGAAAATTCCATTTCACCGGGAAAAGCATGCAGCTAGACCGAAGCTAAGTGGGACGCCGTCCGATTGCCCGTCCAAACTTGTATCCTGCATTTTTCGGATCCACAAGCAGACTCCAGACTAACTCATCTCCGTCTATTCCTACATAAGTATTCTTTTAACCTCTTACAAATTTTTGAAAATGTTGAATTAATTCACTTCACAAAATAAAACCTCTATCAAAGTTTTTTTTAATAGATATACCTTATGGGTACATTTAATATTAGTATAATTTAATTTAAAGCAAGAAGAATACAGTTTCCTGTTTACAATAATTTAATTCAATAGTATTATTTATGTATTTAGTTAAATTAATTTCACGTTCATTTAGTCGTTATGCTTAACCTTGAATTTATTTTATGTTAATATTATCACGTGACATGATACATTTTGATTATTCATAATTTTATTATATTGATCACTTACCTCATTATTCACCTTCATTAAAGCCTTTTACATTATTCCTTAACTCACTCGTTTTATTTAGTAGATTTGAATATAAAAATACCATTATTCATTGTGTTGTTTACTATATAAGTTTGTTCGTATTCTTATTGATGCACCGAACCTACATTTTAAGTGTATTTTTCCATGCACAACACAAGAGTCTCATTGTTCTTCGAAGCCGGACATTTAACACAAATTTAAGCCCACCAGAAAATAACTATAAGAAGTTATGCACAGGAACAGCTGTTTAGGTTAAGTATACTTCGATATTAAACGATTATGTATCTTTGAATTATACGCAAGTAACAGATTTAATATGTTAAACAACCCCATCTGTGTGTAACATTTGATATCATATTTAAAATAGATATTTATAATTCATTTTTTTTAAATTACCTCAGCTTCATTATACTAAATCATTGAATTTTGTAAATATCATTAAGGCCATCTGCATCTCTTCAATTTGTCAGCCCAACTTAGGGACAATTATAAATACAATTATTAGGTACAATTCAATATATTTTATTATTTGGTTTTATTTTACATTACAGCTTCACTGTACTTCATCTATTGACTTTGTATTTATAAACTTAACAATAAGTATCTCTAATATATATAACGAGCGTTCAACTAAATTTTACCTCGCAGTTGCCCATGGAAATTATACGTATATCTTAGCTTTTTACTTAAGTTCTTAATATGAATTTTGTTGGTTATGAACTATTTGAATGACATGATAAATGTCAAAATAATAAAATTAAAATATTTAACTAAATGAGATACGTTTATTTGCAACAAACAAGTAACATTTTATAAATTTGTTGAAAGTGGCCACCATCTTGTTCGAGACATTTCTAACATCTTCTTCTAATGAAGGAGAAAACGTTTTGTAGTAGCATATCGTCGATTTCGTTAATTATTTCAGCAATTCTGATCTGAAGGTCTGCAAGATCAGGTATCTGTACCCAAAAAATTGAGTTCTTTAAAATGGCCACAGAAAAAAATCACAGGGGTTAACATCACAAGATCTTGTTGGAAATTCATGTTCGATGTTTAAACTTATCAACCGATTTTGATAAATTTCCGTATCATATTAATTGTTTGACAAGCTGTGTGCACTCTAGCTCCGTATTGTTGAAAGTAACCCTGATTTATTTCTTCTTCATTAAGCTGTTCAATAAATGTCATAATAATTTCTTGTCGATACCTTTCTCCTTTAAAGAAAATACGTCCAATGATTTTCCTTCGACTAATCGCACACCATACACCAATTTTTGTGGATGAACAACATAACAGTCATGCGGTTTCTTAGTATTCCACATCCTTATATTTTGTGAGTTAACATATCCATTCAGATAAAACCATGATTCATCTGAGAAAAATTTTGTCAAGAATGTCATTATCAAAATTATTTAAGAACCACTGACAAAATGTTGTTCTTCTAGGATAGTCAATTTCTTTGATTTCTTGATAATAGGCCATGCGATTTGGAAATAAATGTAAGTCTTTTTTCAAAATTGTATGACAAGTGCCAATTGAAACACCCACTCGTGGAGAGAATACTCGTATGGATGTTCCTGGTGTATCATTCATAATTTGCGTTACATCGTCAACTAGCTCTTCCGTACATTTTTTCGGACGGCCACTGTCTTCTTTCCGTATAACACTCTCTGTTTCTCTGAAAACCTTAGTGCAATATTTAACTGTGTACCAAAAACTATCAAAATCAAAGACGAAGTTTGGAAACATATTTCTAAATTCCTCTAAGCATTCTTCAAGAAAATAGTGCCATTGTCCGTTAATATTACGTCCGTTCCAAAAATAAGATTCAACCATGAATGATTTGTGTTGAACAGTGAAAACCATTTTAAATCAATTTTAAATTACAAAGCAATTTCAAAAAGCTCCAACTAAGTATACATCAGAATAAATAGTCTGTCAAATTGACAACTGATGCAAATGTAAATAGTACAAGTTACGACAAACATTTTTATTGTCATGGACTACTAGAGGTAAAATTTATTTGAACGCTTTTTATATATATATATATATATATATACGAGGGGAGGTCCAGAAGTTCGTGGAATGGAGGGGATGGAGTGGGGATAGGGGCGCTCGGAAGGTGTCATTCTGATTGGCGACTCATCATTAGTAAATAAGTTAAGTTGCAGCTCTATAGCGTCAGTCGTTTACGAATAGTTCCTGCTAAACAAGTCAATCCGAAAGATAACTGAAACTATGGAGAAAATTGAACACCGTGCTGTGATAAAGTTCCTTACAAAGCAAGGAAAGAACGCTCAAATCATATTGAATGAAATGAAAACCGTTTATGGGGAACAGTGCCCTAGTAAATCAATGATTTATAAGTGGCATGCTCTTTTTAAACATGGCCAGGAGTCGATTGAAGACGACCCCCGCTCAGGACGGCCAGTTGAGGCCACCAAATCAAACATCGTCGAAAAAGTGGAAAAAATTGTACTAGAAGATGCCCGTTTGACGAAAAAACAATTATCTGCATTAGTTGGAGTATCAGATACCACCATTTTGCGTATCCTACATGACCACCTGGGTATGACAAAAGTCAGTGCAAGATGGGTACCGAGAATGCTCACGCCGCTGCAGAAACAGCAGCGCGTCGATGCGTCCAAACAATTTTTGGAGCTGTGTGGAAACGAACCTGCATAGATTTTGGAGCGGATTGTTACCGGAGATTCCCCAATTTAAAAAAAGACTTACGTGGAAGAAAGTTTTCCGACGACAATGAGGCAAAGGGGGCAATTTTGGTCCATTTTGAGGCGAAAGATAAAAAATATTTTTATGATGGTTTAGAAAAATTAATTCATAGATCTAATAAATGTATTGTGCTTAAGGGTGATTATATTGAAAAGGAAAAATAGATTTGTTGTTTCATTTTATTTACAACCCTTTCATTCCACGAACTTCTGGACCTCCCCTCGTATATATATCCCTTTAAATTTATAAAATCAATAAACGTTTTTATTTAATATACGTTTATTTCCGCAGCTTTCAAATGTAATCTACGGATTACTTCACATGTCTGAGATAAATAATTAATTTATAAGAGTGTCATCAATATTACCAATACAATTCCTAAACGTAGTAAATTTCCACATTCTACATTTTATAGTCGCAAGTCTGTAGAACTGTATTTTTTAATTAGGTACGGTTTACTATCTTATGGCCGCCTAAACGTGGGACACTATCCTGTTGCGGAATTATCTCTTCAACATTCCTTTCAGGGACTACTACAATATATATATACAGTTCATAAAGTATAAGTTTTCAGTTCGTACTGCCCAAGTGTGAACCGCAAATTGTACTTTATCTCCTTCTAACACACATGAACACGCGCTGTAATACTACAGACGTTTGTCATTTTGAGTTAAGACGTACGTCTTTGAAATATTATATTAAATAAAAAGGATAGGTTGTCTAGGGGATAGTCTTATGATATTTGACTTGTCAAATTATTTCAATATTGTTGTTTATTGACTTTGTTTCCGGTATTCTGACTTCTAGGTTAAGCATTCTTCGAATTTGAATATTTAGTTTATCAAAAATTACAAAATCTTGTTTTTTGAGAACAATACTGATAATAAATAGTAATGTCAATTAATGGCAATAAGTACGTACGAAATTGTTTGATTATTACTTTGACATTTCTAACCTATTTATTTTACAGAATATTTCTTAGATGCCAAGTAAACATCTTGGTTCTCAAGCGAAACAGCTTGTATTAAATCTTCCAGCCTATTAACGGGTAAAGGAGAATGGTGGACCATTTATTTCCATCGACCGCGTTCATGAGGTAATTCACATAATCAGTTAGATAAGGCGGTATTATGAAATAAGTTTTATTTTAGAGGGTAGCAGAAGCCCTTAATATTTCTAGTAGAACGGTCTACACTATTAAAGATCGTAACATTCAGAATCCAGTTTTATCCTCTCCTAGCAAAAAAAGGTCTTGTAAGAAGCCTAAAACTAAGGACTTAGCAGAAGCAACTAAAATGGAAGTTTGAAATACTGTTTATGACATGTATAAAGAAAATATGTTTTTAATATATTGTAAATATTTATTACATGTTAAAATTTTTCAGAAAAACATCTTACCTTAAAAAACTTAAGCAATGTTTTGGCTATGAAAGAATTTCTTCATACAACTACTTTAGCAATATTGCTTAAAGATATTGGTTTTAAATATAAGAAAGAGTGTAACAGGAGAGTGCTCACAGAGAAATTAAATATAGTCTGAATGAGTAATGTATTTTTAAGGGAATATATGAATAACTTAAATTCAACTTTACGTCAGGTTATGTTCCTTGATGAAATTTGAATCTTTTCGAAAGAGAATAGAATGAAATCCTGGCAAAATGATAATATAAAAACTGTTAGGAAACCCAACTTGTGACCTGGACTTCCTCGGCATATTAATGTAAATAGTGATGTGTTTGTGAATGTACAATGAATGAATACAAAAGATATCACCTTAATTAAATAACAACCTATGTATAGCTTTATAATTAAATTTAATAAGACTCTGTATATTTTATACTAATAAATGCTTATTCAAAACTTATGTCTTTCAATTATATTTACAAACAGATATTATATAAGAATAAACTTACTGATCAGATAATAAAGTCACTACCCTTTTCAATACAAAGCAAGTTAAATGAACTTGGATTCTTGTTAATAAAATTTAAAGAACTGGGCACCCACGTTGTAGCGCCAATAATGTAATAATGCTGGAATGCCGTGGAGAATTGCCTCACGTTCGGTGACAATAATGAGATAATCTATGTGATCTTAAATCAGGATAGATAAAATCCTTTCAATAATAAAAAAAAAACTCTAAGATGTAATTAAAGAAAAAACACCATTTTAAACAAATAAATTCAATTTAATACACATAAGAAAATTAAATAATACAAATAAAAATAACTATTTGAATATCTCCCCACTATAATTTACTTGATTGCGAGTGCCCTCAACTTCTAAACAGTCAACTAAGAAAAATAATGGATAATAAACTAATTCAGCTTGTAATTAAAATTAAATACTCAAACAAGGTAAATAAATTTCATTAGTATATGTAATAAACAATTTGTCATTTTGAATTATGCCTTTTAGACGAAAAGAAAGAATTTAGAATGGTATATAATACAATCGTTATGATATAACCTCAAAATGGTACTGGTTCTCTATATTATTTCGGTTTCTCAGGGTAAATAAAGGTTAGTCTTGACTTTATTATCAATCAACAAGTCTATGCAGAAATCTATCTCGGTAATACTACATAAAATATTCCATAAGTGTTAAAAATTACAGTGAAAGCTGATCGATTAATGGTTAATATCTATAATATTACATAGCAAAATCTCTATTTATGGGGTAAATTCTACCTTGTATATGTGCACAAATATATGTTCGTAATTGAAGATGTCTCAGCTTAGCAATATGGACCTTCGGGAAAGTACTCGGACAAGTCACAGGATCCAATCTTCCGATTCAATGACAGGAAATAGGTTTAAACAGCACGACTAATTGTATGGCCCATAAATAATGGAATTAAATTAAAAAAAAGATTAGAAGGGTTGCTATTATAGAATAAGCACGATACCAGACCAATGTGGTTAACAAACGTTGTATAAACACTTTATATTTCAAGGTAATTTGAAACTCCAATGTAGTGTATAGTATTAAATGATTATCTTATATACGTATACAATTAGTAGAACCAAATTGAACCATTAATTTAAATGAATAAGGAATAATACTAAAGTTTTTATAATATCATATAATAATTTAGAAATACGTTAATAAATAAGTGACATTTAAAAATATTGCAAATTACCAATAGACATAAAATAGATTACCCTGTTTAAGTTATTCTGACATAGATGGCGCGGCCAACATATTTTAAGTAATATGAATTTTAAATATAATTCTAAATTAGAAATATTAACTAAAAATTGTTTATATACACTTAATAATAAGCAGAAGACTGAACCAGCTTATTTTCCCCATCAACAAAAAGGAATTGTCGCATGTGACAATTTGTTTTTGTTATTCTTTTAAAGAAAACAAAATAAAATAAGACTAAATTAAAGTGTAAGAGCTTTGTACTTAGGATATTGATTTGAATACCTGGTAGGTCAAGTAAACAAAATATATTCATATCTGAATGTTCAAGTACAGTTAAACAATATCCCTGGTACTTACTAATTACCTAAAAACCTAATTTTGTAAATATAGTAACTTCACAGTGGACAGAAAAAAAAAAGAAAACTTACTCTAAACAGTTTAAAATAGAATATACAATTTTGAGTTCATGTAATGTTTTTAAAATAAATGTAATGTTCTAATCAAAAGAAAAATGAACCACCTGGAAATAATGGTTACTGATATGGACATTATTTAATAATCGTATAATAATGAAACGTGGTATCTTCCTTTAGGAAATAGAGTTTCAATTTACGCTAAGTCGTATGTATTGTGGCCGATTCTTTGAGTAATAACATAAGGCCCTGTGTAAGTTTTCAATAACTTTCCCATAATCTTGTTTTTGCGATTTGTTACCCTCAAGTTCTTGACTATTACTTTATCTCCTATATGAAACGTTTTAAACTTAGATTGTTTCTGTAATTTCTTCCGTTCCCACTTTTCTTTTTTCCTTTGTAGCTTTTCCCGTATCTCCCGATATTTTTCTTCTAAATTTATGATTTCCTCTGTAACCCATGTACGATGTGGACTTTTCCCTGTGAATATGGTCACCGGACAATCTTCATATACTGTGCTGGGTGTATGGTTCATGATACATTCTATCTGAGGTAAGAACCTGCACCAAGTGTTGTGTTTCCCATCTAAAAGTATCCTCAGATATTTTATAACCTCCTTGATGTACCTTTCTGAAGGATTTGCCTGTGGATGACGAATTGAAGTATAATATGCTTTGACATTAAAAGAGTGAAGGAAATTGACATAACGGTCGTTGAAAAAGTAAGTTGCGTGATCCGATAAAATAGTTTTGGGTGTACCATATTCAGAAAAATAATTGTTCAAAACTGAAATAACTATGTCAGTGTCGCATCTTTGTGTTGGGATAAGCTTGACGAACTTTGAAAATAAATCGCAGATAATTAAAACATTTTTGTATCCCTTAGTGCTGGTAATTAAGTTGGAGATAAAATCTATAGCTACTAATTGTAATCTGTCGGAAACCATTATACTTTGCGAGATATTATAATTGGTAAAATTTTTCTCTTTCGCTAGATTACACAGCTTACATTGTTTGATGACCCGTTTAATAATCCTTTCATCATTCGTGCAGTAATAAACCTCTCGAAACATGATCCAACATTTCCTTGCTCCTATGTGTCCGAACGAGTTGTGTAAATGATCTGCTATTTGTCTGGTGTGTTCTTCATTGGTTAGGTAGACTTCGCTTCTTCCTATCTTCTTGATTATGAAATTCCCACGAATTACCATGCCTTTGTAAACTTGATTGGTACCAATTAGAGTTCTGATCCCTTGAAATTCTGGAAAGTTCTGAATTTCTTGAATGCGATGTACTGAATATAACCCTTCCTTTTGTAGCGATACAAGATTGATGCAAATTTCCTGTTTTTTCTTCTCTCCTTCCTTCCTGCTTAAGATATCTGCAGCAATCATTTCTCGCCCTGGTTTGTATCTAACTTCCACATCATATTGTTGCAGCAACAATGACCATCTGTATATTCTGCTGTTGTTGAGTTTAGTGTTCATATGTTTAATAGTGCTTTGTGATCGGTTTCCAAAATGAATTTCTTTCCAAGTAAATAATAACGTAATTTCGTTAACGCAAACACTATTGCTAACATTTCTCTTTCTGAAGTAGTATATCTTATTTCACAAGGTTTTAGTGTACGGGATGTGAAATAAATTGGTATCTCTAGATCATTATTTACTTGTACTAATTCGGCTGCTATGGTGTGTTGTGATGCATCGGTTCGAACAATAAAAGGTAAATTGAAGTTTGGATGGTATAATGATAAATTTTCTACAAAACTAAGATTGAGTTGGTTGAAACATTCTTCACATTCAGCATTCCAGATCCACTTTGTTCCTTTCTTAAGCAGTTTTAATAAAGGTAATGTCCTCTCGCTGTAGTTGGGTACAAATTTACGGTAGTAATTAAGTAATCCTAGAAATCCTCTTAAAGCTTTTAACCTGCACGGTCGTGGAAAATCTTTGATGTCTTGTAAACGGGTAGGATCAAGTAAAATATTCTGTTCATTTATGATGTATCCCAGATAATTGACTTCAGTACGGTAAAATTGACATTTACTAAGATTTAGTTTAAGTCCTTCCTCTCTTAACGTAGACAGAACAATTTCTAAGTGTTGTAAATGTTGTTCGGGACTATCGGAAAAAATCATAATATCATCTAAATAGTGTATAACAAAACTTTCATATCGGTCGAGTATCTTGTGTAGGAAACGTATTAAAGCGGCTGGCGATGTTTTGACTCCAAATGGACATACACAAAATTGGTAAGGCATTCCATTGATTATAAAACCACAATACTTCTTTGAATTTTCTTCTAACTTTAATAACCAAAAGGCATTTTTCAAATCTAATTTACTATAGATCTTTTTGTTACCACATTTCGTCAAAATATCTATGTTGATCTTCTCTTGATAATAATATGGGATTGGATAATTTTTACAAGTTAACGGCGAATCGTCATCTACTCTTATATATGGGTATAGTCACGGGCAAATGTAATTTCTTCATTAATTAATTGTATATTTCGGTTGAGAATCTCTATTAATTCGTATTTCATGTTAACATCATTTATTTCCTGTTTATCAATAATTTTTCTAATATCCTCTACATCAGTCACTGTCGTATAATCTCTCATATCTTCCTTTATTACCACTTCCTCTTGCTCCTTTTCCAAATTACCATTACAATTCACTTCTTCGTTCTCACTTTCCATATTTATATCATCAACATTATTTTCATATATAATATTATTAATTAAACTATTCAATACATTTTCTTTATAAACTGCATATCTTTCTATGCTTAAAACATTTATTTCTTTATCCATCTTCATTTCATTTTTACCAATCTTTACTTTCTCTTCTTCAAAATTTAATACCATTCCTAGCTTCTTCATACTGTCCACTCCTAATATACAATCATAGTGTAACTGCTTGATTACGTAGAATTGCAAGAAATAAATTTTCATATTTATCATAACTTCAATACTCAAACAACGATTAATAGAACCCATTTTCTTTTTATTTGCCGTCACGATATCCGTGCTTTTAATTTTTATTAAACTTTCTTCATATCCCTTGATTTTCTTTGCTTTTTCTTCATTGATCAACGTTATTTCAGCACCAGAATCAATTAATGTTGTAAATTTAATATTTGTAATAGCAATGTTAATAAACGGTAGACTAGTATTAACTGATATAATCGAATTACCTTCCTCTGCTGATAAAAATTCTTGCGGGTCTTGATAAAATTGTATATTCTTTAAACTTAACTTATTTAGTACTCGGTTGAGACACCCGATAACTCTCGTCTAGAGAAATCGGCGTTTTTTTTAGTATAGTGTCGGCCTTGATTTCCTCTTGTATCGAAATACCTTTATTTATGTTATTAACTTCCCGTCTTTCGGGAGGTGCGCTCGGTCTGTAATTCCTATCAGCATTATAACCGGCGTGGTTCATGTAATTGGTATTTTGAGAATGATATGACGGTCGGGAGTAATTAATGTTTGTCCGATTAATGTTAGAACCGTTAAACCTATTATGACCATTATTACCAGAAGGATGACCGTTCTGTTGATTGTACGCATGTGAGTGTGAAGGCTTGTTATTTGTATAATTGCGATTGTGTGTCGGTTGTGTCTGTTGGAAGTTCGGCACGTACGGTCTGGGCTGGTATCCCTGATTCTGATTAGCAAAATTGGCTCTTGGTAGGTAATTTTTGGGTTGTGGTCTCGTTCTGGATTGGGTATTGGCCTCATGATTATCAAGCTTGCGTAATAAATCGATCAAAGAGTCCATATCCGTTATGTTCTGGCATATTATAGCGTGTGTCCGTGAAAATAAAATGATTTAGAATCTGGCGTACGATTGTCGATTCTTGCAACTCTGGTATATATAATATATATATAATCTATATAATATATATATATATAATATATTTACAAGTGTTATATATACGCGTTGCATAAGCTTCTCGGGATAAATTTCCTTGGCGATATTTACCCGTAAGTAGTTTGGCCTTAACCTGGTCCTGTTGGCTCTCGTTCCAGTAATTTCGCTTGAACAAAGCGACGAAATGTTCTACGTTTGCACAATTATCTTCTATCCGCTGGAACCATTCGGCGGCTGATTGTGTGAGTGTAGCACGAATGACATTCATTTTTGTTTTAGTGTCCACTAAATCCTCGATGTATCTGAGAGTGTTCTTCAGATAAGTCATCGGGTGTATTGCAGATTTGTCCCCATTAAAGTGGATGAAGTTTTCTATCTTGATACCACTATTCAATAAGTTAAGGTTAGGCATACTTATTACATTGCTAGTATTTTGTTTAAGTCGTTCCAACTCTGATTGGATCTCTTTCAATTGGTTGCAGTTAGTTTCTTTTATACTGTCGAACTCTCTAATCCTATGCAATTCAGTCTCCGAAAATAAAATGCGTACCTGCTGATTTACCTCTTCGCGCATTGGTTGCTGGTCTTTTGTCGCAGACACCTCCAGAAGAATTTTTTCCTCTAACGCTTTATTTTGTGTCTCGCATATAGCTATCTTAGCCTGTAAGTTAGTGTTTAGTGTCTCAATAGAACTTTGAGTATCACCCCTTAACTTATCGTGAGCATCTAGTAATTCTTCCCGCAATTGTGTAGTTCTATTGCTGATCGCCACGTTAACTATTTGTAACTGAGTGTCCAGTTTTGCATCTAATCGGTCCTCAATCTCTTTAATTTTATTTTGAGTAGTTGCCAACTGATGATAGATTTCCGCCTGATGAGCATCCAGTTTTTTGTTTATTTCTACCATTTGTTGCTGATTAGTTTCTTTTAATTCCTTTAACTGTTCTTGATTAGTTTCTTTTAGTTCTTTCATATGTTCTTGATTGGTTTCTTTCAATTCCTTCATCATCGCACACAACATCATGAAAGCATCATTGCTTATTTCCGGGGTCGCGGAACTGACAGGCTTTACAATAGTTTCAGCAGTATACCTGCTGCTACTTCCACGTCCGGTCCTTGAACAGTTGTAACAGGCCCTTGAGCCTGCATCCCCACCAAATCTTGATCCCCCATTTGGTCAATTTGCTCTTCAGCACCTGCCCTCTCTTCAGCTACTTGTGACCTGGACTTCCTCGGCATATTAATGTAAATAGTGATGTGTTTGTGAATGTACAATGAATGAATACAAAAGATATCACCTTAATTAAATAACAACCTATGTATAGCTTTATAATTAAATTTAATAAGACTGTATATTTTATACTAATAAATGCTTATTCAAAACTTATGTCTTTCAATTATATTTACAAACAGATATTATATAAGAATAAACTTACTGATCAGATAATAAAGTCACTACCCTTTTCAATACAAAGCAAGTTAAATGAACTTGGATTCTTGTTAATAAAATTTAAAGAACTGGGCACCCACGTTGTAGCGCCAATAATGTAATAATGCTGGAATGCCGTGGAGAATTGCCCCACGTTCGGTGACAATAATGAGATAATCTATGTGATCTTAAATCAGGATAGATAAAATCCTTTCAATAATAAAAAAAAACTCTAAGATGTAATTAAAGAAAAAACACCATTTTAAACAAATAAATTCAATTCAATACACATAAGAAAATTAAATAATACAAATAAAAATAACTATTTGAATATCTCCCCACTATAATTTACTTGATTGCGAGTGCCCTCAACTTCTAAACAGTCAACTAAGAAAAATAATGGATAATAAACTAATTCAGCTTGTAATTAAAATTAAATACTCAAACAAGGTAAATAAATTTCATTAGTATATGTAATAAACAATTTGTCATTTTGAATTATGCCTTTTAGACGAAAAGAAAGAATTTAGAATGGTATATAATACAATCGTTATGATATAACCTCAAAATGGTACTGGTTCTCTATATTAATTATTTCGGTTTCTCAAGGTAAATAAAGGTTAGTCTTGACTTTATTATCAATCAACAAGTCTATGCAGAAATCTATCTCGGTAATACTACATAAAATATTCCATAAGTGTTAAAAATTACAGTGAAAGGTGATCGATTAATGGTTAATATCTATAATATTACATAGCAAAATCTCTATTTATGGGGTAAATTCTACCTTGTATATGTGCACAAATATATGTTCGTAATTGAAGATGTCTCAGCTTAGCAATATGGACCTTCGGGAAAGTACTCGGACAAGTCACAGGATCCAATCTTCCGATTCAATGACAGGAAATAGGTTTAAACAGCACGACTAATTGTATGGCCCATAAATAATGGAATTAAATTAAAAAAAAAGATTAGAAGGGTTGCTATTATAGAATAAGCACGATACCAGACCAATGTGGTTAACAAACGTTGTATAAACACTTTATATTTCAAGGTAATTTGAAACTCCAATGTAGTGTATAGTATTAAATGATTATCTTCTTTATCTTTCAGCTTCAGAATGCATTTTTAAATATAGAAATCGCCTTAAAATTCTTCAAAAAACGTATTATTAAAAATTTCTATGTAGTTTTTTTAAAAAATATGTTTATTAATTTCCGTTAACAACCAACTTCTGTTGTTTTTTTAAAACGCCTTAACTACCTCGGAAAATATAACCGCACGAAAAAAAAAGGCGTATACAATTAGTAGAACCAAATTGAACCTTTAATTTAAATGAATAAGGAATAATACTAAAGTTTTTATAATATCATATAATAATTTAGAAATACGTTAATAAATAAGTGACATTTAAAAATATTGCAAATTACCAATAGACATAAAATAGATTACCCTGTTTAAGTTATTCTGACATAGATGGCGCGACCAACATATTTTAAGTAATATGAATTTTAAATATAATTCTAAATTAGAAATATTAACTAAAAATTGTTTATATACACTTAATAATAAGCAGAAGACTGAACCAGCTTAATATATATATAGTTGATTAAATTAGTTGGCGATTTAAGGTCTGGTTTACTTTGATATGTAAAGGGTGTTTCAATATGACCGCAAGATTTCAGTGTTCAATAAAACATGGTTTTCTGTAGCAAAGTATTGAAATATTTATTGATTTAGAAAGTATACATTTGGGAATTATGTATGAAACAAAATATCTTGTAAATGGCCGCCACGGCTTTGCTGGCATATGCGTACCCTTTTGACGAAATTTTCAATAACGTTATTGAATACATGTGGTGGTATTTCATTGATACAGCGTCTAATTTCGGCTTTCAATGCTTCGATGGTTGCAGGCTTATTGGCATAAACCTGTGACTTCAGATAACCCCACAGCCAGAAGTCTAAAGGCGTTAAATCGCAAGAGCGTGGAGGCCAATTCTGGTCACTAAATCGGGAAATGACACGACCAGGAGCAAATTCGTGCAAGATCGTCAATGTTTCACGGGCGGTATGACATGTGGCACCGTCCTGCTGAAACCACATGTCGTCAAGATCAATAGCTTCCAAATGAGGCACAAGAAACTGTGTGATCATAGCACGATAACGTTCACCATTCACCGTTACTGCATAACCTTCTTCGTTTTCGAAGAAAAACGGTCCAATTATTCCTCCAGACCATAATGCACACCATACAGTGACCCGTTTTGGATGCATTGCTTTCTGATGAATCATTCGTGGATTTTCTAAGCCCCAAATGCGACAGTTTTGCCTATTAACGAAGCCATCGAGGTGAAAATGGGCCTCATCACTGAAAATGATTTTGTTTGCAAAATCAACAGATTGCTCAAGGATCCAATTGGTGAATTCTCTTCGCTGTTCATGGTCTACTGGCTGAAGTTGTTGAATCAGTTGGATTTTGTAGGCATGCAGCTGTAAATCTTTAGTGAGAATTCGCTGAAGAGTGCCTGTTGAAATGTCAAATTCTTGTGCCCGATGGCGAATTGACGTCTCTGGCCTTTCTGTCACACTCTCGCGAACTGCCGTGATGTTTTGTTCTGAACGACCTCTACGAGCTCGTATCGTGTGTTTCACATCACTAACCGAACCGGTACTTTCGAATTTTTCGATTATTCGTTTAACCGTAGATGAATTAGGCACATTATTTCGACCGAACATTGGACGCACTTTACGAATAATGGCAATTAAACTTTCACCATTTTCATAATAATTTTTGACAATCAAGACGCGTTGTTCTACCGTGTAATGCTCCATGTTTACTAACTCCCATCTGTCAACTTTCGATCTGCCACGTCATAATCATGTGACATTATGACTGTCAAACATGGCGCGCAATTCAAATCTTGCGCTCTTATTGAAACACCCATTATATATTTAAAGCAATCTTACATGTTTCGACACAGTGTCTTTTTCAAAGAAATTAAAAATATATATGACAGTATATCAATGTCTAACTTATATATCTGTAGTTGTCATGGATAAAATTAAAATATTAAAAGATACATTCAAGTTTAATAATAATAATTCATGGTTCAGAACACTAGACAACAAAACGTCAATTACGGGGGATTGGCAAGCCATGAGTTATTATGTCTGCGCCCGTGGAGCGACTTCTTTCCGCATTTTATCTTATGCGCATATGAAATTAATAGACGTTTAAAGGTAATAAGTAATAAAAATTATTCAAAATAAATTTTACAATTAATTACGCGGTATTAACTTGTTTAATATCTTACACTATTAATGAATGGTCTTCGTTTGCAATCCTTAATCTAAGTCTTATTTTTAACATTTTCGTTCTTTCTCTTCAAGTTTCGGTTACCAAGGTGAACTACTTCAATATATAGATATAAATTATAATAATATTAGTGATGTGAATAAGTATAAAATGATGTTATTAATAAATGAATATTGATAGAAATTAAGTTTTTAATTATTAAATTTTTTTATCTCAGTAATCAGCTGATCTATGATGTCAGTCTTTACGTCTATTCAAAGATGGGGGGGGGGGGGGGGGGGGCGAGCAAATAAGACAAATATTATTTTATGAATGTATCTCAGGATCAAAGCAAATAGTACGTTTCTTCTAAAAAAAACAATCAAATATTTCGATTTGAATATATTTGAATAACAAATCGTTCCGGGAAAGGTGTTATGACCGAACACATCTACCTAAAACCCGTCCGCTTTTTTTTTAAAGTGTGAAGTGTTGTTTGAAATGATCAATAAATAATTTCCAGATGTCTACAGATTCATCAAATATTGAGGTAAATGCGAACGCAATACTACAAATACACACATCTGTGTGTGTGTTATACAAGGTGTCCAGTATCGTTATATTCAAATTTTAGGAGTGTAAAGTAGACTTCATTTCAAGTAACAAAAACGCAAAACTTGTATATCCCTTTTTATTTGTTTCAAAGTTACATATCTATGAATGTGATTGTCAGATCATGAAAAAAAATGTAATCCTAAAGTCAATACAAAATGATTTTATTTAAAAAAAGTTATAGGATTCAATAACAGGCCTGTGATTGTTAACGTCGCATAATAAAATGTTATCCTAAAATAAATAAACACGTGTCGTAGTGCATACAGTAATTTCTTAGAGATCTACAAAAAAGAGTACGGGAAATTGATTTATGATAAAGAACGTTCTTACTTATTTCGTAAGTGCTGAACCATTAATATCATACAATAAACAAATGTTCAGATGACTGTTAACGCTGCATTTTTTAATAAAGGATTACATTACGCAACAGTTTATTAGTGAGTGGACACGTTTTTTTTATTCAAAATGCCTTATCGATTTTCTTCTCAAGAGTATGCGGACAAGCATTTTGTGTATTGCTACTGTAACGGCAGTGCACGTCAAGCAGTTATTGAATACCGACATCGGTTTTCCGACAGACAGATAATTTCGGGAATGCGGACTGCGTGACTATCTTTTCGACCGAGGAGTAAATTTGCCAGCAGACTTAGAGGAGGAAGCAGTAGCTATTGTTACAAGGGATCCAACTCTCAGTGTACGTCGAATCGCTAGACAACTAGGAATGCCACGAACGACAGTTTGGCGAATTTTAAAATGTATGGGCTTATATCCATATCACTATCCCAGGGGACACGGTTTGCTTGAGGCAGACCACTATGCTCGCCTAGTTTATTTTACCTGGATATTAAGGCTTCATTTTAATTTCTGAAGAACAGTCCTCTGGACAGATAAATCTACGATCATGAGAAGTGGTGTTACAAATCTGAGAAACCTGCACAGGTGGTCATCAAAAAATCCCAAAGCTATACGCACATCTAAATTTCAACATTCATTTTCTATTAACGTTTGGGCGGCCCTAATCGATGACTTGTTGATTGGTCCTGTCGTTCTTCCTGGGAGTTTAAATGCGGACAATTACCTTCAATTTCTTGTTGACGAACTGCCAGGTGTTTTAGAGGATGTCCCACTGAATGTTAGACGAGACATGTGGTGTCACATGGATGGGGCACCACCACATTTCGGAATTGTTGTCCGATATTGTGTTAACGTCAATTATCCAAGATGGATTGGTCGAGGTGGTCCTGTTGCATGGCCACCCAGATCACCCGATCTTAATCCCCTTTACTTTTATTTATGGGGGTACATGAAAAATTTAGTATACGCGCAAGTTTCAAACACAAGAGAAGAGTTGTTAGATCGTATTCACCTGGCTGCCGAGCAAATCCGACAAAACATGTATGAAATTCGGATAAGTACTTCTTCTGTTGGCTTACGGGCACAAGCCTGCATCAACAAGGAGGTGGACATTTCGAAAATATTATTAATTGAACTTTTTTAAATAAAATCAGTTTTTATTGACTTTGGGATTACATTTGTTTTTCATGATCTGACAATCACATTCGTAGATCTGTAACTTTGAAACAAATAAAAACGGATATACAAGTTTTGCGTTTTTGTTTCTTGAAATGAAGTCTACTTTACACTCCTAAAATTTGAACATAACGATACGGGACACCTTCTATAAATGTTTTCATTACGTAAAAATGAAAAAACAAAAAACAGGAATCTTACCTGGCATTTGTCACACAACAGTAATCCATGTGGTGCTCTAAATATTCCTCAGCCTCCAAATATATTTTGCAAAATGGGCACTGGACAAGCTCTAAAATTAAACACATTATTCAACGACTAGAAATTATAAAATTCAAAAACAATAGAATTTAGCGTTCGTTCTCAAAATATTCAGTTAAAAACAAAACTGTGCAAAAGTAACTTCGCTGTTTGTAAATCTGATAAAATAAATTTTACTTATTTATTTATTTTTACAACTAGAATAGCAACAAGATACACCCAATAAGCTACTCATTTATAAACATTATAACACGATTGGTGTACAATCAATAAGAAGACAGTTATAAGATTTACCACGATGCATAGCGAAAAATCGTACTTTACAATCTACAATTCTTATACCCGACATATTTAACTACGTAAATGTGTGATAAAAGAGACCAATATTTTCGTAATATATCCTGAACACACCTTCTAAATACCACCAAGCTATTGTTCCTTCCATAAGTGAACGCTATTTAAAGATCTGTTGTATGTTCTGACCATTTTCTTGAGTTGTGAGTACATATGATGCAATTATTGTTTTCATTAACTAAATAATAACTAAATAACTAAAAGGCAATACCTGGAAAGGCCAAATTCAAATCAGGACGTAGATCCTTTTTTATTTTGGAAGGTAAGTTTAAAAAAAAAAGAATAATTGCATTTTTTATTTGGATTTTCTTTTGTGTAACAGGAATGGAGCTGAAACCCTTAAAACGATGTGCTAAGAAATACTTTTGTATTCCAGCGAGTCCAGTGGAAAGTGAGAGTGTATAGTACAGCTTGTTTAATACTAGAACAAAGGCGTACAAGACCAAAACTGAAAAATGTTAATATGATAATGTTCCTAAATAAAAATTTAAAAAATATTAATAAGTAACCTATAGTATTTTGACGATAAGTGAACAGTCACGTCATAACCAGTAATATCGGGTACATGAACGAAGTATTCGTGAGAATTACTTGGGACTAGAAGAAGCAATAACAAAATTAGAAAATTCGTCGCTGTCGTTAGAGGAATCACTGCAAATCATTAAAGATGTTCACGCACAACTGTGTGCTGTAGAAGACGCAAAAAGTGAAAGTGTTCTAATTAAATTTGAAAGTGTTTTAAACAGAAATGCAGATTTTGACATCTTAACACGTATTTGTGAGGGCACGTCTACAGATGCGTTAAGTTGCTTAAAAAAGTATTTTGATTATGCGAATATAAACATATTTTTTCCTCACGGCGGACATGCTTTTCTGAAATAACCTTAGAAATGCACCTGATGTTGAAAATATACAATCGGGTTTCTCCAGTTTGTCAATCCTTGGAAGACGCTTAAAACGGTAAGTGTTTTTTTAAATCCTCTGTCGTGCACACAATCACCGATTTCATACATTTTCCATTTTATTTATAGGTACATACAACGCCAACGCTGCTATAATATGTACTATTCATATTTTTCGTGTGTTTATGCATATTACTTTAATAGCAGAAAATCAAATGTATATTTAATTTACTTCTATACTTATATCGGTAATAAGCTCATGTTGCTGCGTCCCTATTCTATCGCATATTCTAATATATTACGAATTACACTCCCATACCGGCGCTCATGGCGCGCACGGAAATTGGTCTGCTCTAGTGATCAGTCACGTCATAACCAGTAATATCGGGTACATGAACCTAAGAAATTCAATTTACTAACGTAGTACATGTAATTTCCCCATGATATCCGCCTGTCATCTGTCAGTCACCGTTTCATATTATTATTGTTCATTTTATTTTTCTCGTTTTATTTATCTTTATTTTTCGTCTTTCATAACCACTTCTTCTAAGAAACTAATAAATCATGTCTAAACCGTTTGGAAAACAGCAAGAGAATTAGTTTTGCCACTAATCACAAATTTTGAGGCAGAACGCGATAACAAGGGACCTTTATTGCCGTTAAATTGTGTACGAGAGGTAATTTATTAAGAATTGTTTGTTTTATTTCTATATAATATGCATATTTATTTTTAGAGAGTGGCTAATGCACTTAATATAAATGTTAATACCATTAATCGGATTTCTTCTACAGCCAAACAAGGAAAACCTGTAACCAGTCCTAAACAAGGATAAACCAATTGTTAATATTGACGCTTTTAGTCAATGCGCCGTTAGAAATTCAATTTATGACATGTACAGTAATAGTATGTATTCTATTATTCTATAAAACTCATAAAAATATTACCTATTATTTAACAAATGCAGAACAACATATTACTTTGGGCACATTGAACAGTGTTCTTTGAGAACGTGAAATATTCACTGGTTGCACTACTTTCTTGTGGAAAATATTGCAAAATATTGGTTTCCATTTTAAGAAAAACGACCCTAAACGAGCATTAATGGAATTGCCTGATATTGCTTTGAAAAGAATAACATTTTTGCAAAAGTATATGCGGTTTAAAAATGAAAATCTAATTCCAGTTTGTTTTTCTTGATGAAACCTGGGTTTTTCAAGATGGAAGCTCTCAAAAATCGTGGCAAAATGATAATATTAAATCCGTAAACACAAAACAAGTAGGTGGCAAAAGGTATGAATTACATATTTAAAAAGTATTGGCATGGGCAATATATCGTTGATTTTTGTTGAGATACATAGATGTACATGCTGGTGGCAATAATGGTTTCATTCCTGGAGCAGAATTAATCTTTGCCACAAATAGTAAAAGCATGGATTACCATGGGGATATGAATCGGAAAAATTTTCTAGAATGGTTCGAAAATCAGCTGCTTAAAAATTTAAGAAATCCTTCAGTTATTATTATGAATAATGCGAGCTATTATACGACAATAATAAATAAATCTCCTACTTCATCTTCGACAAAATACCAATTTCAGGAATGATTAACTAACAATAAAATTAACTTCGACAAGACAGCATTCAAAATACAGTTACTGGAGTTGGTTAGACTGTTAGTACATAAAATAATTACTGAATTTAGTTCAAATAGTTAATAAGTTTTATTTGAAGGTATAAGCCGTCACCTATTTATGAAGCCGATGAATTAGCAGAGCAATATGGCCACACAGTTCTTCGACTGCCTCCACATCACCATCAAAATACACTTTATTAATTAACATAAACTATGTATTTTTCTAAATATAGAGTGATAAATATACAATATTAACATTCTAAACAGTTTAAGGGTATAACCTAAATATCATCTGTAAACAAGATTTTTGAAGTTTTTAAAATAACTATAACCTATAAAACAAATGACAATTATTTGCAAGATGTAAACAACTGATTTGTTGCGTTCTTATCATAAAAATACTAGCGTTTGGAAATGTCTTCATAAAACAATTTACAATCAATTTTACTCATTTATTGTAGTTTTATTGCAATTGAAACAACATTTATTTTGAAGGTTGAAAAATTGATGTATTAAATTGAAAACTACAGAAATATCTACAAACAGTATTAATTTCAAAAGCTAAAATGATTCATCCTACCTTTAACAGAAGACATATCGTTAGTTTCACTATGATAAACAGCTTTATGTTCAGTTAAATATTCCTTTGAACTGAATCCAAAGCAACAGAAAGTGCAAGCAAATACGGTTTCAACATCCTTTTTTGCAATGGGAACAAAATCCATTTCCACATTTTTAAACAGATTATCTACGTATTCTTCACCAAAATACACCAATAGCTCTTCACCCTCCTGGATTTGACGAGTGCTACAATAATACAGCTTGTCTTGATATTGAAAAGGGAATAAATTTTGTTCGTTAATATTTCTGGCAGGGTTGATGTAATGCATCCAATTCAGATGTTCTGATTTGTCATCGCTAACCACAAATCTTCCTCCTTTGATTCTCAGAGACAGTTCCGTAGAACTAAGTCCAGTGAAAGGACCAAATCTTACGTTTTCAGGTATAACTTTTAAAGAAAAAATTCCCAAATGTTCAATTGACTCTCTAGCTTCTAACATATATTTTGGTAATTCTCTTACTCTGTTAACTGTATCAGAAGAATGTCTTTTGTTCAAAATATGCACGAGCATTCTGCATTTCGTACAATAATCCTCATAGACTTCTTGGCAATAGTTACAAACTGTTAAACAAATTCATTCTTACAATCTCACAAAATGATAGACTTCAAATTCTGATAAAAAGAATAGAATGAGGATTGGAAATATTTTGAAATATATGTTGAATAAGTTTATGGTCAACCTATTTAATATAAGAAGTGGGGTGTTGTATTATCAACAAATAATATCCCTGGTAAACTAAAACGTGTCCAAATTTTCCCCCACAAAAAAAGTAATTTAAAGCAATTATTTTGTTCTATATGTGAATAATATTAGAATCTATCAAAATATTTGCTAAAAAATGAAATACGTACATCCTAGTTTTCAAAAAAATTATCCTCTTTAATACATAGGTACCTTCATATTTGATCGCAAAATCTATTCTCTAGAAGCAAATATTTATACCGCAATAACGCAATACAATATTCATAATGAATATATTGTTTACGTTTAATTTAAAATATCTATAATTAAAAATAGAGAACTTTGATGTGTACATTAGATGTCATGGTAAGAAGTGTGAGAACACAAATGTACTTACACGGTAGTCCATTGTGGTATTTAATTTGTATATATGCAGGACAAATTCCATGTTCTATTTTGATACCATTGCCTAGCAAATCATTTACTTCAGATGCTGGCAACTCAGTTTTGATACAATCTACAGAGAGCACTTCATATTTCTTTATTTTGTCGTTCCCCATGTACTCATTTAATTCAGTATTGTTTATATTAATAGCAGTTTCGGAAACAAATACTTTGTTATCTGTATCATTTTCATCCTGGCATTCTTCTTTTATATGACTTGAATGTTCCAAAGATATTGGATTATTCATATCAAATTTAACAATTTCTTGAGACATTTTTATCTTTAAAGAAATGATATATTGATGAAAAGCATAGGTAAAGCACGATCACACGATATACGAATACCACAAATTATGATAAAGCCATGAGGCCATGGATAATTATAACAAGTAAAGCCACAGTTTAAACTGTAGTAAAACTCCCATTATAAATGATGAACCCACAAAGAGAGTCATCTACCGGTTAAGGAGAACTTTTCCCGGGAAAATTTGATTTCTGAATTCATTCATTTTATTTTAAATATTTTTGCGTAACTTATTTTTTTACAACGTAGTTATAAAATTAGTATCAAAATATTTTTATAATCAAATAAATATAGTGACACTACATTTATAACAAAGTTGTAAAAAAATTACTGATTATTAGAGTCCGGATTATATGCAAAATAGGTTTTTAATTGCCATATTTCATTCCAAAAACATTAAATAAACCAAGAAAACTCATTATTTTGTTGTTAAAAGGTATATCAACAAAATTATGAGTTCTCTGGGTTTATGTAATGTTTTTTGAATGAAATAAGGCAAAAAAGCATATTTTGCATATAATCCAGACTCTACTCATTATATAAGATTTTTAAATCTTAAAAGTTTGTATGGTTTACAATCATTTCATTGAAACTAATTTAAAACAAATGTAATAGTAAAAGTGAAATGAAAAACAAATATGTATTTTACCTAACTTTATTAAATATTGTTAATGGAAAAAGCTTACTTGTAAAAATTGGTAACATTACTGGGTACAAATCTGCAATCCTTTCCATTAAGTATTCAATTTGTACCTTTCGGATAATTAAGGATCAACAGTTTTGTGAAGTTTATTAATTTCACTTCCATAAAAATTAGTCTATATTTGTAATTCTTGCATAATATACAATTTAATTAACATACATACATAAACATATTCAATACCTGTTAGAAACAGTTTAGGGTAAACCATTTTTTGAAATATTCTATTAGGTCCAATTCAAGAAATAATTACTACAAATTCTATAGTGCATATAAACATATTCATCAGTAAGTTCAAGAGGTTGTTTGTTTCCAATAAATGATAGCCATTCCTTGCAGTTCGTCGTACTTTGCAGGGTTGGGAAAACAATGACGAGAGTCTGATTTTGAAGGACCGCATCCAAATACGACACAACCAGCCTTTCCCATTTCGAAAACTATAAGCAATTTTTTTAGAAACTAAACACTAAAACAATATTTTACTTACTACTTATGACCGCACTGTTTTACATGGTAGGTATTATTAGTGTGATGTGGATAACAAAATACTATTAATAATAATAGTAAAATATACAAAAACACGCGAAGTAACTGTTTAATGAAAAAATTACTGATCCTAACCAAAAAACGCTCTAAAAATAAAGCGTCACCTGTGTCACTATCACGTGTCACATAATTAAGTTATCCGCTAGATTTCTGTATTTGCTAGATTAGAGTCATCTTACGTTTAAGGAGAACTTCCTTATAGACGCCATAACAGTTCCACTTAGGGAAATGAACTTTAATTTTATACGTAGATAAAGTAAGATGTAGAGATAGGTCACTATTAATAAATTATTGGAACTGTTATTTGCGCCATCTCTTGATATGTATCCCCCAACTAAACCAGGCATTTACAAACCCGGGAAATTTAAATATTTACTGAAAATCATTCATATATTTATTTTTATTTGGACTACATACTGAATAAAAATATATTTAGTATTTTCTTTGTTAAGAATTAACCTACTAGTAGCATTAGTTTACACTAATATTTAATGGATTAATTTTTAACAAATTAAATTTCATATATACATATATATTTATTAAGTATGTATTCCAAACAAAAATAAACATAATGATTCTTCTTTGCACATATTTAATAATTGTAATAAAATTACTTTTATTTGCAAACAATTAGCAATAGTCATTGCTTGTTGCATCAGAATTATGTCTCAACATTTTAATATATATTTTTTATATATATATATATTAGTTTTTACAGCATATGCTTACTATCATTCATTTATTATACATTCAAAAAAAAAAAATGCTATTGTCACATGTATATTTGTACATTTCGACACATTTAAATAATACACATAATACATTGATATATAAAAAAAATTAATTACTACTATATATTAATTATATCTAAATATTTGAAAACTGCATCAAAGAAGAATATTAATAAAATTATTATCTGCGGCGTTTCTGATACATACTTAGGGCTTGAATATAAATTGCATCTTTAGGCCGCTTAACCCTCAAATCTTTCCCTTGAAGAACTCTGTTGACTCCATTTACCCAATTATATATAGTAAATATCAAGAATTGCATTAATATTCTTTCAATAACTTCATGTGTGTGAAGACTTCCGTCAAATTGAAATTTACTTTATCTCTTAAAATGTTAAACAAAATATCAAAAAAAGATTTTTTAAAGCATATTTGTGGTATTACACTTAATATAATATTGTATGATGTACATAATCCCTTAATAAAATTCAGGGTGCAATATCTTAATCTATACGGAACGTTATTTGCAAAGTCTTTTTCAGACACTAAATCATGCCATTCCATTATTTTGTTTTTCGCAATTATATTTTGTTTACAAACATGGCATTTATAAAATGTGCCAATTTTTTTAGAAATAAAACCGCTTATATATGAAATAGCAATTTTATTCACATATGGAATATCTTTTGTTTCTTCCTTTATTTGAAAATCTATTGATTCTACAACTTCGACTTCATCATTATTAGAATTATGTAAAAGGAAATCCTTCACATTATTTAATAAATTGCTGGAATCTGCATTTTCACAATTAGATCCCAAAGAATGCCTACTTACATAATTATTAATTAATAGTGATTTAAAACTCCCTACAAATGCTATTGGTGATGGTTTAATATTCCTACTTCCATGTTGCCTCATTTGCCCAAAAAAGTTTTCAAGGGGATCTTGATTTAGAAACCTTGTACGTAAGAAGGAAATATTATATGTTGTAGACAAATGGTTAAACAATTCTTCTATACTGTTTAAAGTCACCAACCAATTTTTTACTGATGGTGGTTTTGTATTAGTCCCTCGACTATCAACAAAAAACATACTTGAAAATATTTTTTTATATAAATTGAAAATGATTGGTGCCACTTCTAAGTGCGCAATGTAGAGGTTTACCGCTGTTTGGAATGTGGTTTGTAGCATTAACGCTATCGAATAGGTCGTCCATGAATTTTAATAATTAAATTAATTAATTAAAGTTTATATAATAAGAAACAGGAGAGATAATGTTTTAAAGTGGTATTACAATATAGTAACTTAATATTTAACTGCTTATATGCTCATAGAAAATAATTAATTCTGAATCTCTATCTATCAAAAGTATTCAGTTTACCTATTAATATTTTCTTATCGCCTGAGGTAGAGGGCAAACATGATTTAGCTGATGTAGATGGTTCGGAAAATTTTGGGGACAGTGTATGTTCTGTAAATAAAAATACAATATTTCAACAACAAATAAGTATATGTTCTTATTAGACAATAATATCATTCTAATTAAGTACAAAAGGAAAATATACACTAAATTAACATGTTAGCTAAATAATTTTCCTCACCTGTTAATGCTTGTTCCTTTATACTAGTGCAAGTGCTTGGCAGTGCAGATACAATACCTTCCATAGGAATCGGTGATGAGTCTTGTTCTGCAAATTAATAAATGCTATATTTGCAGTTCATAATCATTAAAAATTTTTACCTTCTCCACATTTCGATGAGGGTAACAATAATATTGGCACTGCTGTTTTTATTAAGAACACATTGGAAGATATGTCCTCAGTTCTAAAATGTATGTGACATACTCTGTAATTACTATAAACTTTTTCAGGTTTCGCAAAAATTAATTTATCATTTCCACAAGCCTTCAGCCACTCCTTATATCTATTAAGATAAAATAAAACAAATTTTATGAATTTCACTTTTTAATTATCACTGTAACGAGTCGTTTCGCACCAACCTGGGCTTCGTCAGACATATAACTAACTTATTTACAAAATATTTTTTATATTAAACACAAGTAAACAGTAACAAGCAAAAACACATGTTTTATTTTAAAAAATAGTCAGAGGGATGGGTGCTTTTTATTACGGGATGTCTATACAAAACTTTCGCTACGGTTTATAAAAAAATGTACTGTTCTTAAGTAATAAAACTAAAGGTTTACATTATATTACAGGGATAAAGAATTCTATGGAAAAATACAAAAATACTATACACTATGTAACTGTCTGCAAATCAAATAAATAGATTAAGTAAGGGTGAATTATTTGTTTCTAATTGACCATTTAAGATCTTGTCAGTTTTCTTTATTTTATTGATTTCCAGTGACTCTAATAAATTAAGTTTTTTGCCCTTATTTTCTATATGTAATATTTTAAATTCTTTGTTAAAATTGTGGTTCGTTGAATTGATATGAGACGCATATGAAGAGTCACTTTTATTATTTCTAAATGAAGAAAAATGTTCTTTGACGCGTACTTCAAACGATCTGCCTGTCTGTCCGATATAAGTCATAGGGCAACTACCGCAGGTTAACTCATAGACCTCTGACTTTTTATTGTTGTTTGTTAAATCCTTATTGTTTTTTATAAATTTGGATAAATTGTTATTAGTTTTAAACGCTGTATTAATGTCAAACTTTCTTAAATATTTACAAATTTTTGTGCTTGAAGAGCCTATAAACGTGATCATTTTAAATTTTTGGGTGTTATTATTTAATATTGGGTAAACTTGTGATATGGCTTTTGTACGGAGTTTTTTATTTAAAATGTTATCTATTATATTACTTTTATATCCATTGTTGATAGCTATTTGTCTAATTAAATTTAACTCTTTCTCGAAATTTGTTTGGTTCAACGGAGTATTTATTAATCTATGTATAAGACTGTGATAAGCCGCTAATTTGTGTTGTATCGGATGGCAAGAAGTGTTATGTATAGTAATATCTGTGTTGACGGTTTGTGGTAAATAGCAACGTTACATTTATTGTTAATTCTAGTAATCGTTAAATCGAGAAAGTTAATACTATTATTTGTTTCCTGTTCCATTGCAAACTTAATATTTTGATGCAATGTATTAATATAATCAAATAATAAATTTAATTGTCTATTTGTTCCTATGAAACCTAGTAATATGTCATCTACGTATCTATACCAAAATAATACATTTTGAAAAAGAGGATTTTTTGAAATAGAATTTTCAAGATGATCCATAAAAATCTCAGCTAATAACGGGCTTAGGGGATTACCCATGATTAAACCTTCTTTACAAGTGTATATGTTTTCATTAAATTGAAAGTAATTTTGTTCTATGCATAAGTTTAGTAGATCAAGAATTTCATTAATAATTAACGTATTTACATTATTTTTATGGAGCAGATCTTTTACTAAAATAACCGTTTTTCTGGAGGGATACTAGGGAATAAATTTTGAACGTCGAAGGAAATAAGTTTTGTGTTAGACGTTAAAGTAACGTCTTTGATTTTGTTTATTAGTGCATATGAGTTTTTTACGCTTAATTTAGGTTTAAAACCTGTATATTTAATAATTATATCTATAAGCTTTTCGAGAGTTTGTAGGACGGAGCTGTCACATATGAAACAACCGGACGAATCGGGTGATATTCTTTATGTAATTTAATAAGGGAATATAATTTTGGCGGTTGAGGGTTCATAATAATTAAACTATTTTGTTCCTTTTCACTAAAAAGATTAGCAGAATTTCTTATAACTGTTTTTAGAGTGTGTCTTTATCCCTGTAATATAATGTAAACCTTTAGTTTTATTACTTAAGAACAGTACATTTTTTTATAAACCGTAGCGAAAGTTTTGTATAGACATCCCGTAATAAAAAGCACCCATCCCTCTGACTATTTTTTAAAATAAAACATGTGTTTTTGCTTGTTACTGTTTACTTGTGTTTAATATAAAAAATATTTTGTAAATAAGTTAGTTATATGTCTGACGAAGCCCAGGTTGGTGCGAAACGACTCGTTACAGTGATAATTAAAAAGTGAAATTCATAAAATTTGTTTTATTTTATCTTAATAGTTATAATGGAATTTCATCAAGTAAAGGCCGAAACAATCATACACTCCTTATATCTTGTTAAATCGACATTTGGATTAGGGAAGCGATGTCTAGACGACTTTCTATCCTTACAACCACTTACTGCACAATTACGAAGCTTCATTTTGACAGAACTAATACACAAGTTGATAAAACGTCCCATTTAGTATATGTATTGCTGCCTACGATAATTTTCTTACCTATCAAAATTAACTTACTATTTCCACTAGTAATAATTGCACAATAGTAACATTAACAAATTTATAGACCAAGATTTACACCAAAATATCAATTAACTGCATACACTATAACTACCATAAATTTTAATACAAGGCGTCAGAACAAATATTATACAAACATAAACAATGTCGAACATAACCTATAAGTGTGAAGAAAATTTATTCGTATTTCACGAAACAGGATTCTATTTTTCTGCAATAAGAGTCATCTTTTGGATTGTATCCCCCAACTAAAATTATGACGTCACAGGGATACAGTAAATCCTATCTACTGCCCTCCCCCCCGATTTTATACTTGTTATAATAGACCACGCAAGTGCTGTCGTCATTTTTGCGGAAGGTCAGGGATCACGTTCCAAACAACCGGCATTTAAATTTTTTTCATGTATTGTATTTGGAACGCGTTGCAAATTTGAAGTGAAAAGTTGTTATTTATAAGTTAATTTTAATTGTTATTGCATGTAAGTATGAACGACGTTGTTTAAAACTGATATTAATAATATTAATTGTTTTATAGCACGGTTATACTTGAGTAACTAAAGTACAAAAGTGAGGTTAGATAGATATACATAATGGTGATGTGTTTTGCTCTTACTTGCAAGCATTAAGTGAAAAAAAGGGATGCACTATTTTTACTTTTCCTACAGAAAAGGCAGAATTATCGAGGTGGAAAAAGCTTTTTTGCAGTCATTGCTAATATTTTTTTTCAAATAAAAAACACCATTGCCAAATATTTTGTTTTTAATAACTATAATATGTATATTGATATTTTGCTTACATACTTACCAAGTAACAAATGATATTAATATAGGAAGATTAATTAAAACTCGTTTTACCAAGAGTGACTATACGTTTCAAATGGCGCTTTAAATTTGTTTGGAACGTAGACCCTGACCTACTGTACAGAAAATGGCGATTTGACGTCACACTTGCGTGGTCTATTACAAGGATGAGGCGTATAGGGAAAATTTGAACCGCGAAATATAAAATTTACCAAGGTTACTTAGCAAATTTTAGAATTTGTCGTCAAATTTAATTGCAGTTTGAAAACAGTATCTTAAAACTATTCATAAATGAATGTAATTATAAAGCATTAAAAGGAGGGGGAAAAATTAAACAGGTAATTAACAGTGGATTAAAGACATCTCTTAATTGCTGTCAAATGCGTTTACCTATCGTGTATATAATTTCGGTTATTATTTTATACTTTATTATACATTAATAACACTACAGCGTTCTTAGAAATGCAAATGATTTTATAGTATACAAATGATTTTTAGAAATTTTAATTAATTTAGGTATAGCAAGCGCCAATTAAGTTGGTGCGAGGAGGGTATGCGCAGAAGCCGATTTTAAAAACGTCCGCCCCCACTACTCAAGTAATTGTCAGAATACATTTGTCATTGACGTTTGACGGAACATAATATCTTTGCTAGAGGATCATAAAGTGATATACGCTCAGAGGTTAGAATTATCTGACATTTGATGTAAAACCAAATACAAATCTCCCCACTACTTCTAATCCTGCGCGAACTTACCCCTCCTCGCGCCAACTTAATTGGCGTTTGCTATTCAATAAATTGTATACCTACAAATGAAACAGACATGCAATATACATATCGTTGGCTTAATAAGAAAATTGCCTAACTCCATTTCATGAAATTTTGCAGGAGAGCCAAAAACGTTTAATTTTGTGGATTTCTCTTACCTATGTGTGTGTTACCTTGTTCAGATACTTATTTTGGCACTGTTTTTTAGAAGTCTATTAATAAATTTTGTTTTTAAAAATTTTTCCAAAGAAATAATGAGTTAGGCATATTTCCACATAATTTTTATATTTCTGTGGCAGTTAGGCAAATTGTTAACTTACCTTATCAAAAGTTTAACTAATAATAAAAACTTATTTTTTCTATTTTGCGTTCGAAATGAACTCATTATGAAACCCAAAACAGTATCGAAATGAGCTTCATTTCGATACACTTTTTTTCATTTTTCAATGTTGGCGTTGTTCGAATACAGAAATAAATATCATTGCTGTCATTTGATCTTAAGAATTTATGTACATTTGACAGATATGTTATATGTCCGTATTTTACATAAACAACGTATGTTGTATACAATTGACAACAACATATATATGTTTCTAAGTCACTCATGTTTATATTTTTAAATTAAATATCAAGTAATGTTAACGAAAATTAATAAATAATATGTAATATAATATACTTCGCGGATAGCAAGATTTAAATTTGAAAATGTCAAGTATCAATGTGACCAACAGCATGCTTTATATAAAAATTAAACTCTGAACTTTCAAATTAAATAATTCCAATTTAAGCAATTTATTAATATAAAAAAACGCAAAATAGAAAAAATAGTTTAAAAAACTCGTTTCATAAGGCCTTTTGCCGCACTTGCTCTTTAGAAAACTGATCTCGTGCGGCAAAATGGTGCCTTATGAAACTTGTTTTTTAATATACTATATTATATAATTTATTGCAATAGGTACTAGTATTGTATGTATTTTAACTGAAAATATTCTGAACTAATATTATTTATAGTAATATATAAAAAACTAAATATTCATTAATTCTAAACTAAACGTTTTTAGTAATGAGGCAGATTTTTGTAAAAATCATGATACTCTTGATTAATTCCTTTGAGCAAGATCATGAGGTGTTCGCATTTTTCTCTTTTTATTTTTAATCTGCTCTCATATAGCACCGGCACACTTGAAATAGGTGTATTGGAAACAGGCTTCCAATTTCTTCTAGGCAAATCACTCCACTCAGAGGTATGTCTCAATTTGTATTGAATTGAACCATTTTCATATTTAAGTCCTTTAATATTAGATACAACTGAATCTCCAGTGGTACGCCCAGGCCTTATTGAACTGTAGTATTGATTAATTAATTTAAAAGTTTTGAAAAACTCATTTGTAAAATAGTGGACGTTGTATGGAAACGGATTATGTTTTGCCTTCCTACAAATTTCTATATAATCCCCTGGGAGATTTATCTTAGACTTTCTCACAATCCTTTCTATAGCCGAATTGACAGAATCCACTTTCATTTGGGTGTGTCCTTTCAGTAGGTATTTTTGTATAATTACTGTTTCATACAATGTGGCCACATGAAAAAGGGCATTACTTAAGGTAACATTACGGTTCTGGCCACTACAACCGTCACTGTATATAATAATATTATTTGTATTACCATTTTTTGGAAACACCTCAACTTCTAAAAAGTTAACTAGAATTGAGGAGAATTCGTTGGCAGTCAGTTGTCCCTCAGACTCGTTCCATAGATAGCAATATACCTCTTTTGTTTTTAAGTTGTAAATCGTAAAATTATGAACAATGAGTTTTGTTTTAAAATACATTGATGAAACGTTTGTTTTAGGACTTAAGAGCACAGGCTGCAAATCAATAGTGAAGACTTCTACATTATCTGCCACTTTATCTTTTGATTTTTCTGCCCTTGCGTCCTCCTTTAGTGTCTGATGTAATGTGTATTCTTCTTCGGTAACATTATTGGTGCGGAATCCCACGCAAAGGTCACATTCGTCTTTTTTTGGCGAAATAGGGATAAATTCAAATTATCGAATGTGGTATAAAACTTTGCATTAGATACAGCGTCAGTTTGCTTTGTTAGGCAATAGTCGCATTTGTAAAAATTATAAAGTGCTGATTTTGTTAACCACAGAGGCTCCAGGCTCCAGTATAATTTATTGCTGGATCTGCGACACTAATGGCTTTCCATTTTCGGTAGTCCATCAAAAAAGCTTTTTAAATGGATATCACATTCTGATGACTTACCTTGGCGAACCAAACACTTTCTGTTGAGCTTAGGACCCTCACTTATTGTAGTGTCGTTTGTATTCTCTAAGTCACCTGTTACCCATTCGACCACAGTTCTTTCTTTTAGTCCTAAGGTACCGGCAAACATACGCTTACAAACCACTATGTCCTCAATACCATTCTTAAGTGTATAAGTCATTGAAAAATTTCTACGGGATGTGCTATTATTTCCTCTTCTTCTTTTTACCTCTCCTATCTTTACCAACTCCTTCACGTGCATCTTTTTTTCTTCCCAGGACATATTAGTCCAAAACTGGTTGAATATTTTTCGTCGTCTCTCTTCTGTAATTGTACTGCATTTCATTTATTAAAAAATATATCTTATTCTCTGATCTTTTACTATGCTTCTTGAAGTTTACAGGTTCACTTGAATTAAAACACACGAAAACAGTGGATTCTTAACACAAATACTAACAGACATTACATGACAGGCTCACATAACCTTAATATAGTGCGGATTTAGGCAGTTTTCTGGGGCTTTTTTACTGATGTAAGTTAGGCAGATTTCTGCTTCGTCAGTTATGAGCGTACACAATTTATTTTGATATAGGTAGTTTTCTGAATCGATAGCTACTCATATTAGGATTCAGATGGCACTAAAATCCTAATTTTACTAAAAGTGGAGTTAGGCAATTTTCTTATTAAGCCGACGATATCTGTAACTGTACACATGGAATATACACCTAGTATTTTCAGCATTTACTTCTGCTTAAGACACGTGTTTCTGCCATCTATTGGCGCCATCAGTCAAGCTAGTGAAGCAATGTAATACAAATTAATACAAATCTTTTTAAAAAACAGATTTGTATCTGTATATACTATATACATTTACTATATATGGCAGAAACACGTGTCTTAAGCCGAAGTAAATGCTGAAAATACGAGGTGTATTGTCCATGTGTACAGTTACAGATATGTATATTGCATTTCTGTTTCATTTGTAACAAATGCGTTATACGTGCATAACGTATTGATATACTTAAAACCTTTTTGTAAATTGTATACCTACCTATTTCAATCCTTTAATGAAAATTATGTATAAATTTGTGAGATTGTAATATTTCTAAACAATATTTAGTTTGTATAATGTACGCGCATTATAACAATTTTAAAATGTTTCGTTATTATATAAAAATATATTTTGTTATATAAAATGTCATTATAAAAACACGGATTAAGTAATTTTTTTAATTAAAAATAATGCAAATACACCGTGTCCAATTGCAAGTTCACCGGGTTGGCAACACAAAAATCCCTGCTTCGAAGAAAAATAGTTCAGTTTTATATTTATATGTTGGACAGGTTTACGTTAACCCGTCCCATTGCTGTCAGTTTTCAGTCATTATTGTATTTATGTTTTTGTTAGTGATTCTATCAGCTTTTGCATTTATTTCTTTAATCGGTACCCTTTAATCTGTTGTCTGTAATCATTATACAAACCATCTTTTTCAAGACAATGCCGTTTACATTACAGCAAGATACATTTATTGTGATGGCGCATTTTCGAAGTGCGACATTAACCGAAAATGGAAACTGGGAATATTCACTACCCTCATGCTTTCAACAGTTCCATAATGAGTATCCTGATGTGATGATAGCTTATGAAACATTTAAGTGTCATCGTAATAGACTGATAAAGAGGTTTATGGAAACTGGTAGCGTTACAAAACGGAAGGCTGATCAAGCACCATCTGTGCTGACAGAAGATAGAGTGGATGATATCAGGCAAAGAATGGATGTTAGTCCTTACACATCTGTTAGATAATTGGCACTGCAAACAGGTACCCGTGTGATTCAGAGAATATTCCTTTTTCATATTTATCAAATTGTAGGTATTTCTCGTGGAAGTGCACATATGGCCGTAAGGAAGAAATTGCATATGCATCCCTACAAAATTCTAGTTATGCAACATTTACGTGTGCAAGATTTTGAACAAAGACAAAATTTCTGTCGCTGGTTTAATGAAATTCTAGGAGATGATGATTTAGATCGAGCTTTTTTTCTGATGAAGCCTGGTTCCATTTGTCAGGATACGTAAACTCTCAAAATTATCGTACATGGTCAGCAGAAAATCCACATGTTTTTGTAGAAACTAATCTCCACCTTATTAAAGTTGGCGTTTGGATCGCCATGTCAAGAAGGCGAATTATAGGACCAATCTTTTTTCACGACACAATAAATGCAGTGCGATATAGAGAAATGCTACTAGAACCGTTTATAAATAGCTTTGACGATGAAGAACTAACTCGTGGATATTTCCAACAAGATGGAGCCCCAGCGCATACTGCACGTACTACATTAAATTATCTAGAAGATTTTTATGATGATAGATTGATAAGTTACAATCGCTGGCCTGCATATTCACCGGATTTGACTCCTCTGGATTTTTTCCTGTTTGGATATCTGAAGAATAAAGTTTACAGCAATCGGCTTCACAATTTAGATGAGCTACAAGCTGCAATAACACATGAAGTGCAAAATATTACAGAAGAAATGCTGCAGAATGTGTTCAATAATATGAGAAGATGAGTAAATTTATGTTTGCAACATAATGGTGCACATTTTGAAAATCATTTGTAATTTATTTTAACCATATGTCCCCTTAAGTCTTTTGCTTGTTACAATTGTAGAATTTTATTTTTTTAATGTATTGCGACTTTATTGTACTGCTTTTTCTTCTTTGTGAAAAACTTATAAAGATAGATTTCTTATACTTATTTGCAATTTCTAATTTTCTCAATTGTATGGTTAGTATTTATCTATCTATCTATCTAGGTATATCAAGTTAGAAAATTTAATGATCATCAGTATTTCGGTTTTCTTAAAAAAAAGTTATCAATTCAGCGATGGAATTGAATACAATACATGAAATTTATTAAATTAATCATAAAGGTTATGATTGAGGATGTTTGCGGTATAACCATGGTTATATCATGTAACCATAGTAAATTACTATGGTTATATGATATAACCATGGTTATACCGCAAACATCCTCAGCTCTAGTTATGAATACAAACTATGCTAACATAACCTTTACATAAGATATTCATTTTTGACAACTAAACATAATAGGAATGAAGTTACCAAGTCAAGGCAGGCAATATTACAGTCTTGCCAAATTAAATCTGGCGTTGCCAACTTGGTGCACTTGACCTTGGACACCCGGTAGTATGGCATAACATGCAATTTCACAATAGGTAATTAAGATTTCAAGTGCTAAAATAGTATATTAAAAAACAAGTTTCATAAGGCACCATTTTGCCGCACGAGATCAGTTTAGGAAACGAGCCGCGATAACGGCGAGTTTTCTAAAGAGCGAGTGCGGCAAAAGGCCTTATGAAACCATTTCTACGTGCGCTTTTACGTGCGCTTCTAAGCTTGACTTGTAGTCTGTCTGGTATTCACACTGCACATTTATAATCATTTTCTTCGAGATGTTTTGTTTTTACGTGCGCTTCTAAGCTTGACTTGTTTGTCTGGTATTCACACTCTGCGCATTTTAAATTCTTTTGTTTCAGATGTTTTGTTTTTATGTGCACTTCTAAGTTTGACTTCTTGTTTGTCTGGTATTCACACTCTGCACATTTATAATCACTTTCTTCGAGATGTTTTGTTTTTACGTGCGCTTGACTTGTTTGTCTGGTATTTACACTGCGCATTTATAATCATTTTCTTTGAGATGTTTTGTTTTTATGTGCACTTCTAAGTTTGACTTGTTGCTTGTCTGGTATTCACACTCTGCGCATTTTAAATTCTTTTGTTTCAGATGTTTTGTTTTTACGTGCACTTCTAAGTTTGACTTGCAGTTTGTCTGGTATTCACACTCTGCGCATTTATAATCATTTTCTTCGAGATGTTTTGTTTTTACGTGCGCTTCTAAGTTTGACTTGCAGTTTGTCTGGTATTCACACTCTGCACATTTATAATCATTTTCTTCGAGATGTTTTGTTTTTACGTGCACTTCTAAGTGTGACTTGTTTGTCTGGTATTCACACTCTGCGCATTTTAAATCCTTTTGTTTCAGATGTTTTGTTTTTACGTGCACTTCTAAGTTTGACTTGCAGTTTGTCTGGTATTCACACTCTGCACATTTATAATCATTTTCTTCGAGATGTTTTGTTTTTACGTGCACTTCTAAGTGTGACTTGTTTGTCTGGTATTCACTCTGCGCATTTTAAATCCTTTTGTTTCAGATGTTTTGTTTTTACGTGCGCTTCTAAGCTTGACTTGTAGTTCGTCTGGTATTCACACTCTGCGCATTTTAAATCCTTTTGTTTCAGATGTTTTGATTTTATGTGTACTTGTAAATGTGACTTGTTGTTTGTCCGGTATTCACACTCTGCGCATTTCAAATCTTTTTATTTCAGATGTTTAGTTTTCATGTGTTTTTCTAAGCCTGACTTGCAGTTTGTCTGGTATTCACACTCTGCGCATTTAAAATCTTTTTGTTTCAGATGTTTTCTTTTTATGTGCAGTTTTAAGTTAGACTTGTTGTTTGTCTGGTATTCACACTCTGCGCATTTTAAATCCTTTTGTTTCAGATGTTTTGATTTTATGTGTACTTGTAAATGTGACTTGTAGTTTGTCTGGTATTCACACTCTGCGCATTTATAATCATTTTCTTTGAGATGTTTTGTTTTTACGTGCACTTCTAAGCTTGACTTGTAGTTTGTCTGGTATTCACACTCTGCGCATTTATAATCATTTTCTTTGAGATGTTATGTTTTTATGTGCACTTCTAAGTTTGATTTGTTGTTTGTCTGGTATTCACACTCTGCGCATTTATAATCCTTTTCTTTGAGATGTTTTGTTTTTACGTGCGCTTCTAAGCTTGACTTGTAGTTTGTCTGGTATTTACAATCTGCGCATTTATAATCATTTTCTTTGAGATGTTTTGTTTTTACGTGCCGTTCTAACTTTGACTTGTAGTTTGTCTGGTGTTTACACTCTGCGCATTTAAAATCCTTTTGTTTTAGATGTTTTGTTTTTATGTGCACTTCTAAGTTTGACTTGTAGTTTGTCTGGTATTCACACTCTGCGCATTTTAAATCCTTTTGTTTCAGATGTTTTGTTTTTACGTGCACTTCTAAGTTTGACTTCTTGTATGTCTGGTATTCACACTCTGCGCATTTATAATCATTTTCTTGAGATGTTTTGATTTTACGTGCACTTTCAAGTTTGACTTCAAGTTTGTCTGGTATTCACACTCTGCGCATTTGTAATCCTTTTGTTTCAGATGTTTTGTTTTTATGTGTACTTCTAAGTTTGACTTCTTATTTGTCTGGTATTCACACTCTGCGCATTTATAATCATTTTCTTTGAGATGTTTTGTTTTTATGTGTACTTCTAAGTTTGACTTGTTGTTTGTCTGGTATTCACACTCTGCGCATTTTAAATCCTTTTGTTTCAGATGTTTTGTTTTTACGTGCACTTCTAAGCTTGACTTGTAGTTTGTCTGGTATTCACACTCTGCGCATTTTAAATCATTTTCTTTGAGATGTTTTGTTTTTACGTGCACTTCTAAGCTTGACTTGTAGTTTGTCTGGTATTCACACTCTGCGCATTTTAAATCCTTTTGTTTCAGATGTTTTGTTTTTACGTGCACTTCTAAGTTTGACTTCTTGTTTGTCTGGTATTTACAATCTGCGCATTTTAAATCCTTTTGTTTTAGATGTTTTGTTTTTATGTGTACTTGTAAATGTAACTTCCTGCTTGCCATAAATTCACAGTCTGCGCATTTAAAGTCCCCTAGTTTTAAATGTTTTACTTTTATGTGCGCTTCTAAGCTTGACTTGTAGTTTGTCTTAAATTCACACTCTGCGCATTTTAAATCCTTTTGTTTCAGATGTATTGTTTTTGTGTGCGCTTCTAAGTTTGACTTGTTGCTTGTCTGGTATTCACACTCTGCACATTTAAAATCCTTTTGTTTCAGATGTTTTGTTTTTATGTGCAGTTTTAAGTTATACTTGTTGTTTGTCTGGTATTCACACTCTGCGCATTTTAAATCCTTTTGTTTCAGATGTTTTGTTTTTATGTGCGCTTCTAAGTTTGACTTCTTGTTTGTCTGGTATTCACACTCTGCGCATTTTAAATCCTTTTGTTTCAGATGTATTGTTTTTGTGTGCGCTTCTAAGTTTGACTTGTTGCTTGTCTGGTATTCACACTCTGCACATTTAAAATCCATTTGTTTCAGATGTTTTGTTTTTACGTGACTTTTTAAATTTTGCTTGTACTTTGTCTGGTATTCACACTCTGCGCATTTTAAATCCTTTTGTTTCAGATGTATTGTTTTTGTGTGCACTTCTAAGTTTGACTTGTTGTTTGTCTGGTATTCACACTCTGCACATTTAAAATTCTTTTGTTTCGGATGTTTCGTTTTTAAATGTTTCTCTAAGGCTGACTTGTTATTTGCCTTATATTCACAGTTTGCGCATTTATAATTCTTTTGTTTCAGATGTTTCATTTTAATGTGCTTTCCTAAATAAGTCCCGTAATGTGTCTTAAACTCCCAATTTGCGCATTTATATTTGCCTCGATTCAGATGTTTTATTTTTAGTGATTTTAAGTGACATTTGTCCCTTGTTCGAAATTTGCATTTCGAGCATTTACATTGTTCTTTACCATCGTGTAAATGTGGAGATCTTCCTTTTACATTTTTAACATTAGCTTTGATATAGTGCTTCCCGACATCTCTACTTTCATTGCCGGGATGAATTTTTTCCATGTGCATCTTCAGAGAGTCTCTCGTTTTGTACCCTCGACGACAAATTCCACATTTGTACATTTTTATCTCGTAATGTTCATTAGTGTGGCGTCTGAAGTCGGCGTTGTACATTGTTCTGAACTTGCATTGTGTACATTTGTATATTCCACGTGTCCACCTTCTGCCTTTGCTTCTCACAGATGAACGCCTTTCTACTTTTGGCTTGTCAACCTCCACTGGTGAAAGTACGTAATGTCTGAAATTAAATTAAACCGAATTAAAATTTAAACCTTTTTAAATACAATAACATGATCAAATGTCAATTATTTATGCAGCCGTGGTCCGTCGGAGAAGTATCATCCGCCTAATGGTCAATGGCACGCTTCCGGCCATGACTTTGCGATCACTTTTTCATGTATTATCGAACACGCTATTAACCATTATATAATTGTGTAGCTATATTTCTCTACATACACTGTGTCCATAAAGTATGGACACAAGCCCGTAATAACGTTATTGTGCGTTATTTGACAAAATGCAAAGATATATCGATTAATGTTATTAATTAGATATATTTAGATACTACTATTTTGTTTTTTCCGCCGACCTTGAATAAGTTATGACGTCAATGATCATTTTTTTAAATGTCAACCCCATTTTTTTTTTGTGGATTTTGAAAGCTTTTACAATTCTTTATTCGATGATGTAAAAATTTTGGTATGTTACATTAGAAAATTTTTGAGTAATCATTTGCGTCCATAAAGTATGGACACTAGCCCGTAATAACGTTATTGTGCATTATTTGACAAAATGCAAAGATATGTCGATTAATGTTTTTTATTAGCTATATTTAGATGCTACCATTTTGTTTTTTTCCGTCGACCTTGAATAAGTTATGACGTCATTGATAATTTTTTTAAATGTCAACCCCATTTTTTTTATGGAATTTGAAAACTTTTACAATTCTTTATTCGATGATTTAAACATTTTGGTGTTAGTGATACATTAGAAAAGTCTATGCGACACAACCGGAAAATTTGGACGTTTTACGACAACGCATCATCTACGAAACCAGACTAATCACTCCCGAAATATTACAGAATGTGCGAAATGCAATTATCATCGCTTAGGATTTTGTCAACAAAATGAAGGAAAACATTTTGAGCATTTGTTATAAATTTGATACTGAAAATGTCAAAAATAAAACTTAGAATTACAACACAGTTTACTCAAAAATTTTCTAATGTAACATACCAAAATTTTTACATCATCGAATAAAGAATTGTAAAGGCTTTCAAAATCCACCAAAAAAAATGGGGTTGACATTTAAAAAAATTATCAATGACATCATAACTTATTCAATGTCGACGGAAAAAACAAAATGGTAGCATCTAAATATAGCTAACAAAAAACATTAATCGATATATCTTTGCATTTTGTCAAATAATGCACAATAACGTTATTACAGGCTTGTGTCCATACTTTATGGACACAGTGTATATAAATAGATACGTATATATATATATATATATATATATATATATATATATATATATATATATTGTTATATGCAAAGAGATGACTACTTCTTAAATGAAGAGTTACAATGAAGAACTATCTAAAATAAATATAAATGAAAAATTACAGTGAAGCTGTAATGTAAAATAGGTCCCACGTTGGTTCGTCTAATGTTAAATGTTATAATATTAATGACTATGCGTTGTATTTGAAGATAAATGTAATATGAATTGTAAAAGGTAAATGAATGATTTAAATGAAACTATTAATTGGGCGCCTTTTATATATAATAAATATACTTCAAACAACGCTATCTCTACTTTATTGTGCCAGCTAGTCATCAGGTGCATGGAATCTATAAAAATTAATGTTATCTCAGGATCTTCGCGAGTAGAGGCTGTTGAAATCTTCGTTTGGTGCTTAATTAAATAATACTAAAGCTAAATAACTCCTACAACTTAACTCGTAACAAATAAAAGAGTGAAGATAATTAAAAATAATGTAAAGGTATTTTTAATAATATAAAATATTATTAAAAATCTGGTGTGAAGAACACAAATGCAGGTTCACTATTAATATTTTCTGTGAACGTGTCCGAATATATCCTATCCCCAGAGATGTAGATACGTATTTCGCTTTTCTACAAACTCATCGGTACGCCCCTGCTGGAGAAAGGATATTTCCAGACACATTCACAGAAAAGAACCACCTCGCCCTATCACCGTAATTATCCAGACCGAGCGCAGAAGTAAATTCGGCGCTACCTGTTGTCAGACAGCCGAAGTACCTCGCATACCGTCCACATAATTAATGTGAAGTAACGACGCCCTTCCAAAGGTTAGCACAGCCAACTCTCTAGAAAACTGCATTTTGTTTGTGCCTTCACTCATACTACGGCTTAACCGCATGTGTAATGTATCAGAATAATTGAAACATACATGAGTAGGTAAACCCCACCAGTTTTGTATAATACAAAGGTATTTTTAATAATATAAAATATTATTAAAAATCTGGTGTGAAGAACACAAATGCAGGTTCACTATTAATATTTTCTGTGAACGTGTCCGAATATATCCTATCCCCAGAGGCACAAACAAAATGCAGTTTTCTAGAGAGTTGGCTGTGCTAACCTTTGGAAGGGCGTCGTTACTTCACATTAATTATGTGGACGGTATGCGAGGTACTACGGCTGTCTGACAACAGGTAGCGCCGAATTTACTTCTGCGCTCGGTCTGGATAATTACGGTGATAGGGCGAGGTGGTTCTTTTCTGTGAATGTGTCTGGAAATATCCTTTCTCCAGCAGGGGCGTACCGATGAGCTTGTAGAAAAGCGAAATACGTATCTACGTCTCTGGGGATAGGATATATTCGGACACGTTCACAGAAAATATTAATAGTGAACCTGCATTTGTGTTCTTCACACCATATTTTTAATAATATTTTATATTATTAAAAATACCTTTGTATTATACAAAACTGGTGGGGTTTACCTACTCATGTATGTTTCAATTATTCTGATAAAAATAATGTGTTTATTGAAAAATAAAAAGAAAACTGTAATGTGAACAATAAATTAGATCTATCGTTAATAAAAATAGACTTTAAAAGATGTGCACGTGTATAAATAAAGTTAAATAGGTTATGAGCAGTTCACAATTACAAACATGTACAAAATTACTAGGATTATCAATTATAAACGAGTAAGTACTTCTAAGATTATTATTAGGATGACGGTAAAATATACTACGGAATGTTATAGACAGTATGATGTGGATGTTAATAAAAGTAAGATTCGAGATTTTTTTATTAATAATTAATTTAATTTTATGTAAATTTTTAATAATGACGGCTTTGTTGTAGTATGTGGTGATAGTGAACCTGTTAATAAGTGTTACTGGTGCGAATCTCCAGTCTAGTAGAAGTCTCAGCGGACGATGTGAGTACGGGATCTCCCAATTCCTTGGCGGCGTTAGGCCTTGCTTGTTGGGTGACACGTTCGTCAATTTCTTCGGACTCTGTCTTCGTATGATGCTCGTGCGATTTTACGGCCACTGTCAAGTGATGGACTTGGGGTTTGTTCTTCTTTGATGTAGAAAATATCCAATTCACGATAAGTATAACTAATTTAGAGGTTTTCACTTGTATTTAATATTTTTAAAGATAATTTTTCGTGAGATGTGTCGCAATACATCTATGCGTATTAAAGAAATTTCAGAAAAGACGTTTTTAAATTATATTTTTAATAATTTCACTGGTTTTAACACTTTAATATAAATTTTTCTAATAAGTTGATCGAAAAATGCGTCTATATGCTTTTTAGATTTCAAGTAAAAGATGCCGATATCGTTTGTTTATTTTCAAAGCCTAGTATAATAATTACAAATAGCCTCGAAGTTTTACTTTTACTAATTACTTTTACAGACATAATATAGATAATATTATTATTTTCCTTAGATGATAAAATTTATAGGTTAATTTTAACGTTTGGTAAATATATTTTCTTATGCTAAATTCTGTGTTATGTGCATAGTAAATATTGGTTTCGCGGGTCAGTTCGCTTTTGAAAATAAGTGGGCGTGTTTAACTAGTATCGATACAAAATATAAATGCAGATAAATTAGATATCAGTGATTTCGCGCTTAGATTTGAATTATAAAAATTGAAATACTAAATAAAAAAGTAATAAAAGAAATAGAAATAAGTTAATTTAAAGAATACAATATTATCGTCATATTAATTTATATACATTTCGATACTAATTTAACATATTAACCTCGCTTGTTTAACCCTTTTTATACTGAATTTACTAATTGAATATTTTGTATTTCCCATCATAGGTGCTGGAATATGAGAATACCTTGTCCCATAACAATATATATATATATATATATATATATATATTGTTATACGGCACAAGCCCTTTTATCTATTTACATTATTGAATGATTAAAAATATTGAAACTGAAAAGGTAATTTTTATATAAAAATGTATTGTAAATCCATTTAAATGTGAATTCAAATATTACACACAGATGGAGTTGTTAAAACGTTGCATCTGTTACATGCGTATACTTCGAATAGTAAATAATCGTTCATAAAACGAAGTATACTTAACCCCAACAGCTGATTACTTATATAACTGATTATTTAATTTCTTGTGGGCTATATTCTTTTAAGTGTCCGGCTTTTTAGAACAGTGAGACTCTTTATTGGTGTGCTTTATAAAAGAAACACTTATAATGTAGGTTCGGTGCTCCAATAAAATACATGTAAAATAATAGTGGACAAGATCATAGATGATGGTATTTTCAAAGCAAAATCTAATAAATAAAACAAGAGAATCAAAGAATTATGCAAATGGTTTAATAAAAGGATTAATTCAAAACAGGTAAGTGATTGATATGTAATTGGTATAAATTTTAATTGGCATCAAGTCACGTGATAAAATGGAAACAATAAATTTTAGGTTACGTGACGATATTCTATGGTAACAATCTTAATATTTTTATACTACTTAAATAACTTTATTAACTAAAACAGGGAACTGTATTCTTCTTACTTTGATAAAAGAAATCTAATTTTAACTTAACCTATTAGGCATATCTTGAAAAATATCTATGATAGTAAGTTTTCTATTATGAATTGAACTTATTCAATGTTTTCAAAATTTTAGGAGATGTTAATCATACTTAGATTGGAACTAGACGGTATTCAGGAAGGCAGGAGCTATCTTGTAGTTCAAAACGTTCAGGATACAGGTTTTAGGTAGCGGGCAATCTACTGGCGTCCCCGCTTGGCTTCGGTTTTGCTGGATGTTGTCCCCGGTGAAATGCAAAGTTCGTTTTATAAGGAACTGGATGATGTATGGATGCGCAAAATACGTCAAAAAGGTGCTGGATATACGGGTAATATTTTTGTATGTTCGTAGTATAGTTTTTCTATTTAATCTAATAAATTTCTTCTCATTTTCAGATGGAGCACTTAATAAAACGTCGGCGTGTTTTGTGAATTCGTACAACATGACGCTAACTATCGTTTGTTTTTAATCTTGGCTTCTTATTCGTCTATCTTGTATGCATTCATTTAATCTCGCTAATAATTCTAGTGAAAATGATAATTTAATTACTTTTGCCACATAGATATCTTCCAAAAATTATGTTTTATTCTAGTATATAAATACTTATCATATGTATATAAAAATCTCATTTTTATGCTGATTTATAATTGGGATATTTCCCGCTGTATTTAATTTGAATAAGTACCGTTTTCTCTAAAGAATATGTGTTATTTATTATTGATCAATTAAGTTAAAATGTTTTCGGTAATACATAATATTAAAATAATTAAACACGTCGACGTATTCAAGTGCCTCTCTGCAAATAAAAAGAAAAATCATAAATTAAATTAGAAAACCTATACAACGAACCTAGAAAAACATTACCTGTTTATCCAGCTCCTGTTTGACGCATTTTGCTTGTCCAGACTTCATCCAGTGCCTCAGAAACCGAAAATTCCATTTCACCGGGAAAAGCATGCGGCTAGACCGAAGCTAAGTGGGACGCCGTCCGATTGCCCGTCCAAACCTGTATCCTGCATTTTTCGGATCCACAAGCAGACTCCAGACTAACTCATCTCCGTCTATCCCTACATAAGTATTCTTTTAACCTCCTACAAATTTTTGAAAATGTTGAATTAATTCACTTCACAAAATAAAACCTCTATCAAAGTTTTTTTTAATAGATATACCTTATGGGTACATTTAATATTAGTATAATTTAATTTAAAGCAAGAAGAATACAGTTTCCTGTTTACAATAATTAAATTCAATAGTATTATTTATGTATTTAGTTAAATTAATTTCACGTTCATTTAGTCGTTATGCTTAACCTTGAATTTATTTTATGTTAATATTATCACGTGACATGATACATTTTGATTATTCATAATTTTATTATATTGATCACTTACCTCATTATTCAACACCTTCATTAAAGCCTTTTACATTATTCCTTAACTCACTCGTTTTATTTAGTAGATTTGAATATAAAAATACCATTATTCATTTTGTTGTTTACTATATAAGTTTGTTCGTATTCTTATTGATGCACCGAACCTACATTTTAAGTGTATTTTTCCATGCACAACACAAGAGTCTCATTGTTCTTCGAAGCCGGACATTTAACACAAATTTAAGCCCACCAGAAAATAACTATAAGAAGTTATGCACAGGAACAGCTGTTTAGGTTAAGTATACTTCGTTATTAAACGATTATGTATCTTTGAATTATACGCAAGTAACAGATTTAATATGTTAAACAACCCCATCTGTGTGTAACATTTGATATCATATTTAAAATAGATATTTATAATTCATTTTTTTTTAATTACCTCATCAGCTTCATTATACTAAATCATTTAATTTTGTAAATATCATTAAGGCCATCTGCATCTCTTCAATTTGTCAGCCCAACTTAGGGACAATTATAAATACAATTCAATATATTTTATTATTTGGCTTTATTTTACATTACAGCTTCACTGTACTTCATCTATTGACTTTGTATTTATAAACTTAACAATAAGTATCTCTAATATATATATATATATATATATATATATATATATATATATATACGTGGGGAGGTCCAGAAGTTCGTGGAATGGAGGGGATGGAGTGGGGATAGGGGCGCTCGGAAGGTGTCATTCTGATTGGCGACTCATCATTAGTAAATAAGTTAAGTTGCAGCTCTATAGCGTCAGTCGTTTACGAATAGTTGCCTGCTAAACAAGTCAATCCGAAAGATAACTGAAACTATGGAGAAAATTGAACACCGTGCTGTGATAAAGTTCCTTACAAAGCAAGGAAAGAACGCTCAAACCATATTGAATGAAATGGAAACCGTTTATGGGGAACAGTGCCCTAGTAAATCAATGATTTATAAGTGGCATGCTCTTTTTAAACATGGCCAGGAGTCGATTGAAGACGACCCCCGCTCAGGAGGTTGAGGCCACCACATCAAACATCGTCGAAAAAGTGGAAAAAATTGTACTGGAAGATGCCCGTTTGACGAAAAAACAATTATCTGCATTAGTTGGAGTATCAGATACCACCATTTTGCGTATCCTACATGACCACCTGGGTATGACAAAAGTCAGTGCAAGATGGGTACCGAGAATGCTCACGCCGCTGCAGAAACAGCAGCGCGTCGATGCGTCCAAACAATTTTTGGAGCTGTGTGGAGACGAACCTGCACAGATTTTGGAGCGGATTGTTACCGGAGATTCCCCAATTTAAAAAAAGACTTACGTGGAAGAAAGTTTTCCGACGACAATGAGGCAAAGGAGGCAATTTTGGTCCATTTTGAGGCGAAAGATAAAAAATATTTTTATGATGGTTTAGAAAAATTAATTCATAGATCTAATAAATGTATTGTGCTTAAGGGTGATTATATTGAAAAGGAAAAATAGATTTATTGTTTCATTTTATTTACAACCCTTTCATTCCACGAACTTCTGGACCTCCCCTCGTATATATATCCCTTTAAATTTATAAAATCAATAAACGTTTTTTTTTAATATACGTTTATTTCCGCAGCTTTCAAATGTAATCTACGGATTACTTCACATGCCTGAGATAAATAATTAATTTATAAGAGTGTCATCAATATTACCAATACAATTCCTAAACGTAGTAAATTTCCACATTCTACATTTTATAGTCGCAAATCTGTAGAACTGTATTTTTTAATTAGGTACGGTTTACTATCTTATGGCCGCCTAAACGTGGGACACTATCCTGTTGCGGAATTATCTCTTCAACATTCCTTTCAGGGACTACTACAATATATATAGTTGATTAAATTAGTTGGCGATTTAAGGTCTGGTTTACTTTGATATGTAAAGGGTGTTTCAATATGACCGCAAGAATTCAGTGTTCAATAAAACATGGTTTTCTGTAGCAAAGTATTGAAATATTTATTGATTTAGAAAGTATACATTTGGGAATTATGTATGAAACAAAATATCTTGTAAAAGGCCGCCACGGCTTTGCTGGCATATGCGTACCCTTTTGACGAAATTTTCAATAACGTTATTGAATACATGTGGTGGTATTTCATTGATACAGCGTCTAATTTCGGCTTTCAATGCTTCGATGGTTGCAGGCTTATTGGCATAAACATGTGACTTCAGATAACCCCACAGCCAGAAGTCTAAAGGCGTTAAATCGCAAGAGCGTGGAGGCCAATTCTGGTCACTAAATCGGGAAATGACACGACCAGGAGCAAATTCGTGCAAGATCGTCAATGTTTCACGGGCGGTATGACATGTGGCACCGTCCTGCTGAAACCACATGTCGTCAAGATCAATAGCTTCCAAATGAGGCACAAGAAACTGTGTGATCATAGCACGATAACGTTCACCATTCACCGTTACTGCATTACCTTCTTCGTTTTCGAAGAAAAACGGTCCAATTATTCCTCCAGACCATAATGCACACCATACAGTGACCCGTTGTGGATGCATTGCTTTCTGATGAATCATTCGTGGATTTTCTAAGCCCCAAATGCGACAGTTTTGCCTATTAACGAAGCCATCGAGGTGAAAATGGGCCTCATCACTGAAAATGATTTTGTTTGCAAAATCAACAGATTGCTCAAGGATCCAATTGGTGAATTCTCTTCGCTGTTCATGGTCTACTGGCTGAAGTTGTTGAGTCAGTTGGATTTTGTAGGCATGCAGCTGTAAATCTTTAGTGAGAATTCGCTGAAGAGTGCCTGTTGAAATGTCCAATTCTTGTGCCCGATGGCGAATTGACGTCTCTGGCCTTTCTGTCACACTCTCGCGAACTGCCGTGATGTTTTGTTCTGAACAACCTCTACGAGCTCTACGAACAGTGTCTTTTTCAAAGAAATTAAAAATATATATGACAGTATATCAATGTCAAACTTATATATCTGTAGTTGTCATGGATAAAATTAAAATATTCAAAGATACATTCAAGTTTAATAATAATAATTCATGGTTCAGAACACTAGACAACAAAACGTCAATTACGGGGGATTGGCAAGCCATGAGTTATTATGTCTGCGCCCGTGGAGCGACTTAAGATTTTAAGCTGTCGGCATTCGCCTTGAACGAGAAGGAAAACCACGTTTAGGTATATGTGGATATAAAAATAATTCAATTTAATAAATACTTGTAGTTCTACGACTGTGGATATGTTTCAGGAAATATTCAGGATCATTTAAACGCCAGGAAGGTTTGGTTAAGATTTCTTATTGAAAGTCTTATTACAGGGAAGAACGCCAGCGGTTTTAAAAGGATTTAACCGTAAATGTCAGGTATGCAGTTCCCCTTTTTGGTTATAACGATGCGTAATTACTTTCTTCTTATTTTGATTGTTAAGTATATTGAGATTCTAAAATACATAATTAATGATATTTAAAATTTTAACTTTCGTTCACTATCTATTGTTTTATTTTACATTATTACAAGTATTTCAATTTGTGTCTGTCCTTTTTGACTTACTTTATATCCCATATGTCTTAATATAGCATTTACAATAAATAATATTAATTATGAAATAGAAATTACATACCTTTAAACGTCTATTAATTTCATATGCGCACAAGATAAAATACATGATGACACGCGGAAAGTTAATTCAAATCAAAAATTATTAAGGTCGATAAAATGGACATCCATATGAAATTAATATTATTAATCAAGTTCATTATTTTCGGATTTTCAATTAAATTAATGAATTTTGATAATGGAAAATGATCTAAATAAGTAATAAAAATTATTCAAAATAAATTTTACAATTAATTACGCGGTATTAACTTGTTTAATATCTTACACTATTAATGAATGGTCTTCGTTTGCAATCCTTAATCTAAGTCTTATTTTTAACATTTTCGTTCTTTCTCTTCAAGTTTCGGTTACCAAGGTGAACTACTTCAATATATAGATATAAATTATAATAATATTAGTGATGTGAATAAGTATAAAATGATGTTATTAATAAATGAATATTGATAGAAATTAAGTTTTTAATTATTAAATTTTTTTATCTCAGTAATCAGCTGATCTATGATGTCAGTCTTTACGTCTATTCAAAGATGGGGGGAGCGAGCAAATAAGACAAATATTATTTTATGAATGTATCTCAGGATCAAAGCAAATAGTACGTTTCTTCTAAAAAAAACAATCAAATATTTCGATTTGAATATATTTGAATAACAAATCGTTCCGGGAAAGGTGTTATGACCGAACACATCTACCTAAAACCTGTCCGCTTCTAAGCTAAAAGGCTTATACGGCAAAAGTTTTTTAAAGTGTGAAGTGTTGTTTGAAATGATCAATAAATAATTTCCAGATGTCTACAGATTCATCAAATATTGAGGTAAATGCGAACGCAATACTACAAATACACACATCTGTGTGTGTTATACAAGGTGTCCAGTATCGTTATATTCAAATTTTAGGAGTGTAAAGTAGACTTCATTTCAAGTAACAAAAACGCAAAACTTGTATATCCATTTTTATTTGTTTCAAAGTAACATATCTATGAATGTGATTGTCAGATCATGAAAAAAAATGTAATCCTAAAGTCAATACAAAATGATTTTATTTAAAAAAAGTTATAGGATTCAATAACAGGCCTGTGATTGTTAACGTCGCATAATAAAATGTTATCCTAAAATAAATAAACACGTGTCGTAGTGCATACAGTAATTTCTTAGAGATCTACAAAAAAGAGTACGGGAAATTGATTTATGATAAAGAACGTTCTTACTTATTTCGTAAGTGCTGAACCATGAATATCATACAATAAACAAATGTTCAGATGACTGTTAACGCTGCATTTTTTAATAAAGGATTACATTACGCAACAGTTTATTAGTGAGTGGACACGTTTTTTTTTTCAAAATGCCTTATCGATTTTCTTCTCAAGAGTATGCGGACAAGCATTTTGTGTATGGCTACTGTAACGGCAGTGCACGTCAAGCAGTTATTGAATACCGACATCGGTTTTCCGACAGACAGATAATTTCGGGAATGCGGACTGCGTGACTATCTTTTCGACCGATGAGTAAATTTGCCAGCAGACTTAGAGGAGGAAGCAGTAGCTATTGTTACAAGAGATCCAACTCTCAGTGTACGTCCAATCGCTAGACAGCTAGGAGTGCCACGAACGACAGTTTGGCGAATTTTAAAATGTATGGGCTTATATCCATATCACTATCCCAGTGGACACGGTTTGCTTGAGGCAGACCACTATGCTCGCCTAGTTTATTTTACCTAGATATTAAGGCTTCATTTTAATTTCTGAGAACAGTCCTCTGAACAGATGAATCTACGATCATGAGAAGTGGTGTTACAAATCTGAGAAACCTGCACAGGTGGTCATCAAAAAATCCCAAAGCTATACGCCCATCTTAATTTCAACATGAATTTTCTATTAACGTTTGGGCGGCCCTAATCAATGACTTGTTGATTGGTCCTGTCGTTCTTCCTGGGAGTTTAAATGCGGACAATTACCTTCAATTTCTTATTGACGAACTGCCAGGTGTTTTAGAGGATGTCCCACTGAATGTTAGAGACGAGATATGTGGTGTCACATGGATGGGGCACCACCACATTTCGGAATTGCTGTCCGATATTGTGTTAACGTCAATTATCCAAGATGGATTGGTCGAGGTGGTCCTGTTGCATGGCCACCCAGATCACCCGATCTTAATCCCCTTTACTTTTATTTATGGGGGTACATGAAAAATTTAGTCTACGCGCAAGTTTCAAACACAAGAGAAGAGTTGTTGGATCGTATTCACCTGGCTGCCGAGCAAATCCGACAAAACATGTATGAAATTCGGATAAGTACTTCATCTGTTGGCTTACGGGCACAAGCCTGCATCAACAAGGAGGTGGACATTTCGAAAATATTATTAATTGAACTTTTTTAAATAAAATCAGTTTTTATTGACTTTGGGATTACATTTGTTTTTCATGATCTGACAATCACATTCGTAGATCTGTAACTTTGAAACAAATAAAAACGGATATACTAGTTTTGCGTTTTTATTACTTGAAATGAAGTCTACTTTACACTCCTAAAATTTGAACATAACGATACGGGACACCTTCTATAAATGTTTTCATTACGTAAAAATGAAAAAACAAAAAACAGGAATCTTACCTGGCATTTGTCACACAACAGTAATCCATGTGGTGCTCTAAATATTCCTCAGCCTCCAAATATATTTTGCAAAATGGGCACTGGACAAGCTCTATAATTAAACACATTATTCAACGACTAGAAATTATAAAATTCAAAAACAATAGAATTTAGCGTTCGTTCTCAAAATCTTCAGTTAAAAACAAAACTGTGCAAAAGTAACTTCGCTGTTTGTAAATCTGATAAAATAAATTTTACTTATTTATTTATTTTTACAACTAGAACAGCAACAAGATAAACCCAATAAGCTACTCATTTATAAACATTATAACACGATTGGTGTACAATCAATAAGAAGACAGTTATAAGATTTACCACGATGCATAGAGAAAAATCGTACTTTACAATCTACAATTCTTATACCCGACATATTTAACTACGTAAATGTGTGATAAAAGAGACCAATATTTTCGTAATATATCCTGAACACACCTTCTAAGTACCACCAAGCTATTGTTCCTTCCATAAGTGAACGCTATTTAAAGATCTGTTGTATGTTCTGACCATTTTCTTGAGTTGTGAGTACATATGATGCAATTATTGTTTTCATTTTGCATTACACATAGGAATAAATGTATGGTGGTGACATAATAGGCAACCAGTTATACACCAGTAACATTTTTCAAATTGGCAAATATTTCTGTTTTTCATTCATATTTAAATCTTAAATTAAATACATTTTATTGAAAAATACATCATTTATTTAAAACAGTTAATTATCCCAACAGGCGTATACCTTGCGCGAAGACAAGTTTAAATATCTTTAACAAATTCAAAGAAGCTGAATAGTATTTCCTTAAGGTTGAAATATATCTAAGTAGTTAGCGTTTCAAAAAAAGGTAGAAAATATAATAGATTTTACCACATAATGAAATTGTAGAACATCCTCACATTACTTCTAATGAATTACCGAACGTAACTCACGTATTGAGGGCATTTCAGTAACACGATAAAAACAAATAACACCTCGTTGGTATCTTACGAGTAAGTGGTTTTATAAAATGGAGAAATTTATCTTAAAAAGCAGTCATGGGAAATTCCTGTAGGTAATAAATATGTTACTATTTCTCTAATAATCACAATAACTTTGTACAATTATCTGACAGCATCACTACTGGAATTAAATATTGAGGAAGGGAAGACACTATGCAACAAACTTTTTTGGAATCTGTTAAAGCAATGCCATTTTCATATGAAGGACGATTAGTTACTAGAGTAGCAACTGTTTGAGACCCTCTATTCAAAAGAGAAGGTTTTCGCAGTACTGAAAATGCTATTGGGGCTACTTCTTTTCTAGAACAAGAAATGTTTAATATTATGAAGAAAACATCCTGAAAATAAAGAACAAATGCCTGTAGTCGAAACAGACATTAGTCAACATCAACAGTTATTACAGTTGATGTAATAATAACTAAAAGGCAATACCTGGAAAGGCCAAATTCAATTCAGGACGTAGATCCTTTTTTATTTTGGAAGGTAAGTTTAAAAAAAAAGGATAATTGCATTTTTTATTTGGATTTTCTTTTGTGTAACAGGAATGGAGCTGAAACCCTTAAAACGATGTGCTAAGAAATACTTTTGTATTCCAGCGAGTTCAGTGGAAAGTGAGAGTGTATAGTACAGCTTGTTTAATAATAGAACAAAGGCGTACAAGACTAAAACTGAAAAATGTTAATATGATAATGTTCCTAAATAAAAATTTTAAAAATATTAATAAGTAACGTATAGTATTTTGACGATAAGTGAACAGTCACGTCATAACCAGTAATATCGGGTACATGAACCTAAGAAATTCAATTTACTAAAGTGGTACACATAATTTCTCCCACATTTTATAAAATTTGGATTTTCAGTGTTACCTATTCCGCGCAGTGTTGTCACGTATGCTTATCATTAGAGCAGACCAATTTCCGTGCGCGCCATGTGTGCCGATGTGAGGATGATTGTACAGCATCAGAACTAATAAAAAGCATTCAGTATGTGTTTGGTACTTGCTTAGACTGCATGTAAGTGTAAGCATACGTAATAAAATGTCGTCGACACATAAATCGAGAAAACGACCGTTGTCAGACGAAGTGAATAAGTTTATTATGGATTTCCAGGACTTAATATACGATGGCTCAAAAATTAAATGTTTAGTGTGCAATACATATCTAATGTGTTGGTCAAACACACATTGTAAAGAACACGTAAGCAGTTCGAAGCACAATAATAACAAAATTAATCGACAACAGTTTATACATGAACTATGTGTAACTATGATTGTGTGTACACTGCCGTTTACCTTGTTAAGTAATGATTCATTTATTTCATTTTGGAATAAATACGCGAATCAAACATTACCGAGCACGACAACGTTACGAAGGAATTTACCATCGGTGCGTAAACAGGTTGAAAATAAAATCAAAGCCGAACTGAAAAATAAAAAACTGTGGTTATGTGTGGACGAAACAACTGCCAGCAAAAAACAATCTGTAGTTAATGTGATGGCGCGTAATATGGAACCACATCAACCAACGTCTTCAATTTTATTAACATCCAGATGCCTAGAACAATGTAATGCCGAAAAAATTTCAGAGGTGCTATTAGATACTTTGGAAAAATTTAAACTTTCGAAAGACCAAGTATTAATGCTTATGACGGATGGTGCCGCAAGCATGTGTTCTGTAGGCCGGTCTCTTAGAAAATGTTGTCCTAACTTGTTACATATTACTTGTAAACTCCATGCTTACACCATGTGGCAGAACAGGTTCGTAGATGTTATCCAGAGGTACATGCTTTAATATCGAGTACAAAAGCAGTATTCCTGAAATCTCCAAAACGTATTCGGAAATTTCACGAATTGTGTCCCCATACCCTGAGCCACCACAGCCGATTCTGACACGTTGGGGTACGTGGTTACGGGCGGGGTTTTACTATCATGAACATTTTGAAAAAATTAAGGACGTGGTTTTATCATTCGATCCGAAAGAAAGTGCAGCTATCAATACAAGCCAGAAAAAATTTCAAGACGCCCAGATTAAAATGAATTTACAAAGTATTCGTGAGAATTACTTGGGACTAGAAGAAGCAATAACAAAATTAGAAAATTCGTCGCTGTCGTTAGAGGAATCACTGCAAATCATTAAAGATGTTCACGCACAACTGTGTGCTGTAGAAGACGCGAAAAGTGAAAGTGTTCTAATTAAATTTGAAAGTGTTTTAAACAGAAATGCAGATTTTGACATCTTAACACGTATTTGTGAGGGCACGTCTACAGATGCGTTAAGTTGCTTAAAAAAGTATTTTGATTATGCGAATATAACATCACTAGATGTAGAACGCTCGTTTTCCGAATATAAACATATTTTTTCCTCACGGCGGACATGCTTTTCTGAAATAACCTTAGAAACGCACCTGATGTTGAAAATATACAATCGGGTTTCTCCAGTTTGTCAATCCTTGGAAGACGCTTAAAACGGTAAGTGTTTTTTTAAATCCTCTGTCGTGCACACAATCACTGATTTCATACATTTTCTATTTTATTTATAGGTACATACAACGCCAACGCTGCTATAATATGTACTATTCATATTTTTCGTGTGTTTATGCATATTACTTTAATAGCAGAAAATCAAATGTATATTTAATTTACTTCTATACTTATATCGGTAATAAGCTCATGTTGCGTCCCTATTCTATCGCATATTCTAATATATTACGAATTACACTCCCATACCGGCGCTCATGGCGCGCACGGAAATTGGTCTGCTCTAGTGATCAGTCACGTCATAACCAGTAATATCGGGTACATGAACCTAAGAAATACAATTTACTAACGTAGTACATGTAATTTCCCCATGATATCCGCCTGTCATCTGTCAGTCACCGTTTCATATTATTATTGTTCATTTTATTTTTCTCGTTTTATTTATCTTTATTTTTCGTCTTTCACAACCACTTCTTCTAAGAAACTAATAAATCATGTCTAAACCGTTTGGAAAACAGCAAGAGAATTAGTTTTGCCACTAATCACAAATTTTGAGGCAGAACGCGATAACAAGGGACCTTTATTGCCGTTAAATTGTGTACGAGAGGTAATTTATTAAGAATTGTTTGTTTTATTTCTATATAATATGCATATTTATTTTTAGAGAGTGGCTAATGCACTTAATATAAATGTTAATACCATTAATCGGATTTAAGAAATCCTTCAGTTATTATTATGAATAATGCGAGCTATTATACGACAATAATAAATAAATCTCCTACTTCATCTTCGACAAAATACCAATTTCAGGAATGATTAACTAACAATAAAATTAACTTCGACAAGACAGCATTCAAAATACAGTTACTGGAGTTGGTTAGACTGTTAGTACATAAAATAATTACTGAATTTAGTTCAAATAGTTAATAAGTTTTATTTGAAGGTATAAGCCGTCACCTATTTATGAAGCCGATGAATTAGCAGAGCAATATGGCCACACAGTTCTTCGACTGCCTCCACATCACCATCAAAATACACTTTATTAATTAACATAAACTATGTATTTTTCTAAATATAGAGTGATAAATATACAATATTAACATTCTAAACAGTTTAAGGGTATAACCTAAATATCATCTGTAAACAAGATTTTTGAAGTTTTTAAAATAACTATAACCTATAAAACAAATGACAATTATTTGAAAGATGTAAACAACTGATTTGTTGCGTTCTTATCATAAAAATACTAGTGTTTGGAAATGTCTTCATAAAACAATTTACAATCAATTTTACTCATTTATTGTAGTTTTATTGCAATTGAAACAACATTTATTTTGAAGGTTGAAAAATTGATGTATTAAATTGAAAACTACAGAAATATCTACAAACAGTATTAATTTCAAAAGCTAAAATGATTCATCCTACCTTTAACAGAAGACATATCGTTAGTTTCACTATGATACACAGCTTTATGTTCAGTTAAATATTCCTTTGAACTGAATCCAAAGCAACAGAAAGTGCAAGCAAATACGGTTTCAACATCCTTTTTTGCAATGGGAACAAAATCCATTTCCACATTTTTAAACAGATTATCTACGTATTCTTCACCAAAATACACCAATAGCTCTTCACCCTCCTGGATTTGACGAGTGCTACAATAATACAGCTTGTCTTGATATTGAAAAGGGAATAAATTTTGTTCGTTAATATTTCTGGCAGGGTTGATGTAATGCATCCAATTCAGATGTTCTGATTTGTCATCGCTAACCACAAATCTTCCTCCTTTGATTCTCAGAGACAGTTCCGTAGAACTAAGTCCAGTGAAAGGACCAAATCTTACGTTTTCAGGTATAACTTTTAAAGAAAAAATTCCCAAATGTTCAATTGACTCTCTAGCTTCTAACATATATTTTGGTAATTCTCTTACTCTGTTAACTGTATCAGAAGAATGTCTTTTGTTCAAAATATGCACGAGCATTCTGCATTTCGTACAATAATCCTCATAGACTTCTTGGCAATGGTTACAAACTGTTAAACAAATTCATTCTTACAATCTCACAAAATGATAGACTTCAAATTCTGATAAAAAGAATAGAATGAGGATTGGAAATATTTTGAAATATATGTTGAATAAGTTTATGGTCAACCTATTTAATATAAGAAGTGGGGTGTTGTATTATCAACAAATAATATCCCTGGTAAACTAAAACGTGTCCAAATTTTCCCCCACAAAAAAAGTAATTTAAAGCAATTATTTTGTTCTATATGTGAATAATATTAGAATCTATCAAAATATTTGCTAAAAAATGAAATACGTACATCCTAGTTTTCAAAAAAATTATCCTCTTTAATACATAGGTACCTTCATATTTGATCGCAAAATCTATTCTCTAGAAGCAAATATTTATACCGCAATAACGCAATACAATATTCATAATGAATATATTGTTTACGTTTAATTTAAAATATCTATAATTAAAAATAGAGAACTTTGATGTGTACATTAGATGTCATGGTAAGAAGTGTGAGAACACAAATGTACTTACACGGTAGTCCATTGTGGTATTTAATTTGTATATATGCAGGACAAATTCCATGTTCTATTTTGATACCATTGCCTAGCAAATCATTTACTTCAGATGCTGGCAACTCAGTTTTGATACAATCTACAGAGAGCACTTCATATTTCTTTATTTTGTCGTTCCCCATGTACTCATTTAATTCAGTATTGTTTATATTAATAGCAGTTTCGGAAACAAATACTTTGTTATCTGTATCATTTTCATCCTGGCATTCTTCTTTTATATGACTTGAATGTTCCAAAGATATTGGATTATTCATATCAAATTTAACAATTTCTTGAGACATTTTTATCTTTAAAGAAATGATATATTGATGAAAAGCATAGGTAAAGCACGATCACACGATATACGAATACCACAAATTATGATAAAGCCATGAGGCCATGAATAATTACAAGTAAAGCCACAGCAGCGTTGCCGCGGTTGAGTCACTGGAGTTGCCAACATTTTCATTCAAAAGTTGCCAAAATTATAAAAGTTCCAAAACTTTAACTATTTTGTGTAGTAATATCGTTTAACGATGAATAATTAAAACGGTTAAACATTAATTGACTCTTTCTCCAATACCCATACCAAAATAATTGCATTATTGGTTATATGGAATCGATTTGTAAGTGTTCTAGAAGCATTAGAAATAAAAAATAAGATAGTCCATAGTAATATACATATATTGGGGTATATAGGTTACCAATTTATTAAAGAAATTACATTTTTTTTTCCTATAATAAAATGTATCACATAAATATTTTATACATATTGCAGTGGTTTTTTCCCTGCAGAAGAAGGAAGAAAAGAAGAAAAATTATATTGAACATTATCTGTATAACATTTATGTAAAAATGTATTTTATTTTATTATGTGTGATTTATTTCAGACTGATAACGATATAAAATTGGAATTATAAATGATAAATTGTGTAATGTATAATTTTGATCCATGTTTGTAGTTTGTCCTGGCCTAGATCGATGTTTGAACTCTGCGCCAACCTGGAAGTCATAATTGTACTGAGATATATACATTTATCCCTGGCGTTTCCTGGACCTTCATTTTCAGAGATTCACTAGTGTCCTTGGAGATAGGTTGTATTAATTTAATATTTAGACAAGACTTAATTTTGTCTAATATATATATATATATATATTTAGTGTTTATAAGAATTTTATTTTTCTTATTTATTTTATTGGCCGTGTCTTAATATTAAAAATAATAGACTTTTTATTGGTTTAGCGACCTTTTATTGAATTATGATGTTTTATTCTACGACGTTTCGACTTTTACTATTTTTCAGTCTTTTTCAAGTATCTAGAAACAAGAATTAATACAATGAGAATATGAGAATTGTGTTTGCTTTTTTGAGATTGAATTAACAATTAAATTAACAATTAAAATTAAAATTAGATTAAAGACTGAATTACCAATTAGATTAACAATTAGAGTTAAAATTTAAAATTAGATTAATAATGAGTAAGGACAATTAAAGTGATTACATCTGTGTAAATGAATAGAAAAATTTGAATTTGGCTACAATACAGTAAGGTAAATAGAAACAAGAAATACTACACTGAAAACGTGAGAGTTGTGTTTGCTTTTGTGAGACTGACTTAACAATTACATTGACAATTAGAATTAAAATTAGATTAAAGACTGAATTACCGATTAAATTAACAATTAAAGTTAAAATTTAAAATTTAAAATTAGGTTAATAATGAGTAAGGATAAATTACAGTGGTTAAATCTGTATAAATGAATGAGATGTTAAACTTTTGATGTTGAACTACATTACATGGACAATTAATGATAAAACTCACCGTTTCTTTTGGTTTTCAAAATCACGCATTCTGTGTAACATGTGTGTCGGGTACCCGAGACCTTTTTTTTGTAACGAACCGATCGCACTGGTTGGAATATTGTAAGTGTTTGTGGCTTTGTTAAGAGAGGTTAATTTTTGTTCTGTTTTTGGAATTTAGCAAATTGATCAGGACCGTGTTTAGGGGTATGTAGTAAAAGTATTTACAAATGGGAACTGATAAAAAGTTTTTTTGTTTTTTTGGTTTGTGTTTGTGTGTGCGGGGGGGGGGTTGATTTTATCTATTGTTTAATCAGTGGGTAATAGAGTTTAGACAGTCCATCAATTTCGTTCCTGTCGTTTATTGTTCTGCTGTTTTTGAAAATGTGGATCATTTCTAAGACCTCCCTAGCTTTTGTATTCTTTTTCTGTGTTATTACTTTGGTGTTATCAAAATCAAAATTATGTTTTAGTGTCAATTGGTGTTTTTTTAAGGCAGTTTGATTTTTTGCGTATTTGTGACCTTTCAATCTTTCTTGTAGTAACTGTTTTGTTTGGCCTATGTATACTTTGTCACAGTCTTTGCAGGGTATGTTGTATATTGTGTGTGATTGTTTTAGTGTAGGTGTTGAGTCTTTTAGTTTGGTGTGTAGGAATTTTAGGTTTTTACCGCTTTGGTGTGCTATTTTATAGTTAAATGGTTTAAATATATTGTCTAGTTTTTCGGATAATCCCGTTATATAGGGTGTGGGGATATATGTTAATTCATTGTTTTTTATGGTTTTGTTGTGGTCGTTTGTTGTGTTATAAATTTTATTAAGTCTTAGTTTTATAATTTTTTGTATAAATTGTGGTGGATAATTATTTTCTGTTAGTATTGTTTTTACTTTATTTAGTACTGTTGGTCTGAAGATTGGATTAGTGAGATTTAAGGCTCTGTCTACTAACGCTGTTACTACATTTTTTTTGTGGGCTAGGGGTTGGTTTGAAAAAAAGTTTACATATCTGCCGGATGTGGTTGGTTTGGTGTACCATTTTGTTTGTATTTTGTTTTTTGTTTTTATCAGTGTTAGGTCTAAGTAGTTTATGGAGTTGTTTTTTTCTATTTCAATGGTAAAGTTTAAATTTGGATGGAAATTGTTGAAACTATTTTGTACATTGTTTATTTCATTTTCTGGTAGCATCATTATGCAATCGTCGACATATCTTTTGAAAAAGGTTGGTTTTATTTTCAGGGATTTTATTCAAATTTTTCTATTCATTTACACAGATGTAATCACTTTAATTGTCCTTACTCATTATTAATCTAATTTTAAATTTTAACTCTAATTGTTAATCTAATTGGTAATTCAGTCTTTAATCTAATTTTAATTTTAATTGTTAATTTAATTGTTAATTCAATCTCAAAAAAGCAAACACAATTCTCATATTCTCATTGTATTAATTCTTGTTTCTAGATACTTGAAAAAGACTGAAAAATAGTAAAAGTCGAAACGTCGTAGAATAAAACATCATAATTCAATAAAAGGTCGCTAAACCAATAAAAAGTCTATTATTTTTAATATATATATATATATATATATATATATATATATATATATATATATATATATATATATATTGGATAATTCGTTTTAGTTGTTTGGTGCGTCGATTGTGATTAAAGGTCATTTGTCGTGATTTTACAAGTCTTGTATACTTGTAATTGATTTAATTTGAAACACCTATCTGAAGAAAAGAAATCTCTCGTGTTGTGTTACGATACATTAATTAATGTAGGTACCATTTAATAATTATTATTAAAATATTGAAAAGAGCGATATAAATTAATTTGTAATTTTGTAAAAATAATTTTTTGTATGTTCAGAAAAATATCTAGAAAATTTATAAGGCCGTTTTTGTTGAGTATAGTTTTTATTCAGATAAATATTTTAATACATAAGAAGGAGGGGAAACTTTTGAGTGGTGTCATGTTAAATGCACGCATGACTGTAAAAGTTTGATTTTTCGCGGAAGATAAACAAATTTTTATCTTGACGCTTAGTTTGGGGTTTATGATTTTGTTGACATCTGATAAATTGTGTTGTTATTTTATTTCATATCTTTGTTCGAGAGTCACAGGGGGTTTTTCTCCTTGCGCGTGTCATTTATCGCAAGGACTATTTCCTCCTAGCTACTGTTAATTTTGCTTTAGCTCCCGTTACACTCGGTAAAGGGATTTTTTTTTCTTTTTTTAAATTTTTTTAATAAAAATGTAAATTAACAAATTGTGACCTTTTAATTAATGCTTGTTGTTTTAATCAAATTTTAACCCGTATCCGAGAGGATTACCCCTGGAGAAGTGAGCTCAAGGAAGGCCATCCGACTGAAGATAGCTGGAAGAATAGTTGCGGTGCGAACTTAAATTTAATAAGCAATTAAAAGCACATTCCACTGCAATATGTAATAGCTAAATCATCAACAAAAGATAACGGAGAAGGTTGGGATTCTATTTAAGATTACATATACGTGTAATTACTTTACTTCTGAGTTTTCATCTTTCCAAATTGTAAATTGTGACACTCTCCGCCATTGTCTTTAATAAATGACTTAGTTAATAATATGCCAGATAATGATTCCGTGCTAAGGCGATTCCGAATTTATTTAAATTAATTGCACTGAATATTCTTTCCGCTGTAGCACTGCTATGTGGGAGAGACAATAGTTCGAATGCAAATTTTGATAATTGCGGATAAGCATTTGAACAATCACCCAGCTTTATTTTAGCAATAGTTGCCCAAAAATCTATAACATCCAATTCTTCATCTATCTCAGAAGATATCAATTTCCTAAATTCTCTGTCTATTATGTTCATATCATAATCTTTTAATATTTTAAAATAGTCAAACAGTGGGCCTAAAGAGGATGTATTTTTTATTTGCCTTGGATTTAAAAAATTTAGCAGTTTTAAATCTTTTACAGGTTCAGAATCAAAAGGGAAACGAGTATATATTTGGTGAATACATTCAATATAAAAATCCAAGCATCTTAACTTAATATTTAGTTTTTCTTGATCATTTAATTCCGAGTCAGTTATCTGAAAATAGGCACCAAGTTTTGGTCCAAAATAAATTTCATTTATATCTAAATAGTTATGTGGATTTCTATAGTGTATAATTGATACGTCTTTCCGCGTTATTTCTGGTTTTAAGTAACAATTTATTATTGTTCTATATATGTTTTCAATAGCGTTATACAGTTTATAAATTTTTGGCGTTTCTGCTTGAAATTCTACATTTAATTCCGTCAATAAAGGCAACACATATTCTAAAAATTCCAAATACCATTTGTTTGCAGGGCTAGATATTTTATTATATATTATTTCAGATGCATTTACTTTATTAACTAGATGTTCAGATTGAAAATATAATTTTAAAGGATTATATTGCTCTAGTATTCGTTTTACAGAATTAATTACAGATAGCCATCTTGTTTGTGAAGGTAATAAAAGTTTATGTGGTTTAGAATCAACAAATACTTGAAATTCTTTGAATTGCTCTGTTCTCTTGAAACTGTATTTCATATATGAATAAATCTCCCTAACTAAATCTTCTGTTTCCTGAGGCAATTTTGAACAAGCATATGATGCACATTATTGCACATAACGCCAAAGAGTGACATGTACATTTTAATACAAATAAGCCTGGAACATCAGCACTAAGTAATGTTTGTAATAAGTGATGTTTACCCATCATAGAATTTGCTCCATCAGCTGCAAAACCAATGAGGTTTAGTTTGTATAAGATGTGTTTATTAAAAAAATTTGTTATCAAATAATGCATATTATTACTGCTAGCATCACTAATGGGAAGTAAAGCCAAAAATTTATCATATATTTGAAAGTTATCTGCAAATCGAGCAACTATTGCTATATGTTTAGTACAGCTATAATCAGTTGATTCATCTACTATAATAGAGAACTTGCGGTTTTGTAATTTATTTATAACGCCGTGTTTACACGGTCAAATAAATTCATGAATAAATTGACGAATTTCTTCATGAAGAAATTCATGAATTTATTCATCAATTTATTGGACCGTATAAACGCAAAAGTTCTTCCAACATTTTATTCACAATAATCATTATGACCAACCATCAAATAGTGACATTTGTTTTCCAGCAACTGTTTCCAATTTCTTTTGTTTTCATTCGTTCATTTGAAGGTTAGGTTCAACGTATTATTAATTATTTATATATGAAAATTACAAAAAAAGCAAAAATAAGACAACGTGTAGCGTTGTATACAATGGCAATTGCTTCATACTGTTTGTTGGAAAATAAGAAAAAGAAATAACAAACTCAATGATGAACAAACACGTGTATTTACAAGACAATGGGAATGTTGGCAATACATTTTAAACTCAAATGTAACCATAATTCCCTAGAAACTTGACGAAAAATTAGAGCGAGTTCTAATCCGACAATTTATTCACGAATTATTTGACAAGAAAAACTTCACGACAATTTTAGCGTTTACACACTCCAATAAATTCAAGGTCAAAAATTTCATGAATTTATTTGATCGTGTAAACACAGCATAAGTGTATTAAATTCGGAAATGCCAATAATATCGGTGATAATTGAAGTACACTTATAAGGCCCATATTTATAGTCCGTGCTAATACTTACTTAAGTTGCGTACTAACATAAGCACGCCTTACCTCGAAGTTTGTGTCAAGTACGCGTTCTATTTTATAAACAATACTTCGGAAATTCTCGGGATAGATTCGCTCCAAGCACGGAACGTTAGGGAATTTTGTTATTGGAATGACATTTTGGCGCGAAATTGTTCTTTGTGGATCTTTTTAAGTTGCATTTGGTTCCCACGTTTTTTATTGAAAACCAAAGATTTCACAGTTTATAGTGTAATTTGTTAAATTTAATAAATACTTATTAAAGGTAAATATAAAATAAATAGATTTTGTTAAATTGATCAAATAGAAATACAAAATATCATGAACAATAAAAAAATTATCCATAAATTTGCAGATGAATAAATCGGCAACATTTACCACGAAGGAAAAAATGCTTCTGGCACAGCTCATCAAAGACCATAACATGTTCATATAGCAGTAAAAGCACTAAAGGAAAAAAATGGTAGGGTTCAAAAACTTAATAACTCCATTAGACATCAGCAGGAGCTTCATCAACTTAGGAAAATGGTTATCGAAGAGGACCTGGGGAGGGCTAAATATTATTCAAGGGTTGTTGAACTAGAGGTATCCAGGATTGAGGGAGAAAAGAGGAGGATTAAATTAGCAGTGGAGGCAGGTGAGCTAGATTGAAAAAGGGCTGAGAGAGATCGACAGAGAGCTGCTGATGAAGCTGAATTGGCAAAGCTCAAACTTCAGCAATTTAAATGAAAGGTGAGTATGGTTAGCAATTTTATTACATTACTTTCATCTTTTGTAATTCATTGTTTTTACAGTTCTCTGAAGATCAATAGACTTGACTATTTAACATGTAAAGTATATATACACATAGGTATTAAATGGTAAGAAGTGTTTTTATTATTGTGTATATTTAAGTTAATTTATAGTTTCTCTGTGTAAAGGTTATGAGTTATGAGCTAGCTCTCTGAAGATCGATAGACTTTAGTTGGTGTAGGTATATATAGACATAGGTATTATATGGTGAGAAGTGCTTTTATTATTGTGTGTATTGTAGTTAATTTATAGTTGTTCTGTGCAAAGGCTATGAGCTGCTCTTGATTTATATTGCTAATTTAAAAGGTGATTGGAAAGTTTTAGTTTTTTGTGTATTTTTTTATGGGCAAGCTTTACTGTTACATTTGTCTATATATTTTCAAATCATAATACTTTAAAGAATTAAGTTAATTTGAACACTGATGAACATTATTAACTCAGATATTTTAATAATAAAACTAAATGAACTAAATTTCTTTAAATACTTTTATGTTTTGAAAATTTGAATTCATTTTCATATACTATATTTCTGCATGTTTATGGGATATATTAAAAGTCATAGTTGTTTTATTTGCCTTTGGAATTGGACAGAGGTACTTTTGCAATGTAAATTTGTTTTTCAGTTGTAAATTTGAAAGCTTAGTTTTAAGGTGCTTTTTGCCATGTATTAAACAACTTAAGAGGTGCTTTCCTGCTGTATACATTACATTAGTATATGTTGTCATTTTTGTGTTTTTGTTGATTTTCAGATATTAATTGAAAAGGTGGAACTTTAATGTACTTTTCCTATATAAATTAATTATGTGTAATCACTTGTTTAATTTGAACTGTTCTCTGTTCTTCAGACCAGATTTTTAATAATATTTTATATTATTAAACATACCTTTGTAATTTAAACTTTTTTAAACGAAATAAAACATATCTACTTGACATGTATACTTTTTTTTAAACGTATTCCTATATTCACTTAAATGGGAGAAGGTAACCATTAATAAAAATCTACTTTAAGATTAAAAGGAAACTCCGTGTGTTCAGTAAATACATATTCTTTGGAATTGTCTAAACACAATGGGAGAAAAACCCATGTTTATTAAATAATATGTACATTAGAATATTTTGATAACAACATACAGAAATATTTAATACCTACTAGTGTCCAAAATGTTGTTGAATGAAGTGTCTCCGAAAATCTAACCCTCTTTCTCCATCGTTGGCATTCCTAACAGCTGGTACTTCTTTAACATTTTCTTCAAAATCTTCATTATCTCCTAAACCAATATTATATAATACTGCAGTTGCACATATAATTGCAATTGATGTTTCCAATTTAGTTTTAAGACCTAGTTGAAGGCAAGGAAATCGTCTTTTCCTGGTACCAAACAATCTTTCTACAATATTTCGTGTTGTTCTGTGTGCTCTGTTATATCTTTCTTCGTGTTCATTTCCTATTTACATAAAATGTTGTGAATTATTAGCCATAAATATTTGGTGTTTATTATAAATACCTGCTTGTATTACCGGAGTAAGCAGATAATATCTACATGCATACCCATTGTCCCCAATTAATAAACCTGGAATGTCTCCTCTTTCCATTCTCACTCTTAAAGCACTACGGTCAAATATAACACTGTCATGACTTGAGCCTGGATGCCTAACAACTATATCCATTATTTCTATTAGGACCTGAAACAACCTACAATAGATAATAGTACAGTGTAGTTGACTATTATTTTAGTTATACTAATACCTGAACATTTAAAGAAAAGAAACCCTTTCTATTACGGAATACCTCAGCATTATTACCCCCTGGGCTTGATATTTTTATATGGGTGCAATCAATACATCCTACAACATTTGGAAAACGAGCAACTTCATAAAACCTTATAATATTTGTGCGTCTTCCTTCTACAGTTCGAGGAAAATGAATAAAATTTCCTAATTGTTCCGCTATCAATACTGATACTCTTTTAATAGTTACGCTTATCGTAGGTTGACTTATACCTCGCAAATCACCGGATACAACCTGAAAATTACAAGTGGCATAAAAACGTAAGCAAACAAGCAACTGCAATATTGGAGGTATTGGTAAACCACGATTAGTAGGTTTTTGTAGGCCCTCCAAAACTAATGGTAATAAAGTATTTGCCACAGTATTCTTGTGAAATCCATAACGGGGACGAAATTCGTTCCCGTTAAAAAATTCCATTGGATTTTCGGCATCTCGTATGTATCTTTTTCGGACACGTTCTACATGCATTTCTTCTTCTAGAACACCTATATATTCCAAAAATTCATCTAATTCTAATTCTTGGTACACATCCATATCGCTCAAAAAATAAATGTTAAAGTTCAAAATATTAAGAGGTTATATTTCTATGCTCGAACTGTCAAACAACTACTTAAGGTAGCGCCAACACAACCTTAAGAAATTATTAGATAATTGCCGCCTTAAGTATCAGCTGGTGCTTAAGGTTGGTTTATAAATCGCAAATGCGTCACAATCACATACTTAAGTATAGACGCCGCCTTAAGGTCTGACTATAAATATGGACCTTAGTCCTATTACATGTTATTTGATAAAGGTAAAGAAAATACACACTTGGTTATTTGTTTCACTGCAATTTTATTTACAAATTTGTCCGTATTTTGTAAATAAAATTGCAGTGAAACAAATAACCAAGTGTGTATTTTCTTTACCTTTATCATTTAATATGTTTCACCAAGTGCCTAGCGAGACCTCAATCAATTATACATGTTATTTGTTTTGTTACATCGGATTCTGGTGATATTTTCTTAATTACTTTTACCAGGTGATCAACAGTAGTAACAGAAACATTGTGTTCAGCAATAAAAGCAGCTATCATGATTTCAGCTTCTTTAGTTTTCTGGGTAATGCTTGCAGCTTTTTTCAAATACGCAATATTTCTAATGGACGGCTGATTTTTTATAGCATTCATAGCCTTCATGTGTTTGCTTGTATTTTGATGTTTTTTTACTGTATATACAGGGTGTTTCTGAATTGATACGAAAGATTTCAAAGGGTGATTCTTTAGCAAAAATTAAGGGGGGTCTTTCATATAACTTTTTGTTCAACACCCTTTTCCCTCCAAGTTACAGTCCTTTAAAATTAGGTAAAAAAATTTATTTTTATTTAATATATCCACTTTGGAAAAATTTAGAAGAATGAAATTTGGCAGATAACTAATGCTAATAAAATGGCAGTTTTTGAGTGTTTTTGTTACCCTAAAATGTAATCACAAGGGGCTGAAAAAAACAACCCCTATAATATTTTGCATCAGAACTTTTTAATGCGCCTATATTTTCCTATTTAAAGAATTGATTTAAAAAGACAGACTCAATCTGCAACTTTTTTATGTCTTGACTTTTTATCATAAAATTGTTAGTTTGTTCACAAAAAAAATAAAATACTGCTCAGACTCTTTTCCATAAATTCACAGAGGTTATTATTTAAAAAAAAAAAAACAAGTAAGCTGCTGTCAAATGAAGTCATATGACAAAGAGTTTTATTGTCCTGATTTTCTCTAATTTCTAGACAGTTTTATAAGGACTTCAAACATTTTTCACAACTAAATCAAGCTTTATGGAAAGAATGGCATTTTTTTATTTAGTTGAAGAATATTGTAAATTAGAACGGATTGAACAATAATTGTACTACTAATAACAATTAACAAATTACAAAAAAACTAATAATAACGTGGACAAAATTTCAATTACAAAAATCATAATAAATGTTGAAAATGGCGCCCCTCGACCAAAATGCAGGACTCTACTCTTCGTCTAATTGAATTCCGTATTCTTTGAAATAATCCTGGTGTATTTCTAATAGTCTCACGTGCTACGATCCCTTAAATCATCGATATTTTCAACGGGAGTGGAATAAACCAGTGTTTTTAGAAAACCCCAAATGCAAAAGTCCAATAGATTCAAATCTGGAGATCGGGCAGGCAATTCTGGGTGCCTCCTCGTCCTATCCAGCGATTTGCATAAACTTCGTCTAAGTAGCGACGAGCGTTATTACTAAAGTGGGCTGGAGCGCCATCATGCATGAACCATAGTTCTTGCCTAATTTGCACAGGAACATCATCAAAAAGTTGGGGTAACTCTTCTTCAAGGAAATGGCAGTATGCGTCTCCATTTAATCTTATTGGGAGAAAATATGGCCCAATTAAATAATCATCAATAACACCAAGCCACACATTCAATGACAATTGATGTTGAAATTTAGATTCAGCAATTTCGTGTGGGTTTTCATCTGCCCATATGTGATTATTATGGAAATTTCTGATAGATTCCCGAGAAAAGCTTGCCTCATCAGTAAACAAAATACGAGATAAGAACTGCGGAGCTTGTGTGATCATTTGAATTATCCATTGACAAAAAATTAAACGAGTTAGAAAATCTCGAGGTAAGAGCGCTTGGACTCGTTGGATATGGTAGGGATACAGCATTTGTTCTTTTAAAAAATTCTAAATACTGTGCAATGGCTCACATTTAACTCTCGGGCAATTTGTCTCGTACTTGTTCCGGGAGATTCTTGAATTAAATTAAGAACAGCCTCCTCTAGTGCTACAGTTCGTACTTCTCGAGAACGTCCGCAATCGACGGTTGTTCTTGAAAAATTTCCTACTTCTCGTAAACGTTGATGAATACGGGCGAATACGCTATGATGGGGTAATGTTCGTTCTGGATATAACTCAGCGTAAAGCCTCCGAGCTCTTACTCCATTTCCATTAGCACGACCATATAAAAAATGCTTATCTGCCATTTCGGCATTTGTGTAATTTGCCATTTTATTTACTTAATTAGTTTTAGTTCTTCAGAGATTAAAGAATAACACAGAGAAAATCAGGACAATAAAACTATTTGTCATATGACTTCATTTGACAGCAGTTTACTTGATTTTTTTTTAATAAATAATAACCTCTCTGTGAATTTATGGGAAAAGAGTCTGACAGTATTTTATTTTTTTGTGATCAAACTAACAATTTTATGATAAAAAGTCAAGACATAAAAAAGTTGCAGATTGAGTCTGTCTTCTTAAATCAATTTTTTAAATAGGAAAATATAGGCGCATTAAAAAGTTCTAATGCAAAATATTATAGGGGTTGTTTTTTTCAGCCCCTTGTGATTACATTTTAGGGTAACAAAAACACTCAAAAACTGCAATTTTATTAGCATCAGTTATCTGCCAAATTTCATTCTTCTAAATTTTTCCAAAGTGGATATATTAAATAAAAACAAATTTTTTTACCTAATTTTAAAGGACTGTAACTTGTAGGGAAAAGGGTGTTGAACAAAAAGTTATATGAAAGACCCCCCTTAATTTTTGCTAAAGAATCACCCTTTGAAATCTTTCGTGTCAATTCAGAAACACCCTGTATACCAGCATTATAATCAGAACCAGACTGTGCATTTAAAGTAGGTATCACCTTTATCACTAGGTGCTATCCATTTTTTAATTTCTTCATGATTCTCCCATTCCTTTCTATATTTATGCAAATATGTTTTTTTTGTCTTGCTTGTAGATGGCCCAGGCAAGTTTTCAGTAGGATCTATTTCCATATTTTATGTAATCTATATAAATAAATGTATGACAGTACATATGTAAGCATATAACAAAGAAAGATCAAATGTATTAACTACCATTTCAAATTCCTGTTGTATTTTTAAACGAACACTTATCTTTTTACAAAGCAACAAACACTATCGCTGCCTATACTAATAAACACCATCGTATGTGTACACATTTAACGCATTAGACTCACTAGATAGGGAATTCCCCGTATTTGCCTTCGCTGGCAGTGAAATGCTTACACCTACATTACTTTTACTAGTTGATACATTGATACATAACAATGATTAGTAGTACTAATCAGCACGAGATACATTTTTTAAATTAAGTCTTCCTATTATTATATTTAATTATGATAAATTTCGTAGAAATACTGCAAAACTTATATGGAATTAATTTTTGTATATGTAAAATGTTGCCATTTTTTTGGATTTCATATAAAGTTGTTGCCATGTTGCCAGAGTTAGTTGGAAGTTGCCAAAAATGGCAACAAGTTGCCAGCAACGGCAACACTAAACCACAGAGTCATAGATAATTATAACAAGTAAAGAATGTAAGCTCCCATTATAAATGATGAACCCATAAAGAGAGTCATCTACCGGTTAAGGAGAACGTTTCCCGGGAAAATTTGAATTCGGAATTTATTCATTTTCTTTTAAATATTTTGCATAGCTTTTTTTTTTTACAACATAGTTATAGAATTAGTATCAATATATTTTTATAATCCAATTAATACAGTGATAATAAATCTATAACATAGTTGTAAAAAAAAATTGGTATATAACATTTTCAAGTCTTAAAATTTTGTATTGTTTAATCATTTTAACGAAACTAATTTAATACAAATGCAATAGTAAAAATAAAATCAAAACCAAATATATATTTTATCTGACTTTATTCATATTGTTCATGGTAAAAGCTTGCTTGTACAAATTGGACACATTATTGGGTACTGGTCTGCGATCTTTTCCATTGAGTATTCTATTTGCACCTTTTGCATAATTAAATATCAACAGCTTTGTAAAGCTTCTTACTATTTTTTGTTCCAGGGCTCCAGAATGTTCACATTCAACAAAATTAAATTGGACATTCGTATTTATTAAATTTACAATATTATGCAGAAGATTGTCTACAGAAATATTATTCTTCAATATATATGTTGCTATATTGTATATCTGTATATATTTTTTTAACATATCTTTATTGCAGTATTGCAAACGCTTTGCAATTCCTCCGCCATATTCTTTTTCCGTAATGAAGGCACTAAAATCTTCCCCCTCCCCTCTGCTTAAAACATTGGGTACGTTTAGCGAGTGCAACCGTTGAGATAGTTGAGACTTATGAATCGCTAAACGTTTATGCTGAACGTGCGCTGATACTCAGCGGCTGTACAATCTTGTAAGCGCTATTTTATTATGCTGCTTGTGGTCGGCGCGAGAATTCTAACCTCAAATAAACATTGTTGGTAGTTACACATAAGTATAGAAACAGTTTCTACAATAGTTAGAGGGTTAGAGTTTCTACAATAGTTAGTTTCTACAATGAATAGAAAGAAGGTTATATTTTTAAATGACTACACGTTAGTTAATAATACACTAGTTAGAAAAACTTTCGCAGGTACGGATGCAAAATGTTAAAATTAGAACTAGAAAGTGAAAGAGTAGAAGAATTAAAGAAGATACGTTTAGAAATGGAAGAAAGTAATAAGATCAATAGGGAAAAACTTGAGGTTTTTAAACAATACATGGCAAATAAAACCTAAGGTTATTATTAAATTATGTTTATTTATTTTGTAGAACTTTACTGTAATAATGTTACAATAAAATCTCGTTTTAATGCTCCACTGTTATTTATATTTTCATTCCAATAGTTATTGTCTTCATTGTCATAATGGACATCATTGGCACCTTCAACATAATCATTTTCATTTTCCTCTGTATGTCTTTTCAAGACAAAATTATGTAATATGCATGCTGCCAGAATCACTTGTGGGATTTTATTTTGCAATGACATATCTAGAAAATTCAACCGCCTCCATTTTCCTTAAAATGAGAGGAAAATTTAAGTAATGCTATTAGAATACATGCGTATATCTATTCCAAGCATACCCTTTAATAATGCAAAGGCTCTTTCAATAACTGATCTCTGGCTAGATAAGACTTGATTAAATCTACTTTGTCCTTCATTCAGATGTCCATTATCGCGAAATGGTTTTATTAAATTTGTGAGCAATGGATATGCCGCATCACCTACTATATGTTGCCCAGCAGGTAGTAAAGGAGGGTTTGCCAGTAATGCCTCATATAACGGGCTATTTCGCAAAACACGAGCGTCATGCACCCGTCCTGGCATTCCAATAAATACATCTGTAAATATTTTTTTATCGTCACATACAGCTTGGAGCACTATACTATGCTGTTCTTTTCTATTATAAAAATCAACTGCATTATTGCTTAATAGGGGGTACAGGTTGCTTAATATTTATATGGCACCCATCTATAAATCCAACTACATCAGGTATACCTTAAATCATAAAAATGTGGTAGGAAGTGGCAACAGTTTATTAATACCTACGGGATCGATTTTCTACTCTGGATGCTATTTCATCAAATTCTTGCAGATTTGGCCAAAGAATATACTGTTCTTTCAGCTGCACTACTGCGGATACAATTTTAATAAAAATGTAGTGTCCTGTCCCTTTAGCAAAACCAAATCTATCACTGGCTGCTAAGAAACTTTCTTGCTTCGATAGCACCCATAACGAAAACAACACCTTCTTTTCCAAAGTAATATATAAATGTCGTTCTGGCAAATGCGGTGCTAATAAACCGCATAACTCTTCCGTGTCTTCACGGGTCATCCTAAAATGACTTCTAAATTCATTGAAGTTGTAATTTGGTACAATATTTTCCATATATCCTTCATTATAAACTGGAACTATTCTGTTAGGAATAATATTTTCCCGAACGGGATCGTTAAGTATAACTTGCGCAGCTTGATTTATATTCAATTCATCTTCAAGAAAATATTCTATCATAATTACTTCTTCCATTTTAAATGAAAAGTTGAAGATAAACACAAAATTAATAGACCCTTTGCAGTGTTTGGACATAACCCATGTGACATTCAAATTTTGAATAGCCAGACGTTGCAAAGCCGTTCAGCGAATTTACCGCCGCTTTCACTAACCAGAACTAAGCAGATTTTATGCTAACTGTCAGCTGTTGAGTTCGCTAAACGTACCCATTGTATTTGCAAATTATGCACTTTCTTATCTTCAAAGTTTTAGCAATATAACCGCTTACATACGCCATCGCATTTTCCTCTAAAGGTTTTATGGCATCAAAATCAATAGGCAAATCAAAACATTTATTTATTTTCGGTTGATTTGCATTATCCTGTTGAAAAAAAAATAAAAGTTTATCTAAATACCAGTCTATATGTCATATACTTACACCACTGAAAGATAAGAAATTTTTCAAAGTAAACAGCATGTTGCATTCATCATCTTCACAATTAGCTCCGATGGAATGCTTGCTTAATAATTGATTAACAAGTAGTGAGTTAAAAATATTACAAAATGAAGAATATGTGGGATTTGTGTATCGCACACCTCTTTGCCTTATTCTTCCAAAAAATTTTTCCAGTGGATCTTGGTTAAGGCAACGTGGAACAAATTTCTTGAATCCTATAGTCCTTAATTTATTTGTCATTAAAATAAAATTTTTTAAAATAATGACCCAATTTCCAAAAGAAGGGGGAACTTTTTTTCTACCATTATTATCTATAGTGAACATAGACGTAATTATTTGAATGGCAGATTTCCAAAAGTCAACATGAATGTTGTCGGTTGATGTAAAACTTATCGTTGTTTTTAAAATTTTTGCTCCAGAATGGAATGGTGCATGGCCATTTACATTATCAAAAACAGAGTCAAAAAAATTTAAAAAATTGCGCAGTTTGAATGGCTCTCCTGTCCATTTTTAAATTACCTTCACCATGTTCTGTAAATAAATTACTAAAACTGATATTCTAGAAAATTAAGCCATTACTTACCAGTTTTGGCTATTAAATTAATAGTTTAAGAAACTGTATGGCTGAATACCTGTGTGCACATAGATACCTTCATTTTCATTATCTTTTCTTTGGCAACATGGTGTTCTGTAAGTTTTGGCATTATTCTTAATTCGCCACTATAGCTGTCTAACTGCCAAGCTGTGTAGATGTCTGTCCATTTAGCAATTTTTTTTTCTTCGTGCATTGTAAAACAAATGTCTTTACCCAATAAGTTATTACGTACCCCTTCATTAAATGCGGAGGATCAAAAAATGGAATAACTTGAAGTCCATCTACTTCAAACACATTGTCATCTATATTTTTTCCAATTCTCAGGTAATTGGATCTTGTGTCCTTGATTAATGTATTTATGGCACTAACATTATTAGTGCCTTGGTCACATATTGTGCCAAAAACAGTAAATCCAGCCCTAAATACGGTTCTTATAATTTCTTTAAGGGATCTGATAATTTGAACCCCTTTTACTGCTCCTTTCACAAAATTGTATAATATGGGATATTTCCACTTACTATTAACACCATGTAGCATAAAAACCTAAAACAAATAAATCATTTTTTTCTTTTTTTTTTTAATAGATTGCTATAAAAAACATTACCTGGACATGATTAGCAATATTTTCTGTTCGATTATTTTCGAAATGTTCAAAACCTTCAACTTCATCTTTAAATTGATTGTAATTAAGGTTTGGTGAGATGCTCATTTCATCAAACTTTAAAAAGCAATATCGATCTATTGCTTTCATAGTTTTACCTACTTCTGTGCGATTATTTATTATACTCGCATTCATTACAGGTTCAATGGGAATATTGTTCAAAAGTTTCATTATTGTAACCCTGGATGGAAGAGAAAATATCTCTGACAAGAATTTGTACCCAGAACCTGTTTGTTTATAAATTGCTAATGCAGTTATTTTGTCGTCAGTTGAAAATCGGCGACCAGATTTCTTTTTTGTGGAGCATTCGATTTGGCTCTTAAAAAAGTTTCTGGCAGTGTCATTTAATTTATTTGTCAATTTATGAAAAGCATGGGTTTGCGAGAATTTGGCAGCAGTTGACAAACGTTTCAAATATTTTTGACTTTTCTTTTTTTGAAGGTAATATTTTTTCTTGTAATAAGTACCTTTTATGTATTTTAGATGTTGGACTTAAAAGAGCTGCCTTTTTTATTGAAACTAAATTCATTAAACCACTTGTACCTATTACATATATATATTAGATATTTTATGTACATATATATGCTATATATCAGGGGTGGCCAAGAGGTCGACCGCGGTCTACCAGTCGACCGCGAAGGCGATTTAGGTAGCGCCCAAGAGATAAATAAATAAACTGAAAAAGAAGACAAAAAAAATCAAGTGTATTCGCGCCAATAACTACCCACGCGCTTTGGTCGTAGCGCAGTGCAAGTTACGCCATCTAGTTTCACTAGGTAGTACTAACTTGCCTAGAACAATATCGACGGCGGCGATGGAAGATTCGTGAAGTCGCGCGAGCGAACACTGTGTGGGTTCGCGAGTTGTTTCTCGAAATTTCTAGATGTCGCTAATCCCATCATATAATATAAATAGCTGGCGGAAGCCACAGCCAGTCAGTTTGAATTCAGAAGCGATACGAAACGATAAAAAGTGCGTGAAGAGTCCTGGACTGAGTGCGTTTGGACAGACGTATGCGTTGTGACTGTGACTACCGAACTCTCGGTCGACATCGTTCGTTCGTTCGTTCCTCACGTGAAATTCGTCAGGCAGCGGCGTAACAATACTAAGTAACGTAGGGACCTTTGTGAGTTTGTGACTTTTATTTAATCAAAATGAGTGTACCATCTGGTTCAAGTGCAAAAAAAAGTAAGACTTACCATTATCACAGTGAGTGGGAAGAGGAATTTTTTTCGTTATAGTCAACGACAAATGTGTGTGCCTAATTTGTAATTCAAGTGTAGCATTACCGAAAAGAGCAAATGTGGAAAGGCACTTTAAAACTACACATTCCAAATACGCCACAGATTTTCCATTTGGCAGTGAAATTCGGAAGGTAAAAGTACGAGAATTAAAAAGCAGCTTAAGTGCGCAACAATCTTTTTTTTACGAAACCAGACTTGAAATCAAAATCTGCTACACTGGCGCCATTTGCTGTTACGGAAATATTGATAAAACGAAATAAACCTTTTGAAGATGGAGAAATGATCAAGGAGGCCATGCAGAGAGCTGGAGAAGTACTGTTTAATGACTTTAAAAATAAGAAAGAAATTATTTCAGCCATTAATGCCATTTCTCTGTCACGAAACACTGTGATGCGACGAAATGAAGCCTTAAGTGGAAATTGGTAACAATTGCTTAAGGAAGACTTGCAAAAATGTAGTTTTTTGTCACTACAATTCGATGAATCCACCGATGTGACGGACACTGCTGAATTGTGCATTTTCGTGCGTCTAGTTTTTGAAGATATGACGTCAAAAGAAGAATTATTGACGATGATTCCATTGAAGGGGCAAAGATTTTGTAGAAAAAACTGAGTTTCCGATTCACAAAATAGTTGCTATTACGACAGATGGAGCACCCGCTATGCTGGGACAAAGAGTTGGTTTTATTTCATTGTGTAAAAATGATGACAACATTCCAAGTTTCACCAACTATCACTGCATCATACACCAGCAAGTTTTGTGCTCTAAAATTCTTGACTCGGATATTATCATGAAAATTGCCTTTAAAATAGTTAATTCTATTCGAGCCAGAAGTTTGCAAAGGCGTCAATTTCGAGCTTTACTTGAAGAGACTGAAGTCGAACACTCGGATCTTTTGCTACATACAGATGTTAGGTGGCTTAGCCGTGGTGCTTTTTTGAAGAGGTTTCGCCAATTACTGCCAGAAATCAAAACATTCATCCATTCGAAAGAAGAAAATGTACCAGAGCTTGAAGATGAAAAATGGCTCATGAAGCTCGCCTTTCTTTGTGACATAACGGAGAAACTCAATCAGTTGAACTTAAATCTTCAAGGAAAAGACAGGAATGTGATTGATATGACAACTTTGATTAAAACATTTAAAAGTCAAATTCAAGTGCATACATCTCAATTAAGACGAGGTGAACTAAGAAACTATAAAAACATGGAAGAAGAATGCACGCACAACTCAAATCGGGACTTTGAAACTTTCGCCAGACAGCTGGAGAACTTGCACCTGGAGTTCGAAAGAAGGTTTTTGGATTTCTTCGCTCTCGAAGAAGTGCTAAGTTTCATGACATTCCCTTTTAATGAAAGCAATGACCTTCACAGCTTGACTGCAAAAATCGGCAAGTTAACTGATTCTGAATCTGTTGTGGTGGAAGAAGAAATAATTAAAATGAGATGCGACATATTTCTGAAAGCAAGAGCATTTGGCAGTAATACTGATTTTTGGAAACTGATTTGCAAAGAAAAGTTCCCATGCCTAAGAAAGGTTGCCTTATATTTGACTTCGTTTTTCGGTTCCACCTATCTTTGCGAATCGACATTTTCTACTATGAATACAATAAAAACCAAACATCGTTCTCGTTTAACAGATGCCCACTTAACTTCCTGTTTGCGCATCGCAGTTACTTCTTACACTCCTCAATATAATAAACTTGTGGAGAATATGCAGTGCCAAATATCCACCCAAAAACCTATACAGTATGAACATTATGTATTTTGTTTTCAACGTATATAATAGAAAAATACTTACTAACTTATCGCTAAAATGTTTTATTTCTCTCTTGTAAACTCTACCTTAGAGTCGCCCGCAAGAAACATTTTTGAACACAAGTAGACCTCAGAGGTCAAAAGTTTGGCCACCCCTGCTATATATCTATAACTACCAGGTAATGGTGATGTATTCCGTGTAAAGTTATTGTCCATTATTTCTGTGCCTGAATCTGACATGGATTCATGCTGTGTGTCGATTGTGCCTTCATATTTTGGTTCTGTTGTATATGTCCCTACAAAAGATGTACAAGCTTGCTTTAAGGATACCTCACTTGTACTGGACCCACATGTGTTTTTGTTTCCTACAAAAAAAAATTGAAAATGATTTTTAAATGATCTATTTTCACTTTATTCATAATTGATCTATATTTGTAGTTCTTGCACAGTATCAATATAAATAAAGCACTAGATTTAGATAGTCAGCAATTTAAAGTCTGTTTTACTCTAATATGCATATATTTAAAATAATCTCTTCCATGTTTTGGCAATTGCTACATATTAAAGTAAAACAGACCTTAAATTGCCTATTTTCTAAATCAGCTGTAAAATACAAAGGTCCAGAAATGATTATCTACATATATAAACATATTCGATACCTGTCAGAAACAGTTTAGGGTGAACCATTTTCTTTAAAATTTTATTAGGTCCAAAATCGGTAGTCAAGAAATGTTTACTACAAATTCTGTAATGTCTATAAATATATTCATCAGTCAGTTTAAGTAGTTGTTTGTTCCCAATAACTGATAGCCACGTTCTAAACAGTTCCCCATACTTATCAGGGTTAGGAAACAATGCCGAGAATCTGAATTTGAGGGAACGCATCCAAATACGGCACAACCAGCCTTTCCCATTTCGAAAACTAAATACAATATTTTACTTACTATACTAATCGCTACAATATGTTTTATATGGCTGATATTATAAACCGTGATGTACAAAAAAATTATAAAAACAAAACAAAAACACACGAAAGAACTAAAAATAAAAATGGCTGCAAAAATAACGAGTCCCTATCACGTGTCACATAATTAATTATCCGCTAGATTTCTGTAATTAATGAGAAGAGAGTCATCTTGTGTTTAAGGAGAACTCAGTTTAGACGCCATGACAGTTCCATTTAGGGATATTAAGCTTTCACAGTGTTGCCAGGGGAAATTTTTTTAATTCCCTAGACATTTGCAGAAAATTTACCTAGATTTCCCTAGAATTTTTAAACAATTTTCAAGACGTACTTAAAAGCGGATTGGAGATTGCAGGTTATATAATACAAAAAAATTAAAAAAAAAACTATTACACAAATCATAAAAACAATATATATATATTTATATATTTTAATATAACAATAATTAATCTAGGTAACATAATATTAAATATACATATAACAAAGACAAACAATTTTTTAAAATAAATTCTATCATACTAAATACTATCATACAATATATCAAATTTTTTAAATAAATCATTGTTGAGTTCGAAATTAAAACAACTGTTGCCCTTCATTAATGTTTTGCAATGTAAAATGCCACACAACGTTTCGGTGGATAACCGGTTACAGGTTTTGGTTTTATTTAAGTTAATTTGCGAAAATACACGCTCTGCAGTCGCACTAGAGTGTGGCAAACTAAATATATTAAATATAAATGTGCACAGCTTTGGATACATAAGCATGTCGTCGCCGGATTTAAGACTGGCAATTTTTTTCCAGAATTGTTTAACATTCAAGTGTCCAAATTGAGACAAATCTGTATTTCGTAACATTCGCCATTCCCTGTCTATCTCATTTAAATCATTGCCAACTAAATTCGGGATATTAATGGCCATAAGTGCTATTGATTCATATTTTTTTGATATTACATCGATGGGTGAAATCATTTCGATTTGCTTTAAAATAATAATTGATCTATTCTTTTGGTCGAACCTCTGATATATTTGATGGCACCCTTCTATTAAAAAATCTAAACATCGCCGTCTAAAGTTCGCTAGTTCATTTATATTTAGCCCATGGGTATTATTAGCTATTTTACCCATAACAAAGGCACCCAAATAGATTTTCTCCAGGTGAACAAAATTGTCTGGATTTTTATATTCTACATTTTCAGTTGGCGTTGGCAGACTGCATCTCTGTGTTTAAATTTGTGAAAAAAGGTAAAATATATTCTAGAAAATGAAAATATAATTTTATAGTGGGATTGTTGAGACCATTGAAAATATTTTTCGCTGTTATATCTTTATCACTTAATTGTGCATTTGTGAAATACAATTTTAAAGCATCGTATTGCTCTAAAAATCGTCTAACAACTGATAATAAAGATAACCACCTAGTCTGAGAGAGTTGTAGTATTTTATGGGGTTTTAAAGCTAAAAACTCTTGAAATTCTTTGAATTCACTCTGTCTTTTGTAACTGTATTGCAAATAGCTGTATATATCTATGACTAGTTCCTCAAAAGAAGAAGGTAGCTTTTCACAAGCATAATTAATTAGCGCAAAGATTAAAAGAGTGGCAAACACAATTAAATATAAATAAATCTGGGATATCTGCTTTTAACTTAGTAGATAGTGAATTGTGTTTGCCCATCATTGCACTTGCGTTATCGGCAGCAAAGCCTATCAAATTCTCTTTATAGTTAATATTATTTTTAACAAAATATTCCGTAATGCTATTATATAAAGATTCTGCTGTACCACTAGGCACTTTCAACAAACCGAAAAATAAGTCTTTGATGCTAGTGCCATCAAACACTCGCGCTACTAGCGCTAAATGTTTAATGGATCCTTTATCGGTAGATTCATCGACAATCAGTGAAAATTTATTACAAATTAATAAATTTATAGTTTTATCAAAACTATAAGAACCGATAACATTATTAACAATTGCAGTTGCTTTTGTGCGGTTATTACTGTAATTTTTTGCGATCTCAGAGTCGGTAAATGTGGTTCTTATAATTTCCGATAAATGATCTAATGCATTTAACGCAATATTATGCTCGGCTGCAAAAGCGGCGAATCTTACTTGAGCGGTTTTAATTTTCTTTTGAAGATCGAGTGTTTGTAAAAAAGAAGATATATCAGTCAAAGACTGTTGTTTAGTTACAGAAGTTACTAATTTTGTATGTGCTTTTCCGTGCGCGTGTCTCAATATTTCTGATTTGCCACATATAAAATGCTTTTTACATGCCTTACAGTATGCATAATTTTGTCCTTTTTCGCTGCTTCGCAACCAGTTTTTAAACTGCGGGTTCTGCTCCCACCGAATATTGTATTTCTGTGCATAGGATTTTCTTTTTCTTTTCTTCGATATATTCTGTGCCTCCTCGGACGAAGAGGCTGATGAAAATTCAGATATATCCTTCACAGAAGATGGCCCGGCCTCTGATGACATATTGATCCTTTACTTACTGCATAAAAATAATTACAAGTATATTTTAATTAATTGTTAAAATAAAAGCAAAATCTGAAATATTCACATTTTTGAATGGAAACGCACTTTTGATTCACTGCTTTAGAAAAAAACTTTTTATTTAAGAGATAGTAATAAATGTATTCTTTCTGAATTCTTTCTAAAACTGTTCTTTGAGGCTGAACTGAAACTAGTCAATGTATTTTTGATACTGACCGCTAATTAAAAATTCAAATAAAATTCTTGGATTGAATATATAAAAATATTGGGTAAAATTTGGGGGTAAGTACATAATATACCTATTTTAGTTTTATTGCCATCAGCTGGTTATCTTTTATGTCATACTCATAAATAAAAAATGTTCAATAATTCGGGGTTTTATATTATTACTATCAATAATCCTCTTTTGTGTATAGAATTCGCACGTGTTACTTTAAAGTGCTAACATATACTTCTAGAACGTAATAAAGATATATTATTTTGTCTATTGTATTTTTATTAGAACAATATACATTATCTATAAATTCATAAATAGCCCCGCCCCGAACCATAAAATAATATTTACAAATATATGTAAATATGTACATATAGGAATTTATTACTCTGAAGTGATTCCTATATTACCCATAATTTATAGTTTTTATTACTATAAAATCCTCTTTTGTATATATTGTAATTCCCACGTGTTACTTTAAAAATGTAGTTCACAAAGGCTATTTTCTTTTGCTTTATATATTTAATATAACAATACGTTTATTTATTTCTTGAACATTTGCATACTAAATTTGTAGAATAGTCGTGCTTCATAAACAATAATATACATACACTTCTAGAAATAGGAATTACAATCTTAATTATTTAATTTTCCTAAGTTACTTCTTGTTCAAGTTCTAACACATAAAATATGAGTATGTGTGTTATTATTACGGGTCATAAAAATCTATTGATTAGTTAATAAAAGTAACCACATCGTAATTCGGTATTAATTAGATGGGTTTGTAGGTATAAGATGAACGTATAAATTTGGAATGGTGCTTTTCAAAATAAAAACCACTCGCTATTGAGTTGCAATTAACAACTACTATGCGAAATTTTTGGGATCTTTGTATATCGAGGTTTCCTTACATGCTTCATAATATTTAAAGTTTCTAGTGATGTGTAAAACTGCTATTTTTCATTAGCAGCTACAAACTGCTACTGCTACTTTTCGTTAGCAGTTTAAAAAAACTGCTACTTTTTGTAGCAGTTTCTCCTATATAGCAACATACGTACTATATACTTTAAATAAAGCATTTTTCATTAAATACGGCTATTTCTTAATATCTTATTGTCTTACATAATAACTAATAAACGTTACAACATTTTCTGTCTTTTTCAATATTGATTGTTATTTGGTTTTGCTATAATCAATACAAATGCAATTAAATTCTGGTATTTGAAAAATGATTATGTGTATTACCTTAGTATTAAAATAAACCATCCATTTTTTATTACTAATACGTGAAAGAAGTTTCTGAATCGATAGTTTATAAATAGTTCTACGAATTTTGAAAAAAATGTATGGGTGTACATGCACCAGTATGCATATACTTGCCGGTAAGCGATTTCTGTATGAAAGTTTTACTGTAGTAAATAGCAATAAAGAAGATATGCATTATATTTCGTTTAGAGTACCTAATTGATTTTGTTGAATGTTTCTGGACAATCGTTCTTTATTCCTTATTATCCTGGCATATGTTCTATTCCTATAACGAAAGTATAAAAAGTATCGTCTATTGTTCTGCAAACCAAATTTCTAAAAGAAAAGTATTGTGAAATGTATCAATTACTTCTTTGAGTGGATAAACACTACCTGCCTCTTCTTATAATAAAATGTTTTCTAAACTTTAACAATAAACAAAGCACTTAATTTTTGCATTTGCGACACTTTTGATTATACATTTGTATTTGTAACATCAGTCATCAGTTTATTACAAATCGATTTTTGTATTACCAGCAGAAAAATTCATATAAATAACCAGGCTAGCCAAAAATTAGAGTATTTTAGTTATCACTTACAGGCAAACTTCAACATTAGAATAAACTAAACTACAATCTGAAAGTTTAAGTTATAGTGCTTGTCAGTGTTTGAAGAAAATTCATATATTAAGTATATTAAGCGATAGTATCAATTGCACTTTAAATGTAAGTATACGAGAAAATATTATGAAATTGACTTCCTAACATATCAGTTTATATGCACACAGATGGCTTCTAAAACAGAAAAAAGGAAAACTTCTGAAATATGGAATTTCTTTAAAATTGAAAATGAGAAAGCCGTTTGTAATATATGCAAACAACTGCTTTCATACAAATCTTCTGTTACAAATTTGAAAACTCACCTAAAAAGAAAACATCCACTTATAAATCTACAGAATCTTGGTACTAAAAGATCTACTATTTTAAATGAAGCCGAGCTTCAAGCATCTACATCAGCAAGAACTACAATAAATAGACCTGAAGCGTTAGTTGAAAATCAACAAAGTAAGTACCAAGAAAACATTACTGACTACATGCTTCCGCGGAAAATGAATATTAGGGCTAAGAAAAAAATTGATGACCAGTTATTAGAACTGTTCACTCTAGATTTGCAACCATTTAGTATTGTGGAAGATAAAGGTTTTAAGAAACTAATTAATTTATTAAATCCATCATATTCATTGCCCACCAGAAAAGCTATTAGCACTACATTTCTTCCAGCACTTTATGAAGAAACTTATCACCAGATCCAAAATATGGTAAATAATGTAAAAGCCTTAACAATTACCACAGACTGTTGGACTTCCATTAATAATGATAATTATTTAGCTGTGACCGCTCACTTTATATCTGAAAACTTCGAAATGAAATCAGTACTGTTAGATTGTAGAGTTTCAAATACCTCCCACACTAGTCAAAATTTGGCAACACAAATTAGAAGTATACTTTTAGAGTGGGGAATTAACAAAAAAATCATATTAAGTGTGTCAGATAAAATGCAGCAAATATTAAAAAAGCACTGTCAGAAGAATTGCAACTTAAGTATTTTGGCTGTTTTGCTCATACATTAAATCTTATCGTAACTAAATCACTTACATTAGTTAATGAATTAGTCGAAAAGGTGAAAACAATCGTTGGTCATTTTAAAAGAAGCCCACAATCTAATGCAAAACTTTTATATATACAAAAACAGGCAAATAAAGAGCCAAAAAAATTACGGCAAGACGTACCCACACGATGGAACTCCACATACTATATGCTAGAAAGATTTATTGAGCTTGAAGAAGTAGTAAGAACAACTAGCATTAATAGATAAAGATTTGCCAATTCTAACATCTACAGATTGGGAGTTAATTAAAGAAATTGTTCAAATATTGGAACCTATGGAGGATGCTACTAAAATAGTAAGTGGCGAAGAATATCTGACTGGATCGCTGGTTATCGTTATAGCCAATGGTTTAAAAACCGTATATAACGAACTAAAACAGAAACAATTTTCACAAATTGGATATTCATTATTACAAGAAATTGGAAGCGGAATTGATATAAGATTTGCTACTTTAGAACAGAGTAGCACTTTGATTACGTCTACATTATTAGATCCCAGGTTTAAGAATTTTGCATTTTCTGATGAAAGTACTTTTGAAAAACTGAAAAAAATAGTGATAAACTTAGTTGCTGCCAAAATAAAAAACAAGGTAACAGAAGCTTCTGAGAAAAGACAAAATGCCAAAGATGCAAGTTAAGAAAAGTGTTTGCTGTTTAAACATTTGGATCAAAATATTAAGTCAAAAGTATTTCAATCCGTCATATCAGTAGAATCAAAAGCAATAGTAGAAGTGCAAAGATATTTAGAGGAACCTTTACTACCGCGAACGGAAAATCCTTTAGTTTGGTGGCAACAACAATATTCTTTCCCGTTTGTTTCAGAGGTAGCTAAGGAAAAACTTAGTGTGGTAGGGACATCGGTACCTTGCGAAAGAGTATTTTCAAAAGCAGGTACAATATTAGTGGCCAGAAGAAACAGGCTTAAAGCAAAAACGGTACAGCAAATACTGTTTCTAAATGCAAACACGAAGCATGTGAAACCATTGCAATGTTAGTTATGTATAATTGTATTTTTATTAGAATTGTTTTATATTTATGGTTTATATTTTATATGTACTTTTTTTTCTTGATCATTATATTTTATTCATTGTCTTATGTCTGTAAATAATATTTTTATATAAACTTTATAGTTCAGCCCTTATATTTTCTTTGTACCTTTCCTTCAGTCATTAAAAGTTAAAAAAAGAAATTTACGGCATTTAGAAAACAAGAGGAGTGCGCAGTGAAACAGAATTTATGAAAAAAAAACGCTACTAAAGTTTGGTATTAATAATATATTTAACAGTCATAAAACCATTGATTTTATTACAAGTACCGAAGTATCTACTACAAAATTATACTAATTGTAATATGTACATTATATACAATACTAAGTTAGAGGTATGTATTATGGCAGTACGGAATTCTTTTTAACACTGCTACAACTCTATGGTACATGTTATGTACTCGACGAATAGATAATCTGCTGCATAAAAAATATTGCTAGCTTAATAATACTTTCCGTTAGAGCTGCTACGTCAGAAATATTTACATCGGAAAACTGCTACAAAAAGTAGCAGTTTCTTTTCATATTCGTTAGCTGCTACAAACTGCTAACAATAGTTAGCAGTTTCAAAATAGCAGTTTGCTTCGTAGCAACCCATCACTGTTTGTCTCAACTCCGTTGTAATGAGTGATTCAAGTGACGAGGAAGATGCTGTTATGTTTTATTATTACCGTCGGATAAAAAGAAGAAAACGGAGAGTTTGGATGCATCCGTACATAGAACGGAATTTTCATTGCCGTTTATTTGTTGCGGCAAAAGAATTGCAAGTGAATGATGCAAAATTTTTAGCATTCTATAGAATAGAATTATATGAAACAAAAAAATAATTTGTCAGTTCAAACATCAATTCACAACAGTTTACTTCAGTTGCTATTTTCTTGCTTCATGGCACTCTTATTATTGCAATAACAAACAATTATCTACTGATAGCATAAAAATGTAGAGGAATTTAAAAATGAAAATTTTTCCGCGAAATTTGGTATTAGGGGTTCTTGAGTTATTTGTAAAAACTTTTACTAATACTTTCTTGCTCTATCTTAATCGCTAGCATGACTTTACTTGAAACAGTACTTTTTATTTTAATTATAGTTGGCTAGATATTGGCTTTATAGAAACTCAAATCACACAAAAAGGTGCATTGTTATGGCTTACACAACTGATAAAAATTTTATATTGATCGCTTTCAAAATAAAAAAGTTATTTAGGTGTCCCCATGAAAAGTGAAACACACTGTATGTAGATCATATGTGGGCAAAGTGACCAAACGGAAGATAAAACTTACAAAAACAAACTAACTTACCTCCATGCTGCTACTGTATACTTCAATAAACTACCTACACTATTTCGTTTACTATGTTTATTGGTGCACTTTATAACAAGAACTGTCGTGTAAACTCACGCCTAAACCAAAACTGTGTGTTTCTTTTTTGACTGTATGTATTAGCGCTGATCTGATTCTGTGAATTTCTCTAGTTTTTACATTCTCATGTAAACAAATTCCCAGTTTATGCAATCGCTTTCAGACGGATTCCCAAGACTCTTTTCCGACGACAGCAAAAAAAGGACATGATTTGGAAAAAACAAAACCTACGCACTACAAATGTGTATTATGAGTTATGAGGGAAATAAAATTACAATATTATACATAGATTATGAAATTATGATGTAAAAAAATACAAAAAAAATCCAAATCCACCGTACGATATGCTCGTCACTCTCGAGATTTCCCGTTCGCTGCAGGTCGCACGCTTCGAGCGACGATTGAGACGCAATCGCACCGATTACGAATCGACCACACTTCGATCCGTTGGTGGATCCTCATTTACTTACGTACGAAGTTGAAAGGTGGGAGAATCGCTTCGACTTCGAGACGCGTCCACTTCGAATACCAATCGACCCGTGTGCGGAGGCTCGTAGTCACACTCTGCGCATTAAAAATCATTTTGTTTAAGATGTTTTGTTCTTATGTGCATTTTTAAGTTTGACTTGGCGTTTGTCTGGTATTATTCACACTCTGCGCATTTATAGTCATTTTCTTTGAGATGTTTTGTTTTTACGTGCACTTCTAAGCTTGACTTGTAGTTTGTCTGGTATTCACAATCTGCGCATTTTAAATCCTTTTGTTTCAGATGTTTTGATTTTACGTGCCGTTTTAAGCTTAACTTTAAGTTTGTCTGGTATTCACACTCTACGCATTTATAATCATTTTCTTTGAGATGTTTTATTTTTATGTGCACTTCTAAGCTTGACTTGTAGTTTGTCTGGTATTCACACTCTGCGCATTTTAAATCCTTTTGTTTCAGATGTTTTGTTTTTATGTGCACTTCTAACTTTGACTTGTAGTCTGTCTGGTATTCACACTCTGCGCATTTATAGTCATTTTCTGAGATGTTTTGTTTTTACGTGCCGTTTTAACTTTGACTTTAAGTTTGTCTGGTACTCACACTCTGCGCATTTTAAATCGTTTTGTTTCAGATGTTTTGTTTTTATATGTACACGCAAATTTGACTTCCAGCCCGTCTTGTAGTCACACTCTCCGCATTTATAATCATTTTCTTTGAGATGTTTTGTTTTTATATGCTTTTCCAAGCTTGACTTGTAGTTTGTCTTGAATTCACACTCTGCGCATTTAAAGTCCCCTTGTTTTAAATGTTGTACTTTTATGTGCGCTTCTAAGCTTGACTTGTAGTTTGTCTTAAATTCACACTCTGCGCATTTGTAATCCTTTTGTTTCAGATGTTTTGATTTTACGTGCACTTCTAAGCGTGACTTGTAGTTTGTCTGGTATTCACACTCTGCGCATTTATAATCATTTTCTTTGAGATGCTTTATTTTTATGTGCACTTTTAAGTTTGACTTGGCGTTTGTCTGGTATTCACACTCTGCGCATTTATAGTCATTTTCTTTGAGATGTTTTGTTTTTACGTGCCGTTTTAACTTTGACTTTAAGTTTGTCTGGTACTCACACTCTGCGCATTTTAAATCGTTTTGTTTCAGATGTTTTGTTTTTATATGTATATGCAAATTTGACTTCCAGGCCGTCTTGTAGTCACACTCTCCGCATTTATAATCATTTTCTTTCAGATGTTTTGCTTTGATGTGCGCTTCTAAGCTTGACTTGTAGTTTGTCTTAAATTCACACTCTGCGCATTTAAAATACTTTTGTTTCAGATGTTTTGTTTTTATGTGCGCTTCTAAACTTGACTTGTAGTTTGTCTTAAATTCACACTCTGCGCATTTAAAATCCTTTTGTTTTAAATGTTTTACTTTTATGTGCGCTTCTAAGCTTGACTTGTAGGTTGTCTGGTATTCACACTCCGCGCATTTATAATCCTTTTGTTTTAGATGTTTTGTTTTTATGTATACTTGTAAATGTAACTTCCTGCTTGCCATAAATTCGCAGTCTGCGCATTTAAAGTCCCCTAGTTTTAAATGTTTTACTTTTATGTGCGCTTCTAAGCTTGACTTGTAGTTTGTCTGGTATTCACACTCTGCGCATTTTAAATCCTTTTGTTTCAGATGTTTTGTTTTTATGTGCACTTCTAACTTTGACTTGTAGTCTGTCTGGTATTCACACTCTGCGCATTTATAGTCATTTTCTGAGATGTTTTGTTTTTACGTGCCGTTTTAACTTTGACTTTAAGTTTGTCTGGTACTCACACTCTGCGCATTTTAAATCGTTTTGTTTCAGATGTTTTGTTTTTATATGTACATGCAAATTTGACTTCCAGCCCGTCTTGTAGTCACACTCTCCGCATTTATAATCATTTTCTTTGAGATGTTTTGTTTTTATATGCTTTTCCAAGCTTGACTTGTAGTTTGTCTTGAATTCACACTCTGCGCATTTAAAGTCCCCTTGTTTTAAATGTTGTACTTTTATGTGCGCTTCTAAGCTTGACTTGTAGTTTGTCTTAAATTCACACTCTGCGCATTTGTAATCCTTTTGTTTCAGATGTTTTGATTTTACGTGCACTTCTAAGCGTGACTTGTAGTTTGTCTGGTATTCACACTCTGCGCATTTATAATCATTTTCTTTGAGATGCTTTATTTTTATGTGCACTTTTAAGTTTGACTTGGCGTTTGTCTGGTATTCACACTCTGCGCATTTATAATCATTTTCTTTGAGATGCTTTATTTTTATGTGCATTTCTAAGCTTGACTTGTAGTTTGTCTTAAATTCACAATCTGCGCATTTTAAATCCTTTTGTTTCAGATGTTTTGATTTTACGTGCCGTTTTAACCTTAACGTTAAGTTTGTCTGGTATTCACACTCTGCGCATTTATAGTCATTTTCTTTGAGATGTTTTGTTTTTACGTGCCGTTTTAACTTTGACTTTAAGTTTGTCTGGTACTCACACTCTGCGCATTTAAAGTCCCCTTGTTTTAAATGTTGTACTTTTATGTGCGCTTCTAAGCTTGACTTGTAGTTTGTCTTAAATTCACACTCTGCGCATTTGTAATCCTTTTGTTTCAGATGTTTTGATTTTACGTGCACTTCTAAGCGTGACTTGGCGTTTGTCTGGTATTCACACTCTGCGCATTTATAGTCATTTTCTTTGAGATGTTTTGTTTTTACGTGCCGCTTTAACTTTGACTTTAAGTTTGTCTGGTACTCACACTCTGCGCATTTTAAATCGTTTTGTTTCAGATGTTTTGTTTTTATATGTACATGCAAATTTGACTTCCAGCCCGTCTTGTAGTCACACTCTCCGCATTTATAATCATTTTCTTTGAGATGTTTTGTTTTTATATGCTTTTCCAAGCTTGACTTGTAGTTTGTCTTGAATTCACACTCTGCGCATTTAAAGTCCCCTTGTTTTAAATGTTGTACTTTTATGTGCGCTTCTAAGCTTGACTTGTAGTTTGTCTTAAATTCACACTCTGCGCATTTTAAATCCTTTTGTTTCAGATGTTTTGTTTTTATGTGCCGTTCTAACTTTGACTTTAAGTTTGTCTGGTATTCACACTCTGCGCATTTATAATAATTTTCTTCGAGATGTTTTGTTTTTATGTGCAACTTTAAAATTGCTTTGGAGTATGTCTGGTATTCACACTCTGCACATTTAAAATTCTTTTGTTTTAGATGTTTCGTTTTTAAATGTTTCCCTAAGACTGACTTGTTGTTTGCCTTATATTCACAGTTTGCGCATTTATAATTCTTTTGTTTCAGATGTTTCATTTTCATGTGCTTTCCTAAATAAGTCTCGTAATGTGTCTTAAACTCCCAATTTGCGCATTTATATTTGCCTCGATTAAGATGTTTTAGTTTTAGTGATTTTAAGTGACATTTGACCCTTGTTCGAAATTTGCATTTCGAGCATTTACATTGTTCTTTACCATGGTGTAAATGTGGAGATCTTCCTTTTACATTTTTAACATTAGCTTTGATATAGTGCTTCCCGACATCTCTGCTTTCATTGCCGGGATGAATTTTTTCCATGTGCATCTTCAGAGAGTCTCTCGTTTTGTACCCCCGGCGACAAATTCCACATTTGTACATTTTTATCTCGTAATGTTCATTAGTGTGGCGCCTGAAGTCGGCGTTGTACATTGTTCTGAACTTGCATTGTGTACATTTGTATATTCCACGTTTCCACCTTCTGCCTTTGCTTCTCACAGATGAACGCCTTTCTACTTTTAGCTTGTCAACCTTCAGTGGGGAAAGTACGCAATGTCTGAAATTAAATTAATCCGAATTAAAATTTAAACCTTTTTAAATACAATAACATGATCAAATGTCAATTATTTATGCAGCCGTGGTCCGTCGGAGAAGTAAGTAAGATATTTGCGATTTTTTTATTGTGAGTAGGTCAGGGATGGAGCAAAGGGACCACCCTCTCATGAGAGCGGAAAGCTTGCTTAGTACAGAAATGTCAAAGATGACAGTTACATATGCGTAATGCGTTATTTTTTCATCGCACACTACAGTATAACACAAGTGACGAAGAGCATATACGGACAGTGTTTTAATAATTTTTTCTTCTACATTTAATTAAAATTGATGTATTGCACATCAATGGATTCGGCAAAAATATCTCTATTCAATTATCCAAAAAAATATATACCGTACAATTTGAAAAAAAAAATTGACAATCGCTCGGAATTGAAGATGGCGCTGGAAAAAAGTAAATGTAGCCTCAAACATAGTACCATAAAAACATTTCATTTGGTACCTATCTCATGCAAATGAAATATAAATAACAGAGTTACAGCTTGGGGGGTTTTTTGTGTGACAGCCTGTATATATATATATATATATATATATATAAATATAATATTTTCGTGACCTTGGTATGATAAGGTAAACTTAATAAGTCGGCGATTAAAGGTCTTTACTTCAAAGTATATATATTTAAAACAACCCTACATGTTTCGGCATGACGCCTTTGTCAAGGGAATAAAAAATATAAATGACGGAATATAAATGTCAAATAATTGAGTTGCTATGGTTTAAATTATTCAAAGATACATTCCAATAATAATAATAAGTCATGCCTTAGTATTCCAAAAAATAGATAGCAAGGTGTGAACATATTGTCGTGGTTTTTTCCCCATAGAAAAAAAAGTAGAATTATATATTGAACATTATTTGAATAATATGGATTTAAAACGCATTTTTGAATTTTTATTTATATTTATTATGTTTGAAATTATCTTTTTGTCCGGCCCTGTATGAATATTATATTAGACCGATGGGTTCGGCAAAATTATGTACTATTGAGTTTGATGTATGAGATTTTCGCGATATTATATTTAGAGATACCAGGACTTGCAAACCAGGTGGTCAGAGAGAATAAAAACTTCATTTTTATTCTCCTGTTTTTGAGTAAAGTCGGGTTTTTTGATTTTGGTGCTTTAATTTGTGCATTTCAATTTGATTACGATTTTTACGAGTGTTTGTGATCTCGTTCTTTTTTGATATTTTATTTAAATAATGGTATCTCTCGCGTAGTTAGTGTTAAATGTGGTTAGATCGATGTAAGTACATAAAACAGTTAATTTATAATTGCTACTACGATAATTTGCTTATGATTGTAATTTTAGTTTATAATTTGCATAAATTTTGATATAAAAAATTAGTATATGAATATTCAAGAAAATTGTCATGTTTTTGGTAATGGAGTTTTTTTTAAGTCAAGATATTCTAGATCGTTTTATATTCAGGTTGGTTTTTTTTGCTGGGTTTGATTTTGTCATGTTTTATGGCGCATGACTGTAAAGCTGTCACGCGTACTCGATAACTTGGTGGTTGTTGACATTTGATTTGTTGGGGTTACAGTTAGAGGTCAAACTTGACAAATTTCTTAATTATTTATTAATTATATGTTTGCTCGAGAGTCACAAGGGGATTTTCTCCTTGCGCGTGTCATTTATCGCAAGGACTCTTTCCTCCTAGCTAATGTTAATTTTGCTTTAGCTCCCTATACACTCGGTAAAGGGATTTTTTTTAATTTTTTTTAATAAACGAAAATAATGAAAGTGAATTTTATTTAATGCTATATTGTTTTTATTTACATGATTCTTGCTTGTTCGAGAGCAAGACCTGAGACTAGAAGATTCCAGCTTGGAGATTGAGCGACTGAGCATCCGGACATTTATTGTGAACTGCACCCATAAGCTAAGCCAGTTCATAGCAATATGTGTTGTTCGCTGCCAGCAGCTTGTGTCTCTTTCTGGGTATGAACCCGTGTGTTGGTTGCTGCTGGCAGCTTGCGTCTCTCTCTGGGTGTGTGATTTTGTATTTGTGTGACCGCGTAAGTGTAGGGTTTTGTATGTTAGTGCGCTCGTGCGTGTGTTTAGTGACCGGTCGCGTAAATTTAGAGAGATCGGATAACCAGCCGTTGCGTAGGGCCGCAAACCCTTTCCCGGCAACTTCTTTACTTTTCCGAGCAGTACTTCGACGGCCCGACCCCCGCCCCAACGAGGCAAGGCGCAGACCAGCGAAGCGCACTCTGCACGGGGTTGCTCATCGCCAACCGAGGGAACACTCTTAGTGGCTACCTCAGTCGACGACGGTCACACTTTGTGCCATCTTAACGATTTTCGCAAAAGCGGGGGCAATGCACACACGTCGAACGTGTGTGTGCAGTTAACAGCAGCCTAGCCAGGTTGCCGCCCAGGACCGGTCCTAGTGATGTGTGCATTGCGCGGCGCCGTGATTTGCGCCGCGTAGCTTGGTTCCTCACTCCTGCTGGAAAGGCAGAATGGCACCTGACTGCCTATTGGGCAGACCCCCCTAGAGTTTGGTAGCGCATATGCTAGGCTACAACCCAGTAGAGGACCACATCGGCACAAAACAGAAAACAGGGAAAAGCAGGGAAAAGCAAGACATGAGTTATTATTACGTATGCGCCCGTGGAGCGACTTAAGATGCAAAGTTGTCGGCATTCGCTCAAAACGAGAAGGAAAACCACGAAAACCTGCTCGGACAACTAGACAGGAATCAAGATACGGAACAGTCAGCATGATAAGCAAAAGTATTTGATATTTAAATGTAATTGATATTTAAATAACATAAGATATATAACAAAAAAATATATAACAAAGAAATATATTATGATGGTAAATTGTAGATCGTTACAAAATTAAGTTATAGTATATACTGCTTAAATTTTTTAAATTATCCAAAGATATCGCAAACGCCAATTAAGTTGGCGCGAGGAGGGTGTGCGCAGAAGCCGTTTTTAAAAACGTCCACCCCCACTACTCAAGTACTTGTCAGAATACATTTGTTATTGACGTTTGACAGAACATAATGTCTCATAAAGTGATATACGCTGAGAGGTTAGAATTATCTGACATTTGATGTAAAACCAAATACAAATCTCCCCACTACTTCTAATCCTGCGCCAACTTACCCCTCCTCGCGCCAACTTAATTGGCGTTCGCTATACATTCCAATAATAATAATAAATCATGCCTTAGTATTCCAAAAAATAGATAGCAAGGTGTGAAAATATGTGTTGTTCGCTGCCAGAAGCTTGTGTCTCTTTCTGGGTATGAACCTGTGTGTTGGTTGCTGCTGGCAGCTTGCGTCTCTCTCTGGGTGTGTGATTTTGTATTTGTGACCGCGTAAGTGTACGGTTTTGTATGTTAGTGCGCTCGTGTGTGTGTTTAGTGACCGGTCGCGTAAATTTAGAGAGATCGGATAACCAGCCGTTGCGTAGGGCCGCCAACCCTTTCCCGGCATCTTCTTTACTTTTCCGAGCAGTACTTCGACGGCCCGACCCCCGCCCCAACGAGGCAAGGCGCAGACCAAAAAACGGAAATCGTTAAGATGGCACAAAGTGTGACCATCGTCGACTGAGGTAGCCACTAAGAGTGTTCCCTCGGTTGGCGATGAGCAACCCCGTGCAGGGTGCGCTTCGCTGTTCTGCGCCTTGCCTCGTTGGGGCGGGGGTCGGGCCGTCGAAGTACTGCTCGGAAAAGTAAAGAAGTTGCCGGGAAAGGGTAGGCGGCCCTACGCAACGGCTGGTTATCAGATCTCTCTAAATTTACGCAACCGGTCACTAAACACACACACGAGCGCACTAACATACAAAACCATACACTTACGCGGTCACACAAATACAAAATCACACACCCAGAGAGAGACGCAAGCTGCCAGCAGCAACCAACACACAGGTTCATACCCAGAAAGAGACACAAGCTTCTGGCAGCGAACAACACATATTTTCACACCTTGCTATCTATTTTTTGGAATACTAAGGCATGATTTATTATTATTATTGGAATGTATCTTTGGATAATTTAAACCATAGCAACTTAATTATTTGACATTTATATTCTGTCATTTATATTTTGTATTCTCTTGACAAAGGCGTATTGCCGAAATATGTAGGGTTGTTTTAAATATATATACTCCGAAGTAAACCAGACCTTTAATCGCCGACTTATTAAGTTTACCTTATATATATATATATATATATATATTGAATTAGCGCTGATGATCTGAGAATAATAATAATAGAGTAAAGATATTAAATGATATAATTATATGTTAATGGAATAGTACGGTAATCGTACTATAAGTTGGGCGCATTGGTTTGTTTACAAACCTATTACATAAGTTCACCAGCTCTTCTCATATAATTTTTGTATTTGCGGCTAGATGTCGGAAAGCAAGAAATTTACTGCAAAGTTGACTATCTTAGGATCTTCGTCGGTCTGTTTATCCTCATGTGTTTGGAAGTAAATAGTTTAATAAAATAACATAGTTATCTCCAGCTAAGCACCGATAAATAAGAGTAGTTTAAAGAAATATGTGTAAAAGTTTATTAAAATAAGATTTCCGTAAACAATAACAAATAAAACGTGCCTAACGACAAATTATGGAATTACAATTACGTGCACGTGTGAATTGAAAAGGTTATGTTATAATGGTAATGATATTTTCATATAAGTTATGATATAAATGCATCGACAAACAAATTCAGGTGAGTACTACAATCCTTAGTAATCAAAGTTCTTTTACAAATTATGAGTAATGTTGGAAATGTAATTTTTAAAGTAAAATTATGAGTTTTCGATTTGGTAAAATTTTGTTTAGTTGTAAAATGTTTTAATAAGTCTTTTTCGAAATAATAGTAGAAATAATAATAGATTAATAAAACCTGTTTTACGAAGAATAAGGGCCAGGTATCTTGAATGATGTCGGCGTAGATCAGTAAATTCGCAGTATGGTTCAAGTACGGAGTCTTCGATACTGCGATGCCGGCTCTGGCGTGCTTCGACGGCGTTGGTTGTTCTCGGGCCGGTGTTTCAATCGAAAAGATGCTATGATCGATTACTGGCCGCTCTTCGATGTTAACGCCTTCAAAAATGGTTTAAAAGTAGCTCCAAATTTATGTGTATCTTTTCCGGACACTTTTAAAATTCTAATTCAGGTATTTTAGATTTTATTTAATTTAAAACTTTGGAGTAGCACTTTTCCTGGCACTTGTAATAAAAATTTCTACTGACGCCTTGATGGCAATTATTTCTTTTCAGAGCCTAGTATGCATTTATGAAATAGCCTCGAATTTTACTTTAAATTACAGGTAATAATAATTTGAATATAAATAAAGTATTGATTCAGACATATAAACAAAATTAAAATAATATTTTTCAAATGGTTATGGATTTTTTAATGTAGGGTTATGTTTAATGCGTAGAAAGAAAATAACCTATTCGCGGGTTTGTTTACATTTAAAAAGTGAGCGTGTCTAACTAGTATCGATACAAAATTTTAATGTAGATAAATTAGCTGGTTATTTCGCGCTATTGATTTTAATTATGAAAATGACAATTTAAATAAATATAAAAAATAAATTTTGAAATAAATATAAATTAGTTTGAAATATATAAAGTTATCGTAATATTAATTTATTTACATTTCGATATTAATTTTCCAAATTATGTCCACCAATTTAACCATTCTATTGTATGTTATTTTTATGTTACTCTCTGTCTTTCCCTTAGCAGTTAGCTGGAATGATGGTGCAATTCGCCCCACAACATTTTCCCCGTGGAAAGAATATCTGAAGAAAGTGAGGATATCTCTTTCCCAGTTAAGAAGAGTGAAATAAAGAATATTAACTTGTAGTACTTCCTTACGTGAAATGTGTCGAACAATAAAAATATAACAAATTCATTTAAAGTATGAGAATTATCTTAAATTCTCTGTTCTTTTTTTTTTAATTACAATCATATTGATTATTCTATATTATGGATCATATTTAGTTTTAAGTTAAAGTTTGATTCTTTTATTTTAAAACAAATGTATATTTTCTTTATGTCAGAGACATTATTAGCTTGAATTTTCCTTGTGTTTATCACAGCATATTTATTATTATTCATTTTATTTTTAACTTTCTTATCTCTTTTGTATATATATTTTTGCGTTTAAGTTTGTTATATAGGTTTTTTTTTATATAGATTAGACATATTTATCTTTAATAAGTTTTATATTTATAATTGGTTTTGTATTTATGATTAGTTTTGCAATTTTTAATTAGTTTCGCACCCATTTTTATATTTCATAAGTTGTTTCGGACTATAACATACACATAACACTATATTATATGGTGCTACCTGATAGGACAAAATTTGCTATACCTTATAGGCGATTTAAGCTTTAATTACTTCACTAGCTTATGACTGATGACGCCTAATAGTAAATGGCAGAAACACGTGTCTTAAGCAGAAGTAAATGCTGGAAAATACGAGGTGTATTGTCCATGTGTACAGTTACAGATGTGTATATTGCATGTCTGTTTCATTTGTAAATAACATACCTGTAAGGAATTTATGTAAATCATTGCGACTGTATATTTATAAGAACTATCTTATTATCATTCTAAATAGTATTGTAACATTGTAATGTGGTATCTACCTTTTATATATCCAGTTTCTTCTTCTATGAGTTCATAAGTGTTGTTTCCTAATATTCGCTTAATAATGTAGGGACCTTGGTATGGTTTTAATAATTTTCCCATAATTTTATTTTTAAGATTTGTTACCCTTAAGTTTTTCACAATAACTTTATCTCCTATGTTGTAGGTTTTATATTTCCTATCAACAGTGTTTCTCTTATTTTCCCATTTCGGTTTCTTAGAAATCAATCTCTCTCTCACTTCTAGTAAACGCTCTTTTATATCGATTGCGTCAGGATCTGTCCATGGACGTTGTGGTGGTTGTCCAGTAAAAATTGTGATAGGACAGTGATTATATACGGTACTGGGTGTGTTGTTAATTGTAAATTCGATTTGCTGTAAATATTTAGCCCATTTATTATGATTTTCGTTCAAAAGTATACGTAAATATTTTAATGTTTCTCTTATATAACGTTCAGTTGGATTGCCCTGTGGATAACGTATTGAGGTGTAATATGTTTTGATATTGTGTGAATGTAGAAAGTCTTTATATCTATCATTCGTGAAATATGTAGCATGGTCAGACAAAATTGCCAATGGTTTGCCATACTGTGTAAAATAATCTACTAAAGCTTGAAGTACTGTATTAGTATTGCATTTTTGTGTTGGTATAAGTTTAATAAATTTCGAAAAAATATCGCAAATCACTAATATGTTTTTATAGCCTTTAGTACTTGGTATTAGATTAGAAAGAAAATCAATAGATATAAGTTCTAATTTATCATAAGATATTATGTTATGGCTTAAGTTAGTGTTGGTAAAATTTTTGTCTTTGGCAAGTTCACAAGTTCTACAATGTTTTATTACACTTTTTATAATTCTCTCATCGTTAACACAATAAAAAGCTTCTCTGAACAATAACCAGCATTTTCTTGCTCCAATATGTGTATAAGTTTGATGTAAATAATTGGTTATCTCCCTTGTATGAGTTTCATTTGTAACAAACTATATTCTTCCCTATCTGTTTTACTATATAATTATCTTTCATTGCCATGCCTTTGTATTGTCCTACGTCTGTTAAGTGATTACGGATTTCTTTAAATTCTATGCCTGATTGTAATTGCAAAATTTTGGTCTTCGAGAAAATACCCTTTCTCTGTAATTGGCCTAAATTTATGCAGATGTTTTGTCTCTTAACCAGGGACTGAAACCATGAAAAAAATGGGCTCAGGTTCGGGTTAATCAAAATAAAAAGTTCAGGTTCGGGTTCGGGTTCAAAGTTTAAAAACACTACATGTGTTTTATTAGTAGAAAATTTATTTTTCAAAGAAATTTTCGTTTAATTTTAAAATTAATATATTTTTCAAGTTTTCTTCTTTTAAATTTGTTCTTTGTGGGGGATAAAATGAATTTCAAGGCTGAAAAGGCCCTCTCGACGCTTACTTGCGTAGCAGGTACTGCGAATATAATCTGAGCCGCTTGATACAATAAAGGCGTTTCCATTTTATGTTGCTCCCAAAATAGTAAAATGTTTTTTTCTTTTCCCAGTCTTGGATATTTTTCATATATATCAAATTCATTTTTAACTAAATTATCAATCGAAGCGGTGACATTTACATTTGAAGAATTTGATTTATAAAACCTTTCCTTCTTTTTTAGAACTTGTTCGAGCATATCTTCATCATCATCTGAAGAAAAAGATATTGATTCTCTCACAAAATTCTCTTTTTCTCTTTCCATTTGTAAATTTTTCAAAATTTTTATTGTTTTTTTTTAGCATTTTCAACATCTTCGGGACTTAGAATGACCTTAAATCTGCTATCTAGATATACTGCTGCAATCAAAAGTGGATTGTTAATAAAGTTGTTTTCTCTTTTTATATTTAAATATAATTCTTTTGAAAATGATTTTGTTTTGTCATCTTTTGTTAGCTCCAATTTAAAAGTAAACCAAATTCTATAAAAATCGCCTAAATTCATCTGTTCTTCTTGTAGTTTCAGCGTTATTTTTTTAACAGGTGCAAAAGCTTCTACGAATTCTTCACAAATATTCCAAGTACTATCAGTTATAGTTAATTCAGCACCCAGTAATTCCGAACAAAAACTTCTGTATTCCAATAAGGCTTGAACCATGTCATAACTGGAATTCCATCTAGTTTGACAGTCTAGTACGGCTTTTTTCAAGTTTAGCTTCTTAGCTAAAGAAGAAATATTTGGTGTTCGCAATTTTTTGCAAATGGCTCTGCATTGATCAAGAATTTTCTTAAAAGGAGGACTAGATATTGTGTCGAGCACTGCCAACTGTAAACTATGAGCAACACATCTGAAATGAATAATATTTGGGTGTGAATGTGCTAATGTTTCTGTTCCTTCCAGTTCAATATAAGAAAGCGCATTTGCTTCAGCTGCATCAAATTCATCTTCCATGTCAAAGTTTTCATGCTCGTCTTTTAATAATTCAGCAGCTTTGATCATATTTTTTCCGTTATCTCATGTAATGGAATATACTTGCTGCAATTTTATGTCGTAACAATCAAGAACGCTGATGATAAGATTTTGTATGTAGGCTCCTGTCTGACGATTTTGAGCCTCATGCATGTCGAAAGTTCGTAGTTTTATTTTTCCGTCAAAAATATATTGAATATTTATCCCTACAATACATCTACCAAGACGAGAAGCAGAATCAATTTTAATGAAATAATTTTGTTTGATATTTCCAATTTAATTTTGTTTTTTTATTTCCGTTGCTTTGTTGTTAACAAGATCACTTATATTATGACTATTTACTGATACTTTTAGTGCATTCATAATCGGATCGATTATTTCTTTCATGCCAGAATCTTCGAAGATTGTGAAAGGACGGCCATTAACGGTTACTAATTTTACGCATGAATCAATGAAACTTCGTTTGCAGGTTTTTATCTTGATAATATTTAAATACTGTTCAAGGGTATTTTCCTCCGCTCTTGCTCTTTTATTGGTGATCTGACTCAATTTAGATGATGACGATTCATTTTGAGTTTTCTTGAATAGTTCAGGATGCTTCCGTTGTATATGCCGCCCAAGATTTGCCGTATGTTTACCTTTCATTTCATATTTGCATCCTGAGCATATAGATACATCTTTTCCTGCATCATAAACAAATAAATTTTTCGTAAATTTCGTAAACATCTCTGGGTTAGAAAAATCAAAAAATTTATATAAATTTTTAAATTTGAATGTGAGCACTCACTTTACTAAAAACAATTTAAGAGTTGATTTTAACAACCCACGTTTACTTTAAGAAAGTTAAAATATACTAATACACGGTTTGCGTCGCTACTATTTGCATTGGTTACAAGAAAATGTTTGCCTACTGATTTGTTTAACACAAATATTATGTTTGTACATAGCTCAAACAGAAAAAGGGGATTTCCCATTTTAGTCTAGTTTGTGTGAAGGTTACTGGTTACTTGTTCGCTACAAATAGTCGTTATTTTATTTTGATTTCGTTTTTAGTTTTTTTTTTGCATGCAAGAAATGTAATTATTAAGATAAAATAAAACGAATTTTATGAATTTCACTTTTTAATTATCACTGTAACGAATCGTTTCGCACCAACCTGGGCTTCGTCAGACATATAACTAACTTAATTACAAAATATTTTTTATTAAACACAAGTAAACGGTAACAAGCAAAAACACATGTTTTATTTTAAAAAATAGTTGGAGGAATGGGTGCTTTTTATTACTGGATGTCTATGCACAAAACTTTCGCTACGGTTTATACAATATGTACTGTTCTTAAGTAATAAAACTAGAGGTTTACATTATATTACAGGGAGGTAAAGAATTCTATGGAAAAATACAAAATACAATATGTAACTGTCTGCATATCTGTCTACATATTGTATTTTGTATTTTTGTATTCACACTCTGCGCATTTTAAATCCTTTTGTTTCAGATGTTTTGTTTTCATGTGCACTTCTAAGTTTGACTTGTAGTTTGTCTGGTATTCACACTCTGCGCATTTTAAATCCTTTTGTTTCAGATGTTTTGTTTTCATGTGCAGTTTTAAGTTAGACTTGTAGTTTGTCTGGTATTCACACTCTGCGCATTTTAAATCCTTTTGTTTCAGATGTTTAGTTTTCATGTGTTTTTCTAAGCCTGACTTGCAGTTCGTCTGGTATTCACACTCTGCGCATTTAAAATCCTTTTGTTTCAGATGTTTTGTTTTTATGTGCAGTTTTAAGTTAGACTTGTAGTTTGTCTGGTATTCACACTCTGCGCATTTTAAATCATTTTGTTTCAGATGTTTTGATTTTATGTGTACTTCTAAGTTTGACTTCTTGTATGTCTGGTATTCACACTCTGCGCATTTATAATCATTTTCTTTGAGATGTTTTGTTTTTACGTGCGCTTCTAAGCTTGACTTGTAGTTCGTCTGGTATTCACACTCTGCGCATTTGTAATCCTTTTGTTTCAGATGTTTTGTTTTTATGTGTACTTCTAAGTTTGACTTGTTGTTTGTCTGGTATTCACACTCTGCGCATTTTAAATCCTTTTGTTTCAGATGTTTTGTTTTTACGTGCACTTCTAAGTTTGACTTGTAGTTTGTCTGGTATTCACACTCTGCGTATTTTAAATCATTTTGTTTCAGATGTTTTGATTTTATGTGTACTAAGTTTGACTTCTTGTATGTCTGGTATTCACACTCTGCGCATTTATAATCATTTTCTTTGAGATGTTTTGTTTTTACGTGCGCTTCTAAGCTTGACTTGTAGTTCGTCTGGTATTCACACTCTGCGCATTTGTAATCCTTTTGTTTCAGATGTTTTGTTTTTATGTGTACTTCTAAGTTTGACTTGTTGTTTGTCTGGTATTCACACTCTGCGCATTTTAAATCCTTTTGTTTCAGATGTTTTGTTTTTACGTGAACTTCTAAGCTTGACTTGTAGTTTGTCTGGTATTCACACTCTGCGCATTTATAATCATTTTCTTTGAGATGTTTTGTTTTAACGTGCACTTCTAAGCTTGGCTTGTAGTTTGTCTGGTATTCACACTCTGCGCATTTTAAATCCTTTTGTTTCAGATGTTTTGTTTTTACGTGCACTTCTAAGCTTGACTTGTAGTTTGTCTGGTATTCACACTCTGCGCATTTTAAATCCTTTTGTTTCAGATGTTTTGTTTTTACGTGCACTTCTAAGTTTGACTTCTTGTTTGTCTGGTATTCACACTCTGCGCATTTATAATCATTTTCTTTGAGATGTTTTGTTTTTACGTGCGCTTCTAATTTTGACTTCTTGTTTGTCTGGTATTCACACTCTGCGCATTTATAATCATTTTCTTTGAGATGTTTTGTTTTTATGTGTACTTCTAAGTTTGACTTGTTGTTTGTCTGGTATTCACACTCTGCGCATTTTAAATCCTTTTGTTTCAGATGTTTTGTTTTTACGTGAACTTCTAAGCTTGACTTGTAGTTTGTCTGGTATTCACACTCTGCGCATTTATAATCATTTTCTTTGAGATGTTTTGTTTTAACGTGCACTTCTAAGCTTGGCTTGTAGTTTGTCTGGTATTCACACTCTGCGCATTTTAAATCCTTTTGTTTCAGATGTTTTGTTTTTACGTGCACTTCTAAGCTTGACTTGTAGTTTGTCTGGTATTCACACTCTGCGCATTTTAAATCCTTTTGTTTCAGATGTTTTGTTTTTACGTGCACTTCTAAGTTTGACTTCTTGTTTGTCTGGTATTCACACTCTGCGCATTTATAATCATTTTCTTTGAGATGTTTTGTTTTTACGTGCGCTTCTAATTTTGACTTCTTGTTTGTCTGGTATTCACACTCTGCGCATTTATAATCATTTTCTTTGAGATGTTTTGTTTTTATGTGTACTTCTAAGTTTGACTTGTTGTTTGTCTGGTATTCACACTCTGCGCATTTTAAATCCTTTTGTTTCAGATGTTTTGTTTTTACGTGCACTTCTAAGTTTGACTTCTTGTTTGTCTGGTATTCACACTCTGCGCATTTTAAATCCTTTTGTTTCAGATGTTTTGTTTTTATGTGCACTTCTAAGTTTGACTTCTTGTTTGTCTGGTATTCACACTCTGCGCATTTATAATCATTTTCTTTGAGATGTTTTGTTTTTATGTGCGCTTCTAAGTTTGACTTCTTGTTTGTCTGGTATTCACACTCTGCGCATTTATAATCATTTTCTTTGAGATGTTTTGTTTTTATGTGCGCTTCTAAGTTTGACTTCTTGTTTGTCTGGTATTCACACTCTGCGCATTTATAATCATTTTCTTTGAGATGTTTTGTTTTTATGTGCACTTCTAAGTTTGACTTCTTGTTTGTCTGGTATTCACACTCTGCGCATTTATAATCATTTTCTTTGAGATGTTTTGTTTTTATGTGCACTTCTAAGTTTGACTTCTTGTTTGTCTGGTATTCACACTCTGCGCATTTATAATCATTTTCTTTGAGATGTTTTGTTTTTATGTGCACTTCTAAGTTTGACTTCTTGTTTGTCTGGTATTCACACTCTGCGCATTTATAATCATTTTCTTTGAGATGTTTTGTTTTTATGTGCACTTCTAAGTTTGACTTCTTGTTTGTCTGGTATTCACACTCTGCGCATTTATAATCATTTTCTTTGAGATGTTTTGTTTTTATGTGCGCTTCTAAGTTTGACTTCTTGTTTGTCTGGTATTCACACTCTGCGCATTTATAATCATTTTCTTTGAGATGTTTTGTTTTTATGTGCGCTTCTAAGTTTGACTTCTTGTTTGTCTGGTATTCACACTCTGCGCATTTATAATCATTTTCTTTGAGATGTTTTGTTTTTATGTGCACTTCTAAGTTTGACTTCTTGTTTGTCTGGTATTCACACTCTGCGCATTTATAATCATTTTCTTTGAGATGTTTTGTTTTTATGTGCACTTCTAAGTTTGACTTCTTGTTTGTCTGGTATTCACACTCTGCGCATTTATAATCATTTTCTTTGAGATGTTTTGTTTTTATATGCACTTCTAAGTTTGACTTCTTGTTTGTCTGGTATTCACACTCTGCGCATTTATAATCATTTTCTTTGAGATGTTTTGTTTTTATGTGCGCTTCTAAGTTTGACTTCTTGTTTATCTGGTATTCACACTCTGCGCATTTATAATCATTTTCTTTGAGATGTTTTGTTTTTATGTGCGCTTCTAAGTTTGACTTCTTGTTTGTCTGGTATTCACACTCTGCGCATTTATAATCATTTTCTTTGAGATGTTTTGTTTTTATGTGCACTTCTAAGTTTGACTTCTTGTTTGTCTGGTATTCACACTCTGCGCATTTATAATCATTTTCTTTGAGATGTTTTGTTTTTATGTGCACTTCTAAGTTTGACTTCTTGTTTGTCTGGTATTCACACTCTGCGCATTTATAATCATTTTCTTTGAGATGTTTTGTTTTTACGTGCGCTTCTAATTTTGACTTCTTGTTTGTCTGGTATTCACACTCTGCGCATTTATAATCATTTTCTTTGAGATGTTTTGTTTTTATGTGCACTTCTAAGTTTGACTTCTTGTTTGTCTGGTATTCACACTCTGCGCATTTATAATCATTTTCTTTGAGATGTTTTGTTTTTACGTGCGCTTCTAATTTTGACTTCTTGTTTGTCTGGTATTCACACTCTGCGCATTTATAATCATTTTCTTTGAGATGTTTTGTTTTTATGTGTACTTCTAAGTTTGACTTGTTGTTTGTCTGGTATTCACACTCTGCGCATTTTAAATCCTTTTGTTTCAGATGTTTTGTTTTAACGTGCACTTCTAAGCTTGGCTTGTAGTTTGTCTGGTATTCACACTCTGCGCATTTTAAATCCTTTTGTTTCAGATGTTTTGTTTTTACGTGCACTTCTAAGTTTGACTTCTTGTTTGTCTGGTATTCACACTCTGCGCATTTATAATCATTTTCTTTGAGATGTTTTGTTTTTACGTGCGCTTCTAATTTTGACTTCTTGTTTGTCTGGTATTCACACTCTGCGCATTTATAATCATTTTCTTTGAGATGTTTTGTTTTTATGTGTACTTCTAAGTTTGACTTCTTGTTTGTCTGGTATTCACACTCTGCGCATTTATAATCATTTTCTTTGAGATGTTTTGTTTTTATGTGCACTTCTAAGTTTGACTTCTTGTTTGTCTGGTATTCACACTCTGCGCATTTATAATCATTTTCTTTGAGATGTTTTGTTTTTACGTGCGCTTCTAATTTTGACTTCTTGTTTGTCTGGTATTCACACTCTGCGCATTTATAATCATTTTCTTTGAGATGTTTTGTTTTCATGTGCGCTTCTAAGTTTGACTTCTTGTTTGTCTGGTATTCACACTCTGCGCATTTATAATCATTTTCTTTGAGATGTTTTGTTTTTATGTGCACTTCTAAGTTTGACTTCTTGTTTGTCTGGTATTCACACTCTGCGCATTTATAATCATTTTCTTTGAGATGTTTTGTTTTTACGTGCGCTTCTAATTTTGACTTCTTGTTTGTCTGGTATTCACACTCTGCGCATTTATAATCATTTTCTTTGAGATGTTTTGTTTTTATGTGCACTTCTAAGTTTGACTTCTTGTTTGTCTGGTATTCACACTCTGCGCATTTATAATCATTTTCTTTGAGATGTTTTGTTTTTACGTGCGCTTCTAATTTTGACTTCTTGTTTGTCTGGTATTCACACTCTGCGCATTTATAATCATTTTCTTTGAGATGTTTTGTTTTTATGTGCGCTTCTAAGTTTGACTTCTTGTTTGTCTGGTATTCACACTCTGCACATTTATAATCATTTTCTTTGAGATGTTTTGTTTTTATGTGCGCTTCTAAGTTTGACTTCTTGTTTGTCTGGTATTCACACTCTGCGCATTTATAATCATTTTCTTTGAGATGTTTTGTTTTTATGTGCGCTTCTAAGTTTGACTTCTTGTTTGTCTGGTATTCACACTCTGCGCATTTATAATCATTTTCTTTGAGATGTTTTGTTTTTATGTGCGCTTCTAAGTTTGACTTCTTGTTTGTCTGGTATTCACACTCTGCGCATTTATAATCATTTTCTTTGAGATGTTTTGTTTTTATGTGCACTTCTAAGTTTGACTTCTTGTTTGTCTGGTATTCACACTCTGCGCATTTATAATCATTTTCTTTGAGATGTTTTGTTTTTATGTGTACTTCTAAGTTTGACTTGTTGTTTGTCTGGTATTCACACTCTGCGCATTTTAAATCCTTTTGTTTCAGATGTTTTGTTTTTACGTGCACTTCTAAGTTTGACTTCTTGTTTGTCTGGTATTCACACTCTGCGCATTTATAATCATTTTCTTTGAGATGTTTTGTTTTTATGTGCGCTTCTAAGTTTGACTTCTTGTTTGTCTGGTATTCACACTCTGCGCATTTATAATCATTTTCTTTGAGATGTTTTGTTTTTATGTGCGCTTCTAAGTTTGACTTCTTGTTTGTCTGGTATTCACACTCTGCGCATTTATAATCATTTTCTTTGAGATGTTTTGTTTTTATGTGCACTTCTAAGTTTGACTTCTTGTTTGTCTGGTATTCACACTCTGCGCATTTTAAATCCTTTTGTTTCAGATGTTTTGTTTTAACGTGCACTTCTAAGCTTGGCTTGTAGTTTGTCTGGTATTCACACTCTGCGCATTTTAAATCCTTTTGTTTCAGATGTTTTGTTTTTACGTGCACTTCTAAGTTTGACTTCTTGTTTGTCTGGTATTCACACTCTGCGCATTTATAATCATTTTCTTTGAGATGTTTTGTTTTTATGTGCGCTTCTAAGTTTGACTTCTTGTTTGTCTGGTATTCACACTCTGCGCATTTATAATCATTTTCTTTGAGATGTTTTGTTTTTACGTGCGCTTCTAATTTTGACTTCTTGTTTGTCTGGTATTCACACTCTGCGCATTTATAATCATTTTCTTTGAGATGTTTTGTTTTTATGTGCGCTTCTAAGTTTGACTTCTTGTTTGTCTGGTATTCACACTCTGCGCATTTATAATCATTTTCTTTGAGATGTTTTGTTTTTATGTGCGCTTCTAAGTTTGACTTCTTGTTTGTCTGGTATTCACACTCTGCGCATTTATAATCATTTTCTTTGAGATGTTTTGTTTTTATGTGCGCTTCTAAGTTTGACTTCTTGTTTGTCTGGTATTCACACTCTGCGCATTTATAATCATTTTCTTTGAGATGTTTTGTTTTTATGTGCACTTCTAAGTTTGACTTCTTGTTTGTCTGGTATTCACACTCTGCGCATTTATAATCATTTTCTTTGAGATGTTTTGTTTTTACGTGCGCTTCTAATTTTGACTTCTTGTTTGTCTGGTATTCACACTCTGCGCATTTATAATCATTTTCTTTGAGATGTTTTGTTTTTACGTGCGCTTCTAAGTTTGACTTCTTGTTTGTCTGGTATTCACACTCTGCGCATTTATAATCATTTTCTTTGAGATGTTTTGTTTTTATGTGCGCTTCTAAGTTTGACTTCTTGTTTGTCTGGTATTCACACTCTGCGCATTTATAATCATTTTCTTTGAGATGTTTTGTTTTTATGTGCACTTCTAAGTTTGACTTCTTGTTTGTCTGGTATTCACACTCTGCGCATTTATAATCATTTTCTTTGAGATGTTTTGTTTTTACGTGCGCTTCTAATTTTGACTTCTTGTTTGTCTGGTATTCACACTCTGCGCATTTATAATCATTTTCTTTGAGATGTTTTGTTTTTATGTGCGCTTCTAAGTTTGACTTCTTGTTTGTCTGGTATTCACACTCTGCGCATTTATAATCATTTTCTTTGAGATGTTTTGTTTTTATGTGCGCTTCTAAGTTTGACTTCTTGTTTGTCTGGTATTCACACTCTGCGCATTTATAATCATTTTCTTTGAGATGTTTTGTTTTTATGTGCGCTTCTAAGTTTGACTTCTTGTTTGTCTGGTATTCACACTCTGCGCATTTATAATCATTTTCTTTGAGATGTTTTGTTTTTACGTGCGCTTCTAATTTTGACTTCTTGTTTGTCTGGTATTCACACTCTGCGCATTTATAATCATTTTCTTTGAGATGTTTTGTTTTTACGTGCGCTTCTAATTTTGACTTCTTGTTTGTCTGGTATTCACACTCTGCGCATTTATAATCATTTTCTTTGAGATGTTTTGTTTTTATGTGCGCTTCTAAGTTTGACTTCTTGTTTGTCTGGTATTCACACTCTGCGCATTTATAATCATTTTCTTTGAGATGTTTTGTTTTTATGTGCGCTTCTAAGTTTGACTTCTTGTTTGTCTGGTATTCACACTCTGCGCATTTATAATCATTTTCTTTGAGATGTTTTGTTTTTATGTGCGCTTCTAAGTTTGACTTCTTGTTTGTCTGGTATTCACACTCTGCGCATTTATAATCATTTTCTTTGAGATGTTTTGTTTTTACGTGCGCTTCTAATTTTGACTTCTTGTTTGTCTGGTATTCACACTCTGCGCATTTATAATCATTTTCTTTGAGATGTTTTGTTTTTATGTGCGCTTCTAAGTTTGACTTCTTGTTTGTCTGGTATTCACACTCTGCGCATTTATAATCATTTTCTTTGAGATGTTTTGTTTTTATGTGCGCTTCTAAGTTTGACTTCTTGTTTGTCTGGTATTCACACTCTGCGCATTTATAATCATTTTCTTTGAGATGTTTTGTTTTTATGTGCGCTTCTAAGTTTGACTTCTTGTTTGTCTGGTATTCACACTCTGCGCATTTATAATCATTTTCTTTGAGATGTTTTGTTTTTACGTGCGCTTCTAATTTTGACTTCTTGTTTGTCTGGTATTCACACTCTGCGCATTTATAATCATTTTCTTTGAGATGTTTTGTTTTTATGTGCGCTTCTAAGTTTGACTTCTTGTTTGTCTGGTATTCACACTGCGCATTTATAATCATTTTCTTTGAGATGTTTTGTTTTTATGTGCACTTCTAAGTTTGACTTCTTGTTTGTCTGGTATTCACACTCTGCGCATTTATAATCATTTTCTTTGAGATGTTTTGTTTTTATGTGCGCTTCTAAGTTTGACTTCTTGTTTGTCTGGTATTCACACTCTGCGCATTTATAATCATTTTCTTTGAGATGTTTTGTTTTTATGTGCGCTTCTAAGTTTGACTTCTTGTTTGTCTGGTATTCACACTCTGCGCATTTATAATCATTTTCTTTGAGATGTTTTGTTTTTATGTGCACTTCTAAGTTTGACTTCTTGTTTGTCTGGTATTCACACTCTGCGCATTTATAATCATTTTCTTTGAGATGTTTTGTTTTTATGTGTACTTCTAAGTTTGACTTGTTGTTTGTCTGGTATTCACACTCTGCGCATTTTAAATCCTTTTGTTTCAGATGTTTTGTTTTAACGTGCACTTCTAAGCTTGGCTTGTAGTTTGTCTGGTATTCACACTCTGCGCATTTTAAATCCTTTTGTTTCAGATGTTTTGTTTTTACGTGCACTTCTAAGTTTGACTTCTTCTTTGTCTGGTATTCACACTCTGCGCATTTATAATCATTTTCTTTGAGATGTTTTGTTTTTATGTGTACTTCTAAGTTTGACTTGTTGTTTGTCTGGTATTCACACTCTGCGCATTTTAAATCCTTTTGTTTCAGATGTTTTGTTTTTACGTGCACTTCTAAGTTTGACTTCTTGTTTGTCTGGTATTCACACTCTGCGCATTTATAATCATTTTCTTTGAGATGTTTTGTTTTTATGTGCGCTTCTAAGTTTGACTTCTTGTTTGTCTGGTATTCACACTCTGCGCATTTATAATCATTTTCTTTGAGATGTTTTGTTTTTATGTGCGCTTCTAAGTTTGACTTCTTGTTTGTCTGGTATTCACACTCTGCGCATTTATAATCATTTTCTTTGAGATGTTTTGTTTTTATGTGCACTTCTAAGTTTGACTTGTTGTTTGTCTGGTATTCACACTCTGCGCATTTATAATCATTTTCTTTGAGATGTTTTGTTTTTATGTGCGCTTCTAAGTTTGACTTCTTGTTTGTCTGGTATTCACACTCTGCGCATTTATAATCATTTTCTTTGAGATGTTTTGTTTTTATGTGCGCTTCTAAGTTTGACTTCTTGTTTGTCTGGTATTCACACTCTGCGCATTTATAATCATTTTCTTTGAGATGTTTTGTTTTTATGTGTACTTCTAAGTTTGACTTGTTGTTTGTCTGGTATTCACACTCTGCGCATTTTAAATCCTTTTGTTTCAGATGTTTTGTTTTTACGTGCACTTCTAAGTTTGACTTCTTGTTTGTCTGGTATTCACACTCTGCGCATTTATAATCATTTTCTTTGAGATGTTTTGTTTTTACGTGCACTTCTAAGTTTGACTTCTTGTTTGTCTGGTATTCACACTCTGCGCATTTATAATCATTTTCTTTGAGATGTTTTGTTTTTATGTGTACTTCTAAGTTTGACTTGTTGTTTGTCTGGTATTCACACTCTGCGCATTTTAAATCCTTTTGTTTCAGATGTTTTGTTTTTACGTGCACTTCTAAGTTTGACTTCTTGTTTGTCTGGTATTCACACTCTGCGCATTTATAATCATTTTCTTTGAGATGTTTTGTTTTTATGTGCGCTTCTAAGTTTGACTTCTTGTTTGTCTGGTATTCACACTCTGCGCATTTATAATCATTTTCTTTGAGATGTTTTGTTTTTATGTGCGCTTCTAAGTTTGACTTCTTGTTTGTCTGGTATTCACACTCTGCGCATTTATAATCATTTTCTTTGAGATGTTTTGTTTTTATGTGCACTTCTAAGTTTGACTTCTTGTTTGTCTGGTATTCACACTCTGCGCATTTATAATCATTTTCTTTGAGATGTTTTGTTTTTATGTGTACTTCTAAGTTTGACTTGTTGTTTGTCTGGTATTCACACTCTGCGCATTTTAAATCCTTTTGTTTCAGATGTTTTGTTTTTACGTGCACTTCTAAGTTTGACTTCTTGTTTGTCTGGTATTCACACTCTGCGCATTTATAATCATTTTCTTTGAGATGTTTTGTTTTTATGTGCGCTTCTAAGTTTGACTTCTTGTTTGTCTGGTATTCACACTCTGCGCATTTATAATCATTTTCTTTGAGATGTTTTGTTTTTACGTGCGCTTCTAATTTTGACTTCTTGTTTGTCTGGTATTCACACTCTGCGCATTTATAATCATTTTCTTTGAGATGTTTTGTTTTTATGTGCGCTTCTAAGTTTGACTTCTTGTTTGTCTGGTATTCACACTCTGCGCATTTATAATCATTTTCTTTGAGATGTTTTGTTTTTATGTGCGCTTCTAAGTTTGACTTCTTGTTTGTCTGGTATTCACACTCTGCGCATTTATAATCATTTTCTTTGAGATGTTTTGTTTTTATGTGCGCTTCTAAGTTTGACTTCTTGTTTGTCTGGTATTCACACTCTGCGCATTTATAATCATTTTCTTTGAGATGTTTTGTTTTTATGTGCACTTCTAAGTTTGACTTCTTGTTTGTCTGGTATTCACACTCTGCGCATTTATAATCATTTTCTTTGAGATGTTTTGTTTTTACGTGCGCTTCTAATTTTGACTTCTTGTTTGTCTGGTATTCACACTCTGCGCATTTATAATCATTTTCTTTGAGATGTTTTGTTTTTACGTGCGCTTCTAAGTTTGACTTCTTGTTTGTCTGGTATTCACACTCTGCGCATTTATAATCATTTTCTTTGAGATGTTTTGTTTTTATGTGCGCTTCTAAGTTTGACTTCTTGTTTGTCTGGTATTCACACTCTGCGCATTTATAATCATTTTCTTTGAGATGTTTTGTTTTTATGTGCACTTCTAAGTTTGACTTCTTGTTTGTCTGGTATTCACACTCTGCGCATTTATAATCATTTTCTTTGAGATGTTTTGTTTTTACGTGCGCTTCTAATTTTGACTTCTTGTTTGTCTGGTATTCACACTCTGCGCATTTATAATCATTTTCTTTGAGATGTTTTGTTTTTATGTGCGCTTCTAAGTTTGACTTCTTGTTTGTCTGGTATTCACACTCTGCGCATTTATAATCATTTTCTTTGAGATGTTTTGTTTTTATGTGCGCTTCTAAGTTTGACTTCTTGTTTGTCTGGTATTCACACTCTGCGCATTTATAATCATTTTCTTTGAGATGTTTTGTTTTTATGTGCGCTTCTAAGTTTGACTTCTTGTTTGTCTGGTATTCACACTCTGCGCATTTATAATCATTTTCTTTGAGATGTTTTGTTTTTACGTGCGCTTCTAATTTTGACTTCTTGTTTGTCTGGTATTCACACTCTGCGCATTTATAATCATTTTCTTTGAGATGTTTTGTTTTTACGTGCGCTTCTAATTTTGACTTCTTGTTTGTCTGGTATTCACACTCTGCGCATTTATAATCATTTTCTTTGAGATGTTTTGTTTTTATGTGTACTTCTAAGTTTGACTTGTTGTTTGTCTGGTATTCACACTCTGCGCATTTTAAATCCTTTTGTTTCAGATGTTTTGTTTTTACGTGCACTTCTAAGTTTGACTTCTTGTTTGTCTGGTATTCACACTCTGCGCATTTATAATCATTTTCTTTGAGATGTTTTGTTTTTATGTGCGCTTCTAAGTTTGACTTCTTGTTTGTCTGGTATTCACACTCTGCGCATTTATAATCATTTTCTTTGAGATGTTTTGTTTTTATGTGCGCTTCTAAGTTTGACTTCTTGTTTGTCTGGTATTCACACTCTGCGCATTTATAATCATTTTCTTTGAGATGTTTTGTTTTTACGTGCGCTTCTAATTTTGACTTCTTGTTTGTCTGGTATTCACACTCTGCGCATTTATAATCATTTTCTTTGAGATGTTTTGTTTTTACGTGCGCTTCTAATTTTGACTTCTTGTTTGTCTGGTATTCACACTCTGCGCATTTATAATCATTTTCTTTGAGATGTTTTGTTTTTATGTGTACTTCTAAGTTTGACTTGTTGTTTGTCTGGTATTCACACTCTGCGCATTTTAAATCCTTTTGTTTCAGATGTTTTGTTTTTACGTGCACTTCTAAGTTTGACTTCTTGTTTGTCTGGTATTCACACTCTGCGCATTTATAATCATTTTCTTTGAGATGTTTTGTTTTTATGTGCGCTTCTAAGTTTGACTTCTTGTTTGTCTGGTATTCACACTCTGCGCATTTATAATCATTTTCTTTGAGATGTTTTGTTTTTATGTGCGCTTCTAAGTTTGACTTCTTGTTTGTCTGGTATTCACACTCTGCGCATTTATAATCATTTTCTTTGAGATGTTTTGTTTTTATGTGCACTTCTAAGTTTGACTTCTTGTTTGTCTGGTATTCACACTCTGCGCATTTATAATCATTTTCTTTGAGATGTTTTGTTTTTATGTGTACTTCTAAGTTTGACTTGTTGTTTGTCTGGTATTCACACTCTGCGCATTTTAAATCCTTTTGTTTCAGATGTTTTGTTTTAACGTGCACTTCTAAGCTTGGCTTGTAGTTTGTCTGGTATTCACACTCTGCGCATTTTAAATCCTTTTGTTTCAGATGTTTTGTTTTTACGTGCACTTCTAAGTTTGACTTCTTGTTTGTCTGGTATTCACACTCTGCGCATTTATAATCATTTTCTTTGAGATGTTTTGTTTTTATGTGCGCTTCTAAGTTTGACTTCTTGTTTGTCTGGTATTCACACTCTGCGCATTTATAATCATTTTCTTTGAGATGTTTTGTTTTTATGTGCGCTTCTAAGTTTGACTTCTTGTTTGTCTGGTATTCACACTCTGCGCATTTATAATCATTTTCTTTGAGATGTTTTGTTTTTATGTGCACTTCTAAGTTTGACTTCTTGTTTGTCTGGTATTCACACTCTGCGCATTTTAAATCCTTTTGTTTCAGATGTTTTGTTTTAACGTGCACTTCTAAGCTTGGCTTGTAGTTTGTCTGGTATTCACACTCTGCGCATTTTAAATCCTTTTGTTTCAGATGTTTTGTTTTTACGTGCACTTCTAAGTTTGACTTCTTGTTTGTCTGGTATTCACACTCTGCGCATTTATAATCATTTTCTTTGAGATGTTTTGTTTTTATGTGCGCTTCTAAGTTTGACTTCTTGTTTGTCTGGTATTCACACTCTGCGCATTTATAATCATTTTCTTTGAGATGTTTTGTTTTTACGTGCGCTTCTAATTTTGACTTCTTGTTTGTCTGGTATTCACACTCTGCGCATTTATAATCATTTTCTTTGAGATGTTTTGTTTTTATGTGCGCTTCTAAGTTTGACTTCTTGTTTGTCTGGTATTCACACTCTGCGCATTTATAATCATTTTCTTTGAGATGTTTTGTTTTTATGTGCGCTTCTAAGTTTGACTTCTTGTTTGTCTGGTATTCACACTCTGCGCATTTATAATCATTTTCTTTGAGATGTTTTGTTTTTATGTGCGCTTCTAAGTTTGACTTCTTGTTTGTCTGGTATTCACACTCTGCGCATTTATAATCATTTTCTTTGAGATGTTTTGTTTTTATGTGCACTTCTAAGTTTGACTTCTTGTTTGTCTGGTATTCACACTCTGCGCATTTATAATCATTTTCTTTGAGATGTTTTGTTTTTACGTGCGCTTCTAATTTTGACTTCTTGTTTGTCTGGTATTCACACTCTGCGCATTTATAATCATTTTCTTTGAGATGTTTTGTTTTTACGTGCGCTTCTAAGTTTGACTTCTTGTTTGTCTGGTATTCACACTCTGCGCATTTATAATCATTTTCTTTGAGATGTTTTGTTTTTATGTGCGCTTCTAAGTTTGACTTCTTGTTTGTCTGGTATTCACACTCTGCGCATTTATAATCATTTTCTTTGAGATGTTTTGTTTTTATGTGCACTTCTAAGTTTGACTTCTTGTTTGTCTGGTATTCACACTCTGCGCATTTATAATCATTTTCTTTGAGATGTTTTGTTTTTACGTGCGCTTCTAATTTTGACTTCTTGTTTGTCTGGTATTCACACTCTGCGCATTTATAATCATTTTCTTTGAGATGTTTTGTTTTTATGTGCGCTTCTAAGTTTGACTTCTTGTTTGTCTGGTATTCACACTCTGCGCATTTATAATCATTTTCTTTGAGATGTTTTGTTTTTATGTGCGCTTCTAAGTTTGACTTCTTGTTTGTCTGGTATTCACACTCTGCGCATTTATAATCATTTTCTTTGAGATGTTTTGTTTTTATGTGCGCTTCTAAGTTTGACTTCTTGTTTGTCTGGTATTCACACTCTGCGCATTTATAATCATTTTCTTTGAGATGTTTTGTTTTTACGTGCGCTTCTAATTTTGACTTCTTGTTTGTCTGGTATTCACACTCTGCGCATTTATAATCATTTTCTTTGAGATGTTTTGTTTTTACGTGCGCTTCTAATTTTGACTTCTTGTTTGTCTGGTATTCACACTCTGCGCATTTATAATCATTTTCTTTGAGATGTTTTGTTTTTATGTGCGCTTCTAAGTTTGACTTCTTGTTTGTCTGGTATTCACACTCTGCGCATTTATAATCATTTTCTTTGAGATGTTTTGTTTTTATGTGCGCTTCTAAGTTTGACTTCTTGTTTGTCTGGTATTCACACTCTGCGCATTTATAATCATTTTCTTTGAGATGTTTTGTTTTTATGTGCGCTTCTAAGTTTGACTTCTTGTTTGTCTGGTATTCACACTCTGCGCATTTATAATCATTTTCTTTGAGATGTTTTGTTTTTACGTGCGCTTCTAATTTTGACTTCTTGTTTGTCTGGTATTCACACTCTGCGCATTTATAATCATTTTCTTTGAGATGTTTTGTTTTTATGTGCGCTTCTAAGTTTGACTTCTTGTTTGTCTGGTATTCACACTGCGCATTTATAATCATTTTCTTTGAGATGTTTTGTTTTTATGTGCACTTCTAAGTTTGACTTCTTGTTTGTCTGGTATTCACACTCTGCGCATTTATAATCATTTTCTTTGAGATGTTTTGTTTTTATGTGTACTTCTAAGTTTGACTTGTTGTTTGTCTGGTATTCACACTCTGCGCATTTTAAATCCTTTTGTTTCAGATGTTTTGTTTTTACGTGCACTTCTAAGTTTGACTTCTTGTTTGTCTGGTATTCACACTCTGCGCATTTATAATCATTTTCTTTGAGATGTTTTGTTTTTATGTGCGCTTCTAAGTTTGACTTCTTGTTTGTCTGGTATTCACACTCTGCGCATTTATAATCATTTTCTTTGAGATGTTTTGTTTTTATGTGCGCTTCTAAGTTTGACTTCTTGTTTGTCTGGTATTCACACTCTGCGCATTTATAATCATTTTCTTTGAGATGTTTTGTTTTTATGTGCACTTCTAAGTTTGACTTCTTGTTTGTCTGGTATTCACACTCTGCGCATTTATAATCATTTTCTTTGAGATGTTTTGTTTTTATGTGTACTTCTAAGTTTGACTTGTTGTTTGTCTGGTATTCACACTCTGCGCATTTTAAATCCTTTTGTTTCAGATGTTTTGTTTTAACGTGCACTTCTAAGCTTGGCTTGTAGTTTGTCTGGTATTCACACTCTGCGCATTTTAAATCCTTTTGTTTCAGATGTTTTGTTTTTACGTGCACTTCTAAGTTTGACTTCTTGTTTGTCTGGTATTCACACTCTGCGCATTTATAATCATTTTCTTTGAGATGTTTTGTTTTTATGTGTACTTCTAAGTTTGACTTGTTGTTTGTCTGGTATTCACACTCTGCGCATTTTAAATCCTTTTGTTTCAGATGTTTTGTTTTTACGTGCACTTCTAAGTTTGACTTCTTGTTTGTCTGGTATTCACACTCTGCGCATTTATAATCATTTTCTTTGAGATGTTTTGTTTTTATGTGCGCTTCTAAGTTTGACTTCTTGTTTGTCTGGTATTCACACTCTGCGCATTTATAATCATTTTCTTTGAGATGTTTTGTTTTTATGTGCGCTTCTAAGTTTGACTTCTTGTTTGTCTGGTATTCACACTCTGCGCATTTATAATCATTTTCTTTGAGATGTTTTGTTTTTATGTGCACTTCTAAGTTTGACTTGTTGTTTGTCTGGTATTCACACTCTGCGCATTTATAATCATTTTCTTTGAGATGTTTTGTTTTTATGTGCGCTTCTAAGTTTGACTTCTTGTTTGTCTGGTATTCACACTCTGCGCATTTATAATCATTTTCTTTGAGATGTTTTGTTTTTATGTGCGCTTCTAAGTTTGACTTCTTGTTTGTCTGGTATTCACACTCTGCGCATTTATAATCATTTTCTTTGAGATGTTTTGTTTTTATGTGTACTTCTAAGTTTGACTTGTTGTTTGTCTGGTATTCACACTCTGCGCATTTTAAATCCTTTTGTTTCAGATGTTTTGTTTTTACGTGCACTTCTAAGTTTGACTTCTTGTTTGTCTGGTATTCACACTCTGCGCATTTATAATCATTTTCTTTGAGATGTTTTGTTTTTACGTGCACTTCTAAGTTTGACTTCTTGTTTGTCTGGTATTCACACTCTGCGCATTTATAATCATTTTCTTTGAGATGTTTTGTTTTTATGTGTACTTCTAAGTTTGACTTGTTGTTTGTCTGGTATTCACACTCTGCGCATTTTAAATCCTTTTGTTTCAGATGTTTTGTTTTTACGTGCACTTCTAAGTTTGACTTCTTGTTTGTCTGGTATTCACACTCTGCGCATTTATAATCATTTTCTTTGAGATGTTTTGTTTTTATGTGCGCTTCTAAGTTTGACTTCTTGTTTGTCTGGTATTCACACTCTGCGCATTTATAATCATTTTCTTTGAGATGTTTTGTTTTTATGTGCGCTTCTAAGTTTGACTTCTTGTTTGTCTGGTATTCACACTCTGCGCATTTATAATCATTTTCTTTGAGATGTTTTGTTTTTATGTGCACTTCTAAGTTTGACTTCTTGTTTGTCTGGTATTCACACTCTGCGCATTTATAATCATTTTCTTTGAGATGTTTTGTTTTTATGTGTACTTCTAAGTTTGACTTGTTGTTTGTCTGGTATTCACACTCTGCGCATTTTAAATCCTTTTGTTTCAGATGTTTTGTTTTTACGTGCACTTCTAAGTTTGACTTCTTGTTTGTCTGGTATTCACACTCTGCGCATTTATAATCATTTTCTTTGAGATGTTTTGTTTTTATGTGCGCTTCTAAGTTTGACTTCTTGTTTGTCTGGTATTCACACTCTGCGCATTTATAATCATTTTCTTTGAGATGTTTTGTTTTTACGTGCGCTTCTAATTTTGACTTCTTGTTTGTCTGGTATTCACACTCTGCGCATTTATAATCATTTTCTTTGAGATGTTTTGTTTTTATGTGCGCTTCTAAGTTTGACTTCTTGTTTGTCTGGTATTCACACTCTGCGCATTTATAATCATTTTCTTTGAGATGTTTTGTTTTTATGTGCGCTTCTAAGTTTGACTTCTTGTTTGTCTGGTATTCACACTCTGCGCATTTATAATCATTTTCTTTGAGATGTTTTGTTTTTATGTGCGCTTCTAAGTTTGACTTCTTGTTTGTCTGGTATTCACACTCTGCGCATTTATAATCATTTTCTTTGAGATGTTTTGTTTTTATGTGCACTTCTAAGTTTGACTTCTTGTTTGTCTGGTATTCACACTCTGCGCATTTATAATCATTTTCTTTGAGATGTTTTGTTTTTACGTGCGCTTCTAATTTTGACTTCTTGTTTGTCTGGTATTCACACTCTGCGCATTTATAATCATTTTCTTTGAGATGTTTTGTTTTTACGTGCGCTTCTAAGTTTGACTTCTTGTTTGTCTGGTATTCACACTCTGCGCATTTATAATCATTTTCTTTGAGATGTTTTGTTTTTATGTGCGCTTCTAAGTTTGACTTCTTGTTTGTCTGGTATTCACACTCTGCGCATTTATAATCATTTTCTTTGAGATGTTTTGTTTTTATGTGCACTTCTAAGTTTGACTTCTTGTTTGTCTGGTATTCACACTCTGCGCATTTATAATCATTTTCTTTGAGATGTTTTGTTTTTACGTGCGCTTCTAATTTTGACTTCTTGTTTGTCTGGTATTCACACTCTGCGCATTTATAATCATTTTCTTTGAGATGTTTTGTTTTTATGTGCGCTTCTAAGTTTGACTTCTTGTTTGTCTGGTATTCACACTCTGCGCATTTATAATCATTTTCTTTGAGATGTTTTGTTTTTATGTGCGCTTCTAAGTTTGACTTCTTGTTTGTCTGGTATTCACACTGCGCATTTATAATCATTTTCTTTGAGATGTTTTGTTTTTATGTGCGCTTCTAAGTTTGACTTCTTGTTTGTCTGGTATTCACACTCTGCGCATTTATAATCATTTTCTTTGAGATGTTTTGTTTTTACGTGCGCTTCTAATTTTGACTTCTTGTTTGTCTGGTATTCACACTCTGCGCATTTATAATCATTTTCTTTGAGATGTTTTGTTTTTACGTGCGCTTCTAATTTTGACTTCTTGTTTGTCTGGTATTCACACTCTGCGCATTTATAATCATTTTCTTTGAGATGTTTTGTTTTTATGTGTACTTCTAAGTTTGACTTGTTGTTTGTCTGGTATTCACACTCTGCGCATTTTAAATCCTTTTGTTTCAGATGTTTTGTTTTTACGTGCACTTCTAAGTTTGACTTCTTGTTTGTCTGGTATTCACACTCTGCGCATTTATAATCATTTTCTTTGAGATGTTTTGTTTTTATGTGCGCTTCTAAGTTTGACTTCTTGTTTGTCTGGTATTCACACTCTGCGCATTTATAATCATTTTCTTTGAGATGTTTTGTTTTTATGTGCGCTTCTAAGTTTGACTTCTTGTTTGTCTGGTATTCACACTCTGCGCATTTATAATCATTTTCTTTGAGATGTTTTGTTTTTACGTGCGCTTCTAATTTTGACTTCTTGTTTGTCTGGTATTCACACTCTGCGCATTTATAATCATTTTCTTTGAGATGTTTTGTTTTTACGTGCGCTTCTAATTTTGACTTCTTGTTTGTCTGGTATTCACACTCTGCGCATTTATAATCATTTTCTTTGAGATGTTTTGTTTTTATGTGTACTTCTAAGTTTGACTTGTTGTTTGTCTGGTATTCACACTCTGCGCATTTTAAATCCTTTTGTTTCAGATGTTTTGTTTTTACGTGCACTTCTAAGTTTGACTTCTTGTTTGTCTGGTATTCACACTCTGCGCATTTATAATCATTTTCTTTGAGATGTTTTGTTTTTATGTGCGCTTCTAAGTTTGACTTCTTGTTTGTCTGGTATTCACACTCTGCGCATTTATAATCATTTTCTTTGAGATGTTTTGTTTTTATGTGCGCTTCTAAGTTTGACTTCTTGTTTGTCTGGTATTCACACTCTGCGCATTTATAATCATTTTCTTTGAGATGTTTTGTTTTTATGTGCACTTCTAAGTTTGACTTCTTGTTTGTCTGGTATTCACACTCTGCGCATTTATAATCATTTTCTTTGAGATGTTTTGTTTTTATGTGTACTTCTAAGTTTGACTTGTTGTTTGTCTGGTATTCACACTCTGCGCATTTTAAATCCTTTTGTTTCAGATGTTTTGTTTTAACGTGCACTTCTAAGCTTGGCTTGTAGTTTGTCTGGTATTCACACTCTGCGCATTTTAAATCCTTTTGTTTCAGATGTTTTGTTTTTACGTGCACTTCTAAGTTTGACTTCTTGTTTGTCTGGTATTCACACTCTGCGCATTTATAATCATTTTCTTTGAGATGTTTTGTTTTTATGTGCGCTTCTAAGTTTGACTTGTTGTTTGTCTGGTATTCACACTCTGCGCATTTATAATCATTTTCTTTGAGATGTTTTGTTTTTATGTGCGCTTCTAAGTTTGACTTCTTGTTTGTCTGGTATTCACACTCTGCGCATTTATAATCATTTTCTTTGAGATGTTTTGTTTTTATGTGCGCTTCTAAGTTTGACTTCTTGTTTGTCTGGTATTCACACTCTGCGCATTTATAATCATTTTCTTTGAGATGTTTTGTTTTTATGTGCGCTTCTAAGTTTGACTTCTTGTTTGTCTGGTATTCACACTCTGCGCATTTATAATCATTTTCTTTGAGATGTTTTGTTTTTATGTGCGCTTCTAAGTTTGACTTCTTGTTTGTCTGGTATTCACACTCTGCGCATTTATAATCATTTTCTTTGAGATGTTTTGTTTTTATGTGCACTTCTAAGTTTGACTTCTTGTTTGTCTGGTATTCACACTCTGCGCATTTATAATCATTTTCTTTGAGATGTTTTGTTTTTACGTGCGCTTCTAATTTTGACTTCTTGTTTGTCTGGTATTCACACTCTGCGCATTTATAATCATTTTCTTTGAGATGTTTTGTTTTTACGTGCGCTTCTAATTTTGACTTCTTGTTTGTCTGGTATTCACACTCTGCGCATTTATAATCATTTTCTTTGAGATGTTTTGTTTTTATGTGCGCTTCTAAGTTTGACTTCTTGTTTGTCTGGTATTCACACTCTGCGCATTTATAATCATTTTCTTTGAGATGTTTTGTTTTTATGTGCACTTCTAAGTTTGACTTCTTGTTTGTCTGGTATTCACACTCTGCGCATTTATAATCATTTTCTTTGAGATGTTTTGTTTTTATGTGTACTTCTAAGTTTGACTTGTTGTTTGTCTGGTATTCACACTCTGCGCATTTTAAATCCTTTTGTTTCAGATGTTTTGTTTTTACGTGCACTTCTAAGTTTGACTTCTAGTTTGTCTGGTATTCACACTCTGCGCATTTATAATCATTTTCTTTGAGATGTTTTGTTTTTATGTGCACTTCTAAGTTTGACTTCTTGTTTGTCTGGTATTCACACTCTGCGCATTTATAATCATTTTCTTTGAGATGTTTTGTTTTTACGTGCGCTTCTAATTTTGACTTCTTGTTTGTCTGGTATTCACACTCTGCGCATTTATAATCATTTTCTTTGAGATGTTTTGTTTTTATGTGTACTTCTAAGTTTGACTTGTTGTTTGTCTGGTATTCACACTCTGCGCATTTTAAATCCTTTTGTTTCAGATGTTTTGTTTTTACGTGCGCTTCTAATTTTGACTTCTTGTTTGTCTGGTATTCACACTCTGCGCATTTATAATCATTTTCTTTGAGATGTTTTGTTTTTATGTGTACTTCTAAGTTTGACTTGTTGTTTGTCTGGTATTCACACTCTGCGCATTTTAAATCCTTTTGTTTCAGATGTTTTGTTTTTACGTGCACTTCTAAGTTTGACTTCTTGTTTGTCTGGTATTCACACTCTGCGCATTTATAATCATTTTCTTTGAGATGTTTTGTTTTTACGTGCGCTTCTAATTTTGACTTCTTGTTTGTCTGGTATTCACACTCTGCGCATTTATAATCATTTTCTTTGAGATGTTTTGTTTTTATGTGTACTTCTAAGTTTGACTTCTTGTTTGTCTGGTATTCACACTCTGCGCATTTATAATCATTTTCTTTGAGATGTTTTGTTTTTATGTGCACTTCTAAGTTTGACTTCTTGTTTGTCTGGTATTCACACTCTGCGCATTTATAATCATTTTCTTTGAGATGTTTTGTTTTTACGTGCGCTTCTAATTTTGACTTCTTGTTTGTCTGGTATTCACACTCTGCGCATTTATAATCATTTTCTTTGAGATGTTTTGTTTTTATGTGCGCTTCTAAGTTTGACTTCTTGTTTGTCTGGTATTCACACTCTGCGCATTTATAATCATTTTCTTTGAGATGTTTTGTTTTTATGTGCACTTCTAAGTTTGACTTCTTGTTTGTCTGGTATTCACACTCTGCGCATTTATAATCATTTTCTTTGAGATGTTTTGTTTTTACGTGCGCTTCTAATTTTGACTTCTTGTTTGTCTGGTATTCACACTCTGCGCATTTATAATCATTTTCTTTGAGATGTTTTGTTTTTATGTGCACTTCTAAGTTTGACTTCTTGTTTGTCTGGTATTCACACTCTGCGCATTTATAATCATTTTCTTTGAGATGTTTTGTTTTTACGTGCGCTTCTAATTTTGACTTCTTGTTTGTCTGGTATTCACACTCTGCGCATTTATAATCATTTTCTTTGAGATGTTTTGTTTTTACGTGCGCTTCTAATTTTGACTTCTTGTTTGTCTGGTATTCACACTCTGCGCATTTATAATCATTTTCTTTGAGATGTTTTGTTTTTATGTGTACTTCTAAGTTTGACTTCTTGTTTGTCTGGTATTCACACTCTGCGCATTTATAATCATTTTCTTTGAGATGTTTTGTTTTTATGTGCACTTCTAAGTTTGACTTCTTGTTTGTCTGGTATTCACACTCTGCGCATTTATAATCATTTTCTTTGAGATGTTTTGTTTTTACGTGCGCTTCTAATTTTGACTTCTAGTTTGTCTGGTATTCACACTCTGCGCATTTATAATCATTTTCTTTGAGATGTTTTGTTTTTACGTGCGCTTCTAATTTTGACTTCTTGTTTGTCTGGTATTCACACTCTGCGCATTTATAATCATTTTCTTTGAGATGTTTTGTTTTTATGTGTACTTCTAAGTTTGACTTCTTGTTTGTCTGGTATTCACACTCTGCGCATTTATAATCATTTTCTTTGAGATGTTTTGTTTTTATGTGCACTTCTAAGTTTGACTTCTTGTTTGTCTGGTATTCACACTCTGCGCATTTATAATCATTTTCTTTGAGATGTTTTGTTTTTATGTGTACTTCTAAGTTTGACTTCTTGTTTGTCTGGTATTCACACTCTGCGCATTTATAATCATTTTCTTTGAGATGTTTTGTTTTTACGTGCGCTTCTAATTTTGACTTCTTGTTTGTCTGGTATTCACACTCTGCGCATTTATAATCATTTTCTTTGAGATGTTTTGTTTTTACGTGCGCTTCTAATTTTGACTTCTAGTTTGTCTGGTATTCACACTCTGCGCATTTATAATCATTTTCTTTGAGATGTTTTGTTTTTATGTGTACTTCTAAGTTTGACTTCTTGTTTGTCTGGTATTCACACTCTGCGCATTTTAAATCCTTTTGTTTCAGATGTTTTGTTTTTACGTGCACTTCTAAGTTTGACTTCTAGTTTGTCTGGTATTCACACTCTGCGCATTTATAATCATTTTCTTTGAGATGTTTTGTTTTTATGTGTACTTCTAAGTTTGACTTCTTGTTTGTCTGGTATTCACACTCTGCGCATTTATAATCATTTTCTTTGAGATGTTTTGTTTTTACGTGCGCTTCTAATTTTGACTTCTTGTTTGTCTGGTATTCACACTCTGCGCATTTATAATCATTTTCTTTGAGATGTTTTGTTTTTATGTGCGCTTCTAAGTTTGACTTCTTGTTTGTCTGGTATTCACACTCTGCGCATTTATAATCATTTTCTTTGAGATGTTTTGTTTTTATGTGCACTTCTAAGTTTGACTTCTTGTTTGTCTGGTATTCACACTCTGCGCATTTATAATCATTTTCTTTGAGATGTTTTGTTTTTACGTGCGCTTCTAATTTTGACTTCTTGTTTGTCTGGTATTCACACTCTGCGCATTTATAATCATTTTCTTTGAGATGTTTTGTTTTTATGTGCACTTCTAAGTTTGACTTCTTGTTTGTCTGGTATTCACACTCTGCGCAGTTATAATCATTTTCTTTGAGATGTTTTGTTTTTACGTGCGCTTCTAATTTTGACTTCTTGTTTGTCTGGTATTCACACTCTGCGCATTTATAATCATTTTCTTTGAGATGTTTTGTTTTTATGTGCGCTTCTAAGTTTGACTTCTTGTTTGTCTGGTATTCACACTCTGCGCATTTATAATCATTTTCTTTGAGATGTTTTGTTTTTATGTGCGCTTCTAAGTTTGACTTCTTGTTTGTCTGGTATTCACACTCTGCGCATTTATAATCATTTTCTTTGAGATGTTTTGTTTTTATGTGCGCTTCTAAGTTTGACTTCTTGTTTGTCTGGTATTCACACTCTGCGCATTTATAATCATTTTCTTTGAGATGTTTTGTTTTTACGTGCGCTTCTAATTTTGACTTCTTGTTTGTCTGGTATTCACACTCTGCGCATTTATAATCATTTTCTTTGAGATGTTTTGTTTTTATGTGCGCTTCTAAGTTTGACTTCTTGTTTGTCTGGTATTCACACTCTGCGCATTTATAATCATTTTCTTTGAGATGTTTTGTTTTTATGTGCGCTTCTAAGTTTGACTTCTTGTTTGTCTGGTATTCACACTCTGCGCATTTATAATCATTTTCTTTGAGATGTTTTGTTTTTATGTGCGCTTCTAAGTTTGACTTCTTGTTTGTCTGGTATTCACACTCTGCGCATTTATAATCATTTTCTTTGAGATGTTTTGTTTTTACGTGCGCTTCTAATTTTGACTTCTTGTTTGTCTGGTATTCACACTCTGCGCATTTATAATCATTTTCTTTGAGATGTTTTGTTTTTATGTGCGCTTCTAAGTTTGACTTCTTGTTTGTCTGGTATTCACACTGCGCATTTATAATCATTTTCTTTGAGATGTTTTGTTTTTACGTGCGCTTCTAATTTTGACTTCTTGTTTGTCTGGTATTCACACTCTGCGCATTTATAATCATTTTCTTTGAGATGTTTTGTTTTTATGTGCGCTTCTAAGTTTGACTTCTTGTTTGTCTGGTATTCACACTCTGCGCATTTATAATCATTTTCTTTGAGATGTTTTGTTTTTATGTGCGCTTCTAAGTTTGACTTCTTGTTTGTCTGGTATTCACACTCTGCGCATTTATAATCATTTTCTTTGAGATGTTTTGTTTTTATGTGCGCTTCTAAGTTTGACTTCTTGTTTGTCTGGTATTCACACTCTGCGCATTTATAATCATTTTCTTTGAGATGTTTTGTTTTTATGTGCACTTCTAAGTTTGACTTCTTGTTTGTCTGGTATTCACACTCTGCGCATTTATAATCATTTTCTTTGAGATGTTTTGTTTTTATGTGTACTTCTAAGTTTGACTTGTTGTTTGTCTGGTATTCACACTCTGCGCATTTTAAATCCTTTTGTTTCAGATGTTTTGTTTTTACGTGCACTTCTAAGTTTGACTTCTTGTTTGTCTGGTATTCACACTCTGCGCATTTATAATCATTTTCTTTGAGATGTTTTGTTTTTATGTGCGCTTCTAAGTTTGACTTCTTGTTTGTCTGGTATTCACACTCTGCGCATTTATAATCATTTTCTTTGAGATGTTTTGTTTTTATGTGCGCTTCTAAGTTTGACTTCTTGTTTGTCTGGTATTCACACTCTGCGCATTTATAATCATTTTCTTTGAGATGTTTTGTTTTTATGTGCACTTCTAAGTTTGACTTCTTGTTTGTCTGGTATTCACACTCTGCGCATTTATAATCATTTTCTTTGAGATGTTTTGTTTTTATGTGTACTTCTAAGTTTGACTTGTTGTTTGTCTGGTATTCACACTCTGCGCATTTTAAATCCTTTTGTTTCAGATGTTTTGTTTTAACGTGCACTTCTAAGCTTGGCTTGTAGTTTGTCTGGTATTCACACTCTGCGCATTTTAAATCCTTTTGTTTCAGATGTTTTGTTTTTACGTGCACTTCTAAGTTTGACTTCTTGTTTGTCTGGTATTCACACTCTGCGCATTTATAATCATTTTCTTTGAGATGTTTTGTTTTTACGTGCGCTTCTAATTTTGACTTCTTGTTTGTCTGGTATTCACACTCTGCGCATTTATAATCATTTTCTTTGAGATGTTTTGTTTTTACGTGCGCTTCTAATTTTGACTTCTTGTTTGTCTGGTATTCACACTCTGCGCATTTATAATCATTTTCTTTGAGATGTTTTGTTTTTATGTGCGCTTCTAAGTTTGACTTCTTGTTTGTCTGGTATTCACACTCTGCGCATTTATAATCATTTTCTTTGAGATGTTTTGTTTTTATGTGCGCTTCTAAGTTTGACTTCTTGTTTGTCTGGTATTCACACTCTGCGCATTTATAATCATTTTCTTTGAGATGTTTTGTTTTTATGTGCGCTTCTAAGTTTGACTTCTTGTTTGTCTGGTATTCACACTCTGCGCATTTATAATCATTTTCTTTGAGATGTTTTGTTTTTATGTGCACTTCTAAGTTTGACTTCTTGTTTGTCTGGTATTCACACTCTGCGCATTTATAATCATTTTCTTTGAGATGTTTTGTTTTTACGTGCGCTTCTAATTTTGACTTCTTGTTTGTCTGGTATTCACACTCTGCGCATTTATAATCATTTTCTTTGAGATGTTTTGTTTTTACGTGCGCTTCTAAGTTTGACTTCTTGTTTGTCTGGTATTCACACTCTGCGCATTTATAATCATTTTCTTTGAGATGTTTTGTTTTTATGTGCGCTTCTAAGTTTGACTTCTTGTTTGTCTGGTATTCACACTCTGCGCATTTATAATCATTTTCTTTGAGATGTTTTGTTTTTATGTGCACTTCTAAGTTTGACTTCTTGTTTGTCTGGTATTCACACTCTGCGCATTTATAATAATTTTCTTTGAGATGTTTTGTTTTTACGTGCGCTTCTAATTTTGACTTCTTGTTTGTCTGGTATTCACACTCTGCGCATTTATAATCATTTTCTTTGAGATGTTTTGTTTTTATGTGCGCTTCTAAGTTTGACTTCTTGTTTGTCTGGTATTCACACTCTGCGCATTTATAATCATTTTCTTTGAGATGTTTTGTTTTTATGTGCGCTTCTAAGTTTGACTTCTTGTTTGTCTGGTATTCACACTCTGCGCATTTATAATCATTTTCTTTGAGATGTTTTGTTTTTACGTGCGCTTCTAATTTTGACTTCTTGTTTGTCTGGTATTCACACTCTGCGCATTTATAATCATTTTCTTTGAGATGTTTTGTTTTTACGTGCGCTTCTAATTTTGACTTCTTGTTTGTCTGGTATTCACACTCTGCGCATTTATAATCATTTTCTTTGAGATGTTTTGTTTTTATGTGTACTTCTAAGTTTGACTTGTTGTTTGTCTGGTATTCACACTCTGCGCATTTTAAATCCTTTTGTTTCAGATGTTTTGTTTTTACGTGCACTTCTAAGTTTGACTTCTTGTTTGTCTGGTATTCACACTCTGCGCATTTATAATCATTTTCTTTGAGATGTTTTGTTTTTATGTGCGCTTCTAAGTTTGACTTCTTGTTTGTCTGGTATTCACACTCTGCGCATTTATAATCATTTTCTTTGAGATGTTTTGTTTTTACGTGCGCTTCTAATTTTGACTTCTTGTTTGTCTGGTATTCACACTCTGCGCATTTATAATCATTTTCTTTGAGATGTTTTGTTTTTACGTGCGCTTCTAATTTTGACTTCTTGTTTGTCTGGTATTCACACTCTGCGCATTTATAATCATTTTCTTTGAGATGTTTTGTTTTTATGTGTACTTCTAAGTTTGACTTGTTGTTTGTCTGGTATTCACACTCTGCGCATTTATAATCATTTTCTTTGAGATGTTTTGTTTTTACGTGCGCTTCTAATTTTGACTTCTTGTTTGTCTGGTATTCACACTCTGCGCATTTATAATCATTTTCTTTGAGATGTTTTGTTTTTATGTGTACTTCTAAGTTTGACTTGTTTGTCTGGTATTCACACTCTGCGCATTTTAAATCCTTTTGTTTCAGATGTTTTGTTTTTACGTGCACTTCTAAGTTTGACTTCTTGTTTGTCTGGTATTCACACTCTGCGCATTTATAATCATTTTCTTTGAGATGTTTTGTTTTTATGTGCGCTTCTAAGTTTGACTTCTTGTTTGTCTGGTATTCACACTCTGCGCATTTATAATCATTTTCTTTGAGATGTTTTGTTTTTATGTGCGCTTCTAAGTTTGACTTCTTGTTTGTCTGGTATTCACACTCTGCGCATTTATAATCATTTTCTTTGAGATGTTTTGTTTTTACGTGCGCTTCTAATTTTGACTTCTTGTTTGTCTGGTATTCACACTCTGCGCATTTATAATCATTTTCTTTGAGATGTTTTGTTTTTACGTGCGCTTCTAATTTTGACTTCTTGTTTGTCTGGTATTCACACTCTGCGCATTTATAATCATTTTCTTTGAGATGTTTTGTTTTTATGTGTACTTCTAAGTTTGACTTGTTGTTTGTCTGGTATTCACACTCTGCGCATTTTAAATCCTTTTGTTTCAGATGTTTTGTTTTTACGTGCACTTCTAAGTTTGACTTCTTGTTTGTCTGGTATTCACACTCTGCGCATTTATAATCATTTTCTTTGAGATGTTTTGTTTTTATGTGCGCTTCTAAGTTTGACTTCTTGTTTGTCTGGTATTCACACTCTGCGCATTTATAATCATTTTCTTTGAGATGTTTTGTTTTTATGTGCGCTTCTAAGTTTGACTTCTTGTTTGTCTGGTATTCACACTCTGCGCATTTATAATCATTTTCTTTGAGATGTTTTGTTTTTATGTGCACTTCTAAGTTTGACTTCTTGTTTGTCTGGTATTCACACTCTGCGCATTTATAATCATTTTCTTTGAGATGTTTTGTTTTTATGTGTACTTCTAAGTTTGACTTGTTGTTTGTCTGGTATTCACACTCTGCGCATTTTAAATCCTTTTGTTTCAGATGTTTTGTTTTAACGTGCACTTCTAAGCTTGGCTTGTAGTTTGTCTGGTATTCACACTCTGCGCATTTTAAATCCTTTTGTTTCAGATGTTTTGTTTTTACGTGCACTTCTAAGTTTGACTTCTTGTTTGTCTGGTATTCACACTCTGCGCATTTATAATCATTTTCTTTGAGATGTTTTGTTTTTATGTGCGCTTCTAAGTTTGACTTGTTGTTTGTCTGGTATTCACACTCTGCGCATTTATAATCATTTTCTTTGAGATGTTTTGTTTTTATGTGCGCTTCTAAGTTTGACTTCTTGTTTGTCTGGTATTCACACTCTGCGTATTTATAATCATTTTCTTTGAGATGTTTTGTTTTTATGTGCGCTTCTAAGTTTGACTTCTTGTTTGTCTGGTATTCACACTCTGCGCATTTATAATCATTTTCTTTGAGATGTTTTGTTTTTATGTGCGCTTCTAAGTTTGACTTCTTGTTTGTCTGGTATTCACACTCTGCGCATTTATAATCATTTTCTTTGAGATGTTTTGTTTTTATGTGCGCTTCTAAGTTTGACTTCTTGTTTGTCTGGTATTCACACTCTGCGCATTTATAATCATTTTCTTTGAGATGTTTTGTTTTTATGTGCACTTCTAAGTTTGACTTCTTGTTTGTCTGGTATTCACACTCTGCGCATTTATAATCATTTTCTTTGAGATGTTTTGTTTTTATGTGTACTTCTAAGTTTGACTTGTTGTTTGTCTGGTATTCACACTCTGCGCATTTTAAATCCTTTTGTTTCAGATGTTTTGTTTTAACGTGCACTTCTAAGCTTGGCTTGTAGTTTGTCTGGTATTCACACTCTGCGCATTTTAAATCCTTTTGTTTCAGATGTTTTGTTTTTACGTGCACTTCTAAGTTTGACTTCTTGTTTGTCTGGTATTCACACTCTGCGCATTTATAATCATTTTCTTTGAGATGTTTTGTTTTTATGTGCGCTTCTAAGTTTGACTTCTTGTTTGTCTGGTATTCACACTCTGCGCATTTATAATCATTTTCTTTGAGATGTTTTGTTTTTATGTGCACTTCTAAGTTTGACTTCTTGTTTGTCTGGTATTCACACTCTGCGCATTTATAATCATTTTCTTTGAGATGTTTTGTTTTTATGTGCACTTCTAAGTTTGACTTCTTGTTTGTCTGGTATTCACACTCTGCGCATTTATAATCATTTTCTTTGAGATGTTTTGTTTTTATGTGTACTTCTAAGTTTGACTTGTTGTTTGTCTGGTATTCACACTCTGCGCATTTTAAATCCTTTTGTTTCAGATGTTTTGTTTTTACGTGCACTTCTAAGTTTGACTTCTTGTTTGTCTGGTATTCACACTCTGCGCATTTATAATCATTTTCTTTGAGATGTTTTGTTTTTATGTGCACTTCTAAGTTTGACTTCTTGTTTGTCTGGTATTCACACTCTGCGCATTTATAATCATTTTCTTTGAGATGTTTTGTTTTTACGTGCGCTTCTAATTTTGACTTCTTGTTTGTCTGGTATTCACACTCTGCGCATTTATAATCATTTTCTTTGAGATGTTTTGTTTTTATGTGTACTTCTAAGTTTGACTTGTTGTTTGTCTGGTATTCACACTCTGCGCATTTTAAATCCTTTTGTTTCAGATGTTTTGTTTTAACGTGCACTTCTAAGCTTGGCTTGTAGTTTGTCTGGTATTCACACTCTGCGCATTTTAAATCCTTTTGTTTCAGATGTTTTGTTTTTACGTGCACTTCTAAGTTTGACTTCTTGTTTGTCTGGTATTCACACTCTGCGCATTTATAATCATTTTCTTTGAGATGTTTTGTTTTTACGTGCGCTTCTAATTTTGACTTCTTGTTTGTCTGGTATTCACACTCTGCGCATTTATAATCATTTTCTTTGAGATGTTTTGTTTTTATGTGCGCTTCTAAGTTTGACTTCTTGTTTGTCTGGTATTCACACTCTGCGCATTTATAATCATTTTCTTTGAGATGTTTTGTTTTTATGTGCACTTCTAAGTTTGACTTCTTGTTTGTCTGGTATTCACACTCTGCGCATTTATAATCATTTTCTTTGAGATGTTTTGTTTTTACGTGCGCTTCTAATTTTGACTTCTTGTTTGTCTGGTATTCACACTCTGCGCATTTATAATCATTTTCTTTGAGATGTTTTGTTTTTATGTGCACTTCTAAGTTTGACTTCTTGTTTGTCTGGTATTCACACTCTGCGCATTTATAATCATTTTCTTTGAGATGTTTTGTTTTTACGTGCGCTTCTAATTTTGACTTCTTGTTTGTCTGGTATTCACACTCTGCGCATTTATAATCATTTTCTTTGAGATGTTTTGTTTTTACGTGCGCTTCTAATTTTGACTTCTTGTTTGTCTGGTATTCACACTCTGCGCATTTATAATCATTTTCTTTGAGATGTTTTGTTTTTATGTGTACTTCTAAGTTTGACTTCTTGTTTGTCTGGTATTCACACTCTGCGCATTTATAATCATTTTCTTTGAGATGTTTTGTTTTTATGTGCACTTCTAAGTTTGACTTCTTGTTTGTCTGGTATTCACACTCTGCGCATTTATAATCATTTTCTTTGAGATGTTTTGTTTTTACGTGCGCTTCTAATTTTGACTTCTTGTTTGTCTGGTATTCACACTCTGCGCATTTATAATCATTTTCTTTGAGATGTTTTGTTTTTATGTGCGCTTCTAAGTTTGACTTCTTGTTTGTCTGGTATTCACACTCTGCGCATTTATAATCATTTTCTTTGAGATGTTTTGTTTTTATGTGCACTTCTAAGTTTGACTTCTTGTTTGTCTGGTATTCACACTCTGCGCATTTATAATCATTTTTTTTGAGATGTTTTGTTTTTACGTGCGCTTCTAATTTTGACTTCTTGTTTGTCTGGTATTCACACTCTGCGCATTTATAATCATTTTCTTTGAGATGTTTTGTTTTTATGTGCACTTCTAAGTTTGACTTCTTGTTTGTCTGGTATTCACACTCTGCGCATTTATAATCATTTTCTTTGAGATGTTTTGTTTTTACGTGCGCTTCTAATTTTGACTTCTTGTTTGTCTGGTATTCACACTCTGCGCATTTATAATCATTTTCTTTGAGATGTTTTGTTTTTATGTGCGCTTCTAAGTTTGACTTCTTGTTTGTCTGGTATTCACACTCTGCGCATTTATAATCATTTTCTTTGAGATGTTTTGTTTTTACGTGCGCTTCTAATTTTGACTTCTTGTTTGTCTGGTATTCACACTCTGCGCATTTATAATCATTTTCTTTGAGATGTTTTGTTTTTATGTGCGCTTCTAAGTTTGACTTCTTGTTTGTCTGGTATTCACACTCTGCGCATTTATAATCATTTTCTTTGAGATGTTTTGTTTTTATGTGCACTTCTAAGTTTGACTTCTTGTTTGTCTGGTATTCACACTCTGCGCATTTATAATCATTTTCTTTGAGATGTTTTGTTTTTATGTGTACTTCTAAGTTTGACTTGTTGTTTGTCTGGTATTCACACTCTGCGCATTTTAAATCCTTTTGTTTCAGATGTTTTGTTTTTACGTGCACTTCTAAGTTTGACTTCTTGTTTGTCTGGTATTCACACTCTGCGCATTTATAATCATTTTCTTTGAGATGTTTTGTTTTTATGTGCGCTTCTAAGTTTGACTTCTTGTTTGTCTGGTATTCACACTCTGCGCATTTATAATCATTTTCTTTGAGATGTTTTGTTTTTATGTGCACTTCTAAGTTTGACTTCTTGTTTGTCTGGTATTCACACTCTGCGCATTTATAATCATTTTCTTTGAGATGTTTTGTTTTTATGTGCGCTTCTAAGTTTGACTTCTTGTTTGTCTGGTATTCACACTCTGCGCATTTATAATCATTTTCTTTGAGATGTTTTGTTTTTATGTGCACTTCTAAGTTTGACTTCTTGTTTGTCTGGTATTCACACTCTGCGCATTTATAATCATTTTCTTTGAGATGTTTTGTTTTTATGTGTACTTCTAAGTTTGACTTGTTGTTTGTCTGGTATTCACACTCTGCGCATTTTAAATCCTTTTGTTTCAGATGTTTTGTTTTAACGTGCACTTCTAAGCTTGGCTTGTAGTTTGTCTGGTATTCACACTCTGCGCATTTTAAATCCTTTTGTTTCAGATGTTTTGTTTTTACGTGCACTTCTAAGTTTGACTTCTTGTTTGTCTGGTATTCACTCTGCGCATTTATAATCATTTTCTTTGAGATGTTTTGTTTTTATGTGCGCTTCTAAGTTTGACTTCTTGTTTGTCTGGTATTCACACTCTGCGCATTTATAATCATTTTCTTTGAGATGTTTTGTTTTTACGTGCGCTTCTAATTTTGACTTCTTGTTTGTCTGGTATTCACACTCTGCGCATTTATAATCATTTTCTTTGAGATGTTTTGTTTTTATGTGCGCTTCTAAGTTTGACTTCTTGTTTGTCTGGTATTCACACTCTGCGCATTTATAATCATTTTCTTTGAGATGTTTTGTTTTTATGTGCGCTTCTAAGTTTGACTTCTTGTTTGTCTGGTATTCACACTCTGCGCATTTATAATCATTTTCTTTGAGATGTTTTGTTTTTATGTGCGCTTCTAAGTTTGACTTCTTGTTTGTCTGGTATTCACACTCTGCGCATTTATAATCATTTTCTTTGAGATGTTTTGTTTTTATGTGCACTTCTAAGTTTGACTTCTTGTTTGTCTGGTATTCACACTCTGCGCATTTATAATCATTTTCTTTGAGATGTTTTGTTTTTACGTGCGCTTCTAATTTTGACTTCTTGTTTGTCTGGTATTCACACTCTGCGCATTTATAATCATTTTCTTTGAGATGTTTTGTTTTTACGTGCGCTTCTAAGTTTGACTTCTTGTTTGTCTGGTATTCACACTCTGCGCATTTATAATCATTTTCTTTGAGATGTTTTGTTTTTATGTGCGCTTCTAAGTTTGACTTCTTGTTTGTCTGGTATTCACACTCTGCGCATTTATAATCATTTTCTTTGAGATGTTTTGTTTTTATGTGCACTTCTAAGTTTGACTTCTTGTTTGTCTGGTATTCACACTCTGCGCATTTATAATCATTTTCTTTGAGATGTTTTGTTTTTATGTGCACTTCTAAGTTTGACTTCTTGTTTGTCTGGTATTCACACTCTGCGCATTTATAATCATTTTCTTTGAGATGTTTTGTTTTTATGTGCGCTTCTAAGTTTGACTTCTTGTTTGTCTGGTATTCACACTCTGCGCATTTATAATCATTTTCTTTGAGATGTTTTGTTTTTATGTGCACTTCTAAGTTTGACTTCTTGTTTGTCTGGTATTCACACTCTGCGCATTTATAATCATTTTCTTTGAGATGTTTTGTTTTTATGTGTACTTCTAAGTTTGACTTGTTGTTTGTCTGGTATTCACACTCTGCGCATTTTAAATCCTTTTGTTTCAGATGTTTTGTTTTAACGTGCACTTCTAAGCTTGGCTTGTAGTTTGTCTGGTATTCACACTCTGCGCATTTTAAATCCTTTTGTTTCAGATGTTTTGTTTTTACGTGCACTTCTAAGTTTGACTTCTTGTTTGTCTGGTATTCACACTCTGCGCATTTATAATCATTTTCTTTGAGATGTTTTGTTTTTATGTGCGCTTCTAAGTTTGACTTCTTGTTTGTCTGGTATTCACACTCTGCGCATTTATAATCATTTTCTTTGAGATGTTTTGTTTTTACGTGCGCTTCTAATTTTGACTTCTTGTTTGTCTGGTATTCACACTCTGCGCATTTATAATCATTTTCTTTGAGATGTTTTGTTTTTATGTGCGCTTCTAAGTTTGACTTCTTGTTTGTCTGGTATTCACACTCTGCGCATTTATAATCATTTTCTTTGAGATGTTTTGTTTTTATGTGCGCTTCTAAGTTTGACTTCTTGTTTGTCTGGTATTCACACTCTGCGCATTTATAATCATTTTCTTTGAGATGTTTTGTTTTTATGTGCACTTCTAAGTTTGACTTCTTGTTTGTCTGGTATTCACACTCTGCGCATTTATAATCATTTTCTTTGAGATGTTTTGTTTTTACGTGCGCTTCTAATTTTGACTTCTTGTTTGTCTGGTATTCACACTCTGCGCATTTATAATCATTTTCTTTGAGATGTTTTGTTTTTATGTGCGCTTCTAAGTTTGACTTCTTGTTTGTCTGGTATTCACACTCTGCGCATTTATAATCATTTTCTTTGAGATGTTTTGTTTTTATGTGCACTTCTAAGTTTGACTTCTTGTTTGTCTGGTATTCACACTCTGCGCATTTATAATCATTTTCTTTGAGATGTTTTGTTTTTACGTGCGCTTCTAATTTTGACTTCTTGTTTGTCTGGTATTCACACTCTGCGCATTTATAATCATTTTCTTTGAGATGTTTTGTTTTTACGTGCGCTTCTAAGTTTGACTTCTTGTTTGTCTGGTATTCACACTCTGCGCATTTATAATCATTTTCTTTGAGATGTTTTGTTTTTATGTGCGCTTCTAAGTTTGACTTCTTGTTTGTCTGGTATTCACACTCTGCGCATTTATAATCATTTTCTTTGAGATGTTTTGTTTTTATGTGCACTTCTAAGTTTGACTTCTTGTTTGTCTGGTATTCACACTCTGCGCATTTATAATCATTTTCTTTGAGATGTTTTGTTTTTACGTGCGCTTCTAATTTTGACTTCTTGTTTGTCTGGTATTCACACTCTGCGCATTTATAATCATTTTCTTTGAGATGTTTTGTTTTTATGTGCGCTTCTAAGTTTGACTTCTTGTTTGTCTGGTATTCACACTCTGCGCATTTATAATCATTTTCTTTGAGATGTTTTGTTTTTATGTGCGCTTCTAAGTTTGACTTCTTGTTTGTCTGGTATTCACACTCTGCGCATTTATAATCATTTTCTTTGAGATGTTTTGTTTTTATGTGCGCTTCTAAGTTTGACTTCTTGTTTGTCTGGTATTCACACTCTGCGCATTTATAATCATTTTCTTTGAGATGTTTTGTTTTTACGTGCGCTTCTAATTTTGACTTCTTGTTTGTCTGGTATTCACACTCTGCGCATTTATAATCATTTTCTTTGAGATGTTTTGTTTTTATGTGTACTTCTAAGTTTGACTTGTTTGTCTGGTATTCACACTCTGCGCATTTTAAATCCTTTTGTTTCAGATGTTTTGTTTTTACGTGCACTTCTAAGTTTGACTTCTTGTTTGTCTGGTATTCACACTCTGCGCATTTATAATCATTTTCTTTGAGATGTTTTGTTTTTATGTGCGCTTCTAAGTTTGACTTCTTGTTTGTCTGGTATTCACACTCTGCGCATTTATAATCATTTTCTTTGAGATGTTTTGTTTTTATGTGCGCTTCTAAGTTTGACTTCTTGTTTGTCTGGTATTCACACTCTGCGCATTTATAATCATTTTCTTTGAGATGTTTTGTTTTTACGTGCGCTTCTAATTTTGACTTCTTGTTTGTCTGGTATTCACACTCTGCGCATTTATAATCATTTTCTTTGAGATGTTTTGTTTTTACGTGCGCTTCTAATTTTGACTTCTTGTTTGTCTGGTATTCACACTCTGCGCATTTATAATCATTTTCTTTGAGATGTTTTGTTTTTATGTGTACTTCTAAGTTTGACTTGTTGTTTGTCTGGTATTCACACTCTGCGCATTTTAAATCCTTTTGTTTCAGATGTTTTGTTTTTACGTGCACTTCTAAGTTTGACTTCTTGTTTGTCTGGTATTCACACTCTGCGCATTTATAATCATTTTCTTTGAGATGTTTTGTTTTTATGTGCGCTTCTAAGTTTGACTTCTTGTTTGTCTGGTATTCACACTCTGCGCATTTATAATCATTTTCTTTGAGATGTTTTGTTTTTATGTGCGCTTCTAAGTTTGACTTCTTGTTTGTCTGGTATTCACACTCTGCGCATTTATAATCATTTTCTTTGAGATGTTTTGTTTTTATGTGCACTTCTAAGTTTGACTTCTTGTTTGTCTGGTATTCACACTCTGCGCATTTATAATCATTTTCTTTGAGATGTTTTGTTTTTATGTGTACTTCTAAGTTTGACTTGTTGTTTGTCTGGTATTCACACTCTGCGCATTTTAAATCCTTTTGTTTCAGATGTTTTGTTTTAACGTGCACTTCTAAGCTTGGCTTGTAGTTTGTCTGGTATTCACACTCTGCGCATTTTAAATCCTTTTGTTTCAGATGTTTTGTTTTTACGTGCACTTCTAAGTTTGACTTCTTGTTTGTCTGGTATTCACACTCTGCGCATTTATAATCATTTTCTTTGAGATGTTTTGTTTTTATGTGCGCTTCTAAGTTTGACTTGTTGTTTGTCTGGTATTCACACTCTGCGCATTTATAATCATTTTCTTTGAGATGTTTTGTTTTTATGTGCGCTTCTAAGTTTGACTTCTTGTTTGTCTGGTATTCACACTCTGCGCATTTATAATCATTTTCTTTGAGATGTTTTGTTTTTATGTGCGCTTCTAAGTTTGACTTCTTGTTTGTCTGGTATTCACACTCTGCGCATTTATAATCATTTTCTTTGAGATGTTTTGTTTTTATGTGCGCTTCTAAGTTTGACTTCTTGTTTGTCTGGTATTCACACTCTGCGCATTTATAATCATTTTCTTTGAGATGTTTTGTTTTTATGTGCGCTTCTAAGTTTGACTTCTTGTTTGTCTGGTATTCACACTCTGCGCATTTATAATCATTTTCTTTGAGATGTTTTGTTTTTATGTGCGCTTCTAAGTTGACTTGTAGTTTGTCTGGTATTTACAATCTGCGCATTTTAAATCCTTTTGTTTCAGATGTTTTGTTTTTATGTGTACTTCTAAGTTTGACTTGTTGTTTGTCTGGTATTCACACTCTGCGCATTTATAATCCTTTTGTTTTAGATGTCTTGTTTTTATGTGCATTTCTAAGTTTGCCTTCCAGGCTGTCTTGTATTCACATTCTGTGCATTTAAAGTTCTCTTGTTTTAAATGTTTTACTTTTATGTGCGCTTCTAAGCTTGACTTGTAGTTTGTCTTAAATTCACACTCTGCGCATTTTAAATCCTTTTGTTTCAGATGTATTGTTTTTGTGTGCGCTTCTAAGTTTGACTTGTTGCTTGTCTGGTATTCACACTCTGCACATTTAAAATCCTTTTGTTTCAGATGTTTTGTTTTTATGTGCAGTTTTAAGTTATACTTGTAGTTTGTCTGGTATTCACACTCTGCGCATTTTAAATCCTTTTGTTTCAGATGTTTTGTTTTTACGTGCACTTCTAAGCTTGACTTGTAGTTTGTCTGGTATTCACACTCTGCGCATTTATAATCATTTTCTTTGAGATGTTTTGTTTTTATGTGCGCTTCTAAGCTTGACTTGTAGTTTGTCTGGTATTTACAATCTGCGCATTTTAAATCCTTTTGTTTCAGATGTTTTGTTTTTACGTGCCGTTCTAACTTTGACTTGTAGTTTGTCTGGTGTTTACACTCTGCGCATTTAAAATCCTTTTGTTTTAGATGTTTTGTTTTTATGTGTACTTGTAAATGTAACTTCCTGCTTGCCTTATATTCACACTCTGCGCATTTATAATCATTTTGTCTTAGATGTCTTGTTTTTATGTGCATTTTTAAGTTTGCCTTCCAGGCTGTCTTGTATTCACATTCTGTGCATTTAAAGTTCTCTTGTTTTAAATGTTTTACTTTTATGTGCGCTTCTAAGCTTGACTTGTAGTTTGTCTTAAATTCACAGTCTGCGCATTTTAAATCCTTTTGTTTCAGATGTATTGTTTTTGTGTGCGCTTCTAAGTTTGACTTGTAGCTTGTCTGGTATTCACACTCTGCACATTTAAAATCCTTTTGTTTCAAATGTTTTGTTTTTATGTGCAGTTTTAAGTTATACTTGTTGTTTGTCTGGTATTCACACTCTGCGCATTTTAAATCCTTTTGTTTCAGATGTATTGTTTTTGTGTGCACTTCTAAGTTTGACTTGTTGTTTGTCTGGTATTCACACTCTGCACATTTAAAATTCTTTTGTTTCAGATGTTTCGTTTTTAAATGTTTCTCTAAGGCTGACTTGTTATTTGCCTTATATTCACAGTTTGCGCATTTATAATTCTTTTGTTTCAGATGTTTCATTTTAATGTGCTTTCCTAAATAAGTCCCGTAATGTGTCTTAAACTCCCAATTTGCGCATTTATATTTGCCTCGATTCAGATGTTTTATTTTTAGTGATTTTAAGTGACATTTGTCCCTTGTTCGAAATTTGCATTTCGAGCATTTACATTGTTCTTTACCATCGTGTAAATGTGGAGATCTTACATTTTTAACATTAGCTTTGATATAGTGCTTCCCGACATCTCTACTTTCATTGCCGGGATGAATTTTTTCCATGTGCATCTTCAGAGAGTCTCTCGTTTTGTACCCTCGACGACAAATTCCACATTTGTACATTTTTATCTCGTAATGTTCATTAATGTGACGTCTGAAGTCGGCGTTGTACATTGTTCTGAACTTGCATTGTGTACATTTGCATATTCCACGTGTCCACCTTCTGCCTTTGCTTCTCACAGATGAACGCCTTTCTACTTTTGGCTTGTCAACCTCCACTGGTGAAAGTACGTAATGTCTGAAATTAAATTAATCCGAATTAAAATTTAAACCTTTTTAATTACAATAACATGATCAAATGTCAATTATTTATGCAGCCGTGCTCCGTCGGAGAAGTATCATCCGCTTAATGGTCAATGGCACGCTTCCGGCCATGACTTTGCAATCACTTTTTCATGTATTATCGAACACGCTATTAACCATTATATAATTGTGTAGCTGTATTTCTCTACATACACTGTGTCCATAAAGTATGGACACAAGCCCGTAGTAACGTTATTGTGCATTATTTGACAAAATGCAAAGATATGTCGATTAATGTTTTTTATTAGCTATATTTAGATGCTACCATTTTGTTTTTTTCCGTCGACCTTGAATAAGTTATGACGTCATTGATAATTTTTTTAAATGTCAACCCCATTTTTTTTTATGGATTTTGAAAACTTTTACAATTCTTTATTCGATGATTTAAACATTTTGGTGTTAGTGTTACATTAGAAAAGTCTATGCGACACAACCGGAAAATTTGGACGTTTTACGACAACGCATCATCTACGAAACCAGACTAATCACTCCCGAAATATTACAGAATGTGCGAAATGGAATTTATCATCGCTTAGGATTTTGTCAACAAAATGAAGGAAAACATTTTGAGCATTTGTTATAAATTTGATACTGGAAATGTCAAAAATAAAACTTAGAATTACAACACAGTTTACTCAAAAATTTTCTAATGTAACATACCAAAATTTTTACAACATCGATCAAGAATTGTAAAAGCTTTCAAAATCCACAAAGAAAAAGTGGGGTTGACATTAAAAAAAAACAATGACGTCATAACTTATTCAAGGTCGACGAAAAAAATAAAATGGTAGTATCTAAATATAGCTAATAAAAAACATTAATCGACATATCTTTGCATTTTGTCAAATAATGCACAATAACGTTACTACGGGCTTGTGTCCATACTTTATAGACACAAATGATTACTCAAAAATTTTCTAATGTAACATACCAAAATTTTTACATCATCGAATAAAGAATTGTAAAGGCTTTCAAAATCCACAAAAAAAATGGGGTTTACATTTAAAAAAATTATCAATGACGTCATAACTTATTCAATGTCGACGGAAAAAACAAAATGGTAGCATCTAAATATAGCTAACAAAAAACATTAATCGATATATCTTTGATTTTGTCAAATAATGCACAATAACGTTATTACGGGCTTGTGTCCATACTTTATGGACACAGTGTATATAAATAGATACGTATATATATATATATATATATATATATTGTTATATGCAAAGAGATGACTACTTCTTAAATGAAGAGTTACAATGAAGAACTATGTAAAATAAATATAAATGAAAAATTACAGTGAAGCTGTAATGTAAAATAGGTCCCACGTTGGTTCGTCTAATGTTAAATGTTATAATATTGATGACTATGCGTTGTATTTGAAGATAAATGTAATATGAATTGTAAAAGGTAAATGAATGATTTAAATGAAACTATTAATTGGGCGCCTTTTATATATAATAAATATACTTCAAACAACGCTATCTCTACCTTATTGTGCCAACTAGTCATCGGGTGCATGGAATCTATAAAAATTAATGTTATCTCAGGATCTTCGCGAGTAGAGGCTGTTGAAATCTTCGTTTGGTGCTTAATTAAATAATACTAAAGCAAAATAACTCCTAGAACTTAACTCTAACAAATAAGAGTGAAGATAATTAAAAATAATGTGTTTATTGAAAAATAAAAAGAAAACTAATGTGAACAATAAATTAGATCTATCGTTAATAAAAATAGACTTTAGTAGAGTATCTCAGCCGATTCTAACACCTCCTCATTGACCTTGATCGCATGCATTATTGGCGATCAAGGTCAATGAGGAGGTGTTAGAATCGGCTGAGGATGAACGACCTTGCCTTCAAGGTCATTGAGGAGGTGTTGGAATCGGATGGTGGTGGCTTAGGTCATTCGAAGGTCAACGTCGTGTGTAGGTCGTTTGAATGTCAATGTCACCTTGATTTCAAAGTCATTGGGGAGGTGTTAGAATCGGATCCACAGAGTGGTTTTTTCTTTTATTTTATTGATAATTAAATATAAATAAAAAACCACAGAGCTGTTTATCTAACATTTTTATTGATAAATGAAGATAATTTTTAGTATATAAAATATATTATTTAAATCATATTTAATGTTTTAGTTTTTTCTTTTTCGGTATTCTAAATTTTCTAAATTGTTGGGTAATACCCTTTTTACAAACTGAGCAATTTCTCTTTGAAGGGGCTGGACCGTCAATTTGTTCCTCACCGGTATTATAGTGTTTAAAACACGGTCGATATTCTTCTAGTTCAATTTGTTTGTCAGGTGAAATTAAATGCCAGAACTCCTCTATCCATTCTGGGGCACTTTCGTTTTAAATAAATCTAATGGAATATATTCTATTAGATTTGTTTTAATACCAGATAGATGACCATAATTTTCATAAACAAACTTGACTGCTTCTAATATCAATTCTAGGTGTTGGGACATTTTGTTTTAATGGCTGGTTTCAGTATACTAAGCTTCTATATTATTTTCAACAATATTTATTGGCGATCAAGGTCAATGAGGAGGTTTTAGAATTGTTTGAGGATGATTAAGGTCATTTGAAGTTTAAAGAATAAAGAAGAATGTTAGGGTGGGGACAATGTTAGGGTATATAAAGTTAGCTTATGTTAAATAGATGCTAGTATTAGAGAATATGTTGAAGCGGAAGTTTAATGAGGTACCACAGAGTTCTTTATGTTCTTTAATTGTGGAAGAAAGTGAATTGGAAACAGATAATAGTGGTTCCTTGGTAGTGGAAGAAAGTGAAGTGGTAAAAGATAATAGTATTGATAGAGGTTTACAAGTGGTTGGAGATATTGAGGCAGATTTGGGTATTGAAGAATTTTTTAATAAAATGTCTGAATCAAATAAATTTTGGGAACATATAGATGTAGCTGCAGAGAATTTTGCACGAGAGACATCAAGTGGTGAAAGATTTGTTGAAAAATATGTTAGAGAACCAATTTGGGAGTTACCATTAGTAGGAGAAAAAATTTTCTTTTTGAATAAAAGTCATTCAAAATGGATATGTATTGGTTTATTACCACACCAAGATTTTGAACCAAGGTTAAAAATTGTTGGTGTAAAAAAACAATGTGTATGCTTTAATTCAAGGGAATGGAAGTGGGTAATGGCGGAGACTGCAAAGTTAAGGCAGTATTTTGATTATAATAATGGTATATTTCCAACTTTTAGAGGTATGAATATTCGAATATCACCTGAATCATTTGATGGAGTAAGTAGAATTGTGAAGATAGAAAAAGGTGGCGAGTATGTGTATTTAGCGTTTGAAAGTTTATCGGAGTTATGGCGGTTGAAGGAAACATTGGATTGTCGATTAGCTGTTTTAGAAGATATGAAATATCATGTATTTTATAATGATATGGTCCGATGTGTAGCTGAAAGTGGTGGAGAAGTGGATGTAGAAATCGATCGAATGTATAGTGGTGTAATATCCGAATGTGTTTGTATAATGAAGGAGTTAGTTATGTATTGGCCTCAAAAAATTAAAAATGATGTAAATTATTTGAGGAAAAATTATATATGATTAGGAAATATAATATTAAAATAAATTTAATGTGCTTTATTTTTTAAATTTGTAAGAAATTAATCCTGTAAGATAAATTTTAAGGTTTTTAGGATTAAGTGAAATCGACTATTAAGTATTTATATATTGTAATTGCAGATGCGGTTTTTGTCATTTAGATTGTTGATGTTGACTGAGATAGTTTAATATATAAGATTGTGATGGTATTTAGAAGTGGTTGTTTGAATAAGGCACGCAGAAGGAAAGGTGGTGGATTGTTGAATACTGTGATAAATAAGCTCCCAGTAGAATTGCACATACCGGGTTATAGATTTTGTGGTCCAGGAACGAAATTAGAAAAACGATTGAAAAGAGGTGATAAGGGGGTGAATATTTTGGATGAGGCTTGTAAAGAGCACGATATATCATATTCTCAATCAAGTGAATTGTTAAAAAGGCACGAAGCGGATGAGAAATTGTATGAAAAAGCTGTGGAACGAGTGAAGAGTAGAGACGCAGGTATAGGAGAAAGGTTAGCTGCAACTGTGGTTTCAGCTGCTATGAAAGCTAAAACAAAATTAGGTATGGGTTGGAGTAGGCAACGGAAAGAAACGAGTAAAAGTGGAAGGAAGGGTAGTAGAAAAAGTTATAGGAGGAGAAGGCAGGGGTATCGATTAGGTGGTGCTATTTCGTTTTTGCAAGCAATGAAGAAAGCACGGAATGCAATAAGACGGATTGGTAAGAAGAAGGGTGTTTTAGAGAATGCTAGAGTTGCATATCAAAGTTTAATAAAATCTAGAAGAAGAATAAAATATCCGCGATCTAGGGTAATTGCGATACCAAAAAAAGGTGGATTTTTACCGTTAATTCCATTATTTGCAGCATTGGGTGCTTTAGGATCATTAGGTGGTGGTGCCGCAGCAATTGCAAAAGCAGTAACTTCTGCAAAAGCTGAAAGGGATCAATTAGATGAAGCAAAGCGACATAATATTGCTATGGAATCAAAATCTGGGAGTGGTTTATATGTGAAACCATATAAGTCTGGGTGTGGTGTATCTGTTGGAAGTGGATTATATGTAAAGCCGTATAAATCTGGTTGTGGTGTTTATTTACCTGAAGGTGCTAGTTCAAAAAACTGATAAGCAGTTTACCTCGAAGGCCTTTAACAGAAAAAGATTTGTGGATGTATGTTCAAAGGTGGAGAATTGGTAAATTTCGGGGTATTTTTAGTAAAGATGTGTTACCGATAATTATACGCAAAAGAGAGAATGGAATAGTAAATTTGGATGATGATGTTGGTGAAGGGACTCATTGGGTAGCATATAAGAAAAATAATGCTGTAATAAATTATTTTGATAGTTACGGTGATTTAAGACCTCCGATTGAGGTTGAAAAGTATTTATTATCGAATGGTGGTGGTGTTTTACAGTATAACTATGAAAGATATCAAGACAGTAACAGTGAAAATTGTGGACATTTGTGTTTATTGTTTTTGAAAGGATTTATTAAATAAGAAGGAGTTTGTTGCGATTGTTTTATTAAATATTAGTGCAATGATTTTGGAAAGTTGAATTTAAATTAGAAATGGATGCGGATGGTAATGGAAGTGTGAATAATTTGACTTTTGTTTTGACAGGGAAGGGATCTGAGGTGGGTTGTGTACTGAATCCACCTATATATTTAAATGGTGAATATGAGATGTGTATGTTAAGTTTGCAAACTTATAATTCTATCCCTAATGTTACTAGTAAAAATAATGTTTTTAAATATTCAAGAAGTGAGTCAAATGGTTGGAAGGAGATAATTATTCCGGATGGTACTTATGATATAATGGATTTACAGAAATATGTCGATGAGCATTTACGGATTGCGGAAGGAGCAAAACATTTTTTCTTATTAACTGGTAATAGTAATACTATGAAAGTGTTTATGAAGGCGTCTGTATATATTGATTTTGGAGTGGAAAATTCCATTGGTTCTTTATTAGGTTTTTATAGAAGGGTTATTGGAAAACAGATACCGAGTCATAGTGATGAAATAGTTGATATAAATAGAATTAGTGCTGTTGATATTATGTGTAATATTGTAGATGGATCATACATTAATGGTGAATTATCACATGTTTTGTATCATTTTTATCCAAATGTTCCACCAGGTTTTAAAATTATAGAGGTTCCGCAAGAGAAAATTTATATGCCTGTAAATACTAATGTATTATCTGATACTATTATTCGGGCTGTAGATCAGATAGGTCAACCAATTGATTTAAGAGGTGAAGAGATGACAATATATTTGAGGATTAGGAGACGTTAGGTTTTAAAAATAAATGTTTTATGTTTTAGGAATAGTAAATGATTTATTGAGGGAAATGATTGTATATATTAGTGAATATTTAAATAATTAAAGAATAGTATTAGTACAATTGTTGATTAAGTAGGGTGTGTAGTAATAGATGTCAAAGGTGAATACTGGATATTTCACATATTAATTTGAATTATTGAGATTATAAATTGGAGAATAATGAGGAGCAGTAGTATTAATAAAATGTGGAGGAGGAATAGAAATTCTTCACGGAAATTAGTGAATAAGTTGTGGAGGATTATTGGTGGGGTGAGGGTACGAAATTGTTTAACAAATGAGAATAGGCGGTTTTTGAAAGGTATGGGATATAAAGTTTTGGTGTAGATTTATTTAAGTGAGAGGGAGTTTTGGTATGTTGATTTTGGGATATTAAGAAATAAAGAGAGGATTATGCTTTAGTATAGAAAGATATTTGTCTAGAGAAGAAGTTTGTTGTGAAAGTGTGATAGTAACAATTTTAAAAATGGAAGTTTTAGATGTTTTAAGAAGGGTTCGAATAGATAATTCTATTGTGGAGTTGGAATATCATAATCATGTTCCGTTTGGTTCACCAAGATATGAAAATAATGATGAGATTAGAATTGTGGTACCAGAAATAGATAAGTATACTTTACCATCGGAGTCAGAATTATTAATTGAGGGGAAGTTACGATTGTTTAGTGATGAAAGTAAGGCTAGTGCTACAGCGTTTTTAATTAATAATGCGGCAGCTTTTATGTTCAGCAATATTAGATATGTGATTAGTGGAGTGGAGGTGGATGAAGTAAGAAATGTAGGTATTACATCGACTATGAAAGGATATTTTTCTCATAGTCCAAGTTATATAAATAAATTGGAAAATTGTGGTTGGGAATTTTCTACTGGAAAGGCTCCGGTTTTAGATAATAAAGGTAACTTTAGTATATGTATACCATTGAAGATGCTAATGGGTTTCGCAGAAGATTTTAAGTCTGTTATTTTAAATATGTCTCAGGAGCTTGTGTTGAAGAGATGTGCTGATGATAATGATGTAATTTATAATACAAGTGGTGCTATTAATGAGGGTGTTAGGTTAACTATTAATGCTATTGTATGGCGGGTACCACATGTTAAAGTTGGTTTAAGTCAGGATTCGGCGTTAACTAAATTAACAACGAAAAATACTATAATGGAAATGTTTTTTAGAGGATGGGAAATTCATGAAAATCCGGGAATTCCAGAGACAACAAAACATAGTTGGGCTATTAAGACAGCTCCACATTTAGAGACACCTAGATATATTATTTTGGGTTTTCAGACTGGGAAGAAAGGGAAAGTGGATCAAAATATGAGTAGATTTGATGCAATTAATTTAACTGATGTGACAGCTTATTTAAATGGTAAAAAATATCCATATGAAAATGTTCGAGTGGATTTTGATGAAAATCGTGTAGCCGTTTTATATAATATGTATGCTAGATTTCAACAAGTTTATTATGGTCATGAATATACTGAGCCGATGTTAAAATTAACCCAATTTAAATTGTGTCCATTAATTGGTATTGATTGTTCACATCAGGAAGGTGCTATACATAGAAGTGGTGTGGAGATTAGAATTGAATTTACGGCGAAAGATAATATACCAAAAGATACGGTTATGTATTGTTTGATATTACATAATAAATTGTATCAGTATTCACCATTTAATAAGGTGGTGCAGCGACAGTATTAGTATTTTTTGTTTGTTTGAGGAGTAAGATGGGTGGTGGGAGATATGATAAATACAGTTTATGGAATGTGGTTGTGTAGTGTATGGTTACTGATTGGGTGAGAAGGTTGTTTAGTTAAAGATGCTGGATTTAAGTGGGAAGAAATATATAATTATAGATTTTCAATGGTATCGATTTAAGAGTTATAGTTTGATGCCTAAGGAGTTGGCTACTTGTGATAGTGAATTTAAGAGGAGTCATTTTATATTCAAACCGGTTTTGAGTTTTGGTGTATTGGCAGAAGAAGATCGGCAAGTTGCAAGATATGCTTTTAATTGTCATCATGGTTTGAAGTGGGAAGATGGATATTTAGCTGCAAGCGAGTTTGATGATATAATTAAACGATTGTGTAGAGGTGTTGATTTAGTGTTTGTTAAGGGTAGAGAAAAATTGGATTTTTTGAAACGTATTATAGATCGACGAATAATAGATTTAGTATATGCGGAAAAAAATTAGAAGAGGAGAGCCAAGTTGTAGTTTTCATGTTAGTAATTATGTTGTTTGTGCTTTGTCTAATGTGGAACGATTGTACAAGTTTTTGTTAGAAATTAAGTTGAAAGATAATAAAGTTGGCTATATTTAATTATTGTTATAATGGGTTATGCGTGGAGTGCTATGAGGAGTTATGTTGTGGAGAGGGTTGGTAATGTGTTGCGACGACTTGAAATTGATGGAAATTTTTCTGGATTGGATGATGATGATTTATTTTATGTGCCTAAGACATATTTAATGAGCAATATAGGATGTTTGAGTTTAGAATTTGTTTGGCGTCGATTACCTAGAAGTTATCGAGAAGATATTGATTTAATTGGATGTAGACCATGTGTAAGTCATTATGTAATTGACGGTGATGTTGTTGATGGACCTGTTAGGAGAAGAAATTGCTATATGTGTAGACAGAATGATTTATAGTTTTTGTATTAATATAGTGTATTAATATAGTGTATTTATGTATGTAGCTATAAATAAATATTTGAGTTTAAATTTTTTTATTAATACAATGTTAGGTATTGAATTTAGACGAGGGGTGTGGGAGGGTTTTCTAGAAATAAAGGAAAAAAGGGAAAGGAGAAAAAGAGAGAAAGGAAAAAAAGAGAAAAAAAGGAAAAAGGAAAAAAAGGGAAAAAAAGAAAAAAAAAGGAAAAAGAGAGAGAACAGGGGGGGTTGGGCGAGCCCCCGAACCAATCCACACCGTAGCGACGCCACGGAGCGCGATAGCGCGGAGTGAGCGCGCGGAGGTGGGGATTGGGGCAAGGGGCTCCCCCCCGGTGACCTACATTCGAAAATTTCCCCCTCCACTTGTCGATGAAGAACTGAAGAATTTGGGAATTTTCCCGATGTTCAAGGTCACACCTAATATCTAAAATCATCTAAAAATATCAACTTGACCTTGATTACATATGCAAATTTATAATGCAAATTTGTACATGTATTATGTAATAGGTCAAGAATGACGTCAATGGAAATTTCTAAAATGTAAATTTACATAATTAATTGAGACTTGACCTTTTGCAAAAAATGCGACGGAATTTTTGATTAACATATGCAAATTTATAATGTAAATTTGTACGTATTATGTAATAGGTCAAAATTGACGTCAATGGAAATTTCTAAAATGTTAATTTACATAATTAATTGCCCCTATTTTCATATAAATACGAGTTAGTTTTACTGGGATAGACATTACAAGTTATACAATGGTAAGTAAACATCCATATTATTAATATTATTACTATATTTATATTTGTTTTTGCTTGTATTTGTTTATTTAATTATTTATAATTCACTGTTATATATTTCTTATATCTGAATAAAATTTGAAATGTAGCATTTTCAAAATTAATGTATTACATTTATAATACATTAATTTTGAAAATATTTTATTTCTTTTGTGTTCTAAAAGTAGGAAAGTAATTACTTCTTTTATGTATCCTGAAAAGTAATAAAATTATAATTCAATATTTGAAATTCAATATTTGAAATTGAAAGTTTAGTATCAGTATTTAAATAATTCGAATTAATTTGATTCCTTCCCTCATTTTTATTATTCTTTAGGAAACACCATCCCCGCCTCAACCAACTTCACAGCAACAGGTGTTTCCCCCTGATACTGACAACCCTAACCCTGAAAGCCTCATAAATATTTCCAATATTAATATTTCCAATCAAGGACGTTTTATGCAAGGACTAGAACAACTGGAACTTCCAGAAATAGATGATGAAATGCTGTCGGCGGCGGTAGATAGAGCGCTATCTACCGTTGCCCCTGCTAATGTAGTCGGAACAATTACGAGGGCAGCTGTAATGAGAACTGCTAGCGTATTTGTTCCTACTATGACAGAGACAGAATTTCCGACGGTGTTGTCTCAAGTTGCTACTATTGCACCGCTGGGCACTGCTGAAATGAGTAGAGCAACTGCTGAAATGAAAAGACAATTCGATTACGAACAGTACCAACAACAACGACAACGAGAACACAACGACGACGAGAACAACGAAAATTAGAACAAAAACAACGACGAGAACAACAACGAGAACAAAAACGACGACAACAGACAAATACACAGACGCGACGAGAACAAAAACGACGACAACTGACAAATACACAGACGCAAACAGTTGCTTGGACGCATGCAATTGCTTCTACACCCATTTCTAGTGTGAGAGAGAGTAGTAGTACTCTCAAGAGACTACTTCTGGGTAGACAGGTACACTCTGGTACTGTAATGGTGTCAGCTGCTGCAGTACCACCACCAGTGGACCTATCACCTATAGAAAAACCAGTAGTGGCACATGAGTCATCATCGGTTATATTTCTATCTGCTCATTCACCTGGCAATCCACCGCTTCAATCTGATCCCTCTCGAGATCATCCTCAATCAGATCCTCAACCAGATCCTTCTCGAGATCCTCGAGATAAAAATTCACCGCTGCCCCATAGTTCGCCTTTGAATACCCCTTCGCCTTTGATTACCCCCTACCAAAGACAAAAACAAGCCTCCGAACCTAGATCAAATGGAGAACCTCAACCACTTCCTTTAGAAACTCAACTACATCCACCTTCATTAGAACAAGAATGTCATCCACCTCAATATCAACCATTTGAACCAGAATATCAAGCACCTCAAACACAACCGCCCTTATCAGAACCTCAACCATTTCCATCACATCAACGTCAACCACGCAACACTCTCGCTGCGGATTTTAAAGAACTTTCTGACAAAGTTATGTCGCACCTTGAGAGAAATTCGTCAGTTAGAGATGCCTCCCTTGCCCATATGAATGAGCAGGTATCCGGTTGGATCGCAGACGTCGACCTGTATCTTCAACTCCATAATGGTGCCATTAATACGAACATCCCAGATGTTCATATTAATGAGAAAGTTCAATCTTACCGGAGGAAGAAAAATCGATTCGGACAAATCAAAGCTTTGATAGTTGAACATATCAATAGTAATGATGATGACAGTGATGATGGATAATTTATTATGCTTTTAAACTTTGCACTACAGATTGATTTATTGGTACTTTAAAGTAATTACATGCTTTTAAATTTTGCACTGCAGACTTTGATTTATTGATATGTTCAATAACGAAGTTAGACCCTCGTACGTAGACATAGACCGTAATAGTATGATTTGGGAATAATGATTTGGAAATATTTACAGTAATATTTGTAGTAATATTTACAGTAAATATAACTGTCCATCCTTCCACCTTACAATAGTAATATTTATAGTAAATGTAACTGTCAACATCCTTACAGTCATCCTTACAGTTAATATATCACTGTATATTACTGTAACAGTTAATATATCACTGTATATTACTGTAACAGTTAATATATCACTGTATATTACTGTAAGGATAACTTGTATATTACTGTAAGGATAAGATAACTGTCTAACTGTCAATATCCTGGGGTGACATCTGGTAAGGAAGTATGGATTTGGGAATATTTACATTATCTTTTCCATGGGGTGATATTCGTCAGAAGAAATAGTGTTATCGGATTGATTATCGTTTGTTATTTTATACTTTTTCATGGAGCTCAATATAAAGATATTACATTTACAGGATTTCAAGCTTAATACTACAACACCCACAGAAGTGATGGTAACGGTGACATCAACGCCTGGTCACCCTTCATCGATACTGAAAGTATCGGTATCGGCGGCGATGCCACCTGCAGCATCAACGCCACCACCACCACCGACAACATCGACACCACAACCACCAACAACATCGACACAACAGCCACCAACAACATCGACACCACAGCCACAATTTTTGCCGGTTTCGGATTGGGGATCATCCGATGATGATGAGCCGGAGCCTCAGGCTCCGGTTCCGCAAACACCAAACCAACCGGTGCCGAAACCGGCACCTATGGCTCCGCAAAGGCTCATGAAAGAGATATTGAAGAGATATGAAAATAATAAACAATAATTTTGTTTATTATTTTCATATCCATTAAATTCCATTAATATAATGAAATGTATTATATTAAACAAAACAAATATAATAAAATTTAATACGTCATTTAAGATTTAGAAATTTATATTTAATAAATTAGGAAAGATCTGCATATGGTTCAGTATACATTGTGAATTCATGAAGGGCAGTATGCAGTTAGAAGCACAACCATTATCGTTACCTTTATACAACTACGATTCCGTATTTAATGAGAAGAATTTTAACCGACACAGCATTCTATTTGGTGGTACTTGTAAGAGAGCACTAATAGTGGGTCCTTCAGGATGTGGTAAAACGAATGCCCTCCTTACTTTATTATTACATCCTAATGGGTTGCGCTTTAAAAATATTTACATCTGCTGTGGATCACTTCATCAACAGAAATATGAATATCTTAAACACGTAATGAAAACTATTCCAGAGATAGGTTATTTTGAATATACGGATCCGATTGATATGATAACACCAGACCAAGTTGCCGACTATTCAGTCGTTATATTTGACGATATACCCACTATTAATTTGAATATTGTCAAGCAGTTCTTCTCTTTCGGTAGGCATCGAAATTTAGATTGTTTTTATTTAATTCAAACATATAGTGCTGTTCCTAAACAATTGTTGAGGGATAATACAAATCTTTTAATTTTATTTCAACAAGATGGTACTAATTTGAAACATATATTTAACGATCACATCCATGACTTAAGTTTTGAACAGTTTTTAAACGTATGCAGAATGTGTTGGAAGAAATCATTTGGTCTATTATTTATCGATACTGACTGTAAGTATAATGAAGGAAGATACCGTTTAGGTTTTGATACTTATATACATTTACAATAAGTTCCTCTAAAAACACCATTAAAAGGATCCTACTTTAGGAAATCTACATCAGTATTTAAGTATTCGTTAAATAGTAAAGAGACATGGATGATAAATTAATAAATAATTTAGTAAAAGCTCGCACAGTTTTAAAAGAAAAATTGAGAACACTAAGGGCTGATATCGCGAAGTCTCAAAGAGATATTGATATACAGTATTGATATACAGTATGCACCTATATCCAAACCTTTGCAAGAAATTGCCGTGAAATTAGGTAGTACCATTCCGAAGCAAAGTAGAACCCCCCACTCGAAGGACGCTATGGAGGATACAGCAGACACATGGTCTGAAATTTTTCCAGAAAAATCCTATGCAGCAGTACAAGGAACGTCTATTATACGGCAAGGGACACCTTCACGAAAACATGTGTCCTGGTTTAGCCCATACACTCATTCTTCCCCGACCAAGCGCAAATTGGAAGGAGTTGGTACGACACCTCGAACATCTAAAGTTTTAGCAACACTGGACTCTGAACCAGATGCCCCAACACCTAAGATGTCAACGTCATTCACACAACCTACATTCTTAGAAGATGAATACATAGGTCACCTGTTGCCAGAAACGCCAGAAGGAAGGGAAGAAGATGGAAGTAAAGAAGACGAAACAGATACAAGTGGAAGTATGGATTTAGATAAATCAATGGCACATGCCGTATCACTATTGAATACGCGTCCAGCTAAGTCGATAATTGCTAACAAATCGTTGAATAAAACCCTTCTAGAAACGGATGAAGTTAAAGAATCATGGAGAGATTATGATCGTACTATACGGCCATATCTTATCGGTTTAATGACCGATGAAAACGATGAATTTGATGAAAAATATGGTGTTCACGAAGTCGGTGGGGATTTAAAAATTGGAAACGCTGATGTTAGATTTGATGGACCCAACATTATCATCGGTCAATTCACTTATAAGGCAACAAAAGGTTTACTAGAATTGCTTTTCAAGAAGAAACCAGGGAAATTTTTATATGCTGATGCAAAGAATTATAAATTTATTCTCAGTGATACAAACTCTCATTGATTACGATCCTGATAGGAAGTTTGCAGCCAGTAAAGGTTTTAAATACAAATCAATTATAAAACCTATTATACAAGGGAAGAAACCTGAAGTTTGGTGGAGTCGAACTTGGAAGACTGGCTTAGGTTTGTCAAATAAGGTATCCATGCAAAAGATGGTTGTACCTAAAAGTAAAATTGAATATAAGTACTGGGACGATGTGAATGAACTGTGTGATAGATTGAAGCTACTAGTAGCATCGAAGGATGCCGGTCACTCAGGGCACCAGAACGAGATATTGTCAATAATAGAGGAGTTGAAAGAGTCAAAAATTATAAAATAGTCTCTCTGTATACTATGTAAAGTCTTGGTTGTATGACAGTTTATATTTTGACACCAATGATAGGTAACGATGACAATAGATAAATTTGGAAGACACATACACAAGCATGTCCTTAAGAGACATTTAATGGATGTAGACGTAGTCTCAGACTTTCTCAAACATCCTAAATTTCAAGAAGTATTACAAATGCATAGAAAAAATATTCCTTCTCCCAGTGCAACAGCAACTTCGAACTATATTATTCCAATATATAGTGACGGTTTCATTGACCTCATGGGTTATTATGTAAGTACGTCATTGGCGAAACATACTTATTTATATAAGAATAAATTATATCGTGGGAAGGTTATAAATGTACACTATTCTAACGAGAAATTAACAACACTGCAAATTGATAAGGAACTATTTAATTCCAAGAGACCGATAGAATTGACAGAAGGAACAACGTTTAGGTTGATATACGTTGGTACCAAACCTACGCCACCAAAAACAGAAGCAGTATTTGCGGAAATAGTCATCGAAGGAAATGTCGTCAATTAGGAGGGATGTTGTAAATGAAATACATAGACCAGCTCGGAGGAGGTTTACTCGACGTCGGGTCATCATAAAAGGATTGCGGGACTTATTTCAAATCGATCTGGTTGAAATGATACCGCACGCAAAAGAAAACGACAATTTCAAATACATTTTCGTATGTATAAACACATTTTCGAAATTCGCCTGGGCAATTCCAATAAAAAATAAGACAGCGATTGAAGTAATGAACGCCATGAAATCCATACTCTCAACTGGGAAAAAAAATATTCCGAAGAATGTTCAAAGCGACCAAGGAAAGGAATTTTTCAACTCTCATTTCAAGAAGCTTATGGATCAGTATAATATTAATCACTACACTACCTATTCCAATCTAAAAAGTTCCATTGTCGAACGTTTTAATAGAACCCTAAAAAATAAGATGTGGAAGGAATTCAGCTTCAATGGGAATTATCGTTGGATAGATATGTTGCAAGGACTAGTCAAAGATTATAATAATACCGTACATCGAACAACAAGGCACAAACCTGTAGCAGTTAATCAAAGAAACGTTAGAAGTATTTTGAATACAGTTTATAGTAATATTAAAGTAGGTGATCCAAGAATTTCAAATTTTAAGGTGGGAGACTTCGTTCGTATCAGTAAATACAGGCACGTGTTTTCTAAAATGTATACGCCAAATTGGTCGAATGAGATATTCACAGTAAGAAAAGTTCAAAATACCTTCCCCAGTACCTATCTACTACAAGATTCGCAAAAACAGAATATTTTAGGGGGGTTTTACGAATCAGAGTTGCTGAAAGTGAAGCATCCGGACGTATATCTTGTTGAAAAAATTATACGACGACAGAAGGGTAAAGTTCTCGTAAAGTGGCTTGGCATGCCTTCATCACACAACTCTTGGATTTCTAAGGATAATGTGTTGTAGAGGTTTAGCTGATAATATAATTTAAAATAAAAAGTACTAAATAAGTTTGAAATGTTTATTATTTTATAAATAATTAATACAAATAAGTAGAATTAACTAATATCAAGTTGGATTAAACAACTTACAATTATTTATAAGACACATTTACAAAAGATGCACATAATTTATATCATTGCTAAAATACATTAATGACTAATACATTTACAAAAAATTAGATATCTATGTCAGAGCATTTAGTTCTAAAAGAATATTTTGTAAGTTTTCTTCCCGTGTAATGCCTTCTATTTTATAATGACCCCACGCCAAAGTATTGCTTTTGTCAGGGAGAATATATCGTTTATCATCTTTAGATGAGAGAGCAACTTTATTCCTCAATTCCGTGTATATTGTGTGTAATTCAGAACGGAATATGTACATTTTCCTCATTATATTTCCATCATCTTCCACCACAGTTTTATAATCAGTTACTGATAAATTTTTATCAATAACGTATTTCTTTACTCCCTTTGCAGTTTTTACAGTTTTATCAAGTAGTTTTAGACAATAAGCTTTAGCACCTGTTCCATAAAAATACTCAATAATTTTTCCAGCATATTCATCCTTCATTTTTCCCAACCTGGGTGAAGTGGGAGGTATTCCATGAATATTATCGACAGTAAAATTCGATGTATCAAACATATGTAAATGTTCTTTTATATCCTTATATACATTATAATTTTGCACACTTATAATCAATGAATCTGTATCTGTATACAATAATGAAACGTCTGTATCATACAAAGGTTTTAAGAAACCATAGAAAAAACTATACATTACCCTCTTAGCTAGTTCCAAAATTGTGAATCCCACATATATAGGTTTTACGTAATCTACACGTACCTTTGTTAATTCGATGGCTGTAAGAGCGTCACAAAAGATTTTACAAGATTTAAAATTTGGTTTTGCTATATACGCCTCAGCGCCAAGCCTTTTATGAATAGTTTCCCAATGTGAAACCAATTTTATATTTACTCGATTTTCTACATTTTCCATCGTCTTTCCAAATATACTATTCACCATTAATTTATAAAACTGTTTAAAAAACTCGTTGGTGGATTCATTTCGTTTTTTTGTATTGAAATCAATATATTTCTTTAACCAAGTACTTTGTTTAAATCTAATTCCTCGACGTATTCCTCGTAATATCAAACCATTATTAAGACATTGTTTCAAAGTTAAGTAATGTATGACGTAATTTGATTTATCGACAAGTTTGGAATCAATTTCCCATATTTTGAATTAGGTGGCATAACATGTTCGGGGCAAAAAGGAAAGTCATTGTGCTGTTCGTGAAGATTTGCAGGATATTCTAAATCTACTTCGAAAACATAACCATAATCTCCATCGTCTTCTAAGGCTTGTATATCCATCGTCGGTAGTTCTTCATTTGTTAACCATTGAAAATCACTAACTGGTAAACTGAATGACATGGCATAACCATATAAATTCGTTGCATCTAAATATAGAATATATTTTTTCGCTTCGGATGAATCAAAATCCGGTAAGAATTCGTTGTTAGCTTTTTCCATTCTTTTGCAACACATGCTCACACCTCCACGTATACCGCTTTTAAAAAAATGAAACATATCTGCATCTGTTAATAGTTCCAAACTAATACCCGTCATACGCAGCATAGCATCCCAGCTTAATCCTGGAGAAGTAAAATAATGTGCAGGATCTAATTTGTAATTGTGCAGGCAAATGTTTCGAAAATTTTCAAATACATCTGCTAGTAATAATACATCTGATTGTATATATATATCACTATATTGTCCTAGTGTTTTACAATCGAATAAATTCCAAACCCTTTGAGCTCTGCAATAGTCTTCATCACTTATGTCACTATCTGATAGTTTATCATAAAAGCACTCTTTGTTGGGTAATTCCGAGAATGAAAGAGTTTCATAAGACGTAACATAGTTATATGGGAATACACCCTTCTGTCGGATTAATTCAAATTTTTCACCTATATAATATCTTCTAATTTCCTCACATTGTTCATTGTCTAAATAAGATGATAATTTCGTCAAAGAGGAATTCATAAATCGAAATGAGTCTATAAACCTCAACTTGTAGAACACGTTTCTTTTCTTACCATTACAATCTATTATATCTCCCACGTGAACTTTTTTGGAAAATGAAATATATTTCTCTTTATTTTGTGCAATAACATCTACATCCTCCTTTTCCAGTGCCAGCACTTTTACAAACAAATGTGTATCATAATTTGACAAATTATGAAAGATAATAGGTATATATCGGGGCTCTTTATAATTTATATTACATACCATATGTGCTGCACCCCGATACAATCCTGTCATATGATCATGGTCATGAACTTTTTCTTCAGGGACTGTTATTGCTTTTTCACAAATATGACACACTGTATCTTGCTCATATTTATCACGCTCCTCATCAGTTAAAGGTTTCATTTCTACCTCTTTACTTAAATAATTTTTATATAAAAAAGTAACATCAGTTTCTAGCTCTCTAATAAAAGATGTGGCTGCATTTTGTCCACGATATAAACGCAATTTACTCAGATTATTATCAAAACTACATTTCACATAATAGGCAGAAGAATATGGTTCATGTTCGAAACATTTCACAGTAAATGGTTTGGAAGGATTCGGTTCTGACGTATCAATAGGTTTTAATATTGCTTCGAAATCAGCATAAACCACAAAAGGAACTCTTAATTGTCGTTCAAATTTATCAAATTTTAATACATATTCTGGTAGTTCCTCTCCGTACTTATTGATTTTTAATTCTGTGCCGGGAAACACTGCCTTCACCTGCTTACAATCTTCATTTTCATGTCTTCGTAATTTATCTTCACATGTGAAGAAAATTAAACACCCTTCACATATGTATTTTTGATGTCCTGATAAAGATTTCTGTGACGAAACTAGTCGCGACAAATTCTTTATCCAACAGTAATGTGAATTTACATTTTCTGAGGTAACAAGTAATAAATTAATATGAGCTATTCTTCTCCGCTTCGTAAAATATAATGGGCCCACTACTTCTTGAGCTCTCACATTATTCTGAAAACATTCTTCTATACCATATACATTAATGGATATATTATTTTGCTCTTCAAATTTATGGATATCTTTTAAATTTACAGGGAAATGTATATCAGTAAAATCTGCAACTGTACTATAATGTGGATACGATGAAACTCTTTGCGGGAGTCCTACTGGTTCCCTTAGAGCAGAAGTAACGGCCCAAGCGAAACATTTGTTGTCAGAATTTTGAACATTTATTATAGCCTTCTTTTTCTTTATTGATGGTGGTAAGTCCATATAAGTGGAACCTCTCAATGGATTAAACTTATTCATATTTACTTCCAAATATAAAACGTTGCTCAATGTCCACCCTGAAATATAATAAAAATAGTAATTTATAACACTGTGAGGAATTAACAATAATCTTATTTTACCTGAATCGCGCTCCTGAAATTCACTCATTTTATTCTTAATCTCATCAATAAAATCTGCGTATAGCTCATATAAATTACTTCCATGGGTTATGACTTTATTTCGAGTATTAAACGATTTTATTTCTACATTTTCCTTCGTAAATAAATAATATAAACCATACAATTCCAAATTCACTTTCATAGAAGTATGTATACTTAGAATACTATCCATAAGTGCTATCACTTTCTCTCTAATATTATTTGCAAATTCTTCCACATCAACGTATATGCGAGACGAATCACATACTTGATAACTTACTATTCTATCCCCGAACGTGCCAACACTCTTCTTTACACCATTATCGATTATTACGAACGCTTCAGTACGGTGTAAAGTACTGCGGATATGTGCAGTATAACAATTTGTTTCTACATATACATCACAGATATCACATTTCATTAATTCCACTTCGTTATCGCTAAATTTCATTCTCTTCCCTTTACAAGAAGTTAACATGTGGCGACTTCTGTTATCTCCTCGAGTAAACGTCTTCCCACAGTATTCACATTCAAACATATTGACTTATTATTTCCCAAATATACACTGAATAGAAACAACACCTCCACTGTACCGGCTCAACTGTTGCTGGAATGGAACGACCATCACCATATATACAACTCGTCGAAGGTCATGCTTAATATTATACTATTTTATGTGTGAAAACATTTCAAACTTATAAATTACATTGACTTATTTATACTAGTAACAATAAACATCTTAGCATTATATGTATAATCAATCCAATTAATCAAAGTCATACATTCTACTGTCCATATCATCGATTAAAATAATCGTCTCTATTTCAAATGTGTCCTCCTCAATTTCTTCCTCCTCAATATCTACCTCGTCTGTATCATCTCCTTGCTCCTCCTCAATATCGTCCTCGATATCGTCTTCAGCTTCACTTAACTCATCATCACTACTCCATTCTAATTCCACTACAATCACTCTATTTTTTCTTTCGTGTGCAGCACCCATATCTACTTATATGTTCGAACAAATATTAAGAAAACTTAACACTTTATGATAGAAAAATTCATTCGTTATTATTTATATATTCACGGTTGAACCCCTACCTCGATGTAATCTTTAAGTGATGACCTTGACCTTCAAATACCCTTGACCTTCAAATGCCCTTGACCTTCAAATGTCCTTGACCTTCAAATGTATTTGACCTTCAAATGCCCTTGACCTTCAAATGTCCTTGACCTTCAAACACCCTTGACCTTCAAATGCCCTTGACTTTCAAATGTCATTGACCTTCAAACACCCCTGACCTTCAAATGTTATTGACCTTCAAATGCCCTTGACCTTGGTACGACCGGCCTTCTCGTGACCTTGGAAATGACATTGACTTTGGTGTGACTTTTTAATAACCTGCTTCGACCTTCAAATGACCTTGACTACTCAGCCGATTCTAACACCTCCTCATTAACCTTGATCGCCATGACCTTGAAATCAAGGTCGCTCATCCTCAACCGATTCTAACACCTCCTCATTGACCTTGATCGCCTATAATGCATGCGATCAAGGTCAATGAGGAGGTGTTAGAATCGGCTGAGATACTCTACTGACTTTAAAAGATGTGCACGTGTATAAATAAAGTGAAATAGGTTATGAGCAGTTAACAATTACAAACATGTTCAAAATTACTAGGATTATCAATTATAAACGAGTAAGTACTTCTAACGAAAAGGTTTTGTTTAAGTATAACAATACGTTAAGCACGTATAAAGCGTTTGTACAATATGAAACAAACATGTAAATAATTTACATATCTGTAACTATGCACATGGACAATACACCTCGTATTTTCAGCATTTACTTCTGCTTAATACATATGTTTCTGCCAATATAGGCGTCCTCAGCTAAGCTAGTGAAGCAATTTATACAAATTAATACAAACCTGTTATAAACAACTGGTTTGTATCTGTATTTAAATTTACTGAAATAGCCCGCAAAGATCAAGCAAGTTCCGTCCTATAAGAAGACAACTATTTAATAATTGACATCTTACGGGCGAAAGATACATTGTCCGGAGGGCTACCTATCGTTCGAACAGCTATGCTGCTACGGGAAACGATAAAATACGTATGCAGATGTAGTCCATTAACAACTTGCCAGATGGCGGTATATACGAAAAGGTTTTGTTTAAGTATAACAATACGTTAAGCACGTATAAAGCGTTTGTACAATACATTTGTACAGTAAATTTAAATACAGATACAAACCAGTTGTTTATAACAGGTTTGTATTAATTTGTATAAATTGCTTCACTAGCTTAGCTGAGGACGCCTATATTGGCAGAAACATATGTATTAAGCAGAAGTAAATGCTGAAAATACGAGGTGTATTGTCCATGTGCATAGTTACAGATATGTAAATTATTTACATGTTTGTTTCATATTGTACAAACGCTTTATACGTGCTTAACGTATTGTTATACTTAAACAAAACCTTTTCGTATATACCGCCATCTGGCAAGTTGTTAATGGACTACATCTGCATACGTATTTTATCGTTTCCCGTAGCAGCATAGCTGTTCGAACGATAGGTAGCCCTCCGGACAATGTATCTTTCGCCCGTAAGATGTCAATTATTAAATAGTTGTCTTCTTATAGGACGGAACTTGCTTGATCTTTGCGGGCTATTTCAGTAAATTTAAATACAGATACAAACCAGTTGTTTATAACAGGTTTGTATTAATTTGTATAAATTGCTTCACTAGCTTAGCTGAGGACGCCTATATTGGCAGAAACATATGTATTAAGCAGAAGTAAATGCTGAAAATACGAGGTGTATTGTCCATGTGCATAGTTACAGATATGTAAATTATTTACATGTTTGTTTCATATTGTAAGTACTTCTAAGATTATTATTAGGATGGTGGTAAAATATACTACGGAATGTTATAGACAGTATGATGTGGATGTTAATAAAAGTAAGATTCGAGGTTTTTTATTAATAATTAATTTAATTTTATGTAAATTTTTAATAATGACGGCTTTGTTGTAGTATGTGGTGATAGTGAACCTGTTAATAAGTGTTACTGGTGCGAATCTCCAGTCTAGTAGAATCTCAGCGGACGATGCGAGTACGGGATCTCCCAATTCCTTGGCGGCGTTAGGCGTTGCTTGTTGGGTGACGCGTTCGTCAATTTCTTCGGACTCTGTCTTCGTATGATGCTCGTGCGATTTTACGGCCACTGTCAAGTGATGAACTTGGGGTTTGTTCTTCTTTGATGTAGAAAATATCCAATTCACGATAAGTATATATAATGTAGAGGTTTTCACTTGTATTTAATATTTTTAAAGATAATTTTTCGTGAGATGTGTCGCAATACATCTATGCGTATTAAAGAAATTTCAGAAAAGACGTTTTTAAATTATATTTTTAATAATTTCACTGGTTTTAACACTTTAATATAAATTTTTCTAATAAGTTGATCGAAAAATGCGTCTTTATGCTTTTTAGATTTCAAGTAAAAGATGCCGATATCGTTTGTTTATTTTCAAAGCCTAGTATAATAATTACAAATAGCCTCGAAGTTTTACTTTTACTAATTTCTTTTACAGACATAATATAGATAATATTATTATTTTCCTTAGATGATAAAATTTATAGGTTAATTTTAACGTTTGGTAAATATATTTTCTTATGCTAAATTCTGTGTTATGCGCATAGTAAATATTGGTTTCGCGGGTCAGTTCGCTTTTGAAAATAAGTGGGCGTGTTTAACTAGTATCGATACAAAATATTAATGCAGATAAATTAGATATCAGTGATTTCGCGCTTAGATTTGAATTATAAAAATTGAAATACTAAATAAAAAAGTAATAAAAGAAATAGAAATAAGTTAATTTAAAGAATACAATATTATCGTCATATTAATTTATATACATTTCGATACTAATTTAACATATTAACCTCGCTTGTTTAACCCTTTTTATACTGAATTTACTAATTGAATATTTTGTATTTCCCATCATAGGTGCTGGAATATGAGAATACCTTGTCCCATAACAATATATATATATTGTTATGGTTCAACCAGCATACTTATTCCAGCACTGCAATAAGAAACACAGATAACAACATACAATAAACCCATGTATAAATATTGAATTAGTGGACGTAATTTGTGAAATTAGTTTCGAGATGTGTATAAATTAATACGACGATAACTTTAATATTGATAATTAATTTATTTTGATTTTTAAACTTACTTTTTATATTTATATTTTTCTATTTCAAATTCAAATCATACGCGCCATAATACAGGTATTTAACTTATCCACATCGAGATTTATATCGAAGCGAGTTAACCACGCCCACTAATTTAAAATTGCCTCGAACCCCGCGAATGCGATTTTTACGGTGCATTTTTAAACTAATCTAACATTGAAAACCACATTATAAACTTTTGTAAATTCTTTAATTAATTTTTCTATTATGTTAAAATTATAACATTATGAAAGTTCATATTATATTAGATGCAAATAAAGCATAAACTTAGAGGCTTTTGGCGATAATTTAATACAGGCTATGGAAAACAAAAGCCGAAGAAAGCGTCTGATACTAAATTTTTACAACGAATGGCCGCATTTTCTGTATCACAAAAAGTTTAATTAAAATTACTATTTAAAAACCACTAAACCCTACGAAAACAGTATACATTTTATACCTTGAAATCAGGCCGAACTTTTGAGATAATAATTGGACCCGTATCACGTCGAATATAACAAATATCGAACGAAGCATCTTTTCGGAACTGGAACTACATCGTACCGACAACGCCAACATTGAACCGCTTCCGACGCAGGGACTTCCATAAGAGCCGACGAACGCTGATCTATTCATACAATTGCGAGCTCAGAAAATAAACCAGACCCTAGACAGGAAAAATACCAGGTTCCTTTCCTATTATTTTCCATAAAACCTAGAACATCATTTAAAAGTTAATATCAAATTTACATCACAACACAATTTCAAACATTGTTTGCATCAAAATATAATACTTGAATTTTAACATTTCCAAACATCTATGTAAATATATATTTAATTATTCATTCTTAATCTTTTATAAAACTTGTATATGTAACTTACCTTTGTGTGTTTATTTTTAAGTAACTTTCGATATCTATTTGCACTGTTGCTTTATACATAACCTTAACTATAGTTATTAAACACATGTGCACAATTGTATAATACCGTTTTTTACCGTATAGTCCAGATAATACGAGCATATGTACAGATTTCTTATTCGCCCGTAATAATTGTTACAGTTACCTATTTTTATTCTAATAAATTTTTATTACTTTGATTTAGATTCAATCTTTTATTTGAGTTGTTTGAATGTTGAGTTTGTGTTTAATTAATATACAATTTACATTGTACTTGCGGGATATACGAACAACCGACTTTGAGCCCTGAGATATAAATAAAGCATAAGTACTCAAGTTCTACCGCAACTAGTGGGGTACTTAACAGATAGCGTTGGATCTACTAAGTACGTTAAAACTTAGCGCCCAATTTTCAAATTCAAATCTTCTAAGGTTTACTTATATCATTCATTTTATAGTTTTAACGCTCACATCATTCTTATTTTTATTTTACTTAGTCTAGCCATCGTACTTCTTCAATATATATATATATATATATATATATATATATATATATATATATATATATATATATATATATATATATATATATATATATATTGTTATACGGCACAAGCCCTTTTATCTATTTACATTATTGAATGATTAAAAATATTGAAACTGAAAAGGTAATTTTTATATAAAAATGTATTGTAAATCCATTTAAATGTGAATTCAAATATTACATACAGATGGAGTTGTTAAAACGTTGCATCTGTTACATGCGTATACTTCGAATAGTAAATAATCGTTCATAAAACGAAGTATACTTAACCCTAACAGCTGATTACTTATATAACTGATTATTTAATTTCTTGTGGGCTATATTCTTTTTAAGTGTCCGGCTTTTTAGAACAGTGAGACTCTTTATTGGTGTGCTTTATAAAAAAAAACACTTATAATGTAGGTTCGGTGCTCCAATAAAATACATGTAAAATAATAGTGGACAAGATCATAGATGATGGTATTTTCAAAGCAAAATCTAATAAATAAAACAAGAGAATCAAAGAATTATGCAAATGGTTTAATAAAAGGATTAATTCAAAACAGGTAAGTGATTGATATGTAATTGGTATAAATTTTAATTGGCATCAAGTCACGTGATAAAATGGAAACAATAAATTTTAGGTTACGTGACGATATTCTATGGTAACAATCTTAATATTTTTATACTACTTAAATAACTTTATTAACTAAAACAGGGAACTGTATTCTTCTTACTTTGATAAAAGAAATCTAATTTTAACTTAACCTATTAGGCATATCTTGAAAAATATCTATGATAGTAAGTTTTCTATTATGAATTGAACTTATTCAATGTTTTCAAAATTTTAGGAGATGTTAATCATACTTAGATTGGAACTAGACGGTATTCAGGAAGGCAGGAGCTATCTTGTAGTTCAAAACGTTCAGGATACAGGTTTTAGGTAGCGGGCAATCTACTGGCGTCCCCGCTTGGCTTAGGTTTTGCTGGATGTTGTCCCCGGTGAAATGCAAAGTTCGTTTTATAAGGAACTGGATGATGTATGGATGCGCAAAATACGTCAAAAAGGTGCTGGATATACGGGTAATATTTTTGTATGTTCGTAGTATAGTTTTTCTATTTAATCTAATAAATTTCTTCTCATTTTCAGATGGAGCACTTAATAAAACGTCGGCGTGTTTTGTGAATTCGTACAACATGACGCTAACTATCATTTGTTTTTAATCTTGGCTACTTATTCGTCTATCTTGTATGCATTCATTTAATCTCGCTAATAATTCTAGTGAAAATGATAATTTAATTACTTTTTACTTTTGCCACATAGATATCTTCCAAAAATTATGTTTTATTCTAGTATATAAATACTTATCATATGTATATAAAAATATCATTTTTATGCTGATTTATAATTGGGATATTTCCCGCTGTATTTAATTTGAATAAGTACCGTTTTCTCTAAAGAATATGTGTTATTTATTATTGATCAATTAAGTTAAAATGTTTTCGGTAATACATAATATTAAAATAATTAAACATGTCGACGTATTCAAGTGCCTCTCTGCAAATAAAAAGAAAAATCATAAATTAAATTAGAAAACCTATACAACGAACCTAGAAAAACATTACCTGTTTATCCAGCTCCTGTTTGACGCATTTTGCTTGTCCAGACTTCATCCAGTGCCTCAGAAACCGAAAATTCCATTTCACCGGGAAAAGCATGCAGCTAGACCGAAGCTATGTGGGACGCCGTCCGATTGCCCGTCCAAACCTGTATCCTGCATTTTTCGGATCCACAAGCAGACTCCAGACTAACTCATCTCCGTCTATTCCTACATAAGTATTCTTTTAACCTCCTACAAATTTTTGAAAATTTGAATTAATTCACTTCACAAAATAAAACCTCTATCAAAGTTTTTTTTAATAGATATACCTTATGGGTACATTTAATATTAGTATAATTTAATTTAAAGCAAGAAGAATACAGTTTCCTGTTTACAATAATTTAATTCAATAGTATTATTTATGTATTTAGTTAAATTAATTTCACGTTCATTTAGTCGTTATGCTTAACCTTGAATTTATTTTATGTTAATATTATCACGTGACATGATACATTTTGATTATTCATAATTTTATTATATTGATCACTTACCTCATTATTCAACACCTTCATTAAAGCCTTTTACATTATTCCTTAACTCACTCGTTTTATTTAGTAGATTTGAATATAAAAATACCATTATTCATTGTGTTGTTTACTATATAAGTTTGTTCGTATTCTTATTGATGCACCGAACCTACATTTTAAGTGTATTTTTCCATGCACAACACAAGAGTCTCATTGTTCTTCGAAGCCGGACATTTAACACAAATTTAAGCCCACCAGAAAATAACTATATGAAGTTATGCACAGGAACAGCTGTTTAGGTTAAGTATACTTCGATATTAAACGATTATGTATCTTTGAATTATACGCAAGTAACAGATTTAATATGTTAAACAACCCCATCTGTGTGTAACATTTGATATCATATTTAAAATAGATATTTATAATTCATTTTTTTTAAATTACCTCATCAGCTTCATTATACTAAATCATTTAATTTTGTAAATATCATTAAGGCCATCTGCATCTCTTCAATTTGTCAGCCCAACTTAGGGACAATTATAAATACAATTATTAGGTACAATTCAATATATTTTATTATTTGGCTTTACTTTACATTACAGCTTCACTGTACTTCATCTATTGACTTTGTATTTATAAACTTAACAATAAGTATCTCTTCAATATATATATATATATATATATATATATATATATATATATATATATATATATATATATACGAATATATATCCCTTTAAATTTATAAAATCAATAAACGTTTTTTTTTAATATACGTTTATTTCCGCAGCTTTCAAATGTAATCTACGGATTACTTCACATGTCTGAGATAAATAATTAATTTATAAGAGTGTCATCAATATTACCAATACAATTCCTAAACGTAGTAAATTTCCACATTCTACATTTTATAGTCGCAAGTCTGTAGAACTGTATTTTTTAATTAGGTACGGTTTACTATCTTATGGCCGCCTAAACGTGGGACACTATCCTGTTGCGGAATTATCTCTTCAACATTCCTTTCAGGGACTACTACAATATATATATATATATATATATATATATATATATATAGACCGCAAGATTTCAGTGTTCAATAATATATATATATATATATCAATAATATAAATATATATATATATATATATATATAAACCATGTTTTATTAACATGGTTTTCTGTAGCAAAGTATTGAAATATTTATTGATTTAGAAAGTATACATTTGGGAATTATGTATGAAACAAAATATCTTGTAAATGGCCGCCACGGCTTTGCTGGCATATGCGTACCCTTTTGACGAAATTTTTAATAACGTTATTGAATACATGTGGTGGTATTTCATTGATACAGCGTCTAATTTCGGCTTTCAATGCTTCGATGGTTGCAGGCTTATTGGCATAAACCTGTGACTTCAAATAACCCCACAGCCAGAAGTCTAAAGGCGTTAAATCGCAAGAGCGTGGAGGCCAATTCTGGTCACCAAATCGGGAAATGACACGACCAGGAGCAAATTCGTGCAAGATCGTCAATGTTTCACGGGCGGTATGACATGTGGCACCGTCCTGCTGAAACCACATGTCGTCAAGATCAATAGCTTCCAAATGAGGCACAAGAAACTGTGTGATCATAGCACGATAACGTTCACCATTCACCGTTACTGCATAACCTTCTTCGTTTTCGAAGAAAAACGGTCCAATTATTCCTCCAGACCATAATGCACACCATACAGTGACCCGTTGTGGATGCATTGCTTTCTGATGAATCATTCGTGGATTTTCTAAGCCCCAAATGCGACAGATTTGCCTATTAACGAAGCCATCGAGGTGAAAATGGGCCTCATCACTGAAAATGATTTTGTTTGCAAAATCAACAGATTGCTCAAGGATCCAATTGGTGAATTCTCTTCGCTGTTCATGGTCTACTGGCAGAAGTTGTTGAGTCAGTTGGATTTTGTAGGCATGCAGCTGTAAATCTTTAGTGAGAATTCGCTGAAGAGTGCCTGTTGAAATGTCCAATTCTTGTGCCCGATGGTGAATTGACGTCTCTGGCCTTTCTGTCACACTCTCGCGAACTGCCGTGATGTTTTGTTCTGAACGACCTCTACGAGCTCGTATCGTGTGTTTCACATCACTAACCGAACCGGTACTTTCGAATTTTTCGATTATTCGTTTAACCGTAGATGAATTAGGCACATTATTTCGACCGAACATTGGACGCACTTTACGAATAATGGCAATTAAACTTTCACCATTTTCATAATAATTTTTGACAATCAAGACGCGTTGTTCTACCGTGTAATGCTCCATGTTTACTAACTCCCATCTGTCAACTTTCGATCTGCCACGTCATAATCATGTGACATTATGACTGTCAAACATGGCGCGCAATTCAAATCTTGCGCTCTTATTGAAACACCCATTATATATTTAAAGCAATCTTACATGTTTCGACACAGTGTCTTTTTCAAAGAAATTAAAAATATATATGACAGTATATCAATGTCTAACTTATATATCTGTAGTTGTCATGGATAAAATTAAAATATTCAAAGATACATTCAAGTTTAATAATAATAATTCATGGTTCAGAACACTAGACAACAAAACGTCAATTACGGGGGATTGGCAAGCCATGAGTTATTATGTCTGCGCCCGTGGAGCGACTTAAGATTTTAAGCTGTCGGCATTCGCCTTGAACGAGAAGGAAAACCACGTTTAGGTATATGTTGATATAAAAATAATTCAATTTAATAAATACTTGTAGTTCTACGACTGTGGATATGTTTCAGGAAATATTCAGGATCATTTAAACGCCAGGAAGGTTTGGTTAAGATTTCTTATTGAAAGTCTTATTACAGGGAAGAACGCCAGCGGTTTTAAAAGGATTTAACCGTAAATGTCAGGTATGCAGTTCCCCTTTTTGGTTATAACGATGCGTAATTACTTTCTTCTTATTTTGATTGTTAAGTATATTGAGATTCTAAAATACATAATTAATGATATTTAAAATTTTAACTTTCGTTCACTATCTATTGTTTTATTTTACATTATTACAAGTATTTCAATTTGTGTCTGTCCTTTTTGACTTACTTTATATCCCATATGTCTTAATATAGCATTTACAATAAATAATATTAATTATGAAATAGAAATTACATACCTTTAAACGTCTATTAATTTCATATGCGCACAAGATAAAATACATGATGACACGCGGAAAGTTAATTCAAATCAAAAATTATTAAGGTCGATAAAATGGACATCCATATGAAATTAATATTATTAATCAAGTTCATTATTTTCGGATTTTCAATTAAATTAATGAATTTTGATAATGGAAAATGATCTAAATAAGTAATAAAAATTATTCAAAATAAATTTTACAATTAATTACGCGGTATTAACTTGTTTAATATCTTACACTATTAATGAATGGTCTTCGTTTGCAATCCTTAATCTAAGTCTTATTTTTAACATTTTCGTTCTTTCTCTTCAAGTTTCGGTTACCAAGGTGAACTACTTCAATATATAGATATAAATTATAATAATATTAGTGATGTGAATAAGTATAAAATGATGTTATTAATAAATGAATATTGATAGAAATTAAGTTTTTAATTATTAAATTTTTTTATCTCAGTAATCAGCTGATCTATGATGTCAGTCTTTAACGTCTATTCAAAGATGGGGGGGGCGAGCAAATAAGACAAATATTATTTTATGAATGTATCTCAGGATCGAAGCAAATAGTACGTTTCTTCTAAAAAAAACAATCAAATATTTCGATTTGAATATATTTGAATAACAAATCGTTCCGGGAAAGGTGTTATGACCGAACACATCTACCTAAAACCCGTCCGCTTTTTTTTTAAAGTGTGAAGTGTTGTTTGAAATGATCAATAAATAATTTCCAGATGTCTACAGATTCATCAAATATTGAGGTAAATGCGAACGCAATACTACAAATACACACATCTGTGTGTGTGTTATACAAGGTGTCCAGTATCGTTATATTCAAATTTTAGGAGTGTAAAGTAGACTTCATTTCAAGTAACAAAAACGCAAAACTTGTATATCCATTTTTATTTGTTTCAAAGTTACATATCTATGAATGTGATTGTCAGATCATGAAAAAAAATGTAATCCTAAAGTCAATACAAAATGATTTTATTTAAAAAAGTTATAGGATTCAATAACAGGCCTGTGATTGTTAACGTCGCATAATAAAATGTTATCCTAAAATAAATAAACACGTGTCGTAGTGCATACAGTAATTTCTTAGAGATCTACAAAAAAGAGTACGGGAAATTGATTTATGATAAAGAACGTTCTTACTTATTTCGTAAGTGCTGAACCATGAATATCATACAATAAACAAATGTTCAGATGACTGTTAACGCTGCATTTTTTAATAAAGGATTACATTACGCAACAGTTTATTAGTGAGTGGACACGTTTTTTTTATTCAAAATGCCTTATCGATTTTGTTCTCAAGAGTATGCGGACAAGCATTTTGTGTATGGCTACTGTAACGGCAGTGCACGTCAAGCAGTTATTGAATACCGACATCGGTTTTCCGACAGACAGATAATTTCGGGAATGCGGACTGCGTGACTATCTATTCGACCGAGGAGTAAATTTGCCAGCAGACTTAGAGGAGGAAGCAGTAGCTATTGTTACAAGGGATCCAACTCTCAGTGTACGTCGAATCGCTAGACAACTAGGAATGCCACGAACGACAGTTTGGCGAATTTTAAAATGTATGGGCTTATATCCATATCACTATCCCAGGGGACACGGTTTGCTTGAGGCAGACCACTATGCTCGCCTAGTTTATTTTACCTAGATATTAAGGCTTCATTTTAATTTCTGAAGAACAATCCTATGGACAGATGAATCTACGATCATGAGAAGTGGTGTTACAAATCTGAGAAACCTGCACAGGTGGTCATAAAAAAATCCCAAAGCTATACGCCCATCTAAATTTCAACATGAATTTTCTATTAACGTTTAGGCGGCCCTAATCGATGACTTGTTGATTGGTCCTGTCGTTCTTCCTGCGAGTTTAAATGCGGACAATTACCTTCAATTTCTTATTGACGAACTGCCAGGTGTTTTAGAGGATGTCCCACTGAATGTTAGACGAGACATGTGGTGTCACATGGATGAGGCACCACCACATTTCGGAATTGCTGTCCGATATTGTGTTAACGTCAATTATCCAAGATGGATTGGTCGAGGTGGTCCTGTTGCATGGCCACCCAGATCACCCGATCTTAATCCCCTTTACTTTTATTTATGGGGGTATATTAAAAATTTAGTATACGCGCATGTTTCAAACACAAGAGAAGAGTTGTTGGATCGTATTCACCTGGCTGCCGAGCAAATCCGACAAAACATGTATGAAATTCGGATAAGTACTTCTTCTGTTGGCTTAAGGCCAGTTCCCACTTGTGCATTTTGATGCTGCATTTTTTGATGCATGAAAAGTATGCATTTTTTAATGCATGACTTCCTATGCATCAAAAATTGCAAGGATATTCACATCTATGCAATTCCATGTGCAATAAAATAAAACCGAAAAAAATACCTAGGGATTTAATTTTTAGGCAATCACAAAATTACTTGACAGATAGTAACGATTTGTAATATGTATTACGAAAATGAACCTGTAAAAGTTATAAAATTGAAAAATTAAAAATATTTGTCTATTACTATCACATGTTAACACTTACCATTCAACAACAAAAGTGAAGTGATATATATATTTTCAATATTAAAAATGAAATTGTCCAAACACATGATACCAATGTAAAATTATATATTGGTAACGCAGTATTCCCTAGCTTTCACTAGAATTGCATGCAACTTATTGCACGAATTTAGAACATGTTCTAAAGCCGTGCAGTAAAAAACACATGCATCTCTGTTGCATGCAATTGGTGGAAATGCATCGTGTGAACGCAAAAATGCAGCATTTTGATGCTGCATCAAAAAATGCAGCATCAAAATGCACAAGTGGGAACTGGCCTTTACGGGCACAAGCCTGCATCAACAAGGAGGTGGACATTTCGAAAATATTATTAATTGAACTTTTTTAAATAAAATCAGTTTTTATTGACTTTGGGATTACATTTGTTTTTCATGATCTGACAATCACATTCGTAGATCTGTAACTTTGAAACAAATAAAAATGTATATACAAGTTTTGCGTTTTTATTACTTCAAATGAAGTCTACTTTACACTCCTAAAATTTGAACATAACGATACGGGACACCTTCTATAAATGTTTTCATTACGTAAAAATGAAAAAACAAAAAACAGGAATCTTACCTGGCATTTGTCACACAACAGTAATCCATGTGGTGCTCTAAATATTCCTCAGCCTCCAAATATATTTTGCAAAATGGGCACTGGACAAGCTCTAAAATTAAACACATTATTCAACGACTAGAAATTATAAAATTCAAAAACAATAGAATTTAGCGTTCGTTCTCAAAATATTCAGTTAAAAACAAAACTGTGCAAAAGTAACTTCGCTGTTTGTAAATCTGATAAAATAAATTTTACTTATTTATTTATTTTTACAACTAGAACATCAACAAGATAAACCCAATAAGCTACTCATTTATAAACATTATAACACGATTGGTGTACAATCAATAAGAAGACAGTTATAAGATTTACCACGATGCATAGAGAAAAATCGTACTTTACAATCTACAATTCTTATACCCGACATATTTAACTACGTAAATGTGTGATAAAAGAGACCAATATTTTCGTAATATATCCTGAACACACCTTCTAAATACCACCAAGCTATTGTTCCTTCCATAAGTGAACGCTATTTAAAGATCTGTTGTATGTTCTGACCATTTTCTTGAGTTGTGAGTACATATGATGCAATTATTGTTTTCATTAACGAAATAATAACTAAATAACTAAAAGGCAATACCTGGAAAGGCCAAATTCAAATCAGGACGTAGATCCTTTTTCATTTTGGAAGGTAAGTTTAAAAAAAAAAGGATAATTGCATTTTTTATTTGGATTTTCTTTTGTGTAACAGGAATGGAGCTGAAACCCTTAAAATGATGTGCTAAGAAATACTTTTGTATTCCAGCGAGTCCAGTGGAAAGTGAGAGTGTATAGTACAGCTTGTTTAATAATAGAACAAAGGCGTACAAGACCAAAACTGAAAAATGTTAATATGATAATGTTCCTAAATAAAAATTAAAAAAATATTAATAAGTAACCTATAGTATTTTGACGATAAGTGAACAGTCACGTCATAACCAGTAATATCGGGTACATGAACGAAGTATTCGTGAGAATTACTTGGGACTAGAAGAAGCAATAACAAAATTAGAAAATTCGTCGCTGTCGTTAGAGGAATCACTGCAAATCATTAAAGATGTTCACGCACAACTGTGTGCTGTAGAAGACGCAAAAAGTGAAAGTGTTCTAATTAAATTTGAAAGTGTTTTAAACAGAAATGCAGATTTTGACATCTTAACACGTATTTGTGAGGGCACGTCTACAGATGCGTTAAGTTGCTTAAAAAAGTATTTTGATTATGCGAATATAACATCACTAGATGTAGAACGCTCGTTTTCCGAATATAAACATATTTTTTCCTCAAGGCGGACATGCTTTTCTGAAATAACCTTAGAAACGCACCTGATGTTGAAAATATACAATCGGGTTTCTCCAGTTTGTCAATCCTTGGAAGACGCTTAAAACGGTAAGTGTTTTTTTAAATCCTCTGTCGTGCACACAATCACTGATTTCATACATTTTACATTTTATTTATAGGTACATACAACGCCAACGCTGCTATAATATGTACTATTCATATTTTTCGTGTGTTTATGCATATTACTTTAATAGCAGAAAATCAAATGTATATTTAATTTACTTCTATACTTATATCGGTAATAAGCTCATGTTGCGTCCCTATTCTATCGCATATTCTAATATATTACGAATTACACTCCCATACCGACGCTCATGGCGCGCACGAAAATTGGTCTGCTCTAGTGATCAGTCACGTCATAACCAGTAATATCGGGTACATGAACCTAAGAAATTCAATTTACTAACGTAGTACATGTAATTTCCCCATGATAACCGCCTGTCATCTGTCAAGTCACCGTTTCATATTATTATTGTTCATTTTATTTTTCTCGTTTTATTTATCTTTATTTTTCGTCTTTCACAACCACTTCTTCTAAGAAACTAATAAATCATGTCTAAACCGTTTGGAAAACAGCAAGAGAATTAGTTTTGCCACTAATCACAAATTTTGAGGCAGAACGCGATAACAAGGGACCTTTATTGCCGTTAAATTGTGTACGAGAGGTAATTTATTAAGAATTGTTTGTTTTATTTCTATATAATATGCATATTTATTTTTAGAGAGTGGCTAATGCACTTAATATAAATGTTAATACCATTAATCGGATTTCTTCTACAGCCAAACAAGGAAAACCTGTAACCACTCCTAAACAAGGATAAACCAATTGTTAATATTGACGCTTTTAGTCAATGCGCCGTTAGAAATTCAATTTATGACATGTACAGTAATAGTATGTATTCTATTATTCTACAAAACTCATAAAAATATTACCTATTATTTAACAAATGCAGAACAACATATTACTTTGGGCACATTGAACAGTGTTCTTTGAGAACGTGAAATATTCACTGGTTGCACTACTTTCTTGTGGAAAATATTGCAAAATATTGGTTTCCATTTTAAAAAAAACGAGACCCTAAACGAGCATTAATGGAATTGCCTGATATTGCTTTGAAAAGAATAACATTTTTGCAAAAGTATATGCGGTTTAAAAATGAAAATATAATTCCAGTTTGTTTTTCTTGATGAAACCTGGGTTTTTCAAGATGGAAGCTCTCAAAAATCGTGGCAAAATGATAATATTAAATCCGTAAAAACAAAACAAGTAGGTGGCAAAAGGTATGAATTACATATTTAAAAAGTATTGGCATGGGCAATATATCGTTGATTTTTGTTGAGATACATAGATGTACATGCTGGTGGCAATAATGGTTTCATTCCTGGAGCAGAATTAATCTTTGCCACAAATAGTAAAAGCATGGATTACCATGGGGATATGAATTGGAAAAATTTTCTAGAATGGTTCGAAAATCAGCTACTTAAAAATTTAAGAAATCCTTCAGTTATTATTATGGATAATGCGAGCTATTATACGACAATAATAAATAAATCTCCTACTTCATCTTCGACAAAATACCAATTTCAGGAATGATTAACTAACAATAAAATTAACTTCGACAAGACAGCATTCAAAATACAGTTACTGGAGTTGGTTAGACTGTTAGTACATAAAATAATTACTGAATTTAGTTCAAATAGTTAATAAGTTTTATTTGAAGGTATAAGCCGTCACCTATTTATGAAGCCGATGAATTAGCAGAGCAATATGGCCACACAGTTCTTCGACTGCCTCCACATCACCATCAAAATACACTTTATTAATTAACATAAACTATGTATTTTTCTAAATATAGAGTGATAAATATACAATATTAACATTCTAAACAGTTTAAACAACTGATTTGTTGCGTTCTTATCATAAAAATACTAGTGTTTGGAAATGTCTTCATAAAACAATTTACAATCAATTTTACTCATTTATTGTAGTTTTATTGCAATTGAAACAACATTTATTTTGAAGGTTGAAAAATTGATGTATTAAATTGAAAACTACAGAAATATCTACAAACAGTATTAATTTCAAAAGCTAAAATGATTCATCCTACCTTTAACAGAAGACATATCGTTAGTTTCACTATGATACACAGCTTTATGTTCAGTTAAATATTCCTTTGAACTGAATCCAAAGCAACAGAAAGTGCAAGCAAATACGGTTTCAACATCCTTTTTTGCAATGGGAACAAAATCCATTTCCACATTTTTAAACAGATTATCTACGTATTCTTCACCAAAATACACCAATAGCTCTTCACCCTCCTGGATTTGACGAGTGCTACAATAATACAGCTTGTCTTGATATTGAAAAGGGAATAAATTTTGTTCGTTAATATTTCTGACAGGGTTGATGTAATGCATCCAATTCAGATGTTCTGATTTGTCATCGCTAACCACAAATCTTCCTCCTTTGATTCTCAGAGACAGTTCCGTAGAACTAAGTCCAGTGAAAGGACCAAATCTTACGTTTTCAGGTATAACTTTTAAAGAAAAAATTCCCAAATGTTCAATTGACTCTCTAGCTTCTAACATATATTTTGGTAATTCTCTTACTCTGTTAACTGTATCAGAAGAATGTCTTTTGTTCAAAATATGCACGAGCATTCTGCATTTCGTACAATAATCCTCATAGACTTCTTGGCAATGGTTACAAACTGTTAAACAAATTCATTCTTACAATCTCACAAAATGATAGACTTCAAATTCTGATAAAAAGAATAGAATGAAGATTGGAAATATTTTGAAATATATGTTGAATAAGTTTATGGTCAACCTATTTAATATAAGAAGTGGGGTGTTGTATTATCAACAAATAATATCCCTGGTAAACTAAAACGTGTCCAAAGTTTCCCCCACAAAAAAAGTAATTTAAAGCAATTATTTTGTTCTATATGTGAATAATATTAGAATCTATCAAAATATTTGCTAAAAAATGAAATATGTACATCCTAGTTTTCAAAAAAATTATCCTCTTTAATACATAGGTACCTTCATATTTGATCGCAAAATCTATTCTCTAGAAGCAAATATTTATACCGCAATAACGCAATACAATATTCATAATGAATATATTGTTTACGTTTAATTTAAAATATCTATAATTAAAAATAGAGAACTTTGATGTGTACATTAGATGTCATGGTAAGAAGTGTGAGAACACAAATGTACTTACACTGTAGTCCATTGTGGTATTTAATTTGTATATATGCAGGACAAATTCCATTTTCTATTTTGATACCATTGCCTAGCAAATCATTTACTTCAGATGCTGGCAACTCAGTTTTGATACAATCTACAGAGAGCACTTCATATTTCTTTATTTTGTCGTTCCCCATGTACTCATTTAATTCAGTATTGTTTATATTAATAGCAGTTTCGGAAACAAATACTTTGTTATCTGTATCATTTTCATCCTGGCATTCTTCTTTTATATGACTTGAATGTTCCAAAGATATTGGATTATTCATATCAAATTTAACAATTTCTTGAGACATTTTTATCTTTAAAGAAATGTTATATTGATGAAAAGCATAGGTAAAGCACGATCACACGATATACGAATACCACAAATTATGATAAAGCCATGAGGCAGCGTTGCCGCGGTTGAGTCACTGGAGTTGCCAACATTTTCATTCAAAAGTTGCCAAATGTTGCCAAAATTATGAAAAGTTCCAAAACTTTAACTATTTTATGTAGTAATATCGTTTAACGATGAATAATTAAAACGGTTAAACATTAATTGACTCTTTCTCCAATACCCATACCAAAATAATTGCATTATTGGTTATATGGAATCGATTTGTAAGTGTTCTAGAAGCATTAGAAATAAAAAATAAGATAGTCCATAGTAATATACATATATTGGGGTATATAGGTTACCAATTTATTAAAGAAATTACAACATTTTTTTTTCCTATAATAAAATGTATCACATAAATATTTTATACATATTGCAGTGGTTTTTTCCCTGCAGAAGAAGGAAGAAAAGAAGAAAAATTATATTGAACATTATCTGGATAACATTTATGTAAAAATGTATTTTATTTTATTATGTGTGATTTATTTCAGACTGATAACGATATAAAATTGGAATTATAAATGATAAATTGTGTAATGTAAATTTTGATCCATGTTTGTAGTTTGTCCTGGCCTAGATCGATGTTTGAACTCTGCGCCAACCTGGAAGTCATAATTGTACTGAGATATATACATTTATCATTATTTTGAGTTGATATTAGGTAGGGATGCCCTGGCGTTTCCTGGACCTTCATTTTCAGAGATTCACTAGTGTCCTTGGAGATAGGTTGTATTAATTTAATATTAGACAAGACTTAATTTTGTCTAATATATATATATATATATATATATATATATTGGATAATTCGTTTTAGTTGTTTGGTGCGTCGATTGTGATTAAAGGTCATTTGTCGTGATTTTACAAGTCTTGTATACTTGTAATTGATTTAATTTGAAACACCTATCTGAAGAAAAGAAATCTCTCGTGTTGTGTTACGATACATTAATTAATGTAGGTACCATTTAATAATTATTATTAAAATATTGAAAAGAGCGATATAAATTAATTTGTAATTTTGTAAAAATAATTTTTTGTATGTTCAGAAAAATATCTAGAAAATTTATCAGGCCGTTTTTGTTGAGTATAGTTTTTATTCAGATAAATATTTTAATACATAGGAAGGAGGGGAAACTTTTGAGTGGTGTCATGTTAAATGCACGCATGACCGTAAGAGTTTGATTTTTCGCGGAAGATAAACAAATTTTTATCTTGACGTTTAGTTTGGGGTTTATGATTTTGTTGACATCTGATAAATTTTGTTGTTATTTTATTTCATATCTTCGTTCGAGAGTCACAGGGGGTTTTTCTCCTTGCGCGTGTCATTTATCGCAAGGACTATTTCCTCCTAGCTACTGTTAATTTTGCTTTAGCTCCCGTTACACTCGGTAAAGGGATTTTTTTTTCTTTTTTTTAATTTTTTTAATAAAAATGTAAATTAACAAATTGTGACCTTTTAATTAATGCTTGTTGTTTTAATCAAATTTTAACCCGTATCCGAGAGGATTACCCCTGGAGAAGTGAGCTCAAGGAAGGCCATCCGACTGAAGATAGCTGGAAGAATAGTTGCGGTGTGAACCTAAATTTAATAAGCAATTAAAAGCACATTCCACTGCAATATGTAATAGCTAAATCATCAACAAAAGATAACGGAGAAGGTTGGGATACTATTTAAGATTACATATACGTGTAATTACTTTACTTCTGAGTTTTCATCTTTCCAAATTGTAAATTGTGACACTCTCCGCCATTGTCTTTAATAAATTACTTAGTTAATAATATGCCAGATAATGATTCCGTGCTAAGGCGATTCCGAATTATTGTTTTATTTAAATTAATTCCACTGAATATTCTTTCCGCTGTAGCACTGCTATGTGGGAGAGACAATAGTTCGAATGCAAATTTTGATAATTGCGGATAAGCATTTGAACCATCACCCAGCTTTATTTTAGCAATAGTTGCCCAAAAATCTATAACATCCAATTCTTCATCTATCTCAGAAGATATCAATTTCCTAAATTCTCTGTCTATTATGTTCATATCATAATCTTTTAATATTTTAAAATAGTCAAACAGTGGACCTAAAGAGGATGTATTTTTTATTTGCCTTGGATTTACTAAAAAATTTAGCAGTTTTAAAGCTTTTACAGGTTCAGAATCAAAAGGGAAACGAGTATATATTTGGTGAGTACATTCAATATAAAAATCCAAGCATCTTAACTTAATATTTAGTTTTTCTTGATCATTTAATTCCGAGTCAGTTCTCTGAAAATAGGCACCAAGTTTTGGTCCAAAATAAATTTCATTTATATCTAAATAGTTAAGTGGATTTCTATAGTGTATAATTGATACGTCTTTCCGCGTTATTTCTGGTTTTAAGTAACAATTTATTATTGTTCTATATATGTTTTCAATAGCGTTATACAGTTTATAAATTTTTGGCGTTTCTGCTTGAAATTCTACATTTAATTCCGTCAATAAAGGCAACACATATTCTAAAAATTCCAAATACCATTTGTTTGCAGGGCTAGATATTTTATTATATATTATTTCAGATGCATTTACTTTATTAACTAGATGTTCAGATTGAAAATATAATTTTAAAGGATTATATTGCTCTAGTATTCGTTTTACAGAATTAATTACAGATAGCCATCTTGTTTGTGAAGGTAATAAAAGTTTATGTGGTTTAGAATCAATAAATACTTGAAATTCTTTGAATTGCTCTGTTCTCTTGAAACTGTATTTCATATATGAATAAATCTCCCTAACTAAATCTTCTGTTTCCTGAGGCAATTTTGAACAAGCATATGATGCACATTATTGCACATAACGCCAAAGAGTGACATGTACATTTTAATACAAATAAGCCTGGAACATCAGCACTAAGTAATGTTTGTAATAAGTGATGTTTACCCATCATAGAATTTGCTCCATCAGCTGCAAAACCAATGAGGTTTTGTTTGTATAAGATGTTGTGTTTATTAAAAAAATTTGTTATCAAATAATGCATATTATTACTGCTAGCATCACTAATGGGAAGTAAAGCCAAAAATTTATCAAATATTTGAAAGTTATCTGCAAATCGAGCAACTATTGCTATATGTTTAGTACAGCTATAATCAGTTGATTCATCTACTATAATAGAGAACTTGCGGTTTTGTAATTTATTTATAAGTGTATTAAATTCGGAAACGCCAATAATATCGGTGATAATTGAAGTACACTTAGTCCTATTACATGTTATTTGTTTTGTTACATCGGATTCTGGTGATATTTTCTTAATTACTTTTACCAGGTGATCAACAGCAGTAACAGAAACATTGTGTTCAGCAATAAAAGCAGCTATCATGATTTCAGCTTCTTTAGTTTTCTGGGTAATGCTTGCAGCTTTTTTCAAATACGCAATATTAATGGACGGCTGATTTTTTATAGCATTCATAGCCTTCATGTGTTTGCTTGTATTTTGATGTTTTTTTACTGTATATACAGGGTGTTTCTGAATTGATACGAAAGATTTCAAAGGGTGATTCTTTAGCAAAAATTAAGGGGGGTCTTTCATATAACTTTTTGTTCAACACCCTTTTCCCTCCAAGTTACAGTCCTTTAAAATTAGGTAAAAAAATTTATTTTTATTTAATATATCCACTTTGGAAAAATTTAGAAGAATGAAATTTGGCAGATAACTAATGCTAATAAAATGGCAGTTTTTGAGTGTTTTTCTTACCCTAAAATGTAATCACAAGGGGCTGAAAAAAACAACCCCTATAATATTTTGCATCAGAACTTTTTAATGCGCCTATATTTTCCTATTTAAAGAATTGATTTAAAAAGACAGACTCAATCTGCAACTTTTTTATGTCTTGACTTTTTATCATAAAATTGTTAGTTTGTTCACAAAAAAAATAAAATACTGCTCAGACTATTTTCCATAAATTCACAGAGGTTATTATTTAAAAAAAAAAAAACAAGTAAGCTGCTGTCAAATGAAGTCATATGACAAAGAGTTTTATTGTCCTGATTTTCTCTAATTTCTAGACAGTTTTATAAGGACTTCAAACATTTTTCACAACTAAATCAAGCTTTATTGAAAGAATGGCATTTTTTTATTTAGTTGAAGAATATTGTAAATTAGAACGGATTGAACAATAATTGTACTACTAATAACAATTAACAAATTACAAAAAAACTAATAATAACGTGGACAAAATTTCAATTACAAAAATCATAATAAATGTTGAAAATGGCGCCCCTCGACCAAAATGCAGGACTCTACTCTTCGTCTAATTGAATTCCGTATTCTTTGAAATAATCCTGGTGTATTTCTAATAGTCTCACGTGCTACGATCCCTTAAATCATCGATATTTTCAACGGGAGTGGAATAAACCAGTGTTTTTAGAAAACCCCAAATGCAAAAGTCCAATAGATTCAAATCTGGAGATCGGGCAGGCAATTCTGGGTGCCTCCTCGTCCTATCCAGCGATTTGCATAAACTTCGTCTAAGTAGCGACGAGCGTTATAACTAAAGTGGGCTGGAGCGCCATCATGCATGAACCATAGTTCTTGCCTAATTTGCACAGGAACATCATCAAAAAGTTGGGGTAACTCTTCTTCAAGGAAATGGCAGTATGCGTCTCCATTTAATCTTATTGGGAGAAAATATGGCCCAATTGAATAATCATCAATAACACCAAGCCACACATTCAATGACAATTGATGTTGAAATTTAGATTCAGCAATTTGGTGTGGGTTTTCATCTGCCCATATGTGATTATTATGGAAATTTCTGATAGATTCCCGAGAAAAGCTTGCCTCATCAGTAAACAAAATACGAGATAAGAACTGCGGAGCTTGTGTGATCATTTGAATTATCCATTGACAAAAAATTAAACGAGGTAGAAAATCTCGAGGTAAGAGCGCTTGGACTCGTTGGATATGGTAGGGATACAGCATTTGTTATTTTAAAAAATTCTAAATACTGTGCAATGGCTCACATTTAACTCTCGGGCAATTTGTCTCGTACTTGTTCCGGGAGATTCTTCAATTAAATTAAGAACAGCCTCCTCTAGTGCTACAGTTCGTACTTCTCGAGAACGTCCGCAATCGACGGTTGTTCTTGAAAAATTTCCTACTTCTCGTAAACGTTGATGAATACGGGCGAATACGCTATGATGGGGTAATGTTCGTTCTGGATATAACTCAGCGTAAAGCCTCCGAGCTCTTACTCCATTTCCATTAGCACGACCATATAAAAAATGCTTATCTGCCATTTCGGCATTTGTGTAATTTGCCATTTTATTTACTTAATTAGTTTTAGTTCTTCAGAGATTAAAGAATAACACAGAGAAAATCAGGACAATAAAACTATTTGTCATATGACTTCATTTGACAGCAGCTTACTTGATTTTTTTTAATAAATAATAACCTCTCTGTGAATTTATGGGAAAAGAGTCTGAGCAGTATTTTATTTTTTTGTGATCAAACTAACAATTTTATGATAAAAAGTCAAGACATAAAAAAGTTGCAGATTGAGTCTGTCTTTTTAAATCAATTTTTTAAATAGGAAAATATAGGCGCATTAAAAAGTTCTAATGCAAAATATTATAGGGGTTGTTTTTTTCAGACCCTTGTGATTACATTTTAGGGTAACAAAAACACTCAAAAACTGCAATTTTATTAGCATCAGTTATCTGCCAAATTTCATTCTTCTAGATTTTTCCAAAGTGGATATATTAAATAAAAACTAATTTTTTTACCTAATTTTAAAGGACTGTAACTTGTAGGGAAAAGGGTGTTGAACAAAAAGTTATATGAAAGACCCCCTTAATTTTTGCTAAAGAATCATCCTTTGAAATCTTTCGTATCAATTCAGAAACAGCCTGTATACCAGCATTATAATCAGAACCACAGACTGTGCATTTAAAGTAGGTATCACCTTTATCACTAGGTGCTATCCATTTTTTAATTTCTTCATGATTCTCCCATTCCTTTCTATATTTATGCAAATATGTTTTTTTTGTCTTGCTTGTAGATGGCCCAGGCAAGTTTTCAGTAGGATCTATTTCTATATTTTACAGTACATATGTAAGCATATAACAAAGAAAGATCAATTGTATTAATTACCTTTTCAAATTCCTGTTGTATTTTTAAACGAACACTTATCTTTTTACAAAGCAACAAACACTATCGCTGCCTATACTAATAAACACCATCGTATGTGTATACACATTTAACGCATTAGACTCACTAGATAGGGAATTCCCCGTATTTGCCTTCGCTGGCAGTGAAATGCTTACACCTACATTACTTTTACTAGTTAGTGCATTGATACATAACAATGATTAGTAGTACTAATCAGCACGAGATACATTTTTTAAATTAAGTCTTCCTATTATTATATTTAATTATGATAAATTTCGTAGAAATACTGCAAAACTTATATGGAATTAATTTTTGTATATGTAAAATGTTGCCATTTTTTTGGATTTCATATAAAGTTGTTGCCATGTTGCCAGAGTTAGTTGGAAGTTGCCAAAAATGGCAACAAGTTGCCAGCAACGGCAACACTATTAAGCCACAGAGTCATAGATAATTATAACAAGTAAAGAATGTAAGCTCCCATTATAAATGATGAACCCATAAAGAGAGTCATCTACCGGTTAAGGAGAACGTTTCCCGGGAAAATTTGAATTCGGAATTTATTCATTTTCTTTTAAATATTTTGCATAGCTTTTTTTTTTACAACACAGTTATAGAATTAGTATCAATATATTTTTATAATCCAATTAATACAGTGATAATAAATCTATAACATAGTTGTAAAAAAAAATTGGTAGGTATATAACATTTTCAAGTCTTAAAATTTTGTATTGTTTAATCATTTTAACGAAACTAATTTAATACAAATGCAATAGTAAAAATAAAATCAAAACCAAATATATATTTTATCTGACTTTATTCATATTGTTCATGGTAAAAGCTTGCTTGTACAAATTGGACACATTATTGGGTACTGGTCTGCGATCTTTTCCATTGAGTATTCTATTTGCACCTTTTGCATAATTAAATATCAACAGCTTTGTAAAGCTTCTTACTATTTTTTGTTCCAGGGCTCCAGAATGTTCACATTCAACAAAATTAAATTGGACATTCGTATTTATTAAATTTACAATATTATGCAGAAGATTGTCTACAGAAATATTATTCTTCAATATATATGTTGCTATATTGTATATCTGTATATATTTTTTTAACATATCTTTATTGCAGTATTGCAAACGCTTTGCAATTCCTCCGCCATATTCTTTTTCCGTAATGAAGGCACTAAAATCTTCCCCCTCCCCTCTGCTTAAAACATTGGGTGCGTTTAGCGAGTGCAGCCGTTGAGATAGTTGAGACTTATGAATCGCTAAACGTTTACGCTGAACGTGCGCTGATATTCAGCGGCTGTACAATCTTGTAAGCGCTATTTTATTATGCTGCTTGTGGTCGGCGCGAGAATTCTAACCTCAAATAAACATTGTTGGTAGTTACACATAAGTATAGAAACAGTTTCTACAATAGTTAGAGTTTCTACAATGAATAGAAAGAAGGTTATATTTTTAAATGACTACACGATAGTTAATAATACACTAGTTAGAAAAACTTTCACGGGTACGGATGCAAAATGTTAAAATTAGAACTAGAAAGTGAAAGAGTAGAAGAATTAAAGAAGATACGTTTAGAAATGGAAGAAAGTAATAAGATCAATAGGGAAAAACTTGAGGTTTTTAAACAATAAATGGCAAATAAAACCTAAGGTTATTATTAAATTATGTTTATTTATTTTGTAGAACTTTACTGTAATAATGTTACAATAAAATCTCGTTTTAATGCTCCACTGTTATTTATATTTTCATTCCAATAGTTATTGTCTTCATTGTCATAATGGACATCATTGGCACCTTCAACATAATCATTTTCATTTTCCTCTGTATGTCTTTTCAAGACAAAATTATGTAATATGCATGCTGCCAGAATCACTTGTGGGATTTTATTTTGCAATGACATATCTAGAAACTTCAACCGCCTCCATTTTCCTTAAAATGAGAGGAAAATTTAAGTAATGCTATTAGAATACATGCGTATATCTATTCCAAGCATACCCTTTAATAATGCAAAGGCTCTTTCAATAACTGATCTCTGGCTAGATAAGACTTGATTAAATCTACTTTGTCCTTCATTCAGATGTCCATTATCGCGAAATGGTTTTATTAAATTTGTGAGCAATGGATATGCCGCATCACCTACTATATGTTGCCCAGCAGGTAGTAAAGGAGGGTTTGCCAGTAATGCCTCATATAACGGGCTATTTCGCAAAACACGAGCGTCATGCACCCGTCCTGGCATTCCAATAAATACATGTGTAAATATTTTTTTATCGTCACATACAGCTTGGAGTACTATACTATGCTGTTCTTTTCTATTATAAAAATCAACTGCATTATTGACAGGTTGCTTAATATTTATATGGCACCCATCTATAAATCCAACTACATCAGGTATATCTTAAATCATAAAAATGTGGTAGGAAGTGGCAACAGTTTATTAATACCTACGGGATCGATTTTCTACTCTGGATGCTATTTCATCACATTCTTGCAGATTTGGCCAAAGAATATACTGTTCTTTCAGCTGCACTACTGCGGATACAATTTTAATAAAAATGTAGTGTCCTGTCCCTTTAGCAAAACCAAATCTATCACTGGCTGCTAAGAAACTTTCTTGCTTCGATAGCACCCATAACGAAAACAACACCTTCTTTTCCAAAGTAATATATAAATGTCGTTCTGGCAAATGCGGTGCTAATAAACCGCATAACTCTTCCGTGTCTTCACGGGTCATCCTAAAATGACTTCTAAATTCATTGAAGTTGTAATTTGGTACAATATTTTCCATATATCCTTCATTATAAACTGGAACTATTCTGTTAGGAATAATATTTTCCCGAACGGGATCGTTAAGTATAACTTGCGCAGCTTGATTTATATTCAATTCATCTTCAAGAAAATATTCTATCATAATTACTTCTTCCATTTTAAATGAAAAGTTGAAGATAAACACAAAATTAATAGACCCTTTGCACAGTGTTTGGACATAACCCATGTGACATTCAAATTTTGAATAGCCAGACGTTGCAAAGCCGTTCAGCGAATTTACCGCCGCTTTCACTAATCAGAACTAAGCAGATTTTATGCTAACTGTCAGCTGTTGAGTTCGCTAAACGTACCCATTGTATTTGCAAATTATGCACTTTCTTATCTTCAAAGTTTTAGCAATATAACCGCTTACATACGCCATCGCATTTTCCTCTAAAGGTTTTATGGCATCAAAATCAATAGGCAAATCAAAACATTTATTTATTTTCGGTTGATTTGCATTATCCTGTTGAAAAAAAAATCAAAGTTTATCTAAATACCAGTCTATATGTCATATACTTACACCACTGAAAGATAAGAAATTTTTCAAAGTAAACAGCATGTTGCATTCATCATCTTCACAATTAGCTCCGATGGAATGCTTGCTTAATAATTGATTAACAAGTAGTGAGTTAAAAATATTACAAAATGAAGAATATGTGGGATTTGTGTATCGCACACCTCTTTGCCTTATTCTTCCAAAAAAATTTTCCAGTGGATCTTGGTTAACGCAACGTGGAACAAATTTCTTGAATCCTATAGTCCTTAATTTATTTGTCATTAAAATAAAATTTTTTAAAGTAATGACCCAATTTCCAAAAGAAGGGGGAACTTTTTTTCTACCATTATTATCTATAGTGAACATAGACGTAATTATTTGAATGGCAGATTTCCAAAAGTCAACATGAATGTTGTCAGTTGATGTAAAACTTATCGTTGTTTTTAAAATTTTTGCTCCAGAATGGAATGGTGCATGGCCATTTACACTATCAAAAACAGAGTCAAAAAATTAAAAAAATTGCGCAGTTTGAATGGCTCTCTCCTGTCCATTTTTAAATTACCTTCACCATGTTCTGTAAATAAATTACTAAAACTGATATTCTAGAAAATTAAGCCATTACTTACCAGTTTTGGCTATTAAATTAATAGTTTAAGAAACTGTATGGCTGAATACCTGTGTGCACATAGATACCTTCATTTTCATTATCTTTTCTTTGGCAACATGGTGTTCTGTAAGTTTTGGCATTATTCTTAATTCGCCACTATAGCTGTCTAACTGCCAAGCTGTGTAGATGTCTGTCCATTTAGCAATTTTTTTTTCTTCGTGCATTGTAAAACAAATGTCTTTACCCAATAAGTTATTACGTACCCCTTCATTAAATGCGGAGGATCAAAAAATGGAATAACTTGAAGTCCATCTACTTCAAACACATTGTCATCTATATTTTTTCCAATTCTCAGGTAATTGGATCTTGTGTCCTTGATTAATGTATTTATGGCACTAACATTATTAGTGCCTTGGTCACATATTGTGCCCAAAACAGTAAATCCAGCCCTAAATACGGTTCTTATAATTTCTTTAAGGGATCTGATAATTTGAACCCCTTTTACTGCTCCTTTCACAAAATTGTATAATATGGGATATTTCCACTTACTATTAACACCATGTAGCATAAAAACCTAAAACAAATAAATCATTTTTTTCTTTTTTTTTTTAATAGATTGCTATAAAAAACATTACCTGGACATGATTAGCAATATTTTCTGTTCGATTATTTTCGAAATGTTCAAAACCTTCAACTTCATCTTTAAATTGATTGTAATTAAGGTTTGGTGAGATGCTCATTTCATCAAACATTAAAATGCAATATCGATCTATTGCTTTCATAGTTTTACCTACTTCTGTGCGATTATTTATTATACTCGCATTCATTCCAGGTTCAATGGGAATATTGTTCAAAAGTTTCATTATTGTAACCCTGGATGGAAGAGAAAATATCTCTGACAAGAATTTGTACCCAGAACCTGCTTGTTTATAAATTGCTAATGCAGTTATTTTGTCGTCAGTTGAAAATCGGCGACCAGATTTCTTTTTTGTGGAGCATTCGATTTGGCTCTTAAAAAGTTTCTGGCAGTGTCATTTAAGTTATTTGTCAATTTATGAAAAGCATGGGTTTGCGAGAATTTGGCAGCAGTTGACAAACGTTTCAAATATTTTTGACTTTTCTTTTTTTGAAGGTAATATTTTTTCTTGTAATAAGTACCTTTTGTGTATTTTAGATGTTGGACTTAAAAGAGCTGCCTTTTTTATTGAAACTAAATTCATTAAACCACTTGTACCTATTACATATATATATATTAGATATTTTATGTACATATATATGCTATATATCTATAACTACCAGGTAATGGTGATGTATTCCGTGTAAAGTTATTGTCCATTATTTCTGTGCCTGAATCTGACATGGATTCATGCTGTGTGTCGATTGTGCCTTCATATTTTGGTTCTGTTGTATATGTCCCTACAAAAGATGTACAAGCTTGCTTTAAGGATACCTCACTTGTACTAGACCCACATGTGTTTTCGTTTCCTACAAAAAAAAATAGAAAATGATTTTTAAATGATCTATTTTCACTTTATTCGTAATTGATCTATATTTGTAGTTCTTGCACAGTATCAATATAAATAAAGCACTAGATTTAGATAGTCAGCAATTTAAAGTCTGTTTTACTCTAATATGCATATATTTAAAATAATCTCTTCCATGTTTTGGCAATTGCTACATATTAAAGTAAAACAGACCTTAAATTGCCTATTTTCTAAATCAGCTGTAAAATACAAAGGTCCAGAAATGATTATCTACATATATAAACATATTCGATACCTGTCAGAAACAGTTTAGGGTGAACCATTTTCTTTAAAATTTTATTAGGTCCAAAATCGGTAGTCAAGAAATGTTTACTACAAATTCTGTAATGTCTATAAATATATTCATCAGTCAGTTTAAGTAGTTGTTTGTTCCCAATAACTGATAGCCACGTTCTAAACAGTTCCCCATACTTATCAGGGTTAGGGAAACAATGCCGAGAATCTGAATTTGAGGGAACGCATCCAAATACGGCACAACCAGCCTTTCCCATTTCGAAAACTAAAAACAATATTTTACTTACTATACTAATCGCTACAATATGTTTTATATGGCTGATATTATAAACCGTGATGTACAAAAAAATTATAAAAACAAAACAAAAACACACGAAAGAACTAAAAATAAAAATGGCTGCAAAAATAACGAGTCCCTATCACGTGTCACATAATTAATTATCCGCTAGATTTCTGTAATTAATGAGAAGAGTCATCTTGTGTTTAAGGAGAACTCAGTTTAGACGCCATGACAGTTCCATTTAGGGATATTAAGCTTTCACAGTGTTGCCAGGGGATTTTTTTTTAATTCCCTAGACATTTGCAGAAAATTTACCTAGATTTCCCTAGAATTTTTAAACAATTTTCAAGACGTACTTAAAAGCGGATTGGAGATTGCAGGTTATATAATACAAAAAAATTAAAAAAAAAAACGATTCAAATCATAAAAACAATATATATATTTTTATATATATATATATTTATATATTTTAATATAACAATAACTAATCTAGGTAACATAATATTAAATATACATATAACAAAGACAAACAATTTTTTAAAATAAATTCTATCATACTAAATACTATCATACAATATATCAAATTTTTTAAATAAATCATTGTTGAGTTCGAAATTAAAACAACTGTTGCCCTGCATTAATGTTTTGCAATGTAAAATGCCACACAACGTTTCGGTGGATAACCGGTTACAGGTTTTGGTTTTATTTAAGTTAATTTGCGAAAATACACGCTCTGCAGTCGCACTAGAGTGTGGCAAACTAAATATATTAAATATAAATGTGCACAGCTTTGGATACATAAGCGTGTCGTCGCCGGATTTAAGACTGGCAATTTTTTTCCAGAATTGTTTAACATTCAAGTGTCCAAATTGAGACAAATCTGTATTTCGTAACATTCGCCTGTCTATCTCATTTAAATCATTGCCAACTAAATTCGGGAAATTAATGGCCATAAGTGCTATTGATTCATATTTTTTTGATATTACATCGATGGGTGAAATCATTTCGATTTGCTTTAAAATAATAATTGATCTATTCTTTTGGTCGAACCTCTGATATATTTGATGGCACCCTTCTATTAAAAAATCTGAACATCGCCGTCTAAAGTTCGCTAGTTCATTTATATTTAGCCCATGGGTATTATTAGCTATTTTACCCATAACAAAGGCACCTAAATAAATTTTCTCCAGGTGAACAAAATTGTCTGGATTTTTATATTCTACATTTTCAGTTGGCGTTGGCAGACTGCATCTCTGTGTTTAAATTTGTGAAAAAAGGTAAAATATATTCTAGAAAATGAAAATATAATTTTATAGTGGGATTGTTGAGACCATTGAAAATATTTTTCGCTGTTATATCTTTATCACTTAATTGTGCATTTGTGAAATACAATTTTAAAGCATCGTATTGCTCTAAAAATCGTCTAACAACTGATAATAAAGATAACCACCTAGTCTGAGAGAGTTGTAGTATTTTATGGGGTTTTAAAGCTAAAAACTCTTGAAATTCTTTGAATTCACTCTGTCTTTTGTAACTATATTGCAAATAGCTGTATATATCTATGACTAGTTCCTCAAAAGAAGAAGGTAGCTTTTCACAAGCATAATTAATTAGCGCAAAAATTAAAAGAGTGGCAAACACAATTAAATATAAATAAATCTGGGATATCTGCTTTTAACTTAGTAGATAGTGAATTGTGTTTGCCCATCATTGCACTTGCGTTATCGGCAGCAAAGCCTATCAAATTCTCTTTATAGTTAATATTATTTTTAACAAAATATTCCGTAATGCTATTATATAAAGATTCTGCTGTACCACTAGGCACTTTCAACAAACCGAAAAATAAGTCTTTGATGCTAGTGCCATCAAACACTCGCGCTACTAGCGCTAAATGTTTAATGGATCCTTTATCGGTAGATTCATCGACAATCAGTGAAAATTTATTACAAATTAATAAATTTATAGTTTTATCAAAACTATAAGAACCGATAACATTATTAACAATTGCAGTTGCTTTTGTGCGGTTATTACTCTAATTTTTTGCGATCTCAGAGTCGGTAAATGTGGTTCTTATAATTTCCGATAAATGATCTAATGCATTTAACGCAATATTATGCTCGGCTGCAAAAGCGGCGAATCTTACTTGAGCGGTTTTAATTTTCTTTTGAAGATCGAGTGTTTGTAAAAAAGAAGATATATCAGTCAAAGACTGTTGTTTAGTTACAGAATTTTGTATGTGCTTTTCCGTGCGCGTGTTTCAATATTTCTGATTTGCCACATATAAAATGCTTTTTACATGCCTTACAGTATGCATAATTTTGTCCTTTTTCGCTGCTTCGCAACCAGTTTTTAAACTGCGGGTTCTGCTCCCACCGAATATTGTATTTCTGTGCATAGGATTTTCTTTTTCTTTTCTTCGATATATTCTGTGCCTCCTCGGACGAAGAGGCTGATGAAAATTCAGATATATCCTTCACAGAAGATGGCCCGGCCTCTGATGACATATTGATCCTTTACTTACTGCATAAAAATAATTACAAATATATTTTAATTAATTGTTAAAATAAAAGCAAAATCTGAAATATTCACATTTTTGAATGGAAACGCACTTTTGATTCACTGCTTTAGAAAAAAACTTTTTATTTAAGAGATAGTAATAAATGTATTCTTTCTGAATTCTTTCTAAAACTGTTCTTTGAGGCTGAACTGAAACTAGTCAATGTATTTTTGATACTGACCGCTAATTAAAAATTCAAATAAAATTCTTGGATTGAATATATAAAAATATTGGGTAAAATTTGGGGGTAAGTACATAATATACCTATTTTAGTTTTATTGCCATCAGCTGGCTATCTTTTATGTCATACTCATAAATAAAAAATGTTCAATAATTCGGGGTTTTATATTATTACAATCAATAATCCTCTTTTGTGTATAGAATTCGCACGTGCTACTTTAAAGTGCTAACATATACTTCTAGAACGTAATAAAGATATATTATTTTGTCTATTGTATTTTTATTAGAACAATATACATTATCTATAAATTCATAAATAGCCCCGCCCCGTACCATAAAATAATATTTACAAATATATGTAAATATGTACATATAGGAATTTATTACTCTGAAGTGATTCCTATATTACCTATAATTTATAGTTTTTATTACTATAAAATCCTCTTTTGTATATATTGTAATTCCCACGTGTTACTTTAAAAATGTAGTTCACAAAGGCTATTTTCTTTTGCTTTATATATTTAATATAACAATACGTTTATTTATTTCTTGAACATTTGCATACTAAATTTGTAGAATAGTCGTGCTTCATAAACAATAATATACATACACTTCTAGAAATAGGAATTCCAATCTTAATTATTTAATTTTCCTAAGTTACTTCTTGTTCAAGTTCTAACACATAAAATATGAGTATGTTGTCATTATTACGGGTCATAAAAATCTATTGATTAGTTAATAAAAGCAACCACATCGTAATTCGGTATTAATTAGATGGGTTTGTAGGTATAAGATGAACGTATAAATTTGGAATGGTGCTTTTCAAAATAAAAACCACTCGCTATTGAGTTGCAATTAACAACTACTATGCGAAATTTTTGGGATCTTTGTATATCGAGGTTTCCTTACATGATTCATAATATTTAAAGTTTCTAGTGATGTGTAAAACTGCTATTTTTCATTAGCAGCTACAAACTGCTACTGCTACTTTTCGTTAGCAGTTTAAAAAAACTGCTACTTTTTGTAGCAGTTTTTCCTATATAGCAACATACGTACTATATACTTTAAATAAAGCATTTTTCATTAAATACGGCTATTTCTTAATATCTTATTGTCTTACATAATAACTAATAAACGTTACAACATTTTCTGTCTTTTTCAATATTGATTGTTATTTGGTTTTGCTATAATCAATACAAATGCAATTAAATTCTGGTATTTGAAAAATGATTATATGTATTACCTTAGTATTAAAATAAACCATCCATTTTTTATTACTAATACGTGAAAGAAGTTTCTGAATCGATAGTTTGTGATATTGGTGGGGCCTTAAGTGCCTGGAGGATCGGCATGTGATGTTAGTGGGGCCTTAGGCAGGGCCACGTTTTGTTCTTGTTCTCATTATTTTTTGTTTAGAAGGATAACATTTATTTAATGCACGATATCGGCGTGAAGACTGGTCCTGTCGCGCAACGGATAGCGCTTCTGACTGCGTATCAGAAGATTCCAGGTTCGTATCCTGGCAGGATCGCCATGTGATATTGGTGGGGCCTTAAGTGCCTGGAGGATCGGCATGTGATGTTTACTATGTGACTTAGAGATGTTACATTTCGGCCGGAAAGAAGACGGGACATATAATTTAATACATAACACTTAGAACTGGTTAACAATTATATACATTCTTACTAACTAGGATGTAGACTGAATGTGTGAATGTCTGAATCAATGTGAATGTGAATGTGGATCTGTGAATGTCTGTCCCTTGCATTATTTCTTACTAACTAGGATGTAGACTGAATGTGTGAATGTGAATGTCTGTCGTGAATGTCTGAATGAATGTGAATCCATGTCCCTTGCATTACTCTCGTTATATATACATCAGATGATCCTCGTACTACTTATGGAATATGATACAAACCCTGACATGTAGTTGGTGTTTGCAAACAGTACGCGTTAGCGAGGACGTATTTGTAAAACACGTTACACTTGCGTTACGGGAACGAGGCTGTGACCTCATTGAGATTGTTTGCATACACACAACTGCATTGCGTTATTACAAGTTTATAAATAGTTCTACGAATTTTGAAAAAAATGTATGGGTGTACATGCACCAGTATGCATATACTTGCCGGTAAGCGATTTCTGTATGAAAGTATTACTGTAGTAAATAGCAATAAAGAAGATATGCATTATATTTCGTTTAGAGTACCTAATTGATTTTGTTGAATGTTTCTGGACAATCGTTCTTTATTCCTTATTATCCTGGCATATGTTCTATTCCTATAACGAAAGTATAAAAAGTATCGTCTATTGTTCTGCAAACCAAATTTCTAAAAGAAAAGTATTGTGAAATGTATCAATTACTTCTTTGAGTGGATAAACACTACCTGCCTCTTATAATAAAATGTTTTCTAAACTTTAACAATAAACAAAGCGCTTAATTTTTGCATTTGCGACACTTTTGATTATACATTTGTATTTGTAACATCAGTCATCAGTTTATTACAAATCGATTTTTGTATTACCAGCAGAAAAATTCATATAAATAACCAGGCTAGCCAAAAATTAGAGTATTTTAGTTATCACTTACAGGCAAACTTCAACATTAGAATAAACTAAACTACAATCTGAAAGTTTAAGTTATAGTGCTTGTCAGTGTTTGAAGAAAATTCATATATTAAGTATATTAAGCGATAGTATCAATTGCACTTTAAATGTAAGTATACGAGAAAATATTATGAAATTGAGTTCCTAACATATCAGTTTATATGCACACAGATGGCTTCTAAAACAGAAAAAAGGAAAACTTCTGAAATATGGAATTTCTTTAAAATTGAAAATGAGAAAGCCGTTTGTAATATATGCAAACAACTGCTTTCATACAAATCTTCTGTTACAAATTTGAAAACTCACCTAAAAAGAAAACATCCACTTATAAATCTACAGAATCTTGGTACTAAAAGATCTACTATTTTAAATGAAGCCGAGCTTCAAGCATCTACATCAGCAAGAACTACAATAAATAGACCTGAAGCGTTAGTTGAAAATCAACAAAGTAAGTACCAAGAAAACATTACTGACTACTTGCTTCCGCGGAAAATGAATATTAGGGCTAAGAAAAAAATTGATGACCAGTTATTGCAACTGTTCACTCTAGATTTGCAACCATTTAGTATTGTGGAAGATAAAGGTTTTAAGAAACTAATTATTTATTAAATCCATCATATTCATTGCCCACCAGAAAAGCTATTAGCACTACATTTCTTCCAGCACTTTATGAAGAAACTTATCACCAGATCCAAAATATGGTAAATAATGTAAAAGCCTTAACAATTACCACAGACTGTTGGACTTCCATTAATAATGATAATTATTTAGCTGTGACCGCTCACTTTATATATGAAAACTTCGAAATGAAATCAGTACTGTTAGATTGTAGAGTTTCAAATACCTCCCACACTAGTCAAAATTTGGCAACACAAATTAGAAGTATACTTTTAGAGTGGGGAATTAACAGAAAAATCATATTAAGTGTGTCAGATAATGCAGCAAATATTAAAAAAGCACTGTCAGAAGAATTGCAACTTAAGCATTTTGGCTGTTTTGCTCATACATTAAATCTTATCGTAACTAAATCACTTACATTAGTTAATGAATTAGTCGAAAAGGTGAAAACAATCGTTGGTTATTTTAAAAGAAGCCCACAATCTATTGCAAAACTTGAGCTTGAAGAAGTAGTAAGAACAACTGTAGCATTAATAGATAAAGATTTGCCAATTCTAACATCTACAGATTGAACGTCTACATTTTTTGATCCCAAATTTAAGAATTTTGCATTTTCTGATGAAAGTACTTTTGAAATAGTGAAAAAAATAGTGATAAACTTAGTTGCTGCCAAAATAAAAAACAAGGTAACAGAAGCTTCTGAGAAAAGTCAAAATGCCAAAGATGCAAGTGAAGAAAAGTGTTTGCTGTTTAAACGTTTGGATCAAAATATTAAGTCAAAAGTATTTCAATCCGTCATATCAGTAGAATCAAAAGCAATAGTAGAAGTGCAAAGATATTTAGAGGAACCTTTACTACCGCGAACGGAAAATCCTTTAGTTTGGTGGCAACAACAATATTCTTTCCCGTTTGTTTCAGAGGTAGTTAAGGAAAAACTTAGTGTGGTAGGGACATCGGTACCTTGCGAAAGAGTATTTTCAAAAGCAGGTACAATATTAGTGGCCAGAAGAAACAGGCTTAAAGCAAAAACGGTACAGCAAATACTGTTTCTAAATGCAAACACGAAGCATGTGAAACCATTGCAATGTTAGTTATGTATAATTGTATTTTTATTAGAATTGTTTTTTATTTATGGTTTATATTTTATATGTACTTTTTTTTCTTGATCATTATATTTTATTATGTCTTATGTCTGTAAATACTATTTTTATATAAACTTTTTAGTTCAGCCCTTATATTTTCTTTGTACCTTTCCTTCAGTCATTAAAAGTTAAAAAAAGAAATTTACGGCATTTAGAAAACAAGAGGAGTGCGCAGTGAAACAGAATTTATGAAAAAACGCTACTAAAGTTTGGTATTAATAATATATTTAACAGTCATAAAACCATTGATTTTATTACAAGTACCGAAGTATCTACTACAAAATTATACTAATTGTAATATGTACATTATATACAATACTAAGTTAGAGGTACGTATTATTTGGTATTATGGCAGTACGGAATTCTTTTTAACACTGCTACAACTCTATGGTGCATGTTATGTACTCGACGAATACATAATCTGCTGCATAAAAAATATTGCTAGCTTAATATTACTTTTTCTATTTTGCGTTCGAAATGAACTCATTATGAAACCCAAAACAGTATCGAAATGAGCTTCATTTCGATACACTTTTTTTCATTTTTCAATGTTGGCGTTGTTCGAATACAGAAATAAATATTTCTTAAATTGGAATTATAGAAATAAAAATTGCTGTCATTTGATTTTAAGAATTTATGTACATTTGACAGATATGATATATGTCCGTATTTTACACAAACAACGTATGTTGTATACAATTGACAACAACATATATATGTTTCTATGTCACTCATGTTTATATTTTTAAATGGAATATCAAGTAATGTTAACGAAAATTAATAAATAATATGTAATATAATATACTTCGCGGATAGCAAGATTTAAATTTGAAAATGTCAAGTATCAATGTGACCAACTGCATGCTTTATATAAAAATTAAACTCTGAACTTTCAAATTAAATAATTCCAATTTAAGAAATTTATTTATGTAAAAAACGCAAAATAGAAAAAATAGTATAAAAAACTCGTTTCATAAGGCCTTTTGCCGCACTCGCTCTTTAGAAAACTCGCCGCTATCGCGGCTCGTTTTCTAAACTGATCTCGTGCGGCAAAATGGTGCCTTATGAAACTTGTTTTTTAATATACTATTCCGTTAGAGCTGCTACGTCAGAAATATTTACATCGGAAATCTGCTACAAAAAGTAGCAGTTTCTTTTCATATTCGTTAGCTGCTACAAACTGCTAACGATAGTTAGCAGTTTCAAAATAGCAGTTTGCTTCGTAGCAACCCATCACTAAAAGTTTCTACGTTAAGGGAATCCCCAACATATATACTGGAAATATTGTGACATAGCATAATTCCCTAGATTATAGCCTCATTTCGTAAAAATTCCCTTTTTCCCTAGCACCCACCTAAATTCCCTAGGTCTAGGGAAATTTCCCTAGCTCTGGCAACACTGAGCTTTCATTCGATCCTTGTTATAATTATCTATGTTTGGAGTAGTCCGCAAAACTCCGATCACTCAATAACAAAAATGATGATGATTGCTCTTTTCCGTAATGTATTTGTTATTTTGATACTCATGGGTTGACCATAATGAAAAAACAACTTTTAATTTGTAACCCGCCAAACAAAATGACATAACCTATTTGTTAGTTTGATCATTGAACTATACAATGATAAATGCATTACAGTAAAGCGTGAGTTACATTACACCATAGATAAAACATATGCATTACACTTTTTTTCGTACTAGAAACTTCAACAAGTTCTTGTACAAGATTTCATACAAGTTTTAATTTATGCTATATTGAATAGAGGGCACCAAACTATGAGTGCGTTACCAACATAAAATAAAAATTTCTGTTTGTTTAATATTATACAGTGAGAGCCAAGAAGAATATGTGAGTTGGCAGTACTTTTTTAGAACATTTTTGAGTTTGCGATTGGTAGTAAATCATTTTGAATGTCAAAACAGGGTTTTCATGCGATCAATGGCGTAGTATTTTTCTGGTTTTTGTTCTCTTTGTTTTATCACGTTTTATTCAAAATTTGTCTATATTCAAAAGAATTACAAGCTGCTATACAGAATGAAGTTGAATATTTAAATAATCATGTGGAAATTTTGCAGAATGTCAGTAACAATATAAAGCGACGAGTTAATTTATGTATTGAACATAATGGACATCATTTTGAACAGTTTATGTAAGCATATATGTGTTGATTTTTTTTTATATAATATGCAACATTTATAGAATACAATATGAAACAAACAAGTAAATAATTTACATATCTGTAACTCTGCACATGGACAATACACCTCGTATTTTCAGCATTTACTTCTGCTTAATACATATGTTTCTGCCATATAGGCGTCCTCAGTTAAGCTAGTGAAGCAATGTATACAAATTAATACAAACCTGTTATAAACAACTGGTTTGTATCTGTATTTAAATTTACTGAAATAGCCCGCATAGATCAAGCAAGGTCCGTCCTATAAGAAGACAACTATTTAATAATTGACATCTTACGGGCGAAAGATACTTTGTCTGGAGGGCTACCTATCGTTCGAACAGCTATGCTACTACGGGAAACGATAAAATACGTATGTAGATGTAGTCCATTAACAACCAGCCAGATGGCGGTAAATATACAAAAATGTTTTGTTTAAGTATGACAATACGTTAAGCACAGATACAAACCAGTTGTTTATAACGGGTTTGTATTAATTTGTATACATTGCTTCACTAGCTTAACTGAGGACGCCTATATGGCAGAAACATATTGCAGTGGAATGTGCTTTTAAATTTCTTATAAATTTTAATTTCACACAGCAACTTATTCTTCCAGCTATCTTCAGTCGGGTCGCCTTCCTTGAGCTCACTTCTCCAGGGGGAATCCTCTCGGATACGGGTAAAATCATAAAATAATACAAGGTATAAGACAAATTATACAAACATTTTCCCCCTTACAATTTTATTTAAAAAAAGAAAAAAAAATCAACTTTACAAAGTGTAACGTTGAACTGTTAATAGCACAGCTGCGAGGATAAAAAGACTTGGATATCATATGAAGATACAAGTCGTTAAAAACCTCGAGTTGAATAACCACGAGCAAAGATATTTAAAATAATAATATACAAGAAAATTTATCAGATGTCAACAATAATATTAACCCAAAACTCAAACGTCAAGATAAACTTCAACTATCTTCCGCGCACAATCATCTTACAGTCATGCGTGCATCTAACATGACAAACCAATAACATTTTCCTCACCTTCCTACGTATTAAAATATTTATATGAATAAAAACTAAACTCCATAAAAACAGTCTAACAAATTTTCTAGATATTTTTCTGATTATAAAAAATTACAAAATTACAATTTATGTTTTATAGAGCTCTTTTCAATATATAAATTATAATAATAGATACTACTTACATTAATTAATGTAATTAAAACACAGCACGAGAGATTTTTTTCTTCAGATAGGTACTTTAAATTAAATCTATTACAAGTATGCAAAACTCGTAAAACCACGTCTAATGAAATTAAAAATACAATCGAAGCACCAAACAAACAAAACGAATTATACAAAATATATATATTAAACAAAATTAAGTTTTGTTTAATACCAAAAATAATATGACCTATCTTCGAAAAGCACTAGTGAATCTCTAAAATGAAGGTCCAGGAAACGCCAGGGCATCCCTACCTAATATCAACTCAAAATAATGATAAATGTATATATCTCAGTACAATTATGACTTCCAGGTTGGCGCAGAGTTCAAACATCAATCTAGGCCAGGACATACTACAGACATGGATCAAAATTATACATTACAAAATTTATCATTTATAATTCCAATTTTATCGTTATACGCCTGAAATAAATCACATATAATAAAGAAAATTACATTTTTACGTAAATGTTATACAGATAATGTTCAATATAATTTTTCTTCTCTTCTTCTTTCTTCTGAAGGGAAAAAACCATTGCAATATGTATTAAGCAGAAGTAAATGCTGAAAATACGAGGTGTATTGTCCATGTGCAGAGTTACAGATATGTAAATTATTTACATGTTTGTTTCATATTGTACAAACGCTTTATACGTGCTTAACGTATTGCCATACTTAAACAAAACCTTTTTGTATATTTATAGAATAATACGAAGTGACAAATGCATTTGTGTATAAAATGTCGCAGATAGTATTTATAAAAGTTGTAAGAATATTGAGATGTATAGCAAACGCCAAATAAGTTGGCGCGAGAAGGGGTAAGTTCGCGCAGGACTAAAAGTAGTGGGGAGATTTGTATTTGGTTTTACATCAAATGTCAGAAAATTCTAACCTCTAAGCGGGTGTCACTTTATGATCCCCTAGCAAAGACATTATGTTCCGTCAAACGTCAATGACAAATGTATTCTGACAATTACTTGAGTAGTGGGGGTGAACGTTTTTAAAAGCGGCTTCTGCGCACCCCCTCCTCGCGCCAACTTAATTGGCGTTTGCTATACATACGTTTTCTTTTTGTATATTTGTAAATTTATTTATAATATATGATGTTTAATAATATACTGTAGTGTTATTTGTTGAAGTTATTCGAGCAATGAGTAGTAGTGGATATTAGATGATTAAAGTATTAAAAGTAGCACAAACTGATATGTTTTATTTGAATATTTACTTAAGTTATTATATACCGCCTCATTCTGAGCAAACGCAACGGCCTGAATGTACGAATATTTCTCCCGCTCCGAATAAAAATCCCCTGAACGCTTTTAGCCAATCACAAAACAGTCTGTCGCGCAACCATTTAACAATTAATGTCACAAATTAGTGTCACCACTGTCACCCTATACGGAGTCTCTTAAGCGTTTGAATAGTGATCATGCCGCGTTATACACTAGAAGAGAAAGCCGAAATGATGAAATGGTATCACGCTGATAATTCTTATCAAAGAGTAAGTGACTTATTTGCCGGAAGGTATCCCGACAGGCCCATCCCGAACAAAGCTACAATTTGTAGATTTAAAAAGAAAATAGACATTACTGGTTCTGTACAAAATTTAAAACCATTATTCCCAAATCGCAGAGTTCCTAATGATACGTCCATTTTAGTATGCGCTGCAATAGAACTAAATTCAAATTTGACACTTAGCGATATTTCCAACGATTTAAGCATATGCTGCTCTTCCGTTAATCGCATACTAAAATTAAATGGTTTTCCTAATTATAAATATTCCAAGCATCATCAATTATTTTACGGCGATGAGTTTAAACGGATGAATTTCCGTTATTATATAATTAATTTCTCATTATGAACAATTTATTTTATTATTTGTAAGAGTAAATTTTTCTTTACATTACTAGAATTTAATTTAGTGTTTATTTATTTCTGAAGTTTATTTAGTTTACTATGAATAGTTTTTGTGACCTTTATTATTAACATTGAATTTATTAAATCTCTTGATGCCTTATTTGCATTTTTCTTAATAGCTTATTAATAATATCATTACGCTCTGTGTGACCATCGTCAGTATAACGTATTGAAATTTACTCATTACCATAACACAGGACTAAACAATTTATAGTCCTTTAATAGTAATTTGGTAATCAGATCATTTTTCTTACGCGGCTCCATAATATGTAAGTATGTATGACATATGACATCGATGTTAACGCGCCTACAGCATTCAGGGGAATTGTATTAGGAGCCAGAAAAATAATTGCACATTCGGATCGTTGCGTTTGCTCGGAATGAGACAGACTGTGTTGTGATTGGCTAAACGCGTTCAGGGGATTTGTATTTGGAGTGGGAGAAATATTCATACAATCGGATCGTTGCGTTTGCTCAGAATGAGGCGGTATACGTTACAAGAACACACTTAAATATTTTATATATATGAATATAGCTACAACAACTAACTTAAGTAAAGGTTCGTTCAGTAATAATTGAATTTCGTTCAGTGTTTACAACACCCCCTTTCAATGAAACGTTTCAAGCACTACACATGCCCATTTGATTTATAATATTTATATAAGCTTTCACTGATAGACCCTTAGTCAAAATGTCTGCTAACTGTTCCTCACTTCGTTTGTACACTATTTCAAAAGTCCCATTACTTATGTTTTCTCGTATAAAGTGATACTTTATGTCGATATGTTTAGATCTCCTGTAATCTATAGGATTTAAAGGTAGAAGTTAAAAATAAAAACGTAATAAAAATCGGAACAAAAATATTTGTAGTAGAATTTGAGAACGAACATGACAAACTAAAGGTGATGAGTAATAAAACAAAATTAAGAAAAGAGGGGACAGAGAGAATATACATTGAGAATTATCTAACCAAGAAGGAAAAGGAGAAACAAAAACATATAATGATGAGAGCTCAAAAAGAGAAAAAGAAAGGAAAATCGATAAAAATTGGATATAACAAAGTAATCATAGATGGAGTGGAGTGGAGAAAAAACTAGGAAGTAGAAAAGGTGGAGACATAGATGATGACCAGGATAACGAAAAGGACAGGAATACGGAAGAATTAAAAAAAAGATCGAAACAATCACAAGCATGCAAGCATGAGAATGAAATAAACACAACGGGAAGATTGAAAACAGATGCGGAAAACTAATTAGATAAACTACGTAAAAATATAACGAACACGGCAACCGAAAGGGACATAGTGATGGTAAATGCAAATAGACAAAAGGAAAAAAACGGGATAGGCAAAACAAGAAGAATAACAAAAAGCTGGAAGATGGGAACATGGAATGTTAGAAGTTTAACAGGAAAGGAAGAAGAATTGGTGGAGGAATTGGTAAAGGTCGATATGGATATACTTGGTATCACCGAAACGAAAGAAAAGGAACAGGTGAAATAATACTAACAGAAGGACATTTGTTGGTGTATAGTGGAGTCAAAATAGAAAGGAGAGCCAGAGAAGGAGTAGCTTGCTATATAAAAAAAGAAAATATAAAGCATTTACAGAAATGGACTGCGGTCTCGGAAAGAATTTTGACGGTGGAATTCGACTTTGAAAAAACAAAGAAAGCAACAATCATAGTAGCTTACGGACCAAATGAAGACGAAAATGTAAAAACTAAAGAAACATTTTGGGAACAGCTATCTGAAATAACAGAAGAAACCAAAGGAAGGGTAATAATATTGGGGGACCTAAATGGAAGAGTGGGAAGAAAGGATAACGAAACAGGAGAAACGATTGGCAGACACGGAGAAGAAACTAGAAACAATAATGGAAGAAGATTAATAGAATACTGTATATTTCACAACTTAGTTATAACAAACAGTTTCTATGCACATAAGGATATCCATAAATATACTAGAGAAGTACGAAGCAGAAACGAAAAATCGATAATAGACTATGTCATAATAAACAGAGAATACCGGAGAGAAGTAAAGGATACGAAAGTAAGGAGAGGGTGCGAGATAAATTCAGATCATTATTTGGTTTTCTCGAAAATAAAAATAGATAGCCAAGAAACAAACGAAAAAGTAAAAACAAATATTAATAAAAGAGGGAAAGAGAAGAAGGTAGTTAGGACATACAAACTTAGAGAAGAAGAGACCGTTGAAGTGTACAAAGAAAAAATTGAGCGAGAAATTAGTAAAACCAAACAAAAAATAAGTAAAAACATAGAAACAGAAACGCTATGGAAAATAGTCAGAGACACAATAATGAAAGTATCTGAAGGAAGTTGTGGGTATAGTAAAATAAGGAAACATATTAAGCAAACAAAGTGGTGGAATGAAGAGATAAAGCAGGAAATAAAACGAAAAAAACAAGCATGGAAAAACTACTTATGCAACAGAAATAATCAAACATACAACAAATATAAAGAACAGAGAAGAAAAGTTAAAGAACTGGTAAAAGATGCAAAACAAAGGACATGGGAAGAATTTGGGGAAGCAATGGAGAGAGATAGCAGAGGAAATCAAAAACTGTTGTATGGAGTACTGAAGCGATTAAGGAAAGGAAATCAAGTTAAAACCTTATACATAAAATCAAAAGAAGGAAAAATACTAGAAGACGAGAACGACATTATGGCGAGATGGAAAGAATACTTTGAGGATTTACTAAGCACGGAAATTAACGACCAAGTAAACAAACCGGAAATATTGCACGAGTCGCCTACAAGAGAAAAAGAACACATGGAACAGGACAAAATAACCATGGAAGAAATAAAAGATGCACTAAAGAGGCTAAAGAGAGGCAAGACAGCAGGAATTGACGGAATAACAACAGAGATGGTAAAGAATTTGGGAGAAAATGGAATAGAAGTATTAGAAATATTATTTGATAAAATATAGGACGAACAGAAAATACCAGAGGATTGGGAAATGGGAATTTTGTTACCGATATACAAAAAAGGAGACAACAAACAGCGTAAGAATTATAGAGGAATTACACTATTGTGCGTCATGCTAAAAGTTTACGAAAGAATCTTGGAAGAGAGATTAAAAACAATAATCGAGGCGCAACTCGAAGAATCACAGAGTGGATTTAGAAAAGGTAGAAGTGTACAGGACAATATATTCACATTGAAGCAGATGACGGAAAAGAGAGCAAACAGCACGATATACATAGGTTTTATAGACATAGAAAAGGCTTTCGATTGTATACCTCGAAACTTGGTGTGGAGGAGCCTAGAAAAAAGAGGAATAAATAGTAAACTGAGGAAAGCAATAGCAAGCATATACAAGTGTACAAGAAACGTGGTGAGAGCGTGTAATAGGCAATCAGAAGAGTTTGAAACAATAGAAGGATTGCGGCAAGGAGTACTTAGTCCTATACTATTTAATATAATACTTGATGACGTACTGAAAGATATTAAAAACAACACAAAAAAGATACAAATAGGATATAGAAATATGGGGCTGGTTGAGGTAGCGGAGAACGCGTTTGCTGATGATTTGGTGGTATACGCAAATACCGAAAAGGACCTGCAAACAAACTTGGTAATTTGGGAAACAGCACTGAAAAAGAGAAACATGAAAATTAACTCAGACAAAACTAAAGTGATGGCGATAGGGAAAAACCATAAACAGTTAACAATTAAAGTAGGAGGAAAGGACATCGAACAAGTTGAAACATTTAAATACTTAGGAGTAAACATTCATAGAGACGGGAAAGAAGACACAGGGATTAATGGCAGAATTGAAAGCACGACAAAGTTGTACTATACACTCAACAACACTTTTATCAGAAATAGAGAAATTTCAACGAAGACAAAAGTGACTGTGTTTAAAACCGTATATAGACCAATACTAACATATGGGTGTGAAAGCTGGATACTAAATAGCAAAACAAAATCCAAAATACAAGCGATGGAGATGAGGTATCTAAGAGCAGTCAAAGGAGTAACACGCAAAGACAGAATAAGAAATGAAGTGATAAGGCAAGATCTGAATACAGAACCGATCCTCGAAAGTATAGACAGAAATTGAAATGGTTCGGACACGTCGTTCGTATGGAAGAAACAAGGCAGGCAAAGAGAGTATGAAAAGCTAAGACAATACAGAAAAGGAAGAGAGGTAGACCAAATAATACATGGGACAATACAGTAGCGGAAAACCTGCAAAAACGTGGAATGACATGGAGAGAAGCAGAAGTTGCGGCAAAAAATAAGAAAGAATGGGAAAAATTCATTTATAAAAGAAAATAGAATTAAGTTTCATAGTGAAAATTAAGTGTATACCTTGACACCCGTAGGGTAATTTTAAGGTTTATTGATTATAATAATAATAATAAATATAAGCTTTCACTGGTAGACCCTTAGTCAAAATGTCTGCTAACTGTTCCTCACTTCGTTTGTACACTATTTCAAAAGTCCCATTACTTACGTTTTCTCGTTTAAAGTGATACTTTATGTCGATATGTTTAGATCTCTTGTAATCTATAGGATTTTTTGCAAGAAATATAAATCACTGATTATCCTCATATACAACTATTGGTCCCGGATCTACAGTCATGCCCAATAAAACATTTTTTAACCATATCCCTTCAGTTAAACACCCAGCCAATGCCATGTACTCAGCTTCAGTAGAAGACAAAGCCACTGATATCTGTTTTCTAGAAGTCCATGAGACAAGGTTTCCATATACTAGATATAAATACCCAGTTGTTGACTTTCTGTCAGAATAATCTCCTGCCCAGTCAGCATCCACATATCCATTTAAAATGTTGTTGCCCTTTCTAAAAACTAATTTCATATCTACAGTTCCTTGTACATATCTTAGAACTCTTTTTAAAAGTTTCCATGTTTCTTCATTAGGTCCATTTTGATATCGACTAAAGACATTTAATGAAAAACATATATCCGGTCTTGATCCAAGCATAGCATACATTAAACTTCCCAGTAACTGTCTGTAAGGTTTGTTGAAATTATCATCTCTCTTTTGTGTTATATTTATTTTGGTTTCCATCGGTGTACTAATAGGTTTGCTGTTTTCCATTCCAAATTTTGATAAGACTTTTCTTAAATAATTTCCTTGACTTATCTTTATCTCGCCGCTTGATATATTTTGTTCTATATCCACTCCTAGAAATTGTTTTAGGCAGCCCATGTCTTCCATCTGAAATCTGTTCTTCAATGTTCTGTTTACCTCATCTATTTGTTTTAGGTTTGTACATAATTATAATATCGTCCACGTATAAAAGTAGGAACATACATTATTTCGTCCTTTTCTTTTCTCACATATAAACAATAATCAGTCTTCTTTCAAATCTGATTTCTGTAATAAATTGATTAAATGTTTTGTTCCATTCCCTTGGACTCTGTTTCAAACCATACAAACTTTTTTGTAACTTGCATACCAGGTCCTTATTTTCATTATAACCTTCTGGTTGTTTCATATAAATTTCCTCGGATAATACACCATGCAAGAATGCTGTCTTAACATCCATCTGATGTAGATACATATTATGTTGATTTGCTATTGATAACAAAAGACGTATTGTTGTCAGTCTTGCTACAGGCGCAAAGATTTCATTATATTCAGTTCCTTGCTTTTGTTGAAAGCCCTTTGCTACTAATCTGGCTTTATATTTTATTTCACCATTACTGTTGTTTTCTTTTATATACCCATTTGCAGTCTATTGCTCTTTTTGCTTTTGGAAGTTCCACCAATTCCCAAGTTTTATTATTTATCAATGAGCTCATTTCGTCGGCCATTGCTTCTATCCAATTTTTCTTTTCTGCACTTACACTTATGTCACTAAATTCTGTTGGTTCATCATTAATAATATTTAATGCCATGTAGTTGGTTTCATAATCATCCAACCATTGGGGAGGTTTTCTGGTTCTTTCAGGTAATTTGTCAGTTGTTTGTTCTTCAATTGGTATTTTGTTTTTCACTGATTCATTTTCTTCATTCACTTCTTCACAATTTTCATCTGTTTCTTGATACTCATGTTCTTTAATGTTAAATTCATTTTCCACAAATTTTATATCTCGCCCATATATTACTTTGAAGTTTTCTTCACCCCACAACTTATATCCATTACTCGTATAACCCACCATCAATAACTTTTTACATTTAGAATCAAATTTTTCTCGAAAGTCTTTTGGTATATGTAAGTATGCGACACAACCAAATACTCTGAATTTTGAAACATTTGGTTTCTCACCATACCATAGTTCTGCAGGGGTTATGTTTTCTAAAGTTGAAGTTGGTGATCTATTCAATATATATACTGCAGCTAAAACTGCTTCATTCCACAAATTCTTTGGTAAGTTGGTTCCTAACATCATAGTTCGTGCTTTATCTAACAAAGTTCTGTTCATCCTCTCGCTAACACCATTTTGTTGAGGTGGAAATTCGTTCAGTGTTCACAATATTATTTTATTTAGTTATTCTCTATTTTAGTACAGATTAATCTGTTAGCATTAGTAATCATTTTGTGGATTTAAGGTTAGAATATATTTAATTTAAAATTACCGTATGACCACGTCTACGCCGCTGCATCACTACTGAAATTTGCTGATAAACAAAAAACCTTATAAACAAAATCAGTTTGACCAACTATTTCAGTCTTTTTGACTCTCTCTGTATATTTGACGTTTAGACGGGTTTTGGTTATTTATTACCTCTTAATGATACAAAAATATTAAAAAAATTAATTCGAAAACCGATATATCGGTGCCCATATTTTGTTGCTGAACATTCTGACACAATTTCTATTAATTTTCAGAACAAAACAAACACTACGTAACCTTCAATTATTATTTGAGTTTTATTTAAAATAAATAGTTGGTACAAACTAGGGATGAGCGATATTTCGCTACCGGTGATTTAATCGCCGTTATTGAAAAATCGCTGATAGCAACAGTTGACTAAAATCGCAAATAACGACAATTGACAGAAACAGCGATTTTTTAGAATATGCGAAATGGCGTCAACTAACATGCAACACAGCTACTCGCTTTCCATCGCGTCCAGTAAAATAGAGCGAAATAGCGAAATGCAACGTATTTTATTTCAAGCGTTCTCTACTAAAGTCACTAGATACATAAAGTACCGCAAACCTCCGCCATTTTTGGGCAAAAATTTGGCGTCAAAATTGAATTGCTGTGTTAAATAAAAAATCAATTTAGTACTGTATTCTTAAAAGAACGCAACTGTATGAACATGCGTTAATAATTAAACCGCAGATAGTAAGGCAATTAATTAAAACAAGCAAGCACTGTTTTCATTATTTATTATTGTTGGTTTACTAAAGCACGCATTTTCGCCTTTTGTGGTTGACAACCAGATCAGGGTGTGCATTTGGAGTTAGTTTTTTCATGTCATCTGCTCTTGATTGTTCAAATTGGGAATCAGAAAAATGCACCTTACATAAGTAACTAAGTGTTATAACATGTGATCTGCTTTTACATATGTACTCACCTCACAAATCTTCGCATTTACTGGCACATTGTCTTGATTAATGTCACATAACCACACTTTTCTTCCGTCTGCATTCCTTTCACCACTGGGAAATGCAAATAAACGGAAACCTTTGGCGACACTGTTTTTGCAATTGATAATACAACAACCAGGCATAATTACACTTTATGTTGCCAACGGTGGGTTTAGATGCAACGATGCAACGACAAGTGATTTGACGTTTGGCGGCCATGTTTGGGCAAAAGTAGCGCTTTCTCTCTCGCACTCTTTGGCCTTATGGATTGCGGTACTTTATATGTATCTAGTGACTTTATTCTCGACGCTTTTTGCACGCCCCTCACCCAATGAAGCAGAATTACAGTTTTCCATAATATTTTACAGGTTCCAATACTTCCAATGCAAAGAAAGGTATAGTAGAAATCTTTTTTTGCATTGTGGAATTTGGTGCAATTTTAAAAAGTACTTTTGCCCAACTAGGGAATTCACTTATTATACCCATATATAAAAGCGCTGCAGACAATATTTTTGTTATTTTCAATCGTGATTCAAGTGATAGTTTCGGTGCCAATTTTAAAAAAATGTCGCAATTAAAAAAGCGGAAAACAAGTGAAATGTGGCAGTTTTTCGAGCCTATTGATGAAATTTATGCAAAGTGCAATATTTGTAAAGCAAAAATTTCATACAGAACGTCAATTTCAAATTTAAAGTCGCATATGCGAAATAAACATTCAACAGTATCTCTTCCAACAAGTGCAACAAAACTGGTAAGTTTTATGAAATAAATAATTTCCAATAAGTTTAAAGTTTTTTTTTTTATTGTGCCTATTTGTTTTGTCAGCAAAGTATGTATTTGCACTATTTGCATATATTTAATTTTTATTTTTGTCATTTACAGCCTGCAAGCGAACGAAAAATTTCAACAGAAATTGAAGTCGGAGAGAGTTCGCAAGCGCACGAAGATGCTAATCAACAAGACGATGCTATTCCGGGTACTTCCCAAAGTCCTCAGATGTCCCAGCAGCCATCCACATCTCGAAGGGTTGGTGAAAGTCATCAACAAAAAATTACAGGTTTTCTCCCAAAAAAAATTACGCAAAAAGCAAAGCAGGGTATTGATAATAAATTAAATTTACTGTTTATTTTGGATTTTCAACCCTTTCGAATAGTAGAAGATACCGGCTTTAAACAATTTGTTTCTGCTTTAAATCCTTCATACGAGTTACCCAGAACACTGTGTCTAAAACTGCTATTCCTGCGATGTATGAAGAATGTCTTAATAAAATGAAAGAAATTGTTGAAACAGGTAGAAATTTTTGTATTACGACAGACTGTTGGACATCGGTCAACATCGGGCATCGGTTATATTGGTGTTACGGCACATTTTCTAAATAATAACTTTGAGTTATATTCTATTTTATTGGAGTGTTCTGCAATAAATGTCTCCCATACCTCAGAAAATTTAGCGAAAGAGCTGCGTAGAATTACAGAGGATTGGGGACCAGAAAAAAAGATCTTGCTCGCTGTATCTGATAATGCATATAACATTCAAAATGCCATCTCCACACAATTAAATTGGAAACATTTCGGCTGTTTTGCTCATACCATAAATTTAATTGTTAAAGACAGTTTAAAAAATAATAATGTGCAGGAGTTAATCGGTAAAATCAAAGTTATTGTCACCCATTTTCGCAGAAGTTATACTGCTAATGAAAAATTGATAACATTTCAACGTCAAAACAATTTAAATGGAACACCTTTAAAATTAATTAACGATGTCCCAACTCGTTGGAACTCAACTTACTATATGCTGCAGAGATTTACAAAATTAGAAACTGCGGTTAAGAGTTCAATTGTTTTAATTGATAAGGATCTCCCTATTTTAAGTTCATCCGAATGGCAATTAGCTAAAGACTTATGAATATGTAGTATATTAAAACCGTTTGAAAACGCTACAAAAACCATCAGCGGTGAATTCTATTGCACAGCATCTTTAGTTATTCCAATTACTAATGGTCTAGTTGATGTTTACACTAATTTACTGCAAAAAGATTTCCTACCGCTTATAAAAGAAATTATTGCAGCTTGTCGCAACGGTATAAATGAGCGCTTGGGAAATGTAGAAAGAAGTAATACGTTAAGCGTATCGACATTTTTAGATCCAAGATTTAAAAATTTAGCGTTTTCTAATCCCTCTTTTGCCGACAATGCGAGAAAAAATGTCCAAGGAGCACTTGGACAAAAACTTTCGCCACAGTTACATAAGGTTAATGTTGATAGAGCAGATGATAATGCTAAGGATGATGAACGTTCAATATGGGGTTCCTTTGATCGAAGTGTTGCAGTTGCTCGACCTCGTGGAACCGTCACAAGCCGCGCAATTATTGAAATTCAAAGATACATGGAGGAAGATATTATTCCACGAAGTTCTGATCCTCTAAAGTGGTGGCAGGAACATAAATTTCATTTTTCTAATCTATCTACAATTGCACAAGAAAAACTATGTGCTCTAGCTTCTTCAGTTCCTTGTGAAAGGTTGTTTTCTAAAGCTGGTCAGGTCCTGAATGAACGTAGAAAACGATTAAGTGACAGGAAAACTCAAATGTTATTATTTTTAAATGCTAATTACAAATATAGCAAATAAATGTCTTTTATAGGTGGCAACTATTTTTTAAAAGCCAAAAATTTCTTTGTTTCTTTAATATATTATATTTAATTTTTTTGGTTTTTATAAAATGTATTATTAATATGTATTTTATTTTGTTTTTATTTCATTTTATATTTTGTTAAAATAAAACATTAATTGATTGAAAATTGAAATACATGTTATTATTTCTTCGTGCCAAAAAAATGGACTCCATCCGTATAGTTAACAAAGAGAAGGTGTATTTAAAGAAGTAAGTGTTTTACTTTATTTTTTCAAAATAAAATCAAGTTTCCTAGTCGGCAGCTCCAGTTTTACAGTTTATGATGTACAATAGGAGGCAGGCAAGTAGTGAAATGTAGTGAAATTAATATGCAGCAGCAAAATGAATCACGCGAGAGCATAGCCGCGAAATGATGAAAACGTATTGGCCTAGTGCGAAAAGTCGCGATCGCGATAACGCTTTTAAATCGCCGTTATTTAAAAATCGCGATCGCCGATAACGGCGTTATGCAAATATCGCTGTTTGGCTCGACCCTAGTACAAACCAAATGGTGTTTAATGCGCAAGTCTAGTATGAAACTTGGATGAAAAGTGGGATCGGATCGGATCTAGCACAGAACATCTAGTTCTAGGGATCTAGTTTAGTAGTTTAGAAACTTTGATGTATTTCTTCTGAATTACACTATCAAAGTTTCGACAAATAACATCTAGTTTGAAAAGTTGTCCAAGTTTCTAGACGAAAAAAGTGTAATGTAACTCACGCTTTAAACAGCCAGGTAAGTATATGCCGTAGGTATATTTACCTGTCCCGGTCGATCACCCATTTTTTTTAGAGGAATGCGCTATATACTATACATAATTGGAAAAGACGCGGTTGTAGTGGGCAAGTACTAAATATATACAACCCGCAATTGTGATACTATGAATCTTGTGCATTTAATTAATATTATTGTAGCAAATTACAACACAATAATAGATTAAAAATATATGTACTGTCGTGAGCAAAAAAATTCGGGACACTGTTTCTGCGTGGATTTAAATTGTGACTACTTAAGTGGCTATCTTTACTCATAATAGTAAGTCAGGAATTGTCAAAAATGTGTGTCTTATTGACATTTATTAAACATTTTTAAAATAAATGTAAATAAAAATTACTGAAAACGATAGAGAAAGATTATTTATTAAATTAAAATAATTATTACATTAAAATAATTAATATTTCGTCATTCCACCGTTATTATTACCTGCATCTAATCTTGTAGACATTGAAGCGACAATATTTTGTACAAAATTTGTAGAAATTTGATGCCAAGCATTATGAACAATCTCCCAAAATTCTTCCTTGGTAGAAGCTTTATCTCATTAGTCCCCATACATTTTCAATGGGATTTAAATAAGGACTGTAGGGCCAGTGGCGGCTCGTGCTAAAAATTTAAAGGTGTTCTGCAAGTTTTACAAAAAAATTTACCTTGCACGGGCAGTAAGAGGTTGTCTCCCATCGATCTTATCGTGCTTTCTTCGCGTTCCGCACTGAAGTAATAGATTTCTGGAACGATTGTCAATTGTCACACAAAAAATAAGAGTCTCTAATATTATTGTTTTTACGTTAAACTCGCCGCACCGTAAAAATAGTCGCGAAAATATTAAATACCGATAGGTCCAACTCGCAACGGGCCATAGGCAACAATATACGTATGGAACGTAATGCGGTGTGGCAACGTGTGTACGATGCCTATATTGAGTGACTTTCTTAAAATTTAAATTTATTTTGCAGAATTATTGATTTTTTTACTTTTATTTTTTAGATCATCTGTGTCCGCTGCTCACAAAAATATTTCCCGATTCAAAAATTGCCAAGGATTTCGCAATACGTCGAACAAAAACAAGAGCAATAATAACAAATGTAATCAGCTCAAGTCATAAAAGTGACTTATCGAGCATGTTGAAAGAAACTATTTCAGTATTTTGATTGACGAATCAACGGATATTTCTATTCATAAATCAGCTTGTATAGTTGTGAGATATTTTGATTATGGCACCGGGAAACTTGAGTCTCCTCTTTGGGAATTAATTACCATTTATAATGCAAAAATGGATGTACACCCACTAGGAACAGCTAAACATTTGTTTGAACAAATAATGACTACATTTTATAAATACCAAATTCGTATCGAAAATAATTTGGATTTGGATCCAATGGCTGTAATGTGACGATGGGGGACTTCAATTCTGTTGCCTCTAGATTTAGAGATTTCTGTAACAGAATAATTTGAAACATACATGAGGGTAAAAACTTCACCAGTTTTGTATTTTTAATAATATAAAATATTATTAAAAATCTGGTGTGAAGAACACAATACAAGTCCAATATTAATATTTTTGTGAATGTATCCTTCTACAGACACGCAGATACATATTTCATCTTTCTACAAATTCCTCAGTACGCCTCTGCTGGAGGATACCTCCTCAAAAAGAACGACTTCGCTACCTCACAGAAATTCTTAAGACCGAACGTAGAAGTACATTCAGCGCTGCATATTAGCAAACGACCGAAGCACTCGCTCTGTCCACATAACAAATGTAGAACTAACGAAGTGTTTCCAAAAATGGCTATCCAATGCAGTTTCACATCGAATTCGATAGCTATTTTCAACTCTAGGAATCATATTACATTATGTACCTCGATTTTTTATTCTAAGGCTCAGTTGATTGATGAAGAGTGGAGACTGTTGTCTCACTATAAATTCAAAATGGGAGAAACTACTCAAACTGATAAAATAGATATTTTGTGGACAGTTACAATTTACAATTCTATAATATATGTAGGTATGGCTAGCGCCAATTAAGTTGGCGCGAGGAGGGGTTGCGCAGAAGCCGTTTTTAAAACGTCCACCCCCCACTACTCAAGTAATTGTCAGAATACATTTGTCATTGACGTTTGACGGAACATAATGTCTTTGCTAGGGGAACATAAAATGATACACGCTCAGAGGTTAGAATTATCTGACATTTGATGTAAAACCAAATATAAATCTCCCCACTACTTCTAATCCTGCCTCCTCGCGCCAACTTAATTGGCGTTTGCTATAACAAGTGTTCATTTGAAAAGTCAATCTAGTAGCATGTGATTTACGGAGAACATTTTGAAGTATGTCGTAAATTAAAATTTACTACTTAACCTACGAAGTCGTATATTTTGACAGTGCTACCAACGCGGCGTTAAAAAAAAGTGTGGCGAGTGATTAGGAGTGATCGCTCGCTGATCCTCTCTGGTCTGAACCTACCTGTAGTTGTTCGTCCCCAGGAAGGTCTCTGCCGGCTAACTCTCTTGTTTCGGAGAACGTCGCGGGTACCTCGCCGCGAGATGTTAAACAGGCGCCACCGTTATTCACCACCTGCAGAGAAACAGCTATAACGGGAGCAGGCGGGACCTGGTAGCTCCAACTAGCACCAGAGGGTCAGCCCCTTATCTCTAGATGTAAAAGTAAGAAACTTTGCCAGACTCAATACTTGAGGGATGGGTAAAGAGCAAAGACAAAGATCAACAATACTTACAAATTTATTGCTAGACACAGACGTTTCATCGAAATACAAAAGGTAAGATCAATCCCTTCAAAACTAAAGTTCTATCAGATACAAACAATTTAATAGGTGAAGCCTCAAACAATATTATAAAAGCTAGAGCAAGTTCGAAAGTTTATGAGTAAATAAATAGAGACCGAAAGTTCAGAGCCTCCCCCTGTATATCTCGAGAGGGTGAGAGGGGTTATTCCAAAATCATCCCTCCAGGATAACAATTAATTAATACTACGCAAGAATTCCGGTAATAAGTCTCAAAAGACGTCAGCGCGAAAGTTACATGGATTACGAAAATCCCAAGATATAAGGAAGGTTACCTTATTAAAAAAAAAAGCAAGGATACGCCTTGTTAACAAATAAAATTAAAGTAGGTAAGATTAATAACAGAACTAGAAAAATAAAACACCCAGATAAAACTTTTGGAGTACCCCCTGTATAACAGGTGTGCAAAATTTAAATATATAAAAGTCTGAAGGAGTCTATTTAACAAAAGTATTTTTTTAGAATTCCAATTACGTATACGGAATTTAGATTCTGTACAGTTAATAACAAAGTTTTTATATATAGTATAATTTATTAGAATAGTACTTCAAAATATAGGAAACGTAACAGTCAAAAAGGGTCCGATCAGAAGGATCTGGCCACGTTTATGTCTCAAAATTCAATACAGGTGACAGCCAGAGAAGCTGACGGTCATCCTGAGTTATTAGTATGAATCAAAACTAGTACCCGGGGTAATTTAAGTCTATCAAAGGGTTTATAAATAAGTCAAGCTCGTTTATCCCTGTAAATTTAAACTCGAAGTAGGGAGAAATCCCTTCAAAGTGTTACTGTGAAAATTGGCAAAACAAACACACAAAGTGTGTGTCTTTAAAAGTACGAAACGGCTTGGTTTGATTATAAATTTAAAATAACTATAATCTAAAAGAATTATCTAAATTGAGCAACAAATAACTTTAGGTCTGCAAAAATTTAGGAAAGTCTACACCTACTTTTTAGCTTGGTTAACTTAATAGTTAACGTCCCCACATATAACAATCCTCGTTTTCTAAGGCAAATACTCCTTCCATTAAACCGTACGGGACAACGCTACAACGCCATCTTGGAGTCCAATATGGTCGCGACGCGTCCTCTTCTCCCCAACCAAAAGGTCACGCAAGATTGAAGTGTCCTTTGAAATAAATATGTGGCCAACTCAATGAAGCTCCAATTCAGCGTCTTGGTGAATTAGAATGCTAGTTAGGCCCCAAATCGCAGGTTAAAAAGATTCAGCTATGACGCCTCACGGCAACAAATATATATCCAAATATATCTTGGATGTTCAAAGAAATACAACGATAAATTTATCGTTAAAAGAATCCTGAAAGATTCAAAGTACGATTTAGACAAATATTATGTGGAAAAAATTGATTCACTACACAAATGTCACAAACCTCATCACAGCGCAACAAATGCTTAAGGCATAATGGCCGCCGTAGATGGTTCAAGAAAGGAACATGCCGGAAATACGTCATAGAAAAGGCCGGCAAAGTTTTAATGAAGGAAATTTAATTTTCAAAATCTCGTAAACGATACAAGATCGCAATAAGAGTCCATCCAAACTCTAAACGTTAAATAAAAATGTCCAGCGAAAGTCGTAATTTAAAAGTCGGCAGGTGCAGATTTCTGTCGAAGAGGTCTAACAAACGATAAGGAGATGGCGCGGTAAGCGGTGGAAATTAATTTAGCAGGTTAAATTACGAATTAAGAAATACTGAAAAAACAAGTCTATCACGTGAAACGCACAGACGACGTTTCGTTCTAATTGGAACTTCTCAATGTGCGGTATTCCCTCATGACGGACATTGCTTTTTCATTTCTATACTTTCTGTATATATAGTTAACATTTGGAATTTACTGCAAGTGAGAATTAATGAATATTAAATCACATTCTTACATGTAAATGTCGACTTATTTAATGCGTTCGAAACTACAATCCGACAGACTAAGTCTCTACTAGTATGCAGAACACACCCTTTCGCGACAACGAACTTCCTGGTGATTAGGTTAATTAAGAATTAAGAAATACTGAAAAAACAAGTCTATCACGTGAAACGCACAGACGACGTTTCGTTCTAATTGGAACTTCTCAATGTGCGGTATTCCCTCATGACGGACATTGCTTTTTCATTTCTATACTTTCTGTATATATAGTTAACATTTGGAATTTACTGCAAGTGAGAATTAATGAATATTAAATCACATTCTTACATGTAAATGTCGACTTATTTAATGCGTTCGAAACTACAATCCGACAGACTAAGTCTGTACTAGTATGCAGAACACACCCTTTCGCGACAACGAACTTCCTGGTGATTAGGTTAATTAAGAATTAAGAAATACTGAAAAAACAAGTCTATCACGTGAAACGCACAGACGACGTTTCGTTCTAATTGGAACTTCTCAATGTGCGGTATTCCCTCATGACGGACATTGCTTTTTCATTTCTATACTTTCTGTATATATAGTTAACATTTGGAATTTACTGCAAGTGAGAATTAATGAATATTAAATCACATTCTTACATGTAAATGTCGACTTATTTAATGCGTTCGAAACTACAATCCGACAGACTAAGTCTGTACTAGTATGCAGAACACACCCTTTCGCGACAACGAACTTCCTGGTGATTAGGTTAATTAAGAATTAAGAAATACTGAAAAAACAAGTCTATCACGTGAAACGCACAGACGACGTTTCGTTCTAATTGGAACTTCTCAATGTGCGGTATTCCCTCATGACGGACATTGCTTTTTCATTTCTATACTTTCTGTATATATAGTTAACATTTGGAATTTACTGCAAGTGAGAATTAATGAATATTAAATCACATTCTTACATGTAAATGTCGACTTATTTAATGTATATTTAATGTATATATATTTAATTTAATATATATAGTTTCGAACGCATTAAATAAGTCGACATTTACATGTAAGAATGTGATTTAATATTCATTAATTCTCACTTGCAGTAAATTCCAAATGTTAACTATATATACAGAAAGTATAGAAATGAAAAAGCAATGTCCGTCATGAGGGAATACCGCACATTGAGAAGTTCCAATTAGAACGAAACGTCGTCTGTGCGTTTCACGTGATAGACTTGTTTTTTCAGTATTTCTTAATTCTTAATTAACCTAATCACCAGGAAGTTCGTTGTCGCGAAAGGGTGTGTTCTGCATACTAGTACAGACTTAGTCTGTCGGATTGTAGTTTCGAACGCATTAAATAAGTCGACATTTACATGTAAGAATGTGATTTAATATTCATTAATTCTCACTTGCAGTAAATTCCAAATGTTAACTATATATACAGAAAGTATAGAAATGAAAAAGCAATGTCCGTCATGAGGGAATACCGCACATTGAGAAGTTCCAATTAGAACGAAACGTCGTCTGTGCGTTTCACGTGATAGACTTGTTTTTTCAGTATTTCTTAATTCTTAATTAACCTAATCACCAGGAAGTTCGTTGTCGCGAAAGGGTGTGTTCTGCATACTAGTACAGACTTAGTCTGTCGGATTGTAGTTTCGAACGCATTAAATAAGTCGACATTTACATGTAAGAATGTGATTTAATATTCATTAATTCTCACTTGCAGTAAATTCCAAATGTTAACTATATATACAGAAAGTATAGAAATGAAAAAGCAATGTCCGTCATGAGGGAATACCGCACATTGAGAAGTTCCAATTAGAACGAAACGTCGTCTGTGCGTTTCACGTGATAGACTTGTTTTTTCAGTATTTCTTAATTCTTAATTAACCTAATCACCAGGAAGTTCGTTGTCGCGAAAGGGTGTGTTCTGCATACTAGTACAGACTTAGTCTGTCGGATTGTAGTTTCGAACGCATTAAATAAGTCGACATTTACATGTAAGAATGTGATTTAATATTCATTAATTCTCACTTGCAGTAAATTCCAAATGTTAACTATATATACAGAAAGTATAGAAATGAAAAAGCAATGTCCGTCATGAGGGAATACCGCACATTGAGAAGTTCCAATTAGAACGAAACGTCGTCTGTGCGTTTCACGTGATAGACTTGTTTTTTCAGTATTTCTTAATTCTTAATTAACCTAATCACCAGGAAGTTCGTTGTCGCGAAAGGGTGTGTTCTGCATACTAGTACAGACTTAGTCTGTCGGATTGTAGTTTCGAACGCATTAAATAAGTCGACATTTACATGTAAGAATGTGATTTAATATTCATTAATTCTCACTTGCAGTAAATTCCAAATGTTAACTATATATACAGAAAGTATAGAAATGAAAAAGCAATGTCCGTCATGAGGGAATACCGCACATTGAGAAGTTCCAATTAGAACGAAACGTCGTCTGTGCGTTTCACGTGATAGACTTGTTTTTTCAGTATTTCTTAATTCTTAATTAACCTAATCACCAGGAAGTTCGTTGTCGCGAAAGGGTGTGTTCTGCATACTAGAACAGACTTAGTCTGTCGGATTGTAGTTTCGAACGCATTAAATAAGTCGACATTTACATGTAAGAATGTGATTTAATATTCATTAATTCTCACTTGCAGTAAATTCCAAATGTTAACTATATATACAGAAAGTATAGAAATGAAAAAGCAATGTCCGTCATGAGGGAATACCGCACATTGAGAAGTTCCAATTAGAACGAAACGTCGTCTGTGCGTTTCACGTGATAGACTTGTTTTTTCAGTATTTCTTAATTCTTAATTAACCTAATCACCAGGAAGTTCGTTGTCGCGAAAGGGTGTGTTCTGCATACTAGTACAGACTTAGTCTGTCGGATTGTAGTTTCGAACGCATTAAATAAGTCGACATTTACATGTAAGAATGTGATTTAATATTCATTAATTCTCACTTGCAGTAAATTCCAAATGTTAACTATATATACAGAAAGTATAGAAATGAAAAAGCAATGTCCGTCATGAGGGAATACCGCACATTGAGAAGTTCCAATTAGAACGAAACGTCGTCTGTGCGTTTCACGTGATAGACTTGTTTTTTCAGTATTTCTTAATTCTTAATTAACCTAATCACCAGGAAGTTCGTTGTCGCGAAAGGGTGTGTTCTGCATACTAGTACAGACTTAGTCTGTCGGATTGTAGTTTCGAACGCATTAAATATGTCGACATTTACATGTAAGAATGTGATTTAATATTCATTAATTCTCACTTGCAGTAAATTCCAAATGTTAGGTTAAATTACATAAAACAATATTAATCAAAAGAATATGCGTCTAGATGATCTATAATTCATAGTAAAAATTACTACATTAAGAGATTGAATAACGGAGTAACAATTTACGAGATAGAAGTGAAAATCTTGCGAGCATGACAGAACGGGAAAATTAAATGACGTAGGCCGGTTTGTTATTGAACAAAGTTCTCCAAAATAAAAGAACGATTGAAATTAGGTTAAAAATATCGAAGTTTGAAGAGTCTAAGCTGATCGATAATTAGAGAATTAAGCAAATAAAACATAATTTTGCGAAAAATAAGTTTAGAAAAGGCTACGAGGGTTTAAAGAAAACAAGATAAGAATAAACTTGAACTAAGATAGGCAAAAGGGCAGGAGAATGATTTTGTATACGTAACAACAGTTTCATACATACAAATAAATAACAAATAATAGGTATTTATTGAAAACTATAACAAATGTTGAAAATGTTGTCCTTCAAGATCAATGCACTTTAAAATCCTCCATTCAAAATTTCAATTTATTTACACCAGAATCGACGCACGATTATTTTGTGCACTAACTGATATTTGTGATTGACATTATCAAATTTGGATGTACGTTTACGGAACAACAAACACATACAAATATATTTGCGTCTTATTCTATCAAAATTTCAAAGTAACCTAGATTGACTTTTCAAATGAACACACGATATATGTCGTTGGCACATTTACCTGTCCCGGTCGTTCACCCATGTATTTTATAGGAATGCGCTATATACTATATGTAACTGGAAAAGACGCGGTTCGAAAGCGTTGTGAGCGTGAGGCAAATGCTAAATATATGGTTATAACCCGCAATTGCGAGGGCTTGTTATCCCACTCTTACTCAGTGTGATACTATGAATCTTGTGCATTTAATTATTATTATTGTTGCAAATTACAACACAATAATAGATTAAAAATATATGTATGCCGTAGAACGTTTCATTTTTTAAATTTGAATCACATTTTATACCAGAAGGTACTTACTTAACGATAAAATGAAAAGTTCAATTTATAGTTTGTAGTACTAACGTTTATTGATGAAACTATCTAATTATAATAAAATTATAAAACCCATAAATTTTGAAATAAAATTAATTTCGTGCATTTTGGCCTTATATCAACATCTTTTCCAAGAATAAAAAAACACCAATACACGTTTTGGTAATGACAACTAGTTAGAAAAAAATAGTAAGCTCTCTGGTGTCTATGCGCCTGCTTCAAATATGTAATGTTATATCATGTGTTCATTTGAAAAGTCAATCTAGGTTACTTTGCTAAATTTTGATAGAATAAGACGCAAATATATTTGTATGTGTTTGTTGTTCCGTAAACGTAAATCCAAATGACATTTGATAATGTCAATCACAAATATCAGTTAGTGTATAAAATAAATTTCTTCTCAGTTTTAAAATGGCTTTCACTTTAGAACATAAAATTTTTTTAGTCCAGGCTTATTTTCGAAGTGGTAATAAATAGGTACCTATTATTTGTTATTTATTTGTATGTATGAAACTGTCAAAATATACGATTTCGTAGGTTAAGTAGTAAATTTTAACTTACGACATACTTCAAAATGTTCTCAGTAAATCACATGCTACTAGATTGACATGGAAAACAAAACAAAGTATTTTTAATTTCACACCCACAAATCCAGTCATTTTTCTGATAAATATTCATTTTGAATTTTCTTATAACGTCTTTACCTTTAACAGATTGTTTATTTTCTAAACATAATTGAGGCATCGGCCGTTTAAGATTTTTTACTGCGATTTTTTCATCATACGTTAACCGCGAAAACGCGTTGTTCTCTAAAGCAGAGACGGAATTCATTTTACAACGGCCGTGAGCAGACTGGACCACTTGCTCAGACGCTACGTATTATACGACATTGAAGTAGGGCATTTCAAATGCCGGTGGACAGTATGGCACCTGAAATTATGTTTACAGCTAAGCTGAACATACTTATACCGACCAGGGAACAGGCAAAAAGTCGCTCGATCGATTGTGGTGCCGGCACCTGGTACACTGATGGATCGCAATCTAGTCAGGGGGCAGGTGCAGGCATATGCGGAATGTGCCCTAGAAGGAAGATATCGATATGTCTGGGGAAACATACTACGGTTTTCCAGGCCGAATTGTTAGCAGTCGCAGTCTGCGCCGATGAAATTCGGGAAGCCGGCTGCGCAAGCAAAATAATTAACATAATGACTGATAGTCAGGCGGCTATTAAAGCCATTATGAACCCATCTACCAGGTCTAAGCTGGTGAAATATTGTAAACAGGTCCTCAATAACCTGGCACAAGACAATACAGTGTCGCTGATATGGGTGCCAGGACATGAGGGAATTAAAGGCAATGAGATAATAGAAACTTCATAGGACCAGAACCTGTATGTGGAATCACTAAGGATTCCGCTAAAAGGGAGATCTGGTTATGGCTAGAAAAAGAACATAAAAATAAATGGAGGTTAACGGAAGGTCAACTCCATACCAAAACACTACTAAGGAGGCTGGACGGAAAGTTTTCAGCCAACCGAATTCGTAGTAGCAAGAGAAATTAAAATAATTACCGGGTTAATAACCGGACATTGTCCTTTAAGGAAGAATTTGTACACCATGGGCTTGGTTAGCAAGTCCTGGTGTAGGAGATGTGAAAAACAGGAGGAAACTAGCCTTCATGTAATATGCACGTGTGAGGGACTGAAGGAACTCAGACAGAAATATTTCGGGAGAGATCTATTGGATCCTTCGAGTGTACTCAAACTTCCCCTGAGGAGGATAGTGGCTTTTATCGAGGACACAAGACTAACAGAGTGGAATTGAGAGATCTATTGGGGATAGTACAAAGAGCAGTGTGCTCAAGTGCCTGGGCGTGGTGGCGTCCAACCCAAAACACAGAAGAAGAAGACAGTTCTCCCCACCTTCAATGTAATGTTAATGCCTTAACGGAGCAACAGTTGGGCTTTGCTCATTATATCTGTGACGACGATCGGTGCATGTACGTTGTTAGCGTGCCACGTTCCTCGTCAATAACTATGAATACATAATATACATAATAAATAAATACTTTCACAGTTAGTCGCCGCTTGGTTTGTTTTGTTTCATAATTCCAGTGGGTGCAATTGCTCACTTGCTCTCATTAAGAGCCGCCACTGTTTGAATGGAAAACGGTATGAAATATTTAAGTTAATTTAATCAATCTTTTGGAATTGTAAATTGTGTAATCAATAAATTTTAGGCCTATTAAGTGTAATTTGTAAAATAATACAGAGTGGCCTAGATAAAAGAGGCCCGGTTTGAAAACATTAGTACAAATACTTACAGAAAAGTGAATAACTAATATATTATAAATGTTTATTTAAAAGTAGTAAATACAGAATATTATGAATAACATAATGAACATTAAATAGTTCACAGGTGTTCACCATGAACTTCGATACACAAATTAGCACGTCTCGACATGTTTTGAAAAATTTTAGTCAGTTCATTTGGTGTGATGTCAGAAATGATATTGCGAATATTCGTTTTCAACTCTTCAATTGTATGCGGGTTGTTACTGTACACTTTACCCTTTAAGGAACCCCACAAATAAAATTCGCAGGTAGACAGATCGGGCGTTCTGGGAGGCCATAAACCTGCGCAAACTGTACTGTTTCTTCTACGAAAATTCCATGAACGTATGACTTTGAAAACCGTGAAGTAAGTGCCGTGGCTCCATCTTGCTGTAAAAACGCATACTCTCGTTCTTCCTCCGTCAGCTGCGCTACGAATGGTTGGCAACAATTCTGTTACATACACATCAGAGGTCACGGTGTTATTTAAGAAAACGGGGCCTACAATCCGTCGGGCTGAAACTGCACACCAAACGCCTATTTTCGGACAAATAAACAATATTATTATTTTCTTCCAAATATCTTTCTAAATATACCGCCTGAATTTGTGGGAAGGTATTGGTGCTGCCATCTGAACTTGCCTTGTATTCACATTCTGTGTTCTCTAATTCTTTTGTTTAAGATGTTTTGTTTTTATGTGCTTTGATAAGTTTAACTTGTAGTTTGTCTGGTATTCACACTGCGCATTTATAATCATATTACTTCATATGGTTGAATTTCTCGTGTCTTTCTAAATTTGACTTGTAGTTTGTCTTGAATTCACACTTCAAGCACTCATAATCCATTTGTTTAAGGTGTTTTATTTTTGCGTGAATTTTTAAACTTCACTTATAGTTTATCTGGTATGTATTTACATTCTGCGCAATTATAATAATTTTGTTTCAAATGTTTTCTTTCTACGTGCTCTTTTAAGCTTGACTTGCGGTTTGTCTAGTATTCACTCTGCGCATTTATAATCGTTTTGTTTCAGATGTTTTGATTTTACGTGCACTTCTAAGTTTGACTTGTAGTTTGTCTGGTATTCACTGCGCATTTATAATCACTTTGTTTCAGATGTTTTGATTTTACGTGCACTTCTAAGTTTGACTTGGAGTTTGTCTGGTATTCACTCTGCGCATTTATAATCATTTTGTTTCAGATGTTTTGATTTTACGTGCACTTCTAAAGTTGACTTGTAGTTTGTCTGGTATTCACACTCTGCGCATTTATAATCATTTTGTTTCAGATGTTTTGATTTTACGTGCACTTATAAGTTTGACTTGTAGTATGTCTGGTATTCACACTCTGCGCATTTAAAATAATTTTGTTTCAGATGTTTTGATTTTACGTGCACTTCTAAGGTTGACTTGTAGCTTGTCTGGTATTCACACTCTGCGCATTTATAATCATTTTGTTTCAGATGTTTTGATTTTACGTGCACTTCTAAGTTTGACTTGTAGTTTGTCTGGTATTCACACTCTGCGCATTTATAATCGTTTTGTTTCAGATGTTTTGATTTTACGTGCACTTCTAAGTTTGACTTGTAGTTTGTCTGGTATTCACACTCTGCGCATTTATAATCGTTTTGTTTCAGATGTTTTGATTTTACGTGCACTTCTAAGTTTGACTTGAAGTTTGTCTGGTATTCACATTCTGCGCATTTGAAATCATTTGGTTTCAGATGTTTTGATTTTACGTGCACTTCTAAGTTTGACTTGGAGTTTGTCTGATATTCACACTCTGCGCATTTATAATCATTTTGTTTCAGATGTTTTGATTTTACGTGCACTTCTAAGTTTGACTTGTAGTATGTCTGGTATTCACACTCTGCGCATTTATAATCATTTTGTTTCAGATGTTTTGATTTTACGTGCACTTCTAAGTTTGACTTGTAGTATGTCTGGTATTCACACTCTGCGCATTTATAATCATTTTGTTTCAGATGTTTTGATTTTAAGTGCACTTCTAAGTTTGACTTGTAGTTTGTCTGGTATTCACACTCTGCGCATTTATAATCATTTTGTTGCAGATGTTTTGATTTTACGTGCACTTCTAAGTTTGACTTGTAGTTTGTCTGGTATTCACTCTGCGCATTTATAATCACTTTGTTTCAGATGTTTTGATTTTACGTGCACTTCTAAGTTTGACTTGGAGTTTGTCTGGTATTCACTCTGCGCATTTATAATCATTTTGTTTCAGATGTTTTGATTTTACGTGCACTTCTAAAGTTGACTTGTAGTTTGTCTGGTATTCACACTCTGCGCATTTATAATCATTTTGTTTCAGATGTTTTGATTTTACGTGCACTTATAAGTTTGACTTGTAGTATGTCTGGTATTCACACTCTGCGCATTTAAAATCATTTTGTTTCAGATGTTTTGATTTTACGTGCACTTCTAAGGTTGACTTGTAGTTTGTCTGGTATTCACACTCTGCGCATTTATAATCATTTTGCTTCAGATGTTTTGATTTTACGTGCACTTATAAGTTTTACTTGTAGTATGTCTGGTATTCACACTCTGCGCATTTATAATCATTTTGTTTCAGGTGTTTTGATTTTACGTGCACTTCTAAGTTTGACTTGTAGTTTGTCTGGTATTCACACTCTGCGCATTTATAATCGTTTTGTTTCAGATGTTTTGATTTTACGTGCACTTATAAGTTTGACTTGTAGTATGTCTGGTATTCACACTCTGCGCATTTAAAATCATTTTGTTTCAGATGTTTTGATTTTACGTGCACTTCTAAGGTTGACTTGTAGTTTGTCTGGTATTCACACTCTGCGCATTTATAATCATTTTGCTTCAGATGTTTTGATTTTACGTGCACTTATAAGTTTTACTTGTAGTATGTCTGGTATTCACACTCTGCGCATTTATAATCATTTTGTTTCAGGTGTTTTGATTTTACGTGCACTTCTAAGTTTGACTTGTAGTTTGTCTGGTATTCACACTCTGCGCATTTATAATCGTTTTGTTTCAGATGTTTTGATTTTACGTGCACTTCTAAGTTTGACTTGTAGTTTGTCTGGTATTCACACTCTGCGCATTTATAATCGTTTTGTTTCAGATGTTTTGATTTTACGTGCACTTCTAAGTTTGACTTGAAGTTTGTCTGGTATTCACATTCTGCGCATTTGAAATCATTTGGTTTCAGATGTTTTGATTTATCGTGCACTTTTAAGTTTGACTTGTTGTTTGTCTGGTAATCACACTCAGCGCATTTATAATCATTTTGTTTCAGATGTTTTGATTTTACGTGCACTTCTAAGTTTGACTTGGAGTTTGTCTGGTATTCACACTCAGCGCATTTATAATCATTTTGTTTCAGATGTTTTGATTTTACGTGCACTTCTAAGTTTGACTTGTAGTATGTCTGGTATTCACACTCTGCGCATTTATAATCATTTTGTTTCAGATGTTTTGATTTTACGTGCACTTCTAAGCTTAACTTGTAGTAAGTCTGGTATTCACATTCTGCGCATTTATAATCATTTTGTTTCAGATGTTTTGATTTTACGTGCACTTTTAAGTTTGATTTCAAGTTTGTCTGGTATGCACACTCTGCGCATTTATAATCATTTTGATTCAGATGTTTTGATTTTACGTGCACTTCTAAGCTTAACTTGTAGTTTGTCTGGTATTCACACTCGGTACATTTATAATCATTTTGTTTCAGATGTTTTGTTTTTATGTGCACTTCTAACCTTAACTTGTAGTTTGTCTGGTAATCACATTCTGTGCATTTATAATCATTTTGTTTCAGATGTTTTGATTTTACATGCACTTCTAAGCTTGACTTGGAGTTTGTCTGGTAATCACATTCTGCGCATTTATAATCATTTTCTTTCAGATGTTTTGATTTTACGTGCACTTTTAAGTTTGACTTGTAGTTTGTCTTAAATTCACACTCTTCGCATTTATAATCACTTTGTTTCAGATGTTTTGTTTTTGTGTGTGCTTGTAAATGCGGCTTGTAGTTTGTCTGGTGTTCACACTCTACACATTTATAATATTTTTGTTTAAGATGTTTTGTTTTTACGTGTCTTTCCAAGGCTGACTTGTAGTTAGTCTTGAATTCGCACTTCATGCATTTATAATCAGCTTCCATCGTGAGATGTTTCATTTTCATATGCATTTCTAAATATGCTCTGTAATATGTCTTAAACTCGCAATTTGCGCACTTATATTTGCCTCTGTTCAGATGTTTTATTTTTAGAAGTGATTTTAAGTGACATTCGTCTCTATTTTGAAATTTGTGTTTCGAGGATTGACAATGTTTTTTACCATCATGAGAATGTAGAGATTTTCCTTTTATATTTTTAATATTAGCTTTGAAATAGTCACATTTAGAGTATTTTTCGAACTCTCTGCCTTCATTCTCGGCATGATTTTTTTCTACGTGCATCTTCAGAAATCCCCTCGTCTTGTATCTTCTGTCACAAATTCCACATTTGTACATTTTCATCTCGTAATGCTTGTTAGTGTGGTGTCTGAAGTCGGCGCTGTACACTGTTCTGAACTTGCATTGCGTGCATTTGTACATTCCACGTTTCCATCTTTTGTGTTTGCTTCTTATAGATGATCGCCTTTCTGCTTCTAGCTTGTCCTCTTCTGAGGGAAGTGCATAGTATCTGAAAGTAAATTAATCCGAATTATAGTTTAAAACCCCTGAAATACAGTAACATGTCAAATGTCAAATCATTTATTATGTCCACATGCAGTCGTGAGCCTGGGTGTTACCCGCCCTTATAAAAAACAATTTGATGATTTTCCTGAACCATGTCCAAGATCAAACAGAGCGGGCAATTTCTTAAATTTCTGCAACTGTGTACAAATCAATGATGTTTACAATTGCAATGGTAGTCTATTGGATTTGGTAATTTTCTCTGAAGTTTTGGCATCTTCTTCGATACAGAGATGTGACTATAGTCTTGTGGAGGAGGATCGTCATCACCCTTCCATTCTAATTAATATTCCATTGAAGGATATTACTACAAACATTAGGAGACCTAATTCCAGAGATATAATTTTGTAAAGGCTGATCTTGTGCGTTTGTATGATCTTCTCTCTCATGAGACTTGGGTCTCCGTTTTAGAACAGAGAGATGTTGACCTGGCATGTAGCGCATTGTACGAAATATCGGATTTCTTTTTTCTATGACAATTCCGAAAACTAAAACAAAACGCCAAAGATATCCCGTTTTGTATTCTCCGCATACGGTATTATGCATTAAAGCTAAATTGCATGCGAAAAAACAATATCTTCGTCACCCAACAGTTACATTTGGCGAATGCTGTGAGAACTTCAATTCACAGGGATTTTAAGAATTACGTACATTCTACTGAAACAGTTACATTTGGCGAATGCTGTGAGAACTTCAATTCACAGGGATTTTAAGAATTACGTACATTCTACTGAAACTTCTATAAAACCAGACCCAGCTAAACTTTGGAGTTTTATTCGTAGCCGTGATAGATCTTCTAGACTGCCTGCAACTATGTACTACAATGAAATACAGTGTTCTGATACTAGTTCTATCGCTAATGGTTTCGCAAATTACTTTTTTTATTTTGCGTTCGAAATGAACTCATTATGAAACCCAAAACAGTATCGAAATGAGCTTCATTTCGATACACTTTTTTTCATTTTTCAATGTTGGCGTTGTTCGAATACAGAAATAAATATCATTGCTGTCATTTGATTTTAAGAATTTATGTACATTTGACAGATATGATATATGTCCGTATTTTACACAAACAACGTATGTTGTATACAATTGACAACAACATATATATGTTTCTATGTCACTCATGTTTATATTTTTAAATGAAATATCAAGTAATGTTAACGAAAATTAATAAATAATATGTAATATAATATACTTCGCGGATAGCAAGATTTAAATTTGAAAATGTCAAGTATCAATGTGACCAACTGCATGCTTTATATAAAAATTAAACTCTGAACTTTCAAATGAAATAATTCCAATTTAAGCAATTTATTAATGTACAAAACGCAAAATAGAAAAAATAGTATAAAAAACTCGTTTCATAAGGCCTTTGCCGCACTCGCTCTTTAGAAAACTCGCCGCTATCGCGGCTCGTTTTCTAAACTGATCTCGTGCGGCAAAATGGTGCCTTATGAAACTTGTTTTTTAATATACTATTTCGTCAGTTTTCACATGTAGAAAGCCTTCGAGACTCAATACAAAGAATATATATCCCCACAGAACTGAACTTTGGAATGAAACTCATTTCTTAAATCTCTCAAAAAGCTTAAGAAAGATTATGCGACTGGGGTTGACAGAATACCAGCATTTCTACCGAAGGATTGCAGAACGGCTTTGAGTGTACTACTGTTTCACATATACAGGGTGTTACAAAAATTTAGGGCTGGCTATACATAGACGGTTACTACAACTAAAAATAGGCAAAAAAGTTTATATAAATTTATGTCCTAAAATGGATCGTTACTGAGTTACGGCCAATTGAAGTTTTTTTCTTTTTATTTTGGAAATGTTTACAGAAAACGGGAGTTTCTTATGTTTCTTATAGTAAATGTTCAAAATGACCTCCACGGGAAGCAACACTAGTTATTCGAGAAAAATTACTGATAGGAAAAATTTTGAGTTAAAAAGAAAATTAATCGGTGAAAGAAAAGCTCGAGTGTTTTTTGTCAAGATAAATTAACGATTTGAATAAATAATAAATAATTATTTTTATTTGAAAGCAAGATAACAGTTATTAAATGTACAATTATTATAAATTGTTTGGTTTGGTGTACTAATTTTAATATTATTTTCTTTGTTACTTTCTACACATGTTGAATAATTGTTTTGTCTTATTTTATTGGATTCGCGTAAATGACAAGTTTTTTAGATATCATATTTGTTCCTATTGGAACATTTTTATACCAATTATTAGAATTTGTCTTGTTCCAAAGGGGATTTGGAATTAAAAAAAAAAGTCGTTCAGATGTTACAAAAATTTAGGGCTGGCTATACATAGACGGTTTCTACAACTAAAAATAAGCAAAAAAGTTAAAATAAATTTGTGTCCTATAATGTTTTGTTACTGAGTTACGGCCACTTGAAGTTTTTCGTATTGCATGTCCGACACGTGTGTATCTCCGTCACAAATTATCGCGCAGACGCGAAGCGTTCGTATTGCATGTTTGAACAAGTCGCCGACAAGTGAGTAACTTATGTTAATCATATTCAGTAGGCAGTCCGTGTTTTTTGCTGTCAGTCGTGAAAGTTGATTAAGTCATTTGTGATTAGTATTGTTTTCTAATTAATAGTAAAAAACGGTAGATTATTCTTTCGAAGAGATGTCCGACATGCATTTAATGTATGGTTTGGCACATTGCAACAGAGCAGAAGCAAGAAGACTTTACGCAGAATATTTCCCAAACCGACGTTTACCAAATGAAAAAACTTTCGAAAGGCTTCATATTAGATTAAGAGAAATAGGATCATTCAAACCAGTAGTCCGAGATCGCGGCAGACCACGAACCACAAGAAATTTGGAATTGGAAGAACGTTTGTTGGATCGTGTTGAAGAAAATGCAGGTGCTAGTACTCGAAGAATGGCATTGGCGGAAGATGTCGATCATGTGAGTGTATGGCGTATTTTAAGAACTAATCAGCTTTTTCCTTACCACCTGCAAAGAGTACAGGGACTTAGTGAGAATGATTTCCCATCACGAGAAGCTTACTGTGTATGGTTGTTACGGACATGCGCCGCCGATCATCTCTTTCTGTCGTGTGTGCTTTTTAGTGATGAAGCTGGCTTTACAAGAGATGGTATCGTCAATTTTCATAATTTACACCAGTGGCAACAAGAAAACCCTCATGCTATTGTTCAGTACAGACATCAAGCGCAGTTTTCATTTAGTGTGTGGGCCGGAATTATTAACGAATTTGTGATTGGTCTTTTTGTACTTCCACCACGACTTACTGGACAGAATTATCGTTATTTTTTAGAAAACGACTTACCAGGTTTGCTGGACGATGTTCCACTAAAATGTTAGAGGATGCATGTGGTTCATGCACGACGGCGCACCGGCTCACTTCGGTCACACAGCACGCGAATTTTTAAATGCCGTATATCCTGGAAGATGGATTGGTCGCGGTGGACCTGTAGCATGGCCTGCACGGTCTCCAGATTTAAATCCAATAGATTTTTACGTATGGGGACATTTAAAGTCTATGGTATATTCTACTCCAATTCAAAATATTGAAGATCTTCAACGTAGAGTGGAAGATGGATACCACCAAATTCGAAATACGCCAGGAATTTTTCAGCGCGTGAGGCAGTCCATGATACGACGAGCTGAAGCTTGTGTTGCTTCCCGTGGAGGTCATTTTGAACATTTACTATAAGAAACATAAGAAACTCCCGTTTTCTGTAACCTTTTCTAAAATAAAAAGAAAAAAACCTCAAGTGGCCGTAACTCAGTAATGAACCATTTTAGGATATAAATTTATTTAAAATTTTTTGCTTATTTTTAGTTGTAGAAACCGTCTATGTATAGCCAGCCCTAAATTTTTGTAACACCCTGTATAATCTAATATTGTCAAGTGGATGTTTCCTTGATCAGTGGAAGCTGAATAAAATAAAGCCCGTCTTTAGGAGTGGGAATAAAAATGACATAAACTCTTACCGACCGATTTCTTTAATTAATAATTTTTCGAAGGTCTTCGAAATAATCCTCGCTGATCTTGGCTACAGTGAAATAGTGTCACAATTATCGGATTCGCAACACGGATTTGTAAGAGGCAGATCTACAACAACTAATTTAATGATGGTAACCCAATATATAGCAAAATAACCTTAGTCAACGCTTGCAAACTGAATGTTGTATACACTGATCTAAGAAAAGTATTCGACAAAGTTCCCCATCACGTTTTAATCTCTAAATTAAATAATTTTAGTATTAGTCCCAATTATGTCAAGGTTATTTCCAGCTATTTAACGGATCGATCTAATTTTGTTGAATGTGAGGGCAATAGATGGCATAGATTTCCTGCGACTCGTGGAGTTCCAAAGGTAATCGTTTGATTATGGTTCATGCTTGTGGAAGAATGGGTTTTATTCTATTTAAATCAGGTATATTACACATAATAATTACACGTAATATTACACAGTCATTGCTTTATAACAATATATGAAAACACAGAATTATTTATCGCAGTTGTTAAAATTATTCTGTAAATGCAGAAGAGTGGGCATCTGTTTGTAGCCACGTAGATAAAGTTGTTGAAAATTATTTACAAACAGAGCATTTCTTAGATGATGTAACAAATAATCTAGTTTTTACAGATAATACAGAAGAAGCTGATAATGAAGAAGATAGTTATAACGATAATGACTCTGACATTGAAGATGATGATGCTGCTCAACCACTGCCAGATGTAAAATAAAATGATAGGATAAACAGTCACAAATGGACATGCGCATATGATGTTCTGTTATTTTTCTTAAATCTTTTGCAAAATTTCAAATTTAAAAAGTAGAACAATTTGTTACTTTTTTATACCACATATATATATACTGGCATTAACATACATGTATTACTCTTTTTGTTTTTATTAAATATGTATTGTAATATTACTTGGCAAAAATAAAATTTTCTAAATAATTTCATCTTACAGATGTTAACTTGTATTAATTATAACTAGAGCAGACCAATTTCCGTGCGCCGATGTGAGGATGATTGTATTGCATCAGAACTAATAAAAAGCATTCAGTATGTGTTTGGTACTTGCTTAGACTGCATGTACGTAATAAAATGTCGTCGACACATAAATCGAGAAAACACCCGTTGTCAGACGAAGTGAATAAGTTTATTATGGATTTTCCGGACTTAATATACGATGGCTCAAAAATTAAATGTTTAGTGTGCAATACATATCTAATGTGTTGGTCAAAAACACATTGTAAAGAACACACAACAGTTTATACATGAACTATGTAACTATGATTGTCTCTACACTGCCGTTTACCTTATTAAGTAATGATTCATCTATTTCATTTTGGAATAAATACGCGAATCAAACATTACAGAGCACGACAACGTTACGACGGAATTTACCATCGGTGCGTAAACAAGTTGAAAATAAAATCAAAGCCGAACTGAAAAATAAAAAAACTCTGGTTATGTGTGGACGAAACAACTTACAGCAAAAAACAATCTGTAGTTAATGTGATGGTGCGTAATATGGAATGGAACCACATCAACCAACGTCTCCAATTTTATTAGCATTCAGACGACTAGAACAATGTAATGCCGAAAAAATTTCAGAGGTGCTATTAGATACTTTGGAAAAATTTAAACTTTCGAAAGACCAAGTATTAATGTTTATGACCGATGGTGCCGCAACCATGTGTTCTGTAGGCCGGTCTCTTAGAAAATATTGTCCTACCTTGTTACATATTACTTGTAAACTCCATGCTCTACACCTTGTGGCAGAACAGGTTCGTAGATGTTATCCAGAGGTAGATGCTTTAATATCGAGTACAAAAGCAGTATTCCTGAAATCTCCAAAACGTATTCGGAAATTTCACGAATTGTGTCCCCATACCCATTCGATCCGAAAGAATACAATACAAGCCAGAAAAAATTTCAAGATGCCCAGATTAAAATGGATTTACAAAGTATTCGTGAGAATTACTTGGGACTAGAAGAAGCAATAACAAAATTAGAAAATTCGTCGCTGTCGTTAGAGGAATCACTGCAAATCGTTAAAGATGTTCACGCACAACTGTGTGCTGTAGAAGACGCAAAACTGAAAGTGTTCTAATTAAATTTGAAAGTGTTTTCGACAGAAATGCAGATTTTGACACCTTAACACGTATTTGTGAGGGCACGTCTAGACATGCGTTAATTGCTTAAAAAAGTATTTTGATTATGCGAATATAACATCACTAGATGTAGAACGCTCGTTTTCCGAATATAAACATATTTTTTCCTCACGGCGGACATGTTTTTCAGAAATAACCTTAGGAACGCACCTGATGTTGAAAATATACAATCGAGTTTCTCCAGTTTGTCAATCCTTGGAAGGCGCTTAAAACGGTAAGTGTTTTTCTAAATCCTCTGTCATTCACACAATCTCTGATTTCATACATTTTTCATTTGATTTATAGGTACATACAACGCTGCTATAATATGTAATATTCTTATTTTTCGTGTGTTTATGCATATTACTTTAATAGCAGAATACCAAATGTATATTTAATTATTTTTGATAGAATAAATGTTTCTGCTTCTATACTTATATCGGTAACAAGCTCATGTTGCGTCCATATTCTATCGCATATTCTAATATATTACGAATTACACTCCCATACCGGCGCTCATGGCGCGCACGGAAATTGGTCTGCTCTAATTATAACAATATACTCCATAGACAACATGAAATATTTATATGTATCTTTATTGTAGCTTGGAATAAGCCAATATCTATTTAAAATTATAATAATTCTGATTTGAGAAATGTAAAATAAACTTTAACTGCTATGCTGAATTCAATATAATTCACTAAAATAAGAAAGTTTATGAAGCGACAAATTTATTGAGTTAATTTTATTTAAATTATATTAGCAGCAATATTCATAAAGAGATTGATTTAAAGATTCACATTAATACTTCTGTAAATGATAATTTGCTTCTCCAATATCAATTAAATTCATTAGAAAAATTGCAGTTTTACGAAAAAAGATAATTTTCACAATTAAAGTTTTTCAAAAATCACCCCTAATACATCTGCCCTCGAAATCACCTACGCTCCTGGCACTTCTTGTTCGCGCAGCTTTGTGATGACGTATGTGCTATTCTCTAAATGTTTTTAAGGAGTGAGGAAGTTGGTAAGAAATTGTTTGGATGGTTTATAGGTGAGGCTATTTAAGATACTGGCTATAGGATATCGGAGAACGTTTGGTCTGTGAAAATTGAATAGATCAGATACCGCGGACCACGGGCCGCATGCGGCCCACTGTCGATATTTATGCGGCCCGCCAACGAATTTCAAAAATTGTTCGAAAAACTACAAAAGTAGGTAAAAATCTATTCAAATCAATATTTCTTAACTTTTTATTTTATTCTAACTTTTGTAATTGACAGTAAGATATGTATCTTTAAGTACCTACTACTTTCTTGTTCAGGTTTACTACGTATGACAGGTATGCTCCTCGTCGTTCCAAGCATATTGTTACGAGACTAGAAATCTGTCGAACCAACTAGATTACTCGAAGATTCGCGAAACACGTCGGTATTATCCCCGAACAATGTGGTAGGTTCTCGATGTTAGGTAACTTGTATAAATACAACGCATCGCCCGCTATCGGGGCAGTTAAGTTTTAACTACGGACAAGCGAAAGTTATATTGTTTCAATTGTAATCTATGAAGAATAAATATTTCGTCGTTCGAACTTGGCATCTACCTACGTAACAATATAATATCAATTTGGATATGGATAAACCAGGCCCCAGTAAAAAACGTAGTCGTATGGTAGAAGATGAAAATCGACAGTTTCAAGATATTTGGACCGAAAAATACTTTTCTATTTCATCGCATAACAAAAGTATCTGTTTAATATGCAAGAGTAGTGTTTCAATTCCGAAGGAATATAATGTGAAAAGGCATTATAAAACCCAGCATCATACTTTAACCAAATTAACCGGCGAAAATCGAACGCAAAAAATTTCCACTTTACAAAGGGAACTAATAGGCCAGCAAGCTATGTTTACAAAACCAATTCAAGATGCTGAAACAGCTACTGAAGTTAGCTTTGAAATATCTCGAATAATAGCGAAAACTTGTCGGCCTTTTAAAGATGGTGAGTTTGTTAAGCAGTGTTTAGATATCGCTGCAAAAAAAAATTGCCCGAAAGATGCAGAGGTTTGAGAAAATTCAACTAAATCGGATGACTGTTCAAAGAAGACTTACCACATTAGCAGCTAATATAGAAGAGCAATTAGCTACGAAATCGAAAAGTTTTGAGTATTTTTCTATAGCACTCGACGAATCTACCGATACAAGTTCCACTGCTCAACTCTTAATATTTTTACGAGGTGTAACGCAAAATTTAGAAGTTAGTGAAGAACTGATTGGTATGAGTTCTTTGACAAGTCAAACCAAGGGGAGTGACATGCTCAAAGCTCTTCTGGAAAAATGTTCTATAATGGATTTGGATTTAACGAAATTATCTGGTATTACGACTGACGGAGCACCTTCAATGGTTGGAAGTAAATCTGGGATAATAACTATGTTAAAAGAGTATTTACAAACTAAAAACATAGATACCAAGGAATTAATGCAGTTTCATTGCATTATACATCAAGATGCCCTCTGTTCAAAATTATTGGGATTTGAAAATGTAATGAAAGTTGTAGCACCTACTGTAAACTTTATAAAATCACGATGTCTCAATCACCGACAATTCACATAATTTCTTGAGGATATTGAAAGCGAATATGGCGATCTCCTGTTTTACACTGAAGTAAGGTTAAGTCGTGGGTTGTCACTAGAGCGGTTTCTTAACTTGATTGAATAAATCAAAATATTTCTGGCGGAAAAGAAAAAGGACGTCTCCGAACTCGACAACCCTGACTGGCTGTGTGTCTTAGCGTTTCTTGTAGATATCACAAATCACTTGAATGTCTTAAATACGCGACTCCAAGGCAAAGATCAATTGATTTCTCGGTTATACTCTCATGTTTCGTCCTTCTTCGTCAATTCAAATTGAGTCTTTTCAGGACACAAATCAATTCAGCCAATTACAGCCATTTTCCGAACTACAAAAAAATTATGGAGAAATTCAATAAAACTTATGTCAATTTCGCTTATGTTGAAAAAATTGGTATTTTAATACAAGCTTTTCATGATCGTTTTCTAGACTTCAAAAAATTTAAACCTCTATTAGACATTTTCAGCAATCCTTTCCAACATTTCACCCGAAAATGCACCGGAATCAATACAGTGGGAATTGATAGACATGCAAAATGATGATAATTTACGAAACAAGTTTAATGAAGGTAATTTACTCAACTTTTGCCGTCGCGTGGACAAAACCGCTTATAAAGAGTTGCGAATAAATGCATTGAAATGAGCAAGCTTATTTGGATCGACGTATATTTGCGAGCAAACGTTTTCAGAAAACAATAAATCGAAACCGTCTGGCAAATGAAAATCTGGAAGCAATTTTACGTGTGGCGACAAGTAATGTGGAGCCAAACATAAACAAAATTGTTAGATTGTAATGATTAGATTACATTACGACTACATAATTACCAACAAACATTTTTGAATGTTCTTTTATTTTTATCATTTGTAGTAATTCATACTATTTCAAAATAAAAATATTTGTGTTAATAAGTATTCTTTGTAGTGGTCCGTCCTTGGCTTATAATCTTCCCCAGTGGCTCTTGTTCCCTGTAAGTCTGTGCATCCCTGTTCTAGAGAAACGATCAAATATCTTCGTTTGACTATATTTAAATACAAAATCGTTCAGAGAAAAATGTTATGACAAACATATTTCTCTAAAACTCGTCCGCCTCTACACTAAAAGGCTTCCGTGACAGTCGCTTTTTAAAAAGAAATAACTAATCTACAGATGTTTACAGATACATCACGCAATTCCAACTGGAATCTTGAGGGAAATGCGAACGCACTCCTGTGAAACGCAGCAAATACATACGTTTGTGTGTTTTAAGGCTATAATACACAATCATAGAAATACATGTAAAAATTGAAGCGCTTGACACAATACACGAAAATACTTAGAAATCAAGGATGGCAAAGGAGAATGACATTTTGTTGTTGGGATAGTAAAAAATATAGGCAGTACCTGGAGTAACTTGAAACAACACCTCCTGTGTTGGCTTTTTAAATTTATTAAAGACTTATATCTAAACAAAAAGAATGTATCTGATGCAGTAGTTCTCTATAATGTAGAAATACGTGTAAAAATTTGACATAAAATTTGCTGTAATACACATTCAAGAGCTATTGTTCAATAAATACATGTAATTTATGATTGTGTATTACTCGGTTTAGAAACGTTTTTACTAAACTAATGGTAAAAATGAAAATAAACTAGTCTTACCTGGCATTTGTCTCATAACAGTAATCCATGTGGTGCTCCAAATATTCCTTCGCGTCCAAATATATTTCGCAAAATGGACACTGGACAAGCTCTGAAATTAGACACATTATTCAAACAGTCACCTGATATTAGCTGCTTTAGTAAACAGAATGTATACTGTTTGCTAAACTTTCAGCAAAAATTATGGGACGATTCCTTGCACTATTTAAGATTCTCTTGTCATTAGATGATTTCCGGTTTTCTTTCAAAAATACAGGGCGATATAAGTTTGGTTATTTATAATTTTATTAATGCAGCCTTAGTAAAATAATGATGTGCTGCTGCTGGGCCTTTTAATGAAGAAGATATGTCCAGAAATAAGTTTTTAACTTTTTCACAATATTCCGATGAGACCGAAACGATATTATTTACAGATATAGCAGGGTAGTGCAGATATCGAAAATACCATTAACTTAAACGTAGATTTTGTACGTTGTTAATAACGTTTCAAAACGTGTCAAAATTAATTGCATCTCGTATTTTTATTTGAAAATTGGTGAAGCTCTCAAATATGAATCACTGCACGAACGCCGAGATGACCTGATACGCATTTCATGTATGGACTTGTCCCTGGAAACTCGTCGGAGTAAAGTGAAAATTACAAAAACTATTAATTTTTAATAGTAAAATTATTCATCTTACCTTCAACAGAAAACATTTCTTTAATTTCACTATGATATACAGCTTCGTGTTCAGCTAAATATTCTTTCAAACTGAATCCCAAGCAACAAAAAATGCTAGCAAATACTTTGTCAACATCCTCATTTGCAATGGGAAGAAAATCCATTTTTACATTTTCAAACAGATTATCTACGTATTCTTCACCAAAATACACTGATAGCTCTTCACCCTCCTGAATTCTACAAGTGCTACAATAATATAGCTTGTTTCCATATTGGAAAGGGAATCAATTTTGTTCATAAATATTTCTGCAGGATTGATGTACTGCATTCAATTCAGAAGCTCCAATTGATGAACGCACGAAATCAGCAGAAGGTTATAAAAAAAAAAACAGATGACCTTTTGCGACACTTCATCGTAAGATACAGATAGATAACCTGGGATGAAGTACCCCAACAGGATATTTATCATGTCATCAAAAGTGTACACGCTAATGAATGTGTAGCACATCATAACACATCAACACCTTATTTCATATGGCTTGATTACCAGATTGGTCTGAAATTTAAATCGACTACATGGAAATAATGTTGATGATGTACACAATGGTATATAAACGTCATCCATACTCAAAATTTCTAAATAATCTGTATAGTAGTTAGACAAAAGTACAAATTCAAAAATTTGCAACAAAATCTAAAAATTAGGTAGACTCAAAAATGCTCAAAAAATGCAACCAAGTGTGATTCCTTCCATCTTCATTTTCATTCCTAATTATACAAAACGGACCAATTTCAATATTAAATTTGTCATACTTATTATAATTCAAGCAGCACCTACTATGAAAGTCTACTGAAAAGCTACAATTACTGTAACTCCATTCGAATTATCAAATGCGAAAATACCATGCACCCTAGAGTTATTACATCGTGCAATCTATAAGAGATATTAAAGTGAAAGCCTTGACAAATAGTTTGATACAAAAAATATTAATTTTAAAAATTAAAATGATTCTTCCTACCTTTAGCAGAAAATATATTGTTAGCTTCGCTATGAGACACAGCCTTGTGTTCAGTTAAATATTCCTTCGAACTGAATCCCAAGCAACAAAAAGTGCAAGCAAATACATTTTCGATATCATTTTTTGTGACAGGAACAAAATTCATTTCCACATTTTTACACAGATTAGCTATGTATTCTTCACCAAAATACACCAATAGCTCTTCACCCTCCTCGATTCTACGAGTACTATAATAATATAGCTTGTCTCGATATTGAATTGGGAATAAATTTTGTTCATAAATATTTCTGGCAGGGTTGATGTACTGCATCCAATTCAGATGCTCCGATTGATCATTGCTAACCACAAACCTTCCTCCTTTTATCTTCAAAGACAGTCTTGTACAATTAAGTCCAGTGAAAGGACCAAATCTTACATTCTCAGGTACGACATTTAAAGAAAAAAGTCCCAAATGTCCAAGTGACTCTCTGGTTTCTAGCATACATTTCGGTAATTCTCTTACTCTCTTGTATGTATTATGACAAGATCTTTTGTTCAAAATATGCACAAGCATTCTATATTTGGTACAATAATCCTGATAGACTTCGTGGCAATGGTTACAAACTGTTAAACAAATTCATTGATTCAATTCAATAAACAACAATAATAGAATTAGAAATAGAAGTGCTTTAAATATTGGAATAAATTTCTGATTAAACTATTATATAAGTAAATATATTGGATTATTAAAATAAACAAATATTCATGGTAAACTAAAATATCTTCAATTTTGTTCATAATATAAAAAATTTAATAATAATCTTAGGTACTTGTATATTTTATTATAAATCAATTATTTATACCACAATAATGGATTAGGATATTTGTTATAAATAAACTACTTAATTTAAAATATCTACAATTACAAATAAAAAATTTCGAGTCTACATTAGAACGAACAAGTTCTATGGATGTGGTCAGTGTGAACTGTTATCATAAGAACACAAATTTACTTACATGACAATCCTTTACAGAATTCAATTGGATATCAACAGAAGAAATTTCATCTGTTTTAGTATTGTTGCTTACTGTATAATTTACTTCAGATGATACTATTGAGTAGGGATGAGCGATATTTCGCTACCCGTGATTTAATCGCCGTTATTGAAAAATCGCTGATAGCAACAGTTGACTAAAATCGCAAATAACGGCGATTGACAGAAACAGCGATTTTTTAAAATATGCGAAATGGCGTCAACTAACATGCAACACAGCTACTCGCTTTCCATCGCGTTCAGTAAAATAGTACGAAATGCAACGTATTTTATGGTGGGTTCATACAGACTTCCTTAACTTAGTATTAGTATTAGTCCTAACTTTAGAATTAATCTTAAGAAATATATGACCGTTCAGACAGAAATTAGTATTAGTACTACGCTTGCGCATTGCATCCAAAGAAAAGCGTTCGCAAATGTGAAATTTACGTAAACATATCAATACTTTTCATATTGTTCGTTGTGTTACTACCTATATCTATACCAAATTAAAAAACGCAGCTTTACTATTTTCCTGTGCTACTTTATTGAGCGCATCACTAATACATCTATTTATTAAATTATTACCTGAAACATTTAACACCTCGCTAATTGTTTGCCATGCATTTTGTACGGCCAATTTATTTTTGAAATTTATATTAGGTTTGTCATATAAATGACTAAATTCCCGTACTAACTCTATTAAACGTCCGTCATCAAACTTATCAGTCATTTTCTTTTTGTTCTTTATTTTCAGAATCAATAATTATAAAAATATAACGATATTTACTTGTGAAGAACAAAAACAAATATGGGGGCAATTTCATTAGATTTTCAAACGTTTCAATCAACGCCTGCGCACTATTTTGGTCTTAGTACTTAGAGTTAAAAGTTTAGGAACTTTCAAGGTTACGTCTTAACGCTGTTAAGACTAATACTAATACTAATTCCTGTGTGAACGAGTACTAGGGTAACCAATAGTTTTACTTCTTAAGACTAATACTAATACTAAGTTAGGACTAAGAAAGTCTGTATGAACCCACCATTATTTCAAGCGTTCTCGACGCTATTTGCACGCCCCGCACCCAATAAAGCAGAATTACAGTTTTCCATAATATTTTACAGGTTCCAATGCAAAGAAAGGTATAGTAGAAATCTTTTTTTGCATTGTGGAATTTGGTGCAATTTTAAAAGGTACTTTTGCCCAACTAGGGGATTCACTTATTATACCCAAATATAAAAGCGCTGCAGGCAATATTTTTGTTATTTTCAATCGTGATTCAAGTGATAATTTCGGTGCCAATTTTAAAAAAATGTCGCAATTAAAAAAGCGGAAAACAAGTGAAATGTGGCAGTTTTTCGAGCCTATTGATGAAATTTATGCAAAGTACAATATTTGTAAAGCAAAAATTTCATACAGAACGTCAATTTCAAATTTAAAGTCGCATATGCGAAATAAACATTCAACAGTATCTCTTCCAACAAGTGAAACAAAACTGGTAAGTTTTATGAAATAAATAATTTCCAATAAGTTTAAAGTTTTTTTTTATTGTGCCTATTTGTTTTGTCAGCAAAGTGTGTATTTGCACTATTTGCATATATTTAATTTTTATTTTTGTCATTTACAGCCTGCAAGCGAACGAAAAATTTCAACAGAAATTGAAGTCGGAGAGAGTTCGCAAGCGCACGAAGATGCTAATCAACAAGACGATGCTATTCCGGGTACTTCCCAAAGTCCTCAGATGTCCCAGCAGCCATCCACATCTCGAAGGGTTGGTGAAAGTCATCAACAAAAAATTACAGGTTTTATCCCAAAAAAATTACGCAAAAAGCAAAGCAGGGTATTGATAATAAATTAAATTTACTGTTTATTTTGGATTTTCAACCCTTTCGAATAGTAGAAGATACCGGCTTTAAACAATTTGTTTTTGCTTTAAATCCTTCATACGAGTTACCCAGTAAGCACACTGTGTCTAAAACTGCTATTCCCGCGATGTATGAAGAATGTCTTAATAAAATGAAAGAAATTGTTGAAAGAGGTAGAAAGTTTTGTATTACGACAGACTGTTGGACATCGGGCATCGGTTATATTGGTGTTACGGCACATTTTTTAAATAATAACTTTGAGTTATATTCTATTTTATTGGAGTGTTCTGCAATAAATGTCTCCCATACCTCAGAAAATTTAGCGAAAGAACTGCGTAGAATGGCAGAGGATTGGGGAATAGAAAAAAAGATCTTGCTCGCTGTATCTGATAATGCATATAACATTCAAAATGCCATCTCCACACAATTAAATTGAAAACATTTCGGCTGTTTTGCTCATACCATAAATTTAATTGTTAAAGACAGTTTAAAAAATAATAATGTGCAGGAGTTAATCGGTAAAATCAAAGTTATTGTCACCCATTTTCGCAGAAGTTATACTGCTAATGAAAAATTGATAACATTTCAACGTCAAAACAATTTAAATGGAACACCTTTAAAATTAATTAACGATGTCCCAACTCGTTGGAACTCAACTTACTATATGCTGCAGAGATTTATAAAATTAGAAACTGCGGTTAAGAGTTCAATTGCTTTAATTGATAAGGATCTCCCTATTTTAAGTTCATCCGAATGGCAATTAGCTAAAGACGTATGTAGTATATTAAAACCGTTTGAAAACGCTACAAAAACCATCAGCGGTGAATTCTATTGCACAGCATCTTTAGTTATTCCAATTACTAATGGTCTAGTTGATGTTTACACTAATTTACTGCAAAAAGATTTCCTACCGCTTATAAAAGAAATTATTGCAGCTTGTCGCAACGGTATAAATGAGCGCTTGGGAAATGTAGAAAGAAGTAATACGTTAAGGGTATTGACATTTTTAGATCCAAGATTTAAAAATTTAGCGTTTTCTAATCCCTCTTTTGCCGACAATGCGAGAAAAAAATGTCCAAGGAGCACTTGGACAAAAACTTTCGCCACAGTTACATAAGGTTAATGTTGATAGAGCAGATGATAATGCTAAGGATGATGAACGTTCAATATGGGGTTCCTTTGATCGAAGTGTTGCAGTTGCTCGACCTCGTGGAACCGTCACAAGCCGCGCAATTATTGAAATTCAAAGATACATGGAGGAAGATATTATTCCACGAAGTTCTGATCCTCTAAAGTGGTGGCAGGAACATAAATTTCATTTTTCTAATCTATCTACAATTGCCCAAGAAAAACTATGTGCTCTAGCTTCTTCAGTTCCTTGTGAAAGGTTGTTTTCTAAAGCTGGTCAGGTCCTGAATGAACGTAGAACACGATTAAGTGACAGGAAAACTCAAATGTTATTATTTTTAAATGCTAATTACAAATATAGCAAATAAATGTCTTTTATAGGTGGCAACTATTTTTTAAATGCCAAAAATTTCTTTGTTTCTTTAATATATTATATTTAATTTTTTTGTTTTTATAAAATGTATTATTAATATGTATTTTATTTTGTTTTTATTTCATTTTATATTTTGTTAAAATAAAACATTAATTGATTGAAAATTGAAATACATGTTATTATTTCTTCGTGCTAAAAAAATGGACTCCAATCCATATAGTTAACAAAGAGAAGGTGTATTTAAAGAAGTAAGTGTTTTACTTTATTTTTTCAAAATAAAATCAAGTTTCCTAGTCTGCAGCTCCAGTTTTACAGTTTATGATGTACAATAGGAGGCAGGCAAGTAGTGAAATGTAGTGAAATTAATATGCAGCAGCAAAATGAATCACGCGAGAGCATAGCCGCGAAATGATGAAAACGTATTGGCCTAGTGCGAAAAGTCGCGATCGCGATAACGCTTTTAAATCGCCGTTATTTAAAAATCGCGATCGCCGATAACGGGGTTATGCAAATAATATCGCTGTTTGGCTCGACCCTACTATTGAGCGTTTCACGCCCACGACACAGTATATAGTTTATGCAGTATGCAGTAGTCTCATGCAATGTTATTTCCCTATGTTCAAATTTTTCTCGCGCATAAGCCCGTGCGCACAATTGCGGCAATATTTTAAATTTAAAATGTATTCAAATTTTCTTGTAAATGTCAACGCGCACGATTGCGGCGTCTTTAACAAGAATTTAATTGATATTGGTTATTATCAATGGATAATTCTAAAAGAAATATGAATATTTAGATAAATAATTAGTTATGAAGTGAATATTGTCTGCAATATTAAGAAGAATAACAAAGTTGAACAGATCATATTCATTTTACAGTTGTAAATTTTAAAATATATTGATGTAATTCAAAAGTTAAATAATTATAAGTTATCGAATAATAATGAACTGGTTATCACATTTTATTATGCATGCCAATGAATGCTATACAGGTGTCCAGAAACTCTCCTGACAAACGAAGACCGGAGTTTCCTCAGATAATTTTAAGACAATTAAACCCAAATTCACCTAGTCCGAAAATGCTTCCTAAGGGAGCTAGAGTTCTTTGAAGATGGCGCCTTGTATTTATTTTTTTTTAAATTCCTCCAGAACGCTTCTATTTAGAAAAACAAAAACTGGTATGCTTATTTATCCTCCAGAGATGAATCGATTCCATCAATTGCGAATTTCTAGTACCGGTCATAGGCGTCCGTTTTGGGTAGGTCAACGGTTATTTTAAGGCATAACTTTTTTGTCTTTAACTTTTAAGCATTTGTGACACTAGATTATTAAATTTTCAGGTATTCCAGTACTAAAATGTACTCTTACTTTAAGTCGGTAGGATACACCGTTTTCTAGAAAAATCGATTTGTAAATTTTTCGTTTTTTCTTCATTAAAGTTCAATTTTTTATTTTTTGCAATAGTTAGCTTTGAACTGCCAACAGAAGTAAAACCTACGTTTTTCATTGTCAAATTGTTGTCAGTTCGCGAAGTTTATCTTTTCATTTTTTACTTTGTGTTATTCAAACACATCGATTTCAATTTAAAAAAAAATGGTTTTTACTAATGAGGAATACGCCGATATGCATTTAGTTTATGGCGAAATGAGGTGTAACGCTCGAGCGGCGCAACGTAGATACGCTGAAAAATTTCCCAATCGTCAGCATCCCACTCACTCAACATTTACAGCTCTTCATCAACGATTAAGAGAAACAGGTTCGGTGGTCCCAAAAAATAATGAAACAGGGAGACATAATGATGTAACAGCAGAACATGAAGATGTTATTTTAATGGAAGTTGAGGAAAATCCAGAAATTAGCGTTCGAAGACTATCTGCCATGTACCCCACAGTTTCAAAATCTTCCGTAGGAAATATCTTACACAAAGAAAATTTATATCCTTTTCATTTTACAAAGGTGCAAGCACTGCTAGAAGGAGATTTTCCTGCTCGCGTAGAATTCGCTAGATGGTTACAAAATCAGAAAAATCAAGATGAAGATTTCTTCAGGAACATTTTGTTTGGTGACGAAGCTACATTCTCATAAAATGGAATTTTTAATGTACATAATGCACATTATTATTCGTACGTTGGTGACAATCCCCACGTTGTTCAAGAATTTAAGCATCAGCATAGGTTTAGCATAAACGTCTGGATAGGAGTAGTTGACGATTATCTACTTGGACCTGTGGAATTACCTGCTCGTTTAAATGGTGCTGATTACTTACATTTCCTGCAAAATATTTTACCTGATTTGTTAGATGAGGTGCGTTTAAATATTCGGCAAAACTTATGGTTTCTACAGGACGGCTGTCCGGCCCACTTTAGCAGAAATGTACGAGACTTTCTAGATAATAACTACGAAGACCATTGGATTGGAAGAGGCGGTCCAGTTGCTTGGCCAGCAAGGTCGCCGGATTTGAATCCTTGCGATTATTGTGTTTGGGGATACATAAAAGCATTTGTTTATTCCGTTCCGATACAAAATCGCGCACAACTCTGGCTAAGGATACAAGATGCTTGCAACGAATTTAGAAATAACTTTGGAATTTTTGCAAGAATTCGGCGTTCTCTAAGCAAAAGGGTAAACTTATGCATAGAGACTAATGGTCATCACATCGAGCAACTTTTGTAACAATCTACCTTTGATACTTGTTCTTTTTTTGTTAGTTTCGTTCCATTGTAATAAATAATTTGTTTTTAATTTATTAAATTAATTTTCATCCATGCCTTGATAGTCCAAGCCAACTTCGTCGCTAAAAATAAGTAGGTACATAATAAATTGAACTTTAATGAAGAAAAAACGAAAAATTTACAAATCGATTTTTCTAGAAAACGGTGTATCCTACCGACTTAAAGTAAGAGTACATTTTAGTACTGGAATACATGAAAATTTAATAATCTAGTGTCACAAATGCTTAAAAGTTAAAGACAAAAAAGTTATGCCTTAAAATAACCGTTGACCTACCCAAAACGGACGCCTATGACCGGTACTAGAAATTCGCAATTGATGGAATCGATTCATCTCTGGAAGATAAATAAGCATACCAGTTTTTGTTTTTCTAAATAGACGCGTTCTGGAGGAATTTAAAAAAAATAAATACAAGGCGCCATCTTCAAAGAACTCTAGCTCCCTTAGGAAGCATTTTCGGACTAGGTGAATTTGGGTTTAATTGTCTTAAAATTATCAGAGGAATCTCCGGTCTTCGTTTGTCAGGAGAGTTTCTGGACACCCTGTATATCTGGGGATTTCGATAGAAACTTGTGGTTTTTCTCATTCCGTCAAAGTAACTTTTGTAATGTAAAATAAAATTATTAATTTCTCAAATAGCACAAAATTGAGAGGGCACTTTAATAATTTTATTATTCTTTTCTATATTAGATTTCCTAACACATTAATACAATACTTACGTACACTATGCTCAAAACTAAACAATTTTTATACATGTACAGTTTGCTTTCTGAAAAAGAAGAAAATGCTTAGAATGTGAAATGATTCTAATAAAATGATACTCTTATAGTGGTATATTGTAATAAATCACATGCTAAAGAAAAGTATGTTTAATAATTTTAAGAATATAGGTACGTTTATTTCCTCTGGCATTACAATAAAACAATGTATAGAAAAATTCAAACTGAAAATAAAATAAACACAAATATAAACTATCATAGCAAACACTACAGTCTAACATGGGTTGCTAGTTAGGAATTGCTTCAATAGCTTCTTAAATAATACAATATTTGTACAAAATTTTATATCTCTACGTAATTAATCAAATAATTGGCTGTGGAAATCCATATTTATTTGTAAGTGGGCTATAGGATTATTCATCTTTAACTTTATGTTATTTACATAAAGTATAAATAAAATTGGACCGATTATAGGGAACCTTAGGCTATAATTACAGATGATGTAAAATATTAATTTTATAATTTCTTTTATCAAAAGATTTAAAAGATCTATTATATATATATATACTCTAATATATAACGATAATAGGTAGTCATATGGAAATTGATCACATGGATGCAGTGGCGGCTGGCGCATAAGCGCTGCAGTGCTGCAGAACTCCCAAAAAATTGGGCGGGCGAACCTGTATTAGTTATAACTAGTTTTCTTTTACATAATTTTTCCGACATTTCTGATGTTTATAAAAGCGTAACATATTGTTGTGAAAATTATCCCCCTGTATATCAAAAAATTTGCATATTTTTCTACATCATCCTGTAGAGGACATCAAACCCTACAATTTGACACCTCAATCATCAAAATCCGATCAGTAGAAGCCGAGATATTCGCTTCCGAAATTCCAACACTTAACGCCGGTTATATACCTATAGTATATTATCAAATAATATACAATAGGCGACCAGTGGAAAAACCAACCTAATTCGCGCGATCGCTCACTTGTTCCTTATCTGGTCCACACGTACGTGCGCTCAGAGCTCTTTCAAACACCTGCGCGCACCCCGCTACCCCCGCGGCTGTCTTAAACCACTGCGTGATTTTACCAGGCATGTTCGCTGCATTTACACCAGCGCCGAGGGCGATATGATTCGGTATCTAAACTAATATTATAAAGAGGAAACATTTGTGTTTTTGTATGTATGTTTGTAATGCTTTGACACAAAAACTACTGGACTTTCAAAAATTCTTTCACCATTAGAAAGCTGCATTTTCACTGAGTGACATAGGCTATATTACATTTTCAAAAAAAAAAAAGATATCCCCAATAAAAATGCATTAATGTAACCCAAGGTGTGAAAAAATTAGTCACAAAAAATCTGCCATCGCGTACGCTGCGGAAACTATTGTTGATAGAACAAAAAAATGTTCTACAGTATTATAGAACGTATTAATATCTACAAAAAAGTCCGCGAAACCATATGTCCAACTAATGTAGTTATGCCACTATAACTACTTTTTTACATTTTAAAAGTTAATAAAAGTGCCGACAATAATCAAACCATATTATCCATACCTCTGTATTATTTCTTATCCTATTAAATGATATTTTATTAAAGACCATTTCAATACCAGTAAAATACTTTTTAAATTATTAAAATCGGACATTCCATTCAAAAGATATAACGAATTTAAAAATGTCAATCTAAAGAAAATAATGTTATAATATAATGTAGTAGTATTGCGATGGCCATATTCATTTTGTTTGTAATAAATTGACAATCGAAAAATTATAACTGGAATAAGAATAGTATTGGCAGAAGGAATTTAATAACAAGTTCAATGAGAATGAAAAGTAATAGGAAACAGGCACAGAGAAGCTGTTATAGAAAGAAGTTAAACATAAAGTGATATAAAATCTAAAAATTAAGGATCACAAGAAAGGAAGATTAAATATTTAAGAGAATACACTCACTATTGTATTTATTCAAGGTAGGATCGAAGAAAAGACAACATATACCATACAAATTTTATTAAAAGAATTTAAATAACACTGAGATATTTGAAAGATGACGTTTTTGAAGTAATTTCGACAATGTGTCAAAAGCCAAGTGACAGGAACATTATTAAAATAGCGGGTTACATTGTTTATAAGTTATGTTAAATTAGTAAATGGACTAAACAGATTTAATAAGCGATGAGCCACCACCAGAAAAACGCAAACGTCCAAATAACAGCAGATTTAATCATCGAATTTCGGCTTTAGAGGTGTGTGATGTTATTCTAAATTGTGCAAAAGATCGATTTCATTTTAAAGAGCATCTAGTAGTGGCATCACTTTTTTTTTCGGAATGCTTTGGAGAGTATTGCAGTAAATTTCCTGAGGACAAACTCACTTCCGCATGCTCCTATTATCCCACCCTTGATAAAGAAAGATTACGAACTGAATTGTCTGTTATTTACTCAAGAACTGATTGTAGATCTTTAAAAGGCGCACTACCTCTTCTAAAATTTTTAATAAAAAACAATCTGGGAGATACGTTGAAGGAGACTAGAAAATTATTAGAAATTGTAATAACAACTCCCATGACAACATCAGAGGCCGAACGATGCTTTTCAACACTAAATCGAATTAAGACGTTTCTCAGAAATTCAAGGACCGAAGATCGTTTAACATCTCTTTCCATGCTATCTATCGAAAAAAAGTTTATCTCCGAAATAGACAATTTTAATGACAAAGTGATAACAAAATTTGCAAATCGAAAAGAACGTAGAATAGATTTAATTTATAAGAAATAATTTGTTAGTAAAGTAGTGCTTAGTGACTCTTATTTTTTTGTGACAATTGACAATCGTTCCAGAAATACATTACTTCAGTGCGGAAGGCGAAGAAAGCACGATAAGATCGATGGGAGACAACCTCTTACTGCCCGTGCAAGGTAAATTTTTTTGTAAAACTTGCAGAACACCTTAAAATTTTTAGCACGAGCCGCCACTGCATGGATGATTTAATTGTATGACACCACACTGTTCTTTCAGTTTTGCGCCAACATTTTCCTCTATGGCTACTGTTGAAAAAACGGTCCAGAATTTAAGTTCAAGTCTACTTATATACTCTATAAACATTATATCAGGCATTTTTAAATTTCCATAGGTGTCTTTCTCTTTGTTTTCATAGGCTCGAAAATGTGTGTAAATTGTTTCGTTGGTCAATTGTACATTTGCAGATGCATATTGTGTACAAACTTCACACGTGTGTTTGCTCAAACATCTTTTAATAAGGTATCCACAAACATAAACCATTCGTGTGCCAGTCTCTGAGACGAACACACGCATTGCATTTAAACATACGACGGTAACCGTCAAAGTTCATCGTCAAGCGAAGCCGGAAGAAATGGCCGGGCGAATTATCACATTAACAAAATTAATAGTGAATCCTAACATGATTGAACTCTGGCCACCTGAATTAGTTCAACAAACGCAATCAATAATTGATGAAACACACAGCGAAAGTGGCATACAACAACTTCTACAGACATCACCGAGTTTCTTCGTAGTAGACCCGGATCAACCGAAAATACAAGTCAGGATAACAGAAAACAATACCGAACAGCCCAAAGAAGAAAAAAAACAACGCCGAACACAGAACAAGAAACAACCTGAAAACAAAACTGATGACTTTATATACCCGAAATTTACAAAGAAGCCGAAAACAGACGAAACAACTATGCCGATCGAAACAAAAAATTCATACGACGCCCTCGGAACCAAAACCGAGGAAAAAATGGAAGAAGAAACAACTGAATTCACGCCACAGCCATCAACATCAGACAGCACACCCAGGGTAAGTGACAAAACAAACACCACACAAAACACAAACACCGAAACACGCAAAACACACAAAATCGCACCAATCATAATAACAGACAAAGACAAATGGGCACATATACGACAAATACTTAAAACACATAACATTAACACCGTACAAAACAAACTTGTGAAACCTGGCATTCACATCGAATCGAAAACTGACGAAGACTACCGAAAACTTAAACACATACTCGACAATGAACAAATACAATTTTACACTTTTCAACTGAGAAGCGAAAAGACACTAAAAGTAGTTATGCGTGGCATTCCTACCTTTATCACAGATACTGACATCACCGACGACTTGACTGACCAAGGATACCCGACAATAAAAATAAAACGCATGAACGGCAAACACGGAATACCAGCACCACTTGTACTAATAGAACTGACGAGACAATACAAATCAATTTACAACATACACGACTGCTGCGGACTCACAATTAAAATCGATCCACTAAACAAACGGACAGACATAATACAATGCCACAAATGTCAGACATTTGGACACCACCAAATAAACTGTAATATACACTACAAATGCATGAAATGCGGAGACGAACACTCAACACACCTATGTACAAAACCCAAAACAACCCCACCAAAGTGTGCAAACTGCGGTGGTCCTCACTTATCCACTTTCCTTAACTGTCCTAACAATCCAAACAACCCTGTAAACAAAACCACACCCAAACCCGAATACATACCAGCACCACCACCAACAACGAACCCATGGACACAAAAACAAAGAAACACAACACCTAACACAACTGACGAACTAGCACTTGCCTTAGGCAATATGCTAATAACATTACACTCCACAAACGCAACAACAGAACAGATACAATACTTCGTAACGCAAACACAGAAAATAATCACACTCTACAACAACAAACATTAAGCACACACATGACTGAAACGCAAAAAACCGATGACCAGTGACTTAAGCGCAAAAAGCGACAAACACACAGACTATACATACGCAACAACACAGGACCGCACAAAAACACCCAACACACGATTATTTATTAATCAGACACAAACACGTCACAACCCTGGGAAATACGAAACAATGGAGTGGAAATGGAGGCAACTCCGACCACAACAAAATTCAAGTCTCATACATAAACCAATGCATTTTGTTCAGGAAGCTCCATTGTCTGATAATCCTTTATATCTAATTTTAATGTATTTTCGTTTGGTTTTTGTGGCATTAAGCTCTGATAACTGTTTAAAGCTTCGGGAGTAATGTTTACAAGAACATCATCCAAATCTCCAATGCAATTGGCCCCTTCCGTTTCATCAAAAAATTGAATTAGGAATAATTTTTTGAAGGCGCGTAGAAATTGTATTGGGGTCGGATTACGGCAATTTCCACTTTGTTGTCGTATTTTGCCAAAATAATTTTCAAGGCAATCTTGGTTAAGACGTCGCGTGTATATTCTAGAAACAGTTCCCTTGCCTTTCAGTGAATTCCAAAGTTGCAGTAGTGCATTTAGCGTAAGTCGCCATCCATAAAGGAATTTCATTTTATTTGTCCGGTCATGGTTGTCATCCAAAACTTTCAGATTTTTGAAAAATTTACTCATTTCTTCTAAAAATTTCACATTACTGTGTTTGAAAGAATTCAAAACATCAAACAATTTGTCCATTTTCTCAATAAACACAACTGTTGGTTGTGCTGCTGTACTTAATTTCCCAAATGATATGTAAGCATTTAAAGCAGCCACTACGGTAGCACTGAATACTTGAGTGGCTAGTTTTACTTTCATTTTCTGGAAATTATTGGGATATAAATGTTGCTCGGTCAATTTTGGTGCTAGCTTAAATTTTTGCTCTTTGTCGTTTAAATAAAACATATCTAAGTATGACTTACTGGTTTTCATTCCATCAAACTCAAATGTATATTTATAGAAGTTATTTCTTGTTGATTTGAGCAGATGTGGTACATCTATCATACAAAATATCTTCTCATTTTCAAATATGAAGTATGGCTTTTCTGGACTAACACCTAGCCGCATTGTGAACCTATAAAAATTACTGCCATGATCTGATACCACAAGAGCAACGTTCAACCCAATTTGTTTCAAACGTGTGATAGCTTCAAAAACAATGTATTTTAAGTCATCTGCCGAAGTAGAGGTGGATACAAAGGAATATGCCACAGCTTGTTTCCAATTACTTGATATTCCTCTAATCATCAACACTAATACATTACCAGCTGGTTGATATGTTTTCTTACTACAATTATCAAATCCAATGATGTCATCTCAGGTTATGTTATAAAATAGATTTGTCTTAATTGACATCTCATTTAAACATAGGGTGCAGGTTCTATTTTCCTTTGTAAACAGCTCAACCTTCTTCTGAAGAGCATCAAATAAAAAATTGTTGAACCCAGGAGAAACATTCCAATTTTGTGTGATTCGACAAAGAGTGCTTTTAGAAGGTAGACGCAGTGTTTTTGATAAAAATTTGTATGCCTTCGGACTCAAAAAGTATAATGATAAAGCAAATTGCTTATATTCGTCAGGATATTTACCTACTTTTTCAGGTTTATTTAGCAGTACTTGCATTCTGACAAAGTTGGCCATAGCAGGTGAGCAATTTGCTTCTAAAAATTGTAGTATCCCGTCTAACTTTGGCAGTTGAACCTGCATATTTCAACTGCCTTGTGAGCTTCCTAATTTTATTTCTTTGTCCTAATTCAATTGCAGAACTCTTTTTGAACATCTTTGGAGTTTGAGTTACCTCATCTATAAAAAAAGATTATATTAATTGCAAAATAATTTAACACGTTAATCGCCATGTGAGTCTGACGCTAAGAAGTTCTACATGAGCCATGTCAGACATATATGTCTGACGTGCGCGATTTGGTAGAAGGCCACGTCAATCACAGATGTCCGACGCAAACGATACATTTGCATTATGTTTCGAAAGCTTGGCCTATCAGGAACAAAACTTGAAAATTTCTTGGCTTACTACAAACAATAAAATGAAATAAACATAGTTATATAATGGTATATTGTTTCAGTTGAAAAAATACATTTTAATAATTTTTATTTTGATATAATTAATTATATTCATTTATTATGCTGTCCAAAACATTCTATGCAAAAAAAGGGCTGTTGTTCGCAGTCTGAGCAGTACGTTGAAACTTTTTTCCTTTTTTTCTTGCTGCATCTCGACCTTCTGCTTCTTTTATTTGAGCGTAACATCCAGTGCACATTCTTATTATTTTCTTTTTTTCAGCAGTATACATTATTTTTAGCGTATGAGTTGAAATTTTTGGGTTTTTAGTTTTGTCCGAGCTTAAGCTAAGCATTTCAGTGACCAAATTTTCCCAAAATTGTCTAATTCCTATGTTGCTTTTATTATTGATTTTATATATTATATAAGCATTTACTACTGATATTCCAAGAACATATTCTATTGCTAACTTCCTGTACCATTTTATTCCTTTTCTTAGAGTAGTTGCATAGGAACCCATTTGATCAGAAATATCTATTCCTGCTTTACCTTTGTTATATTCACAAATTGGGAGTGGTTTTTGTTTATTTTTTTGTCGACTTGTGCTAGCAGAATTTGCGTTTATATCCACCATATCAGGAGCATGTTTTGTTGTCAGTACTCTAACATATCGGGTATCTAGCCAGTTAAGTACTACAATACCATTCTTATCTTCTCTCGCTATCATTTCTCCTTTCTTCAACTTTGCGTTCATAACTTCCTTTGGCATAAACTTCTTATTTGCTCTTACAGTGCCCACAACATGCGTCTTCTGACGAAGAAAGTTCAATGCTAGCGGGTAGCTGGTATAGAAATTGTCTACGTACAATGTTCTACCTTCATTTAGAAGCCCCTGTGAAAGATCCTCACATACTTTTGCTGCTAAGCCGTTATTTTTATCATAAATCTCAGATTTTCCAGAATAGATTTTGCTTGCCCACGTATATCCTTCTGAAGTACATAACTTAAAAAGTTTAAGTCCATACTTATGCGCCTTATTAGGTATATATTGGCGGAAAACTAGCCTGCCTCTCCAAGGAACAATAGTTTCATCAATTACATAATTTTCACCAGGAACAAACACTTTTTTATACTTAGCTTCAAGTAAATCTAACAGCGGTTTAATTTTTGCCAATCTGTCACCAGGAATAGCATTTTCATTATTTGAAAAATGTAAGAGACGTAATAATATTTCAAATCTGTTTCGAGACATGGTGCTTGGGGCTATGCTATTTTTGTAAATATCTTTGTTCGACCAATAAGAAGTTATATTTCCCATTCGCACTAATCCCATCCACATAAAAAGGCCGAAAAACCTTCTTATTTCTTCAGAGTTAGTTGGATGCCATTTATTTAGACGATTGTGTCGAGATGTTCGAGTACGCTGAATTGTTTGTTCAGCATATATATTAGTTTCAGTAACAATGAGATTTATAACCTCTTCATCAAAAAATAACGTAAATGTATCAAAAGCAGAAATATTTTTTGGCAAATCTAATTGTAAACCAGATTTTCCTATGAAATCAAAACATTTATGTCTACCTTCATAAGCATTCCATTGAACATCACTAAACTCATAAAATTCACACTCGAGTATTTCGTCATTTTCAATATTTTCTGTACTTTCTTCTGACTCTAAATCTTGAAGAAATTGTTGAAGATTTTCTTCATCTGCATTCAACGAAGGACTATAATTTGGATCATTTATTGAATCATCTGAACTATAGTCTTCATGCTCTTCATCAGATATGTTTAAATTTTCAGCAATCTCTTTCAATTCACTTTCACTTAGAAACTTTCGTTTTGCCATTATTTGTAGATATTTACAAATTATTATAAATATTATTTATATTTATATTAATTTATTTTATTTTATTTATAAAGAAATAGTCACAGTAACAAGGTGTTATTCGGTAAATGATACACGTACCACTGATTCCTACACAATGCGTTCAACGCTGTGTTCAAAACAACAGGTTAATACTTGTTGTATCTTGTTTGGATGCGTCAGACATATAAGACTGACACGGCTTGTCGAGAAAAAAAGTTTTAATATAGGGCCATGTCAGTCATATATGTGTGACATAAAAAATAGTGTTTTTCCGGGAATTTTGGCAAAAAAATTTTTTTTCTGTGATACATTAAGTTTCCTTGATACATTTTTAACTAAATTATCTAATAAAGTCCAAAATTTACCATGGCCCATGTGAAAATTTTTCTGATATTATCGTGGCGATTAACGTGTTAAAGTAGTTCTTATGCTTTTATTATTATAAAATATTGATGTAATAATATCTACCAATAGCATTAATATTGAGCATAGAATCTGCAGCTATTTCAACAAAACTTTCTTCTGAAGTACTGGATGTTGAAAGTACTACTGTGGGTTCCAGAAGTATCTGAAAGATAATTAAAAATATTCATAACATCTTGTGTTTAAAATTAGGTTTCATTATAAGTATATTAAATGTAATGCAATGAACAATAAATAAAAACAGTTTCCTATTACACTGTACAGTGCATCCATAGTAAAAAACAACTAAATATCACTGTGACTCAGCATAAATGACATTTCTTAGCATAGTATGAAGTATAAAATTATGTCGCTTTATATAGCTATGATATTAAATTATTAATAATACATACCAATATCATTTGTCAATTTTTCTTCTAAATTAAGCTCATTACAAGCATCATCTTCTAATGATGAAATATCCATCTCTAAAATAAATTACATTACTGCTTGTATATGTAATATATAACCAATTCAATTACCAATTCTTCCATCAACTATAGATTCATCATTTATTCTTGGCAAATTGAGAGTAGGTACAGCTTTTTTTTTTGTCTACCTTTTAGCATTCCTGCAAATGCATGCTCTTCAAAATGAGAACTACACACCCTGTATCGTGTATAACATTGCAATGCAGAGAGGTTTTCTAATTTTGTAATTTGGATATTATCTTTCCAATATAAGCATCTAGAAAATATGCAATGAAATCAGTAACTAAATTTAATAACACGTAACAAATTTTAAAACATTCACGTTGTGTATTACCTTAGTTCATCCTTAGGGAAACGAAAATAACTAAATTGTGGATGTGTCTTGCTATTATTTCCACAACAGACACAATAATGTGGTCCTTTCATAATGTTATCAATCACTGTCATAAGTACATATTGCAGTGGATTTTTCCCCGAAGAAAAATTTTAAAGAAACTATAAAAGACTATATATTTATGTGTATTTTATTCCAGAAAAATATTTAAGAATATTTAATATTTATTTAAAAATTTATTATAATGTGTATTTTTATCCACGACTGTAGATTGTTCGAACATTGTATTGATGTATGCAGTCCGGGTCGAGCGGAAGTATATTGCAATTGCAAGTCTTTTGATTTATTATAGGCATGCTGATATTTTCCATTTCCGAGAGGGGAAGAGCCAGAGATTAACCAGCTATTGAACAGATAGGTCCAAGTTCTTGTTGCTGAATAGAAACTTCTTTTTTATTCAGACATTTTTAGTTAAATTCGGTTTGCGTTATAGTTGTGCTTTTATTGTTGTGTTAAAATTAGAGAATCTGATTCTATATCATTTTGCCGTTTATTGGAAATTATGATTTTACACAGAAATTTTGTTATGAAAGCATATGAAAAAAATATCGAGTAATTTCAAGAAAAAAAAAAGAGGAATTTAAATTAGCAAAAATAAAAACATTTGAAAAAAAAAATAACGTTTCCATGGAAATGCGATGACATACAGAAAACAACGAGTAGGCTAAGAAATGGAGAATAATTAGTAAAAAAAACTTTTATTAAAGACATTCTGTTAAAGTTTATAATTACGGAAATAAACCGTCCATTCCATACTTTTGACTAACCCTGTATACTATATATTTCAAAGGATGTTGTTGAATTTTACATTATGCGTAGCAAGTATTGTATTTCAACACAGACACGCCTGGTGTACTTTAGGGGTATCGTTTACCTCTTCGCCGTTCTTCCACAACATTTCCGTACGGTATAAGTCTTCGTTATAGCATTAGTGGTATAGTTTATTTCAAATTATAAGAATATAACTTTGAACGGCTCTAATGCTTTTATTGCACCACCTTCTGTGATGATAATTATTATACCTGGTCTCCTTATTGAACGGGTACGGTTTACCTATTTGCAACTTATGAATCTAGGGGCCGTATTGACTATAAATTAGGGCCCTATAATATAATAATAAAACGCTGTTAATTTCAAGTATATAATAAAAAATATCTGTACATTGGGTTTATATACAAAGAAAAAATTACAAATCGTGTGGCAACATGTGTAGTGGATACATCTAGATATATAAAGCTAATTTATTTGTAATACACAATAAAATTTTTATGTGTCACCGCATTTAATAAATCATCTGTGATTGAGTCGTCTTGCAAATCGGTGTCTGTGTCTGAATCGTATTGCAAATTTATAATCAAAGGTGCTACTATTTTGTACATGCGCATATATTCGTCCTCTTTTGCTATTGCCTGTTTAACAGCATTTTTCCAATTTACAGCAGTTATATGTTCCATAGCATTTGTTATGTGTGTTACACTGCTTTCACTAAATTTCTGTGTTTGATTTGTTCGTCTTTTGGTATTTTTCAGTTGGGCCCATATCAATTCAATGGGATTGAAAATGCAATGGTATGGTGGTAAACGCAAAATTGTATGTCCTGCTTCTTTGGCTCTGTTATCCACATAATAATCCTTTAAATATTCTTTTGTCTTCATCACCTCTATTAGTTGGTTTTTTGTATAATGATCCTCAAAATATAAATCATTTGCTTCTAAAAACGTTTTAATATCTTTCTTATTATTACATTTTGTAGGAACTTTGGTTTGCTGTCGAGAATGATACGGAGCGTTGTCAATCACTATCACACTATCTTTTGGTAAATTTGGCAGCAAAGTGTCACAAAACCATTCTTCAAATAAAGATGAGGTCATATCTTCATGGTAATTTAAACTTGTGAATTTAACATTTTTAGCAGATAATAACGGCTGTCCGATCCATCCTTTTTCTGACCCAGCATGAAGAATGATTATTCTCTTCTCTCTCGAAACCGGCGCGTCCAACTGACACATACTTGAACTATCCACCCAACCTTTGCAAATTGTGTCAAGGGTGTCATACCATGTCTCATCTAAATATCATATTAATCGTCCTTCCTGTCTATACCTTCTAATTACCGTTAAGTATTCATATCGAAGTTTCTGTAACCTCGGGCTTTCCATAATTATGCGACGTTTATCTATACTGCCAAACTTAAAACCAGCTTTCTTTAGCGTCCGCCACAAGCTTGGTTTAGAACACTTGAATATTTATAGGCTCATCACTGATTCTTTTATGTAAGCAGTCAAGTGTAGATACAATATTTCCTCTGTAGATGGAGTATACTTGCTGCCTAATAGTCTCAATTTCATACTCTTCGATTTTTCTCGGTGCTCCTTTGCCACTTCTTTGCTTTCGAGGCCCTGCGTTATTCTTAATTATTTTATATATTGTTACAAAAGGCACCTTAGTTAATTGCGACGTTCGTTGAATGTTCTGGGTTTGTAGTTCGTTATTTTCTTCCATCAGGGTATGATGGACATTGAAAATTATCTGTTTTGCATCTTCTGATATATGTTTTCTCTGTCGTGCTCCAACAGTATTATCACTATCCACATCATAATCACTAACACTTTCAGCAAAAGGTCGCTACATGTTCGTTAAGTAAAGAGAGAAAAATTATAGATGTATACAGCAGTAAAGATTAACAATAAATGACAAATAGACTCAATATTAGATGTAATATATACCAACTCTCCTAACTATATTTACTTAAATTTTGTTTAATAAATATAAGCACTTATTTCATCTAAATTGTAACAATATGAAACAGACATGTAAATAATTTACATATCTGTAACTGTACACATGGACAATACACCTCGTATTCTCAGCATTTACTTCTGCTTAATACATATGTTTCAGCCATCTAGGCGTCATCAGTTAAGCTAGTGAAGCAATGTATACAAATTGATACAAATCTGTTAAACAACTAATTTATATCTGTATTTATATTTTTACTGAAATCGCCCACAAAGATAAAGCAAGTTCCGTCCTATAAGGTGACACTAATTTAATAAGTGACATCTTACGGACGAAAGAGACTATGTCGGAAGGCGACCTTTCGTTCGAACAGCTATGCTGTTACAGGAAACGAAAAAATACGTATGTAGGTGTAATCCATTAACAACGTGCCAGATGACGGTAAATAAACAAAAAGGTTGTGTTTATGTATGACAATACGTTATGCACGTATAAAGCATTTGTTACAATATGAAACAGACATGTATATTTACCGCCATCTGGCACGTTGTTAATGGACTACACCTACATACGTATTTTTTTGTTTCCTGTAACAGCATAGCTGTTCGAACGAAAGGTCGCCTTCCGACATAGTCTCTTTCGTCCGTAAATGTCACTTATTAAATTAGTGTCACCTTATAGGACGGAACTTGCTTTATCTTTGTGGGCGATTTCAGCAAAAATATAAATACAGATACAAATTAGTTGTTTAACAGATTTGAATCAATTTGTATACATTGCTTCACTAGCTTAACTGTATTACCCCTCCAAACAGTTCAGGTAGCAATACCACAGTTCTACAAAGGCCCCTCGAAAAACTTGCCGACCAGCTCAGTATGAGAAAGCGGGAGCGTCGTGGGCCAACACAACGCAAGATCTAAATTGGGCACCACTGCGTTCGGACTGGCAAGTTCTATGGTTAACGCAGAACACCCTCGGGCCTGATGGGCACTAGAACACTACAATGGGGTGTTCGGCTACCTGATTAAAAATTCTAAAACTCTTTTGCTCGTTCGGGTTCTGGGCTTACAAACACAAACACTAAATAACAGTAAACATAAATTTTATTGAACGAAACAATGAAATATGAAAGAATATACAAATAAAGTAAGTTAAAGTCTAGGTGAAATAAAATTAAAACTCTTCAGTTTTGCTTGATCCTATAAGAAATACTCAAATATGTCACGAAAAGTGAATGATGTTAACAAGTGCTTAATTAATTTACAGGCGACAGTAGTACTTCAAAGCTTTGACGAACTTAACAGAGACCACGCTGTACTCTCAGTAATTTACTCTAAATTACATACTTAGATTATATAAAAGTATATTTACATTAACTGGTATGTCACAAATTAAGCAGTTTGTAAGTGATTTATAATTACTTCAAAGTTAAATAAATTTATGTCGTTAAATATCTAAATCTTACCCTAAGATATATGATAAACAAAATAATCAGAACTCAGCTTGGTATAGAGACTAGTACCAGAATGTATAATCACAAAAATCTGAGGGTTGAATCTAGTAAATTAATATAGCCCATGAAATATAATTATCCTGTGAAGGGATATGTATGAATATAACAAACGAACTTTAAACAAGCTACGTTACATTAATGTAAGGGATAGAAGTTATTATTTAAATTACTTTACCAAAACGCTAAAAGCCACTAAGTTCGAAAGATAAGTTAGGAATTTATACAATTTATAGAAAATATCTAATCTTATCAGTACTTAGAAAGAGTTCAGTTTTCGAAAGAATTCTCTTTAATAATTTTACGAAAGTTTACCTAAATTGACAAAATAATGTACCATATCAGTGCAACATGTGGTTCGCACTCGCTTTTTATATTAAAAAAAGATTAACATTAAATGTGACTTAAAACAATAAAATTATCGGAAAAACAGAAGGTTTTTCTCTATATAAGACAAAATAAAGATGCGTTACAGTGCAACATGTGGTTCGCTCTCAGTTTTTAGAATAGAAAAAGTTTTAACATTAAATGAGTCTATCTACAATAAAATTAACCGGAAATCTGACGGTTTTCGCAATTTTCGACTTTTACTGGAAATGAGTATACTAAAATAATTTCCCACACTACCTTGCGTGAAAAGAACCTTAGGTTTCCAGATCGTGGATTCCGGTGTCCCAGAAGGTTGTGGAAATCGTTGCGCCTTCTCAACGGGATGCCTATGTCGGGATACTTTCCCCGCGCAGACGCTAATACGGCAGATCACTCCCTAAGCCGTGAAATTACAGCCCTAAATAAATGAAAGAGGGAAAACGAATAAATGATAGTTCATAAGTTTCAGAAGAAATCAGAGTACGAAGCTGCAGTAAAATTACAGTCGTCCCCATGTTTATAAACTCACCTGAAGCACGAAATCGGTAGGGAACTTACACTTCACTAATGAGATTTCAATATTTTAACAAAGGTCAAAATTGACTGAAACCTGCCTACGCAGAATATGTACAAAGCGTAAAATGCAGAAATTAGTTTTAAGTTACCGGTCAATAGATTACTTCAGAGCTTAGCACGAGATGCGACGCTCTTCCTCAACGGAGATCGACATATATATCAGAAGGTACGCTACGTCATAATTGTAAAAGAAACACTAAAAAGAAACGCGAGTACGAATAAAAGTTACACACATGTTGACCGTGTCGAATCGTTTCTAAAATACTACGGCAATATACAGTCAGCCAAAGCATTGGGACATGATTAAAATAAGATGGAATTAAAGTTTGAAAATAGCATAAGTTTAAACAATAATAAACCAGAAATTACAATAAAATAGAAATTAACGAAAATAATGATATATGACCGGACTAAGTAGATTAAACGAGGTTAGTAACGAAGTGAACTGAATAAAATCTCCCAGATTGTTATCAAAATGATTTTACGGACGTAACAACTGATGACGCCTAGATGGCTGAAACATGTATATTAAGCAGAAGTAAATGCTGAGAATACGAGGTGTATTGTCCATGTGTACAGTTACAGATGTGTAAATTATTTACATGTCTGTTTCATATTGTAACAAATGCTTTATACGTGCATAACGTATTGTCATACATAAACACAACCTTTTTGTATCTAAATTGTAATTTAATGACTATTTAACTATTAATAACTATATATTCAAATTAACAACTGTTGATACTTATATTATTATTAAATTTTATTTCATCTAAATTGCAGTAATTACAATTTACTTAAATTTTGTCATTACGGACCTCAGCAGTTTGTTTGCGTAAAAGATAATCGTATTGAGCGTCCAGGTAGTTATTACTGCAGGTGGTGAAATAAAAGCATTAGAGCCGTTCAAAGTTATATTCTTATAATTTGAAATAAACTATACGTTATATCACATTACGAGCCTTTTTGAATACGGCCCTAAATACAATACGAATTCAAATTTACTGATAGAATTTGTGAAGCTACTCTCAACTTGTTTTGTATTCATACTCTGTGTTCATTAATCCTTTTGTTTTTATGTGCACTTCTAAGTTTGACTTGTTGTTTGTTTGTCTGGTATTCGCACTTTGTGCATTTATAATTGCGTACTTTAGGATGTTTTGTTTTTATGTGTACTTTTAAATGTGATTGTTGTTTGTATTCTATTATAATCTGCGCATTTATACTCCATCCTTTTGTTTGAGATGTTTTCTTTTTACGTGAATTTTTAAATTTTGCTTGAAGTTCGTCTGGTATTCACATTCTATGCATTTAAAATCACTTTGTTTCAGATGTCTTGTTTTTACATGTACTTCCAAATTGAACTTCCAGGGCGTTTTGTATTCACACTCTGCGCATTTATAATCATTTTGCTGCAGATGTTTAGTTTTCACGTGCACTTCTAAGTTTGACTTGAAATTTGTCTGGTATTCACACTCTGCGCATTTATAGTCATTTTGTCTCAGATGTTTCGTTTTTATGTGCAGTTCTAAGTTTGACTTCCTGTTTGACTGGTATTCACACTCTGCGCATCGATAATCATTCTGTTTCAGATGTTTTGTTTTTATGTGTTCTTGCAAATGTGACTTCTTGTTTGACTGGTATTCACACTCTGCGCATTTATAATCCATTTGTTTGAGATGTTTCGTTTTCACGTGAACTTTTAAATTTTGCTTGTAGTTCGTCTGGTATTCACATTCTGAGCATTTGTAATCATTTTGTTTTAGGTGTGTTGTTTTCACGTGTACATCCAAGATTGACTTCCAGGCCGTTTTGTATTCACATTCTGAGCATTTATAATCATTTTGTTTCAGATGTTTTGCCTTCATGTGCACTTGTAAATATGACTTATTGTTCGTCTGATATTCACACTCTACGCATTTATAATCATTTTGTTGCAGATGCTTGGTTTTTACGTGCACTACTAAGCTCGACTTGAAGTTTGCCTGATATTCACACTCTGCGCATTTATAATTATTTTGTTTTAAATGTTTTGCCTTTACGTGCACCTGTAAATACGATTTGACGTTTGTCTCGTATTCACACTCTGCGCATTTATAATCATTTTGTTTTAGATGTTTTGTTTTTATGTGCACTTCTAACCTTAACTTGTAGTTTGTCTGGTATTCACACTCCGCACATTTATAATCATTTTGTTTCAGATGTTTTCTTTTTACATGTGCTTGTAAACTCGACTTCCAGACTGTCTTGAATTCACACTCCGCGCATTTATAACTATTTTGTTTCAGATGTTTTGTTTTTACATGTGCTAGTAAACTTGACTTCCAGAGCGTCTTGAATTCACACTCTCCACATTCATAATCATTTTGTTTCAGATGCTTTGATGCGTGCACTTCTAAACTTGACTTCCACGCTGTCTTGAATTCACACTCTTCGCATTTATAACTATTTTGTTTCAGATGTTTTGCCTTTACGTGTACTTTTAAATATGACTTGTTGTTTGTCTGATATTCACACTCTACGCATTTATAATCGTTTTGCCTCAGATGTTTTGTTTTTACGTGCACCACTAAGTTTGACTTGAAGCTTGTCTTGTATTCACATTCTGCGCATTTATAATCAGTATGCATTACGAAATGTTTCATTTTCATGTGCATTTCTAAATATACTCTGAAATATGTCTTGAACTCGCAATTTGCGCACTTATATTTACCTCTGTTCAGATGTTTTATTTTTCGAAGTGGTTTTAAGTGACAGCTGCCCTTTGTTTGAAATTTGCAATTCGAGAATTGACACTGTTTTTCACCATCATGTGAATGTGAAGATCTCCCTTGAATATTTATAATATTGGCTTTGAAATAGTCACATTTAGAGTATTTTTTGACATCTTCATTGTCGTGAATTTTATCCACGTGCACCTTGAGAGATTCCCTCGTCTTGTATCTTCTGTCACAAAATCTACATTTGTACATTTTCATCTTATAATGCGCGTTAGTATGGTGCTTGAAGTCGGCGCTGTAGATTGTTCTAAACTTGCATTGCGTACATCTGTATATTCCACGTTTCCATCTTTTGGTTTTACTTCTTATAGATGATCGCCTTTCTACTTCTAGCTTGGCCTCCTCTGGGGGAATTACGTAATATCTGAAAGTAAATTAATCCGAATTATAGTTTAAGATCTTTTAAATACAGGGTAATCGAAAAAGGTGTCCGGGATTTTGAAGCGAAATAAAATTCTTAATATAAATGGTACAATATTTATTAATTTACTAAAGAAAACACTCGGTATATTTGTTTCACAAAATATATTTATTAAATCTCTAACACGTGTTTCGACTTTACAGTCATTGTCAAAGAGTTTGTAAACTGAACTAAAAATACACTTCTACCACTATTTATGAGTTTTTAAAGACTTTATTACGGCATCAATAGTAGGGGTATTGAAAAAATCCAGCTGTTTATTTGTGACGTGTCTATTAAGATTTATGGCTTTTTTAATTTCTAATATTTCGAGAAAGTCAAGTCTTTTTCCTTTATTACAAGTATGTAAAAGTTTAAAATTATTGGTATTGAACAAATGTGTATTTTCGATGCAATGTTCCGCTAATCCCGTATTCATATTACCATAAAGAATAGAACTTCTATGCTCTTTAATACGTTCTTTTATTGAGCGTCCCGACTGGCCAATGTATATCCCATCACAATCACTGCAACTTAATTCGTATACACCTGACTTATCACACAATTCTGTTTTTTCTTTATTATTTACTAAAATATTTCCTAGATTGACTTTATTAACTTGGATGACATTTAACCCTAATTTATTCAGTTTATTAGAAACTTTATTGCTAACCCCAGGTATACAGGGCAATCCAAATTAAGTGTTCACCATTGGTAACTTTGTTATTATTAAAGATACAAGATTGTTTAAATTAGCAAACTAGTAGTACTTTTAACGCTCTTTAAGATGGAAGAATTTAAAAAAACAAATGAGCAGCGCGTTTTCGAGTTTTCCCGAAAAATATGTTTTTTTCAAATGGAAACCTCTGTATATTATATCATTTTCTGTTAGAAATTCAATTTTTAAACAAAAAATCTTATAGGAACTTTTTTACTGGGATTAAAAACACTTGAGTTATAATGTATAAACAAAAACAGCTAAATAATTTTTATAAACTTTATTTTATACATAAACATATCGTTATAAGAAAATAAAAATCACTGATTTTTTCATAGAAGATGTTCAAAAATACCACCTTGTTGTTCAATACATTTTTGAACACGTTTCTGAACTTGTCGAACTGCTTTTAGTATGGTCCTATTATTTGGTTTATCTTTTCACTAACTGCAATTTTTAGGGCGTTTACGTTTTCGTACCTTTGCTTATAAATCTCTGTCTTTAAATAACCCCATAAAAAAAAATCAAGCGGTGTTAAATCTGGCGATCGGGGAGGCCACTGAATAGGACCATTTGTTCCTATCCATGAATTGTTAAAAATAGTATTTAAAATTTGATGAGTACCTCTGTAGTTGTGCGCAGGTGCGCCATCCTGCTGAAAATGCAGATTCTGTCTACTTATGAGATCAATATCGTCTAAGAAATTATTCAAAATTTCAGTCAAAAATTCTATGTACCTTTCACCAGTTAGAGTGCCCTCATAAAAGAAAGGACCAACAATCCTTGAACCAATTAAACCGCACCAAACATTAAAACTGTAACGGACTTGCGGGCCTCTTGGATGTACTAAAAGAAGATTTTCCTTTGATCAGTAATGATGATTTTTTGTATTGTACATTCCAGAATTTGAGAAATTTGATTCATCGGTCCATAAAATATAACGAAAGTTGTTTACATTTTGGCGACAAAAGTTAAGATACCAGTGGCAAAAAAACATTCTTCTCTCTGGATCCCCTGGCAAGAAAACTTGAACTGGTTTGTACTTATAAGGAATGAATTTGTGTTTCTTCAGAATCCTATGCACAGTACCGTGACTCAAATCAGATTCCTTGATATCTAGTATGGAATTCTCACGGTTGGCCTCAAAATATGCAAGAACTAGAATTTCCGTGGCCTCGCTTATTATGAAAGTCCTTCTTGTTCTTGTTTTGGCAAAAACACTCTCATTGCCTCTAAATTTTCGGTACAGTCTCAGAAAAAATTGCTCATTTGGTTGTGTTCGGAGTGGATATAATTCAGCGTAGTGTTCTTTTGCCCCCCTAGAGGATTTTCTGCACACTAAATAAGATTCTAACATATCACACTTTTCTGCATGGGTAAAAATCATTTTTTTGTCAAATTAATAACTAGCAAAATGAAATTTATGAGTGAAAGACTTAACGTCGTTATCATAGAAACATAGAAATGCACTTGACTTAGCTGTTTTTGTTTATTCACTATAACTCAAGTATTTTTAATCCCAGTAAAAAATTTCTTATAAGATTTTTTGTTTAAAAATTGAATTTCTAACCGAAAATGATATAATATACAGGGGTTTCCATTTGAAAAAAACATATTTTTCGGGAAAACTCGAAAACGCGCTGCTCTTTTTTTTTTAATTCTTCCATCTTAAAGAGCGTTAAAAGTACTACTAGTTTGCTAATTTAAACAATCTTGTATCTTTAATAATAACAAAGTTACCAATGGTGAACACTTAATTTGGATTGCCCTGTATAGTTGAGTATGTGAAACGTTTTATTCGTTTTTGTATATGTGTGCCCGTAGTAAAAATTCTACATAAGGATAGTACGTTTTTTTTTGATAATCATTTTATCTATAAATTCTGTTCTATATCCGTTGTTTCTAGCTATTGTTTTTATGGTGGTTACTTCTTTTTCGTAATTCTCATTATTTAAAGGGAAATTAATCAGTCTATGTATAAAACTATGAAACGCTGCCATTTTTATATTCCATGATTGATTGGAATTTGCCGGGATTACTGTATCCGTTGTAGTGGGTTTTCTAAAAATATCAAACTCAAATCGTTTATCCATTCTTGTTAATTTTAAGTCTAAAAAAAAATTAGCGTTCCGTCTAATTTTTTTTCTATAGTGAATTGTATTTTATTGTTAAGAGAATTTAAATACTTGAGAAATTGGTCTAGTTGTCTATCTGTGCCTGACCACAGGCATAAAATATCGTCTACATATCTGCCCCAAAAGAAAATGTATTTTAATAGTGGACTGCGGTTGAAATTGTTTATGTGTTTAAATTCAAAATCTGCCAAATATAATTCAGCGAGCAAAGGGCTTAGCGGGCTACCCATCGGTAAACCGTTTGTTTGTGTATAAAATTTGTTGTGAAATTTAAAATAGTTTTGTTTAAGGCAAATATTAATTAAGTTAAATAAAGTATTCTGTGTTACGATGTTCGGGATAGACTTTTGAATGTGATTCTTTAACATGAAATTAGTCTCCTTTGATATAAACAGTCTTTTCAAATCCATCCCCTTAGTGGAACTAAAAACTATTTTAAAGAATCACATTCAAAAGTCTATCCCGAACATCGTAACACAGAATACTTTATTTAACTTAATTAATATTTGCCTTAAACAAAACTATTTTAAATTTCACAACAAATTTTATACACAAACCAACGGTTTACCGATGGGTAGCCCGCTAAGCCCTTTGCTCGCTGAATTATATTTGGCAGATTTTGAATTTAAACACATAAACAATTTCAACCGCAGTCCACTATTAAAATATATTTCCTTTTGGGGCAGATATGTAGACGATATTTTATGCCTGAGGTCAGGCACAGATAGACAACTAGACCAATTTCTCAAGTATTTAAATTCTCTTAACAATAAAATACAATTCACTATAGAAAAGAGTTAGACGGAACGCTAAATTTTTTAGACTTAAACTAACAAGAATGGGGAAACGATTTGAGTTTGATATATTTAGAAAACCCACTACAACGGATACAGTAATCCCGGCAAATTCCAATCAATCATGGAATATAAAAATGGCAGCGTTTCATAGTTTTATACATAGACTGATTAATTTCCCTTTAAATAATGAGAATTACGAAAAAGAAGTAACCACCATAAAAACAATAGCTAGAAACAACGGATATAGAACAGAATTAATAGATAAAATGATTATCAAAAAACAACGTACTATCCTTATGTAGAATTTTTACTACGGGCACACATATGTATACAAAAACGAATAAAACGTTTCACATACTCAACTATATACCTGGGGTTAGCAATAAAGTTTCTAATAAACTGAATAAAATAGGGTTAAATGTCATCCAAGTGAATAAAGTCAATCTAGGAAATATTTTAGTATATAATAAAGAAAAAACAGAATTGTGTGATAAGTCAGGTATGTACGAATTAAGTTGCAGTGATTGTGATGCGATATACATCGGCCAATCAGGACGCTCAATAAAAGAACGTATTAAAGAGCATAGAAGTTCTATTCTTTATGGTAATATGAATACGGGATTCGCGGAACATTGCATTGAAAATACACATTTGTTCAATACCAATAATTTTAAACTTTTACATACTTGTAATAAAGGAAAAAGACTTGACTTCCTCGAAATATTAGAAATTAAAAAAGCCATAAATCTTAATAGACATGTCACAAATACACAGCTGGATTTTTTCAACACCCCTACTATTGATGCCGTAATAAAGTCTTTTAAAAACTCATAAATAGTGGTCGAAGTGTATTTTTAGTTCAGTTTACAAACTCTTTGATAATGACTGTAAAGTCGAAACATGTGTTAGAGATTTAATAAATATATTTTGTGAAACAAATATACCGAGTGTTTTCTGGATTCTATACATTACAGTATTTATTTGTACATCAAAAGACGTAGCAAATCTTAAATTTTTGCTTATCCAATCTAAAAAGGTTCAATGTGAGCGCCCCCCGGTCGCACGGCAGACATCTAGCCGATAGTCTACCACCCGCCAGGTGTCCTGAAGCATTGCAGGAGTCACAGTTGAAATTGCTACGTTGATTGTTTCTCTCAGAAGCTGTAGGTCAAGAATTTTTTCAGAATAAACATGGAACAAACTAATGGCGTCAAATCAGGACTTCTAGGTGGCCACAAAACAGGACCATTTCTCCAAATTCAACGGTCAGGAAATCTGTGGTTGCGAGCTTCTTGGACGATTAGGCTGTAGTGATATGGAGCTCCATCCTACTGGAAAATGATATTAATGCCGTTTTACCTTTCAATTTCTTCAACTTGAGGGTGCACATACTTTTCTAACATGTCCAAATAAATAATGCCTGTAATCGGTGTTATACTTTAAAAATGATTCTTATACCGTTTGGGCATTTCTAAGAATTTAATTAAATTAATTGCCAATTCTAAGTCATCATAGGCTATTTCAAAATTCAATATTATCGTTTAATATAATTTATTTACTTTAATTGCTAATTATCGAACATCATAGGCTATTTCAAACTCTAATATCTTCATGTAACGTTTGTATGTTAAAATATTTTGAATGTCACTATAATTATTTTTAATCCGGAGCATTGGATCTACTCATGCGCAAGTTAGACATCTTGAACTATTATGTGAGTCATTGTTCGTATATTTGAATTTATATTTCATTATCGTTCCTTTTGGGCAATTTTAGGTAAACAGGACATCGTTATATTTTTATTAGAATTTTGTAAACATATTAGGATCGCTTAACTTGTCGTATAACCATTTTTCAATTAATTTAAGTCTTTTCATTTTTGGTTTGTTTGGAGAGCCATCTAGACGAGACTCTCTTAAACTATTTGTTCCAGATCGCTGTAACGTTTGGTATAATTTTAATCATTACTAAAACCCTTAATTAATCCGAATTAATTAATGAATTTTTTATTGTGGCTTCCTCATTTGCTTTTTAATCATGTCATCATATCCGAGTAATTATCAATCTTTTATTTCAATATCCCGTATGGGGGTAGTACCTTTTTTTGTTTATAATGACGTATCCTGTTACGCCCAGAAAATTGTTTCTGAGACCTTTTGGAAATTTTTGAACGTGTTATTACTTTATTTGTTCACTTTAAACCTTCGTAGCCTTTTCAAACTTTGTCCTTCCACTTATTTACATTTTATTTGTCATATTCCCTAATTATCGAACCATTTAGGCTTCTTCAAACTTCGTTAATATTATAAAAGTTTCTTATGTTTAAATGTTTTAAATGACCGTATATCCTTAAGGTTCCGGAGTAATTTCCTGCCTTCTCTGCGCAGTCGCCTCTTTGTGTGATTTATGCGTACTCATAGTTTTTTTATTATGCCTTATGCGAGTTTCGTTACTTTTAAACGATGATTACTTACTGAACGAGTCATTATTTTAATTATGGAATTTTGGTAATTCTTTCAGGGCGATTTATTTGATTGTTTAACTTTTATTTTAAGTTTTATTTTGGAATTTTCCTGTCATTGGCTTTGTACGCCATCTATGCGGCATATAGGATTACTTCCGTTTTAGTTTGCTTTGCATTTTTCTGTAATTCAAATTGGTCAATTACCTTTTTCTTTGTTGCGATTTTATTCCCGAATTTCAGTTTATCAGCTTCTGTATTCACACCCTGTTGTCTGTTTTTTTTTGTTTATTTCCTTATTTTTAACATTTTCTGTTGGAATGAGGTTTTTGTAACTATGACGCAGTTCACCTTCTCCTATAAATATCGTACAGCCGAAGGTAAGGCTCGCTATCTTTATCGTGCAAGCTCTGAAGTACTCAGAAGTTCAAAACCTAAGTCAAGTTTTGTTTTTTTACCCAGTTTAAATTTTCTGCATAGGCAGGCTTTGTTCATACTTGACTTATTGGAAGATTGCCAATTAACTTCTGCGCGGGAAATCCAGATGCAGACAACATTCCGGCAGTAAGAGTTCCGACATCCACATTTTCCGGGACTCCGGTAACCACGTTCTGGAGGCCACTGCTTATGAATTCTCGCAAGGTAGTGGGTAAATTTTAAATTGACGCAATATCCAGATTCACGACGAAAATCCCGTCATTTTTGGCTTTAATAGTTTTATTCTATTATATAAAACAAATTTGTGTGCAACCACGTGCTGCATGGTTCGAGACACCATTTTGACGAAAACAGAAAAACTACTTTAAATTAAATTTATTCCGAATACTTATGTAATTTCATCTAATTTATTGACTTAATTTTGATTAGTTATATGCTTACGTTAAATTTAATTTATATTTTCTTTTAATTAATCCAAGTGGCTTAAACGCTTTAATTATACAATTTTGAACTTAGTTTTGCTTTTACTCATACTTGGGTAAAGTTTTATGTTTTCATTAAGTTACTCTTGATCAGTGGCGGCTTTCGCATAAGCGCTGCAGTGCTGCAGAGCTCCCAAAAAATTGGGCGGGCGAACCTGTATTAGTTATAACTAGTTTTCTTTTACATCATTTTTCCGACATTTCTGATGTTTATAAAAGCGTAACATATTGTTGTGAAAATTCTCCCCCTGTATATCAAAAAATTTGCATATTTTTCTAAATCACCTGTAGAGGACATCAAACTCTACAATTTGACACCTCAATCATCAAAATCCGATCAGTAGAAGCCGAGATATTCGCTTCCGATATTCCAACACTAACGCCGGTTATATCGTATATACTATATTATCAAATATACAATAGGCGACCAGTGGAATAACCAACCTAATTCGCGCGATCGCTTACTTGTTCCTTATCTGGTCCACACGAACGTGCTCTGAGCGCTCTTTCCAACACCCGCGCGCACCCCGCTGCCACCGTGACTGTCTAAAACCAATGCGCAGAGGTCATATGAATCGGTATAGGTATTTAATATTTTCGCGTGTTTTTTACTGTGCGGCGAGTTTAACGTAAAAACAATAATATTAGAGTGTGCGTGCTTCTGTTTTTCTGTATTGTTGACAATTCATATAAACTCGGTGTATTATGGAGGTGGTCTTTAATTTAATTAATGTGAAGAGATTCTTTAAATATACATACGAAGAAAAGTTAAACTTAAAAGCAAATGGTAGGCCATTAGTAGATATCACTATTGAAAAAACTGGTGTAAGTAGAGGGAAAAATTATACACGTAAATTTAGTAGCGATATTTATTCAAAAAACGAATGGATTTGTGGATGCAACAAAAAAAATGCTTTATATTGTTTTCCCTGTTTACTTTTTGGTGGCGATAAAGCTTGGACGGAAATAGGGGTCACGGATCTAGAGCACTTAAGTTTGAAAATAAAAAGACATGAGAATTCTAAAAGCCATCTTCATAATTGTATGGAATTTGCGTTACTAGGGTCAACTAATATTATGGCTCAACTAGATTCTGCTTATTGGGTAAATATACAGAGACATAATGAAAATGTGTCAAAGAATCGTTATATTTGATCAAAAATTATTAATTGTATAAAATTTTGTGGAGCTTTTGAATTGGCCCTTCGGGGACATGATGAGAGCGATACTTCCGAGAATCCGGGGACATTTCGTGGACTTATTAATTTTTCGGCTGAATTAGATGCAACTCTAAGTGAGCACCTAAAAAATTGTTCGGTATTTAAAGGCACTTCCAAAGAAATACAGAATGATCTGTTACAGTGCATACTTGAAGTCTGCCAAGAACAAATAATTGAGGAAATTAATAATTCTCTAGACAATTTTAATGACAAAGTGATAACAAAATTTGCAAATCGAAAAGAACGTAGAATAGATTTAATTTATAAGAAATAATTTGTTAGTAAAGTAGTGCTTAGTGACTCTTATTTTTTTGTGTGACAATTGACAATCGTTCCAGAAATCCATTACTTCAGTGCGGAAGGCGAAGAAAGCACGATAAGATCGATGGGAGACAACCTCTTACTGCCCGTGCAAGGTAAATTTCTTTGTAAAACTTGCAGAACACCTTAAAATTTTAAAGCACGAGCCGCCACTGCTCTTGATAAAATTAATTTCATTCCTGTCAGAGAACCAATGTCTCTATTGCCACTTATGTAAACACCTCCTAGTGTTTATTTTTTGTGAATGTTACTCAACTGATATTTATTTTAAGCATATACGGGCTGTGCCCTGAATAGTTTGATTCACTTAATTTGTGATTTCCTTAGAATTAGTTTACGTCACTTTAGTTTTACTTTACCTTTTTAATTACTGCTGAATATGTAATACTGGGTGATGCGTAAGCAATGTAAAGAACTTCAAAGCTTTGATGATCTACTACCAAATTCTTAACATACTTTGTTTTTCTTTAATGTTTAAGTGATTATCTTGACAATTTCAGTACAATTTTTGGAATTACTTTTCTTTACTATTTCTTTAATCAATTGTTATGCGCTAGATTTGTTTGTAACCTTATTAGTTAATCATTTGACTGATCAATAAATTTATTTGTAACTGTTATATCCGAGTTTGCGTTTGTTTGCCTTAATATCCTAACGAGCAAAAGTGTTTGAGTTGTTACTTGGAAGTCGAACACTCTTTTAGTGTTCTTAAGCCCTTAAGGCCGAGGGTGTTCTACGTTAGCCTAGATACTTGCCAGACCAAACGTAGTGGTGCCCAAATAAGATCTTGTGTTGTGTTGGCCCACGACGCTTCCGCTTTATTTTTTTTAACTGAGCTGGCCGGCAAGTTATTCGAAGGGCCTTTGAGACCAGGGGCGGAATTAGGACTCGTCCTAATTCCAACTGGGGTTTTGCTGCCTACACGTTTTAGGGGTAGCAATCCATCCACTCTGCTTAAATTAAAGGACAATAATTCTTGGCGTTCTCTTCTTATTAGTTCCGCTTTGAAGTAAGTTGACGAGTGTAAAACTAGGAAGTCAATTTAAGTTGATACAGTGTTAGCTGTTCTGCATGAAGGCAGGCTTTGACAAATTGGCTTGTTTCATATAAATTCACTAGTGTAGTGATAATTTAGTCGAGGGTATTTTTCCCCGGATATGAAAGTTTTACGCCCACGTGTTTGCTTCAGGTGAGTTCTGAGATAAGGGGACGTCTGTAATTATATCACGGCATTGTTCTCCATTTTGTTATATTACTCTGGAATCTTCCACTTATTCTTTTTCTCATTTATTTAGGGCTGTTAGTATCTGCTAATAACGGCAATACAGGCGGAATTGCGTTAGACTGGTTATGCTGTGAATTCCGTAGGTGAAATCTTCCAATTAGACGAGAGGTTGATTCATCCGCAGTCATCTAATCACTCGGACACAGGAAATCAGCGTAATCGAATCTAATGATCATCTTTCACTCCAGGTAGTGTGTAGAGAGTAACATTTTTGTAATAGAGTCCCGAAAAACAATATTAATAGTGATTTTGGAGGAACGCATGACGTTCTAAAACATGGTGTTCTACTCATCACTTGATTTGTTTTTGTTCTCTTGCCTCATTGTAAAATTTAACTAAATTTTAGTATTTTTTTTTAATAGTATCAATCTCGCATATCAGAGTGTTTAAAGTAAAGAAATTTGAGTAAATTAAATTTAGTATTTTTTTGTAATCAGTAACGGATTCCGATGTAATTTTAATATCTAAATTTTGTTTAAATAAATATATTTTCCATTTATTTGGTAATCATTCACAACTATAGAATAACATCCTAGTTACATTTTTTTTAAATATCTTAAACACATTTTTGCATATACAGGCTGAACCTGTTTTGATTACTATCTGATTGGAATATTCAATTATATGAATACATTGACAGTTAATTATTTATTGAATTATTAATTTCTATTTGTGTGTACCACCTAAGTACGTATTGCATATACTGTGTGTATTGAACCTGTGTAAGGTTGATTAAAGCTTTAATGAATCACCGATGCAATACCATATAGTTTTAGGTACGATAATTAATATTGATCAATGGTATTCCAACTGTTTAATAGTATTTTTTTGTTCCAAACATATACCCCTCTAGTATAACATATTTTTTTGTTTTTCTGGGTTTTTTTTATTTTATTGTCAACTTATTTGGTATTACTAATTTATCCACTTACTACGGCAGAGTCTGTGTTCTCTGTTAGCTAAAGGAAAACATGGTGGCGCCCTTTTTTATGTAAGAAGCTCCCCTCAACTCGCCTCTATAACTGAGTTAGCCCTTTAGCCAAAAGATCTCCGGGGCAACCATAAAGTTGAAGGTAAGTTGGGTAGATTTAAGATATTTGTCAACGCAAGTCTAGTGCTCGTGGGGGCACATCGTGTTTTCTACATAAATTAAAGGGCCGATAACACCATTTTGCATAAGTCGTTAACTTTTGGTGAATCTCGGACTTATTGGAAAACTTCATTTGGATGCTGTTCTCCCCATATACGACAGTTATGGCAGTTTATGTGGAATGTTGCTTCATCGCTGAATAAAATATTGTTAAGATGCAAGTTTCCATCGTCGTCAATGTTATGTAGCATCTGTACGGCAAAGTCAATGCGTGTAGGGTTAGTTGAACTTTGTAAGCATGTAATTTAAGACCCTTATGAAGAATATTCTGAATAGTTGTTTTAGCCATACCAAGTTCTAAACTTCGTCGGGCAATGGACTTCTTAGGACTTCGAACACATGACTGTCTTACACGCTCAACATCCTTGCGATGTACGTGGCCGTCCTGCAGATTTCTTGATGTCAACAATTCTAGATTCCTTCAACTGTATAAACCAACGAACAATGGTATTGTCTGTAGGCGCATTTTATCTATAAGTTCGCCGAAAATGACGCTGCATTATATCAATCTCACTGCGACTTCTGTTCGAGCAGCAGCCAATCTGAGACAACCGATGACGACATATCGTCAAGCGAAGCCGGACAAGGTAGAATAGCCACTAAACTGATGATAAACTCCGAATACGTGGATCAATGTTCACCCAGGATACGAGAAGATTAACAGGACATAATCGATAGAACCCTCGACGAAGAACAAATCCAGGACATACTAAAAAACACACAGTTCTTATTCATGGTTAACCCAGAAGAACCAACGATTAAAATTGAGCCAATAGACAATATCACCGAACAACAAGAGAAATGCCCCGTAAAATCGAAGAAGAGCCAACCGGAATAGAAAAGCGAAAACAGCGCATTCAGACACCCGAAAAAAACAACAGAAAAACAGAAAACCGGCCATATAACCACACCAATCGAAATAAAAAATTCCTACAGTGCCCTCGAAAGCAACACCGAGGAAAAAATGGAACACGCCGCAACCGAATTCACTCCACAACCATCAACTTCAGACAGCACACCCAGGGTAAGTGACAAACAATACACTACATAAAACACAAACACTGTAACACACAAAATACCTAAAATAGCACCGATCATAATCACAGAGAAAGACAAATGGGCACAAATACGACAAATACTTAAGACACACAACATTAAGACCGTACAAAACAAACTTGTGAAACCTGGAATACACATCGAACCTAAAACTGACGACGACTACCGTACACTTAAACACGTACTTAACACAGAACGCATACAATTTTACACGTTTCAACTACGAAGCGAAAAGACACTAAAGGTAGTTATGCGAGGCATTCCTAACTTTATCACTGACACAGATATAACAGACGACCTGACTGACCAAGGCTACCCGACACTAAAAATCAAACGAATGAATGGAAAACACGGCAAACCTGCACCACTTGTACTAATCGAACTGACGAGACAATACAAATCAATTTATCTAGAGAACAGATGCAATTTCCATAAAACGCAATCGGCAATTGGAATTGTGTATAACGTCGCTCAGTACATTCCGGCGTAATTCAATGAAGTATTTGTTTGACTTACTCGGCCACCTGGTCTCGCAGCGATAACAATGGACAACCCAGCTATTGTATTCGGAGAATATAGTGTTTTCAGTGGTGTCGTGTACGTAGATAAAATAAATAAGTTTATCGTATTTCGTAAGAGAAATAGCACGTACATTCCTTTTCTTTTCATTTAAGCAACATCTTCCAATTATTTTCACGTAAGTGTGCATAAAATTTCGTTATTTAATTTCGTTTATTTGGATCTAGAATATTCTTACTTTTTCAGACAATGGAAGAGCGTCGAGAATGGCATCGTGAAACAATGGCGAGTTGGATTGAGGGCCATACTGATTGTATGTACATTGCCAGTGATTCCAAAATTTATTGTGAAGTGTGTGAAACGTTATTGAAAAATTGCAATAAATCAACCGTAAAACGTCACGTAGGATCGTTAAAGCACGAAAAAAAATTGAACCCGTTGGAATCTGACAATTTTAACGAAGAACTCTGTGAAACTTTTATGGCAGCTAATATTCCATTATTTAAATTGAACAATCCAATTTTGAAGACATTTCTAAAAAAATATACTGGTCGAAATGTTCCTGATGAATCACTTTACGCAAATATTATGTTTCTAGGTGCTATACGAGAACAGTAGAACGCATTAGAAGCCATCTTTTAAATCAATACATATGGATAAGCGCCGACGAAACGGTGGATATGTTAGGACGCTGTGTGGTAAATGTTGTAGCTGGTGTACTACATCCAACTATTCCCTATAACTCATATGTAATAGCAACAAGTGTTATAAATAGAGTTGATGCAGAAACAGTTGCTGAAACCATTAAGGAGAATATGCAAAAAATGCTTCATTCGGACGCCACGTACAAAGAAAAAATACTTTTATTTGTCAGTGATAGTGCTACGTATATGTTAAAAACAGGCAGACTATTGAAGAAAACATATCCTAATATGCTGCATATTACTTGTGTATCACATGCTCTCCACAGAATCTGTGAATATATCAGAGACACTTTTCCGGAAGTTGATAGACTTGTATCAGCTTTTAAAAAAGTTTTCAGAAAAGCACCATTGAGAGTAGCTCTTTTCAGGGAAAAATTTCCATCTCTGTCACTGCCTCCCACTCCAGTAATAACTAGATGGGGAACATGGCTGGAAGCTACTAGTTATTATGCTGAGAATTTCGATAGTCTAAAACATTTCGTAACATTGCTAAAGGAGGATGCTAGAAGTATTGGTGAGTGCAAGGAGCTCACACAAATCCCAAATTTAAAAAATCAGTTTTACTTTCTTCACGAACACTTTGGAAAATTGCCAAAACTAATCACTTATTTTGAAAATCGAAATCTCAAATTAAATGACGGATTAACCACATTAGATGTGGCTGTTAATAATTTGAAAAGTATTCCAAGTGACTTCGGATGTGGCCTTCGGCAAAAATTTGAAGCAATTCTTAATAGAAATTCAGATTTAATTACATTGCAGCAATTATGTATGGAGACAATTCCACAAAATCTAACGGCTAAATATGAAGAAATAAAAGAATATTTCCAGTATGCACCTATAACCAGTTGCGATGTAGAAAGGACATTTTCTATTTATAAGGATGTACTTAATTCAAAGAGAACAAAATTGACAGAAGAAAACCTTGAGAAACTATTACTAGTCAATATTAATACTCCTTTACTCAACTTGAACGACAAAATGAACAAATAAAAATGTTCCAATTATAGAAATAAAATTAAAAACTTTAAAGATACAACTTTTCAACAAATACATATGTATTACGTAATTTTATAGATCACCACCCGTTTGTTTTCCAATTATATAAATAAAATTAATTAATAAATATGTATTTCGTAATTTTAGATAGATAGATCACCACCCGTATGTTTTCCAATTATATAAATAAAATTAAAAACTTTATAAATACAACTTTTCAACAAATAAATATGTATTTCGTAATTTTATAGATCACCACCCGTTCGTTTTCCAATTATATAAATAAAATTAAATATTTTAGAAATACAGCCTTTCGCCAGTACTGCACTGGGTTTTGCGTCATGTGGTAAGCGTGTCCGTTCTCTATTAGTCAGACACAAACACGTCACAACCCTGGGAAATACGAAACAATGGTGTGGAAATGGAGGAAACTTCGACCACATAACAAACTCAAATGACTCATGAAACACTGCACTAACACAAATGATTTGAACTCAGCGTACCACAAAACACACTGCGTTTTCTACTGTACGGTACTCATTATGGCTATGAATTGACTGATCAGGTCCAGCCGCCCTGAAAGGGCGACATGCGACAAGATGGCGTCTGCGCATGCTCCAACTGACTTTAATAATTAAATTTAAGATTTGCTGTATCTTTTGATGTATAAATAAATATTCTACCAATTATATTAAGATTTTTATTTCGCTTCAAAATTCCGGACGCCTTTTTCGATGACCCTGGCAATAATTTATAACGTCCGCAGGCATCTGTGATCCTGGTTGTTATCTCCCTTTATAAAACCCAATTTGAAGATTATGAAAATCTGTCAAATTTGATAACCCATCAATACGATGACATTTTTTTGATTGTCCGAACAGCCAATAAAAATTAAATTAAGCGAGAATTTGCACAAGTGCAAATTATCAGGTATTTAAAAAATTAATACATAATTTTTAATGTTTAACCCCTTCGCTACCGGCTGCTAAATCGGGTGCGCCTCCAGTATACCGTTTTGGCGCGCTCGGAAGCAGTTATGCATCACAAGCATTTGGGAGTATTTAGGTTTAAAAGTAGACAGAAATAATAAAAATTGTGTTTACTAAATAAATATTAATTTTTTTTACAACATAAATAATATTCAAAAATAAAATGAATAATTAAAATAACTTAATAAACATGCTTCTAGTGTAAATAATGAATCCTTGTATGTAATCTAAATCGCATTGTGGTATTCTTCAAAGTGTGTTTGAGAACACAGTGAAACATCGCAACTTGAGCAAAAATTAACTGTATATTTATTTTTATTTTATTCCGTATTGTAGCAGACCCAGCATCTCCTTCTGCGCTGCTCGGGTTTTGCAGACATATCAGGGAATGATCATTTACCTTAGACTTTTTCTTCTTGTAAGTACAGTCTTCTTTTATGCTTTTATAATTAGGGACGTAAGCATCCAACAACTCATCGCATAAAATAAGTGTAAAATCCACGACTGGTACATTTTTCTTTTTATGTGAAATACTATACAAACATTTTGCATTCAACACCATTCTCTGCAAAATGTGAATGCCAAGTTTTTTGAACCAACAAAAATTCTTTCTTGCACAATTATATGGTTCAATATCTTGATCAATGGCATCTACTGCCCCCATGCTAGTGTTATAATGATCTATGTGTGTTGGCTTCTTGTAAGTTATATTAGATTTTTTCTTCACATCATATCTGGATTTTTCTTGAAATCCGGCGGTTAGTTTAGTTGTTAGCACGTAAACATCCCTCCTGTCCTTGAATCTAACTATAAGAGTATCATTTTTTCTGATAAAGCATGATTGGTGCGTTGATAAAGGAACATTTGTGAGATCTTGAGGAACTCCTCTGTTTACTCTTATAGTGCCTGTCACGTAAGTTTTTTTTTACAACAAAAATTCCGCTAAGCTAACGGACAGATACCAGTTATCTAAAATCACTTCCCTTCCCTCTTCAAAAACATTTTGTAAGAACTTTGCAACTACTCTTTCGGACATAGACAAATTTTCAGAGCCATATATATGGGAAACATCATATGAATCTTTTCCGGTATATAAAAGAAAATCATATGTATATCCTCGAAATTTTGGATCACTTTATTCCAAATCTGGTACGCTTTGTCTTGATGAATTGCTTGAAGTGAAGTCGACCTTTATAAAGCATCAAACATTCGTCCAATGCACAAGTTTTCCCTAGATCAACAAGCACCGTTGTGTTTTCCCGTATGTATCCAAAAAACATAGTAAGCCTAGAGTGTGGGTTAGACCTAACACCAATAGCAGGGCTGGTAAATCTTAGTAACTTTAGAATTTGTAGGTATCTGAAAAATTTAAATAAAAAATAAATATATTTTCACTGAATGAAAAACTTAGTACTTACCGAGCTCTGCTCATGATTGAAGCTGAAAACGCAGGCGGACCGCCAAGTAGAAACTGCTTCCGCCAGTAATCCGTGATTTTTGGCAAATGTGTTAGGCCCATAAGAAACGTGAGTGATATGAATGTATACATTTCAGGCAATTGAACATTTTTCCAGTAAATGCCATGAATTTTCAAGGCAAGGTTATTATTTTCTTCAAGATACATCAGTGCTCTTTCATTTGTCCAACGACATAAGAAGCCTACTACTTTATGTGACACAAATGCTTCAAAAAAATCTTTAGCACTTTTAGTTTCATTCATATCGATAGCCGGGTGAATATCATATTCAAACTCTTTTTCGTAAATAGAAGAATCTCTTGTATCTGAAAATGGGTCAGTGATAATTCTCCACTCACCAAATTGACGAGCCTCAATCTCTTTGTCTTCATCAGAACAGGAAAATTCTTCTTCGGAATCACAAGAGTCGTTGTCCGCTTGCACCTCGAAATCTCAGTCCCTATCAGTATTTGCATCCGAGGAAGACATTATAATCAAACAAGTACACCTTACCGCGTTGCCTATAAAAGCAAACTGAATAATATAACCTTAAATCAACGTAATTTCGTATAGACGCACTTGTAAACCTGACCGCCAGATGATTCGACGTGATCTAACTAACGGGTGTTCAGAAACATTCGAAGTCAAGTGGGCTCTGAACAAAAAATCGTATATCTTTACTTAAGTATCTGATTTGTAATAATTATTAAATGTCAACTGTTGTCTGTCAAAAATCACACTATCTCAGACATGACTTCATATTTTCAAGGACTACTTTGACTTCGAATGTTTCTGAACACCCGTTAGTTAGAACAAGAGGGCGTGTCCAATTTTATTGCAAATATGATGACTAACTTACTGTGCGCAATACTGTTGCTGTATATTTGTATCTAAAATGACACAGGCGGTAGCAACACGGTGTATACAATTGTACATCATGATGCAACCGTATGCATCACTGGTATTTTACTCCATACATAGCGTGATGCAAACGGTTGCATCACGGTGCGGAAGGGGTTAATGCGTGGCAAAGATTAAAAGTAAAATAAAATATCTAACTATTAAAATTTTGACAACAAGCTGCCTACGGCGTGTGGAGACGCAGCGAAGACGTCTGAAGGTGGTCAAAATCAAAACAAAACCAGTAGTCGTATCGCACAATACTCTAGTAGCTTCTACTTATTGTGTATGCCCTTAGTTAGTGGAGACGCGTGGGTGACTAAATTAAAAGATGGTAAGTAGCACCACTGTTTTCTTACGGAAGCTCAAGCCTGAAAACGGAGAAAAGAGACTGCGCGATCTTAGGCGCATGCGCATACAGACTACAAAAAATACCTACGCTAAATACAAAGACGCAGTCGTAAAATGCTGCACAGCAAACCTGCAATTTAAAAATAAACGTCCAAAGTCCAGTAGTTGCTAAAGATTGAAACAAAATAGACAGAGGTGAAGAGAAATCTCAGACAACAATTGTCCTCGATCGGTAAAAGTTCCTTACCGTTCTTGATACTTAATATACTTACTATTGTGGGTGAAAAGTTTTTACTAAACTAATGATAAAAATGAAAATAAACTCCTCTTACCTAGCATTTGTCTCACAACAGTAATCCATGTGGTGCTCTAAATATTCCTTCGGGTCCAAATATATTTTGCAAAATGGGCACCGAACAAGCTCTAAAATTAGACACATTATTCTACGACTAGAAATTATAAGATTTAAAAGCAATAAAATTCAGCGCTAGTTCTCAACCTCCCCAAAAGCCTTCCTTCAAAAAATAGTACGAAAGTAAGTAATTTTGGTCAAGTTTGTAAATCTACTAAAATATTTTTATTAGTCAACGGAACGTAAGCTATTTACTAAACATTTGGAAAAAAATTATGAGATTATTCTTTGGGCTATTTTAAGATTCATTTGTCATTAGATAATTTTCCAGAAGACTATTTGTTTCAAAAGTACACGACGATAAAAATTTGTTTACTTTTAAAGTTATTAATGCACTGCAAGTAAAACTATGGTGTAATGCACTGGGCCTTCCAATTTCAAGGAATGTTTAGAAATACGTTTTAACTTTTTAAGAACATTCCGATTAGAACACACCGATATTTACTGCAGTCATAGCAAGTTAGTGCAGATATCTATAATGCCATTAGTTTACCCGTAGATTTCATGCCTTATTGATAACTAGAGACAGGCATTATTGGTGAAAAAGTGAAAAGTTACAATTGCTATCAACTTCATTAAAATAACCAAGTGGGAAACTAAACATGCATCCTAGCGTTATTACATCATGCTATTTAAAAAGCATGCAAGAAATGAACAATAAAGTGAAAATTACAAAAACTATTAATTTTAAATACTAAAATGATTCATCCTACCTTCATTAGAAAACATTTCTTTAACTTCACTGTGATACACAGCCTTATGTTCAGCTAAATAATTTTTCGAACTGAATCCCAAGCAACAAAAAGTGCAAGCAAATACATTTTCAGCATCCTCTTTTGCAATGGGAACAAAATCCATTTCCACATTTTTAAACAGATTATCCACGTATTCTTCACCAAAATACACCAATAGCTCTTCACCCTCCTGTATTCGACGAGTGCTACAATAATATAGTTTGTCTTCATATTGAAATGGGAATAAATTCAGTTCGTATATATTTCTGGCAGCATTAATGTACTGCATCCAATTCAGATGCTCCAATTGATCATCGCTAACCACAAATCTTCCTCCTTTTATTTTCAAAGGCAGTTCTGTAGTATTAAGTCCAGTGAACGGACCAAATCTTACATTTTCAGGTATAACTTTTAAAGAAAAGATACCTAAATGCCCAAGTGTTTCTCTAGTTTCTAACATATATTTCGGTAATTCTCTTATTCTGTTATATATATTATGAGAAGGTTTCTTGTTCAAAATATGCACGAGCACTCTGCATTTGGTACAATAATCCTGATAGACTTCATGGCAATGGTTACACACTGTCAAACAAATTCATTCATTCAATTCAATAGACACAGAATGAAGATTGGAAGTACTTTAAGATATATGTTTGAATAAGTTTACAATTAATCTATTTTATATAAGTTGAATTACTGAAGAACACAAATATTCCTGGTAAACTTAAACATCTTCCATTTCATTTGCAACATTTAAATAATATTCTAAAATCATCCTGTTTGTTATATTTGTGAGTAGCATTAGAATCTCTCAAAATGTACATTAAAAGGTGCAATAGTCCATCTTTTATATGAACTTTATTATAAAAAAATCTATCCGGTTTGGTTGATAGGTACACATATTTTTTACTGGAAATCTATCCTTAATAATCAAATACTTATATCACAATAATGCATTATGATATTCATTATAAGTATACTGTTCATGTTTAATTTAAAATATCTATAATTACAAATAAACAAGACTTAGTTAGATATGTGTACATTAAAAAAAGCAAGTTTTATGGACCTGGTCAGAATACAATTACTTTTACACTAAAAACACAAATGTACTTACACAGCAGTCCATTGCAGTATTCAACTTTTGTATCTGCTGAACAAATTCCATTTTCTATTTTAACATTGTTGCTTAACATATCATTAACTTCAGATGATAATAAGTTTGTTTTGGTGTGGTTTACAGAGAGCATTTCATATTTTATTTTGTCAGGCCCCGAGTACTCGTTTAATTCAGTATTGGGTATATTAATAGTAGTTTCAAATATGCATACTTTATTATCTAGATATTCATCCTGAAATTCTTTTTTTACATCACTTGAATTTTCCAAAGATAAATCATTCACATCAAATTTAACAATTTCTTTAGGCATTTTTTGCTCTGAAGGAAAATTGGAATATACCCCTTGTTACGTTAAATTCTTATTTGGGCAGCCAACAAACTTTGACAACTCGATAACAAATACAACCATATACAATTTATATGAATTTATACAAATATAACATGGACAATAATAACATAGTAACCACGGGGATTTATCTAAATATAAAATTCCCGGTTCAAATTTTTAGTTCTGACAACATTAACAATTGGCGCTGTCTGCAATTCTTTTACCTTCCCCGGCTTCCCCGCAGAAAATGAACGTTTATTTTTTGTGTTGTTTGTAATTTTGTAACATATGTAACCTTACTTTTTGTTTTATTTTCTGTTTAAGACGTTTTGGTTTACACACGTGTTTTTTGCTAAAATTATGAATATTTAATTTTGATATATTCCAGAGTTTACTTAGGTATTGCATTTATTTATTTATTTTATAATTCGATTATATATATTGTATATTTACATATTCCGTTAAATACGTTTGTTTATTGCTTACAGTTTTTGTTTTTTTTTGTTTTCAGTGTTAATTCTCTTATTAATTAAGTGTTGCATTTATTATATTTTTTCTGTAATTATACATTTTCTGAAATGGGTTTTTATTGTTGTGTTCCAAACTGTGTTAATAATAGTAGTAATGCAACTATGCACAGATTTCCTAAAGAACAGGAGGTAGGGTGAAATAGAATTATCTTATAATGTGTGTACCAAATGCCTTTTTACAGAGATTTATTAAATGGTTAAAAGCTATTAATAGAATGGACATAGAGCACAAGAAAAAAGAAAACCATAGCGTCTGCGAACACCACTTTAGTAATAAGATGAAATCCATAGCTTACCGTAACCGAACAAACTTGAAAGCAAATGCTATTCCAGACTTACATATAATATTTCGTAAGAATATGACTTATTTCAACATTGTTCTCAAATTTACCATATACAAATATCTTTAGATGTTGAAGAAGATGTACAGGGGCTGGGTAACATTGATGCTTCTACAAATGAAGACACTGCAGTTCCTTCAACTAGTAGTTTCAATATAGAAAGGGGTAGTTATACAAAATTTTAAAGTGTCTTATTGATATTTCATGAATTTTCCAATTGGCTTTTTGTGCCTGCACATCATAGTGGATACCATGTTAATATTATACCTTCTTTCAGACCAATACAAGGAAATTGAAAGAGAGTCGAAGAAAAGGAAGAGAGAGTTATCTTCTCGAGCAGGTACAAAAAAAGGAAAATAGCATAGCAAAACATAACATTTAATGATATCGCTAAAAATTAATTTTAGGTCTCAGTAGAAAAGTTAACTTTGCTAAATTAGTAAATTTACGAAAAGCACTTCTAACACCCAAAAAGAAGAAACTTATAAATGTTGCAAAAGGCCTACTCAAAACAGCTAGGCAGCTAAACAGAGAAAATAAATCAAACAAGGAAAAATTAAAGGAAGCATATAAATATTCTGCCTCGAAGGAATTTATGAGTTCTAGATTAAACAACCAAGCTATGAATTTTTTTTTGGGCCAATTGAATTTACAACAGAAGAAGCCTAAGGGTCGCACATTCAGTACAGATGATAAAATACTTGCCCTTTCTTTTTTAAAACAAAGCCCTAAGGGATACAAATTGCCTTCGCGCAAAACAATTTTGCAACATATAGAGTTTATCCAGTTGTAAGTAAAATGTCATATATAAAGAGTATTTTTATTCAAAGGATACATCCTTTATATATTCTAAAAAAGTTTGTGTCATTTCAGGTCATCGAATAGAAAAATATTACATATTGTGATTTGACATCCTGGTTAAAAGTAATGACAGCCATTTCTGATCACACTGTTTTAAGATACGAATGTAAATAGGTGATGCCAGGATTATTACTAGGAGAACACGGTTATATATATTGTAGACATCTTATAACTCCGGTTTTACGACCAGGAAACGTGACAGAATAGTTATAGCTGATAATGAAACTTTGCATTATAGAAACTTATTAAGATACAGAACACATAAAAACTTAATTCAAAAATATTTTGTAGAATAAGTAGAAAATAAGTATGTAATTTTAAAATGCAAAGAAATTTAACAATATTGGTTCTGTACATTATGGTAATAAATGAGGGTTTTTTACTCATTGTGCTCCGAAAGAATGTTTCTACGGATCACACAGAGTTTCCCTCCATAAATTTTTTTTTTTTATTTTCTTCCTCGTTAATTAGAAGTACTGCTCAGTGTATAAAATTTTTCAAAATATGTATAAGATACATATACACAATAAAGAATATTGGTACAAGAGTAATTACATTGACAAAAAATATAAATTTGAAATTTCGAGTAAACTGTTTCCGCTTAAAACCAAAAAAAAATGTACTTTAACGTAGGCATTAATCACCCATAGATTGTAATGAACAAATACGCGATCAAATACACAAAACAAGTAATTTTAATACTACATTACCAGCATTAAAATATATTTTGTTCATCAGTTAGGTTATATGTTCTATACAGGACCTGAAATCTTTGCAGCAGGACCACTAATTGAAATAATATTAGCTTATGTATGTATTTATCTACTACTATTTTATTAATTATCTAGTATATGACTGTAATTCATGAACAAAATCTTTTAATGTCAACCATATTTATAAAATAGAACAAATGTTTAAGCGCGTATCAAACTAATTCATTGATACGACGTTTATGCATTGTCTATAGGAAAGATTAGAAATAATAGTTAAAAGTGAAATTTGAATTATGGCGCCTTTACTTCAACGCCATCAGTGACTGTTGTCGCAACTAGATTTTGAAAAGAGATCGATTAAAAAGAGATGCCCATCTAGTATATAGTTAATCTATGATAGTAACCATAGAAAAAGCTAATACACAAGTCACTTAATGTATTTAACAGAACCACCTTCATCGTACGACAGAAACTAACATAAATTTAGAAGAATTCCACAAAATTAGGTACGAAACGAAAATAAGCCCGCATTTAAAATACCACATTTGTTCTCGTAAATTATGCAGAAAAATATTTTTGACAGTATAATTCGATATTATTGTCCCGGTATATTAGCAAAGTCAATTATATTGCAATATACCTCGACAATAAGACTGAATAATACTAGCGAAACATATTTTTCTCTAAATTTAAATAACTAAATATTAAAATAGAATGGACATGATATCTCTATAAGTAACGGGTGTTCAGAAACATTCGAAGTCAAGTGGGCTCTGAACAAAAAATCGTATATCTTTACTTAAGTATCTGACACTAATTTGATAACCTATAAAATTGTATTAAGCAAATGTATCAATCTATCTCAGACATGACTTCATATTTTCAACGACTACTTTGACTTCGAATGTTTCCTGAACACCCGTTATATCAATACGTTATGCACGTATAACGCATTTGTTACAAATGAAACAGACATGCAATATACATATCTGTAACTGTACACATGGACAATACACCTCGTATTGTAACAAATGCGTAATACGTGCATAACGTATTGATATACATACGTAACGTATTGATATACTTAAACATTTTTGTATATTTACCGCCATCTGGCTCGTGTTAATGGACTACACCTATACGTATTTTTTCCTTTATGTACCAGCTTAGTTGGTCAAGGGAAAGGTTGCCTTTTTTCGGCATAATCTCTTTCGTCCGTCAGATGTCATTTATTATATAGTGCCACCTGATAAGACGAAATTTGCTATGCCATGTAGGCGATTTCAGCTTAAATGTATATACAGATACAAATCTGTTTTTGAAATAGATTTGTATTATTTTGTATACATTGCTTCACTAGCTTGACTGATGACGCCTATAGATGGCAGAAACACATGTCTTAAGCAGAAACATATGGTGCTGTCACTAAGGGTTTTTGAATTGGTGAGTAATTCAAGTATTTTTCCTTCCTATAGTTTTATAATCAAATTTCTTACCTTCAATGCATTCATGGTCTCAGGTCTGTAGCGTAGAGTAATTTCAGTAAAAATTTCAGAGTTGCTATTTTATAACAACCCCAGTCCAGATACAAAGCAAGTATTCAAGGTAATCAGCGAAAATTTCAATAGTAAACCTAATGAAATTAACGTAAGTAATTTCCGAAAACTGGTGTGGAATGTGGCATTTTTTATTGTATTTTATTGACTTTAATAAGAACTTGTATCTAAAACATTGTATATTCGCTAATCATTACAACATTTCTACAGAACTGAAGATGTCTGGAGAAATTATTAAATACAGTGTGATTAACGCAATATCTTTGGAATATTCAAGTGATGTGAAAGAAGAATTCCAGGAAGAATATTATGCAGATAATAAAGTTTGTGTCTCTGAAGCTATTATCACAGATACTAATAACATAAGCAATAGTGAATTAAATGGGTATCTTCAAAATGACAAAATAAGGAAATATGATATCTTCTCTCTAGATCGTATCAAAACAGACTTACTATTACCTGAAGTAAATGATGCAGGAAGCAACAATGTCAAAATAGAAGATGGAATTTGTCCTTCTGATATACAAATTAAATTTGATAATGAACTGCTATGTAAGTACATTTGTGTTCTTACTTATGTTCTAATAACATGCATAAAACTTATTTCTTCCATTGTACCCATATCAAAGTTCTTTACATGTAACTATAGATATTTTGCATGTAGATTAATATATATTTTTTATGAATATTAGAATTTATTATTGTAATATAAATTTTTATTTGTTAAGAAAAATGCTATTGTTAGATAGGACAAAACAACTGGTTTTGATACGTTTGTAAAGTTTATTTTACAAACAAAACCGAAGAGATTCTAATTCACCAGCAATATTTGTGTTCTTTAATAATTCAAAAGCTCACTTCATATATAAAATAGATTCATCATAAACTTATTCAAATTTAAACTTTACAGTAATAGCAATCATTTTTCTCTAAATTTTAAATGCATTTTCATTTTGTAAGATTATTATATCAATGAATTCCTTTTAACAGATTGTAGCCATTGCCACGAAGTGTATCAAGATTATTGCACCAAATGCAGAGTGCTTGTACATATTTTAAATGAAAGGTCTTGTTATAATACATATAAGAGAATAAGAGAATTACCAAAATATGTGTTAGAAACTAGAGAGTCAATTGGATATTTTGGTATATTTTCTTTAAAAATTATACCAGAAGATGTAAAATTTGGCCCTTTCACTGGACTTAATTCTATAGGACTGCCTTTGAGAATAAAAGGAGGAAGGTTTGTGGTTAGTGATGATAAATCAGAGCTTTTGAATTGGATGCAGTACGTAAATCCAGCCAGAAATATTTATGAACAAAATTTATTCCCATTTCAATATGGAGACAAATTATATTATTGTAGCACTCGTAGAATCCAGGAGGGTGAAGAGCTATTTGTGTATTTTGGTGAAGAATACGAAGATAATCTACTTAAAAATGTGGAAATGGATTTTGTGCCTGTCACAAAAAGGGATCTTGAAAATGTATTTGCTTGCACTTTTTGTTGCTTGGGATTCAGTTCAAAGGAATATTTAGCTGAACACAAAGCTGCGTGCCATAGTGAAATTAATGAAATGTTTATCATTGAAGGTAGGATGAATCATTTTAATTTTTGAAATAATAGTTTTGTATGAACATATTTATATATATATATATATATATATATATATAGTAAACCTAATCAGTAGGCGATTAAAGGTCTGTATATTACTTCAAAATATATGTATTTAAAAAACTCTACATGTTTCGGCTGTGTACGCCTTTATCAAGAGAATACAAAATATTCAAATATACAAATATTTTGTATTCTCTTGATAAAGGCGTACACAGCCGAAACATGTAGAGTTTTTTAAATACATATATTTTGAAGTAATATACAGACCTTTAATCGCCTACTGATTAGGTTTACCATATCATACCAAGGTCACGAAGTTATTATATATATATATATATATATATATATATATATATATATAAAATAAAAATTGTTGGGGAATCCGGCAATAAAAACCTTTAGTTAGTCAATTAGAGTCCTTTATTTTTTACCTTATATTTCGCTCTGTAGATTTAGAGCTTCATCAGAGGTCACTTTAATCAAAAGAAAATACAACATTAGCTAATTTAGTCTACTAATTATAAGATTAATACTTACAAAAGCGAAACTATTTTTTGTGAGAGATATAACATTATTAAAAAAACCAAAACCTATAGAGAAACAAGCAGTCCACGTAATACAAATAAAACTTTATATTAATTAAAAATTGTTACTTTAAAAGCTTATTGTTTTTACATATTAAAACCATTTAAAAAATTATTATTTTTTCAACAAACACATCTAAAAAGAAACACACACGTAGTAAAGAACTACTTGTCTTGATTTAAATTACATTTTAACAATTCAAGTGTCGACAAGGTAGTGTATTAAATTTTCGAAACCAATGTCATACTCGTATATGCAAAACCTATGATAAAAGTACAGTAGGTAAAAAACAAGCAATGTCAAGGTTAACGATATATATACAGATGTTCAAAAGTTGCGTGCTTAATTTCAATAATGTGCAGGCTACAAACAGGTTAAACTTAATTAAAAAGAAATTGCAAAATTAAAATTATAATCATATGAAAAAATTGTGGAAGGACCAATGTGTTAAATGACATCAATAGAGTTAATATTCTGTGTATTTAGATGACTTGAGTTTTTGATATGAGAAAAAGTCAGTAAAAAGGCATATATTGCGCTTAAATTATTTGTGTCAGATCTGAAATTCATAGCGTGAGGATTATTATTGATCTCAACCATCTCCAAAAACTCCCTACATTTTAAACTATTAACTCTCTGGAGGATTTTAACATTCTCAAAATTTGGGTTGTGGTTGTATTTGATCATATGTGAGGACAAAGCACATCTGCTCTTCCCAGTTCGAACGTCGCTCTTATGTGTGGTAAGTCTGGTTTTTAACCAAGCTGAGGTATGACCTATATAAACTTTGTTGCATTCATTGCAAGAAATGCTATATACAACGTTCGACTGGAAAGGCAAAGGTGTCAAGTTCTTAGTTTTACTAAAATGAGTACGTAACGGATTGTAGTTATAAAAACCCAATTTTATATCGTCTGTGGCGAGGACCCTAGAGAGCCGCTCCGATACCCCCACAATGTAAGGAAATCTGTAATATTTCACAATTTTTGGCTGGTCTTTGTTGGTAAGGTCCGCTCTGACCGTAAGTAGCTGGAGTGGAAAAAATGAGTCTGCTAATCAAACCCCGAGGGTAACCGTTGTTTGCAAACATTCCATCCAACAATCGAAGGTTTCGCTGTCTGAAGGAGTGGCTTATGGGTTTTTATAACTACAATCCGTTACGTACTCATTTTAGTAAAACTAAGGACTTGACACCTTTGCCTTTCCAGTCGAACGTTGTATATAGCATTCCTTGCAATGAATGCAACAAACTTTATATAGGTCATACCTCAACTTGGTTAAAAACCAGACTTACCACACATAAGAGCGACGTTCGAACTGGGAAGAGCAGATGTGCTTTGTCCTCACATATGATCAAATACAACCACAACCCAAATTTTGAGAATGTTAAAATCCTCCAGAGAGTTAATAGTTTAAAATGTAGGGAGTTTTTGGAGATGGTTGAGATCAATAATAATCCTCACGCTATGAATTTCAGATCTGACACAAATAATTTAAGCGCAATATATGCCTTTTTACTGACTTTTTCTCATATCAAAAACTCAAGTCATCTAAATACACAGAATATTAACTCTATTGATGTCATTTAACACATTTGTCCTTCCACAATTTTTTCATATGATTATAATTTTAATTTTGCAATTTCTTTTTAATTAAGTTTAACCTGTTTGTAGCCTGCACATTATTGAAATTAAGCACGCAACTTTTGAACATCTGTATATATATCGTTAACCTTGACATTGCTTGTTTTTTACCTACTGTACTTTTATCATAGGTTTTGCATATACGAGTATGACATTGGTTTCGAAAATTTAATACACTACCTTGTCGACACTTGAATTGTTAAAATGTAATTTAAATCAAGACAAGTAGTTCTTTACTACGTGTGTGTTTCTTTTTAGATGTGTTTGTTGAAAAAATAATAATTTTTTAAATGGTTTTAATATGTAAAAACAATAAGCTTTTAAAGTAACAATTTTTAATTAATATAAAGTTTTATTTGTATTACGTGGACTGCTTGTTTCTCTATAGGTTTTGGTTTTTTTAATAATGTTATATCTCTCACAAAAAATAGTTTCGCTTTTGTAAGTATTAATCTTATAATTAGTAGACTAAATTAGCTAATGTTGTATTTTCTTTTGATTAAAGTGACCTCTGATGAAGCTCTAAATCTACAGAGCGAAATATAAGGTAAAAAATAAAGGACTCTAATTGACTAACTAAAGGTTTTTATTGCCGGATTCCCCAACAATTTTTATTTTACATACTTGTTTTAACGGCAAAGACTCTTTGTCTACTTATATATATATATATATATATATATATATATATATATATATATATATAATCCATCCCTCTTCTACCGTTAAGTGTAGAGGGTAAGTAAATAATACAATATCATATTTGATACAGTCTATTACTTTGATATTCATTTAATTACTGCTCTCCATCCCTTCCTATCTGTCGCCAGGATCGCGGCCCGATTCCATGTTATTCCCCTGCTCCTCAGTGAGTTCCACCTCTTCATCCCAGGTCCTGTTTGGTCTGCCTCTCTTTTTCCTTCCGGTCGTCCTTGCCTCCCATACCTGTCTGACTTGCCTTTTTCAGGTAGTCTTTTCATATGTCCCCACCATCTTAGCTGGGCCCTCTCTATATACTTTCTCATACTGTCTGTTTTTAGTTTCTCTCTTATATCATCATTCCTTATTTTGTCCATTATCGTTACTTTTGCTACTTTTCGCAAATACTTCATTTCCAGTACCTGAATTTTCTTGTGCTGTTTCTTGGTTAGTACCCATGTTTCGCATCCGTATAATAAAGTTGGTAAGTATACCGTTTTGAAAATCGTCATTTTAGTCTTTTCACTTATCTCTTTTTTATTAATAAATCCTCTATTTATCCCATGAAACAATTTATTCGATATTGTTATTCTATTGTTAATTTCTTCATCGATTTTTCCAGAGTTATCTATAGTTACTCCTAGATACTTTGTGCTTTTAACTTGCTCCACTAACTGATTGTTAATTTGAATATTTACTTTTCTCTCCCTATTGCTTGATATACTTACTACTTTTGTCTTTTTAATATTAATTTTCATTCCTTTTCTTTCTAGCTCCTCCGCCCATAAGTCAACATTAAATTGTAGCATACTTTCTCTATTTGCCATTATTGCGACATCGTCTGCGAATACACATTCGCTCACCTCTACCGGTTTCAATTTGTGATACCCCACGGTCACCTTCCTACTTCTGCTGCTTACTTTCTTTATAATTTCATCCATGTAAATAATGAATAGTAGCGGACTCAGGTTGCCTCCTTGTCTAACTCCCAGGGTGGTTCTGAATTTTTTAGTCTCTCGGTTGTCTTTTCTTACTAAATTTTCCGTATTCTTGTACAATGATTTAATAGCTTCAGTTAGATTATTTGCTATACCCTTGCTCTGCAGGACCTCCCAAATCTTTTGCCTTGGCATCTTGTCAAAGGCCTTTTCTAGGTCAATAAAGTACATATGTATTTCTTTGTTGTAGGGTACGATTTTCTCTATCATATTTCGAATTGTAAATATGTGATCCTGGGTGCAATGTCCCGGTCTAAATCCGCTTTGAGCCCCAAGCAGTTTATCTTCTACACTTTCTCTTAACCTTCCTTCTAAAATCATCTCGTACACCTTCCCGGCTGTGCAAAGCAGCGATATTCCGCGGTAATTGGCGCATTCCCTCCGACTTCCCTTTTTGTAGATAGGTACTATTACTGACGTTCTCCATTCTTTGGGAGTCTTTAAAGTCGTCCATGCTTCATTTACCATTTTGTGTAATAGTCTCATTCCATCTTCTCCAATACATTTAAATAATTCGGCTTTTAGTCCATCTACTCCTGGCGCCTTCCCGTTCTTCAATTTTTCCACCGCTTTTATTACTTCCTCGAGTTGTATGCTGTCGTTTACTTCTTCAGATTGTATACTGCCACTACCTTCTTCTAAGTTTCCTTCCATATTTTGTGCTCCAACTTCTATTTCTTCTTCTTCAAAATCTTCTCCCTCTAGTATTTCCTGGAAGTGCTGCTTCCATCTTCTCATAATTTTGTTATCTCCGGTAATTAGCATTCCCTCTTTATCCATAATTTGACTCGACCTGATCTGAATTCCTTTGTTTCTCATCCTCTTAAGTACTCTGTAAAATAGTTTCTGATTTGCTCTACTATATTTTTCCATCTTCGTCCCAAAGTCTTCCCATTCCTTGACTTTGGTTATTCTAACCCTCTCTTTTGCCCTTTTTCTCATTGTTTTGTAATTTTTGTAAGCTTCTTCGCTTCTCTGCTGTAAGTAGGCTTTCCACGCCGTCTTCTTCTTCTTGATAATGCTTTTTGTTTCTTCCTCCCACCAACTTGTTCTCTTCTTGGCTCCTCCTGTTATTGCTACCCCGCATGCTTTAATTCCGGCCTTCTGTATAATTTCTTTAAATTTCTCCCATTTCTTCTCTATTGTCATCTTTTTTAGATCCTCTGTCGCCTCTTGTATCCCCGTTGTTATCCATGTTTGGTACTCTTTCCTTATTTGTAGTTCTTGTAGTTTGTGTATTTTAATGGTTTTGGTTTCTTTTTTGTAGTGTTCTCCTGTTATTCGCTCATCCTCTTTTCCCTCATTATTTCCCAATCTCGCTACAAGTAAGTAGTGATCTGTCGATAGTTCAGCTCCTCTATATACTCTTACATCCATAAAGATGCTTCTATTTATTTTCTCTGTTAGGATATAATCTATAATAGATTTTTCATTCCTTCCTGGCTCTTCTCTAGTGAATTTATGGCAGTCCTTGTGCCGATAAAATGAATTTTGTACCACCAGTCCATTTTGTATACAAAAATCTATCAGCTTTTCGCCATTCTTGTTTAGTATGTCTTCATCATAACTGTCCATCACTCCCTGCTTTCCATTGATGTCTCTTCCTATTCTGCCGTTGAAATCCCCCATGATAAACGTGGGATTATCCTCTTCCTCGTGTGTCATCTGCAGTTCATTCCAAAATTGTTCCTTTTCATTCATCTTGTCATTTTCGCTCGGTCCGTATACTACTATTACATCGAATTTCTCCGATTTATTTCGCATGAATATTGCTTTCATTATTCTTTTACTTACTGCTTTCCATTCAACTAATTTTTTCATATACTTCGGACTTATTACACACCCTACCCCCGCTTCAGCTCTTTCATTCATATCCACTTCGCTGTAGAGTACTCCATATTCTTCTACTAACATTTCCCCTGCTCCTTTCTTTTTCGTCTCTGTGATTGCCAATATTTCAATTTTATATTTTTTAATTTCTTGAATTAGTTCTTTTTCCTTTCCATTTATGCTCCTTGTATTCCATGTTCCTATCCTAAACTGATTTTTCTCATTTATTCCCATTTTCATTGCCGCCGTCATATTTCCCTTGTTCTGTCCTTTATTTTTCTCAGCTAGTCGTTTTTTGATATACCTGGGACCGGTTGTGTTTGTTGCTTCGTTCCTGTTTTTGTGAATCCTTATTCCAGGTCCTTATTTCTTGGTTGCTTTCATCCATTTCTTGTAATCTTTGCGCCTGCTTACACCATCTATACTGCTTGCCATTTATTGTCACTTTTTTGTATCCTATTTTTACTACATTCCCTTTTTCTCTCTCCCCTCTCGCAGTATTCCGTAATTCCTTTTGTATAAATCTCTCATCTTTGGTTAAGTCATTGTCAATATATACTGTTGAATTTTTTTAGCCTACTTTTAGCCTTCATTATTTCTATTTTATTTTGGAATGACTCTAGCTCCACTTTAAACATTTGGCAATGTTTTTCTCTATTTATCTTATAGGCTTCCTTGACATTAGCTTGTATTTGTAGCTCCTGCCTAAGGAATTCCACTACTCCCTCCTTAATTTGTGTTTCCCCTACTTTTATTCCCTTTATTATAATATTATTTTTTCTTTTTAGTTTTTCATCATTTTCGAGTCTGTTTTCTAATATTTGGATTCTCTGTACTAGCTTTTCTCGTTCTTATTTTTCCTCTTTCTTTCTCATTTCTTGTTTTATCTCTTTAATTTCTTCTTTCAAATCATCTGTGTTTTGTTTCATATCTCTCATTATCTGTCTCATCATTTCTTTTAGTTCATCCACTTCTTTTTCTTCTTTGCTACACTTGTAATTACTTGCGCTATCAATATCTAGTTTTTTATCTCCTCCTTCCTTATTTTCTAACTTTCCCAGATCTGGCGACCTGATAGTTTCCTTGCTTCTACTAAAAAAATGTTCCCCGCCAGTGGCGGCTCGTGCTAAAAATTTTAAGGTGTTCTGCAAGTTTTACAAATAAATTTACCTTGCACGGGCAGTAAGAGGTTGTCTCCCATCGATCTTATCGTGCTTTCTTCGCCTTCCGCACTGAAGTAATGTATTTCTGGAACGATTGTCAATTGTCACACAAATAAATAAGAGTCACTAAGCACTACTTTACTAACAAATTATTTCTTATAAATTAAATCTATTCTACGTTCTTTTCGATTTGCAAATTTTGTTATCACTTTGTCATTAAAATTGTCTATTTCGGAGATAAACTTTTTTTCGATAGATAGCATGGAAAAAGATGTTAAACGATCTTCGGTCATTGAATTTCTGAGAAACGTCTTAATTCGATTTAGTGTTGAAAAGCATCGTTCGGCCTCTGATGTTGTCATGGGAGTTGTTATTACAATTTCTAATAATTTTCTAGTCTCCTTCAACGTATCTCCCAGATTGTTTTTTATTAAAAATTTTAGAAGAGGTAGTGCGCCTTTTAAAGATCTACAATTAGTTCTTGAGTAAATAACAGACAATTCAGTTCGTAATCTTTCTTTATCAAGGGTGGGATAATAGGAGCATGCGGAAGTGAGTTTGTCCTCAGGAAATTTACTGCAATACTCTCCAAAGCATTCCGAAAAAAAAAGTGATGCCACTACTAGATGCTCTTTAAAATGAAATCGATCTTTTGCACAATTTAGAATAACATCACACACCTCTAGAGCCGAAATTCGATGATTAAATCTGCTGTTATTTGGACGTTTGCGTTTTCCTGGTGGCGGCTCATCGCTTATTAAATCTGTTTAGTCCATTTACTAATTTAACATAACTTATAAACAATGTAACCCGCTATTTTAATAATGTTCCTGTCACTTGGCTTTTGACACATTGTCGAAATTACTTCAAAAACGTCATCTTTCAAATATCTCAGTGTTATTTAAATTCTTTTAATAACATTTGTATCGTATATGTTGTCTTTTCTTGGATCCTACCTTGAATAAATACAATAGTGAGTGTATTCTCTTAAATATTTAATCTTCCTTTCTTGTGATCCTTAATTTTTGGATTTTATATCACTTTATGTTTAACTTCTTTCTATAACAGCTTCTCTGTGCCTGTTTCCTATTACTTTTCATTCTCATTGAACTTGTTATTAAATGCCTTCTGCCAATACTATTCTTATTCCAGTTATAATTTTTCGATTGTCAATTTATTACAAACAAAATGAATATGGCCATCGCTATACTACTACATTATATTATAACATTATTTTCTTTAGATTAACATTTTTAAATTCGTTATATCTTTTGAATGGAATGTCCGATTTTAATAATTTAAAAAGTATTTTACTGGTATTGAAATGGTCTTTAATAAAATATCATTTAATAGGATAAGAAATAATACAGAGCTATGGATAATATGGTTTGATTATTGTCGGCACTTTTATTAACTTTTAAAATGTAAAAAAGTAGTTATAGTGGCATAACTACAGTAGTTGGACATATGGTTTCGCGGACTTTTTTGTAGATATTAATACGTTCTATAATACTGTAGAACATTTTTTTGTTCTATCAACAATAGTTTCCGCAGCGTACGCGATGGCAGATTTTTTGTGACTAATTTTTTCACACCTTGGGTTACATTAATGCATTTTTATTGGGGATATCTTTTTTTTTTTTGAAAATGTAATATAGCCTGTGTCACTCAGTGAAAATGCAGCTTTCTAATGGTGAAAGAATTTTTGAAATCGGTCCAGTAGTTTTTGTGTGAAAGCATTACAAACATACATACAAAAACACAAATGTTTCCTCTTTATAATATTAGTTTAGATACCGAATCATATCGCCCTTCGCGCTGGTGTAAATGCAGCGAACATGCCTGGTAAAATCACGCATTGGTTTAAGACAGCCGCGGGGGTAGCGGGGTGCGCGCGGGTGTTTGAAAGAGCTCTGAGCGCACGTACGTGTGGACCAGATAAGGAACAAGTGAGCGATCGCGCGAATTAGGTTGGTTATTCCACTGGTCGCCTATTGTATATTATTTGATAAAATACTATATATAACCGGCGTTAGTGTTGGAATTTCGGAAGCGAATATCTCGGCTTCTACTGATCGGATTTTGATGATTGAGGCGTCAAATTGTAGGGTTTGATGTCCTCTACAGGATGATGTAGAAAAATATGCAAATTTTTTGATATACAGGGGGAGAATTTTCACAACAATATGTTACGCTTTTATAAACATCAGAAATGTCGGAAAAATTATCTAAAAGAAAACTAGTTATAACTAATACAGGTTCGCCCGCCCAATTTTTTTGGAGCTCTGCAGCACTGCAGCGCTTATGCGCCAGCCGCCACTGTTCCCCGCTATCGTCTATTAGAACACCTGTGGCGTTATCCTCTTCCTCTCTCTCGCGTTTCCTATTCTTGTCCATCGGTCGCAGCTCCGTGCCGAAATACTTTACCCGCAACTAGCAAGCCTCAGTCCAAGTCAACCTTTCGGAGACCGCGGCCTGTCGCTGAGAGTAGTTTTTCCCTCTACTCTCTCGCTCGCACTACTACCCGCACGTGGCTTTGTACAGTGTTTATATCTTAAATAGTTTGTTTATTTCTTTATGATTTATATAAACTTATAAGTATTTTCTGACCTGTTATGCCGATTACTGGTTCTTCTAATTATCTTTGTGCTGATTATTGTATTTATTAACTTCCTATTTATCCACTTATCCCTAATAAATTGGCACTGTGTGGTGTATCCGACATGTCGGTAACGCACCGCCCACATATATCATATATTTTTATAGTTTCCACTTTTATAGCTTGTTACATGCTTGCTGTTTGATTGCACGATGTAACAGCACCAGGATGGCTTTACTAGTTGACCTCCTTGACTACCACTATAAATTATATTACACAAAAATTATAAAATTCAGTGTTAGTTATTAGCCCATAAAAATTTCCCCTCGGGAAAGATTGAAAATCTAATTGAATATATTTTACTTATAAAGTAGGGTTGGGACATCTGTCGATGTTTTGAAAACATAGATGTATGAATCTTAAAATACATGGGTGCTTTCTCATTGAATTGTCGAAAACATCGGTTCATATTTTTTTACTTTTTACAAATGAAAGAAGTATATTTGAATTTATTTTATCGCATAGTATCTGCAATGAAAAAAAAAGAACAAAAATTGAAATTGATCTAAATCCCTAACAAATAAGTTCAAAATATTAAACGAAAGCGCCTCGAGTGTTCAAATGGCGCGAAATCGGATTGGGTATAAGTAATATATATATATATATATATATATATATATATATATATATATATATATATATATAAGTATGTATGTACATTTAAAATTTGTGTAGTCTTGAGAAATTGCTAAATAACACATGTACCTATGTACATACATATTATGTACTAGGAAATATAATCAGTTACTTTCTTTTGAACATTACTTCTGAAAAATAATTGTTGCTCAACAAAATTCTCGCATTTATTCAAATGCATAAAGATTTGATCAGGTACACTTTCCTGGCCCCTGAGAGTAGTTCGCACAATGTCAAATGCATTTCTTATTTCATTTTCATTAAATTTAGCTGGACATTCCTCGGTTTCAGTTTCTTCTTCATGATCTTCTATACTTTTTATATCGTCAATTAGGTTTTGGTCAGTTGGGAGATCTGTCGTGCCAACATCATTGTCGATTTCTAAGAAATCTTCAAGTAAAAAATCTGCGTCGACAGTAGCAGTTTTTTGTAGAATACCCCATTGTTTTCTTAAGGTAGCGAGATCTATTTCGTCTTCTTCTTCCCATTGGTCAATTTTTTCAGTAAAACCTGCTTTAGAAAAGCAGTTTTTTATTGTTTTCTGAGAAACATTTTCACTCCATACTTTAGCGACTTCGGTTATACACTCTTTAAGGGTAATCAATTTTTGGACTGGAAGGTTGTTATCAATCGCGTTAACAATTTTGTGGACAATTCTGTTTCGGTAATGATGTTTTATGTTTTTTATAACACCCTGCTCCATAGGATGCAATTTGGAGGTCGTGTTTGGTGGAAAAAAGATCAGTTCAATATTCGTTAATTTTTTACTTACAGTAACTGGATGTGCAGGACAATTGTCTGTAAACATCGCAATCTTTCGCTTTTGGCTTTTCATTTTCGTGTCCAATTCTTTGATCCATCTTTCGAAAATCTCAGAAGTTATCCATGCCTTGTTATTACTGGCGTAATCTAACTCCAGAGATTTAACTCCTTTTAAACAACGGGGATTTTTGCTTTTACCTATCATTGATGTTTGGTCCAACCATCAGTGTCGCCCATTCTTTACTTGTTTTAACACCAAAATATTTATCACTATTAAAAGCAAAAGTTTTGTTTGGCAAACATTTAAAAAAACAAACCGGTTTCAACACAATTGAAAACGTTTTTTGGCTCGTACTTTTTCAATACACTTTTTAAAACAGTTTCAGTCCAAATGTCACAGTCCTCCTGACTAACGCTTGCACTCTCGCCGGACACCGTCTTGAAAATAATTGCATTGCGAGTCTTCCAGGCACTCAACCACCCATCACTAGCTTGAAAATTAACGCAGTTAAATTCTTTAGCAAATTGTAGAGCCTTATGCTTTATTAAATTTCCCGATATTGGTACTGCTTCATTTACATTCTCGTAAGAACACACGCGTACTCGTTTTCGACTGCTTGGAACATTCGTTTTCTTGATGATACTCTCGCGACTTTTTATTATCATAGAGACGCAACTTGGAGAAACACCGAATTTTACAGCAACATCAATTTTTTTGCAGCCTTTATCAACTTCCTCCAAAACTTTAATTTTCTCAGCTAAACTTAAACACACTCGCTTGGACATCTTAACTGATTCTTAAACAAAAACAAACTGAACCTGTTTGCCAATTACATATTATGTAATCTAGGCCTGGACTACATACATATAAAATGGGTTTTCCACGGGATTCTCACAGAAATCTATTGTACCTGATTTAGCGTTATGAACGCGTTAAGAACCTTTTCAAAACAGCGTCATAAAAATGGAGTTCGTGCTAATGTTAGGTAGAAATGGGAAACCCGAAGTGACCAAAATCTCAATAAATGCATAAAAATTTATACATGAAATTCCGGTAAATATTTTATTATACATATAGTGTTACTATTTTACAGATTCACTATATGCGGGCTTTTTACATGGAATTTCATTAAAATATTCTAGGGCTTGAAAAAATTTCATTATAAAGAGTTTTTCACTATATAGAGTTTCACTATAAACAGTGTCGACTGTACTTTCTTAACACTACTAATTAAAGTATTTACTAAGGGAATATGGTTTCTGACTTCTTCTGCAACACGATTTAGTCCGTGCGGCAAGCAAGTTGTGTGAATTAAATTTGGGTAAAAGATTTTCAAGTTGAAGGCTGCCTTCACCATGTATGGTGCAGCATCCGTCAAAAACAATAGCATTTTCTCTGTCGGAATCGATTCCAGTAAGAAGACAGTTGCCAGTTCTTCCTGTATAAACCTTGTTATTGTAAAATTATTAGCCTTTTCCAACTGTTTGAATTAAATTAAATAAGATTTTGCTGGAACCGATACGTTAAGGATACCAATCATTAAATGAACTATGTATCGGGCCACACTATCAGTAGTTTCATCTACGCATATATAAAGATAATTGTTTGCAACAACCTTCTTAATGCTATTCAATGTTTCTGGATAGATACAGCGAATATATTTTTTTCTTAACGTGCTCTCGTCGGGAATGTTATATTTGCTGATGTGCTTTTGCACAAATAACTTGACATTTAAATTGTTTAATTTATGTAGTGGAATATCTGCCGACACAAACATTGGACATAAATCTTCATTAAATTGTTCTTGTTCCGATTTTTTTTGGAAGTTGATGGCAAACATTGCAGTAATGTTTGTTTCTTCGCTAATTTCATATTTGTTAGTTTTGCAGCATGAGATGGAGTTTTCATATGTTGGTTGACTTGGAACTTTCTCTCAATTGTAATCTGCAAAAAAAATTATCACATCATCGGTTGTTTTCTTATAAAATAAATGTTAGTAAAAGATAAAGGAATAATTAAAAACTTAATTAATTAATAAGAGGAAATAAACTTAAAATTTTGCTCACAATCTTGCAGCATGCTACGCAAAACACTTTTTCTCCATCTGAATAAGGTGCAATCCATCCAGGCACAGTCGCTATTTTCGGCATTTTTGCTACTATATATCACAACTCGCAAGTTTACACTTCGAAAAGCCAACGTAAAATGTCGTTTAAAATAAAATTACTTTCGAATATGGGAATAAATTTCTCCGAACAGCAAAGAAACACATAGACTCCTAATTTTCTGGTAAAATATCTTTTTGTATTTATTTAGAAGTTTTAAGGTATTAATTAATTAATTATGTCTGTAGACACCATGATAAATAAATTGTTGTAGAATAATCTATCTAATTTTAGAACTAGTCCAGTGCCCATTTTGCAAAATATATTTGGAAACGAAGGAATATTTCGAGCATCACATGGATTACTGTAGCGAGACAAATGACAGGTAAGATTAGTTTTTTACCTTTTTAACATATGTTTAGTAAAAAGGCAAGGAAAACATTTCTGAAGATTGATTTTAGTTATAAAACTGTTACAAATATGTGTATTCGCGTTTCGCTTGAGATTTACTTGGAATTGCATGATGTATGTATATGTAAACATTCTTATTTCGTTTATAATAATTAGAGAACGGATGCAATTTCAATAAAACGCAATCGGCAATTGGAATTGTGTATAACGTCGCTCAGTACACCCCGGCGTAATTCAATGAAGTATTTGTTTGACTTACTCGGCCACCTGGTCTCGCTGCGATAACAATGGACAACCCAGCAATTGTATTCGGAGAATATAGTGTTTTCCAGTGGTGTCGTGTACGTAGATAAAATAAATAAGTTTATCGTATGTCGTAAGAGAAATAGCACGTACATTCCTTTTCTTTTCATTTAAGCAACATCTTCCAATTATTTTCACGTAAGTGTGCATAAAATTTTGTTATTTAATTATTTATTTGGATATAGAATATTCTTACTTTTTCAGACAATGGAAGAGCGTCGAGAATGGCATCGTGAAACAATGGCGAGTTGGATTGAGGGCCATACTGATTGTATGTACATTGCCAGTGATTCCGAAATTTATTGTGAAGTGTGTGAAACGTTATTGAAAAATTGCAATAAATCAACCGTAAAACGTCACGTAGGATCGTTGAAGCACGAAAAAAAATTGAACCCGTTGGAATCTGACAATTTTAACGAAGAACTCTGTGAAACTTTTATGGCAGCTAATATTCCATTATTTAAATTGAACAATCCAATTTTGAAGACATTTCTGAAAAAATATACTGGTCGAAATGTTCCTGATGAATCAACTTTACGCAAATATTATGTTTCTAGGTGCTATACGAGAACAGTAGAACGCATTAGAAGCCATCATTTAAATCAATACATATGGATAAGCGCCGACGAAACGGTGGATATGTTAGGACGCTGTGTGGTAAATGTTGTAGCTGGTGTACTACATCCAACTATTCCCTATAACTCATATGTAATAGCAACAAGTGTTATAAATAGAGTTAATGCGGAAACAGTTGCTGAAACCATTAAGGAGAATATGCAAAAAATGCTTCATTCGGACGCCACGTACAAAGAAAAAATATTTTTATTTGTCAGTGATAGTGCTGCGTATATGTTAAAAACAGGCAGACTATTGAAGAAAACATGACTTGTATCAGCTTTTAAAAAAGTTTTCAGAAAAGCACCATTGAGAGTAGCTCTTTTCAGGGAAAAATTTCCATCTCTGTCACTGCCTCCCACTCCAGTAATAACTAGATGGGGAACATGGCTGGAAGCTACTAGTTATTATGCTGAGAATTACGATAGTCTAAAACATTTCGTAACACTGCTAAAGGAGGATGCTAGAAGTATTGGTGAGTGCAAGGAGCTCACACAAATCCCAAATTTAAAAAATCAGTTGTACTTTCTTCACGAACACTTTGGAAAATTGCCAAAACTAATCACTTATTTTGAAAATCTAAATCTCAAATTAAATGACGGATTAACCACATTAGATGTGGCTGTTAATAATTTGAAAAGTATTCCAAGTGACTTCGCTTGTGGCCTTCGGCAAAAGTTTGAAGCAATTCTTAATAGAAATCCAGATTTAATTACATTGCAGGAATTATGTATGGAGACAATTCCACAAAATCTAGCGGCTAAATATGAAGAAATAAAAGAATATTTCCAGTATGCACCTATAACTAGTTGCGATGTAGAAAGGACGTTTTCTATTTATAAGGATGTACTTAATTCAAAGAGAACAAAATTGACAGGAGAAAACCTTGAGAAACTATTGCTAGTCAATATTAATACTCCTTTACTCAACTTGAACGACAAAATGAACAAATAAAAATGTTCCATTTATAGAAATAAAATTAAAAACTTTAAAAATACAACTTTTCAACAAATACATATGTATTTCGTAATTTTATACCACCCGGTCGTTTTCCAATTATATAAATAAAATTAAATATTTTAGAAATACAACCTTTCGCCAGTACTGCACTGGGCTTTGCGTCATGTGGTAAGCGTGTCCGTTCTCTAATAATAATAGATTCCCTAAAAGCATTTTGGTTTAGAGGCGAACGAGTTTTACAGAAATACGTTCGATCATATCTTTATCTAAACAATTTGGCGTTCAAATACAGGGTGTAAATAAAATATCCCAACGTAAAGCAAGCGCCAAATACAATGTCGAGAGGAGGGGGTGCGCAGAAGCCATTTTTATAAACGTCCACGTTATATATTTTACTCTAATTAATTATTAATTTATTACGTGATAGAGGTGTAGTTTACGCCACCTATGGTATTTTGCAAATTGATATAAAACTAAATACTAATCTCCCCAATACTTCTAATCCTGCGCGAATTTACCCCTCCGCTCGCCAACTTATCTGGCGCTTACTATACGCCACTATACAATAGATACGTAAGACAGCAATTTAAATCTACAAAAAAATTGATTATATCGAAATTTTAATTTTCTATTAAAAACTGCGTCTAACTTTTGCCGAAGGCCACATCAGAAATCACTTGGGAATATTTTTCAAATTATTAATAGCCACATCTAATGTGGTTAATCCATCATTTAATTTGAGATTTTAATTTTCAAAATAAGTGTTTAATTTTGGCAAAGTTTCAAAGTGCTCCTGAAGAAAGTACAACTGATTTTTTTAATTTGGAATTTGTATTAGTTCCTTGCCCTCAGAAATACTTCTAGCATCGTCATTTAAACATGTAACGAAATTTTGTAAACTATCGAAATTCTCTGCATAAAAACTAGTAGCTTCCAACCATGTTCCCCATCTATTTATTACTGGAAAGGGAGGCAGTGACAAAGATGTTTTTCCCAGTAAAGAGCTACTCTCAATGGTGCTCTTCGGAAAACTTTTTTACAAGCGGATACAAGTCTATCAACTTCCGGAAAGGTGTCTCTGATATATTCACAGATTCTGTAGAGCATGAGCTGCACAAGTAATATACAGCATATTAGGATATGTTTTCTTCAATAGTCTGCCTGTTTTTAACATATACGCAGCACTATCACTGACAAATAAAAGTATTTTTTCTTTGTACGTGGCGTCCGAATGAAGCATTTTTTGCATATTCTCCTTAATGGTTTCAGCAACTGTTTCCGCATCAACTCTATTTATAACACTTGTTGCTATTACATATGAGTTATAGGGAATAGTTGGATGTAGTACACCAGCTACAACATTTACCACACAGCGTCCTAACATATCCACCGTTTCGTCGGCGCTTATCCATATGTATTGATTTAAAAGATGGCTTCTAATGCGTTCTACTGTTCTCGTATAGCACCTAGAAACATAATATTTGCGTAAAATTGATTCTTCAGGAACATTTCGACCAGTATATTTTTTCAGAAATGTCTTCAAAATTGGATTGTTCAATTTAAATAATGGAATATTAGCTGCCATAAAAGTTTCATAGAGTTCTTCGTTAAAATTGTCAGATTCCAACGGGTTCAATTTTTTTTCGTGCTTTAACGATCCTACGTGACGTTTTACGGTTGATTTATTGCAATTTTTCAATAACGTTTCACACACTTCACAATAAATTTCGGAATCACTGGCAATGTACATACAATCAGTATGGCCCTTTAATAGTCTGTTTCTAACATATATGCAGCACTGTCACTGACAAATAATAGTATTTTTCTTTGTACCTGTCGTCAGAATGAAGGCATTTGGTGCATATTCTCGTAAATGGTTTTAGGTTCTGTTTCCATATCAACTGTATTTATAATTTTTGTTTCTATTACATATGCGTTATATAAAATAGTTGGATGTAGTACACCAACTACAACATTTGCCACACAGCATCCTAATATATCGACAGTTTCGTCGGCACTTATCTATAGGTACTGATTTGAAACATAGCTTTTAATGCGTTCTATTGCTTTCGTGTAGCACTTAGATACATAGTATTTGCGTAAAGTGGATTCATTATCATCAGGAACATTTCGACCAGTATATTTTCGGTGAAATGTTTTGAAGGTGGGATTGTTAAGTTTATTTAATGGCATATTTGCCGCCATTAAAGTTTCACAGAGTTGTTAGATTCCAACGTGTCTAATTTCTGTGTATGTGTTTGCGATGCCAAGTAACGTTTTACGTGCGGTTTCTTGGAATTTTTTAACGGTATTTTACAGACTTTGCAATAAATTTCGGAATCGCTGGCAAAGGACGTACAATCAGTTTGACCCTTAATCCAACGCCGTTTTTTCACGATGCCATTCTCGACGTTGTTCCATACCATATCTGAAAAAGTAACTTAAACATTGTTCTAGATCTAAATAAAAAAATTAAAAATTATTAGAAGTTTACAAAAAAGGTTTAAGTATATCAATACGTTAAGCACGTATTACGCATTTGTTACAAATGAAACAGACATGCAATATACACATCTGTAACTGTACACATGGACAATACACCTCGTATTTTCCAGCAATTACTTCTGCTTAAGACACGTGTTTCTGCCATTTACTATTAGGCGTCATCAGTTAAGCTAGTGAAGTAATTAAAGCTTAAATCGCCTACAAGACATAGCAAATTTCGTCCTATCAGGTAGCACTATATAATCTAGTGACAGCGTAAAACGTGCTTAACGTATAGATATACTTAAACCTTTTTTTGTATATTTGCTGCCATCTGGCATCGTGTTAACGGACTTACACCTCTATATACGTATTTTCTTCCCTTCGATTTAAGCTTTAATTACTTCACTAGCTTAACTGATGACGCCTAATAGTAAATGGCAGAAACACGTGCCTTAAACAGAAGTAATTGCTTAAGACACGTGTCTGTTGCATGTCTGTTTCATTTGTTATTAGAAGTTAACGAAATTCACTGGACACTTCCCTCAAAATAATTGGGTGAAGTAGATTCGATGAAACGATATTAAACAGGATCTATTACAAAAATTACGAAGTATGTAATTAACAGTTAAAACAATTAAAAAAGAGACTCACCGTACTTTATGTATCTTACGAAATATTAACTAATAAATAAAATTAATTATAAAAACTCCTCACGCTTCTATCTACGTCCTTGAAGAAAGTAATTTAACTGTAAAATTGAAGTAATTGCGTCACAATTCAACGACAAAAAACAGATGTGGGGTTAACCGAATAATAGTGCTATTCAATAACTGCGTGTTGTACTTTGCGATGTTATACAGTGTGGCCGCCATCAATAGCGCGATGCATGTATTAGTAACTACTGGTCGACTATAATGGGCGTGCCAACTTGAATCGCCACACCGACAGCGGGCGTATTATAAGTTATACGTATAAATGTATTCGTAGGCAAATCAAGTGAAAAGCAGTGTAGGAGGTATTGTGTTCCCGATAGAAGTAAATATTTGCAGTTGTTTGAAGCATCAGATAATCACTGATAACATCTCAGTGAAGTAACTCATCACAGCTTCATAAACAACAACAAAAAAAACATACATAAACAGAACTACTAGACTTTAACATAAAGAAACTTCTTAACGAAAATAATATTTAGTATTATAGTAGTATTACACTCTAAAAACTTAACAATAATAAAATACTTAAAAATAAAATATTTACTTCTTAAAACAGAATTGTAATTCAACATTGCAATAAACCTGCAATTAGCTGAAAGAAAATGTTACTCTTAAGCAATAATTAAATTCTAAATAAATTAATTAGTTAAGTGTTCAAATAAACCTCCTTCTTGACACGAACAGTAACCCAACCGATTATAAAAATTCCTACGCACATTTGTTAACATATCTGCTGTGACAGTATTAGTGACTTCGGTAATTCTCGCGCGAAGTTCCTCTAGATTTGATGGACGTTCATCACCGTATCCGTAGATCGAATTATGTAAAAAGGGCCATAAAAAGAAATCGTTCGGGGCTAGATCATGAGATCGCGCTGGCCATTTAATAGGACCCGAGTTACCGATCCATCTGTTTCCAAAAACCACGTTTAAAAAGTTTGTAACGGGTATTGTGCGCTGGGCAACCATCTTGCTGGAACCAAGCTTCATTAATATTGAACCGCTCCCGTACTGCGGGGATAATACTATTTTCAAGTAACTGTAGATATCTATTTCCGTTTAAATTACCGTCAATAAAAAAAGGCCCAATTATATGATCCCCAATTATACCTGCCCATACGTTTAGCTTCTCTGGATACTGCGTTCGCGTTGGTATATTCAAATGTAGATTTTTACGCGACCAGTAACGACAAACTGCGCGGTTATGATGTCCGTGTAGCCGAAATGTTTTTTCATCTGTGAACAATACGTTATTAAGAAAGAATTCATTTTCGTGATATTTATTTATCATTCTTTCGCAAAATTGCATACGGCGATAATAATCATCGGGTAAAAGTACTTGTGAACTTGTAAATTTGTATGAACGATATTTATTAGTACGTAAAATCTTTTGAGCCGTTGTTTTACAGATACCTAATTCGTGGGCAATTTGTCGAGACGACATAGTGGGATTTACTTCGACTAAAGCACATACTCGAATTTCTGTATCACTTATATTCTTATCCGGAACAACTTTATTTTTATTAGTTACTAAAGAAAATGTAGTTTCGAATCGATTAACTGTCCTACGAATGGTGCTTGCATTGGGAATTTGACTTTCAGGGTAATTAGCTGCAAATAAAGCTCGAGTTACTTCCGCGGAATTACCACCGTAAAATTGTTTAATCATAAAGAGTTTTTGCTCCGGTGTATAATACTCCATTTTTTAAATGACCGTTACGTACACCAACAACGCGGTTTATTAAATATTGTGAGCGAGTAGTTCCCCTGACGATATAAACATTGCAACTAACACCCATATGCGGGAGCGACAGCTAATGCGCTTGCGCGACTACACCGTCTAAATGTGAATTTATTGGACAAATACGACTGCATCATAGGGATATGCGAAATACTAGGCTCTCTTGTAATCCATTGGAACATTGCGTCTACTTCTTTACCGTTTTAGCACACGGACATCTCTGTGTGTTTTGCTTACACTACAGGTTTCGCTATAGTGCAGACGCACGCGGCCACATGGTATACTATTTACATGGTCCATCTGATGCGTCCGGTCTCTAATAATATAACACGAAACTGGCTGGTACATTCACAAAGCTATTGTATTAAAATATAAATTTTAACAACGACAAATTATAGGCAGGTCTTATTAGTTGCAGTTGCAATCAAAATACACAAAATAATAGAAATAGAACATAACTTTTGATCATTCTATTGTATTTGAAAGGATTTGAAATTGAATTCTGTTTCATTTGTTTTCAGATACAGCGTACCCCTTACACCGGAGTTTTGCGAGTTAGAAGTAAAAAGACGATCATCTCTCAGATGCAAGGCTGAAGGACGGAGGCGTAGAATATACACATGTACGCGATGCAAGTTCACAACAGTGTACAACGCCGACTTCAGACACCACAATAATGAGCATTACGAGGTGAAAATGTACAAATGTAGAATTTGTAACAGAAGATACAAGGCGAAGGAATCTCTCAAGGCACACGTCGAAAAAAATCACTCTGATAATGAAGGAAGAAATATCGAAAAATTCTCTATGTGTGGCTATTTAAAAGCTAATATTAAAAGTATAAAAGAAAGGTGCACACACTCACATGACAGTGGAAAACATTGTCAATGCTCAAAATGCAAGCTTCAGACAGGAGACAAGTGTTACCGTAAAACACTTATAAAAATAAAACATCTACAGAGAGCCAAATATAAGTGCTCAAATTGCGAGTTTAAGACATATTACAGGACTTATTTAAAAATGCATATGAAAACGAAACATCTCATGGAATGTAATTACAAATGCATGGAGTGTGAATTCGAGACAGGTTACAAGTCAAGTTTACAAATACACATAAAAGAAGTACATCCTAACATACATACCGATAACGAGGCAAAGTCCCACGAACCCACAATCAAAAAAAAGCGAAAAGTAAGCGATTATATATGCGCGGAGTGTGAATACAATACAAACCGTAAGTCAAGTTTAAAAAGACACATGAAATCAGTACATCTAAAAGAAAAGGATTATAAATGTATGGAGTGTGAATTCAAGACAAACGCCAAGTCAAGTTTAGAAAGACACATGAAATCAATACATCTAAAACAAAAGGATTACAAATGCATGCAGTGCGAATACGAGGCAAATCGCAAGTCAGGGTTAGAACAACACATAAAAACAATACATCTTAACGAACACGATTTTAAATGCGCAGAGTGTGAATACCGGACGAATTACAAGTCAGTGTTAGCAAGACACATAAAATCAAAACATCTTAACGAACACGATTATAAATGCAGGGAGTGTGAATACAGTACAAACCGCAAGTCACGCCTAGAAGTACACATAAAGACAGTACATCTTAAAGTAGCCGATTATAAATGCACAGAGTGTGAATACAAGACAAATGACAAGTCAAGTTTAAGAAGACACCTGAAATCAATACATCTTAAAATACGCGATTATAATTGCGCAGAGTGTGAATTCAAGACAAACTACAAGTCTGATTTAGAAAAACACAAAAAGACAATACATCTTAAAGTAACCGGGTATAAATGCGCAGAGTGTGAATACAAGACAAATATTAAGTCACATTTAAGAAGACACCTGAAATCAATACATCTTAAAATACTCGATTATAATTGCGCAAAGTGTGAATACAAGACAAACTACAAGTCTGATTTAGAGAAACACAAAAAGACAATACATCTTAAAGTAACCGATTATAAATGCGCAGAGTGTGAATACGAGACAAATATTAAGTCAAATTTAAGAAGACACCTGAAATCAATACATCTTAAAATACGCGATTATAATTGCGCAGAGTGTGAATACAAGACAAACTACAAGTCTAATTTCGAAAAACACATAAAGACAATACATCTTAAAGTAACCGATTATAAATGCGTAGTGTGAATACAAGACAAACACTAAATCACATTTAGAAAGTCACCTGAAGACAATACATCTTAAAATACGCGATTATAAATGCGCAGAGTGTGAATACAAGACAAAATACAAGTCAAATTTAGAAAGACACATGAAGACAATACATCCTAAAGAAAGCGATTATACCGAGTAGCAAAAAAGTCTAGCAACAAGGTATTTTTGAAACGATGAACTTAAAATTATAAAATTGTGGCGTGATGATTGGAATTGTATTATGCATTTATTAGATTACTTATCAATTTCCGTGATGTCAGCGTCTAGCGTACCGCCGCCATCTTAATTTTTTTGAAATAGCAGCGTAGGTTCAGTGATATATCATAAGAAAGCTTATTTCTTTCTCTTTTGAAAAGTACTAATAATGTACCACATTACTAAAGAAATACCACATAAAATTGAAATTGTATTAATCTATTCTTATTTTGCATTATTATTAGTTCACCCCCGGTAGATGATTAATTTAAAACAAACAGCAGTAGTAGGCACTGAAAAATGCCAAACACACACTGTAGAAAGTGTCAGAGTTGATTTCGTCTTAATAGTATTTGACAGCTACAGTTTTTAAAAGTAAATTAAGAATAATGACAAACTTATCGAAAAAAGAACGAATTCAGATACTGATGTTAATTGGATATGGTGATAGAAAACGTACCTATGAAGAAGAATAATCTTTTTAACGATTTAAATCCTCAACACCCTCGAATAAGTAGATCTACAGTTACGAGAATAATAAATAAATTTAATGAAACTTGGTAGTGTACCGGATCGTCCAAAGTCTGGCAGACCAAAAACTGCATCTAATAAGGTAAGACGTTAGATGTCCTACTTGATGTTCAAGGAAATCCTAAAACATCTACATATTGCTGTGTTCTCTTCTGACCGAGATAAATTGAATAATTAAATAAAAAAGTTGAAAACAGTAATGAAAATTTTAAAACTAGTAAATTTTGAATACACCCTGCATGAACACCGTTATAAAACAAATCTCATAGTCAATTTCATGTAAAGTTTCTTGTTATTTTCTGTAATAAGTTTTTATATGTAACGATACAGATCGTGTTGAGAAAAGCACATCTGTGTATATTTAGTAAAGTTATATTGTATGTAAAATGTCATGTAAGTTATATTCTATATTCTTCTATATATAACATTCTGGTTTATAATTGCTAATAACCTAGAATTTCAATCATGCTATGTATAACAATTTATAAAATAATATTTTTAATTTATAATAAACTTCATAATCAATACTTGAATTTTGAAAAATTTCTTAAATACAGTGAAACCTCTTGTTGCGGACACCTCTAATAGACGGACAACTCTCTTGAGCCGACACTTTTTCAGGGTCCCGATTTCATTACATTAATTTCTCATATACTTATACGGACACTCTCTTGAACGGACACGGACACCCAAAACTGGTCCAATATAACGGTGAAACCCTCTCTTGAGCGGACACGGAAAAAATTTTACGCGCACGAGCAGACAGCGCGGCAACGCGAATGGGATTCCCCCGATACTACGGTATTTCCCCGCCGGTGCTGCGTCGTCAGGATGTTTTGTTCGCTTATCGCTTTTAGTATTTTAGCTACAGTATTACGGTAACTGCCGATATGTCGTCGAAACGTAAAGTTTTAACTCTTAAACAAAAAATTGACGTAATTGAAGCCTTTGATAGGAAAATACTTAGTGTACGTGTCTTAGCAAAATGCTTTGAAATAGGAAAAACACAGGCAGCTGATATCGTTAAAAATAAAGAACTTTTACTGAGTAAATTTCACTCAAACATCAACGTGAATGAGAAAAGAAGCTTTCTAAAAGAAGAGGGAAGAAATATAGATAGATTATGTTATGAGTGGTTCAGTCGGGCTCGTAGCAAACATATTCCATTATCAGGTATGTAGTTTTAAGCTTGGTAGTAGTATAAAACTATGGAAATATGTATCTTTTTAGGCACATTAATAAAGACAAAAACCAAAGAAATCGCTGATGGTTTAGGTTATAGGAATTTCAGTGCTTCAGAAGGTTGGCTAGAAAAGTTTCGTACCCGGCACAATATCGCTTTCAGAGCCATAAGTGGGGAGGCCGCGAGTGTAAACTCTAATGATGTAGCGACATTTTTGACCAAAATTCCATTGGTTATAAACAACTATTCTCCCAAAAATATCTACAATATCTGCAGATGAAACTGGGCTATTTTTTCGTGCAGTTCCCAATAAAACATTACATCTAAAAGGTGAAAGATGTATTGGAGGCAAATTTCCGAAAGAAAGACTTACTATACTATTTTGTGTAAATATGGAGGGAGAAAAGGAAAAGCCGCTAGTAATAGGAAAAACAGCAAAACCAAGAGCTTTTAAACATATTAATACGAATAATTTGCCTGTTACCTGGAGATGAAATAAAAAAGCATGGATGACGACTGGTGAACTGTTGGCAGAATGGTTGATGCAATTTGACAGGAAGATGGTCCGTGAAAAACGAAAAATTTTATTATTTCTTGACAATGCATGTTCACAACCAAGAGACATAAAGTTACAAAATATTAAATTGATTTTTTTGCCTCCTAACTGTACTTCTGTTGTTCAGCCTTTAGATCAGGGCATTATTAAAAGCTACAAAGCATTTTATAAAATATTGATTGTTAAACAACTTTTAATAGCCATAAATACTGCTGCATCAGCACAAGAATTATCAAAGAAAATACACGTTTTATGCAATTTACCTCATAAAAAATGCATGGGATCGAGTAACAAAGAATACAATTCAAAACTGCTTCGTCAAATCTGGAATTACACACTCTATTAACTGTGAAAATACAAGAGACAACCTAGAAAACTCGGATAATGATGACGACCTTCCATTGTCACTTTTAGCTGAAATATTGAGGAATAAAGATAAGTTTGTGATCGACAATGATAATGAGATTGAGGACTTTTTTAATGTAGACAATAATTTAATGTTCGAAGGAACGGATGACTCTGCATGTCTGGAGGTTCCCACACAAGAGATAGTGTCCGATGAGTCAGATGTTGAACATACTCAGGAAGAAGAGGATATTACTACATACCAACAGGCAATTAATGTAACCCAGCAACTAAAACGTTTTGTTGAAGCTCATAGTGACCTATCTGCTTTTGATTTAATATCTAAGCTTGATCTTCATTTCCACAATGCATTAGTTAACAAGAAAACTCGGCAAACACTATGTTACAATATTTTAAACATAAGCAAACGTCTTAAAGTATCTATGTGCATCTGTACATACATAATTACATATTAAAATCGCTAAATTCGCTAGTCGCTTTCTTCCGTCAGATGTCACTGATTAAATTGGTGTCGCCTGATAGAACGAAACTGGTTATAGCTTGGAGACGATTTTAGCGTAAATGTAGATACAGATCCGTTGTTTTACAGATCTGTATTAACTTGTATACACATTGCTTCACTAGTTCAACCGATGAGGCCTAGATGGCTGAAACATATGTATTGAACAGAAGTAAATGCTAAAAATACGAGGTGTTTGTCCATGTTTACAGTGACGGATATGTATTTTGCATATCTGTTTCATTATATAACAACTGCGTAATACGGCAAAAACGTATTGATAAATATCCCTTTTTTGTATAGTAAAATCAATTTAAAAATCATAGCACGTTGTTTAATTTCGCTCTTATGCATATTCTCTTGGACGGACAACTCCCTTGAACGGACACTTCTTCAGGGTCCCGTAAGTGTCCGCCCAAGAGAGGTTTCACTGTACATAAATATTGTTTTTGTAATAGATACGATGTACGTAAAATTTCAAACAAAGATAACGTGAATTGTAATGAAAACACTGTTTTTAAATATTGAATATTATTTGGAAGGTATTTTAACTTAAAATGTATTTGAAAAAGATTTGACGTCACGGGGCATATATAAAGAAAATTTCTCAAGGAGAGAGACACTTATCGAAATATCGTTTCAAAGCGGTGGTCATAAATAAATTTTGATTTTGTAAATTGTATTGAATTTAATTCATCTTTAGAATTTCTATATTTTTAATTTAAAGAAAATTATTACTTTGTAGTCGAGGCAAGATAAATATCAATGCACGTAATTGATCGCTAATGACGTAATATATTGCGCGTTTGCCAAGGTAATTTGTCAATCATCTATGGTTTGTTCTTGTCAGTGAATAAATGAACATTAGGTTATGTTTAGCGACTTTCTCAATAATTTGACAATTACATATGATTTGTCCTTGTCAGTGAATCATTGAACTAAATACTACTACTGGAACGACAACGCCGAGCAGTAAGACAGGTCTTTCAAGTTAGAAGAGTACAGTCGCTGCGTCAGGCATATGTATCGCACTCTTACTCATATACTGTTTTGTGTATTAGGGGCAGGTGTGATAAATATTTAGTCTAAATGTGAAGTTTTATAAGAAATATAGAAGGAAGTCGTTATTGTTAGTAGATAAAATAATAAACCAGAAGATATACAACTTTTATTCATTTTTAAATATTAAATATAATTATTATGCAGTTTAAATAATCTGATAAGAAGATAATGACATGTATAGCAAACGCCAATTAAGTTGGCGCGAGGAGGGGTAAGTTCGCGCAGGATTAGAAGTAGTGGGGAGTTTTGTATTTAGTTTTACATCAAATCGCAAGATACCGTAGGCGGCAATGTCAGATAATTCTAACCTCTACGAAAAAAAACCATAATTGAACAGATTGAAAAAACATGTATTTGGTTTTACATCAAATGTCAGATCATTCTAACCTCTAAGCGTGTATCACTAGCAAAGAAATTATTTTCCGTCAAACGTCAATGACAAATGTATTCTGACAATTACTTGAGTAGTGGGGGTGGACGTTTTTAAAATCGGCTTCTGCGCATCCCCTCCTCGCGCCAACTTAATTGGCGTTTGCTATACATACGTTTTCTTTTTGTATATTTGTAAATTTATTTATAATATATGATGTTTAATAATATACTGTAGTGTTATTTGTTGAAGTTATTCGAGCAATGAGTAGTAGTGGATATTAGATGATTAAAGTATTAAAAGTAGCAGAAACTGATATGTTTTATTTGAATATTTACTTAAGTTATTATATACCGCCTCATTCTGAGCAAACGCAACGGCCTGAATGTACGAATATTTGTCCCGCTCCGAATAAAAATCCCCTGAACGCTTTTAGCCAATCACAAAACAGTCTGTAGCGCAACCATTTCACAATTAATGTCACAAATTAGTGTCACCACTGTCACCCTATACGGAGTCTCTTAAGCGTTTGAAAATGTGTAGTTTATTTATATATTTTTTCATTTAAAATTATTAAACGTGATAAAATAATATTGTTTTTGTTAATTTTTGCCTAATAGTAGCTTTCTGCCCTAACATTTGCAAACTCTTTTTTTTGTAAAAGTTTGTAATCTTAATGTGCAATAACTGTTGGAAATATATTTAATAATTTGAAGTTCGTGAATTTCTTCATAATCTACAATAGGATGTTGCAGTTGAAATAATGTTGTAACCTTAGGAGCAAAATATTGCACCACAGCCATTACAAGTTTTTGCCTTATAGTAGCTTCTCTCATTGCTCCCAATGTATTCAATAAGCGAAACACTCTGTCTGTATACTTAATAATTTCAAAAACAGCAGGTGATGGGTTAAGGAGATTTCCATTAGAAACAAAATTAGCGAAAGACGAACATTTTTGAAAATCTGCAACATATTACAGTGAATTGTGATGTTGATTGCTTATAGGTATATAACTTAGGTTCACAATACACAGTAGCTTTGCCGGTCTGTCTCAGTCGGGTCGCCTTCCAGGAGCTCTTTAATCTACAGGTCTACCCTCATAGGGTACGTCGCACCAGAATAAAAACAAAAGGTATTAGGAAAATAAACAAAGATTCAACCCTCAATATCTTTATCCCATAAAAAAAAAATAGACTTTATAAAGTATAAAGTCGAACTGAAACATCTATAATGAGTCAGGGGGTGAGGAAAACTTTGATACTAAATGAAAGCAAAAGGTAAAAACCTCACCCAAATTGACCGCGAGCAAAATACAAATTAAATATTTAGAAAAAACTATCAGATATTATCAATTACGTTATCCCAATATCAAACGTCAAATAGGAAACTATCTATATTCACACGCAATCTAAATTTTAAATCATGCGCTTATTAACATGATACAAATAAATTTTCCCACCTTCTAACCTTCTAGAACATTTTTATTTTAAAAAAAATACTTCAAAAAAAATCTGATAACTTTTCTTAATATTTCTCTGATTACAAAAATATTTTATAAACTAAAATTAATGATTTTACTGAGCTCAACAGTATTATAGAATTATTTCTAAGTACATAAATATATTAACAGAAATATACATACATTAATTAATGTATACGTCACTTCACAAAAAAAATGAGACTACAGATAGGTCATTCAAATCAAAATTACAAGGATAAAAAGACTCGTAATAAATCGAGAATTAACTTTAAATACATCAATAAAGCAGCACTAAAACACAAACCGTATTTATCTAAAAATATCTGACTAAAAAGAAATTCTATTCAGCAGAAAAAAACTAGACCTATCTGTACGATGGATGACTGGTAAATCTCTAAATCTCCTACTTCCCGGAAACTGCATCATAGCCCTACCTAACATAGATCAAAAAAAGCTACAATATGAAAATACTACCACTCCATCCGGACTGCATACATCAAACTAAACTCGCAAGATATACAAGCGTGGACATAAATATACATTAAAATAAAATATACATAAAATATCCTCAAATATTTCTCTGGAATAAAATACACATAAATATATTGTCTTTTATAGTTTCTTTTAATTTCTTTCTTCGGGGAAAAATCCACGGCAATATGTATGGTCTTTCGTATATTGAACAAGGACAATTTTTTTGCAGAAATCACAAATCTTTTTTCAGTAGTTGTCTTATCACAAAACCTCCAATATAATACAACACATTTTCTTGAAAGAAGGAAAGATTCACATTATCAACAGCTAAGTTGTGGATAGGAAACCCAATGCAAAAGTTTTTCTAGCATGGCTCAGAAGATCAATATCTCCAATCTTCAACTGTTTAATATAATTTTCAGTTTCAGAGAATATATTTAGCCAATAGTTCTCATTATTTAAAGATAAAGGTGCCTTATAACCTTTTGCAAATAATATTCTACAATTCATGACGTCGAATATTCTATCAAAAAAATCTTATAAATTCAGTTGTTGCCTCACTGCCCCTAAAACTTTCATATCCAGAATTTCTTAAAAAATCTATGGCATTAGCAACACTGCTACTAATCGTTTGTGCTGCCAACCTAACATTCATTTTTTTCTGCATAAAATGAACATGGGGGCCAGATAATGAATTGGCTAATTTTAAATCTTCCTTCTCTGGAAATTTGTGTAGTTCTTCAACATATTTAAACGATATTTGTCCCATGTCTGATGACATTGACGTTTCAGCAAATGTATTTCTGCATAACTTCAACATGTGACATGCATCTAAAATAAAATATAAATTGCTGTTATTCTGTCGGTGTTTAAAGTGTGGCAACAGACTGCCGCTATGTAAGTTACATCCCAATTGCTGCATTGTCTTCGTATTACTGTGACAGCCATCACATGTAATTGATCGTGCAACTATACCTATCTGATATAGCCTTTCAATTATCATTAATATCAACCGACTTTGAAAGTCACCTGTTATCTTATGGATAAAAAAGTATGCCACGGGACACTTAAATTTATATTTATAAGACACTATTTGGAATACCAATGCTTCTGTAGCTAGCTCTTCACTATCTGTATTGGAGATACCGCCCAAATCTACATACCCAACATGCTTATCAGAACTTTTATCATATGTGACTTGTGATCTAATTGCCATAGAATCGAATATTAATGCCACATTCCTTAAATATTCCTTGTTAAATACTTCAACCTTAAGAAATTCCATTACTTCTGATAAAATACCATCACAATTTCGAGATGATAACCATTTCCTCAGCATTGAACTGTGTGGTAGAGGAATATTATTACGGACGTAATTGTATGCTTTTGGAGAATAAAAATATAAAGTTAAAGCAAACCGCTTCATCTCATCACTATACCGTCGCTGCGTAGAAATCATTTTTGAATTTTTTGAGACACTGATATAATTCCAATGAAAATCCATCAAAATATTGACTTAGGATATTTAATTAGATATTTAATTAAGTCTTTCATATTTCTTAAAGAATTGTCTCTTCGTTTCAATCTTTGTTGAAGTATTTTTATTTTTCGGCTACTACAAATCTCATGTTTAGATCGTTTTACTTTCATATGAGAAGTTTGAGTGCTCGCATCTCTTACAAAGCTTGGTACTTCATCCACTTCCATCTTTGTTGCAAGCTACAAATATAATTATAGTTATTTTTACATTGAACATTTGCATAAAATAATAATTAACTTACTTCGCTACTGTCTCTTTCTTTATTTAAGTTGTGTTTTTGTAGTGGTCTTCTCGAGGCATACTTGTTCACATTTTTATTAAAACTAAACATTGATGGAACAGCATCTTTTTTTAAAAGATTCTTATTCATAGAAGATTCCCGATAACTATCTGCAGTAAAATGATCACTGCATACAACTGTCGTGCTCTTTGGAGTGAAATTCTCTCTACGAATTGCCTGTACCCATAATTTTACTATCTCTGGCTGTTTCATTGGAAATCTAAAAGTATAATATGTCTAAAGCAAAAGTCAAATATTGATAAAGTCTATGTATATAATTTTGTGCTACCTACGCGATCCAAATAGCAGCAGGCACGCTATCAACAAGGCTGACGCTCGATGTGCAGCGAATACCTCTCTCTCTCGGCCTGACCCACCTGAAGGTGGACGCTCCACAGAAATACCCCTGCCGACTAGCTCAACGTATGGAGAGCGTGTGGGATCAAAGATCGCTCGGTGTAAAAAAAAGGTGCCACCGCATACAGGTCCACGGCAGGCGCACCCCGTATACACGGCTGCGGGTGGAACTTAGGTGGCCTCAGTCACAAGAGAGAGATGTATTCCCCCCACCTTGTTGCTGCCAAAAACGTGAAACTGTGTCCTCCTCAACACCCGTAGGGAAGGAAATCAAACACAAAAGCCAAATTCAACAAATAACTTTAATATAAACAAACCAAATCCCAACAATCTAACAGGTCAAATCAGATAACAATTGAAAATAAGGAAACTAACAACAGTAGTTTAGTAAAACAAATCCAACTTGTGATCGTGATATACAGTATAGAAAAGAAGGTAAATTTAAATGAACAAATCGATAAATAAAAAGAAAGGTTAAGCAGTTTACAAATACGTTATTCAGACGAGGTTAAGCCTCTCTGTAAAAAGTGACAAATAAATCAAGTGGTAACAAAGTGGCTTCAAGCAAAAGTATATACCCGCAAAATTAGATAGCCACCGGGTATATTTACAAAATAAATAAATATATAAAATAGAAAAATTAACGGAGAAAAGCTTTATATGATAAAAAAACTAAAGTGTACGTTAATTAACAAAGCACAGGTACACCTGTTACGTTAGCGCCACCCTGTATACACAGGTTATTGATAAATGAACTTCTAAAACTATTAACGTCAAGTTAACAAAAATGAAATAAATTAGAACGCCAGTAAGAATTCAAACAGTAGTTCCTTACAGAAACGATTACAGATAAATTAATCTTAAATAAGGTTTGACGTAACCCCAATTATAAAACAGAAGCTCTACTGACGGTTCGAGCCTCGTGAATATTATAGAAAAATGTTACGGTTGCTGGATTAAACAGACAACCTTTTAGTTAATATAAATAAAGTGAGTATAATCGTATTTTTACCTTTCTTACTAAATTGGTGGGTGAAGCCCTTAATCTATCTACTAAACGTAAAAGGTTATAACAAGAATATCTTAGAGAAAGGTGAAGCCCCTCTCTAAAGTTCTCAAAAGATTGAAAATGAAATATAGTATCACACTGTCGAAGATTCGAAATACCAGGGATAATCTTGCCACCAAGATCCCCTTAAAGACACCAAAAATTAAAGCACACTTAGCTTGCACCGAAGATAAAGAGCCTAGTTCCTCTGGAGTCTGTCCTCCTGGTCAATACTTCCAGAAGGCTGCTCGGAAGAGACTTTTTCTTCCACCAGAGATACTTGGTCCCAAAATGGCCGTAGCTAGCCACGTGGAAAGATACTTCTTGATAAAATATATCAGACAAAATACTAGTCGCTATTCCCTCGGAATTTAGCACTAATTACAGAACAATCCTACGAAGAAAATACGAAATAAGAAAGGTTTCAATATATAAAAATAATTCTTACCGCAGAAAAGCTCCTTTGCACCAAAGAAAACAAGTTAGCGCATGGATGTCTAAAGAACAAATGTCCGGAGTATACCTCGTGTTACGAACAATGGCCGTCGTACGTCACCCCAAATGTTCGGAAACATAAACGAAGGAAAATAAAAGCTCGAAAACTCCCAAACAATTGAAGACCGTCTTAAGAGTCCGACAGAACACATTTCGTCAATTAAATAATTAGCAGAAATCGGCAATTACATTACAAAACAATAACCTCTCATTTACAGAACTCTGTAAATGAAAGAAACCAAAATGCCGGACAGAGGGCGCTTCCAACGAAAGAATTAAGAAATAAAAATTTACATCAGAAAATCAAGACTAACCAAAAAAAGAAAAGAAAATGCGTCAAGTCGGTCTTACAATTCAGAACAAAAATTACCACAATGCAAAATTAGATAACGGAGTTACATAATTCGAGATAAACGTGAAATACTGCCAGAATGGTTTAAGCGGCAATATATATGTTTAAAGAGGCGACGCTACGTTAAGTAATACAACTATAGAAATATCTGGAACCTAGGTAGATGGCGCAAACTAAACATAGATAACAATTATATGAAAGAAATACCGGGTCGGTCAAAATAATCGAACCTGAAATAATAATTTGAAGGAGTTAACGTTTTGAAAAGCTTAAGAGGCATGATAATTAACAAACTAATAAAGTAAAATAGAATAAATTGTACATATTGAAAAATAAGCGGACCAAGTTGTCTTGAAGAGCTTAAAATAGAAGTAAATGGAATAAGAATATACTAGCAGAACGCAGAGTGATTTTCTATACGTAACATTTGTTACAAATTAAATATTAATGTTACAGTTTTTTTTTTGCATCACATTCATTTCAATTATGATTTCAACCAACTTATTTACAATTATGTTTGTAGAGAGGTTAAATTAAGTTGATTATTTCCATAAACATGGCTTACCTATGAAAGTTAATTTTTCCATTGGGTGTCCACTGATTATTACAACCATATGCACAACAATACTGCACCATTTTTTTAATTTTAAGTATTTAGTAATTTAATAAAACTTCTCACGACAACCCGACACACCATATACTCCCACGCAACAGACAGAGAACGGTTACCCTTACGCAGCAACCACACCCTTCCAACACAGAGGACCGGCAACCCGACAATTTCTTTATTTACGTGCTCGTTCCAGTAGTATCTACAGTTCAATGCAGTTAGGGCTTACAATACCGGGATTCCGGGATCCCGAATACCGGAATCCCGGACGATTTTTGTCCGTTATTAAAAACCGGTATTTATGTAAAAATACCGGTATTTTGGTATTACATTAGTTGATAAAAATTGAATTTATGCACAATATAAATCTAATTTAAAATAATATTAATTAATTACAAGAAATTTTTTTTGAAGATAAACAAACAATTTCATTGTATTAAAATCTATATCAGGCACATTTATTACACATACCTAGCCGACTGCCGAGTATGGCACCATCGAGAAGCGGCGGTGTCGGCAATATAAAGCGATTGTTTATGTTTTACGTCTACTACCCAATGAATAGGTCTCGTTTATACAAATACATAAAGTGTGTAACACAAAAATTATTAAATAGTTTAGATTAGATTGTTTAATTTTGCAAATCAGCCGTAGTGTTTACAAGTAAAAATTATATTTTATATTTTCAATTTTATTTTTCATTCCGTTGTGTCTTGTGGTGTGTGGATTATGTGCACTTGTTTTCTGGTTTTATTTCTAATAATTGAAAATTATATAACGGTATTTAAATACTGATTAATCCATATGAATTATATGATACGGTAAGTTTATATTTGTATTAATGTAAGTTAGAGTGTAATTAATTTACAAATATTAAAATTAATAGGCATAAACTGCTATACCCCCTGAAAGATGAATACATTTCGGAGCACCGAAAAGGACAGGACGAAACTTCTGTTTGGAATCATTTTTTGATTGAAAAAAACGGACAGGTTGCTAAATGTAAAAAGTGCGCGAAAGAAATAAAGTGTACAGGAGGATCCACAAGTGGCCTTCATACTCACTTAAAAACGATACATGGACTAAATCTTAAAAAGAAATGTGAATCCCCCCATGATGTCGAATCAAGTGTTTCTAAACAGCCTAAATTGTTAATAACAAATTATTTTAAAAATAATAAAAACGAAAAACTTTCAGAAGTGCTTGCCCGAATGACAGCTCGCGATGGTTTGTCTTTTAATATTTTTATAAAATCGTATGACATAAGTGAAGGCTTAAAGGCAAGAGGATTCAAAGACATACCAAAATCTGCAGTCACTATTAGAAATATGGTACTTGAATATAGTAAAATTATTAAACAGTCTACAGTGCATGAAATTTCTAGACCGAAATCTGAAGGTAAACGTTTCAGTATCACATTTGACGAATGGACATCTATTCGTAATCGGCGCTACATAAACATTAATGTACATCCTGTTGGAGGAACAATGTGGAATATCGGATTAGTGCGCGCTTACGGATCCGTTCCAGCAGAAAAATGCTTATCCCTTGTAGAAGAAAAATTGAAAGATTTTAATTTAGATATATCTAAAGACATAGTTGGAGTAACTACTGACGGTGCGTCGGTTATGGTAAAATTAGGAAAAATTATAGAGGCTGAACATCAACAATGTATGGCACATTGCATAAATTTAGCAATTACTGATGTTTTGTATAAGTCAACTTTGAACCCGAGTGTGGATATTGATGTTGTGGAGCAAAATTATAATGATGACGATGTTAATGATGTTGACGATGACGATGATAACAATGACGACGAAGAAGATGGTAATGGAATTATTATAGAGTTAGATGCTAGTATTACTACAAGTAATATAAATATTAGACATACTGGTATATCATCTCTAGTTTCAAAAATTCGGAAAGTAGTGAAAACATTTAAAAATTCACCTTCTAAAAATGATAAATATTTACAAAAGTACGTGAGAGAACAATTAGGTAAAGAAACAGCGCTAAAATTAGATTGTCAAACAAGATGGAACAGTATGTTATTTATGTTAGAAAAATTTGAAGAAATTAAATTTTGTATTCAAAAAGCGCTTATTGACATTAGTTCCGATATTCATTTTTCTGACGAAGAATTTAATTTATTATCTTCAATTATTGCTGCTCTTACTCCTGTAAAATTAACAGTAGATGCATTATGCCGAAAAGATGCAAATCTTTTGACGGCTGACGCTTCTTTAACATTTATGTTAGATACTCTTTCCCAGCAAAAATCTGCAATTGCATTAGAATTATTGGAAGCATTAAAATCTCGAATTTTACTGCGACGAACTGAATTATCACAAATACTTCAGTATCTGCAAAAGGGCTCACAAGATGTTGGAGAAGTATTTAAACGCATATCCAAATTTACAATCATTAAAAAAATTGTAAGCTTAACTAAACGGATCACACATGAAAATCTAGAAGATATGGAGTTGTGCAAGAAACATCCCTTCCAATATCTTCCCAAATTAGTAATGAAACAGTATTAGAATCTGACAAGTTAAACGTAAACGCATTAAAGAAAAAACTACAGGCAGCAATAGACGAAACACTAAATACTTCACCCGTGCCTGCGTTTAAAAAAATTCTAGGTCTGGAACAAAAAATAAAAGATGAAATTACTTTTTTTGAAAAAACAGGAACAAAAGGAACGTATTTACAAAATGTGTATGATTTCTTAATGACAATTGTGCCGACAAGTGTAGAATCAGAAAGGGCTTTTTTGGCGGCTGGTTATATTTGTACGAAAATTCGGTCCTCGCTTGATGATGAAACGATTGATTGTTTATGTTTTTTAAGAGCATACTTTAATAAACAAAACGCAAGTTATTAATATTATTTCATAAATACTTTCAATTTAATTATATTTTTTGCTTCTTTAATTATATAATGACAAACGAGCCTATTATATGTAAAATGTAACATAGAATTTAATATGTACTTTTCTTACTTGCACGTTTTTTTGTATCTATCTACTCCTACTCTCTATGTAATACAATAAATAATATCTACTCATTTCAGAACAATATTTATTGGATTTCATATATTATTTGTTAACAAGTCAATATAACAACTGAGGTAAGTAAAAATATAACTAGTAAATTTTTTATTAATAATACCGGTTTTAATACCGGTATCCCGATATTTCAAATTTCAAATATCAATACCGGTATTCAGATTTTAGTTCGGTATTGTAAGCCCTAAATGCAGTGAATAGATGAACATTAGCTTATGTTTAGCAACGTTCTCTATATAAATACGGTATTAGATAACATAAACCGAAATAAATATTGTTATTTATAACGTAATAAGAAGTAAAATAAACAAAATTAATTTTATTGGTGTATAAGGATTTACAAAATAAATAAAATATGATATATATTGTAAAATATCCTCAATATAATATAAGTTATATGTAGGTATAGCAAGCGCCAATTAAGTTGGAGCGAGGAGGGGTAAGTTCGCGCAGGATTAGAAGTAGTGGGGAGTTTTGTATTTAGTTTTACATCAAATCGCAAGATACCGTAGGCGGCAATGTCAGATAATTCTAACCTCTACGAAAAAAAACCATAATTGAACAGATTAAAAAAACATAAAAGACAAAATTTGATATAAATAATGAGATTGTAATGTATAAACAGGTTTTTAAGAATATTTTTAAAAGCATCGTTTGAGCGTGTATCACTTTATGATCCCCTAGCAAAGACCTTATGTTCCGTCAAACGTCAATGACAAATGTATTCCGACAATTACTTGAGTAGTGGGGGTAGACGTTTTTAAAAAGTTTTCTGCGCACCCCCTCCTCGCGCCAACTTAATTGGCGTTTGCTATACATATACAGGTTGTCCAGAAACTCTCCTGACAAACGAAGACCGGAGATTCCTCTGATAATTTTAAGACAATTAAACCCAAATTCACCTAGTCCGAAAATGCTTCCTAAGGGAGCTAGAGTTCTTTGAAGTTGGCGCCTTGTATTTATTTTTTTTTTAATTCCTCCAGAACGCTTCTATTTAGAAAAACAAAAACTGGTATGCTTATTTATCCTCCAGAGATGAATCGATTCCATCAATTGCGAATTTCTAGTACCGGTCATAGGCGTCCGTTTTGGGTAGGTCAACGGTTATTTTAAGGCATAACTTTTTTGTCTTTAACTTTTAAGCATTTGTGACACTAGATTATTAAATTTTCAGGTATTCCAGTACTAAAATGTACTCTTACTTTAAGTCGGTAGGATACACCGTTTTCTAGAAAAATCGATTTGTAAATTTTTCGTTTTTTCTTCATTAAAGTTCAATTTATTATGTACCTACTTATTTTTAGCGACGAAGTTGGCTTGGACTATCAAGGCATGGATGAAAATTAATTTAATAAATTAAAAACAAATTATTTATTACAATGGAACGAAACTAACAAAAAAAGAACAAGTATCAAAGGTAGATTGTTACAAAAGTTGCTCGATGTGATGACCATTAGTCTCTATGCATAAGTTTACCCTTTTGGTTAGAGAACGCCGAATTCTTGCAAAAATTCCAAAGTTATTTCTAAATTCGTTACAAGCATCTTGTATCCTTAGCCAGAGTTGTGCGCGATTTTGTATCGGAACGGAATAAACAAATGCTTTTATGTATCCCCAAACACAATAATCGCAAGGATTCAAATCCGGCGACCTTCCTAGCCAAGCAACTGGACCGCCTCTTCCAATCCAATGGTCTTCGTAGTTATTATCTAGAAAGTCTCGTACATTCCTGCTAAAGTGGGCCGGACAGCCGTCCTGTAGAAACCATAAATTTTGCCGAATATTTAAACGCACCTCATCTAACAAATCAGGTAAAATATTTTGCAGGAAATGTAAGTAATCAGCACCATTTAGGTCCAAGTAGATAATCGTCAACTACTCCTATACAGACGTTTATACTAAACCTATGCTGATGCTTAAATTCTTGAACAACGTGGGGATTGTCACCAACGTACGAATAATAATGTGCATTATGTACATTAAAAATTCCATTTTTTGAGAATGTAGCTTCGTCACCAAACAAAATGTTCCTGAAGAAATCTTCATCTTGATTTTTCTGATTTTGTAACCATCTAGCGAATTCTACGCGAGCAGGAAAATCTCCTTCTAGCAGTGCTTGCACCTTTGTAAAATGAAAAGGATATAAATTTTCTTTGTGTAAGATATTTCCTACGGAAGATTTTGAAATTTTGGGGTACATGGCAGATAGTCTTCGAACGCTAATTTCTGGATTTTCCTCAACTTCCATTAAAATAACATCTTCATGTTCTGCTGTTACATCATTATGTCTCCCTGTTTCATTATTTTTTGGGACCACTGAACCTGTTTCTCTTAATCGTTGATGAAGAGCTGTAAATGTTGAGTGAGTGGGATGCTGACGATTGGGAAATTTTTCAGCGTATCTACGTTGCGCCGCTCGAGCGTTACACCTCATTTCGCCATAAACTAAATGCATATCGGCGTATTCCTCATTAGTAAAAACCATTTTTTTTTAAATTGAAATCGTTGTGTTTGAATAACACAAAGTAAAAAATGAAAAGATAAACTTCGCGAACTGATAACAATTGGACAATGAAAAACGTAGGTTTTACTTCTGTTGGCAGTTCAGAGCTAACTATTGCAAAAAATAAAAAATTGAACTTTAATGAAGAAAAAACGAAAAATTTACAAATCGATTTTTCTAGAAAACGGTGTATGCTACCGACTTAAAGTAAGAGTACCTTTTAGTACTGGAATACCTGAAAATTTAATAATCTAGTGTCACAAATGCTTAAAAGTTAAAGACAAAAAAGTTATGCCTTAAAATAACCGTTGACCTACCCAAAACGGACGCCTATGACCGGTACTAGAAATTCGCAATTGATGGAATCGATTCATCTCTGGAGGATAAATAAGCATACCAGTTTTTGTTTTTCTAAATAGAAGCGTTCTGGAGGAATTTAAAAAAAATAAATACAAGACGCCATCTTCAAAGAACTCTAGCTCCCTTAGGAAGCATTTTCGGACTAGGTGAATTTGGGTTTAATTGTCTTAAAATTATCTGAGTAAACTCCGGTCTTCGTTTGTCAGGAGAGTTTCTGGACACCCTGTATATGCTATGACATTATGGAATAAACATATCCACGTATCTATCTTTTAAACAAAATTTAAATTTTCTATAATGCCGAAAGTGTTTTTCTAACGTCATATTTATTTTTATTTTATTGCAAAGACACTGACTTTCCTATTTCATCTATAATTGTTTATTCACTCATATCACTATCACTTGAGTCACTTTCTCCGAGGTGTATGATTATTGGGCTGATATTTTCTTTATCAAATACTACCTCCCTATCCCACCACTTTAAAATTTCTTTGTGTGATGAACTGCATTTTCCCACGTTGTCTTGGTGATGGTGATTAAGGCTTCTTCCCACATCATAATACATTTGTCAGCACCGAACCCATCTCGACCAATGTGTTTATTACAATACATCTTCGTGATTCCCCAAATATTTTCTATATGGTTAAATATGCAACAATAAGGAGGTAGTCGGAGAACTTTGTGACCATAGTATTCTGCAAGGTTATCAACTACATATGATTTTTGAGGCTTGTTCCTATAATGTATTAATTAAATATATACGTGCAAATGAAATAAAATAAATACACTTACAGTGAAACTAAATGAAGCAATTGTGCTTATAATTGGTGCGTAAATTTTAACATATGATTGCAGAAATGTAATTCTAGCATTTGCTATGTGAGGCAATTCCATCAGTCCTTGTCGAGATTATCTTTGCTCCAACGTAAACCTATTTCTTTTAAAATAGTCCCTAGAGAAGAGACACTTCCATGAAATATGTCCCTATCCCTCAAAATTTGTAGCACACTATGCAGTGTAATGTGTTCTAAAATATACAAAATATTTAGAAGTAAATTAAAAATTGTATATAAAGTACTTACCAGTACGGTACATTTCATATATCACATTCCTTATAGATGTTTTTGTAGCGTCATCTATACCTAACACAGATTTAGACTTTGGCGATTTGCTTTCGGATCAGTGAGGGATTCATTGTTTTTCATTGCTTGTGAGATTACACTAGCAGAAGATATGCTGATATTGAAAGCTGCGGCAACACGCTAAAATTACAAAAGTTTTCATTCCTTGAACACTATATTTATGAAAATACATCACTTACTTCCCTTACTGCTTCAAAATGTATATCAAAGGTTGTCCGTGAATGCGAATACTGTCACGCTCTTGTTCAAAGTACGTTATTAACGATGTAACCATTTCTTTAGCTTGTTTACGCATATACTTCGGCATTTTAGCGCAGTACAGTCACCAAATATCGTGAATATTTACTAGAGTTCAAATAAGAACTAGTTTTGATAAAATATGTAATATCATAGACACAATAGGCGTTGAATAAACTATTATAACCTAAACGAACGGCACAAGCATAAAGCAAAAATGTCTGATAAATACAAAGCGACAACGATGTACTTTCATACCAATATATGAGAATAACTCTAACAACTATAGTTTGCAGTGGCGGCTGGCGCATAAGCGCTGCAGTGCTGCAGAGCTCCCAAAAAATTGGGCAGGCGAACCTGTATTAGTTATAACTAGTTTTCTTTTACATAATTTTTCCGAAATTTCTGATGTTTATAAAAGCGTAACATATTGTTGTGAAAATTCTCCCCCTGTATATCAAAAAATTTGCATATTTTTCTACATCATCCTGTAGAGGACATCAAACCCTACAATTTGACACCTCAATCATCAAAATCCGATCAGTAGAAGTCGAGATATTCGCTTCCGTAATTCCAACACTAACGCCGGTTATATATACTATTTTATCAAATAGTATACAATAGGCGACTAGTGGAATAACCAACCTAATTCGCGCGATCGCTCACTTGTTCCTTATCTGGTCCACACGTACGTGCGCTCAGAGCTCTTTCAAACACCCGCGCGCACCCCGCTACCGCCGCGCCTGTCTTAAACCAATGCGTGATTTTACCAGGCATGTTCGCTGCATTTACACCAGCGCGAAGGGCGATATGATTCGGTATCTAAACTAATATTATAAAGAGGAAACATTTGTGTTTTTGTATGTGTTTGTAATGCTTTCACACAAAAACTACTGGACCGATTTCAAAAATTCTTTCACCATTAGAAAGCTGCATTTTCACTGAGTGACATAGGCTATATTACATTTAAAAAAAAAAGATATCCCCAATAAAAATGCATTAATGTAACCCAAGGTGTGAAAAAATTTGTCACAAAAAATCTGCCATCGCGTACGCTGCGGAAACTATTGTTGATAGAACAAAAAAATGTTCTACAGTATTATAGAACGTATTAATATCTACAAAAAAGTCCGCGAAACCATATGTCCAACTACTGTAGTTATGCCACTATAACTACTTTTTTACATTTTAAAAGTTAATAAAAGTGCCGACAATAATCAAACCATATTATCCATAGCTCTGTATTATTTCTTATCCTATTAAATGATATTTTATTAAAGACCATTTCAATACCAGTAAAATACTTTTTAAATTATTAAAATCGGACATTCCATTCAAGAGATATAACGAATTTAAAAATGTCAATCTAAAGAAAATAATGTTATAATATAATGTAGTAGTATAGCGATGGCCATATTCATTTTGTTTGTAATAAATTGACAATCGAAAAATTATAACTGGAATAAGAATAGTATTGGCAGAAGGAATTTAATAACAAGTTCAATGAGAATGAAAAGTAATAGGAAACAGGCACAGAGAAGCTGTTATAGAAAGAAGTTAAACATAAAGTGATATAAAATCCAAAAATTAAGGATCACAAGAAAGGAAGATTAAATATTTAAGAGAATACACTCACTATTGTATTTATTCAAGGTAGGATCGAAGAAAAGACAACATATACGATTCAAATTTTATTAAAAGAATTTAAATAACACTGAGATATTTGAAAGATGACGTTTTTGAAGTAATTTCGACAATGTGTCAAAAGCCAAGTGACAGGAACATTATTAAAATAGCGGGTTACATTGTTTATAAGTTATGTTAAATTAGTAAATGGACTAAACAGATTTAATAAGCGATGAGCCACCACCAGAAAAACGCAAACGTCCAAATAACAGCAGATTTAATCATCGAATTTCGGCTTTAGAGGTTTGTGATGTTATTCTAAATTGTGCAAAAGATCGATTTCATTTTAAAGAGCATCTAGTAGTGGCATCACTTTTTTTTTCGGAATGCTTTGGAGAGTATTGCAGTAAATTTCCTGAGGACAAACTCACTTCCGCATGCTCCTATTATCCCACCCTTGATAAAGAAAGATTACGAACTGAATTGTCTGTTATTTACTCAAGAACTGATTGTAGATCTTTAAAAGGCGCACTACCTCTTCTAAAATGTTTAATAAAAAACAATCTGGGAGATACGTTGAAGGAGACTAGAAAATTATTAGAAATTGTAATAACAACTCCCATGACAACATCAGAGGCCGAACGATGCTTTTCAACACTAAATCGAATTAAGACGTTTCTCAGAAATTCAAAGACCGAAGATCGTTTAACATCTCTTTCCATGCTATCTATCGAAAAAAAGTTTATCTCCGAAATAGACAATTTTAATGACAAAGTGATAATAAAATTTGCAAATCGAAAAGAACGTAGAATAGATTTAATTTATAAGAAATAATTTGTTAGTAAAGTAGTGCTTAGTGACTCTTATTTTTTCGTGTGACAATTGACAATCGTTCCAGAAATACATTACTTCAGTGCGGAAGGCGAAGAAAGCACGATAAGATCGATGGGAGACAACCTCTTACTGCCCGTGCAAGGTAAATTTTTTTATAAAACTTGCAGAACACCTTAAAATTTTTAGCACGAGCCGCCACTGATAGTTTGTTTAATATAATAATATATTAGACAGGTAAATTATGTAACAAAGACACTCAAGACTTTGAAGTACTAAAAATTAAATTTATAAGTTTATTTGTTTTATATGCACATTTTGTTTGTTCGTGTATAATTTCAATTTCTATATTAAAACAGATAATAAAATACAGCTATTTTTAACTTTTAAGTAGGGAAAGCAAATCTGACGAACATTTAAAGATATCTGGGTTTAGAACTCGAAATTTTAAATTCTCGCTAAATATATGATACAAAAGTATTTTTAATAATATAAAAAAATATTAAAAATGGGGTGTGAAGAACACAATACAATACAACCGACGAACATGTAGAAATGTGAAATACGTATCTACGTCTTTGGAGAAGATACATTCAAAAATACATAAATGAACTTGTATTGTGTTCTTCACACCCCATTTTTAATAATATTTTTTTATATTATTAAAAATACTTTTGTATTATACAAATTTAGTGAGGTTTTACCCACTCAAGTATGTTTCAAATTATGTTGTAAATATATGAGGTACTAACTAAAATAAAAAGCGTTCAAATAAGCTTTGCCTCTAGTAGGCCATTCCTTTAAAAACGTATGATAATTAATAATTTAAATTTGCATTAGTTGTCAATTAGACAGATGCATAGTTGACAAAAATTGCTTTGTAATTTAAAATTGATTTAACATGGTTTTTACTATACAACACAAATCATTCATGCTAGAATCTTATTTTCGAAACGGACGTAAGATTGACGGACAATGGCAGTATTCTCTTCAAGATTGTTTAGAAGAATTTAGAAATGAGTTCCCTAACGTCATCTTTGATTATGACAGTTTTCGGCACACAGTGACACATTCCGTTATGGTTTTCAGAGAAACAGGGAGTGTTAAACAGAAAGAAGGCGCAGGTCGGGCGAAAAAGCGTACAGAAGAGCTAGTTAATAATGTAAGAGAAATTACAAATAATGCACCAAGAACTTCCGTACGAGCATTATCACAACAAGTGGGTGTGTCAATTGGCACATGTCATACAATTTTGAAAAAGGACTTACATTTATTTCCATATCACATGACCTGTTATCAAGAAATCAAGGAAATCGACTATCCCAGAAGAATAACGTTTAGTCAGTGGTTCTTAAATAATTTTGATAATGACCTTCTTGACAAAACCTTTTTTTCTGATGAGTCATGGTTTTATCTGAATGGTTATGTTAACTCACAAAATATGAGGATGTGGACTAATGAGAAACCACATAATTTTTTTGTTGAAACCGCACTTCATCCGCAGAAAATTGGTGTATGGTGTGCGATTAGTCGAAGGAGAATTATTGGCCCTATTTTTTTTAACGGAACCTTAACAGGAGAAAGGTATCGACAAGAAATTATTATGCCATTTATCGAACAGCTTGACGACGAAGAAATAACACAGGGTTACTTTCAACAAGACGGAGCTAGAGCACACACAGCAGGTGAAACAATTAATATTCTGCAGCAATTTTTTCAAAATCGGTTGATAAGTTTAAACATTGAACATGAATTTCCACCAAGATCTTGTGACATTACCCCATGTGATTTCTTTTTATGGCCATTCTTAAAGAACTCAATTTATCAAGTACAGATACCTGATCTTGCAGGCCTTCAAATCAGAATTGCTGAAAGAATTAATGGAATTGACAATGCGATACTACAAAACACTTTTTCCTCCATTAGAAGAAGATGTGAGAAATGTTTCCAACAAGGTGGTGGACACTTTGAACAATTTTTATAAAATTTTGCTTGTTTGTTGGAAATAAACATATTTCATTCACTTAAAAATGTTCGTTTTATTATTTTGACATTTGTCATTTCAATCAAATATCTCATCTCATAACCAACAAAATTCCTATTAAAATTAGTAACAAGCTAAGACATAATCATAATTTCCAAGGGCTACTTTGAGGTAAAATTTATTTGAATTCTTTGTATATCGTGTGTTATTGTTGATTTTATGTAGCAGGGTGAAGTCTCGTAACGTAAATATGAAATAACACATTCTTTTGTAATATTATCAACCTTTAATACTATTAAATCCACAAACTTACAATTTACTCATTTTTAAATAAAAACAGTTTCATGCTTTAGCATCTTGAATGGTATAAAAACTCACTGGTCTAAAGTAATACACAGCTGTGTTTGGGAATATTAATATTGGAATTTAAATTTTCAAAGTCTTATTTATATATCTATATAAATGTGAATATTATCTGACTAGATATAAGATTGGCGTACTATGTTTTACTAATAATTGACGATATTTAATATAATTGAATATTAATATATGTTTTGACAAAGTGTGTATAATAAATGTATTAAACTTAACATGCTATCGTATTATTTCTCTCCTTATTACATTAGATGCTAGGCCTAGTTGCAAGGAACCCTTTTTGTAAAACAAAAACTCTGAAAGCAATTTTAAGAGTCTAAAAATACAAGATATGTGTGTGTGTGATGAGTCATGTTTATTAACGATTCATATTTAAATATTTGGCGCCCATTTTGAAAACCAAAGTATAGCAAGCGCCAAATAAGATGGCGAGAAGAAAAAATAAGAATAAATAAAAAAGAGAAATTGTTTTGATTGGAAACTCCGTGTGTTCAGCAAAAACAATTTTTTTCGTAAATGTCTGAACACAATGAGTGTAAAACCCTCTTTTATTAGCATAATGTACATTAAATCTTACATAATTACATTAAAAAAATTATATAATCATTTCCTACTTAGAAATTTCATTAATATTCTGCAATTATCAAAATATCTGGTAGTTACTCGAGACCCAGGACGTCGAGCAATTTCTGAGGACCTGAAACAACTTATAATCTCATGAATTTATATGGTAAACATTATTATATACTTATATTTGATTTACAGTTTATTCACTATATTTACCAAAACTATACAATTTATAAGTATAATAAAATTATATCTAACGAATCTAAATCAAGAATATCACACACACACACACATAACCAAACTTAACACACCACAGTTGATTATGTTGCATATTGTTCACGAATATATAATATTGAAAACTACTTATCTTCAAGATCAGAACCTGAATCTAATGAAAATTCTGAGGATGACCCAGTATTTACAGTAAGTCAAATTTTCTAATACATTTTCAACAATATTATCTAAATCATACATTTTGTTTTCTTCTGTTATAACGTGATGAATGCTATTTTTCCATGCGTCAGCATCAATATGCCTAACCCTTCTAATAATAAATTTCTTGCTTCGTCCAATTTAAATGTCTTATTATTGGCCGGAACATGATGTTTGACTTGAACCCATACAAATTCAATGGGGTTAAGAATCCAGTGATATGGAGGTAAACGTAAAACTGTACTTCTACTTTCTCTAGCTATTTCATCGGCCACGTATGAAACTGGATGACAGGATGTGTAATATTTTACAAGCTCAAACAATTCAATCTTTAGCATAGAATTATCAGTTAAAATTCCTTTTGTTAAAAGCCATTCAATGAGTACCTCCTTTTTCCATGATGAAATAGGTGACTTTTCTGTTTTAGGAGAATGATAGGGCGCATTATCCATTACTATAACACTATTGGATTCAAGAGAAGGTAATATATTTTGCATCCATGCGATGAACACCTCACTATTCATATCCTAATGGTAATCTGCAATTTTCTTGGATTCAAATAATAACAAACTCCCATTCATAAAACCAGTTTCGCTGCCAATGTAAAGCACAATTAGTCGCTTCCCCTTTTTGCCAGTTGGATCTTTTAAACCAGTAGGAAGACCTTCAGCAAATGCTTGCATTGTATTAAGTACCGTTATATCTTTCTATATTTTTTCTTTTGTGTAACCTGCATTCATCCATGTTTCATCTACATAATAGATTATAAATTATAAATATATTATAAATAACAAAAAGACTCAACCTGTTAGAAAATATTATTTCCATTTGGAAAACATATTTTATTCATACTAGGAATACACTAAAGATTATTATTTGAAGTGAAGCTTTGCTGAATATAGAAAAATTAAAATCACTCGATAAAGAAAATCAGATAAAGCAAATAGAAAATAAAAATAAAGATATTCAACAATTGAACAACGATAATCTGAAATTAAGAGAGTTGGTCAAAAATATTACCAAGTTAACCAAAGACCATATAGTATAATAGTTTTATAGCAAAGAATCGGTAATAAACAATATTTTTAGTCCGCATAAATCCAATTGTGGTAAAGGGATGTTTTCATGATAATTTAATCGATGATGACAACGTAAACAGAGAACTCATCTTTGATAACCTAAGCAAAACAAATTGTCCTAAAAGAAATTCAACTTTTTCAGTCGTGCTCGAGGTCATTTGCATAAAATCACCAACAGAGCAATTTAGCAAATTATTTTGAAATAACGTTGTTAAAAACTTGTCATTATTAGTTCTGTGATTGAAACTATAAATTAATTAGATTACTTAAATATTTATTTTTTTGGAATGCAACTAACATTGAGAGAAATTGTGGTGTTGATAGAATGACTAAGTTTATCTACGGTCAAGTTTATTTGCCTATAAAGTATGCTATTATAAAGTAACTGCGAATGACAATTATTAAGGATCTTGCTGTGATTTATTTTTTATTGTAGCTACTTATACTGTCAAAAAAACTGTTAACTTTAACAAACAAGTTGAGTTTAATAAATTGGTAATCTGAAAATAGTTTTATGAAATAAGCTGGGTATGTTTTGAGTGGCTGTGATAATCACATATACCCAGTGCCATTTCTATCCGAACACTACCTAGTGTAAATTTTTGATGTACGGTCTTTTTGGAGGGAAAATCTAGTGTGAAACTACTAGATGCCAAGTGCGAAGTCGGATAATAAACTAAATTGAATATAGGTATGCCCTTCTTCGGATAAATGAGATTATTCACTTACTTCTAAGTATAAAAAATATCAAGAGCCAAGTATTGTGTACTTTTTCTCTATACATATTTTGATTCGCGGGGAAAAAAATTAAATACAAATTTTACAAAAACCATGACAGTAATCGATTCTTACAAATAGTACCTTTTCTGTAGTAGATAAGATACTTAAATAAAATTTTATATTTAAAACGGTTGCTCTTCTATTGGCGTGGAAATTTGAAATGCGCAATTATAAAAAAAAAAAAAAAACAATTTCTACGGCTATGGAATAATATCAGTGAAAACTTTTATATGAGTTTTTTTGTCTAATAAAACTATGTCAACGTATCAAATCACCCGTTTTACATTTATAATAAAAAAAACGATTACAGATTTGTAACTTCAGCGCCGTATAGTGCTCAAACTTTGTACTAAGGTAAGTTGTCTTAAATCGGGTTATTTAGGTGTAAGGAATATTCGATTTTTATCACTCGCTGTACATTTCAATTTCAAATTAACAGTTTAATAGAAATATCTATTCCTAAATTAGTTTCGATCTCTAATTGATAAACTAAAAATAATTTTGTCTTTTAGTTTATTAAATTAGTTTTGATCTCTAGTTGATAAACTACAAATAAACTTAATTTTTTTATTTAATTATGGAATTTTCACTGCATTCATTACTTATTACTTTTTATTATGGAAAATTGTGTAAATAATAAATTCATTTTTTCATTCACTTTACTTTATTGTTTTAATAAACGTAAGTACATTACTACATCATTTTTACTATGGGAATTTTTCATATATCATCGATATTATGTACCCGCGGAAATGTACATGTATATATTGGATGTGGTTAATAAATAATCAATAATAAGTAAGCGGTGAACGTGAGTTATCAAAATGTAGTTGAAGTTAGGAGTTCTAACTTAAAAAAGGTATATAACCCCTTACCACAATTATTAATCGTATCCTAAATACGTATTTAGGATAAGATTAATAATTGTAAATAAGGGGCACTTATTGCCAAAGCCTTAGTTACTAGTTGCCGTTCTCCCGTAGTTATTGCCCCAACTTGTTTTGATCTCTTTTGGCAACAATTTTTGATGGTTAATGATATCGAAAATTAATTTAAAATCGATTTGCAGCTTCCCGAATAAATATATTTTTCTCTGACAGCGTTTTCAAAAACTGCAATGGACGTGTTTCCTCTGTCAGTCTTTTTCTTATAAGTCCGTATCATATTAATTACTAGAATAAAAAAATACTGGAATAGATAGTTCAATTCGTTTACATTGACGGGGCAAGTTGTTACAGTAACAACATGCCCCGTGATTATTCCCCCGGTCGGTAATTAGTAAAATAATGTGGATTTTTCTGTGAATATCTAAGTTAAACTCAAAACTAAATAGTGGAACTTTGAGAAAAACAGTTATGTTTATCAACCTATACCACTATAAAAATTGATTACTTACCGTCTAGTAGATATAAAGTGATTACTGATTACTACACAAACATTAATTTACTTCACATGCATCAAAATAATTTCATGCAACTGTTTGGTCTCCTAGCTAGAAATTTAAAACTTCACAAGTATGTTGCATTCGACTACTGGTTCTATATGTGTCGGATAGAGGCACCTCCAGCGACAAATGTGGAAATTTTTTGTAGTGTAACAACTTGCCCCTGTAACAACCTGCCCCACTCTCCTCTATCCCTCACCTACGGATGAACTCTTCCAGCCCTCGTGCTATTTTAGCGTTAGTAAATCTGCCCCAGTTTCAACTAATAAAGAGAGGCAGAGGAGTGTTTAAAGCAGTGACCCGTCTATTGTTAAATATTTCGCAACATCGCTAGGAATTCTTCCAATTTTGTTGATGCCGATAATTTGACGGGTTCTTTTTTTGATAATTAATAAAAAAAAAATTTCTGGTGTTTTTGAGTATATTTTCTGCAAAATTCCAAATGTTCAGTGATTGCAAATTTTCTTATTTTTGTTTTTGTGTCAGAAATAACTACGAGAAGGATTATTTCCAAATCTTGAATATCATCTGTTGTTAGTTTGTAAATTTCATCTCCTCTAAGTCCAAAGATTAAAATGACCTCTTAAAGAAATGAAAATTTTGTACTATTTGCCAATGCAGACTTACTTTGCTTAATAAAAATGTATCATCAGGTGCTTCCTTTATAAACTTGAGACTATGTTGCCTTTCTTCTTGTTCTTCTTTGTCCTACTCTTTATGCCTTTTCATTCATCCGATTGGGAGTCCCAGGCCTCCTTTACCCATTTCTTCCATTTCTTTCTATCTCTTGCCATCGTTCTCATTTCTTCCATCGTCTTCCCTTACTTCCTTCAGTAGATATACTATGCCGGTTCTAGCTCAAAATCCCATGTATTTTCTTATGGAGGTTCATTTTGCACTTTTTCAATTTGGACATATTAATCCGGGACACCTCTATATACACTCGTAGATCTGTTTACAGATCTACGAATGTATATAGAGGGTGTCCCACTGAATGTTCGCGGGGGTGAGTTTTACATAGGGGTGAGAAGCTTGCAAGGCGGTTATTATTATAATTATGCGGGGGGGTGAGTTTTACATAGGGGTGAGAAGCTTGCAAGGCGGTTATCGGCGCTAGCGCGTATGATTTCAGAGGTGATATCATCTTTATTAGTTCGTTTGCTCCTTTTCTTCGGACCTGTTCATTCCTGCTTCATATCTATTCAGACCTAATCATTATTAGTTCAGAGATATTTAGAAGAGAGATGACGTCACATATTTAGAATTATTTGATTTTTTTTATTTTTAAAAATATCACATTTAAAATTTTTTTATATTTTTAATGTCGGGACGTCGAGGAATTGAACTCGGGTCCTTCTAGGTGTAAGACAGACACCTTAACCGTTCGGCCACACCCGAGATGTAAATTGGATATTGTAAAACGCATAAGTAGTCTATTACAAAATGTGGAAACTCAACTTTAAATAACTTAGAGAAATTATTCATTAAATTCGCGTTTAATTTACATATAATTAGTATTAATTATCCCCGTTTAATACTCGATATATTTTACATTTTTCAGCAGATATCAACCGTAATTTTGTGTGTAATATTAGAATTAGAGGTAAATATATCGACACAGGTCATTGAGTAGATATGTGGATTGTTCGATAAACTGCTTTTCATGAAAGATAGTATCTTCCCTCATTTTAAGAGAGGCGATGATGAATTGATTGTAATTATTCGATTTTTTCTATTTTTAAAAATATCACATTTATATTTTTAATGTTGGGACGTCGGGGAATCGAACTCGGATTCTTTAGAGTGAGACGCCGGGATTCTATCACGAGACCACGCTGGGTAGTATGAATAGGATATTTTATAAGTTATATATATTATCTAACCTATTACTATAAATTATTTTTCCAAGTTAAATTAGAATTACTATCATAGGTGGATATATCGATCGAGTCTTAATAATCGTTAAATTTACGGTTAATTTGCATATAATTGCATATAATACTCAATATATTTGACAACCATAGTTTTGTGTGCAGGATATCGGTTGTAGTTCAACATATTTAAAATTTTTTATATTTTTAATGTCGGAGTGTCGGGAATCGAACGTGGGCCATGCTTCACATAAGTCGGCTTCTTAGGCGCTAGACCATACGGCCCTCCAGAATTTAATTTTTTATAACTTACCTATATTGTCTGACTTATCCCAAATTATTATAAATTATTTTTCCAAGTTAAATTAGAATTACTATTATAGGTAGATATATCGATCGGGTCTTAATAATCGATAAATTTACGTTTAATTTACATATAATTAGTATTAATTACACCGTTTAATTTATTTACTCTGTGATAGACATTATAATCGACTGGAGCAGGGCGATCATATAGATGGATTTCCGTCAGCAAAAAAATTAAGTGTTGGTTCCGCTTAATATCACATTGAGATGTATATAAATATGTAAATTTAAAATAAAAAAGATATAAAGTCATTTATGTTTTATTTATAAAGTATAATATAAAGTATAATATATAGGTAATGATAATAAAATCATAATATATTTTTATTGTCTATCCAAGAATTGTGTGAGCTGTTCAACCCCAACCACTTCACGTATACTTTATTACGCTTCCGTCGCAAAATCCTTTCAACGAGGTACACGTTCCTATGAATAGTCTTCTGTAATTCCAGTTCATAGAAGCTGCCTAGTATTGGTCGACCGGACATATCCTCAAGCATATATGTCGAAGGATTTGTAATATTTGCTTTAACTATTCGGAACAATTCCGTAGACCAGCTCACGGTGAATCCTTTAGCAAATGCTCCTTTATATTTACTTATACGAACGATGTCACCCACATTAAATTTCCGAAGTCCACTAATTTTTATATTATTATAAACACTTTTTAACAGATGTTTTTCTATCTTCTTGGTAACATCACACGGTCGCATTTTAATCTTTCTATGTATAGTATGATTATACTTTTCGGTAACTGTCTGTAATATATCTAGCCATTTATATTTACCTCGCATACTGAATTCTTTATACAATTTCTCCTTAATAGTTCTAATTACACGCTCGGCAATAGACGCTTTCATTATACTATATGTAGAATAATGATTTATACCGTAATTTTTTATTAGATTTTGGAATTTATTGTTATAAAACTCTTTTCCAGCATCAGTCTGTAAATTTTTAGGCTGTCGCAACCCTTTAAGGATTATTTCCATTGCGTTTCTCACATCTTGACCAGTCTTAGTTTTAACAGGCTGCGTCCAAAGATATTTCGAGAAGCAGTCTACTACCGTAAGAATATATTTATAGCCACTATTCTCTCTAGCATAGGGGATAAATTCCATGAGATCCGCATGCCACAAATCGTCAAAACCCTTAATAATAATATGTCGTCTAGTAAACAATCTACGAGCAGGTTTATGCAGTTCGTTTACAACGTCACGTTTAATTTCACTCATTTCTCTATTAGAATATTTAATATCGATACAGCTTAGATGTTTACAGCTGAACTTTATCTGTGTAAATGAAGTCGCAGCTCGACAGCTCATATAGAATTACTATCATTAAATGTTTTAATGCGTCAACGTAGATTCGAAATTTTTATAGATCTACAGCGCAAGCAAGTGGTGATGTTTTCTATTTTAGAATTTCCAAAAGTTCTTTAAACTTACTATCCACATAGCTTTTATTTACGCCTAAGGATATAATCTTTTTAAGTAGCTCATCAACCGCTGTAAACTTTTTATCTACATTAGTTTTGTTTGCACATATCGATAAGCTCCTTCTAAAATTATCTTCAACTGCGATAAACTTTTTATCTACATTGGTTTTGTTTGCGCATGCAGATATAGTCTTTCTAATATGCTCATCAACCGATGTAAACTTTTTATCTACATAAGTTTTGTTAGCACATACAGATACACTCTTTTTGATAATCTCATCAACCGCTGCGATCTGTGTATCTACAAAGGTTTTGCTCGCACATGAAGATTCAATCTTTTTAATATAATCATTAAGAACTTGTATCTTTTTATTAACATAAGCCATATTCACAGAATCATTATCTTCTACAGGCGACTGAATATTGCGTATTCGTTTATTTTTAAAATCATAATGTCCCTCGATATCTTTAGATAAAATAGACTGAAGGTTATATGGTGCGAGTGATTTTTTTATTTCACTTTTGTTTAAATGCCGCCCGAATTTATCAATACTCTTCATGACTGACCGGCTTTTACGAACAGTAATAGCGTACTACTATATTAATACTCGGCTTCGATTAATTATACAATTACGCCGGATTCCTTGAGCTCTTCAACAATGGAGGCAATTTCATTTATATGTCCAGAGTGCCCGGCCGTTTTCGATGCTAGGAGTAAACGTAATCGATCAACTAGTTCGTTTATATCATCCCAGTACACATACTGATAGGGAGCATTCCTCGCTACTAATTCTTCACCAACATGGCCACTCCCCTGTATATATCCACTCGTAGACGATGTGTCCAGATTCATCGATGAAGTGCTTAGATTCAATAAAGGTTTAATGATGTATGAATATTTATAGCTTCTGCTTCCTTTGACTTGCTTTTCGGGATCAAAGTCACGATGATGTACACTAGTTTGTTTTAAGATTCGTCTATACTGCTCTTTGTCATCTCTCGTAAACTCGCTAGGATGTACCTTAAATATCAACTCGCATAATCCTCGCGTCCCCTTATATCGTACGTTATCGATTACAAAATCACGACCATCGGAAGTAAAACTTGATTTACCCATTTTAAAGTTATCCGACACAGGATCAACGTGGACACCAAACGTTAAATCATATTCTCTGCTAGCATCGGACAATAATCCTTCCAAGTAGATTCTAGGAAAATAATACAGGTCGGAATTTTCAATGTTACGATCAGTTATATTAAGTCCCTCATAAGGGCTATCGGAACTCTCCATAGAAAGACTATGTGACTTTGTGTTTGATATCATCTTCGGAATTCTTATATTTTGTTTAGACTCTTCATCCTCTGACTTCATCTTACTCTTCAGATCTATTTCAGTCTGTGCTGATGTTTTTTCTAAAACTTTTTTAAGGGGTTCAGTGACTGGTTTGAAATGGTGTGTTAGTAATGCGTCAAATTCAGAACGACCTAATTTCAATGCTAAATATTTTTTTCTAATTGAAGCGCTAGCGCGTATGATTTCAGAGGTGATTTCATCTTTATCATTTCGTTTGCTCCTTTTCTTCGGCGACATCCTCAGGACTGTCCCGCAAACAGATAGCAAGCAGCTCCGAAACAGATAGTGAACAGGTTTGAACAGCTTCTAAACAGGTCTGAACAGAGAACGAACAGCTTCCGAAACAGATATGGAACAGGTCTGAACGGATAATGATCAAGTCTGTATAGATATAAAACAGATATTATACAGCTCTAGAACAGGAATGAACAAATCTGAACGGGTATTAAACGGTTATTGAAGCAGATGAGCTGTTTTAAGATATTAGATATTGGATAGCTCTGGAACAGGAATGAACAGGTCCGAACGGATATTAAACAGCTATTGAGACAGATAGGCTGTTTTCATACTTTAATACTATTAAGTGTGATCATAGCTAGCGGAAAAGCTTTATAAAAAATGAGGAAATACATTCGCAGAGTGTCCAATATATATCACAACATATATCTCTGATATCGGTTGACGATTGCTCTTCCCCCCATTGTTATGCTTCTTAACCATACGCATATCGTTAGCTGATTGACTAATATGCTTGTGTTCACAAATATATATAACAATCGAACATTTTTCTATAGCGACCCTCATCGATATTACTATCTTTATCTATCGTTAGAAAACCATAATTATTTTTCCAACACTCAGCACAAACTTCTTTAAACTTATCAAAAGTCATATCAGTGTTAACATGATCGGCATATATATGTCGAAGATTTAAATCATCCTGTTTAAATAAAATAATAAAATTAGCATTATCACGTATTAAATGTTTTGGTATTCGAGTATACGTCTGACATAAGTAGAAACAATCAATCGACTTATGTCGACCCATGCAAAAATATGTTCTAATTTTATCTTGTGTCTCGCAAGCAACATCATCGAAAATAAAAACAGAGTTTTCTAAAGCTTTACAGGGATCTATGATGTTATCGTTTTCCGAATACTTAAAATATTTAACATCCTTCACGTTATTCATCACTGCCTCTAGAAATCGATATTTAGACTGGTAAAGTGACTTAGAATAAACATAGATATTGTTAAATTTTAAACCATTCTCTTCGGTAATCAAACTCAAAAGAGCATTTGTTTTTCCGCAGTTAGATGGCCCACATATTATACCTCTGATAGTATTTGGTAATATTTCTCCATGTCTTCGTTTAAATTTATTGTCTATCAAACCACCGTCCAAATTTCGAACCTTTAAGGTTACCTTCTGTTTAACGACACGCATTTCGCAAGAATGAATCTATATAATGTGATCATACATTAATATATGTTTCATTCAAATGTCTACATTCAAAGAGGGTAGAGGTATATTAAATTCACTCATTAATAAGTTACCAGTAGAATTACATCTACCCGGATATCAATACTGTGGTCCAGGTACGAAACTGAAACAGCGTATGGCCCGAGGCGACCAAGGAATTAATCCGCTTGACGCTGCATGTAAAGAACACGATATCGCTTATTCGAGGGATAGCGATACTATAAAACGCCATCAAGCCGATCACATACTGCAAGAAAGAGCGTGGACTCGAGTCAAATCCAAGGACGCAAGTTTTGGTGAAAAAGCAGCTGCTTGGCTGGTCACAAACAGTATGAAAGTTAAAAGAAAATTAGGTATGGGGTTAAATCGAATTAAGACTAAGCGTAGATCATCTATAGCGAAAACACGGAATAGAATAGAAGGAGGCTTCGTTAGAAAAATCCCGTTTAGAAAAGGAGTTGTCTATCATGCTAAGGTAGCCCTAAAAAAGACTAAACTGAAGGATATTGTTGATGGAGCTAAAATAGCGCTCGCTTCTGCTAAAATCGCGATAAAGAAGAATGGGGGTAAAACAAATATTAATACACCCAGAGTTATTCCTCTACCGAAATCAGGGGGTATCATTCCTCTCATACCTCTATTTGCTGGCTTAAGTGCTTTAGGTGGTCTTACCGGGGGCGTAACCGGAATTGTGCAAGCGGTCAATAAAGCTAGAGCATCTCAAAAAGTGTTAGAAGAGACGCAACGTCATAATAAGGTTATGGAAGAAGTTGCTTTGGGGAAAAAAGGCGAAGGAATGTTTTTGAAGCCATATAAAAGAGGAATGGGACTATATCTTAAATCAAATAAGGAAGCAAAAAACTTTTAAATCGACTGCCACGCAGAGCTCTCTCAGACGTAGACATTTTAAAGTATGGAGATTATTTACCCTACTTCCGAGGTGTCTTTATGAGAAATAGCTTACCGAATATACCAAAAAGCAATGAGTGTGAAGTCGTTAATCTTGATTCAAAAGAAGGGTCAGGCACACACTGGGTTGCATATTCCAAGAGAAAACTGAAAGTTCAATATTTCGACTCATATGGAAATTTATCACCTCCGCTTGAACTCGTTCAATATCTAAAAAAATGTGAAATCAAATATAACCACCGCCGATATCAGAAGTTTAACGAAAAGAATTGTGGACATTTATGTTTAGAATTTCTATATAGCTATATGTAGAGTACATAGTGAGTTCAGTATCATGTCGAACACATTCACACTCAAAAGCACTAACCACGTGCTTACTGCAGATTACTATCCCCCGATTGAATTAGATGATCGATATGAATATGGATTGGGACTTATAGGTCTACACACTTACAATACTATACCAAATGTTTATGAGGGACATAACAAATTCTATTATGATAACGAGGTGTTAGAAATACCCACTGGCTCATATGAAATAAGTGATTTAGAGACTTATATACAAAACCGATTGCCGTCTACAAACAAAAACATATTAGATAAAAGCGGTTTACTAACTATAAAACCTAACAACAACACGTTGAGGTGTGAGATATATAGTATTTTTTCTATAGATTTTACTAAGGAAGACTCAATCGGTCGCATGTTAGGATTCAGCAAAAGCAAATTGCATGCTAAAAGGATCTACGAATCTGACCTTCCAGTACAGATTATAAAGGTCGTTACAATTAGAATCGAGTGCAATATAGTATCTTCTGCGTATTATGACACACGTCCCTCTCACACACTATTTGAATTTTCACCAACAGTAGAACCTGGTTACAGCATCAATATAGAACCTAGGAATATAGTCTATCTGCCGACAACAACAAAAAACATTAGCAATATTACGTTAACGTTGCTAGACCAAGAAGGAGATCCAATAAATTTTCGAGGCGAGCAGATCGTTGTGCGCCTAGAATTAAAGCGATTATAATGGGTTTGGAGTTTAACAAAACATATAAAGAACTCTCTTATCATCAGACGGCGGCCATTCAGTCTCCAACGACTAACATGCTAACACCCATAAATTTAACATTCCTTCAATCATTGGGATTTGTTGTTAACGATGGAAAAGTTAGACATTTACGCAAAGTTAAACTTCGACGAAACGATAACTAAGGAGGAATATCATACATATTACCCTCGTGCTAATAACTTCAATGCGAACGATGAAATACGTATACCAATAAATAATCAAGATGTATACACAATTCCAGGTGACAGCTACATATATATTGAAGGTACATTTAAACCAAACATAGATGGGACTGGCTCTTGTGAGCTAATAAATAATGCATACGCGTTTCTGTTTGATCAGCTGCGATATGAGATAAATGGTATCGAAATAGATCGTTGTAATAAGCCTGGTATAACTTCTACCATCAAAGGTTTCTTGTCTTTAAGTGATAATGAGAGCAAGTCTCTACAAATGGCGGGTTGGTATCCTTTCGAAAATAAAAGTCAGCCGACATTATCAGGTGATACATTTAGTGCATGCATTCCCTTAAGGTTTATAGTCGGATGCTTCGAAGACTATAGGAAAGTGGTCGCCTATACCTCCCAAGAGCTGATACTGATACGAAGCCGATTAGATATTAATTGTTATAAAAATATTGAAGCAGATGGCACAAAAAAAGCTAAAATAGATATCAGTAAAGTCGAATGGCATGTTCCACATATTGTTATGGATGACTCAATTCGTCTAAATTTATTAAAAACTTTAAACGCTAATAAACCTATCTACATGCCATTTAGAAAATGGGATCTGCATGAGCTACCATCTTTACGAAGCAATAAAAAAGATGTGTGGAGTGTTAAAACGAGCACAAATTTAGAGAAACCGCGCTTCGTAATAATAGCCTTCCAAACAAATAGGAAGGATAACTTAACTGCTGACGCTGGTCGATTTGATCACGTGTCAATCAGTAATATAAAACTATACTTAAACTCTGAGACCTATCCTTACAATAATCTGAATTTACAAATGGATATTAAGCGATACGCTTTAGCATATAGGATGTATACATCCTTTCAATGTTCATATTATGGGAGAACGATCGCTCAACCTCTAATAGATTATAATGCTTTCATTGATTACCCCTTCTTAGTCTTAGACGTTTCTAAACAAGCAGAGAGCATAAAAGCGGGTACCGTAGACATAAAACTTGAGTTTGAGTCAGATAATCCTTTCCCTAACAATACTACTGCCATCTGTTTAATCATTCACGACAGCGTTGTAGAATACGCTCCGCTTACTGGAATAGTGAAAAAAATAGTATAATTATTACTAATAAATCATGTATTTAAAACGATAGCATGAAAGCGGTAGCTGCTTACAGATGCCCTTTTGAAAATAGAATTAGGAAAGTGTACAATATCATTAGACATGTTTTATCGCGCGTTCATCGAGATCGAACAGCATATGTACTTGAGGATATATCCGGTCGTCCAATACTAGACAGCTTCTATGAACAACTCACACAATTCATGGATAGACAATAAAAATATATTATGATTTTATTAATATTATCTATATATTATACCTTATAAATAAAACATAAATGAATTGATATTTTCTTTTTATTTCTAATTTACATAGTTATATACATCCTAATATGTTAATAAACAGAACCGAATTTCTATGAGCTTAACAGCCATAAATAATTGAAGATAGCATACAATGAGGCTTCAACTATTTCTTCTCCCCTTTTAGTTCATATTATATGCAATTTTATATAAGTTCTAATATTAAACTCATTCATATTTTAACGTTTAGATTTTCTACGCAACCAAATGCTGAAGGCTTGATATCTAATAAGAGTAATTAATAAAAATATTAAAACATATTTAATTTCAAGACATTTTATATTGATTAATCATTATTATGTATGGGTTGTGAGATATAATTTATATATTCTACGTAAAAGCTATTGACTAGTGTATATATTATCATCTACTTAATTTCCAATCTACATAAAATAAGCACACCTTGTGTTTAAGCCTTTATGTATTCACCTTAAATTTCATGGAGTCTTTGCGATTATAAATCACTTAAGGATATACCGATTCACCGCATCTGATTATTTTATTTAATGAGGGAAAGTTTAGTTGAGAAAGCTAGTATATGTGTTGCATAAACAATGTATATTTCCTGCTAAAAACACTTTCAAATATAATTTTCCTCCCTCTATTTATTACTTATGAAAATTTTATTCGTATAATTAGGATGTTTGAATTTCGAGATGTTTAAAAGTTGCAGCCTTTCCTACCCCCTATAACATAGATCTTCTAATACCCCTGCATGATCTGGTTGTTGGTATGGATATTAAATAGACATATATATATATATATATATATATATATATATATATATATATATATAATAAATATTTTATTTTATTTTTCAATATACATATATAATATTAGCTTAGAAACTTGTTTATACATAAAATAATTAATCTATAAAAATATAATTCAGTCTATACACATAATATTTTCTTTCCTCAATATACATATACAATATTAGTTTAGAAACTTGCTTATACATAGAATAATTAATCTACAAGCTAAAAATATAATTCATTCTATACACATAATATCTCGATGTCCCCAAGGTAATGTACTGCAACTGTCTTTTATTAAGTATCTTTTATCATCATGAGGACTTAGAGCAATTTTCGTAAAGCTATTGACTAGTCTATATATTATCATATACTTAATTTCCAATCTACTTAAAATAAGCACACCTTGTGTTTAAGCCTTTATGTATTCACCTTAAATTTCATGGAGTCTTTGCGATTATAAATCACTTAAGGATATACCGATTCACCGCATCTGATTATTTTATTTAATGAGGGAAAGTTTAGTTGAGAAAGCTAGTATGTGTTGCATAAACAATGTATATTTCCTGCTAAAAACACTTTCAAATATAATTTTCCTCCCTCTATTTATTACTTATGAAAATTTTATTCGTATAATTAGGATGTTTGAATTTCGAGATGTTTAAAAGTTGCAGCCTTTCCTACCCCCTATAACATAGATCTTCTAATACCCTCTGCATGATCCGGTTGTTGGTATGGATATTAAATAGACATATATATAATAAATATTTTATTTTATTTTTCAATATACATATATAATATTAGCTTAGAAACTTGTTTATATATAAAATAATTAATCTATAAAAATATAATTCAGTCTATACACATAATATTTTCTTTCCTCAATATACATATACAATATTAGTTTAGAAACTTGCTTATACATAGAATAATTAATCTACAAGCTAAAAATATAATTCATTCTATACACATAATATCACGATGTCCCCAAGGTAACGTACTGCAACTGTCTTTTATTAAGTATCTTTTATCATCATGAGGACTTAGAGCAATTTTCGTTTGATTACTGCTATACACTTGATGTTTTTCGGATTGAATTAATTTTTGATTCACATATTTCTCGTTAGTATTGTACAAACATTCTATATAATCATCAAAACTTATTCGATTTTTGACAATGTTCTTCTTAACCCCTTTAGCTTTCCTTACTGCATCTTTACCCTCTACTCTAATAGCATACATTTTAGATCTCAAGCCTACAAATTCTGTTACAATTTTCCCATTCATCTCATCTTTCATCATACCTAGAACTTTTTTGTTTACAAGAGGAATACTATAAACATTATCTTTAGGATAGTCGCTTGTATCAAATCGTCTATGACAGTCGCGACGGATTAAATCGTAGATATCTGAACACTCAATTGAATAGATAATCGAATCAGTATCTGTGTAGGCTGCTTGACATTTATCTCCAAACATCGGTTTCATATAATCATAGTGAAATTCATAGATTGATGTTTTAGAAATATCTAATATGGCCATTCCTACATAGATAGGTTTATTAAAATAGATCTCTGTTTTGTTGAGTTCAACAGCAACAAAGTTCTCATTAAATATAGTCGCCGATTTGAATTCAGGCTTTGAAATTAAAGCTTCGGCACCATATCGTCCTTTCCATTTATTTACTAGTTTCACTATACTATGTTTGCGTATATTTTCCATCGTCTTCCCGAAAACAGCGTTGTTCATCAGTTTAAACAAATTTTTTTCAAAGTCGTTCATAGCCAATGATCTCAGTTTAGTGTTTAAATCAATGTATGATTTCAGCCATGTACGCTGTTGAAATTGCAGTATTCTATGAATGTTAGCTAACTTTAAACCATGTCTTAAGGCTTGTTTTAGATTCTTATAATGAATAACATAACGTTTTTTTTCGAATAAGGTAGCCATTAATTTCTTTTCTTTCGATCCCGGAGCAGCTAGATGTTCAGGACAAAAGGGTAAATCTGAGTGTAAATCATGTTGTTCTTGCGGATACTCTAAATCTACCTCTAAAATATATCCTATATCATTCTCATCGGGTATATCTAAAACATTGAAATTTTCGGCATTAGATAACCATCGAAATCCTCCATAAGGCAGATATTGAGACATTGCCCATCCATATTGATTATTGATATCGTTATACATTATAAATTTGTCTGGTTTGGAAGAATCATAATCCGACATGTATTTATTATTTGCTTTAAGATGTCTATAAGAACATTGGCTGAGCCCTCCTCTGATTCCGCGTTCAATAAACATAATCATATCCAAATCTGTCAGTAATTCTAAGATTATATTAGTATGTTTAAACATACAATCCCATGCGAATCCGGGTAAGGTGAAGTAAAGTCCTGGATCAAGCTCATATGTTTTCAGACAGCTACTTCTAAATTGTTCGAAAATGCAAGCTAATAGTAGCACATCCGTCTTCAGATATAAGTCTGAATATTCACCCAAGTTTTCGATATTAAATTCACTCCATACCTTTTGCGCATGATCATAGTCTTCATCTGAAATATCTTGATCGTTTAATTGATTGAAGAATTTAGATTTTTCGGGGAGCTTCGTTTCCTTGAATTTCTCTTCCGAGTCGAAATAATCGTAAGGGTATACTCCTTTTCGTGTTAGCAATTTCAATTTTTCATCGCTTAGATTAGAAAATTCAGATATAAGTTCGGGATATTCTATTAAATATGATGCTAAGGTATTGAGTCCTGAAGCCATAAATCGAAAAGAATCAATGAATCTAAATTTAATTATATTCTCATCGATATGTTTAGTGAATGAAATATATTTTTCTTTGGTTGTCGGCAAAACATCTATACGTCCCTTTAAGTCCTCAGCCAAATTCTTGATGATGAAATGTGAGTCGTACCCAGTTAGGTAATGGAAAACCACCGGAACTGTATGTGTATCTTGATAATTTACGTTACAATCTTGATGTGCAGCTCCTCGGTATTTTCCATTCAAATGATCGTGATCTCTAACCTTTTTCTTTTCATCCGAACTAAACGATTTTTCACAAATATGACATATTGTAGCGTTTTCATACAAATATCGTTCATCAGATGTTAGTTTGTCCATGGGTATGGGGCATAAAAATACTGTTTCTAAATCTTCTGCAAAAGCTTTGAGTTCCTTAGTAAACCATTCTATACAATCTTGGCCACGATAACTTCTATAAAATGATAATGATTCATCATAGCCGCACTTTACGTAATAACCTATGCTGCATGGCAGATGTTCTTGATATTTATTTTGAATTTTACATGGTGCAAGTAGACACTCCAAATCGGCATAAATAACGAAGGGCGCTTTCACTTTATTTTTGAAATTTTTAAATTTAATAAACTTGTCATCTTCCGTGGGTAATCGGATCTTACAGTAGTTCATTTCTTGACAATCTAGGTAATGTTTATCGAGAGCGGTTTTCGTATAAAAGTAGTGTAAACAGCGATCACAAAAATACTTTTTCTTATCATGCTTCGATAGCTGTGAGGATACAAGGCGTGATAAGTTCTTAATCCAGACATAGTGATAACTAGGAGTTGATTCATTATTATCCTCATGCACTTCATCTTCGTTATAGTAAAAATCTTGAATAAGCAGCAAATTCACATGTTTAGTTTGTTTCATTTTTGTTAGATATGTGGGTACGGTGATGAATTTTTCATTTTTTTTTTTCAAAATGTAAACATTTATTGATACATCGTTTTGTTTTTCAAACCGTGAAATTTGTTTCATTGTCATTGGAAATTGAATTCCTGTTAAATTTAGCACAGATGATGGGTTTGGATACTTTGTAGTTCTTCGCGTGTTCTTACTCACTGGATATAATGCGGATACAACAGCCCATGCGAAGCATTTTTGATCATTATTTTCTACGTTAACGCAAGCTTTTTTAATTTTAATTTGCGAAGGTAATTCGATGTAGGATGATCCTAGTTGAGACGTAAATTTATTAATATTTACCTGGAGACTGATGACTGTTGATAACGCCCAACCGCTGTCTCTTTCTTGAAACTCTTCAAGATCAGCGAGAATTGGCTGCTGTATGCGGCTAACAAACCATTCTTTTAGACTGGTGTCTCGATAAATTGCAATATTTTTAGTGTTGAAATATTTTAATTCATTAATCTCTTGGTCAGCTTTCTGTATTTTGAATTCGCCACAAAACATTGTATTCACCTTGATGGCTTCTTCCTTCTTTAACACATTCGAAATTCTTCGTTGAAATAGGATAGCAGCATCTTCCATAAATAATATGGGGTCGATATGTTTTAGATTAATTATAACTCCAGTTCGAATACGGTTTTGAAACGCTGATTTGATATCCTCCCATTTAACGTAGTAAGAAGCAGTAGTACGTTTCCTCGGTGCGTAACTCCCTCCAGCTATTTGATGAGCTCGATACATTTGTTTGAAGCTCTTTACTTGAGCAATGGTAGCTATCAGTTTTTGTTTTTCTCCAACACTTTTAGCACTACTCAATGAATTATTTAATACTCGGAGAGTTGAATTACATTTTTTAATTTCTGAAGCCAGAGCATCTTTATTATTTTCAATATTAGCATTGAAGAGCGAAGATTTAATTTGTTGAACGGATTGCATCTTAACTCAACGATGAACACTGATTGCATGATTCCAATATACATATACTCCGCTATATATACTCATTTAACGGGATAATAATGATCACGTGATAGCTTTACTATTTTATATACGCAAGCGCCCTAAAGCCGCTCTATACATTTAAAGTAGAAATATTATTTATATATCTTTGTCCCTTCCATACAGATCTCCTGCCTACAAAACTACGAGTCTATATCTGTTAAGACATGTATAGACCTGTTTTGATCTATGTACTTGCATTGTAACCCTTAGATGCTCTGTATATTACTGTATATTATACTAAAAATAGATGCTGCCTAAATAAAATTTTATCCTATGTGAAATTATGTTTTATTTTTAACTAGCATTATTACTCACAAAATTATGGTCGTCAAATATATCGAGTATTAAACGGAGTAATTAATACTAATTATATGTAAATTAAACGTAAATTTATCGATTATTAAGACCCGATCGATATATCTACCTATAATAGTAATTCTAATTTAACTTGGAAAAATAATTTATAATAATTTGGGATAAGTCAGACAATATAGGTAAGTTATAAAAAATTAAATTCTGGAGGGCCGTATGGTCTAGCGCCTAAGAAGCCGACTTATGTGAAGCATGGCCCACGTTCGATTCCCGACACTCCGACATTAAAAATATAAAAAATTTTAAATATGTTGAACTACAACCGATATCCTGCACACAAAACTATGGTTGTCAAATATATTGAGTATTATATGCAATTATATGCAAATTAACCGTAAATTTAACGATTATTAAGACTCGATCGATATATCCACCTATGATAGTAATTCTAATTTAACTTGGAAAAATAATTTATAGTAATAGGTTAGATAATATATATAACTTATAAAATATCCTATTCATACTACCCAGCGTGGTCTCGTGATAGAATCCCGGCGTCTCACTCTAAAGAATCCGAGTTCGATTCCCCGACGTCCCGACATTAAAAATATAAATGTGATATTTTTAAAAATAGAAAAAATCGAATAATTACAATCAATTCATCATCGCCTCTCTTAAAATGAGGGAAGATACTATCTTTCATGAAAAGCAGTTTATCGAACAATCCACATATCTACTCAATGACCTGTGTCGATATATTTACCTCTAATTCTAATATTACACACAAAATTACGGTTGATATCTGCTGAAAAATGTAAAATATATCGAGTATTAAACGGGGATAATTAATACTAATTATATGTAAATTAAACGCGAATTTAATGAATAATTTCTCTAAGTTATTTAAAGTTGAGTTTCCACATTTTGTAATAGACTACTTATGCGTTTTACAATATCCAATTTACATCTCGGGTGTGGCCGAACGGTTAAGGTGTCTGTCTTACACCTAGAAGGACCCGAGTTCAATTCCTCGACGTCCCGACATTAAAAATATAAAAAAATTTTAAATGTGATATTTTTAAAAATAAAAAAAATCAAATAATTCTAAATATGTGACGTCATCTCTCTTCTAAATATCTCTGAACTAATAATGATTAGGTCTGAATAGATATGAAGCAGGAATGAACAGGTCCGAAGAAAAGGAGCAAACGAACTAATAAAGATGATATCACCTCTGAAATCATACGCGCTAGCGCCGATAACCGCCTTGCAAGCTTCTCACCCCTATGTAAAACTCACCCCCCCGCATAATTATAATAATAACCGCCTTGCAAGCTTCTCACCCCTATGTAAAACTCACCCCCGCGAACATTCAGTGGGACACCCTCTATATACATTCGTAGATCTGTAAACAGATCTACGAGTGTATATAGAGGTGTCCCGGATTAATATGTCCAAATTGAAAAAGTGCAAAATGAACCTCCATAAGAAAATACATGGGATTTTGAGCTAGAACCGGCATAGTATAACTACTTCCTTCCTATCTCATCTATTTGGTTTATCCATTTTATTCTTGGCATTTTTCCCACCTCCATTATTCTTTTTGTAATTCTTTCTTGGTTCATTCTTACTAAATGTCCATGCCACTTCAGCTGTTTCTTCCCAATAATTAATGTTTGTTTTGTCATTTCTCTTATCTCTTCGTTTTTACACTTATCCCATATCGTTTTCCCTGATATTTTTCTTAAGGGTTACATCTCTATTGCCCCTGTATTGGCAATAGAGATGTAACAGTAGCAGTAGAGATGTAACGGTGTATTCTTTGTATTACCCAACACTCTGTTGCATAAGTTTATTATTGGTACTATTATTTTATTATGGACTATTCTTTTAACTTCCAGATTTATATTTTTATGACCCAATATTGTTTTATTTATTGAGTAATACAGTTTTGATACTTTATTGCCTCTATTTGTGACTTCTGCGTCTATTTTCCCGTCCTCTGATATTTCTAATATTTCTTCCTCACATTTAATTTTCTTGTTATTTTGATCATTTTTATTTTCGTTAGTCATCATTACTTTCGCCTTATTTACATTAATCTCCATTCTGCTTCTTCCAATTTCGCTTTTCAATATATTTGCCAATTTCTGCATTTTATTTTTGAAGTTTATCATGAACGCTATGTCATCTGCATACAACAGGCTACTCATTCTGACGGTTGCAAATTCCTATACCTTATTATTGTTTCAAATTGCTTTCCTTTTTCTTTATTCTTTTAATTATTTTATCTATAACCAGTATGAATAGCAATGGACTTAGACTATCCCCTTGTTTTATTCTCTTACTCATTATAAATTCTTAAGATCTTTTTCCTCCAATCTGTATCTTACATCTTATTGTTTCATATGTGTTTTTTATTATTTTTATTAATTCTGTGGGTACTTCACTTTCCTTCAGGCATTTCCATATTTCCTCTCTATTTACCGTATCGAAGGCCGCCTTCAAATCTATGAAAGTCAAATATAATTCTTTTCTTTTTTCTATCTTCCTTTCCATCAGTCTCCTTAGTATATATATGTTGTCACTCGTTTGTCAGTAGGGTATAAAATGTTACTTCTGGACCATATCAATTGGCACATGGAAAAAAAAATCCATAAAAACTGGTCAAAATCCAATAGAAATGACCAAAGAAGACCTAAAATCCTTCAAAAAGTCACGAATTTTTATTCACTCCAAAATATCCAAATATGTATCTGTAGACCACTAAAAATTGGGCACACAAAAACCCGTTGAAAATCACCTAAAATTATACAAAATTACCTTAAAAACAGGAAAAATCTTTACAAATTCCCTTGTTTTTAGACACACCAAAAATAGCTTTTCATTTCTGGACCAAGTCAATTGGCGCATGCCAAAGGCCTTGAAAATTATTACCAAATAAATTCCGCATACCCCAATTCTATTCAACTATTATCCGCACATAAAAAAAGGTATACTTAATGGTTCAAAGTCTACTAAAATATCTGAACACTCCAGAATGGATTTTCATTTGGAGATCACTATTAAAATTTTAACGTAACGTAAACATGCTCATTTGTGTCATAATTATCAAAAAATATTACACCGGCCAACGTATACGACAACGTTTAACGTTGATCAAACGTTGGTAATTTTAAAAAAGACGTGAACATAAACGTTGTCATGGTAAGTAAATATTTGTTTTCAACACCCCAATATTTACCGAGTTAATAAAAAAATGCAAAATATTCCCCGTTTTCGGTCCGACTACAATCCGACCTATTCCTACAGCATCTCCTCTTTCACGACAGCTTATACCGTTTACAGGTATTTTGGTAACAATTGGAATTGCATTTGGGAATTTAATCAGAATTTTATTATAAACACTATAAACTAATACATTACCAGAATAAAAAATTAAATATAACACCTGTTTCATTTTTTAATATAAATATGTACCTACAAATTATAATAATGTATCACTACAGACAGATTTACTTCCTTCGGTTCCAACTTGATATGTTATAAAAACTTTCTTCTTCTCTGTATTAAATGCCAAATCAACATAAATCTTTTTTGAAATGTGTTCATAGTTAGGTTCATCAAATATAATATTATATTGCTTGTCAAAAATTTGTTTTAAAGCTCCATTTGCAGGCATAGAATTCAATTTATACTCAAAAATTATTCCGACGTTCCTACTCATTACTACCATATCTAGGGTATTGGCTACCCCTGGTCGCTTTCTTTTTTTACTGTTTTTTTTGACCTCGCTGAAGAATGGACTGTTATATGTCAGAGTATACAAAATATGATGAAGCTCAGTTTCTTTAAAGATGCTCTGTGATGATCGAGAAAGTAATCCTAATATAGCATTTGCAAGATCTACAAATGCATTCTCAGTTGTACTTTCTAATACTAATTTCAGAGCACTTAAATATCTTCCAATAAATATAACGTTCAAATTGCTTGCAGACATCTTTGCCACTGCTTCACTATAGCAAGCGTTGCTGATATACTTGTTAATTTCAAAATTAGGAATTTCTATATTTGTATAGTAATTCTCACCAGGCGACAACATATTAAAGTAACCACTATCAGCCAAGAATTGTAAAAATAAGTGCACACTTTTCGTCGATATTTCATCAAACTCTAAAGAAATCAGTTTCTGTAAACTCTTTAGATGATTGATTTCCAGCGGTGGAACTTTTACTATTCTTATTTCACAACCAGAAGTAAGGTATATCATGTGCTCTCGAATTAAAGGTTTTGCGAACAGCTCGCTCAGGCTTTTTATATGACCCGTATCAATCCAGAAAGATGAATAATCGAGGGTTCCCAAGAAGTTTAAGACTGACCAGCTGTTGAATATTTGCAAACTGCCACCAGACACCATATATCCACCATACCATTCCGCAATTTCTTTTAATGATACTTCCCCACAAACAGCTTTAACTTCTGGACGGGCAACTAGCTGCTTTACTTCCTCAGACGTAAATCCAAAGTACGGTGCGTATCGAACATCAGTTAGGAATGGATAATAATGTATAACTCTTTGTGCATTCCCTGACAAGGCTCCGGACAACCGAACACAAGCAAATATTAATGAGCGTTCTATGAAGTTATTGGATTTCAGCGTAGCACCCATGAAACGTCTTAGACAGTCATTAATAAAATTCATGTCGTTCTCCTTCGAAAAAGTCTCAAATATCAAGCCTATCGCAGGAGCATCATACTCATCGATGAGTATGCAAACCTTTTCTTCATAATGTGTATGTAAAACTTCCGATAAATATGCTAAGCTACCTTCCAAATCAGGTTCACTTAATGTGAGATACTTTTCTTCATCGTAGTAGCGTTCGAAGCGTTTAACGCTTCTGTCAGCAATGATTATCTTCTCACTTGTCCAGGTTAAGGTACCATCATCAGTCCTCTTCACCAGGTATTGATGTTGCCTGAATGTAAGATTTATAGCCTTCGCCAGTTGTTGCTTAACATTAGCAAAACTGTTACCTGTAACGTTTGCCAGATCAATATGTATGACCGGATGAGGTCTGCAGTGCTTTGAAAAAAATCGTGGTTCTTCAGTACAAATCTTTAGGTTCTCAAATAAATTGGTTTTTCCTAGTAGGAACTGATGCATCATATCCATGAGGGAAGTTTTTCCAAAAGCTCTAGGTGCTGTTAGTAATACTATATCAAAAGTATCACTTAAAACACATTTTATGAACAGGGTCTTGTCCACAAAGGTAATTGTCTCTTTGATTGTGGCAAAATCATGACTTGCCAGTTTGCACAGCTAAAAACAGAAAAAAAAAATGGATCTCATTACTAAATGCCTTAGCATAACTGTTATAAATAGTGATTAGGATTATTATTGTGGTTTTTAAATTGAAAGTTTTCTGAAAATGATGTACTTATTATTACTAACAATAAATGATTGCCACAGTTAATTTCTAATATAGGAGAGTTTTACTAATGATTGTGAATTCCACCAATAAACCTGACCGAATAAATATATTTCTTAACTCACCTTAGAATCTTTTAGAGAAGAACTCATTTTTACTTTGGTTCGGCTACAATCTGTAATACAAATAAACATATAGATAATTAAGTCTTTTGTCAACAAGAACAGTACCTATACAAAAGAAAAGTAGGTATAGAAAAGCCAAGAAAAAAACTTAATTTTGCATCAGAAAAAAACGAAACAAATAAATAAAACTAATTTTTTTTAGCCGGCGGGTTAAAATTAGGTATCCGGAAAAAGACTTTGAGAAATAGTAAAAAATATATCCAAATTTTGAACCAAGTTGTTAGTCTGACATGAAATATAGAGTGTTATGGACGCACTAATTATTTTACAAAACCCTATGTTGATAATTACTATTGTCAGACTGTACTTGTCTCGCTACCTGCAAAAGGGTGGTTCGGTCATCGAAGCGCACCCCAAGTGAGATCAGTCACTCAACAGCAGCCTACTAAAGTGTTGTACCTTGTACCGAAATAAACAACTGTATTATTGTAAAGTGGAATTCTTTACTGCTCCTTCGAAGTTCCCCATACCCTAAAAGATTACCGTCTTAAATGTTCAGTAAGTTTAGTCTCTTTCTACTACTCTTGCCGTGTAAATTAAAATTTGAACAAACCTTCAATTTTAGAGCCTTGGTTCTGAATTTACAACTGCAAATGACAATCCAAATTTTTGTCTGTTGCTTTTACTTATTTCAGCGCTAGTTCACGTTTTTTGAGAACAATTTCTAACTAAAATTTAAATAGTTTTTAATGCTGAACATAAAAGCAAGTCATATTATTATGTTTTTTTTTTTTGTAATGAAACAAAAAGGATCAAGCAAGGTCATTGTGTATCAGTCTTTTATATGATAGGACAAAATTTGCTATACTTTATGGGGCGATTTGTTTAAGCTTCACTTACTTCACTAGCTTAACTGATGACGCCTAATAGTAGATGGCACTTAAGCAGAAGTAAATGCTGGAAAATACGAGGTGTATGTCCATGTGTACAGTTACAGACTTGTATATTGCATGTCTGTTTCATTTGTAACAAATGCGTAATACAAAAATTTCTATAATCAATTAAAAAATGACCAATACTAGAGAAAACAAAATAGTGGCAGAATATTACACACCATTAATATATATATATATATATATATATATATATATATATATTAAACGCCAGCGTTTCATGGTTTTACCAGTTTTATAGAAATGAAAGTCGTGTCTATTTCTGGGTGTAGGTGCACCGATGATTGGTAAAACCATGAAACGCTGGCGTCTGCACATTCCAGGGTGGATACGACTTTCACACATTTTTTCATTTTCCCGTACAACCCGGTCAGTTGGCGCCGCGACGCGTTGCAGCTACATTCTTAGGCAAATGTGATTTTGTCAGGTGTAGAAATCAATGCAACGAATTAGAGCGGCATTGGCAGTAATGTGAGAATTTAATGATTATTAATTCTCATTAACATTACGTTTATCATATATACCACTTCCACATATATATACAGACTGTCCCGTAAAAAACGCCAACATTCATAATTCCGTTATTTATTGTCCGGTTTTATTTAAACAAAAAGTAAATTTAATAGCATCAAAAACACTATAAGATAGCAGTGTTTTATTTGTTTTCAATTGTTTTCATTAATGTCAAACGACAGTCAAGTTTTTTATTTTAAATGGCAACATATATATTTTTGGCTATATTCGGATTGTATTTTTTTTTCTGAATTCAACGATGTATAACATGTTTATGTTTGATAAACGTTTATTGCAAAAAAAAAAACTTTATAAATTTCATCTTTGTCTTCCATTATTTATAAATATTCGAATGTGTCATGAAACATTTGAAATGTAAGTATTATAAATATTATTATAAGAAACAAAACACTTTACAATAAATGTTGAAATTGCCCGCCACTTTGTTTAACACATATCGCACATCTCCTAATAATAAAAAATAAAAAAAAAACTTTATAAATTTCATCTTTCATTATAGTAGACTTGGCCCAGTCCACTAGCATTATGTCAATGCGCCTTAAGTGTCAGTTTGACTTTATTAAGTTTTCTGTATTATCCTGTTTGAACGTTTTGCCGCAACAAAAAGCGTATTTTCGTTAAAAATGAATAACAATGAATTAACGGACATGTTACAAGTGTTCTTTGAATGTAATAAAAATCGCCTTCAAGCAGTTCGTCGGTACAGTGCTCGTTTTCCGGACAGAGAAGTTCCAGGTTCGAAAATATTTCAGAGAATTGAAAAGAATTTAAGAAATTATGGATCATTTACCAAACCAAAAAACACAAAAACGGAAATTCTCCGAAGATAAGGAATTAGATATTAGATGTTCTTCTTGCAGTACAGAAAAATTCACGAACTTCGATTCGCGAAATTGCACATAATATTGGGGTATCAAAAACTACAGTTCATGGTATTTTAAGAAAACACAAACTTAAACTGTACATATCTCGAAAAGTTCATGCATTAGAACAAAATGATCCTGGCCAAAGAATCCAGTTTTGTCGTTTTTATTTAAATGCATTAGAACAAGACCCGAATTTTTACAGAAGGATAATTTGGTCTGATGAATGCACTTTTAGCAACAACGGTATTTTTAATAGAAACATACATCGACAGTGGAGTGCAGACAATCCGAGATTTGTAATTGAAAATAATTTTCAAAGACGTTTCAACGTAAATGTTTGGTGTGGCATTTTAGGTGATCAATTAATTGGGCCATTTTTCATAGATGGTTGCTTAAATCAAGAAAAATACTACACTTTATTACACGAAAATCTCCAAAACTTTTTAGATGAATTACCTTTGGCAAATTTAAATAGAATGTTTTTTCAACAAGATGGGGCTCCCGCGCACAACGCCAGAGTAAATACTGATTTGTTGAACACCCAATTTGGAAATAGGTGGATAGGAACATCCGGTCCTATCGAGTGGCCTGCGCGTTCACCGGATCTTACGCCCCTCGATTTTTGGTTGTGGGCTTATCTACAAGATCGAGTTTATTTAACAACTCCAGAAAATGTTGACATTTTAAGACAAAGAATTATTAACACTTGTCAAGAAGTACCTGCCGCTTGTCTTTTAAATGCGACCTTTGGAGTAATTAGGAGATGTGCGATATGTGTTGAACAAGGTGGCGGGCAATTTCAACATTTATTGTAAAGTGTTTTGTTTCTTATAATAATATTTATAATTTGTACTTACATTTCCAATGTTTCATGACACATTCGAATATTTATAAATAATGGAGGACAAAGATGAAATTTATAAAGTTTTTTTTTTGCAATAAACGTTTAATTCAGAAAAAAAAATACAATCCGAATATAGCCAAAAATATATATGTTGCCATTTAAAATAAAAAACTTGACTGTCGTTTGACATTAATGAAAACAATTGAAAACAAATAAAACACTGCTATCTTATAGTGTTTTTGATGCTATTAAATTTACTTTTTGTTTAAATAAAACCGGACAATAAATAACGGAATTATGAATGTTGGCGTTTTTTACGGGACAGTCTGTATATACATATATATACTTGCTTTATGCAACTGCATTCGATTCTTAATATATTTTCCACATTCATCACACTTGATCTTTTTTACTCTTTCTTTTTTCGGTTTAGAAAATATGGCATCATTAAACGGAAATATTTCCTGGCTCTTCTTGTTTTCCCTTTTTATTTTTAATTGCTCTTCAGCATTAATAATCTCGTTTATCAATTCTGCCTTATTGTATCTTTTAATGTATCTTATACCTAAAGATTTTGCCATATTACGTAATTCGAGCAAACGACGACTATTCAAATCATGTTTTAATTTATGCAAATGTATTCGAGTTTCCTCGATATATGTGCCACACATCACATTTGATCTTCTTTACTCTACTCTAATTTTCTTTGGTTTAGCAAATATATCGTCATCAAACTGAAATGTCTTTATGTTCTTTTTGTTTTCTTTCTCTTTATGTAGCTACGTTCGGGTGCTTTTGATATATTTTCCACATATGTATGTCACACTTGATTTTGTTAACTCTCTTTTTCTTTGGTTTACCAAATAAATCATCATCAAATGAAAATATTTTTGAATTCCGCAAAGAAGGCAATATTAAACAGCTCAGATAAACGAAGATTATTCAAGTTACTTCGTTCCATTTATTATAGGAAAAAATCTAACAAACAATTTTTAGCAAATAAATAAGTTAAATCCATTTTTATGCAAATCTGTTTTTATATGCCTTTTGAAATTAGTTCTAGAGTAATATCTATCACAATCACATAATAAACGAGCAGTTTATGTATTTGTCATATTAGATAATGATAATCAACCTTGGTTTAAAGGTAAAGATGTAGTAGAAATATTGGGTTATGAAAAATCAACAAATGCTATAAGTGAAGACGTAGGTGATGATTTTAAGAGAAAATTGATAGAGTCCTGCTTTGTCAGATAATAAATATTCGAGTCTAAAGACCGCTCACAAGACGAAGTTGTATTTTTTGGAAATATGGGTTCTTTTGCAGAAAAAGAAAGAAAATATTAATCACAAATAACTTGTTAGAATTTGTGGGATTTATAGAAATATAAAAAAACGTGGTTTTAAGAATTTTTAAAAAGATAACAATATAGATTACGAAGAAATAGATTATAAATACGAAAAGACAAAATTATATGAATATATACAAAACGAAATCGTGGACTATGTCCACTCACGAGCCGAAGGTGACTTAAACATGGCGATTCCCACACAATCCAACATCTTCAACACTTTTAACAGTTTTAAATTTTAAAGAATTATAAATAACAAAAAGACTCAACCGGTTAGAAAATATTATCTCCATTTGGAAAACATATTTTATTCATACTCGGAATACACTAAAGATTATTATTTGAAGTGAAGCTTTGCTGAATATAGAGAAATTAAAATCACTCGATAAAGAAAATCAGATAAAGCAAATAGAAAATAAAAATAAAGATATTCAACAATTGAACAACGATAATCTGAAATTAAGAGATGGTCAAAAATATTACCAAGTTAACCAAAGACCATATAGTATAATAGTTTTATAACAAAGAATCGGTAATAAACAATATTTTTAGTCCGCATAAATCCAATTGTGGTAAAGGGATGTTTTCATGATAATTTAATCGATGATGACAACGTAAACAGAGAACTCATCTTTGATAACCTAAGCAAAACAAATTGTCCTAAAAGAAATTCAACTTTTTCAGTCGTGCTCGAGGTCATTTGTATAAAATCACCAACAGAAGCAATTTAGCAAATTATTTTGAAATAACGTTGTTAAAAACTTGTCATTATTAGTTCTGTGATTGAAACTATAAATTAATTAGATTACCTAAATATTTATTTTTTTGGAAGGCAACTAACATTGAGAGAATTTGTGGTGTTGATAGAATGACTAAGTTTATCTACGGTAAAGTTTATTTGCCTATAAAGTATGCTATTATAAAGTAACTGCGAAAGACAATTATTAAGGATCTTGCTGTGATTTATTTTTTTTATCGTAGCTACTTATACTGTCAAAAAAACTGTTAACTTTAACAAACAAGTTGAGTTTAATAAATTGGTAATCTGAAAATAGTTTTATGAAATAAGCTGGGTATGTTTTGAGTGGCTGTAATAATCACATATACCCAGTTCCATTTCTATCCGAACGCTCCCTAGTGTAAATTTTTGATGTACGTTCTTTTTGGAGGGGAAATCTAGTGTGAAATTACTAGATGACAAGTGCCAGACGGGCGACAATTTAATGACCAAGGTCAAGTCTTGTATTGTTGGGCTTACATGTTCATAGGAGGCGCTAGATGGTATTACGAGTTATAACGAATTTACACGGTGTTAGTCACGTGTTAGTACATATATAAAGTTTTTGGTTATGTTCATGTTATGTTTACGGTTTTCCAAAGTGTTAATTATATATTTTAAACAGAACTATGTCCAAATTGAAACGTGTATATCAAAAATGTGCGGTATTGGATTGCAATAAAGAGTTCATGACAAACTCGAAGATAATGTATCATCGATTCCCTGTAAATGACTCAGGAAGTTTAATGTGGTTAATAAAAATTAACAATCCTCTATTGACAGAACGATCACTAGCATATATTAGGCAGTGTTACAGTGTTTGCAATAAACATTTTGAAATAACATGTTTTCAAACTCCAGAACGGAAAAAATTAAACCGTGGTGTTGTACCAACATTGTTTTTATCCAAGGAAGAATCGGTACCACTTCCAGATGTGCAAGTTGAAGAGCAAAGAACTGGTACTGAAGGTTTGTATTTAAACATATTATTTAGATATTCTCGAATTAAAAACATGTTAATCTTATTTCTAGGATGTATTATACTTGAAACCCAGCAATCTGTTATTGCCACATTTTCTGAATCAAAAGCATCAACATCCTATGCAGATAAAATGACCAACGAAAGCATTAGTTCGGGTAAATGGGTGATATGATATTGAAATTCTAATTCAGAAAATTTGATTTTCCAGCACCAGAAGATATAATACATCGTACACCAAAAAAGAGAGTATCTGTATTAAAAACTATTGGATATACAAGCCAAGCACTTCTAACACCTCGGAAAAAGAAATTGTATGTACTTGGAAATGGTAAAACCCAAGAAAATATCAAGCAATTTGAAGAGGAAATACAATAAATGTTCAAGAGGCATTTTTAATATAAAACATGTGCTGGAGAGTGGTGATTGTAAGAAAGTTTTACAGGATAGTTGCCTACAAGCCATAAATAGTTTAACATCTGCAGGACAAACATTTATCTTATCACAACTAAAACATGCAGGGAAAAAGAAAAGAACAATAAGGTGGACTGGTGAAGAGAAAGCTACATGTTTAGCAATATATAAAACGTCAGCCAAAGGATATAGATTTTTAAGAAAATTATTTATGTTACCATCTATAAAGACTCTGCAAAGGAGTTTAAATGCACTGCATGTAACAGTTGGCATGAATGATTCTATAATACGCCATTTCGCAACCATATCGGACAAAATGAACCCATTAAACCAATACTGTGTTCTTCTATTTGATGAGGTTGCATTACAGCCACAATTAACATTTAATCATCATCAGAAGTGCATAGATGGTTTGGTTGACTTTGGAAGTGGAAAAAGCAAACATGTTGCTGATCATGCCCTAGTATTCATGCTGCGTGGCATAAATAAAAAATGGAAACAGCCTTTGGCATTCTACTTTGTAAAAGCCGTAAAAGCAGATCAGCTGCAAGTTCTTATTAAGGAAGTGATTGCTAATGTACATGATCAAACCCAATGTGTTATTTTAGCTTATGTATGTGATCAAGGCACCAATAATCAAAGAGCAATGTCAACTTTAATCAAAGCAGAGTGGTTTGCCAACTGATTTAACATACAAAGTTAATGAACACACTATCACTCATTTATTTGATGTTCCACATATGTTAAAATGCTTCAGAAACAATTTTATAACAAAGACCATTGTATTCAATAACAAAACAGCACAATGGAAGGATATAGAAAAATTGTATGAACTAGATGGTCAAAATGAGGAGAGCAAAATATGTCATAAGTTAACCGAACATCATATTCATCCTAAAAACAGACAGAAAATGAAGGTAAAACTGGCTTCACAAATATTTAGCCGATCAGTGTATGCTGGACTTCAGTTTGCAACAAACTGTGGTGCACTACAAGCAAGTGCCACTGCCGAACTTATTTTATTTATGGACAAGTTATTTAATAGCTTAAATGGCTGTTTGAAATCAAACAAACTATTAAGTGGAGCTGTAAGGGAAGGTACAGATCACCATGAATTTTGGGCATACGCAAAAAACTTCTTAAAAGAATTAAAGTTTGTCTCTGCTGGCACATCTACTTCATCACCACCTTGTTTAAAAAATATAATTATTACAATACAAAATGTACAAGAATTATGGAGATCAATGAATAGGATTGGTTTTAAGTATCTTTTGACAAGGACGCTGAATCAAGACCCTTTAGAGACTTTATTCGGTGTAAAAGAGGACTATGTGGCCAAAATTATCGTCCAACCTGCACTGCATTTGTTGCAGCATTTAAAACGGCATTAGTAAATAATCTCGTTTCTAATTCAAATGGCACCAATTGCGAAGAGGATGGCACCTAAACTTTTGCAAACTCTCCTAATAGAGGCATCTACATACCAACCAACTGCCGTAAATATTCCACTAGTTACATCCTCTGTACATCAACCAGTATACTCATCTGCCAGTCAATTCAAAACTATTGATTTGCAGACGGTGCAGACAATTAATAATTATAATCAATCAAGTTCATATATTGCAGGTTTTATTTGTAAGAAATTAATTGATTTCAAATGTGAACATTGTAGACTTTTTTTTATCAGAAGAATGTACTGATAATCATGCATTTATTAAGTTAAAAGATTATGGTGGTAAGTTGTTATACTCCACTAAGAATTTCATTCAACAAATACACACGGCTAAGTCTGTAATTTTTAAGTATTTTTTTATATACATTAATGAATTTAATATATATTGCAATATTTCAAAACATATTGAAATAGTATTACACTTACTACACTTAGATTGTATACACAAAGATATCCTTGTAGAGTAAATAAAAAATGTTATAATATTTATAATAGTGAAACATATTATAACTTTATTAAATCGAAAATTAAAGTTTAAAGATCTTCGATCAAATAAAAATATTGACGCATTTATAAAAACATATGCACCTGGAATATTTAAGTATTAGTTTCATTTTTGTACTTTCTTTGTAATAAAAGCTTCTTTATTTTATTACTTGCTGTTTAATTTCACACTTTCATAACTTTAAAATATTTATATACAGGGGTCGGCATAAGTCAGGCAACAAATTTGCATTAAAAGAAAAAAATGCAGCGTCAAAATGAATTTATTCAAAGAAATTACAAAAGGGATTCGAAAAAGGGTTACTGTAAGTGTTCAAATTGATGGCCATCTTGATCAATGCATTTACTGCAACGTTTCTCAACGCTGAGGCGGCGCGTCGGCAACAGAGCCCGTTTTTAAGAATTTCTGGTACATCTTCCACACTGTTGAACGATTTGGTAGCGGCGAGTTCGGAAATTGTTGTTGAAATTCGGTAAACATAGTTTCGTAATCCGCGTTCGTACGAAGATACGACGTAACAAAAAAAACTCTTTCTTGAAGCGTGAACTTGTTTCGGTTATTCATTCTGAAAACGCGTCTACTCGACGAGCACGTTTTATCATGACACCGAGACAACTGTCTGAAGCACGAACACGCTTCGTTTTAATCTTTTTCGACAGCGTTGCCTGACTTATGCCGACCTCTGTACATATTATATTTTATGTATAATTTAAATAAACCGCTATAATATCCATTCAAATTAGTTTTCTTACATGTTCATAGAGGCGCTATATTCATGGTTTCATTAGTGTGCCTGTATAATATATAACGGGTGTTCAGAAACATTCGAAGTCAAGTGGGCTCTGAACCAAAAATCGTATATCTTTACTTAAGTATCTGATTTGTAATAATTATTAAATGTCAACTGTTGTCTGTCAAAAATCAATCTATCTCAGACATGACTTCATATTTTCAAGGACTACTTTGACTTCGAATGTTTCTGAACACCCGTTAGATAAGAGTGACGACATATTAGTAGACGCGTTTGTATTGGCTGATTTGTCTTGGTTCCAACGGTCATGCGCATTTGGTTAAAAATAAAAATTGTTTTGTTCAATGGTTTAATGTTATAATTTTTTGAATATGTTACATTGTTTTATATAAAATCATTTCAATTTATAAAAATATTTATTGTCGGTAAAGGCATAATTGAATATGTACATCTATTCATATATTGTGATAGACAGGTAAGACAATTTGAAGAGATTTATAATCAAAATATACATTTTGATAATTGTGTAATATTACAGATATTGTAAAATGGTAGGTTGTTGTGCTTTCGCTTGCCAAAATAGAAGTGAGCAGGGTTTCATGATGATGCGTTTTCCTATAAAGATATGAAGACACAATGGATATGCAAATTAAGAAGAGCTAAGTGGATTCCTACACAAAATTCGAGATTATGTGAGGTACATTTGCAAACTTTATTAAAAATATGGTGTTTAAATAAGGAATGGCATTGTTGATTCTCAAAAGGACAAATCAAATATCAGTATAACCTATTTATTCGAAAATAATATTTACTTCGTTCATTAGTTCTATTACTTTGTTCATATTTCAGGTACATTTTGATGCGGCTCAATGGGAGGTTGCCTGATGTGATGGAAGAAGAAAATTAAAGCATAATGCGGTACCAACAATATTTAGTTTCAGTATTAATAAATATTAGAATGCCATCTACAGAACGACAATCTGTTGAAGGATAAAAAATGTGAATCTACAATAATTGATGTTTCTATTTGTGATGTAAAGAACAATAGTAAAGAGTCTACAACTAGTACAAATATGTATAACTAAATCAGATTTATTACACCATAGTTCCAAAGAATACTCATATGAGCATTAATTATCATTATGAGATTTAATGAAACTATATATCAAGAAACATTGGAGTTTTTGGATGATATTTTGGAATTGTTTCGTAACATGGTTGTAGGGAGAATTGATAATAAACCAGGCACATGGAAACCAATTCAGACAGGAGTAATAATTAGTACTCCATCAATAATTGATCTACAGAACTTATTCTTGAGTGAAAAAAATATCCGAACTTATCGATTTACACAAGATTTTTTAGAAAATATATTTTCGCAAATTCGTTCCAGACAAGTTATACCAACCGCATTACAGTTTAAACATCATTTAAGGAATTTATGTGTTGCACAATATATACATCAGGATAGAGTACATAACTATAATATTGATGAGCGACAAATTTTACCTGGATTTTTAGATACTCTTGAACATAATGATCATGAAAATGATAAAGAAAATTTAGAAAAATCCATTTTATCAGATGATTGGAAATATGTACATATTGATCTCTCAAATATGCAAGAAAATGTTCTTTATAATATTGCAGGATACATTATTTCTAGAATTAAAAAAAAGAAAGTGTGTAATAAGTGTTTTCCAACACTTGGATCCAAGAAAGTTGTCTTAAAAAGATATACAAAATTTGTGTCAATTAAAGAATATAAACCTCAAGCAATATATTATGCTAATGAAAAAACGTTCAATTTATTTACAATTATGGAGAAAATATTTTTAAGATTTGTTAATTCACATAATGTAAAAATGATAAGAAATTGCAAACTTATTTTAAAAAAGGATATTCATGAAGAATTTGATGTGATGATAAATAATATTCCAAAATGTCACAATATTAAGAACAAAATTATTGATATGTTCATCATATTTCGCTTAAAAATTTTTGGAAAGAAAATGAAGAATAATTTGAAAAAACAACATTGTGTTGACAGTAAGAGTATGTATATTCGCAGTATTGTTAATAAAAGTAATATATAATATTTCAAAGTGTAATATAAGTAATATGTAAGCATTTAAAATTAATAAATATTTAAATAAATAATAGTTAGCATTTTTTAGTCACCCTTATTCAGTAAGATTTGCATAAAATATTTGCTTATTGGTCTTTATTTTCAAAGTATAGTTTATATAATAATTTGGGTTAATATTAATTTACAAATAATATTAAATATTTATAATTATGATTATATTTACTTTGAAAAATTAATATTTTTTGCGTAAGGCTTATTTGAAATTAGGAACCAAAATGGCGTCTATTTTTATCATGTCTTCACTCTTACTTATATATTATACAGGCAATCTAGGTTTCATATATTATCATTAATTGTCTCTTCTTCTGCGGTATGTTCTGTGACAGTGCGAAGTCGGATAATAAACTAAATTGAATATAGGTATGCCCTTTTTCCGATAAATGAGATTATTCACTTACTTCTAAGTATAAAAAATAGCAGGAGCCAAGTATTGTATGGTTTGGACAACTTTTCTGGATTATGAAACTAGCTAACAAAGAACCTTTACAAAAACATAAATTCAGAAAATTGCCTGACCTGTACCCAATTTTAGGTTAAGTACAACACGTGTTACAACTTCATAGTACTAGTATAATAAATATAATTATTTTATTAATTACTACCACATTTTGGAAATGAAAGCAATGCTTTTCTTTTACGACATTGTAAAACGATAACAATGTAAAACGTTCGTGGGTTAGGATTCAGTTATTTGATTTACTTGAATTTTCGATACAACCGTTGAAAATGAACGGAAAGCAGACGAATTATATTTTTCTTATAATATTTAATAAATATCAAGACATTTTACTTACCCCGTAAAAACAATTTAATGCGTATAACTCACAGAAACGGACAATGACAAGTGAAAATCCCTGCAGTACAGAGCATAGAAAATGGATAAAAGAGAAGGCTATCTTATTAACAAGCTTTTAAAACAAGATTTAGCACCTCTGACGAAAAGTTCGCAAACTAAACCATATTGGCGGATATTTTAAATCGCAGCTTATTTGAATATATTCATTTTTAGTATTTAGTATAGCCTAGCCATATTGAAATTGATAAATATAATTTCCATGATTTTCTGCAATAATTTGTGAAAATAAGTAAAATTATATTTTCCAATTACAATGTGCCTAGTATACACTAAATCAAATAACAAAATTGGTTCTTGTAAGAAGTTATAACAAAAGTCAAAAAACATAATTACTATACTCAAATCGCTGACCAGATTCAGTAATCACGTTGGGTTCACGTGATAACGCCAAAACCGTATGCACACAGGCACATGGAATCATTCAAGGATCAATGTCGGTAAAATAGTTATCGCCGTAGTATTTGACATAAGAAATTGTGCATATTCAAATGTTTTCTATCAAAACGTTTTACAATTGTATTGTCTCTTTAAATTAACACGTAGTAATCCCAAATATGAACGAATAAACTATTTTGCAGATGAAAAAACTGTGTTATTTTAAATAATTTTTCTCAGTTGTTTAAAAACGATAAAAACATATGAACACTCAAAGTGGCTATAATCATAAAACAAATTCAAGTACGTTAAATAAATGAAATATTTTTATTATTGAACTTTTACACAATTGTATTATCTCTATAAATTAACACGTAGTAATCCCCAATATGAACGAATAAACTATTTTGCAGATGAAAAAACTGTTATTTTAAATAATTTTTCTGTTGTTTAAGAACGATAAAAACATATGAACACTCAAAGTGGCTATAATCATAAAACAAATTCAAGTACGTTAAATAAATGAAATATTTTTATTATTGATGAGAACTTTTACATTTTATAAGTATAAATATAATAATAATATCAGTAAAATTAGGTAGATTCGTCTTCATCTGACGATGTCGATGAATCATCACTTCCAGTGATTATTATGGCTTCTATATGCTTATCGATTATATTATCAAGTTCCCACATTTCTTTTTCTACTCCAAGGACATGGCTTCACTGCATTTTTCCAATTTTCTGGTGAAGTATTATCGATAGCCTGTTGGAATAAGCTTTTCACATCTAATAACTTAAATGTCGTATTGTTTCTAGCGACATATCCCTTTACTTGTGCCCATATTAACTCAATAGGATTCATTTCACAGTGATATGGTGGAAGTCTGCGAACCTTTCTGTTGCTATTAACTCAGCCACAGCATATCTTTCAGCTCCAGTTGATTTTTCTTTAACTAGTACTAAAAGTTCTGCTTTAACCATATCTTCCTCATATGGGATATTGTTTTTCTTGAGCCACTCTTGTATTTCCTTTTTTTTTAGTACTGCCTGTAGGTCGTTTGTTTAGTTTCCGACTATGGTAGGGAGCATTGTCTAAAACGATTACTGATTCTTCTCTTAAATTAGGGAGTATTTGTTGCAACCACTCTTCAAATTTTGCCGCATTCATATCCTCGTGATAATCGCCAATCCTTTTTGATTCAAAGAGTAGTAATCCGTTATTTACAAATCCTTCGTCTGATCCTATATGGCCAATAATAAGTCGTTTTCCTTTTCCAGAGGGGTTTTTAAGGCCTGTAGACAACCCTTCTATGAATGCTTGCCTTGCAGTCAGAACAGATTTATCAGTCCATACTTTGCTTACAGTATGCTCAGCATTCACCCATGTTTCATCTAAATAATATATAGGCCTTCCTTCTATACGAAATTGAATAATTTGACGTAGGTATCTTCTTCTCCAAGCAATAATTTCTTCTTTTTCTTTCAAGATGCTATTGCGCTTTCTCTTTTCATACCTAAAAATATAACATCAACTACTATAAAACACGTAATACCTAATATAAATAATATTTATGTAGTAAAGTTCAGGTTACAGAACTTAGATAGTTTACCGAAAATTTAGTTCCTTCATCCTGAATGTCGTTATTTTAAAATTAGGCAGATCTTCTGTTTCATTTACAGCTGCGAGAATTTTTTGCACACTTGGTGGTTCGTTTTTAAAATAGAATGAATGAACAATTCTACGAATTCTGTTTTTCGTTTCTTCATCAACAGTACCCAAAACACCCCTTTTCCTCTGATATTTTTTGGGTGGATTAAATTGTTGCTCAGTGTTATGTTCTTTCAATATATTATAAACACTGCGAGTGGTAATTCCCATAAATATGATAAAAATAATATCAGTTTGTTATAATTTCTTATAACAAAAATAATGGCTACCTGCCGCTTTTGCAGTCGTTTCAACACTATCAACTTTTGATGTACCTGGCTGGTCAAGACTGGTTTTAAATATATTCAAAACCACGTTTTTTTCTTCCACTGAGAAGTGTTTTGCTGGCCTCTTTCTTGGAGGTGAATATTCCATAGCTTAACACGTATAACTTAGCTCGAAACAAAGAAATTGAAGTAATATTTGAATTCCTGTCGAATTATAACCTAGAAGATAGAATGACTTATAATTCGTTACATTTCGGTTTACTAGTTACTTACGTGCGTATTTCAAAATACTGATCAAAATATCCAAAAGAAAACAGAATAAATGCAGACAAAACAGAATTAACGCAAACAGAAACGTAAAAATAAATAAAAATCTGCCATCTGTGATACTGTGACAAACAATTTAGTTTGCCGAATCGCCTAATGTAAACGGTCTTGGCCGCCGACCAATAGAATGCATTTTTGTCTTGCTCACGAGGTGATCACGCACTTTTATTACTGAATCTGTTCAGCGATTATACAGCGATATATACATTTAATAAAAATAAATAAATTTAAATATAATAAATATGTACTTAATAATAATCTACCGGTAATCCTAATTATGAGAAATATTAAATGAATGTAAACACAACTATTCAAACGAAAGAAAATAATTACAATATTAACACTGGATACATTATGTAATATGATAGAAAATTAACAACACATTGGCTCAAGTAAAGCACAATAAAGAAAAAAATAATAAGTGCAAACAAGTAAACTGAATTTTCTATAATAAAATAAAATTAAATTTATTTTCAGAAAACACAAATTAAAAGATTAATTTTGATACTTTGTGAAACAGTATGCATATCACAAGCATTGAAGATTTGATTAAAGTAAGAACACAATAGTGAAATGCAAGATCTTAACATATATACATTATGTAATATAATGATAGCAAATTAACAATTCTGCAGCAGCAGATTTGAAGTATATAGCATGATTGTACAATTTATTAGCTTTGGCGCTAAGTAATTGGTGTTACTCCCACACTTTTCAATAAGAAGTTCTAAAAAAAAATTGAGTCTTATAAATAATCTAATTGAATAAGTTGTATAGCAAACGCCAAATAAGTTGGCGCGAGGAGGGGGTGCGCAGAAAACGTTTTTAAAAACGTCTACCCCCACTACTCAAGTAATTGTCAGAATACATTTGTCATTGACGTTTGACGGAACATAATGTATTTGCTAGGGGATCATAAAGTGATATACGCTCAGAGGTTAGAATTATCTGACATTTGATGTAAAACCAAATACAAATCTCCCCACTACTTCTAATCCTGCGCGAACTTACCCCTCCTCGCGCCAACTTAATTGGCGTTTGCTATACATACCAGAAGTTTCCTTTTTACTGCTTGTAGGTAGGTTATTCATAGATTCCTTAATGGATATGATTGCTACAAATTTGTATGTATTAATATTTTCTATATACTTTGTATCTTTCATTTATACTTACAAGTTGATGTAAGAGCTCCATAATTAGATGTATTAATAGATGATAAATTTAAAGAAACAACGGCTAATGATTCGGGTACATGCATTTTCGTCACCGACCAGGTAGATAAACCGTGCGCAATAGTTGGGGCATATATGACACATGCATTTTCGTCACCAAAGTGCTTAATTACGGATTACTCTTTTAAGCAACGGGCTATTACGAGGTACTTAGGAGGGCCGGGTTTCCCCAGGTTATTACATAGATATAATAGGTATGTATATACATCTATCTACGTAAGAGGTAATATTATCGATGTATTAGAACTTAGAACTATAAATATAAGGTGATTAGTGTAATAGGGTTATTAAGGTAATTGAGAGAATGGGGGTATCTAATGCACGTATATACCTACAGAGCAAAGATATTATGTAGTTAGTAGTACAGTATCAGAAAGCGATGGAGGACCTTGCTGAAAAACCAGCAAAAATACTCAGACAGGAGACGCTAGAATTTCTTCCAGCAAGCTTAACAACAACGGACGTAGAGTATATAAGGCATGCTATGTACAATGCCCGAAGAAGGATACGCCCCGCTTTACCAAGAAACATTAGTGAAGTGCACAAAATCCTCGCGAATATCAATGTAGTGACAAACAAAAGTGAAAATTTTATTTTTGTGAACAGTGAAAGGGACAATATTGTAATTTTTTCGTGTGAAACAAATGTACGCACACTTGGCACAGTTTCACGAATTTATCTCGATGGAACGTTTGACTATTGCACAAAGTACTTTTGTCAGTTTTTTACCATTCACGGGTATGCAAATGGTCACTACATACCCATTCTGTTTTGTTTACTGCCTGATAAGACTGCTACTACTTATAGGCAATTGTTTAGATTAATTATAAGTGCATGCACAAAGAAAAATATAGAACTAAATATAACAGAAATAGTGGTCGATTTTGAAAAAGCGATACACTTTGCCTTAACAGATGTTTGGTCTAACGTCAGAATAATTGGATGCCGATTCCATTTAGCGCAATCTTAGTATCGTAAAATTCAAAACTATGGGTTGATAACTGAATACAAAGTCGACTCAAGCGAAATTGGATGCTGGTTGAAACAAATTTTTTCGCTTATGTACCTACGTCCAGAAGAGGTAGGTGAATGCTTTGCCTTTGATTTAATACCAAATATGCCACAAGAGGACCGACTAGTTAAATATGCTGATTATTTGGTTGATACGTATATCTCTGACGAATCACTTTTTCCGCCTTCAATCTGGGCGGAGCATTCAGCTACCTTAACTCGAACAACAAATGCGTGTGAATCCTTCCATAAACATTTTAACGAGTCGTTATACAAGGATCATCCAAATTTATTTGTTTTTATAGAAAAATTGAAGGAATTTCAAATAGATACCTATATTAAAATACAAAGTTTGCATATGCCTACAAAAATTCACAATCGTAAAGTTAAAAAAAGGCAGCAATTTATTGAGTCTATGCTTACACAATACCAAAACAATGAAATAAGCAGGTTACATCTAGTTAAATGTCTCTCATATCATTGTTATTTTACATAAAATGATGTTTTACATATTTTTTATATAGCTCTGTACCTATGTATATATATATATTTGAATAAACAACCTTGTTTTATATAAATTGTTTCGTTTCATTTTCAATTGCTAAGTACCTACTTAATAAGATAAGAAAATGGTCGGTGACGAAAATGCATGTGTATTGTGTAAGTAACGTCTGCTTTTCAGGACGGTGACGAAAATGCATGTCCGATTATCACTTTTCTTACCTTGGTGACGAAAATGTAAACACCCAATGATTCATGTGGTTCTCGATTACTGTTCTTTTGAAGAATATTATTAGTTTTTGAAGTAATAAAAGTTTGTTGTGTTGCAATCAGCTTTACATCAGATTTATGTATTTTTTCTTTAGAATATGGAATTTAAGGAAGTTCCAAAAATATAAAATATTTTTATAAAATGACCAATTTAATTATAGTTTTCTTTCTACGGTAAACTAACTACTACAAAAGAAGTAAAACAGAACTAATCAACACTAAAAATAAAAACGAAGTTCATAAAAATGCGAATAAAAACAAATATATAACAGCGGTTTAATAAACACAACAAAAATATAATGGCGTCAAAAAACGTTAACGTTAGTTCTAATCTAATCATGTCCTAATTGGCTAAAATTATGGACTGTCGTTAAAGTAAATATTCTAATTGCCGGTAATTGAGAGTTTACTATCCATTCTGCCACCTATTGAAAAGTTCGCAAACTAGACATCTTTTATCGTTGTCTAACAATTATGTTTTAAACACGGCAATTTAAGTGAAATACCCCTGGTACAGAGACCATAGATAATTATAACAAGTCAGAGACTAACGAGACCGGCATCATCATTGAAAATTTAATCCGATTTTCTATCCTTATCTTTGATTGAAAATATGTACTCTTTTCATCCTTATCGTCGAGTTAGGCAGTCATTTAAAGAGGGCGCTGTAATCGTACAGCTTCGTGTCTAATCGCTATCAATCGTGTAAGTTCGGAGTATAATTTTGAAATTTTCTATAATTTCAATTTTATTGGTTACGTTATTTTCTTACTTATGTTCCATATCGTTCTGAATTATAATACAATATCGGGATTTGAATTTAGTTATTGAAATATTTGTTATACAATCGAGTATTAACAAGATCAGTTTTTTTCTGGACTGGGTACAGTGTTTTTTGCTGTTGAAAAAGTAAGTTGGATTTACAAGAAATTTCATCATAGCCCACGCCATATTGTTTTACTCAAAAATGCTTTGTCCAAAATTAACAAGTTCTTAAAAAATATTTAATTACTACTCTCATTCATGCTTTTAATTATGCTACAGGTACATTTTCGGGTAAAACTGCAGAATAGGGCTCCCATTTATGCATGCGCGCAAACAGGCATACGCATGCGCATAACTCAATAAAGTATGGCAGCGTTGGCAACCCGAGCATCTATAACAAATTAAAAAATATTAACGTATAGAAATATTTAAAACCTTTTTGTATATTTACCGCCATCTGGCTTGTTATGGACTAACCCGTATTGTTTCGCTTGTCGTACCCGCATAGCTGGTCACAAACGAAAGGTCCCTTTTCCGGCAAAGTTTCTTTCGTCCGTTAGATGTCACTTATTAATGTGCCACCTTACAAGATGAAATTTGCTTTATCTAATAGGGATTGCGGCTTAATGTTATATACAGATACAGATCTATTTATAAAGATTTGTATCATTTGTATACATTGCTTCACTAGCTTAGCTGATGACGCCTATAGATGGCACAAACATATGTCTTAAGCAGAAGTTAATGCCGAAAATACGAGGTGTATTGTCCATGTTTACAGATGTGTAAATTATTTACATGTCTGTTTCATAATTAAAGGGAAAAAATATTTGTAAACAAGACAATTTCAGCTGTTGTTACTTTAAGCGGATTTCGCTAAAATTTTTTAAAATCTGTGATTGTCTATAATGAAAAATCAAGCTTTAGGGGAAGGATATATGTATTAAAATAATACGTTACGTCTAGATTAATTACATAATATATATTTACCTTAAACCAAAATGAAAATACAATTTGTCAAGGCCAAGGTAAAGCATACATCTGCTTTACGTTTACATCCAAATACACACAAATTTTTCTTGGCATTATATAGTATCCTTGATTTATACTAAAGCCATTGGCGTTTATATTTTCTGTATATTAACTTTGATTAGCGTATATTTTGTAAATAAACGCTATGGAAAATTCCACTGTAAAAAGGTCATTTGAGCGTATTCATTTTTTTGTAGCTTTGTCTTTTCTCCTAAGACTTCGTAAACTTTATTGGGATAAATTGCTTTCCTAAAGGTCCTCTAAGCGCCCCTCCTTAATTATATTACTTCCCAATAATTATTTTTGCGAAAATCGGTGGCAGATGTATGCTTTACCTTAGCCACATTTTCTTTTCATCATATAAATTATTTGGAAATGACTTCAAAATTTTGTATATCCTTAAATCCTTAAAATATTAATATATAACAAAGCAACTAATATTTAGGCATCCATGTTTTTCATCCAAGACTTGGTTTGGAAGTAATGGGTTTAAAATTTATCATAGGAAGTTACACATTTTACTCTGGAGCTGTACCATGCTTACATCTAGCACGAACACTCATGTCAATATCAAAAAGTTCTGAATCTCAACTGTAAGAAGAAACATATATTCCACAAAGACTAACATTGCAAGCAATAGAAAATACATCGGTAATATAAAACTTGTAGTTTATACGGTAGTTATTGTATGTCAAATACCATTTTTACCACTGATTGCAATTTACCTACAGTACCTGTAGAACATCTATTTGCAATTCAGTTTGTGTCTTATTACCCATCAGCAAGTAAATATATCAAGCACATCAACAGTAAAAAGAAAGAAAAAAGGAAAAGCATGAATGAATGCATAAGAAAAGAACATGAGCACATTTGAAAACTAAAATCAATATACACAAAAATGAGGCTGTACAATCAAAAATTATCAAAATTAAACTTAAATAAGTCTTCATTGATCAAAGATATATTTAAAGGCAAATTATTCTTCCTCTTTTTTTATCTGTCTAATTATTTTATTTATTCAACAGGAATATCATCAAGTGCACAATCATTACTGTTTTCTCAACTTCGTTGTGCGAAGCATCTTCCAAAAGGTAGGAGATGGACAGTAAAAAACAAGGTATTGGCTTAATGATTGAATTAGATTTTTCGTGGATGTCTTCCACACAGCATTACCATTTGATTTGATGCTTAATAATAGATGGATTGCGTCAAACAGACTTCCTAGGTAGTGCACTAGGTTAGTAAGGAATTTACAAAATGAAAATACTACAAGAAAATTAAAAACATTATATCATCAATTATTTATTAAGAAAATATGTTTTTTTATTGTACTTTTAAAATATTCTATTTTATGCCATTATCGATATTAATTTTGGTAGGTCTATATTATATTATTTTAGTTATTTAGAATTGTATAGTAGTTATAATAAAGTAAATTTTATGTGAAGTATTCCAATTATTTCATTGAACATAGTAAAGTGTACCACTAAAGAAGAATACAAATGTTTGCCGATATGTTTATACATTTTCAGTTCTTTTTCTTTATGTATTAAACAAAAAGAAATTGCTGAAAATGTAAAGATAAACATTTCATATGAACATAAAAAATAAATACAAGAAACTAGAAAAACAAATTTAAATTTTGGCGGGTGAATGCGTCCTCGTTGGACAGTGCCATCTTTGCCTTAATTGACTGCCCAATTATTAGAGAAGGATGTAATGATCTTCCATTTCACTAGGACAAATTTTTGTTATAAGTTGCCGGTCTCGTTGGTCCTGTAACAAGTAGGGAATGTAAGCTTCCATTATGATGATGAACTAAAGTCACTAGATTTACAAAGTACATACCGCAATAGATAAAGAACCTGTGTTAGAAAGAGAAGTACATCTTGGACCAAATATGGCGGTTTTAGTTGTTACATTGCCCATGATTGATATAGGATAATATAAATATAACCTTACTTTCGACCGCGTGATCATTCTCACTGCGTCTTCTGATCCAGCAGTATTCCAGTTGAGATAACTTACGACGAAATATCGTCAAGCGAAGCCGGAAGAAATGGCCGGGCGAATTATTACATTAACGAAACTAATAGTGAATCCCAATATGGTTGAACTCTTGCCACCTGAAATGCTTGAACAAACACAATCAATAATTGATGGAACACACAGCGAAAGTGGAGTACAACAACTTCTACATACATCACCGAGTTTCTTCGTGGTAGACCCGGATCAACCGAAAATACAAGTCAGGATAACAGAAAACAATACCGAACCGCCCAAAGAAGAAAAGAAACACCGCCGAACACAGAACAAGAAACAACCTGAAAACAAAACTGATGACTTTATATACCCGAAATTTACAAAGAAGCCGAAAACAGACGAAACAACAATACCGATCGAAACAAAAAATTCATACGACGCCCTCGAAACCAAAACCGAAGAAGAAATGGAAGAAGAAACAACCGAATTCACCCCGCAGCCATCAACATCAGACAGCACACCCAGGGTAAGTGACAAAACACACACCACACAAAACACAAACACCGAAACACGCAATACACAACACAAAATCGCACCAATAATAATAACAGAAAAAGACAAAAGGGCACACATACGACAAATACTTAAAACACATAACATTAACACCGTACAAAACAAACTTGTGAAACCTGGTATTCACATCGAACCAAAAACTGGCGAAGACTACCGTACACTTAAACACATACTCGACACAGAACACATTCAATTTTACACGTTTCAATTAAGAAGCGAAGAAACACTAAAGGTAGTTATGCGAGGCATTCCTACCTTTATCACTGACATAGACATTACAAACGACTTGACTGACCAAGGCTACCCGACATTAAAAAGTAAACGTATGAACGGTAAACACGGCATACCTGCACCACTTGTATTAATTGAACTGACGAGACTATACAAATCAATCTACAACATACACGACTGCTGCAGACTAACAATTAAAATCGAACCACTAAACAAACGGACAGACATAATACAATGCCACAAATGCCAGACTTTCGGACATCACCAAAAAAACTGTAATGTGAACTACAAATGCATGAAATGCGGAGACGAACACTCGACACACTTATGTACAAAGACGAAAACAACCCCACTAAAGTGTGCAAACTGCGGTGGTCCTCACCTATCCACATTCATAAACTGTCCTAACAACCCAAACAACCCTGCAAACAAAACCACACCCAAACCTAAATACACACCAGCACCACCCCCAACAACTAATCCCTGGACACAAAAACAAAAAAACACAACACTTAACACAGTTGACGAATTAGCACTTGCCTTAGGCAATATGCTAATAACATTACACTCGACAAACGCAACAAAAGAACAGATACAATACTTCGTAACGCAAACACAGACAATAATAACACTTTACAACAATAAACATTAAATACACACACAACAGAAACGCAAAAAAGCGATGATGACCAGTAAACCCACACATATAACTTAAACGCAAAAAAGCGACGGACACACAGACTACACACACACAACACAGGACCGCACAAAAACACAACAACACACGATTAATTAATAATCAGACTCAAACACGTCACAACCCTGGGAGATACGAAACAATGGAGTGGAAATGGAGGCAACTTCGACCACGAAACAAAATTCAAAGACTCATGAAAGAAAGACCGCGTGATAGTTTGTCTTGTTCTTTCTTGACAACAATCTACAACTTTATTTACAGTAGTAATCGACTTGGTGATAAAGTGCGCTTTGTTTAGTGGCAATTTGGTTTGTAATTTAAAGGTATCTCTTGTTTTGTTATCTGAACAATTGATTATTTGCTTTAAACAACTTTAAAACTGTGACAAAATGCCTGGGTGTTGTGTACCTCTATGTACAAATAGGACAGAAAAAGGCCTTAAACTGTATAAAATACCAGGTAATATCTAACTTATCTAAATATTTAGTTTTTTTCTAATATTATTGTTTGATCATTGTAGATGATAAAAATGGTGTCAAAAGGCAAACTTATAGGAAGATCAGAAGTAGCACCAAATTGTAAAGTTAAAATGTTAGCTTAAACTTACAATAACTCATCGTCAGATGTTTCTGAACTCATATTGAATTAATGTGCACTAAATATTGAACTTTGATAGTAAAAAATAGCTCACGTCTTCTCTTAACTTGTGTTTACGGTAAACTAAAATCATCTGTCCGTGTTTCGACGTCTATTCTAAACGATATTATGTGCTTCCCCCATTATATTCTTCAAAAAATCCCCTTAATATTTGTTTCTATCTTATAAACCGACAAACCAAATGAAGCAACACTGTGTTTCCCCTATTCAGACTGAGTGAAAAGTTCTCCCATTATCGTCTGTTCCCATTATCGTCTGTTGATATGATTATATTAAGAAAACTATGTAACTAGTTGAAAACAGAGCAAGTATTTCATGAAAATATTTATGTGCGGGCGAATCACCACGTTCATATACATATTTTTGATAATTTTGTTTCAAACATTTAAAGAAAAAATAGGATTTTTTGGTGTGCCCTCTTTTAAACAAAAGATTCACGATTTTTTCACTCCTTGTTGTACCCTATTTTACCGATTCTTTGTTTATCTATTATATAACTAGCCAGTAGATGGCATTAAATATTAAACATAAAAACAAGGAATTTAATATATAGAAACAATAAAAAAAGTAATTACTAAATTGCTTCAGAATGATAATTCTTTTCTTGTCTTTTGTAATACATAATTCCAAAAATTCCCTTTTTCCCGATTTGACAAAAAAATCCCTAGAATAGGGAAAAATTCCCTAATCTGGCATCACTGCGCATAGAAAAGGGATAATGATGATGAGACCATATACAATAGGCTGGGTCCAAAAAAAATTTTTCTTCATTTCTTGAGAGGCTCAGTGATAAAAAGGTCCTAAATGGTATAGCTAATCTGCAAAAAAAAAATTAATACATTATTTAAAGTTTTACTGCCTCCGGATAGCGATAGAAATTTCAGAAAAAGTGGATTTTTGACATCACTTTATTAATACTTTTTCAGTTACATATCTATACAAGTTTTATGCAAAATAATTCTAAGTATCGGTATATAGAGGAATCCCGATATAAAACTGTACTTATACAATGTGGATTCACACTGTTAAATTTCCCCAGAGCACGCATTTACATATCGCTACCTTAATATAGAAAGTCCCTAACTAAATTTTTTACAAATCCAGTTTTTTTTTTGATATTTCGATATATTAGAAGATCATCTATCGAAACATGCAAAAACCTCGATTAAAAAAAATGAGTTAGGGCATTTCTATATTAAGGTAGCGATATACAGCACTGATTCAGTCTAAAGGTTCAATTAGACGTGCCACAGCCCTAACCATATAAAACCAATCGTATGTGCTACAATGTTTTCGATTTTGGTAACATGCCGTAACGCCATAGCCGTAACCGTAGATATTAATTGAATTTTGGTTACGGCTATGGCACGTCTAATTGAACCTTAATACGGACAAATAAGTCATTAAAAGGAACAATAATATAAAATTCTGCTTTATTATATATTACAAAAACTAAAAAACGTGCTGCTTTTGTATATGTTATCTAAGCGGTTCAAGGCAAAAACAAAATAGGGAAATACCCGTACAATCTTTATTTCTTACAACACGGAATTAGATGAGATAAGTGTGCCGCGATCGTTAAAATAATTAGTGTTGCGTTGTAAAATGCTGTCATTTATTTGTTTATTTTATCATTTGAGAAATGGAGCGTACCAGAAATAGTTGGAGGTGTCCTTTGTTTGGTGTTTTATGTGATTTGAAAGATAATATATTACCAACTTATGAAGATGTGATGAAATTTTATGAGTGGACCCGTCATAGCTTAAAATATGAGAGGGAAACTAAAAAGGAGCCAACATATAAAGAAATAGAAGCCATTGTAGTTGCAAGAATAATGGAAATATGGGAGACATCGTCTATACCTACAGTAGAGGTTAAACGAATGAAGGTAATGCTACAAACATATCATTTAAAATGTAAAAATCTTTTGAAGTCTCACCCAAAAATACCTAAAAACAAGTTGGAAAAGTTTCTTTGTGAAAGTAACATTTTGTTTGATATTTCGGCATGTAAGTACAGAGATTTTCTTAAATGTGCTTGCATTAAAAACAAAAAAATACCTGAAAGTGAGCGAAGTTTTATAATAGATCAAAGAACGGTTAGACAAATGGCTATAAGTAGTGTAAATGTTGGAACAACAATACAGATTAGAAAGACATTAAAAAGAAAGTTGTTACGAGAAAAATCTACTCTAAAGCAACAAGAAATGGCCGAAATACCTACAGATAAATTGAGTAGTGCATCTGAAACCGAATGTGTTCAGTCGGATTGTGAAGAAACACGACATTTTCAATTGCGTCCTTCAAAAACTGAAACAAAAAAGGGGCAATTGATTTTAGCTTATTATCAAAAACATGCGATAGATTTGGAGTATCAGACAGGGCAGGAGCTGCTATCGCATTTGCAGCTCTGCACACTTCGAGCTCAGTAGTTATAGACAAAAATAAACTTCGCCGAGAAAGAGAAAAAACCAGAGAAAATATAACTTTACAACAAAGTGTTTCACAAATACCCGCTTTATATTTCGATGGAAGAAAAGACCGAACTTCAATTATATCTGAAAAAGATAGAAAGAAGTACAAGCAATGTATACTAGAGGAGCATATTTCATTAATTAAAGAACCTAACTCGAAGTTTTTAGGATATGTTTCACCTTCTTCAGGCACTGCAAAGTGCACTTTTTCTTGAATGCGGATATATCGATGGATTTTTTGATTGCAATTGGTTGTGATGGCACAAATGTTAATGTTGGCAAATCTGGGGGTATTATTATACGTACACTAGAAAAAAGATTGGGTAGACCCTTACAGTGGATCATTTGTATGTTGCATATGAATGAACTGCCATTCAGACACCTGTTTCAACATGTTGATGGTGGTACATCAGGACCACAGACATTTTTGGAGAAAATTGGCAAGGCACTTGAAAACTGTGAAAAAAGACCTATAGTGAAGTTTCAACCAATTCCCACGAACTTACCAGAGCTTTGTGTTGAAGGTATAAGTGCAGATCAGAAGTATTTGTACAAAATAGTTAAAACAGTTTCAACGGGTATAGCTGCAAACAATTTAGCAAATAAATCACCCGGCAAAATGTCTCATGCTCGATGGCTAACACGTGCTAACAGAATTCTTCGTCTATATATTTCAGTTGAGAACCCTGCTGCAAACCATACCACTCTTGCAATTTATATATTATCAAGGTTTACGCTCCAGTGTGGTTTTCTATAAAAACTCTCCCCAGCTGTAAAGACGGACTACGACACCTTTTTAAACTAATTAAACTAAGCAGAAAAATCTACTTTTTCTGAAATTTCTATCGCTATCCGGAGGCAGTAAAACTTTAAATAATGTATTAAATTTTTTTTTGCAGATTAGCTATACCATTTAGCACCTTTTTATTATTAAGCCTCTCAAGAAATGAAGAAAAATTTTTTTTTGACCCAGCCTAATATACCGTCCCTATCGATTTATTTATTTCCACTACATATGTCTGTTTTATTTGTATTTATTGTCAGTAATAAGTTTATAGTTTCGTAAATGTTTTTTAAGAATAGTAAAATACTATATTGAAAACAGCTAATATTTTCAACATTTATTTCAAAAACATTAGTTCGCTTGCATTGTGTGATGATCGTTTTCGCACTGAATATATATTGGCCTCTTCGTAGTGACGTCATTGACCAGTAGTTAGGCCTTCTACTTTAGGTGGTATTGACTTTAGCCACTTCCACATAATGACATTTATTATTTGACATTGAAACTATAAGTTTGTGTCAAATTTTTCAAAACTCTTATTAAGAAAATTAAATTTATTTAAAAAATGGTATTCAACATAGAACAAAAAGCAAAAATTATCGAATGTTACTTCCGTACAGGTGTCAAAGGAAATGGCGAGTGGCAGTATTCAATTACGGAATGCATGGCTGATTTTAGTGATGAACATCCTGAATTAGTGTTTGACTACAATGATTTTTGCAATGTTCTGACAAATTGTGTAAAGTTATTCAGAGAGACTGGTAGCGTCGGTCGAAAAACTGGAAGTGGACGGCCATCTAAACGTACAACTGATAATATTGAAGCGCTACAGCATAACAGAAAAGTTTGAAGAGATCAACAACTCACCACAAATGCTGCATAAAGTTTTTGGTGGATTGCGGAGAAGAGTTGGATTGTGTTTAGATGTAAATGGACAACATTTTCAACAACTTCTGTAGCTATATGTAAATTTTGATTATGATTTCGTATTAAATAGATTATTTGTTTTCTTTTTTGTTGTAGTATCATTTCAATGCCATAACCTTTTTTATAACGACACCAAATGAAACTGTCAAGCATCAATTAGTGTCATTATGTGGAAGTGGCTAAAGTATCAACCCAATTTCACAGTCTACTCCAATTATGAATTTTTTCGATGCCTTGTTAGTATATACATTGCTGATTCTAACATAAGGTCAAATCTATGCATAATTTTAATATTTACCATAAAGAAAAGATAATTTAAAATTTTTAAGTAATACCAAAAAATTAGAATTAAGTACAAAATAATTTTATAATTATGTAACATCTCTTCTATTTGAAAATAATTTTCTATATATTTGTGCATTGATTTGTGTTTTTGGTAGAATATAATCAAGTTGATGGTAGTGTACATAATGCAAGTCTGTGTTAGATTTTAAAATAATGGAGAGTCCCAAAATGGGGCCCCTTTAGAATTTAAAAATAATTTTAAGTTATTCCAAATATTCCAAAAATATGTTGAAACATATTTTTGGAAATAAAATAATTTTTGAACGTACATATTTATTTTGTAAAAAATCAAATATCTTTTGTTAAACAATTTTTACATGAATGTAGTATCCTTGAGATCAAAGTCAGTCAAGATTAATTATGTATTTTTTTTTTAATCTTATCTGTCAAATTGATTAATTATAAATATAACAAGTGTTCATTTGAAAAGTCAATCTAGGTTACTTTGAAATTTTGATAGAATAAGATGCAAATATATTAGTAACACATACTAATATATTTGCGTCTCATTCAATCAAAATTTCAAAGTAACCTATATTGACTTTTCAAATGAACACTTGTTATTAATAATTAGAGCTGAGGATGTTTGCGGTACGGCAGGACCGTATGTAGTGCATCCCCACATTTAACTATTTATCTAAATATTCTCTGAAGTGAAGCTATAACTTATAACTTCTAACTTCATTCACCTAGTTCAAGTAGGTAGTATATATAAAATATATGCAAAATATGTGCTGCCAGGCTTTGAAAGGCTGTGTGACAAGATTTTAATAAATCGAGGTTTCTTTTGTTTTCGTAGCTTTTATTGCATTTGGTTATAAAAATAATATAATAAATAGTAATAAACCAGCTTCTAATCTAGTAATATATTATCAGAATGTGTTTTTCTGGATTTTAGTTAAATTTACACCTTGTTTTAGAATATTGTGAATGAACACTTTACAATTGACTACTTACAACATGGAAATTCAATGAAACTAAAACTTCAACACTAATAAAAGGCCTTTGTTGTTTATAATAATAGTTCTTAACGACAGTAATAAAATTTTCTAAGAATAGGGGCTTTACTTCAGCTCCAAAATGTCCATTTTCGATCAATTATGGAAGTTATTCGTAGAGTTGCACACTTTGTCTCGAATGCATGTATTGTAAGGACGGCTTGTCGTTAAAATATTACGATTCGTTTTAAGTTTAAATTGAATTCACAACCAAATACAAATACATGCGTATTATTATTTATGATCCATAAATACAAATGGCTATTATGATTTTGTATAATAACTAGAGCTGAGGATGTTTGCGGTATAACCATGGTTATATCATGTAACCATAGTAAATTACTATGGTTATATGATATAACCATGGTTATACCGCAAACATCCTCAGCTCTAAAATAACAATATCCAGTGCATACTAAAATATCACTCTATTAATTTATGAGATCCGGCAAATCATTTCAGAGAATATTTAGATAAATAGTTAAATGTGGGGATGCACTACATACGGTCCTGCCGTACCGCAAAGATCCTCAGCTCTATTAATAATACATCATATCATATTAAAAATTTAGGGGTTTACAATTACAAGTTACACCATATCTTACAAAAATATCTTTTTCTGTAAATGACTTTAATTGTAGTATTACTGATTTGTTGGTTTATTATCTTGTAATATCTTTAGAATGTGATCATATAAACCACTTTCAATATAATTTTCAATATAAAGATTGTGGGAAAATCTAATAACCCAACCGCAGATGTGTTCGTTTTTATAATTAATAAATTTGACAGATAAGATAAAAAAAATACATAATTAATCTGAGAATGCATTGACTGACTTTGATCTCAAGGATACTACATTCATGTAAAAATTGTTTAACAAAAGATTGTCTTGTTGATTTACAAAATATTTGTGTACTCTTCAAATATTATTTGATCTTTTACAAAATAAATATGTACGTTCAAAAATTATTTTATTTCCAAAAATATGGTCCACTTTCGCATAAAAATTGACATTGTCATAACGTTTGCAAATCCAGGCTGCCAACTTAAACATTTACAAATAAATATTACTGTTATGATATCTATAGTAAAATTACTTTCGGATGAGACTGGCGCAGAAACACATTTTAGTAATTAGAACGAGAGACACCTCATAAATGAGAGAAACAGCTAGTAGTATAAATCCGTGTACTATACGAGCCACAAACGTTTATCGATTATTTGTCAATCGATACCAGGCGCTTGATCTGTGTGTTTCGTAGTGGTCTTGTACCTACATTGCTCCCGCTGCCGACTGCTCAATGTTTTTAAGGTGTTCAGTATTTTTGTAATGTCATCGCTCGCCCAGCTTCAGTCTCATCCGAAAGTAATTTTACTATATCTATATCAATTAATTTTTTCTCTACGTCAGTTGTTTAAAAATGGTAGAAGCCTATGAATGCATAAATTTGCGATTTCTGGTTAAGCTTTGCGAAGGCGATCAAATTGCCCTCGCAAGGCAATTAATGACATGGGGATTAATTCCCAATGAGGGTACATACATGTGCCCTCGTTGTGGAATAAACCCCATGCGATTGAGTGTGGATCTTAAGCGGTAGGTATTGTATTTGTTGTATTTTTTGTGTGTAAATGATTTTTTTCTTTTAGATCGGACGGGCTCCAGTGGTATTGTGGCCAAACGATCAAGAAAGGACATAAAAAACGGACGAGATGTGACAAATGCGTCGGCTTGCGAATTGGAACGTTTCTTGCTCGCTCGAAACTTTCCATGTTTCAGATTTTGGGTTTTGTTAATTTGTGGGTTTCCAATGTCCCTTTAAGTTTCATTTGTGAACAAGTGGAGATCTCCGAGCCATCTGCGGTAGATTGGGCCTCCTTTTGCCGTGAGGTGGTTTTAGATGCATTTATTGCACATAAAGAGAAGTTGGGGGGCAAAGGTAAAGTCGTAGAAATTGACGAATCCAAATTCGGAAAACGCAAGTATCATCGTGGTCATCATTTAATAATTATTACAAATCAGATACTTAAGTAAAGATATACGATTTTTTGTTCAGAGCCCACTTGACTTCGAATGTTTCTGAACACCCGTTATGTTTTATCTATGAGTTTCCTGAATGGACAGCGCTGAAAGAATCGGAAAGTTGGCAGTAGAGGAAATGGCTCAACTTAAAATATTTCCGCTTACTTGAGTTAGCGGTGAGTAGTGGGGATAGGACTTCCGTATTGAAATTTACGAAGAATAAACACATCCTGCAAAAATTAATGGTCTCATTTGTTGAATTATATTTACATTTCGTCTTGTATATAATGTAAGTTGAAGATTTATTTTAACTTTACAATCTATTACATTTATTTTCTAGAGTCTGCAATCAATTGAAAAAGTTTGAATTAACACAAAATTACCTTTTCTGTTGGCGCTGAATATAAATAGTATAAATTAAATATTTTTTTTATGTATATTTAATTATTCTTTAGCCCAGATATGGGTAAAACTGCAGTTTACGGCTCCCATTTAAACTGACACATCGGACTCTAATACAAAATGTGCGTAAGCAAAAATTTGATTTTTGGAGGTCGTCTTTCTTTATGTGAAAGCGATAGCGAGATATATTGAGGGGGAGACCTACTTCTGACCTTAGACAAAAACGTTTAATTTCTTTGAAAAATATATATATATATATATATATATATATATATATATTGTTAATAGCCTATATAGAGGTATGATAACAAATATAGCTTATATTAATTGATAATACATATTAATATTTTTAAAATAAATAATTTTATCCAAAAATTCCCAGCAAGCGGTTAACAATGTGTTCAATAGAGGGCGTATAGTTTTATCACACAGCTGATATCGGTTATATATGGTTGCTTGTAAAGAAAATAATATAAACAAATTATACTTAGCTTTGGTAGGCCTCTTTTAAAGTGCTAAACTTATCTTGGAATACATTGTGGGTGCCTTTGTTAATATGCCGACTAGCTCATAGGTCAAGATAATAAGTTTTATATGGGTGCGGGATCAGTATTTGGAGAAAATAACGGTTTTATAACCAAGTAAATTCAGGTGTAAAACTCTGAATGTAATGACGAGAATAAAACAAGCAAGTGAATGTTCAATATCACAAGTTTAATCTGTTACTCAAAGAATTAAGGTAAGTTATATAACAATTTACATAACATAAAAATATGAAGAGTCACGTGGTTTGATAAATATATAAAGTAAGGTTAAAATCAATAACAAATTGTTGTGACTAAAGTAATTATTTTCTATATAACTAAATTCAAATTTAGAAAGAACTGTAATTTTCTGTTATACTGTATATAGATAATTAGGTAATATTTCTAAGAAATTTAGTTGAAATACGAACGATTAGTTTGACTAATTAAAAATAACAATTTTATATTTTTAGAGATTAATAAATATATACTCAAATTTACGTCGCTGGTGTTTTCTGGATCGTAGAAGTACCATAGGAGACTGGAAAGGCAGGTGTGGGAGCTCAGGTATCGATGAAAAGCTTGTAAAAATTTCTAAATTTGGCTTGGCGTCGTTTTGGAAATTGATGTTTTCGTTTCCTGCATTCAGCTTGTTAAGGATGCGTGAATACTTGTAAAAATAATGTTTGATGGATCAGGAGCTTATAGGAAGTCTTTTTGGTGAGGTTTTTCTTTTTAATTTTGATTTTTAAACACTTAATTTCTTCAAAAACTTTTAATACACCACCACGCGTTCTACCATTTTTTTAATTATCAAGCTAACTCTCTTCTGTTTTTTCTCAATCTCTAGGCGTCTTATTTCGAATGTTAGTTTACATCTATTTAATCTCGTCAATTTATTAAATCAATTTAAATAAATTACAAATGCTAATCGTTTTATCATTTCGCATAAATTATTCTATGAATTTTACAATAAATATAAATGTGTTTTTAATGTGGAAATCTTTGCTAAAATGCCTGTTTACATGTGGGATAATTCCCGCTTCATTTAATTCAAAATTACGTACAGTTCTGTTCATAATTGCTGACATATTATTCCAATCAATTAAGTTAAATATCTTCGGTGGAATAAAAAAAATAAAAGAAAATGACTATGGTGAATGAAAACATGAAATTCAATAGAAATGAGAAACAAATTTGATAAATTAAAAACTCGGTATTAACTTTATTGATATGGCATGAGAAAATTGCAGTTCTACCTATTACTAACTCTTAATATTAACAATTTTAAACTTAACACAGTATTTCTGTTCTAGGACTCTCCAGTACATAGGTATGCCCTATCACAATATATATATATATAATGGGTGTTTCAATAAGAGCGCAAGATTTGAATTGCGCGCCATGTTTGACAGTCATAATGTCACATGATTATGACGTGGCAGATCGAAAGTTGACAGATGGGAGTTAGTAAACATGGAACATTACACGGTAGAACAACGCGTCCTGATTGTCAAAAATTATTATGAAAATGGTGAAAGTTTAATTGCCACTATTCGTAAAGTGCGTCCAATGTTCGGTCGAAATAATATGCCTAATTCATCTACGGTTAAACGAATAATCGAAAAATTCGAAAGTACCGGTTCGGTTAGTGATGTGAAACACACGATACGAGCTCGTAGAGGTCGTTCAGAACAAAACATCACGGCAGTTCGCGAGAGTGTGACAGAAAGGCCAGAGACGTCAATTCGCCATCGGGCACAAGAATTGGACATTTCAACAGGCACTCTTCAGCGAATTCTCACTAAAGATTTACAGCTGCATGCCTACAAAATCCAACTGACTCAACAACTTCTGCCAGTAGACCATGAACAGCGAAGAGAATTAACCAATTGGATCCTTGAGCAACCTGCTGATTTTGCAAACAAAATCATTTTCAGTGATGAGGCCCATTTTCACCTCGATGGCTTCGTTAATAGGCAAAACTGTCGCATTTGGGGCTTAGAAAATCCACGAATGATTGATCAGAAAGCAATGCATCCACAAACAGTCACTGTATGGTGTGCATTATGGTCTGGAGGAATAATTGGACCGTTTTTCTTCGAAAACGAAGAAGGTAATGCAGTCACGGTGAATGGCGAACGTTATCGTGCTATGATAACACAGTTTCTTGTGCCTCATTTGGAAGCTATTGATCTTGACGACATGTGGTTTCAGCAGGACGGTGCCACATGTCCTACCGCCCGTGAAACATTGACGATCTTGCACGAGTTTGCTCCTGGTCGTGTCATTTCCCGATTTGGTGACCAGAATTGGCCTCCACGCTCTTGCGATTTAACGCCTTTAGACTTCTGGCTGTGGGGTTATCTGAAGTCACAGGTTTATGCCAATAAGCCTGCAACCATCGAAGCATTGAAAGCCGAAATTAGACACTGTATCAATTAAATACCACCACATGTATTCAATAACGTTATTGAAAATTTCGTCAAAAGGGTACGCATATGCCATTTTGTTTCATACATAATTCCCAAATGTATATTTTGTAAATCAATAAATATTTCAATACTTTGCTACAGAAAACCATGTTTTATTGAACACTGAAATCTTGCGCTCTTATTGAAACACCCTTTATATATTAATTTAATTAGTTCGGGTTGATTTTGATTGTGTGACCATAGTAAATGGTATTTCATATTTAGTCCCGATAATTCTACGAGATTGTTATTCTCGTAATTTGTTGGTTTTAAGATAAAGCAACGTGTCTTGTAAGTCTCCTAAAAAAACTATAAGTTTTTATTTATGAATTCATAAAATTTTGATTAATTTTATAAGAATATTTATCTTGTATACAATATTGTTATTTAAGAGATTTATTATTATTAGTAAGAATAAATAATAAAGAATATTTTTAAAATTTCTATGTAAAAAATATATAACTGAAAATTTTGCTCGTTTGGAAATCAAGGGTATTTTTTTGTTACATGTGATCGCGCATGTCTTAGATTTTATTCGTGTCTTCAAGTTGATTTTACAGTGTGGTTCTCTGGGGAGAAATTAAAAATAAACTTTGTTATTTTAAATAAGTTTGATCGAAAGTCATTTGAGGAAGTTTTTTAATCCATTTAGCTGTCAATTTACAGTGGATATTTTTACCTCGTTGTATATTGTGAAGTACACAATCTTTATACTCTATAAAGATAGTTTTTTTTCTTTTTTGATTTTTTTGTATTAAATATTCATTTAAATTTTATCTTGTGCTCATTTTATTTTTTATACCTTTACTATTGTTTGATTATTAAAATAAGTAACTTATAAAATAAATAACCATAATATTTGTCAAGAACGATTGACTGGCGCCTAAATAATATTGCAGTTCCACGTTTTTCCGATTGGAACCCTGAGAAGTAAGAAGTCCCATCATTGTTGGATATTAACTGGCTGAGCATCCTAGTTGGGTAGATTAGTTGTGGATGGTGGTGCAGTAAATATATAAACCACAATTCATAGCAATATGAATGCGAAAACAAACGCGTTTCCAAGAACCGGCAGTGGCTCCAAGACCGAAACTAAAAGTATTCGAATACTTCACCGCAAGTTCTCGAGAACAAAACGCGTTTCTTACTGACCGAGTACCGGCAGTAGCTCCGAGACCGAGACCTAAAGTATTCGAGTACTTTGCCGCAAGTTCTCGAGAACAGCGAGAACTTTCAAGAATCGAATACATTACTATTTTTGTTCTCGAGAACTCCCATCACTATAGAGCGTTTCACGCCCACGATGAAGTATGGGCTCTCCCCTCTTTTATTTTCTTTAAGAAATTGCATCGCGCTATCCTTTTCCACCGCTCGCTATGTCGAAAATTTATATTAATTTTTATTGGGGATTTTTAATTCGTACAGATAACCAGACTGCTACAGTACAGTAGTTTGTTCACTTTGTTATCTTGTCAAGTGTCAAATTGTTCCTTTCCGTATTTTTATTAAATATTATTTGTTCTTCGTTCTTGTTATATTGTTATAGTGTTATTATATTATATACCTTATATTCTTATTATTATATTCTCTCTCTCTTTATTAAATTCTCCCGTTGTTGTTTACAAAAGTTTGTGGTAAGTTGGAATATGAAGGAAATGTGCTCGTAAATAAAAACATTACCGTTACAGATTCTAAACTTCAGTAATGGAGCCTGGAGAGAAAAAATGACGAAGGGATGAATGTTTTAGTCGAAGAGAAAAGCAGATGATACTAAATATTTTTAATCATTTTCTTAAAAAACCTATGACTGTTACTGCTGCTGAAGCAAGTGAAGCACTACATTGTTCAGTACACAGCATATACAACATGAGAAAGTAACAAGAAAAAGGGCCGTTGTTGAGTCCAAAAAAAAACAAGCAGAAAAGAAAAGGGGTACAAGTAAATGCTCGTCTACACCGTTATGATGAAAATATACACGCACTTGTACGACAAGTTCATAGATTTTTCATGCAAAACATACCACCCACTGTGAATACAGTTCTTGCTACCATCAACAATGACAAAGATCTCCCTACTTTTACACGATCAACATTATATAGACTTTTGAAAGATATTGGTTTTGAATTTCAAACTGAAAAACGGAAAAGAATACTCATTGAACGAGATGATATTATAAGATGGAGACACAAGTATCTGCGAGATATCAAGACATTTCGAAATGAAGGTAAAGTTTCTTTGTTCTTTATATAAAAGCATATACCTATAATATTTGTTCCAGGTAGGTGTATAGTTTACACAGATGAGTCATGGGTTAATGTAGGATACACAGTAAGTAAAGTCTGGCAAGATACTACAATAAAAAGTACTCGAGAAGCATTTGTTCGAGGATTGAGTACAGGATTAAAATCTCTTGGTCCTCGCTTTGTATTAGTACATGCTGGCAATGAAAATGGCTTACTTCCTGGTGCCGAATTAACCTTTCTCTGCAAGAAAAATACAGCTGATGCACATAATGAGATGGATGCAGATACGTTTGAAAAGTGGTTCATTGAGAATTTATTGCCAAATACTCCTGAAAATGCTGTAATGTATTGTTCTAGACAATGCATCGTACCACAGCAGAAAGGTTGAGAAGATACCTACAAATGCATGGAGAAAAGAAAATATAATTGACTACTGAAAAAAATATATCCGTTGAAGATATGTTAAAAAGAGATTTGTTGTTTAGTGTATCATAAGTAAAATATCAATATGACAAATATAAGCTTGATATGTTGGCGAAAGATGCTGGCCGAGAAGTTCTACGTTTACCACCTTACCATTGTGAGCTGAATCCAATATAGTTTGGGCCCAAGTGAAAAATCACATAAAGATGCACAACACTACGTTCAAAGTAAAAGATATGGCACCATTAATTACGAGTGCCTATAGTAATGTGACAGCTGACAATTGGAAGAATTATATTCAGCATGTAAAAAAAATTGAAGAAATGTGGATTGTCGATGGAAATCAAGATGATGTTGAGGAGTTTATCATCCATGTGGGAGACTCAGAGACTGATGATATGGAAGACGATTTATTAACTGACCCTGTCAGCTATTCGAATGCTGCTTCAATATCCAGTGGATTGTAGGTCTGTTCCAAGAACGAATCTCTGACAGTTTGCATCTCTTTTAGCCAATTGGTAGGCAGTATTATAGTACACGATGGTGGCTGTAAAACAGATTTAAATTCCGATTCACTAAAAATAATAGGGATTCTTCTCGGAACAAACCTATAATTAATGTTACTACAGCAGTCAAGTTTTAATTTAATTTAAAAAATAAGGTTTTTAAGATGTTGATATTTTTATGTTATTGGTTAAATATATCTATATAATTTGAGACAGTGGTATAAATGCAGCTCCATTGAACTATTCAGAGCAGCAGCATCAAAAATGAGAATAGCCGTGATGATAGCCAACCTTCTGAGAGGAGATGGCACCTGAAGAAGAAGAATCTATATTGCAGTATTTTTTGTATGTTTATGGTCTACACAAAAAACTTTTTATGATTATTGCTTGTATTCTAATAGACAAATCAAACTATTTTTTATAATAAAGGAAACCAATATATATAAAATAATTGTTTTAATTCAAAACAAACCTTGAGTATACAAATGGTGTGTTGGTTAAACCAAATTATAACTTAGAACATACAATTTTAAGTCGTTTGTTAATACAAGGTGGCGCAAAACGAACTCCACTATTTTACACAAATATATTTTATATTTATGAACAAGTTTGAAAGGAAATAACTAAACATTTCTCAAGCCCTGGTAATGCAGTTTTAAGTTCTGAATATTACATCTGTAAGATGGCTTCCGTTGTTGGCAGCACATTGCCTTAAACGATTTATAAAGTTTTCGAACACTCTATTAAGAAGCTCTTGATTTATTAAGCGTATTTCGTTCCGAATGCTTTCTTTTAATTCTTGAAGGGTATCATAGCGATGGCGAAATACCTGCTGCTTCAAATACTCCCACAAGAAAAAACCTGGCACTGTTAAATCCGGCGAACGTGCCGGCCACGGAGTTTGACCAAAACGTGAAATAACATGGCCAAATGTTTCCCTCACTACAGCCATACTTATTCGCGCTGTATGCACCGTCGCCCCATCCTGTTGAAGATAAACATTTTGTGAGTCAACACCAATCCTATGTAGCTCAGGAATCACAAAATGCTGAAGCATGTTAACGTACCGTTCAGCAGTAACTGTAACGGTACGATTTCCTTCTTCGAAAAAGTATAGTCCAATTATTCTAGACCTTGTTACTCCACACCAAACAGTTACTTTTGGAGAATGCAGTGGTTGCTCGTGTAAATTCCGTGGATTATCTGTTGACCAAAAGCGCATGTTCTGTTTGTTTACATACCCGGACAAATGAAAATGTTCTTCGTCGGACATCATTAGCAAATTAATAATATCGGGTGTTTCGTTTAACATGTGCAGCATAGTATTGCAAAAAAGTACTCTATTTTGTCTGTCCTGAGGATGTAATTTTTGCACTATTTGTAGTTTATAAGGATGCAATTTTAACTCGCGCATAATTCTTTGGGTACTTCTTCGTGAAAGTCCTAACTCTAGCGCCTGTCTTCGTACCGATAAACGTGGAGCTGCTCGGACTGCTTCTCTAACTCTCTCTACATTATGTTGGGTGCGTACACTCCTTGGTCTACCATGTTTTTCGTCTAAAACGCTGCCGGTTCTGGCAAATTTATGAATCCAACTCAATATTGTTTTACTAGTGGGAATCCGTCCACGTCTTGGAACTTGAAACCTATTCCGAAAGTGTCGTTGTGTTTGTATGATAGATTGTGTTTCGTAATATAGTTTTACTGTTGTAGCACGGTGTTCACTTGACCACCGTTCCATTGCTATTAGCCCAATGAAACGGCACGATATGACGTTTACACTGACAGGTATATTAAATTCCAATCATACTCTCAGTCCTGCCAGTCACATGCTGAAATAATGGAGTTTATTTTGCGCCACCTTGTATAATGATTTACTTTTCATATACATTAACTAGAATGATATTTCACTCTTATTTACTTTTTCTTGGTATCAAATATATTATAAGCAGATGCAAACTAGAATAATAATTTTAAAATTTTGTTCATTATAAATACAATTAAGCTTATGTCAATATAATACTATTGACAGCAGGCCTGATTAACAGCTATATAGGTATGTTGGTAGGAATAAGTTCCCGACTTGGAAACTATGTACGCTATCTCCATATGGCCTGTACTTCATCATGGGCGTGAAACGCTCTATAGTCACTTTGACCAACCTAAGATAACAAAAAAAAAGCAGCGGTAAATTCAACTTGTCCTCAAACTTATTGGCTCAGTCTGTATAGCAAGCGCCAATTAAGTTGGCGCGAGTAGGGGGTGCGCAGAAGCCGTTTTTAAAAACGTCCACCCTCACTACTCAAGTAATTGTCAGAATACATTTGTTAATAACTTTTGACGGAACATAATGTCTTTGCTAGGCGATCATAAAGTGATACACGCTCAGAGGTTAGAATTATCTGACATTTGATGTAAAACCAAATACAAATCTCCCCACTACTTCTAATCCTGCGCGAACTTACCCCTCCTCGCGCCAACTTAATTGGCGTTTGCTATACTTATATTATATTTAGGCCCGGTTCTACAATCCATAGATATACCTAGTATAACGCAATACCGAGTATAAATTTCAAGTAACTGTTCTACAATCACTAGATAAACCCCGAATAGAATAAACCCTGGTATAAGTAGCAGTATAACTTATCCCTCTGTTCAGGGCCAAGTTAAACATCGGATAACTTTTTTCTGGGCTGTGATTGGAGGAATATAAGTATCTGTGACAAGAAAACAAAGTGTTTGGACGTTTGCAGTTTATAGGTTAAAAATGAATTTGAATGATATTCCTTTATTTGATTCGGACGAAGACGATATTGACAATATTGTAGTAATTCGACGACCAAAAACTTTTAAAATAAGGTAAATATTTTAAAGTTATATATTTTTATAATGCATCTAAATTTTACATTTCAGAATAAATTTTTTCGATGACATAGACGAAATTGATTTTATAAATCGTTTTCGTCTTTCAAAAAATACTTGTCGGGGAATTCTTCAACAAATTGAAGGAATAATAAAATCCGAAACAAACCGCAATAGTGCATTGACACCGGCAACAAAATTTTTGTTAACATTAAGATTTTTTGCTACTGGTTCGATGTTGATAGTGGCTGCTGATTTTGTAGGAGTGAGCAAAACCTCTGCATGTGAATCAGTGAAAATAGTAACTGTTGCTTTGTGCGAATTAAATCGCAGATACATTAAATTTCCCCAAACACCAGAAGAAATAGATGCACAGATGGTCCGATTTTATAATATAGCACGATTTCCCAATGTTTTGGGTGCAATCGATTGTACCCACATAAGAATCCAATCACCCGGGGGGCCTAACGCAGAAGAATTTAGAAATCGGAAAGGTTATTTTTCATGGAATGTTCAAGTCGTGTCTGATGATAAGTTGAGAATTCAAGATATTGTTGTAAGATGGCCTGGAAGAACGCATGACCAAACAATTTTTGATAATTCGCGCTTGAAAGCCAGATTTGAAACTGGAGAAATGGGTAATGGTTTATTATTAGGTGATAGTGGATATGGCATAAAAAACTATCTAATTACCCCATTATTACATCCAGAAACCCCAGCAGAGACTCTTTTTAATGAATCTCAAATTAGGACACGTAATGTTGTTGAGAGGATGTTTGGTGTCTGGAAACGAAGATTTCCAATTTTGTCATTGGGAATGAGGGTTTCGTTAGAAAGGGTTCAAGCCATAATTGTCGCGACAGCCATCTTACACAATCTTGCAATAAATGAAAATAACTACAATGAGTTTAATGAGCCCCTTGTGGAAGAGGTAGTACATGAGCAAGTGCAACTTGAAAATCAAGTCCATTTGCAGGTCGATAACGCAAAACGACGATCACTTATCAATGCACATTTTACAAATTTACTATAAATTGTTTATTTTAAAATGTCAATTAATATTTGTACATAATATATATAATAAATGTAATAAATACAAAATTTGTAGTAATTATATTTTGCATCTAAAGTTTAAGATATTGACATTATATATTTACTTATGTTTCTCTGTTCAATGCTGTAAAAATAACATTGTTTGTCAGAGCAGAATAAAAAATGAATTTCTAATTTTTTTTTCTTCCATCCATTAATCATTTTTTCAATACATATCTATATTTCAACATACTGTACATGTGATATGATTCTACAGGTTTTAAAATTGTTATATTTAATTAGAAAAGGAAGGAGTGATGTAGAAAAATAAAAAAATTGCACTGTTAAGAATGTTTTATTTGTCGCTCTTTCAATTGTAGATCCATTTGTAATATTTTCATCTCCAAATCGTGCTTTTCTTGGAGCCTTTTTTCTTTCAAGTCATGCTCCTCTTGTAACAAACGAATTTGCAAATCAAGAAGAGCAGTCTTTTTTAACAAAAGGGTTGCGTGCCCATCCTTTTGGACACTATGTTTTTTTGCCCCTTTTCTTCCTAAAAGGAAAGGACGTTTTCTTTCCACTGTAATAATAAATTATAAAAATAAATATTTTGTTGTGTCCAAGAAGAAAGTCAAATAATTACATGATGGAGATTGACCTTCGAATTTATCGGCTTTGCTAGTCACTGAGGAGGGACCTGCCACATCATTTGCTGATGTTGGAGTGTTTCGCCCATTTGCAATTTCCCCAACACCAACAATTGACAAGTCTATTGGGCTCTTGCTTAATTCTGAAAATAAATTTTGTTAATCAAAGAAAAAAAATGAATGTAATACAAATATTTACCTATACTTTCTTCTTGCGAAACACACAACTTCTTGTTCTTTGGTTCTCTCAAAACACTTGGGTTCCATCTGGACCAATCAAATTCCTATGAAGAAAAAAATTCTGGAAATAAGCAGTTGAACTAGTATATTATCACAAACCTGAAGATCAAGTTCCATCTCGGTCGTCTTATTTCCTTCTTCCTCAGTTTGAATTGTTTTAGTAATATCTATATGACAACAAATAATGAAGTTAAATATTTTTGTAAATATGTTATACTCTATCCACTATTCAATTTTAATAAGTCTTTTTACATGACATATGGGAAATACCTTCTTTATTTGGTGTTAATATGTATTATGTATCTTGAAAGTATGTGCCTAGCCAATACATTTTCTTGTAAAACTATTTAAGTACTTCCAAACATCTACAAAATTAGTATTTGTCTAAATGATTAGTAAATGCCTATTTGCTACGAAAGAAAGCTATACTAATATACACCTGTAAAACACCTACCAACATAATCACCATCATAAGGGCATGAAGTCCCTGTAACCGATAGTCCAATTACTTCTAATACTCTTGTACCTATGGGACCCAGATTGTGATCAGTTGACGGACCACCACCTGTTTTATACAAGCTATTTTTTAGAGTAGCATACTCTTTCCTGGTGGCTTTCTTCAAGGAGTCCCACTTATTTCGTAGCATCTTTAAGGAACGGCCACAGCTACTAATAGAATTAAATTCCATAGCCAGTTTCTCCCAGGCTTTTTCCTTCTCTTTGTTAGAGACTGCATCCGTTGATTTACATTCTACAAACAAAAAAAGATTAGTAATGTCGACATGCCTATACAATAGAGTATGTTATATTAATAAAATATTTACCTAACACTTTTTTATATTGATGTACTAATCCCACCAATATTTCGATTTCCTCCAATGAAAAGTTAGTACACCTTACACGGGATGCCATTTTTTAAAAAGATATTAAATTTGGTCTTTAAACAATAATTGAAAATAACAGTGTTCAGATTATAACGCACAACACAAGTAGGTTATATTCGAATTGGCGCGAAAATAGGCAAACGGATGCGTATTTTTATGGTATAACTATTACCAACTGCAGTATTACTATTCTTGTATGTAAAACGACTTGTAGAACGGTTGCCTATTTATTCTCGGGATAAAGCCCGCATAACTTTGTACCTGGTATTGTTATTCCAGGCGTTTATTCCGTGATTGTAGAACCGGGCCTTAGTGGTGTGAGGTCAGGTAATTGACTCAGTCAATGACCTATTTGACCGGCCAATAATGGTCAGTCATTTTTCGTATTTGACCGGTCATTTTTAAAATTCAAATTTCTCGCTTATAATGTTGAAGCCTTCAACATTATAAGCAGATCCTATAACCTTCAACTTGAAGGTTATAGGATCTGATGACTGATGAGGTTATGTGAGTTTTAGTTTTACGTTTTACGACTTATTTTATTTACGAAAGTAACACGAGGTACCTAATTAATTAAGACGATTAAGACTTATCTGAAGACATTGTGGGATTTTGCAGGTATGTATTGAGAATTGCGATAAGAGATACTAATCACTTATCAGTAACTTTCATTATTTATTTACTTATTTATGTTACCTAGTTTATTTATGTTTATTATTATTGATTATTTATTCGATATGGTATTAGTTTTTTCGTTAATAATTCTACTAATAATTCTAGAAAACCATTATAATGCCAAAAGTTGGACAGCATAATTTGGAAATATTTTAAAAAAATAAACAAAAATGGACAAAAACATGGATCATGTATATTCTGCAAGGTGCAGTATCAAACTCATGCGGCAAGAATGAGAAGACATTTGGTACGTTGTATAAAATGCCCAGAAAATATAAAAAATATTTTCCGGGACAGGCCTGCTACTTCTACTAGGCCAACAGCTCAAACTGATGTAGGAAATAATGGACATGTAAGAATGCTTAAATTATTCATTTGTAAATCTGTAACTGTTTTATTTTATTATTAGAGCCTGGCCTCAGCTTCTACTTTAACAAATTCAAGTCAGATTTTTGGGGATAAATCTGCATCACCGCCAAAGTCAAAGAATCAGGAAATCTGTTCATTCTTCGATAACATTTCTGTAGCTGAAAATCAAAAGCTTGATATAGCACTAGCCAGAGCTATATATACGACTTCCTCACAAGTCTTGTAGAGAACAAGCATTTCATTCAATTTTTAAAATTAGTTAGGCCTTCATACAGTCCACCTAGTAGATTTACATTGTCAAACAGACTATTAAATTTTGAACATAAGACTATTCAAGATATTATGAAGTTGAAAATTGCAAGGGCTGACAATATCAGTATTGCAACAGATTCATGGACTGATATAAATGGAGTACCATTAATTAACATTATTCTTTTAACCCCAGAACCAATTTTTTATAAGGCTATTGATTCAAGTGATCATTCACACACGTCTGATTATTTATCGAGGATTTTGTGAATCAATCGAAGAAATAGGATTTCAAAAAGTGATTGCACTGGTATCTGATAATGCTGCAAATATGAAAGGCGCCTGGACTCTAATAAAAAATAAGTATCCCAATATTTGCATATATGGCTGTGCAGGCCATGGATTTAATTTACTTTGTAAAGACATTACTACAAAAATCAATGTGTTTCAAACTATTTTAGGAGATGCCAAATGTGTTATACAATACTTCAACAATAAGCACATACCTAAAGCAGTATTGAAGTCAATACAACTGGAACAAAATGGAAAAGAAATCGCTTTCCTTGTTCCAATAGAAACAAGATGGAGTTCTTTTTGTAAAACCCTTGAATCTTTAATTAAGAGTAAGGATTATCTACAAATGGCAGTTCTGGATAAAAGGTTAATTACACAAAATGTCACTTGTATAAAAAAAAACTGGTTTTGGGGGAAGACACTTTTTGGTACAACGTGGAGAGGTGTTTTAAAGTTCTAAAACCAATTGCAATTGCAATAAATAATTTAGAAGGCGATACACCTTCATTAGCATATATACCGCTAAATTTTAACAATGTTAAGACTGAAATAGAAAGAAATATACATAATTTTACTGAAACGGAAGAAACACAAATTTTAAATTTTATTGAAAAGAGAATGAAAACTATCTTGTATCCAATTCAGTATGCTGCTGTTCTATTACATCCAAAACTAAAAAATACAGATTTAACTGAAGATGAAATAAATCACGGTGAAGATGAAATTTTAAAAATGACTGAGAGTTTAGGTATTGATACTGTAGTTGTTATGCAGGAATTGGGAGAATATAGAGCAAAACGAGAGAGGTTTAGTAGAGAAATATATTGGAAAGCTGCAGAAACAATGAATCCAATAACTTGGTGGACAGGTTTTTTTGCAAACAAGGAAATAACAAAAATTGCAAAAGTAATACTGAGTTTCCCTGCTACTTCTGGCAGTAGCGAGGGTAATTGGAAATATTTTTCATTAATAAAAACAAAAAAAAGAAATAGATTGACCATTGAGAGAACCAGTAAATTAGTTGCCATTAAATATAATTTAAATTTATTTACAGAAGATGATTTTGGAATGTTATATATACATGTAATGAAACTGAAACAAATAATCAAGGTACTGTAATGAAGGACGCAGGGTCGGAAAGTTTTGATGAAAATGACAACGAAGAAGTAGACGATGACAATGAAGAGATAGATTATGACAATGAAGAAGTAGATGGTGACAATGAAGAGATAGATTATGACACCGAAGAAGTCGGCGATGACAATGAAGAAGCAGGTGGTGACACCGAAGAAATAGATTATGACAACGAAGAAATAGGCGATGACAATGAAAAAATAGATTATGATGACAATAAAGAACTAAATGATGATGATGAAGAAATAGATCCTGGCAATGAAACATTCGAAACGTTTCTGATCATAGTGGAAAACGATTAAGATTTGGAATACCACCTGTATGGAAAGTGGTTTTTATTTTTGATTCGTTTTATAGTATCTTTATTTAAGTTTTTTGTTTGTTTTATTTTATAATCCATATATAGTATCCAGTAGGCATGTTACGTATATTAATTATATGCCCATACAATATATTTTCATTTTCATAAAATCTTTTTTTTTAATTCTAAACGAATTTTTAAGTATTTTAAAAACAACTACAAAATTGAAAATACACATACAGTCGTTGTATTGAAAGTTTTAAAATATTTTAAATTAACAAAAAGCTCAAGTTCATATGTTAAAAGGAGAAACAAAACATTATCATAGTTAAATAACTTAAATAGTAATTTCAAACTTAACCTCACTTTCGCAATTTTAGATAAATTCTTTATAGATCAGTAAATCTTATAAAAATTTAAATTAAGAACTATTATTTGGTATTAAAATAATCCTTGAAAGCAATCATTTCGTGATGTTTAAGTCGCTCCTACTTTTTGACGAATAATGACTGATCATTGACCGATCAATGACCAGTCAACTTTGACCAAAAATAAATGACCGGTCATTTATCCATCACTAATTATATTATTAGCTTATCGCACTCTTGCACAAGGAGATGCTATAAAGGTACATACTTTCTATTTAGTCAAATTAAAATAAGTTAAAACGAATATACATGTACTTTTAAACTGGTCCTCTAGGGCGTCTTCTATTCACACTCTACCCATTGAAATTCGCACTCTGCATATTTATAATCATTTTGTTTCAGATGTTTTGAGTCCATGTGTTTTTTCAAACTTGACTTCCAGAGCGTCTTGAATTCACACAATGCGCATTTATAATCATTTTGTTTCAGATGTTTTCTTTTTATGTGGACTTGTAAATATGACTTGTTGTTTGTCTGGAATTCGCACTCTGCACATTTATAATCATTTGGTTTCAGATGTTTCGTTTTTATGTGTATTGGTAAATATGACTTGTTGTTTGTCTGGAATTCACACTCCTCGCATTTATAATCATTTTGTTCCAGATGTTTTGTTTTTATATGCACTTGTAAATATGACTTGTTGCTTGTCTGGAATTCACACTCTGCACATTTATAATCATTTGGCTTCAGATGTTTCGTTTTTACGTGTCTTTCTAAGACTGACTTGTAGTTTGCTTTAAATTCACACTCTGCGCATTTATAATTATTCTGTTTCAGATGTTTCGCTTTTACGTGAATCTTGAAATTTGGTTTGTAGTTCGTCTGGTATTCACATTCAGCGCATTTATAATCATTATGTCTCAGATGTTTTCTTCTTATGTGCATTTGCAAATAGAACTTGCAGGATGTCTCGAATTCACACTCGGCGCATTTATAATCATTCTTTTTCCGATGTTTTCTTTTGACGTGTACTTGCATAGAGAACTTGCGACATGTCTTGTATTCACACTCTGCACATTTATAATTATTTTGTTTCAGATGTTTTCCTCTTACGTGAATTTTGAAATTTTGCTTGTTGTTCGTCTGGTATTCACATTCTGTGCATTTAAAATCATTTTGTTTCAGATGCTTCGTCTTTATATGTCCTTGCAAATTTAACTTGTAATTCGTCTCGTATTCGCACTCTGCACATTTATAATCATTTTGTTTCAAATGTTTAGATTTTACGTGAATTTTAAAGTTTTGCTTGAAGTTTGTCTGGTATTCACACTCTGCGCATTTGTAATCATTTTGTTTCAGATGTTTTCTTTTCACGTGGACTTGCAAAGAAAACTTGCGGCATGTCTTGTATTCACACTCTGCACATTTATAATCATTTTCTTTGAGATGTTTTGTTTTTATGTGGACTTCTAAACTTGACTTTAACTTTGTCTGGAATTCACATTCTGCGCATTTGTAATCCTTTGGAGATTTCCCTTTCATATTTTTAATATTAGCTTTGAAATAGTCATATTTAGAGTATTTTTCGATATCTCCGCCTTCGTTGTCGGCATGAATTTTTTTCACGTGCGCATTCAGAGATCCTCTCGTCTTGTATCTTCTGTCACAAATTCCACATTTGTACATTTTCATCGCGTAATGCTTGTTAGTGTGATGCCTGAAGTCGGCGTTGTATATTGTTCTGAACTTGCATTGCTTACATCTGTACATTTCACGTTTCCATCTTTTCAGTTTGCTTCTTATAGATGATCGCCTTTCTACATCTAGCTTGTCCTCCGCTGAGGAAAGTGCGCAGTATCTGAAAGTAAATTAGTCCGAATTAAATTTTAAAATCTTTCAAATGCAATAACATGATCAAGTGTCAATTATTTATAAATTGTAACGATCTTCGTTCATAAATTATTAATTTAATTTTGCTTTTATTCGTCCGTAAATTCAAAATATTTAAAATATGTATTCATAATTTTTGGACAGATGTGTATATTTGTATATTTAGGTTAAGGAATGTATTATATGATCAAAAAATCTTTGGATCGCTATTGCCGTGGATTTACGAGATATCTATGAAATTATTTATTTCAATTAGTTTTGACATTTATTTGACAACTTTCAAGTCAGCTATATAATGAAACGGATATGCAAAATACATATCCGTAACTGTAAACAAGGACAAACACCTCGTATTTTTAGCATTTACTTCTGTTCAATACATATATAACACAAACCGCCTTAATTAAAACAAACCTAGAAATTGCCCACGTCTCTAGCTCACTTAATAAAAACGACTTATTAACACAAACCGCCTTAATTAAAACAAACCTAGAAATTGCCCACGTCTCTAGCTCACTTAATAAAAACGACTTAATATTAAAATTCACCTTATCTCTTAAGAAATTTAACCAGCCTTTTATGTTTAGACTTTTTGTTTCAGCCATCTAGGCCTCATCGGTTGAACTAGTGAAGCAATGTATATACAAATTGCTTCACTAGTTCAACCGATGAGGCCTAGATGGCTGAAACATATGTATTGAACAGAAGTAAATGCTAAAAATACGAGGTGTTTGTCCTTGTTTACAGTTACGGATATGTATTTTGCATATCCGCTTTATTATATAACAACGGCGTAATACGTGCAAAACGTATTGATAAATACCCCTTTCTTGTATTTTCAAGTCAGCTGATTATAAAATATACATAAAATGCAACTAATTACCATAACCTAAAATTTATCTTATTTGTGACTTATGTATACTTCAAACTACAGAAGTAAATAATTCTATAGATCGCTTTTACACTTATGGCTATCGCGATCCAGTCATATATTATTATGATGGAATTTTGTTAGTATTTAAACTTGCCGTGTATGTCGCTGTGGCGAATGTCTCCCACTATTTGCGTCGTTGCAGAGAAATTTGCCCCGTTCTTCTAATATTTACCCCCGTCCGAATGTTTATTTCTTGCTGCCGAAATTTTATATAAAAGGCACAACTTTTGCCATTTAAAACATCACCGTATCTACACCCACAACCTGGGAAAATACACCAACACTTAACTCACACGAAAAAGTTGACGACACAATTGCACTCATGATTGGGAGACTGTTCCTAACATTCAGCTCGACAAACGCTACACCCCAACAAAAACAAAGCTTCTTCGAACAAACAACTGAACTAACAACACTTTTCCACGCACGCAGACAATGAATCACAAACACAACATTAAAATAGTCTATTGGAATGCACAAAACATAACACACAAAAAACATGAATTACGCGTATTTTTAGATGAACACACAAAACACATCTAAAACCAAGTCACTCATTAAAAATACAAAACATACAGACACGATAGACCGGTACAAAAAGGCGGAGGAACCGCTATACTCGTACACGAAACAATAAAACACAGCGAACTTGAATACAAAACACTCGATATCATCGAAAACACAGGCATACAAGTAAACACAAAAAGGGGACCTATAAACCTTTACGCAAGTTATCTTCCCTCCGGATTAGACATAATAGAATCAGACATACAAATGATCTTCAATCAAAACACAAATACAATATTTGCGGGAGATTTTAACGCGAAACACCAAAACTGGAACTGAAAAGTGGCCAATAAAAACGGTAAAAAACTAAAGAAAATAGCACAAGACAACAACCTCAACGTAATCGGGCCTGTGGAACCCACACACATAAACATACCAACGGGTACTACTGACGTTTTAGACATTGAAATACTTAAAAACATAACCACAACACATACAATAGAAACTATAAACGACCTCTCCTCAGATAATTTTCCAGTGATATTAACGCTTGACATTGACACAACTAGAACGAAAATTACATTTAATAAGACAGACTGGGGAAAATTCAAAGAATCCCTAGTACTCAGAACAGTAAAAATTCACAACGCGAAAGACATTGATCAAGCAGTGATTACACTGGAAGATGACATAAAAAACGCAATCGCACAAGCGACAAAAACCAAAACCACCGATACAAAACTTAACATCCCGACAGAACTAAAAATAAAAATACGAAACAAAAAGAACATACTTAAAGAATATAAAAGAACGTTAAATCCGGAAATAAAGACAAAATTAAACGCGATAACAAACGAAATAAAATCTGACATGTTCAAACATTTCAATAAAAACTGGAATAATAAAATAGAATCCCTTAATACGCAAGACCAAACACTCTGGCAGATGACAAAAGCCCTAACAAATAATAAAAACAAAATCCCACCGCTAAAAACTATAAACGTACCGGCAATAACTGACAAAGAAAAAGCGGACGAATTCGCGAACGCGTTAAAACGACAATTTGAAACGAATCAGACAATACCAAAACACAACACATTTTCTAACTAAATTGAACGGGAACGAAATAATCAAATAGAAATAATCGAAGGCGAAATCGACGCGACAAACACTGACGAAGTGGAAAAAATAATTAAAAACCTAAAAAACCGAAAAGCCCCCGGAGCGGGCGGAATAACAAATGTAGCAATTAAAAACCTACCTAAAACCGGAATACAAATAATAACTGACATAATAAACGGAATAATAAAACACGGACACTATCTCACGATTTGTAAACACGCGCAGATAATAATGATCCACAAACCTGGAAAAACAACAAAAACAACCGCAGATTACCGGCCAATCAGCTTACTTCCGTCAATAAGTAAGCTGGCAGAACGCATGATACAGACAAGACTTGAAAATGAAGTCGAAAACAAAAACATTATTCCAAATTTTCAATACGGTTTCCGGAAAAACCACTCAACTACACAACAGGCACTAAGACTGACAGAACACATAACTGAAGAAATGAACATATCGACATCAACGGACGCAATCTTTCTCGACATTGAAAAGGCCTTCGACCGGGTTTGGCACGCCGGCCTCATACACAAAATGAAACGTCACAAAATATCAAACACATTAATAAAAATAACCGACAATTACCTAAAGAACCGTACATTTAATGTCACAATCGGAAACGAAAAATCGACAATCGAACACATAGCAGCAGGAGTCCCATAAGGATCCGTCCTTGGACCGCTCCTGTATAACATATACACCTCGGATATTCTCAATATAGAAAAATGTAATATCGCACAATACGCAGACGACACTGCTATATACATAAGTCACAGACAAACATCTTACATACACAAACAGTTACAAAACAATCTAGTCCTCCTAAAGCTCTGGTACGACAAATGGAAAATTAAAATTAACCCACTAAAAACCACGGCAATTTACTTCCAACACAGAAAATCATACAAAAGGCCGGACGAAATCAAACTCGAAGGTCACACAATACACTGGCAGGAAAAAGTTAAATATCTCGGGGTCACAATGGACTCACAACTTACATACACGGCACATATTAAAGAAATAAAACGAAAAATAGGGTTCACAACACACGCACTATACCCGATACCAAACGGCAAAAGCAAACTAACACTGGAAAATAAAATACTAATAATAAAAACGATAATACTCGCGGGCGCAACATATGCCGGAGAAATATGGCATCAAGCCAGCGAAAGGCAAAGACAATCGGTACAAGCGAAAATAAACAAGGTTATTGGACTCGCGATAAATGCACCGCGATACATGACAAACGCGCAATTATATAAAGAGACAAAACTCGAAACACTGGAAACGACAATATGCAAACGAACACTAAAAACAATAGAAACAATAAAGTCACACGAAAACCCCACAATAAGGAAAATAATAAACCCAAAACGGAGACTGATTAAAAAAGACGGACTCAAACAAATTAAAAGACGCGCAGAGGATAACGATATCCAATTAACCGCGAAAAAAGCAAAAATTAACAGATAAACAGAGGTCAACACAAACACACAAAAATGTAACAAAACGCACAGCATTCCTTATAGGCTAAACAAACGTAACACACAAACACACACCTACACACAATAACACAAAACATTCACAACCCCGGGTAATGAGATTGGAGTGGAAATGGATGAAAGGTTCTAGGAATGATAGCCCAAGGTTGATCAATGATGGTTTAAGTACAGTTATTGATCGAGATCCGCTCTACTACGAAAATCCTGTCTATCGTTCAAGGGATGATAGCAAAGGATTAAGAGATCAATTAACCTATCCGTATCTTGCTTAAGTGTATTCTAGGGCTCGCCGAAATTTATTATTATTTTTATCCCCGTTCCCCGTAGTACTGTAGATTAGTGATTTTTTTAACACCGTCCGGTTTCATCTGTGTAGAAGGGACAATTTAAAGTCGGGAACTTCACAAATTCTGCTGTTGCAATCCGAAACCGTCTTTAAGAAAGCCCTAGAGAAGTTACACGCAGCCAACTGTAAACCGTCATCTAAAAGGTCCGAGAAAGGATAAATGCAAGATTCCCAAAAGCAGTGGCGGCTCGGGGTGGTTCACATAGGGAGTGCATAATTTCAAAATTAAAGTGTAATACAAAAATGCTTACCCAATCCTTATAAATTTCACCGACGTACTGTTCCAGACAGGTACTGTTCATTGTAGAGTTTGTTTTGAGGGAATAGTAAATATTACACTACACAGTTTAATTACATCTGACGATAAACGAAGTCCATTTTACGCGTTTTTGCCTTGCAGAACAGTTCTATCACTTTTTCATTAAAGTTTGGGAAATCATTTATACATTCTTTTTCACAAGATAACATAGTAAGGGCATTTAATCTCTCTTCTTTCATTGTATTTCTCAGGAAAGTTTTTATTCTCTTCAGCCGTGAAAACTGGCGTTCCGCTTCGGACGTTGTCATTGGGACTGTAATGACAATTTTTAAAAGCGTAACAACTTCATTAAAGGTGTCGCTTAATCCATCCAGCAGAAGACCTAGCAGACCTATAGCACCGACTTCTATATTTTGCCTAAATTCTTCTCTAGAATATAGAACGCTTAATTGAGTTCGTAGTCTGCTTTCATTGAGGCATGGATAAAATTTTACTGCTTCTTTAAGGCAATCTTCCGGAAATCTTTTTTGAACAGAGGAGAACTGTTTAAAAGAAATTAAGTTTGCTAATATTAAGTGCCCTGTATACCGAAATCTAGTTTTTATTTCTAGCAAAATAATATCGCACACTTCAATAGTTTCCCTCCTTCTTTGGCTACCATCAGTTACTCTTCGCCCCTTTGATGGTCGAGGAGTCAATTCTGGGTCATTTTGTTTAACCAACTGATTATCGGTGTCAGCGATTTCGGTTCGAATTTTTCCAATAGCGCGTTCAAAATTATCTAAATTATTCTTGATTTTTAATGCATCTGTATTGACATTTTGTAATTGATTAAACAATATGTCCACATGTGGCATAATTTTATGAAAGAAAGTTAACCAATAGATAAAATTTTCCTCCTAAAATTCGCAAATTGGCACCAGCTTGATGAATAGTAGTTTGTAAACTAGCTTCTCCCTCAATTTGTTCTACAGCTTCAATTATTTCTTCTCGGTGCTCATATATTGTATTCACTGTCCTAGAATTGAAGTTCCATCTTATTTTTGAAGAACGAGGTAAGCTTTTTCTCTGAAGGAATTCTTCCAATCTTGCAGTTCGTTGTGGCGAAGTGGAGAAAAATGTACATAATCCGGTCAGATTGGCAAAAAAAAATCTGCAATTACTACTGCTCGATGTAGCATGTGATATAATTAGATTTGTCTGATGTGCATAACAATGTATAAAATTAGCCCTTGGATACTGGTCTTGGACATGTCTTTGCACGCCGTTAATAGCATCACTCATGACTGCTGCCCCATCATAGCTCTGTGCAATCAGTTTTTCTGAGTCATCAACAAGCAAACTAATTTCGTTAAGGATGGAGGCAGATAAAGAATTAGCATCATGTCCACTAGGCAGAAGAAATTTCCAAAATCTTTCGACCGGTCTCGCGTTCACAATATATCTTAAAACAACCACCAACTGAAAGAGATTGGACACATCTGTGGTTTCATCAGCTATCACAGATATGAAGTCGGTTGCTTTAATTTCACTGGCAACTTGTTCATGATACACGTTCAACATTGCATTAAGCAGCTCATTCTGTATCGTTTTTGATAATCCCTTAAAAACCGGTGCTGCTTCGATGTGATCTCTGAGCGATTTATCCAATTCTGCCGTAAAATTTATCAATTCCCGAAAAATGCCCTTGTTATTCGACGTTTGCTGTTCATCGTGACCCCGAAGTGCCAGTTCAAACGCGCCACAAAATCTAATGCAATTTATTATTAAATTTAACACATGCCTATTTTTTGTTACCTTTTCATTGTGTTGTTGAATTGCTTTTCTATATGATGAATCTAAAACATTCTGAATGGTATTTTTTCCTAACATTCTTAGACTAAATATATTTTTCAAATGCCCTTCGGAATTTTCATGTTTAATAATTTTAGCACTAAGATGAATTAAGTCTCTTATTCCGTTCTTTGACCAAGACGGTTCACCACCAAACAAAAGACACGGAAAACAAAACAATGTATTTTTAATTTCACACCCACAAATCCAGTCATTTTTCTGATAAATATTCATTTTGAATTTTCTTATAATGTCTTTACCTTTAACAGATTATTTATTTTCTAAACATAATTGAGGCATCGGCCGTTTAAGGTTTTTTACTGCGATTTTCATCATACGTTAACCGCGAGAACGCGTTGTTCTCTAAAGCAGAGACGGAATTCATTTTACAACGGCCGTGAATAGACTGGACCACTTGCTCAGAAGCTATGTAGAAGTAGGGCAACATACGGTTCTCCTCACCTTCAATGTAATGTTAATGCCTTAACGGAGCAACAGTTGGACTTTGCTCTTTATATCTGTGACGACGATCAGTGCATGTACGTTGATAGCGTGCCACGTTCCTCGTCAATAACTATGAATACATAATATACATAATAAATAAATACTTTCACAGTTAGTCGCCGCTTGGTTTGTTTTGTTTCATAATTCCAGGAGGTGCAATTGCTCACTTGCTCTCATTAAAGAGCCGCCACTGCCCAAAAGTAAGAAACCGCTACATTATATTTCATATGTTCCGACCGATCCTTAATAGTTTCTTCATCGCATCATATAATAAAAATTCCGAATCAAATTATATTCTGTTGTTTTCTTTTTGTTATAACAAAAGAAACTATTGAAATCATATTAACGGACGTATATGTTCCGACCGAGTTTCAATAATTCTTCTAAAGAAATATCTGAAATAAATTGTTTACTGTTAAAATCTTTTTATTATATCCAAAAATGTTAAAACTTTTTATAAATTACGCAAGTACCGATCTCGTTTTATCCCGTAGCAAATATAATTTTCGTTCGTAAAATTTCCGTGTCATTTTTATTCTTTTATAGGTAGGTATTTGAAATAAATATAACTGAATTGCCGAAAACTAATTATCTTTGTATACTGCATTTATATTATTGATAATACAAAACAAACAAATCGTAACCGTTTTCCATGATTTTTTCATTTAGTTTTATTTGTACTAAAACTATGATTAAATGTAATATTCAAGTTATTTTGTAATTTAATAAAAATAAACCTGCGTTTAAAGGGAAAAAGTTTACTTTTTTCACGCCGATAAACAGCTGTTATTATAAGAAAGTTGTTTAATTTTTCAGCGTATGTTTCAAATTTACTGTGTTAAATTTACCGACTAATATGTTTTATTTTATGTAAATATATTTCTGATTTAGTGTGTAAACAAATGTACCTGTTTTAAAAGTAACCACCTGTGTATAGAGTTTTTGTCACACAACTTCATTTGATCATAAGACTACCGAAGCACTAATTATAAAGTTTGAATCCATTCTCCGTACTGAGAAACACGAAAATATAGAGCATTGAAACAATTGACATCTATGCATGTTATTTTGTTTTATATTTTTTAAGTATAATGATGTTTGCACACCTGGTGATAACCTAAGAAATGAGAAAGTCACTAGATCTATGCCCCGAACATACCGACTTATTTTAGTACAGTCATAGACGAAGTTGATGTCTTTCATAATTTCAAATTTTTTTAAACTGCGAACTGGAATTATTCCAAGTTTTGATAGTTTATGTTAAGAATTAATAGTAAATTAATTGTTCCGATCACCATGATCAAAGTCTGATTATTTTTGTGTAATTCTTTGGACGATTCCAAATTGGAATTCGTTCAACCGAACAGATAAGCTGTATTGTAATAAAATAATCTGTTAATTTTAATTTTCCGCTACCGTATGTTTATTAAAAATCAGACTAAGAGACACCAAAGAAACCCCGTTATAAATTTAGTGTGTCCGAACTGGAACGTTTAATCTTTCTTTACAAAACGATCAAACCCGTTATAAAATGTCCATATGCAGCCTTGGGTATCATCCGCCCCTGCTAATCCCCTGTTTTATGATTATTACGTTTCTGAGGAACTGGATCGGCAACGAATTTAAATCATTACATACTAAATAGGAATTAATGGTTCATTGCAGGAAAGGCAATAGCATACATTTCTAGCCATGAGTTTGCTATCACTTTTTCCTGTACAGTCATATTAATTAACAAAAAGGTTGACGATCTACAAGAGCCGATCTCATTTAGGGCGATCTTGCGTTTATTGTGATAGTTTTCGGCGCTTACTGCACGTGTTTATTATCAATGATGGAAGTTAATAATGTGCAAAATCTTTTAAAAAACCCGCTATCATTTGAGGAAAAACTTTTAATTAAGAAGAAAGGAAGACCTATCCCTGAACCTCAAATAAACTACACTTCAACAAGTAAAACTCGAACTTACAATAGAGTATTCAATAAAAATATGAGTGAATTTGCGGATGTTCACTAATAAATAAACTATTTTGTTTTATCTACTTAATTTTTAAGAAAGAGGTTAGTGCGTGGAATAAACAAGGGTTGAATGATTTAAAGCATATCGCAGACAGGGCAAAGAAACACAAAAATTCCGTTTCTCACATGAATGCATGCGCGGATTTTAGTGTTCTAGGTAAAGTGGACATACGTGAACAGTTAGACAGTGCTTTTTTGCGACATAAAATTAAGCGCAACGAAGATGTGGAAAAAAATCGTCATATTTTGCGCCGGTTAATTATGTACAGTGAAAGCTCTCTTGAGCGGACATCGACGGTTCCCTAAATTTTGTCCCCACAAGAGAGGTGTCCTCTCAAGAGAAGCAGCTCATTTTTACAGGTCTCTCATTTTAAAGAGAAGTAAAAATTATGGCAACTCTAGCTTTTTATTTATTTGTATGAGAGGTACACAAGTACTAAAAGTAGATACATAAATACATATACATATATGTACACTATTTTTTTAAAAATTCAAGCAAGCTTGTTTGTCTTACTTTAGTTTGTTTACGTTCTAAATATTTTTTTGGAAAATGTGTTTCTACATTTTTAATCATCTGAAAACCGATAAAATCATCTTGGTTCTTGGCAAACAATTTTATCTCTTCTATTATCTTCAAAACTTCCTCAAACGTAGTTACTTCTTGACCTTCATTTTCTTTTTCTGGGTCCACATCATCATCTGAGATTTCCTCTGATCTACTAGCCTCATATTCTTCAGTCATATCAGTGACTTCCAATATGTCATCTTCGATTGCCAAATTTGCATCAATTGCTATGAAATCTTCTAAATTGATTTCTGTTATTCCAGTTTCTAAAGCAATCCTATGCATTTCCGATAGTATGGACAAAGGCAGATCATCTTCTGCCTCCCATTGCTCATATTGTTGCATATTATTTTTTTTAAATCCTGCCTTTGAAAAACAATTTCGTATTGTTTCTGGTGTTACCTTCTGCCAAGCATTATGTATAAAATAGATACCTTCTAATAAATCTATCGATTTTGAAAGTTCACGTGCTTAATGTTATCCATTACAGATAAAATTTGTCTTAAAATAAGTTGTCTATAAAATACTTTAAAATTGCGAATGATTCCTTGGTCTAAAGGTTGGCAACAAGCTGTAGTGTTTGGAGGCAAAAATAATATTTTAATGTTTTTCAATTTCATACCTGTAGAATGTGAACCTGCATTATCCATAAATAATAAAATCTTTCTCTTTTGTCTGCCCATTTTCCTATCAAACTCTGACAACCAGTCCATCATGATATCTGTAGTCATCCACGCTCTTTTATTAGATTTCCACACCACAGGTAACAATTTTAAATCAAGTTTTTTGAATGCTCGTGGTCGTGCTGCTTTTCCAATGACCAGCAACGGTTCTTTTTCGCCTGACATGCTCACACAATGCAAGACAGTAAGTCGCTCTTTTGATAACTTTCCCCCAGAACACTTTTCCGTCTTCAAAGCTAATGTCTTGTCTGGTAAAGCTCGGAAAAAAGTCCTGTTTCATCACAATTGTACACGTCTTCTGGCTGATAACCTACAAGCCCAATCAAAATTCACAAAAGTAAGATTTTTATCTTTTTTAATTTTTGATGTTTTATTTTTTGTTTTAAATTTGAACTAACTTTTCTTACCTAGTAACAAAGATGGAATCTTTTCAAAAAATTGAGTAACATCATCTGCATTAACACTGGCTGCTTCCCCAGATATGCACTTGAAGCTGATATTATGACGTGTACGAAATCTATGTAACCACCCATCAGACGCATGAAAATTGTGATAATCAAGCCCTTCTGCAATTTCTTTAGCTTTGCTTTGTATTATAGATCCAGATATTGGAATGCCTTTGCTTCTGGCTTTTGCAAACCAATCGTAACATAATTTATCCACATTGAGACCTTCAGTTTTGAAGAATCTTCTTTTCTCGTTAATGTTACTTCCTGATTGCCATTTTGCTTTATACTCTTCTTTTTGCTTTATTATTTTACCAACTTGGGTTTTTCCAATTTTAAATCAGTTGGCTAATGCACGTACACTAACTCTTTCTTTATCATATGTATTAATAATTTCCATTTTCTCTTTTAAAGTTAAAAAGTTTCTCTTGTTAGCGCTCATTTTGCATACATACGCGGCACACTTCACACTAACGACGCGACGTGAAAAAAGTGCAGAATACGGGATAAAAACGATATTTTTAAACGGGAATTTACCCAGCGTTTCGGGGATTTACTCAGTGTTTAAAAAAAATATGCACAGTTCAACTTCAAGAGAGCGTCATGTCCGCGTAAGAGAGCTTTTTGCCGATTACGGAGTGTCTCACGGTGTCCGCGTCCGTTCTACAGGGCGACCGCTTAAGAGAGCTTGGCGTCTCAAGAAAATCGTATGTATCAGGTTGGTCACCACAGAAATGTCCGTTTAAGAGAAATGTCCGCTCATGAGAGATGTCCGTTAAGAGAGCTTTCACTGTATATCAAATTTTGTGGAGCTTTTGAATTGGCTTTACGAGGTCATGATGAGACATTGACGTCGGAAAATCCAGGTACATATTTATGTAGGCTTAATCAACTTTGCAGCTGAATTAGATGCTGTGCTTACAATACATATGAAAGGTTCACAAGTGTTTAAAGGCGCCTTAAAAACTATTCAGAACGAATTGCAGATGCAGTGCGGCAAATTTACAACCAGGAAATATTAAAAGAAATTTCAATGCAAATGCAAATTTCATTGCTTTGGTGGCCGATGAAACTACAGACACCTCTAATAATCAGCAAATGGTAGTTATTATTCGATACGTGTTTAATGGACAAATTTTTCAACGCTTTTGGTCTTTTTTTAAGCCGGGTGGACATAATGCTGATGTACTAGCAAAAACATTGCTGAATGAATTGCAAACTATTTTAAATTATCCTTCTGGGTCTGATAACGTGATGAGTGGTAAGATAAATGGTGTCCAAGCTATTATCAAAAGAACATTTCGACATGCACTAATATGCATTATATTCACCGTTACGCGCAGCAATTTAATTTAATTAAATTTAATTATTGGACGAGCGCACAGTGACAACTAGGAGTGCCACGAACGAGAGTTTGGCGAAATTTAAAACGTGAGGGCTTATATCCATATCACTATCGCAGGGGACACGGTTTGCTAGAGGCAGACCACTATGCTCGTCTAGTTTATTCTACCTGGATATTAAAACAGTCACGGCTTCATTTTAATTTCTGTAGAACAGTCCTCTGGACAGATGTATCTACGTTCACGAGAAGTGGTGTTACAAATCTGAGAAACCTGCACAGGTGGTCATCAGAAAATCCCAAACCTATACGCCCATCTAAATTTCAACATGAATTTTCTATTAACGTTTGGGCGGCCCTAATCGATGACTTGTTGATTGGTCCTGTCGTTCTTCCTGGGAGGTTAAATGCGGACAATTATCCTTAATTTCTTATTGACGAACTGCTAGGTTCTTTAGAGGATGTCCCAATGAATGTTCGACGAGACATGTGGTTTCACATGGATAGGGCACCACATTTCAGAATTGCTGTCCGAAATTGGGTTAACGCCAATTATCCAAGATGGATTGGTCGAGGTGGTCCTGTTGCATGGCCACCCAGATCACCCGATCTTAATCCCCTTAACTTTTATTTATGGGGGTATATGAAAAATTTAGTGTACGCGCAAGTTTCGAACACAACAGAAGAGTTGTTGGATCGTATTCACCTGGCTGCCGAGCAAATCCGACAAAACAAGTATGAAATTCGAATAAGTACTTCTTCTGTTGGCCTACGAGCACAAGCCTGCATTCAACAAGGAGGTGGACATTTCGAAAATATTATTAATTGAACTTTTTTAAATAAAATCAGTTTTTATTGACTTTCATGATGACTTTTTTCATGATCTGACAATCACATTTATAGATCTGTAACTTTGAAACAAATGGATATACAAGTTTTGCGTTTTTGTTACTTGAAATGAAGTCTACTTTACATTCCTAAAATTTGAACATAACGATACGGGACACTTGTATAATCTATAAGTTCCATATCTGTTTCGACAGTTGACTTTCTGTTGAATAGCCCTGTACCAGTCTTTCTTTTTAAGGTCATTTCGTTTTCCCACCGTTTCTTAATTGCAAACACTGTATTTTTATTCGGGTTAAAATGCCGTGAAGTCATTCTTATCGACGAACCCTCTTCTATTTTTGAAATAATTCGCGCTTTTTCAATGACTGTCGGTTTTCTATCCATTCTACTATAAAAATGTCTATGAAAAACGTAATAACTTGACAGACTGTCGCACTTTGACAATTTATATCCCACATTTACAATCGAAAATTAAATTGTCCCAGATTTACATGAACAGAACTGTACTTATTCCTCTGAAGCAGTGGCGGCTCGTGCTAAAAATTATAAGGTGTTCTGCAAGTTTTACAAAAAAATTTACCTTGCACGGGCAGTAAGAGGTTGTCTCCCATCGATCTTATCGTGCTTTCTTCGCCTTCCGCACTGAAGTAATGGATTTCTGGAACGATTGTCAATTGTCACACAAAAAAATAAGAGTCTCTAATATTATTGTTTTTACGTTAAAACTCGCCGCACCGTAAAAATAGTCGCGAAAATATTAAATACCGATAGGTCCAACTCGCAACGGGCCATAGGCAACAATATACGTATGGAACGTAATGCGGTGTGGCAACGTGTGTACGATGCCTATATTGAGCGACTTTCTTAAAATTTTAATTTATTTTGCAGAATTATTGATTTTTTTACTTTTATCTTTTAGAAAACGTTATTGTTTTTTTATTACTTAAAATTACTTTATATGAAAAATAGTATACCATAAAATATAAATATCTATTCATTCTAACAAATTTAACAACGATTGACAAATTCAATTTCATGACAATACAATTGAATGAATATTCGTTTCAATGTATACTGTCTTTGTTTACACTTTTATGGTATACTATTTTTCATATAAAGTAATTTTAAGTAATAAAAAAACAATAACGTTTTCTAAAAGATAAAAGTAAAAAAAACAAAAATTCTGCAAAATAAATTTAAATTTTAAGAAAGTCACACAATATAGGCATCGTACACACGTTGCCCACCGCATTACGTTCCATACGTATATTGTTGCCTATGGCCCGTTGCGAGTTGGACCTATCGTATACCGAATCACATCGCCTTCCGCGCTGGAATAAATTCACTGCATTTCGGTGCATTTAATGCAGCGACCAAGCCTGCTAAAATGACGCATTGGTTTTTGACACTCGCGGGGTAGCGGGGTGCGCGCGGGTGTTTGACAGAGCTCTGAGCGCACGCTCGTGTGGACCAGATAAGGAACAAGTGAGCGATCGCGCGAATTAGGTTGGTTATTCCACTGGTCGCCTATTGAATATTATTTGGAATTTCGGAAGCGAATATCTCGGCTTCTACTTGTCGGATTTTGATGATTGAGGTGTCAAATTGTAGGGTTTGATGTCCTCTACAGGTGATGTAGAAAAATATGCAAATTTTTTGATATACAGGGGGAGAATTTTCATAACAATATGTTACGCTTTTATAAACATCAGAAATGTCGGAAAAATTATGTAAAAGAAAACTAGTTATAACTAATACAGGTTCGCCCGCCCAATTTTTTGGGAGCTCTGCAGCGCTTATGCGCTAGCCGCCACTGCTCTGAAGAAACAATAAAATATTTCGATTTGAATATATATGAATATAAACTCGTTCGGAGAGTGTCGCTTGAAATTATTAATTTCAAATAATTTTCAGACTATAAGGCCGGTATGACACGGGGCTAAATTTTTTCTCAAAACCATTATATTTGTAATAATTATTATGTCATGACTTCCCAACCAATTATTTTGTTACATAATAATATTTATTATTCAAATTGTATTATAACCTTTACATTGTTTAAACAAAATTAGGCATTTACAAGTCACACGTCTATAATCAGGAACTGAAATTTATCAACTTTACTCTTAACCTAATACCTCTCCCCAAACAAAATCGTGTAATTTTCTTAATACCTCTGTTATTTGCAATAATTTTATCTGCATGCATTTACTATTTTGTAGATGAAAATAAAATAATTTCCGATAAATAAAAATTTATTAATTTATAAATTAAGTTAAACAAATATTACATGTTATTTCTTTCGATTTGCAGTTCTTGCCATTCTCTAGCGCCTACGCCATTGAAAAAATCCTTAAATTCTCTGCGAATTTCTTGACTATTACAACTGCTTCTATTTCCATATTGTTGGGATATAGGCTGTAATTGTGTATTGTGTTGCATTTTCTTGCACTAACAAATTATGCAAAATCACACAGGTCATTGTAATTGCTATCACTTTTTCTGGCAACAAATTAATTGGAGTTAATAGCAACGATTGCCAAAACGATTTGCCAAAATTCCAAATGCCTGCTCAACTACTCTTCTTGCCCGGGATAATCTATAATTATAGATTCGTCTATCATGATCAAGATCCCTTTGGGCATATGGTTTCATTAATCTATGTTTTAATGGGAATGCATCATCTGCAATAATAACATATGGCATATATTTTTGGCAATCGGGCAAAGGTTTGTCTGCAGGAAAATTCAAAATATTATTTTCAAGAGCTTCGTTTAATTTCGCTTCACGTAAGACACCTCCATCACTAATTCTTCCATTGACACCAATATTTGTGTATATAAACTTATACTCCGAATCCACCAAACCCAAAAGAACAATACTGTGATCACCCTTGTAATTAAAATAATAGGACCCTGTTGAACGAGGTGCTCGGAATTTAATATGACGTCCATCAAGTGCACCCAAGCAGTGTGGAAAATCACACGTTTTATAAAATTTGGTTGCTATTGCTTCCCATTCCTGTATAGTGTTTGGTACCTAAACAAAAAAACATAAAATAAATATATACAAACTAAAATATACTACAAAAGTAGACATACTTTTAAGTACGTGCTTTTTAAGTTTTTTATAATAGCTTCGCAAACTGAAGGTACTATCTTGGAAATTGTACTTTCATGTATCCGTGTAGAGTAGGTACATTAATGATCGATATGTTTCCCCTGTTGCCAAAAATCTGAGTGTTACTTCAAGTCTGAAAATGTCAAGATACGTTAAAAAGAAAATAGAATTTGGTTCAAATATATTTTACCTATTTTTGGCTGAAATGCTTTCGCGCATAACTGTATCCGATTTTCTGATGTCACTTTCAATTATGTTTAGTAAATATTGAAATACAGGATTTGTTAATCTTAAATAGTTATTATACGAAGTTGGATCTTCAACTACAAGTTCATTTATTAGTGGAAAAACACTTCCATCAGCTCTTCTATTCAACCATCTTCTAGTCCAACATCTCTTTTTTGCCTTTTTCTTAACAGCTACTGCTAATATTGACACGTAACTTGTAACTGCAGCAGCTAGTAGTTCATGCTCGTTATCACTCATATTAGTTTTTTTATTACAATATTCGCCAAAACTATTAAAGGTTACAACAAAACTCAACTTTCACCAAAATATACTATGACTAGGACGAACAACCAAACAGTATAAAAAGAAACTATTTTTATTTCCTGCTGTTTTGTGCGCATGTGTATCGGTTATATTTTATATAAGATTATGCATCGTGTCATACACGTATATTGACAAAATATAAAAATTGCATTCGAAGTTAGCTGCTAAATTTTTATGAAAATTTAGCAGCTAAATTTTCTGTAAAATTTAGCCTCGTGTCATACCGGCCTAACAGATAGATCACACAATTCTAATTGGAAACTTGAGGTCATGTGTCTTGAATTTTGTTTTGTGGTCGAAGATACCTCCATTTCCACACCGTTGTTATGTATGTCCCAGGGTTGTGAGTGTTTGAGTCTGATTTAATCGTCCGTTGTTGTGTTTTTTTTTGCGCGGTCCTGTGTGTATTGTGTGTGTAAAGTCTGTGTGTCAGTCGCTTTTTGTGCGTTTAAGTCACGTGTGTACGTTCGTTGGTCATCATCACATTTTTTGTTTGCGTGTCAGTTGTGTGTGTGTTTAATGTGTTTTATTGTAGAGTGTTATTATTGCCTGTGTCTGTGTAACGAAGTGTTGTATTTGTTCGTTTGTTGCGTTAGTCGAGTGTAGTGTTATTAGCATGTTGCCTAAGGCAAGTGCTAATTCGTCAACTGTGTTAAGTTTTGTCTTGTTTTGTCGTTGTGTCCATGGGTTACTTGTTGGGGGTGGTGCTGGTATGTATTTAGGTTGAGGTGTGGTTTTGTTTGCAGGATTGTTTGGGTTATTAGGACAGTTGATGGATATGGATAAGTGTGGACCACCGCAGTTTGCACACTTTGGTGGGGTTGTTTTGGTCTTTGTACATAGGTGAGTCGAATGTCCGTCTCCGCATTTCATACATTTGTAATGCACGTTACAGTTCCGTTGGTGATGTCCGAAAGTCTGGCATTTATGACACTGTATTATGTCTGTCCGTTTATGTAAGGGTTCTATTTTAATTGTAAGTCCGCAGCAGTCTCGTAGGTTGTGAATTGATTTATACTGATTCGTCAGTTCGATTAGTGCCAGTGGTGCGGGAATGCCGTGTTTGCCGTTCATTCTCTTTATTTTCAGTGTCGGGTATCCTTTGTCAGTCAAGTCGTCAGTAATTTCGGTGTCAGTAATAAAGGTAGGAATGCCGCGCATAACTACCTTTAATGTCTTTTCGCTTCTAAGTTGGAATGTGTAGTATTGTATGTTTTCTTTGTCCAGTATTTGTTTCAGTGTACGGTAGTCATTGTCAGTTTTTGGTTCTATGTGAATACCAGGTTTCACAAGTTTGCTTTCTTCAGTGTTAATGTTGTTTGTCTTAAGTAATTGTCGTATGTATGTCCAATTGTCTTTGTCCGTTATTATTATTGGTGCAATTTTTCGTGGTTTTCGTGTGTCAGTGTTTGTGTTGTGTGTTACGTAGGTTTTGTCACTTACCCTGGGAGTGCTGTTGTTTGAGGTTGACGGTTGTGGAGTATCTTCTTCCATTTTTTCATCGGCGATGGTTTTTTGAAGTGCGCTGTACGAATTTTTTATTTGTATCGGTGAATTTTCGTGTTCTGTTTTTTGTTTCTTTGATGTTTTTTTCGGGATTGTAAACGCGTCGGTGATTATTGTTTCGGTTGCCGGTTTTGTTTCTTCTGTGTGTTCTGTGTTGAATATAATTGTTGCTGTCGGATTGTTTTCTTCTGTGTCAGGTGTGTTGAATGTAATTGTTGCGTACGGATTTTCGCGATCAACCATAAATATTTGTGATTGATCGCGCAACAAACGTTGGATTTCTTTTTCGTCGGTTGTTTCTTCAATTATGGTCTTGGCGTCGATTAATTGCTGCTCGGTGCATCGTTTTCTGAATGTTGGCCTCAGCGCCATGTTGGTGATGTTAATCACGTTGTCTGTTCTTACTCCGGCCATTTCTTCCGGGTTCATATATACGCTGTATTTACGTAGGTGCTCTCAACTGCGATGTTGTAAGAATGAATATCACAGTGAGAATGGAAACTTGAGGGAAATGCTAACGCATTTATATGAAACGCAACAAATACATACGCTTTTGTTTTTACTACGTTTTTACGAAACAAATGGTAAAAATGAAAGAAAAAACTAGTCTTACCTGGCATTTTTCTCACAACAGTAATCCATGTGGTGCTCCAAATATTCTTTCGCTTCCAAATATATTTTGCAACGTGGGCACTGGACAAGCTCTAAAATTAAACACATATTATTCTATGACTAGGAATAATGAAATTCAAAAACAATAAGATTCAGTTAATGAAAATGAGAATTAATGAATATTGAACCTCGCCTTATGTGATGCGTTAATTACTACAATTTGACAAACTAAATTTGTACCAGTATATAGAACACAACGCCGCGATTTCGACCTTCCTTGTTGTTAGGATAAAAATTCGTGAAAAGCCACGTCCATCAACGAAACGTACAGATGTGTATTACTCTTATTGGAGCATGTCAATGTACGGTATCCCGAAGACACGCATCACATAAAGCGACATTTGCATGTAAGAATGAGATTTATTATTTATGCATTAAGTTCAGATAATTATCTACCGGGTTCCTTTTTTATCATTATACATACATCGCTCTACGTGTAGAGGTTAAAAAAATAAAAGTCGATGCATTGGTGGCATAATAGGCAACCAGTTGTAACGGGTGTTCAAAAATATACGAAGTCAAAATAGTCCTTGAAAATATGAAGTCATGTCTGATATAGATTGATACATTTACTTAATAAATTTTATAGGTTATCATACACGCAAATGTCAGTTTATGTCGAAATATATTACTTTAATATGCCATATTAATTAATATAAACTAGTCAACTAATGATTTTAGAAGGTAACAGTAATTAATTTGCAAATTTCAAATTAAGTATTTTGATATTTTGGAGAATTCTTGCTGAACAATAGCACCTCTTCATGCGATAACTGGAAAAAATTACATAATCCAATTAATATGCTATTTATTCTTGTGTAATAAAGCTCATCTAATCTGTAGTAACATGTAAAAAGACAATGCAGAATTAAGAGGAAATAACTTTACAAGTAAAGGTTTTATTCATCTTATAGTGACAATAGTATCTAGTTATCGTACTAGTTTAATATATTAACATTCAATAAATTATTGTAAGAAATGGCTTAAAATAAATTTAAAACAAATAAATTGTTTGTAGAGTCCTTAGATTACAACCTTATAATAAATATCATAAATTGTAGTTGTATAAATTACCAACAATAATGACCATATTTATAAAAGATGTTGAAAATGTCCACCACCTTCTTCCAAGCATTTTACGCACCTCCTCCGAATGCTACTAAATACATTTTGCAGTATGGGACTATTTCTAATTACACTAATTTTATTTATAATTCTGTCTTGGAGATATATATAATCTAGCACTGGTACTTGATAAATTGAATTTTTTAAAAAAGGCCATAAATAGTAATCACATGGTGTAAGATCATAAGATCTTGGAGGAAATTCATGATCGCTGTTCAAACTAATTAAATGATTTCCAAACACTTCTGGTAACATATTCATTGTTTCCCCCGCTGTGTGAGCTCTAGCACCATCTGTTGAAAGTATCCCAAAGCTAGTTCATCATCGCGAAGTTGATTAAAGAAAGGCAATAGTATTTCCTGTCGATATATTTCTGCAGTCAAGGTACCATTAAAAAAAATAGGACCAATAACCCTTCTTCTACTTATAGCGCACCAAACACCAACTTTCTGAGGATGTAAAGGAGCTTCAACATAAAAATTATTGGGCTTTGTATCTCATTCTCATTCTCATGTTTTGCGAGTTAACATATCCACTAACATGAAACCATGCTTCATCTGAAAAGAAAGTTTTGTCTAGGACATCATCATTAAAATTATTTGTAAACCATTCGCAAAATACTACTCGTCGCGGATAATCAATTTCGAGGATTTCTTGCAAACAAGTTATACGATATGGGAATAACTGTAAATCTTCTTTTAAAACTTTATGGCAAGAACCAACTTACAACCCGGTTTGTTGAGCAAGAGTTCTTACTGAAGTTTTAGGGGCATCAGTCATTATTTCTCTAACATTCCCAATCACTTCTGTCCGGACTTTTGGTCGCCCACCACCCTCTTGGCGTCCCACACTACCAGTTTGTCGAAAAACTGGAACAATTCTGATTAGTGTACACTGAAAAGTATTATAATCAAAAGCAAGGTTGGGAAATTCATCTCGAAATTCTTCCAAACAAGCTTGAATTGAATACTTCCACTGGCCATCGATCTTTTGACCATTACGAAAATATGCTTCAACCGTGAATGCTTTGTGTACGTTAGTAAATACCATTTTCAAAATTAAAAAATATAAATTAGTATCTTCGATATTAGATTCTGACAATTTTTGACAGACAACAGTTGGCATTTAATAATTATTACAAATCAGATACTTAAGTAAAGATATACGATTTTTTGTTCAGAGCCCACTTGACTTCGAATGTTTCTGAACACCCGTTACTTATACACCAGTGACGTATTTTCTAAATGTCAAAAATTTCTGATTTTTCATTCATTCTTAAATTAAATACATTTTATTGAAAAATAGAGAATTTATTTAAAACAGTTAATTATAACAGGCACAAACCTTGTGCGAAGACAATTTTAAATATTTTTAACAAATTCAAAGATGGTTATCTAAATTCCCACAAAAAAAAAATTAAACCAATCACATATTAACAGAACACATGAAACTGAATATCCTGTATTATGTAAAATCGCTTTTAGATGTAGCCAGGCCATTTTGTAGTATCGTACAGTTCATTTGTTCAAAACTCTGAAAGAAGTCAAATATAAACCATACAAGATATCAAACCATCAAAAGCTTTTCGAGGAAAATAAAGTAAGGCGAATTGATTTTTGCGGTATAATGTTTAATTTGTTAAATGAAAATGAAGAAACTTTAAATGAAGTAATTTTTACTGATAAAACAAACAGTTCCGTAATAAATTTAAAGAGTTTCATGTACTATCGAATTTTTAAAAAAATGGTACATTAGTGAAGTTAGATGTAAAGTTAATTTTTAAACATTTTAGTATTGTGACGTTGCAAACGTACTTAAGATCGTAGTAACGTGCAAAAGTCATTTTTGACACTTATAGGTTCGCGCTGACAGCCACCCCCAAAGAGTTTCCACGCATATGTGCGACTAAGGCTTCACCTTGGTATACATCAGATATTTTTATGCGTTCTGTACCGACAGATCTCGAAAAACTTCTTTCTTCTCTCCATTTTGCATATATCCTGCTTACTGTACTCTTTTCTATTCCAAATTCATCTGCTACACTTCACATCGACTATCCTTCTTCTATTTTAGTGCAAATTCTTGCTTTACATACTTCATTAGCAAGAGGCATATTAATAGTGAGCGAGTGTAAAAGGTCCTATGTGGCTGGAGGATCGCCACGTGATGTCCTATGCCTTTAGGGGCTGGCAAGGACCGCCATGTGATGTGAGCCCTGGCCCTGGGGGCCACATCGGTGAGTCTTCATGCAGATATCGTCGTAGCGTTAAATAATGCACAAGTATGATAGGTTTAACATAGTTTAATAAACCAACACTTATAACTATTTAACAAGATGGTAATTACATAATTAACAATGTAGACGATAGTCGAAAAGAGACTCTAACTGTGTCTCGACTGTGTCTGCGTCGACTCTCTACTGTGTCTCTACTGACTCCGATAAGACTCCGGATGGGATGTCTTATATATTCCTAGAGTGATCTCCTTTTCGACTATATGTCCTTACTCTAAATAAACAAGAGTGTTGAAAGTGTGTAACGTACCTTGCAAATGCTTGTGTATGTAAGTTATGTCGGGCGAGGTCATGTTTGGATATAACATGCATTAAACACGAGCCCGCGCCTTGACTTAGATAAACGGTACACTGCATTGCTTAATTGGGTTATCACAGTAGCAACGTAAATTAAAACTATCATATGTAATGACAAGGACATTCATAACATTAATTGTTTTAGAAAAAGTCTTACTTATACAAATAAAATTAAGCCAAAATCGTAATAAGACGTGTCGTTTTATTTGTCGAGAACTGTATCTTTAATAATTAAAAAGTATAGTAAGATGAAATCCATTGTGTTATTTCTTTAGCTAATAGGAAAAGGTTGCGTGTAATTTTAATAAAATAAATACTTAACGTTATTTATTAATATTTTTAAAATTTTTATTTAGGAATATTATCACAAAAACATATTTATTACCTATAAGAATTTTCCACTACTGCTTTTTAAGATAAATTTCTCAATTTTATAAAACCACTTATTCTTAACCCATTAAGCGCCGCGCTATAAACTACCAGTTATTTTATATTAATTTTAGGTAAAACTAGTTTAATAAGCAACAGTTTGGACAAAATTGAATTAAAAAAAAAAAATTTTCTCATAGTTTTTGAAAAAAAATAATGTTGCGTTTTCGCATCAACGGCGGAATCTGTTAGTAAATGTAACAAAATAAATTTTTAAGTATTATGCGTTTATTTGCAAATAGATACAAAAATAACTATATTCTTTAGTTAACAACTATAAATAACATTAAAATATAGTAATTACATATTATGCAGTTTCAAAACAAGCAGTATGTAAGTGAACGTTACATTTTTGACACATATATACTGTCTGGCTATGACATTTTCTGCACCTTTTTCTTGATTTTTCGGGATGACGAATAATGACGTGACCAACTGTGTCTGTTCTCATCTCGTCTGGAAGCTCTGATTTTGATGGTCGGCCTCGTCCTTTGTAAAATGAAACCGATCCTTGCTCATCTCCAGTATTTACAGATGCGCTAGCTTGCTCAGTTTTTATCAGTGCCATTGCAAGATACGACCGAAACTCCAACTGCGACATTTTAGTGCAATTTGCTAAATTATAAATTTTCCAAGCGGTGACAATGGTGCTGTCAATGGTATTTATAAATAGCGACCACCACCACTTTTTTCCCCGTACTCTTATCCGATAATTAGCTATGCCATTATCGTGTAGGTCAACACCTCCCATATTCTTATTATATTCTTTTATTAGAAATGGTTGGAGAACACTTACTTCCTTCCTTAATTTTCTATCGTACCGTTTGACCTGGTGGATTGGATTTACTGGTAGATGGTTAGACATCATGGTTACGATATTATTATCGTTCCATCTTACTACGCAAATGTTAGAATTTAAATCACATCTGTAATCAATTGAACCCCTGTCCTTTTTTTTCATGTCTTTTGGTATATCTAAAGGACATCTCTCGGTTCTATTATCTCGAACTGTGCCAGTAGCACATATATTTTCCTCAGTTAGATACTGAAATAATTTGAATGAGGAGAAGAAATTGTCAAAGAAAATTCTATGATGATTAGGATTATCTAAAACTATCAGTAAACTTATAACAACATCTGCTCCAAGACCCATGTCGCTTTTATTCTCACGTGCTCCTGCATATGGGATAAATTGAAATAAATAACCGTCTTCCGAACAAAGGCACTGGTTTTCCCTTTATAAACATTTTGCATGAGTGCCTGCCAAAATACGGAACCATCTCTTCATCAACCGAAAGATTATGAGAAAATACACCAAACTGTAAATTCTTTCTGTTAATCACATCATATAATGGCCGTAATTTGGAAAATTTGTCTTCCTTATCAAGTTTTCCATTGTCAGAAAGATGTAATTTTTTTTTAATATTGCGAAACCTGTTCCGTGTCATGCAGTCTTTTACTAATTGGATTCCTTTATCTTCGTCTCTACTCCAATACATATCTAACTGAGGTAATGTATTGTAACCAGATAATATCATAATACCAATAAACTTTTTTATATCCGAGATTTCCATAGTAAAATCGTGTCGATTGTTATCTTGGGCGTACTTTAGAGAGAATTTTAAAATCATTTCAAACACCTCGTTGTCAAAATAATAAAAAAAAACTTCTAATGGTGATTTATGACGAAGTGTTTCTTTTATAAAATGTTTTAGCATATGTTCTTGGAATATAGGCGAATTATTATAATTAGGATGTGTTTTTCTCCACTTTGCTTTATAAGATATGGATTTCCGTTTTTTTGAAGTACTGGGTGCATTACTGTCCTCTTCAAAATTATTTTCCGCGGTCAGTATTTCAAATGTTCCTGCTACGTCTTGGGGCAAAGCATCATCTACAAAAAGTATATTTTGTGTTATAAAATTAATAATATCGAAGATCACAAATAACAATTTACCTTGCAATTAATTTTCATCTATTTCGTCCTCATCCGTTAGTTCATCCACGCCAGGGGGAATAATTACAGCTTCAACTTCATCTTCCGACCCAATATCTTCCAACGCCGCTTCCAATTCTTCGATAGTAAGAGCCCTTTTGCGCTCATAATTATCCTTCCACTTCATTTTATTACCACTCATATTCACAATATCACGATAACAATAATATTAGACCGATGTGTAACTAATGATGTTTTCAAAACGAAAATGATATTCGTACATCCACGCCGTGACTAGCAAAGTTACAGCACATGCGCTGTGCTTGCACGCCACACCCCAACATGAAAGGTTTATATCGTGTATTGCGCAGTTGATGCGAAAACGCAACATTAAGTTTAAACAAATGTAACTATTATTTAAATATATATACATATTTTCTTTTTCATGTAGGTGAAAACAACACTCATTATCTATATAATACTTATAAAAAAATACATTTAGTAAAAAAGATTATTATTTTATAAAAAAAAAATAAGGTAGCATGTTCGAATCACTGAAATTGGCTATTTTCAAAAATTTGTAAAATCAATAGTAACGAATATTTGTTAATAGAAAAATATAAATTAGCAACTTAAAACCTTCCTTAATAAAAACCATATAAACAAATTTTCAAAATATTATATGAAACCAATAAAAAAAAATCATTTATATAATGTTGCGTTTTCGCATCAACGGCGCCTAATGGGTTAATATACCATGAGGTGTTAGTTATTTGTTTTTATCGTGTTACTGAAATTCCTCCAATACGTGGGTTACGTTCGGTAAATCATTAGAAGCAATGTGTGTTCTACAGTCTCATAAAATGGTAAAATCTATTTGTACTTTTTTGTTATCGACGCTTTTATATTTTCTACCTTTTTTGATACACGAATTTTATTATCTTAGATATATTTCATCCTTAAAGAAATACTATCCTAATTTATTGCATTTTGGCGAAGTAATGTGATTGTAAATATTCTTTCTACACTTTACGACGCAATTTTATTCGAATTTTTTATAGAAAAAAAATTCGCCCTCAAGTAGGAATCGAACCCACGACCTCTGGCTTGCCAGACCATTGCTCGACCACTGAGTTGTTGAGGCGTGAATTAGAAACTTTTATGGGGATGCCTTGAATTACATCAAAGGAAACAGATGAAATATATCTTGCCCGTAGTACGGCAGTTGTGCAAATTTATTGCATTTTCGCGAAGTAATGTAATTGTAAATATTATTTCTACACTTTACGACGCTATTTTATTCGAATTGTTCATAGAAAGCTCAGCGGTCGAGCAAGGTCCGGCAAGCCAGAGGTCGTGGGTTCGATTCCGACTTGAAGGCAATTTTATTTTTTTTTGAAAAATTCGAATAAAATAGCGTCGTAAAGTGTAGAAAGAATATTTACAAATACATCCATCTTTTTTGAATTTGTTAAAAATATTTAAAATTGTTTTCGCACAAGGTATAAGTCTGTTAGGATAACTAACTGTTTTAAATAAATTATCAATTTTTTAATCTAATGTATTTATTGTATTTATTTATTTATGTATTTAATTTAAGATTTAGGTAAGAATGCAAAATCAGAAATATTTGACATTTAGAAAAATACGTCACTGGTGTATCAGTATAACTGGTTGCCTACTATGCCACCAATGCATTAGCTTTTATTTTTTTAACTCTGCACATAAGGCAATGTATGTGTAATGATAAAAAAAGAACCTGGCATACACAAAGCATATAAGTGAAAAGTCATATCTGTCTTCGGGATACCCTACATTGACAAGCTCCAATAAGAGCGAAATACGTCTGTACGTTCCGTTGATGGATGTGGCTTTTCAAAAATTTTTAATTAAAATATGTAAAGTTTACTCATTATATGTATTATAACCAAAGCAACATCTAGTTTGAAGGTCAACTAAAAAGCTGAAATTACTATAACTCCATCGAAATTACCAAATAGTAAACTAACTCCTAGTGTTTTTACGTTATGCTATCTAAACAACTTGCAATGAGGTATTAAAGCGGAAATTACAGAAATGTTCAGAGACAAAAATTATTAATTTTGGAAATAAAAACTATTCATCTTACCTTCAACAGAAAACATTTCATTAATTGCACTACGACAAACAGTTTTGTGTTCAGCTAAATATTCCTTCAACCGGAATCCCAAGCAACAAAAAGTGCAAGCAAATACATCTTCGACATCCTCTTTTGCAATGGGAACAAAATCCATTTCCACATTTTTAAACAGATTATCTACGTATTCTTCACCAAAATACACTAATAGTTCTTCGCCCTTCTGGATTCTACGAGTGCTACAATAATATAGCTTTTCTTCATATTGAAATGGGAACAAATTTTGTTCGTAAATATTTCTGGCAGGATTGATGTATTGCATCCAATTCAGATGCTCCAATTGATCATCTCTAAACACAAACCTTCTTCCTTTTATTTTCAAAGACAGTCTTGTAGAATTAAGTCCAGTGAAAGGACCAAATCTAACATCTTCAGGTATAACTTTTAAAGAAAAAATTCCCAAATCTCCAAGTGACTCTCTAGTTTCTAACATACATTCTGGCAATTCTCTTACTGTGTTATATGTATTATGAGGTCTTTTGTTCATAATATGTACAAGCACTCTGCATTTGGTACAATAATCCTGATAGACTTGGTGGCAATGGTTACAAACTGTTAAACAAATTCATTAATTTCAACTTTGGAGTACTTCAAAATGGTAAAGATGCATTTTAGGAATTTGATGACCAATTATATCAAAGAATTGTTTTCGTAACCATGGAAACATGATTCAAAATTAAACAAGTTAATACGTTTGAACTGAAAATTCAGTTATAAACAGTTATATATCGTTGTTGTATGCCGCTGTTTAATACAAATTACAAAATATATATTTTTTAAATAGATAGTTGCATTTAATTACCTAGATTTTTAATATTTTGTTGAATATTGTCTTCTTTATAACCCTATCTGTCTTGAAGTTATTTACTTCAAATAATCTAACATATGTCAACGCTGTTGAGTGGTAATCGCGTTTCATTTGTTACAAATTCATGTTTAATATTTTGCCTAACTAAGGTACCGTTGGGGCCAATATTATCTGGGCAGCAGTTTTTCCCACTGTAAATGGATTTTAATTGTTACATAAAAAAAGTCGCCTGGAAAACTATACTGTCATATTGATTGATGAAAAACGTCAATTATAAAAATGCCACATTTATCTTTGGCCGAGAAATTAAGGGTTGTGACGTTACTGGGAGAGGGGTGGTCGGAACGATGAGTCGCATTAATATTCCAATTACCAGAGTACTGTGCATAACATTAAGAGAATATGGGATGAGAGACAAACGCTTGAAAGAGGATTGAGTAGTGGTAGGCCGAGTTTCAACGGAGGTGGATGATGGTAATATGATTGATTTTATTCGCGAAAATCCCTTCCAGTGTGCGGTAGACGCACAGGCTGAAACAAACTTTCCTGGGTCCGTTCGAACGGCAAGGCGTCGTATCAAAAATGGATCTGATCTACGTAATCGTTCTGCAGCGAAAAAACCTTTTTTAACTCCGCAAAATAAGGAACAGAGAGCAGGTTTTGCTTTGGAATACTCCTTAGAAGCGTTAAATTTCTGGCAGAATGTTGTTTTTACAGATGAGAAGGTATTTAAATCGTGTTATGACGGACACGTTAGAGTTTATAGACCTCCGAACTCTCGCTTTGATGAACGTTATACCCAAAAATCACACATAAGCGGTCGTTTTTCTGACAATGTCTGGGCCTGGATGAGCGCCCAAGGACCCGGAGTTATAACACATATAAGAGGTAGATGCAATGCAGAGGTCTATGTTGGAATATTGGAAAATATCATGCTGCCCTCAGTAAATGCAGTCTTTCCCCAAAATAATTTTATATATCAACAAGACAATTGCCCCATTCATACAGCCAGAGTGACCTCAAACTGGATGCAGCAACAGAACATACAAGTTCTACCATGGCCTTCACGTAGCCCGGACTTGAACCCCATTGAAAATATGTGGGGTTTGATGGGAAAAAAAATTAATAGAGGTAATAATTTTCGCCCACAAAATGTAAAACAGTTATGGGAAAGAATTCAAGAAGCATGGATCGAATTAACTCCAAATTATACTGCAGAATTAGTAGCATCAATGCCCAGAAGGTTAAATAATGTTATTGAAAAAAATGGAGCTGCTACAAAATATTAATTTTTTATATCATTTGTTTATGTTTTTCGTTTCTTAAATAAACATCAAAACTTTTAATTTAATTTAAGATCAATAATATGGTTGGTCAAAACCAAACTAATTTCAGTTTAAAGACATCCCTTTTTAAGGTAATGACAATGAGTGTAATGACTATTGATTATTGAGATAACCATCACATGATGGCTCATGCCCTAAGTGCGTATCCAGAGTAACGTAGATTGTAGCAAAGCCTGATTTACCAAATTTCATAAAAAAGTCATAAAATGTCAAATCACTGCCCAGATTATATTGGCCGCAACCGTACATAAAATGCATCTTTACCTTCAAAATATAACGGGTGTTTATTTGAAAGGTCAATCTAGTAGCATGTGATTTACTGAGAACATTTTGAAGGTAAATTAGGTAAATTAAAATTTACTACTTAACCTACGAAGTCGTATATTTTGACAGTTTCATACATACAAATAAATAACAAATGTGATTGACATTATCAAATGTCATTTGGATTTACGTTTACGGAACAACAAACACATACTAATATATATGCGTCTTATTCTATCAAAATTTCAAAGTAACCTAGATTGACTTTTCAAATGAACACACGTTATGTTTGAATAAGTGGAGCGTTTTTAAAGACTACAAATATTCCTGGTAAACCAGTCTTTAATTTCGTTTGTAAAATTTAACAAAAAATTCTAAAAGCAATTATCTTGTTATATCTGTGAATAGCATTAGAATCTTCAAAATATAAACTAAAAGATAAACAATGAATAACTTAAGTTATAAAAAATCTACCCTGTTTCAAGTCATAGGTACACGTATACAAATCTATCCTTTAATAGTAAAATATTTATCCAACAATAATGCATTATGATGCTAAGAAATAAGTAATTAAACTTCTAGTTTCAAAAATTCTTTTATCGTAAATACTCTACAATATTGTTTCGCCATAAAATGGCTTCATCCGGTGGATGAAATATTGAATATGTACAATACAAGTTTGAACAGTTATGTAAAAATTATTGGGGAAATGGTGGTGGAGAAATTTTACAATCTTAAATTTAGTAGATGGGAGTTGATTAAATCTAGTTGGTCATTTAAAGCTAATCCTAAACTATTGTATCTATTAATTTCTAAGTTTTCTAACAGGTTAAGTTTTTGACTTCTTGCTTGAATGTGTAAAATTTTGAAATTTATATTAAATCTATGATTAATTTCTAAACAATGATTTGCGAAAGTCGAATCTGCATTATGATATTAATTATAATTATCTATATTTAATTTAAAATATTTATAATAACGAATAAAGAACTTCGATATGTGTACATTAAAAGAAACAAGTTTTATGGATGTGAACAGAATACAATTACTTTTATGGTAAAAACACAAATATACTTACACGGCAACCCATTGCAGTATTCAAATTGTGTATCAGTGGAATAAACTCCATCTTCTATTTTAATATTGTTGCTTACTGTATCATTTACTTCAGACAATGGTAAGTCTATTTTGACATGGTCTACAGAAAATGTTTCACATTTCCTAAATTTGTCATTCCTCACGTACTCATTTAATTCGGTATTGTTTATATTAATAGCAGTTTGAGAGACGCACACTTTATTATCTGAATAATATTCATCCTGGATTTCTTCTTTTACATCGCTTGAATTTTTCAAAAATATTTCGTTATTCACATCAAATTTAACAATTTCTTGAGACATTTTTAGCTCTGAAGAAAATTATATTAAAGTTTAGAATAGACTGCTCTAGCTAAGTTAAATTCTTAATTGCAGTAAACAATAACATATGATATGATAACAAATAAATAAATGTCACAGAGGTGCCAACACCAACTTAGAACATCACAAGGATCACAAGCAACATACTAAAATAAAAAATACTTACATTAGAGGTTAGAGTTCTCTTGTAAGTTCTAATATTTATAGAGTAACTGTGAGCTCTAGGATCTTCAGTTTTTGATTTTATCTGAACTTGAATAAATTCCCTGATAATTTAAAATATAAGACATAATGATGAGTGTCCTTCATTTTGGGGACATCTGTTTTATTCTAGTTATTCTAAAATCTTGTAGAGAATCTAAGGAATAAAGTTTATTTTGAAAAAACAAAACGTGCCTTCAAAAACTTTCTTCCTTAGAGACGGTCATGCTCATTCAAAATTATACGTTTATGCAGTGGCGGCGCTAGCGCCTTCAGCGCCCCCCTGCAAATGTCTAGCATTGCGCCCCTCCCTATCTTAAAGCTATACAGTCATAACAAAATAAAAACTAAAATGTTGGTTAAGTAATTTTAATTTTCAATATACAGTAGAAGCTCTCTTAACCGACCATGACGGGACCGGGCTATAGGTCGGATAACCAAAAAGTGGGTTAAACCGAAAATCGGCAAAAACTAGCAGTTAGCTTCGAAACAATCCATCACTAGTTAAAACCACTCCCAGAAAGAAAAAAAACCTAAGTTGACATTATGTATTTCTATTAAGAGATATATTTTACGATCTATAAACAAGAAAGTAGTACATACATATACATATGTATATAATTAACAATCACTCACATGACAATTAATATTGCAAATAACACATGTACGTATGTACTAGAAAAAATCTGTGATTTTCTTTTGTTTTTTGTGTTCCATTGTTTTCTTGAATGCGTAGTCACGCCACTTTTTAATGAACATTACATCTACCGCTGTTGATGCATTTTGTTGCTCAATGTATGCTGCAGCCAGTTGTAGAGCAATTCTCGCATCAGCATGACTAACAGTGTTGCCTTCTTCTTCTTCTTCAATTTCTACCTCCTCGTCTTCTTGATTTTCGTTCAAAACAGGCTGTACGATTTCTTCATCTATCAAATGTTCATTGGTAAAGTCATCATCAGCTCCAACAACCCATTCTTGACAATCCTGCAGTCGAATATCATTCAATTCAGGGAGTTGTTGCAAGTCGTTCAACAAAGATGCAATGTCATCTGGCTGGTCCAAAAGGGTTTCATCAGGATTAGAAGTATTAGAAGCATTCAATCCATTTTTTAAAATTACTTAAATGTGTTAGACTAGTTTCATGTGCATGTAAAGTTTTTGATAGGTTTTGCCAATTTGAGTAACCTGTTGTAATTAGACGGCTTAAGCCGGTTAAGCTAGTATTTTCGACTGATTGTAAAAGAAAAGTAAATAATTTACAACAAAAACAATATACGCTATTAGATTTTTGTGAATAAACTAACCAATTTCTAAGCACATTTTCTGAATTTGACATTTGACGATAATAATATGTATTGCTAAATTTTCTACCTTTATCATCTAATGGATAAATTATGTCTGTTTTCTTTACCGGTCCAATTTCTATTAAGAGTGTTCGGATTTTATCGTTTATTTCAGGCCAAGTTGACGGATCTTCAAGTTTGCTTAAAAGAGTGGATGTTGATGCTTCATATGTGGTGCTAGGTTGTGGTACAGGTATATTAGAATCTTCACCATATTCTGTTGTAACAGACTCAGTTTCTTGAACTGCATCTAATTCTTCTTGACTTGCTTAAAAATATCTTCACTTTTACTTGCATTCTCAAATTGTGATGATTGTTGTGAATGTTGTTCTTCAGCTTCTTCGCATATGTCAAAATCTCTTGAAGTGGAAGCATCTCCGTATGATTTTAAGAACTTTTTTATGTTATCCTGTTGCTTCTCGCGTTCTTGTTCTTTAAGTGCTTTACGTTTGCGATTTTGAGATCCGGATAATTTTTTTGAAAGCATTACTGAATTACTGTATTATACAAAATTTAAACAAAAATATGTTATAAAAATTTATAATTTATATATTTAAACAAAGATATTAGATTTAAATGTGTTTAAGATGCTGTCTTACAAAATACTAAAAACAAAGCTGTCGGTATTTTCTGTTTATTGTATTATTCGAATATTCCATAATCGGCACCCCACCCTTGACCAAGACGAGAGAATAGGGGATATATCTGACGAAAACGTGCACGTGTGCAAAATTCGAAGAACCTAAACGATCAAAATAATACATACTTAGAAATCCGTCTGGACGCAAAAATTATCATTCTACGCACCTGCACAAACTATAAAAAGCAAAAAATACTATTTTAAATAACAAACAATCACTGTGAGTATCTGTGAATGCCTTTTTTTGCATAAGCGTTTAGTAGAAGTTTACTAAAAAAAAAACGTTAGAAATATCAATAAAATACATATGTATTTGAGTCAAATACATATTTTTAGTACACTTTACAGTAAGATTTCGGTACCCGACCTTGCTGCAGCGCCCTTTACATGATGCGCCCCCCTGCGCCGCTTACCTCGCTTACCGCCTAGCGCCGCCACTGCGTTTATGACATATTACGTGCGCTGTCACCAGCTATTATCAAAAAGCATGGCGTCTCTAATGAGGATTTTGAATTCTTACCTAAATCTTAAATACATCTGATTGAGAAATAGATAATTTATTTAAAACAGTTAATTATTCTAACAGACTTATACCTTGTGCGAAGACAATTTTAAATATTTATAACAAATTCAAAGAAGATGGATAGTATTTCTTTAAGGATAAAATAGGTATATCTAAGATAGTAAAATTAGTGTATTAAAAAAGTCTTTCTTTGGAGACTGTGGTTAAGTAAAAACTTAAAAAAGGTATATAACCCCTTATCACAATCACTAATCGTATCCTAAATACGTATTTCAACAACTAAGTTGTTATTATCAGTAGGTAAAACCACTAATCAAAATGTCGCACATGGGGCACAGTAAATCTAGCACATCCGATCACGCAACAACTTTACACGGCGTGGACGGCGGTGAATTGAAAATTAGTTTATTTTTATTTATAATTCTTTAACTTTTTCAAAAATGCTCCATATATTATGCGAGTCGATGATGAAATTCCTGCAAAGAGTGTGTTAAAAAATCCGGTTTGGTTCGTAATTCGTCGTAAGCTGTGCTAATGCGTGCTTTTAAATCTTCAGTGTTAGTGAAAATTACATTATCATAAATTTTAGATTTTAGAAAAGTCTTATTTAGTAGCGTGTGTCCGTTTTTCGTATAATTCCGGTGAAAATAATACAAACGCTATTTTCTCAACTAAAATTGTTGTAATAGCAAACGAGAGAAAAATTTAAGTTGAAGTGCAAAATGTGTAAACAAACCTTTTTATTTTACATTTATTGGGTTTGTTTTTAAGAATAAAAATTAATTGGTGTGTGCCAATATTTAAACATGAAACGGTATTTTATATAATAATTAAATGTTCAAATATATATTTTCATGTGATTTTGAAACGAGTAGAATTACCACATCTAACTGAAATTTTAACTTTACAGATTGTTATGCAATCAATATAGAACATTTACAAGTTGGATAGTCTAACCTTCAGGAAATACGTAAAAATGGCAGCTCCCATGTTTCCGCGTCTTGGATGTCTCTTTTGCGCGGTATATCCTATATCTATTTTAGTATATGGATGTAACAGACGCCATTTAACTTCGCCGTTTTTTCTATAAAGTATAATGGCCTTTTCTGTAACTTCTGCATTTTTTGTTTGTATATTATATTATATACGATATAAATTACATACAGTAACTATTTGTTTAGATTGAACTACATATCAGATTAATCTTTTTAGCCCCACTATTGATTTTACATCATCCAGTGACTAAGTCGCAGCAATTATCGTCTCATTTATTTCATATTCCTCACCTTCCCTATATTAATCTCAAGATCCCCACATTTTCTTATAATAAATTATATGCTTTCTCACTTGACAATTTATATTTTGCCACTAACGAAAATTTATATAGATTTTATTACTTAAATGTAAGAAATGTTAAACTGTAATCTTGTAATGTCTTTTTAATTATAAGATGCAATAAGATGTTAAATAATGACTATTAAAGTCCCAGAACTAATATAAATAAACAAATTAAGTTCCCTTACTTAGGCACAATTTATTTAATACCACTGGTTAAAGCTCACATCTTAGATGTGTTTACGTTTCATTAACCCTCGCCGCAGGGGGCTATAAAAGTAGATAATATACTGCTATTTAGTCAAATTAAAATAAGTTGAGACGAAATATATCAGTTAGTACGTTAGTACATTTGGAAATTTATCAACGGGAGCACTATTGGCAACTCCAAATAAGAGGTTTAGTTTAAGGAGAGGAACATTCTAATCTTTAATCAAATTTTTCTTCAGAGCTAAACATGTCTCAAGAAATTATTAAATCTGATGTAAATAACGAAATATTTTTGGCTAATTCAAGTGGTGTAAAAGAAGAATTTCAGGATGAATATTATTCAGATAATAAAATATCCATCTCTCAAACTACTATTAATATAAGCAATGAGTACGTGAGGAATGACCAAATAAAGAAATGTGAAACATTTTCTGTAGACCATATCAAAGTAGATTTACCTTCATCTGAAGTAAATGATACAGTAAGCAACGATATTAAAATAGAAGATGGAATTTATCCAGCTGATATAAAGTTTCAAAACTGCAATGGACTACTGTGTAAGTATATTTATATTTTTACTGTAGAAGTAATTGTATTCTGACCACATCCATAAACCTTGGTTATTTTAATGTACAAATATCAAAGTTCTTTTTTGTAATTATAGATATTTTAAATTTAATAATAATATATTTATAATGAATATCATAATGCATTATTGGATAAATATTTGGCTATTCAGGATAGATTTGTAGAAAAATATCGTATACCTATAACTCAAGCAGGATAGATTTTTTTATAACTAAGTTATTCATCTCTTATCTTTTAGTGTTTATTTTGAAGATTGTAAAGCTATTCACAGATATAAGGAGATAATTGTTTTTAGAACATTATTAAATTTTACAAACATAATGGAAGACATTCTGGTTTACCAGGAATATTTGTGTTCTTTAAAATCCAACACCCTACTTACTCAAACATACAGTTTAAAGTAACTCCAAGCCTCAATAATTTTTGTTTAAGTTTAAATGAATGAATTTGTTTAACAGTTTGCAACCATTGCCACGAAGTCTATCAGGATTATTGTACCAAATGCAGAGTGCTCATGCATATTTTGAACCAAAAATCGTCTCATAAAACATATCACAGAATAAGAGAATTGCCAGAATATATGTTAGAAATTAGACAGTCGGCTGGACATTTGGGAATTTTTTCTTTAAAAGTTGTACCCGAAGATGTAAGATTTGGCCCTTTCACTGTACTTAATACTGCAGCACAGTCTTTGAAAATAAAAGAAGGAAAGCTTGTGGTTGGGGCTGATCAATCAGAGCATCTCAATTGGATGCAGTACATCCACCCTGCCAAAAATATTTACGAACAAAATTTGTTCCCATTTCAATATGAAGACAAGCTCTATTATTGTAGCACTCGTAGAATCCAGAAGGGCGAAGAGCTATTGGTGTATTTTGGTGAAGAATATGTAGATAATCTATTTAAAAATGTGGAAATGGATTTTGTTCCTATCGCAAAAAAGGATGTCGAAAATGTATTTGCTTGCACTTTCTGTTGCTTGGGATTCAGTTCGAAGGAATACTTGGTTGAACACAAAACTGTGTGTCAAACTGGATTTAATGAAATGTTTTCTGCTAAAGGTAGGATAAATCTTTTTAATTTTCCAAATTAATGGTGTTTGTTATTTCTGGTTTAATACGTCATTTGTTAGATAGCATGATGTAATAACACTATATTTGAGGGAACAACCTATAAAGTTTGCAAAATCAATTTTATGTAGGAAAATTAAATTTGAATACAGTAATACCCCGCTTTACGCGACCCCCCTTTGCGCGGTTTCGCTTTAACGCGAATTTCAAATTTCGCGTTAAAATGCCTCGTATTACACGAATTACTTTGTACTTAAGAATATGTATGTATGTACATAATGTAGTCATTGACTTCTCTTTGGTCGCGGGAATGCCTGCTTTCTCTGACCATTCTGATTGAAGAATTGGGGATTCCCCATCCTACGACTTCGTTCTATGGGGATTCCCTCGTTTGTTTCGTTTGTTCCATATGTTTATCTCGGCTGGCAGTCGTGTTTTAACGTTTGGTGGAGATACATACATAATTTAACGCTATGTTAAAAATGCCGCCTATGAAAAAAAAGAACATAAAAGCGTAACTTTGGAATTGAAGATGAAGGTGTTAAGAAGAATGGAAACTGGAGGCAAAGCAACAATTGTTGGCAGAGATTTTAGACTCTCAGAATCGATTGTGAGAACGATTTTTAAAAATCTGGAAAAAATTAAACTTTCCAGCGAAAGTTCAACACCTATAAGTGCAACAAAACTTTCTCGTTCGAGATCCTCTATCCTAGAAAGAATGGAGAAGTTGCTGGCAGTCTGGATCGAAGATTTAAATAAGAAAAACACACCACTGAGTCAAGATCTCATATGCACAAAAGCAAAATCTTTGTATGAGATGCTAAAGGCAGAAGAAGGTGAAGGGAGTTCCACTCCAACTTTATCTGCCAGCAGAGACTGGTTTCATCGGTTCAAGCAGCGTTCCAATCTTCGCAATATCCACATAACAGGTGAGGCCGCAAGAGCGGACACTCAAGCTGCAGCTCAGTTTCCAGACAAGTTTCAAGAGTTCGTAGCACGAGAAAAAATTCCTGCTTGTCTCATCTTCAATGTTGATGAGACCGGGCTTTACTGGAAAAAAATGCCATCTTGAACATTCATTTCTAAAGAGTAACGTCAAGCCAGCGGTTTCAAAGCTGCGAAAGATCGACTAACACTTCTGCTGGGTGGTAATGCCACTGGTGATTTCAAACTGAAACCTTTACTGGTGTACCATTCAGAAACACCCCGTGCAAAGCGAGGTACAGACAAGACAAGTCTACCAGTCGTGTGGCGGTCCAACAGAAAGGCGTGGGTTACACGGGAAGTTTTTCAAGATTTGTATTCTAATAGTTTTTGCCCGTCAGTCAAATCCTACTGTGACAGAAATGGGCTTGAACGTAAAGTTATATTACTCTTAGACAATGCCCCACGACATCCAACCTCACTTGATACGCCGAGACTTAAAAGTGTACGTGAAGTTCCTTCCATCAAACACTACGTCAATTTTACAACCTATGGACCAGAGAGCAATAGCGAACTTCAAAGCTTATTACCATCGCCGCACTTTTAGCCAACTAATTCATGAAACTGATGGGGAAGGAAGACTGTCTATGCGAGAGTGGTGGAAGTCATACATCATGAAGGCTATTCACAACATAGACGAGGCTTGGAACGAAGTTAAAAAGAGTTGTATGAACTGGGTGTGGTGTAATCTTTGGCCAGATATAGTAGTAGCACCTAGAAGAATTGTCCAGATGCAGAGACAAGTGCTTGAAGACATTGCTGCAATGATTGAGGGGTCTGAACTTGAAGATGTCGCGGTAGAAGGTCTCGAATAACTTGTAGCAACGCACGACGCACCTCTCAGCAATGAAGATCTGATCGAGTTACAGAATAATCCCATTAACGATGAGGAAGAACAAGTAGAAGAGAGAGTTTTATCTTCAAGCGGAGTACAAAATGCTCTTTCAAAAATTTATTTAGGTTTGGACATATTGCAGAGCATAGACAGTGATGATGACCGTGTTTTGACCGTGTGTCAAACAATTAAAAACAGCGTTGGGTGTTATGAACGTATTTTACAAGAACGTAAAAGAAACGCTACCCAAAAGACAATAGATGTATTTTTCCGTAAAAAAAAAACATGTAATACTGCATAAAGTATTCTTAGAATTAAAGTGATTGATTCAAATGATTTGTATTTTTTTGTATTAACTTTTACTATGTTTAATCGTAAACCCCGATATACGTGAATTTCACTTAACGCGATTTTTTGCCGAACGTATCCCTCGCGTAAAGCGGTGTATGTATTACTGTACATTTCTAAAATATGAAACTGGTGCCTACTACTTACAACAGAATTATAAATGCATTTGTGCAATACGTGAAAGTAAAGTATAATAGAAAAGCAAATAAATCATAGTATTGTTACATAATCCATGCATTCAAGTTATTGTTTTTAAGCGTGTAGGTAAGATTTGTTTAGGAAACACATGTAATTTTATTTTACTCACAATCGGTTAGTAATCTGTAGATTTGTACCCTTCGAAACAGTCGGGAAGCGACTTATTGCTTACCTACTTCACTTTCCCAGCTATAGCCGGAAAAGTGTTTTCCCAGCTAGCAAGTGTCAGTTCATTAGTCACAAATATGACATCATTGACATTTTGGCATTAAAACATGTTTTTAAGAATAAATTGGAATCAAACTCTGTATTTATTTAGTAAAGAAACAATAATAAACCTATTTAGAGTTGTAAATATTAATGGTTACATTAGAATTATCATTACTGTTAACTGTTAAAAAAGATCATGTTGTTGCTTAAAATTATACTGTTCATTTTTAGAAATCGACGATCTTGATTGTTCTACATTTGACAACATATTAGCAATTTTTACTTGTCCATGTAATGAGTTCTCCACATATCCTTCAGCAACAGTACTGGATTTCCACCCCCCAAATCTTTTCAACTGCAGAATATCTCCACCTGTATTTGCCAGTAATGTCGCTGAAGTACGTCTGAAACAATGTCCTGTAAACCCATTAACGCTTTCCAGTTTTAAGTAAGTTGCTATTTTTTTGGGAAAATTTCCGATAGAGTTATGCCCAAAAGGCTGTCGTGTAACTTTGCCATTTCTCATTTGTAAAAAAAATCTTCCAGATTCAATGTTGTTGCGAAGGTCGTAGTATTGCTTTATTACTTTCATCCATTCCGGTTTTGTGATTACGAATGTACGGGAGGAGTTGGTTTTCGTTACAGGAATTACTATTATAATTCGGTTTTCTAAAATATCCAGATCACTTATTTTCATTTTTAAAAGTTCATCGCATCTACAGGCTCAAGAGATGCCAATAATTAAAGCAACCTAAAAGAAATATGTAATTTAACATAAATTTAATATGCACTGAAGAAATTAGAATGTTACCTTTTGAGGAAGATATTCTATCGGAGCGTTGTTGAGAAAATTATCAATGTCTGCTTTGGACAGAACGCTTGACTTTTTAGCTTTGTATCCCACATTCTGCCTTTTTAGGTATGCTCGCAATTTTGCATAATTACTGATATCAACATTTTGCCTAATATTAAGAACTGCTCGCAACATCGAATACCTTGACCATAATGTGGAAACTTTATTTTGTTTACTTAATTCAGCAAAATAAGCAAGGAGTACCGTTTCAGAGGTATGCTGCACACCCTTAATCACGCACCATTTACTATATGCTTCGTAAGTCTTCTCGTACCTCTCCCTGCTTTTTTCCGGAATCATGCCTTCAGTAGCTTTTTCTGCAGCTACTCGCAGTTCTGGTGGGGTGCATTCAAGTTCACTGTCGGACATATTTCTTAGTATACACGTATAAAGATTTTTTATTATTAAAAATGCCGTACTATATTTTGTAACTGGCAAAATAATTACCTAACTGTCAGATTCAACAAACTTATTACATTGCCTAGCAACGATTTTACAAGTATAAAGCAAACGCCAATTAAGTTGGCGCGAGGAGGGGTAAGTTCGCGCAGGATTAAAAGTAGTGGGGAGATTTGTATTTGGTTTTACATCAAATGTCAGAAAATTCTAACCTCTGAGTGTGTGTCACTTTCTGATCCCCTAGCAAAGATATTATGTTCCGTCAAACGTCAATGACAAATGTATTCTGACAATTACTTGAGTAGTGGGGGTGGACGTTTTTAAAAACGGCTTCTGCGCACCCCCTCCTCGCGCCAACTTAATTGGCGCTTGCTATATCTTCCTTAAAATAGTTTATCAAATTATCATAAAAATAAATACCGATACTCATGTATTATTATTATTATTATTATTTAAAATAAAACTTATATAGAATTACTAATAACTAATAGATTGTGAGTAAAATCGTATACATACCTCGGGAGAACTCATTCCAGCCTCGCGTCTGCAGCTTACCTCGGTGCTTTGCACCTCGGTAAGCTACCTTGACGCTCGGCTGTAATAGAGCACTTCCCCGCTCGGTATGTAATATACCATTTCTACTCCCATCTTCTCATCTTTAAAATGCCATTTATCGTATATGTTACCATGACGCTAAGTGATCTTTTAAATAAACCGTAAAAATCCGTGGCTTCGTGCGTTTCAAACTCGGGGTGAACTTAGCAAAGGGCGCTTTAGTTATGGACTGAAGTTAGTTTTTGATTTTTTAAATGCAAAATTTCAAATTAGTTATCCGTGTCCCTTGTCATTAATCTGTCAAAATATCTCGACGTGGCGTCACAAGAAACAAGTAATTTTGTGGGAAAAATTAACCTAAGCGAAAGTGGAAGTGAAGAAGATGTTTTCGTTGGTACTCGTCCCGAAATTGGCAACTGCCACTTTGCTACCGAAGAAATAAAAAAGTCAGCACGAACGTGCGTATAAACTTTTCCAAGATTGGCGTCAAGAAAGCCAAACAAATTCATTATCTGAAAATGTGTTTCTTGCTTATTTTCAAAATCTTTCGAAAAATATGAAACCGTCTTCTTTGTGGCCAATCTATTCAATGCTGCGCATGACAATTAATCTAAAAAACAATGTTGATAACGAGTGATCATTAAAATTTTCGCTCAAGTAAGCCATGTACACAAATAGTATGTCCTAACTTAAGTTATTAGAGGAGATCTGTCATTATAATTTCAAACGTCATGATTGTTAAAAAATAATTTGAAATGCTGGCTTTTATATTAAATATATTTATAATTTTTATACAAAGTAATAGAATATTATAAAAAATGTGTAAAATGATGACCATTCTCTACCAAGTATAATCGCACTCTATTTCGTAGAGCATTGAAAACATTGATCAGTATTTACGGTGAGTTATTGATGTGTTCACATTTTTCAATGATTTTATGTCTTAACTCTTGTAGATTATTAATTGGTGTTTCATAAATAATATTCTTTATATATGGCCACACAAAAAAATCCATGACTGTTAAATCACACGATCGTGGTGGATATGGAATCGCTGTATTTCTACTTATTATCCTATCGCCATAAAATTGTTGCAAAAACTGAATATTTTTAAGTGTAACGTGAGATGTAGCCCCATCCTGTTGAAAATATCCGACCTGGAGTTCATCATTAGTCAATTGATTAGTAAAAACACTGAGAATTTCGTTACGATATTTCTCCGATGTTATCGTGCCCTCAAAGAATATTGGTCCTATTAATCGGTGACGACTCATACTTACCCATACGCCTATTTTTTCTGGATGTAGAGGAACTTCTCTGTAGAAATGAGGATTTTCACTGGACCACATACGCATATTTTGCGAATTAACATAACCTTTCAAATAAAACCAAGCTTCATCGGTGAAAAAAGTATGATTTAAAATATTGTCTGTCATTGTTTGAATAAACCATTGGCAAAATTGTGTTCTTTTTTCATAATCCGTAGGTAATAGATTTTGTACAGAAGTTAATTTATATGGATACATGTGCAAGTCCTTTTTTAAAATTTTTTGACATGTTCCATACGAAAGCCCAACTTGTTGCGAAACTCTGCGAATAGATGTTTGAGGAGATTCGTTAATAATTTGTCTGACATTTTCAATTACGCCGCGACTTCTCTTGAGAGGAGGACCGCTCCCTTTTTTCCTTAAAATACTGCCTGTTTGACGAAAAAGATTTACACAATGCATTAGCGTATCACGGAAAGTTTTATAGCTAGGAACAGTATTTGGATATCTCTCTTCAAACTCAGCAAGGCAATTTTCTATTGAATGCTGCCAAATACCATCAATTTTTTGAGATGTCAGGAAGTAACATTCTACCATAAACGCTTTATCCATATCATTAAAGGCCATTACTTTTTCTTTTGATGAAACTTTAAAATATATATTTGACACTGACAGATGTTTGAAATAACATCTTAATGACTAAAGCTACGACATAATTTTTATATACACGGCCAGCTACGAGGGAAAATTTTAATGATCGCTCGTTACAACAGGTGTAACGGACGTTTAAAAAGTTTGAAATTATCAAATTTAGTAATTAGATTAATACTTTCATACAATGTATTTTATAAACTGTAAGCTAACGTTTTGAGAGTATCGAATTAATAGTAACAATAAATTTTCGGAGAGAGTATATTTTTCTAAAAATGAAAAATCCCGGTGTGTATAATTTTCGTTAATCTTCCCCAAATATTTTCAATAGGGTTCAAGGACTTTTTGAGGGCCACGGCAAAACACATATAAATTTAAAAAATCTTCGACTATTCGTTCTCGGTGGACTGAAAATTAATCTTACATGCTGGTATGTAAAATTTTCGTCAAAAACGGCAGTTACTGATGGTAGCATAGCTTGTTCTAAAATTCTCCTATACACTTCACTACATAACTTTTCATTTTTTTTCGGGGAAAGACTCCATTTTGCAACCTTTTTTACCTTGTTGCACTGTTTATACTTATGTTTAGTTCGCCCGCAATTTTCCATCCCTCCTGATGTCGCGTTATCAAAAAAAGACTTCTTAAGCTGTTTCAAATTTTACATTTTAAATTACTTTATTTAACTGTCATGTTAGTTGTCAGGACTTGTCAGATGCGTTCAGATCTACACCAAACAAAATACTCGGCGCCGATGGTACCCCAAGTTATATGCGTTTCTGAAGCCTAAATCAGACGGTTACAGACCCAAAACGTCGATATTGACACCCCAGTAAATTAGAGAATTCTTATCATCTGCTCGAGACAAAGAATACCTATTTACAAAGGTTGTTACGTGTTCGTAGACACGTATTTATTTCGTCGCAAATTAGCGGATTTTTATTTTATTTTGTTCCATTAATTTTAAACCTACATGTAAGTTCATATGCTTACGTTCATTTATCTGTAAGTATGATTGCGTATTAGCTTTCTTTGGTGTTTTCCTCTCCTCTTCGATTACCGAGTGTGTTATATCTTTCGCGCAGATGTAAGCTAGACATCGATATCGATCAATCGTGATCCCGCTCTCGTTCATCACGTGATTGCTTAACTATAGGGTTTTAATTATCTCTTAATTCAATTTTTACAAGATTTATTAAGATTTATACAAACAAAATACATTAAATATTAATGTTAATATTCGAATTCTCTTCAATGTTAATTGGAAATTGAATAGTTTTGTTTCGAATTGAAGAAGTTGTTGAAATCTCTCTTGTTTACTGTTGCACCACCTCTATTAAATTTCCTCCTTCATTTGTTTTTCTTATTTCCGTATTCTGTCCAAGAAACTCCGTGTCTTTCTCTTTGGGCTGCAGTACCTGTACATCGGGATAATATTTTCGTAGAGTGTCTACTACAAGATGTAAAGCATGAAGCAGACATGTAACGTGTAGTATGTTTGGCTCAAATCCTTTGAATAATTGTCCCATGCGATGCTTTACTGCGGCGGAATCAGTAACTATCATTAATACTTGCTTTGGTAAAACTTCTTACGTGTTATTTTAATCTAATCAGGAACTTAAAGTGGCTAGAACTTAATATTTCAAATTACACAAAAAAAGACAAAATAAAGAAAGTAATACTTAGCTTAAGTCCTCCGAATGTCGGAAGTGGGCGGTCCTGATTTCCGCTGATTAATTTGGTTGATTTAGCCTGGAATCGATCGTACAGATTGTTCGGCAAGCCGTAAAAAACTGTGAGAGCTTCAGTAGCCCATGGGAAAAAACAGCTGTTTAAGGGTGCGACCAAATGAATAAAAATTAAAAGAAATAAATTAACTTCAGAATTACATACCAGAATGATCTCTGCACAGGTAAATTGGTACTTCCAATAAAAATACGTGGATTTTGATTAAATCCTTTAAGAACAGGAGAGCACGGAACAAAAACGATACCTCTTAATAAGCGATCATAAAGCCCTAAATTCAAGACCACGTGGTAAGCGGTGTAGAATTCGATCGATGGTATCACGACTGATAGATATCGGTGTTGTCTGCCTACGATCTGCGCGACAAATATATCACGCACGACAATCAAAGTGAAAGGAGCCACAAACAACAAAAGGATATCTACAGGTAGTTTCAAAATTAAAAGAACTACATTGGTAAAGGAAGAAGTTGAATTTCAACATAACTTCAAAGTTGTGTCATGTTCTAACTAATACAAAAAAGGGATATTTATCAATACGTTTTTGCCGTATTACGCAGTTGTTATATAATGAAACAGATATGCAAAATACATATCCGTCACTGTAACATGGACAAACACCTCGTATTTTTAGCATTTACTTCTGTTCAATAGATATGTTTCAGCCATCTAGGCCTCATCGGTTGAACTAGTGAAGCAATGTGTATACAAATTAATACAGATCTGTTAAACAACGGATCTGTATCTACATTAAGCTAAAATCGTCTCCAAGCTATAACCAGTTTCGTTCTATCAGGCGACACTAATTTAATCAGTGACATCTGACGGAAGAAAGCGACTAGGCCAGAAAAGGCGATCTTCCGCTCGAATAGCAATGCTATTACGAAAAGCGGAAAAATACGTATATTGGTGCTGTCCATTAACACGCGCCAGATGGCGGTAAATATACAAAAAAGGGATATTTATCAATACGTTTTTGCCGTATTAATTAATAATACGGCATTAATTAATATACAAAAAAGGGATATTTATCAATACGTTTTTGCCGTATTAATTAATAATACGGTAAAAACGTATTGATAAATATCCCTTTTTTGTATATTTACCGCCATCTGGCGCGTGTTAATGGACAGCACCAATATACGTATTTTTCCGCTTTTCGTAATAGCATTGCTATTCGAGCGGAAGATCGCCTTTTCTGGCCTAGTCGCTTTCTTCCGTCAGATGTCACTGATTAAATTAGTGTCGCCTGATAGAACGAAACTGGTTATAGCTTGGAGACGATTTTAGCTTAATGTAGATACAGATACAGATCCGTTGTTTAACAGATCTGTATTAATTTGTATACACATTGCTTCACTAGTTCAACCGATGAGGCCTAGATGGCTGAAACATATGTATTGAACAGAAGTAAATGCTAAAAATACGAGGTGTTTGTCCATGTTACAGTGACGGATATGTATTTTGCATATCTGTTTCATTATATTCTAACTAATACATTATAAACTACCTCAGCAGTTCCATTCTTGCAGTTTTTTACAGATTAACAAATAAGGGTGTGACGGTCCTCGCGAGGTCATTGTCCGTATAAGAATCGATACAATGAATTTTTGAAATATCTGTAGTTTCATCTATAGTTAGCCACATTCTTTTATTTTTTACTACGGTTTTTACATTTTGCGCACCGTTGGTAAATACCTATGAAGCGTCCTCGGACTTCAATCCATGTGATTATTCCTGAGATTATTTTAAGTTTTTCTTGTTATTCGATGTCGTTCAGAAAGATGCTTTGTTTTCGAAGATACACCGCCATAGAGGTATTTCGAAAGAAAATACTTCATCACTATTTACTTGTAAAGATTCTTAATCAACAAGTGACTGCCATCCAGCTAGGATGCATGCATCTTAACTGGAAGTACTCATTCATTTTTACTGCATATTTAGTAAAGGGGGTGTAAAAAGCAGTTAATATAAGTGACTGAAACATAACATTAAATTGAACAGTCAATTTTTTATTCGAAATATGAATGCATTTATTTAGTGGATGGGAGGTGATGTTGATCGAGTCCGTATTTTGATAAACTGGATTTAGTACGTATGATTCATTCTAAATCCTTAAATATTGAAGTTTTTTCGACGCCGATTTATTTCTTGCTAATAAAAATGGATACTTGGTAACACTAATCTAATCATCTAACAGAGATGGCATGCTACAATACACTTTATAAGTACAATTAATTTTATTATTTTGAATCTTGTAATTTCTAGTCGTAGAATAATGTGTGTAATTTTAGAGCTTGTCCAGTGCCCATTTTGCAAAATATATTTGGACGAAAAGGAATATTTAGAGCATCACGTGGGTTACTGTTGTGAGACGAATGCCAGGTAAGATGTTTTTCTTTTTTGTTTTTTCATATTTTAACGTAATGTGTGTATTTGCTGCGTCTCATGGGAATGCAAGTGCATTTCCTCCAAGATTCTCATGGAATTACATGCATTTTTTGATAATTTCAGTAACACCTGGCACTTTACTGATATGATGTTTCTAAAAAGCTTCTGCCATAAAAGTCTTTTAGTTTAAAAGGCGGACTAGTTCTAGGAAAATGCTTACGGTCATAACATCTTTCTCCGAACGATTTTATATTCAAATATATTCAAACCCAAATATTTTATCGTTTCTGTGGAAGAAATCGTACACACATACATAATCGATCTTTATCGCAGCAGAAGTTGATCAGTGTACGGCGATCACCAGCCACTCTTTCAGTGTGCTTACAGTTTATCCTCTCCTCGGTAAAGTTTTGATTATTTCGCAATTCCAGCTTCTGCGCTTGACCTTATTTTCTTTTCTCTTAATTTCAGTCCTCCAAATCACTTTGACTTTTCTACTATCATTTGCCTCCAGTGATTTTTTTGCGGTTACTCTCACGACTGCCAGCATACACAAGGCTATAGCGTTCACCGATATACACGGTATACACGCTGCAGAGAGAGGGAAGCGCCAGCGGTATGGTGAAGAGAGTGTGATGGTATTCAAGAGCTGAGTTTACCCCCGTGGCGCCCCATTAGATGTTTCACATCAAAAGTGATGGCAAACTCAAAACCGACAACATATGCTGTATTTCCTTTCCTCTGTGAATCACTAAAGGCCGAATTATATGCAAAAGAAAACTGAAAATATGCGCATAAATATGTAGATGTTTTAGCTTAAATATGCACTTCTTTATGAAAAATATGCAGGTAAAAAAATACGAGGAATGTTAGAAAATGGAATACTGTAGAAAAACATATTGTATTATGTTTACCACAAGTTTATTTAGAACATTTTACAACATAATTAACTGTGAAAACATATTACAATCAAAAAATTCTTTCAATGGAGACTGTGGTTAAATAATAATTTAAAAAAGGTATATAACCCCTTACCACAATTATTAGTCGTATCCTAAATACGTATTTCGACAACTAAGTTGTCATCATCAGTAGGTAAAAACTACTAATTAAAGTCACACGGGGCACAATAAAGTAAGATAAACGCTTCCGCACAACTACTATACACTGCAACCCTGTAAAGACTGCAAAGTCTTTACAGGGTTGCAGTGTATAGTAGTTGTGCGGAAGCGTTTATCTTACTTTATTGTGCCCCGTGTGACTTTAATTAGTAGTTTTTACCTACTGATGATGACACCTAAGTTTGTCGAAATACGTATTTAGGATACGACTAATAATTGTGGTAAGGGGTTATATACCTTTTTTAAAATATTACAATCACATAAAGTTTTCAACAGAAAAATTGTGACGCTTGTCTGAAAATATGTATTTATATATTGAAAAGGTTCGTTCTACGTCGACGCTTATTATAGGAGCATATTTTAAATTAGAAATATCATCTATTGTCAACTCAATATTTTCTACTGAATCACCACACAAGATTTTAGTAATGTCCTTTAGCTTTTTAAAACCCTAATTTTTTCCTATTACACTTAAAAATTTTTCATACACGGAAAGGAGGAGTGGGACAGACTCCTCCTTTAACATCAAAACATGACTTTTCAAATTTGTTTATTATTTCAACGCTCTCGATTAGCGACATAAATTGTTTTTCCAACTGCAGTATAGAAGTGGAAATAAAACTGTAATTGGCTTTAATAAACGCCATAAATAAATTCTTTACTCGAATACACCTTTTGGGCGTCTATCACAGATTGTGCATCCCTATCAAGACCCATAATAATTGTCTTTATTCCTTCATAATGATTTGCATGAAAAATAGCTGCCTCCAACCACGTTCCCCATCGTGTAATTACTGGTTGAGGAGGAAGCGGAACACCGGGTAGATGTTGTTTGTAAAACTGAACTCGTAATGGGGCCTTTAAAAATACTTTCTTAACACTACCACTTAAAGTATTTACTAAGGGAAAATGGTTTCTAACTTCTTCTGCAACACGATTTAGTCCGTGCGCCAAGCAAATTGTGTGAATTAAATTTGGGTAAAAGATTTTCAAGTTGATAGCTGTCTTCACCATGTATGGTGCAGCATCCGTCAAAAACAATACAATTTTCTCTGTTGGAATCGGTTCCGGTAAGAAGAAAGTTGCCAGTTCTTCCTGTATAAACCTTGTTATTGTCAAATTATTTGCCTTTTCCAACTGTTTAGATGAAATCAAATAAGATTTTGCTGGAACCGATACGTTAAGGATACCAATCATTAAATGAACTATGTATCGGCCCACACTATCAGTAGTTTCATCTACGTATATATACAGGCTGATTCATTTTCGACCCTCACCATGGGGATCTCTCTTATTATTGGAGATAGAGTATAGGTTTAAATTTGGCAAAGTTGTTAAATTTTGTGTTTGTTATAAATCCGTAAAGAAAATAGACCTGTGACAAATGACCTTCGTTATTTAAAAAAAAACGCGAAAACCCCATTTTCTTCTTTTACCTGTAGCACCGACATTTGGCCTTGTAGAGAAAAAATGAAAACACATCCTTGTGGCCATTTCTAAACCTCTATCCAGTGGTGTACTCTAAATTTTTATACGACGTTTCGTTTCTCTCTGGCCATCATCAACTATCTAATTTCTTATAGGCGCCATATTGGATTTAGACATCTTCAGAAAGTTTTTTTTCTGATTTCAACCATGTATCACATGCTGACTAATAAAGTTTTTGACATTAGGTTTTATTTGAAAGAATAAATTATAAGATTAAATAAGGTAGCCATGGAATTTCAATCTGTCAAACATTTCATTTATTGTTCATTAATAATACAAAAATGTCATACACTAACGAAGAGAAACGAGATATGATAAGTATTTTTTATTCTTCGAAACGAAATTCAACACTAGCGAGTACAAGATAACAAAAACATTAATAAAAATACATAGAAAAGTAAACAATAAACAATTACAGTAAATGTTCAATTATCTGGCCATCTTCGGTAATGCACAATTGGGCACGCCTTCTGGCATTTTGTACTGCCCTTTGTATAGTTCTTCTAGGAACTGCATCGAAGGCATTCTGAAGTCTGTCTCGTCTCGTAATTCTTCAATGTTTTGTGGCGTATCTACTTTATAAATATTATTTTTAATATATCCCCATAAAAGAAAATCTAGCGGACTTAAATCAGGTGATCTCGCAGGCCATTCAACAACTCCCCTTTTATAATCCAACGGTTTGCAAACCCTTGATTTAAGAAATTTCTAACAACAGCTGCATTGTGTGCTGGTGCGCCATCTTGTTGCCACCATAAATATTGTAATTGATTTAATGGGATATTGTCGTCAAGATAGTCAGATACGTATGTACGTTAAATGTTTAAATATCTTTCTCCATTTAAATGTTCTTCATACATAACTGGTCCTAAGAGACGATTTGTCAAAATACCCATCCAAACGTTTATTCCAAAACGATGTTGTGGTCTTCTAGCCCTGTTTTGTCGGGGATTTTGTACTGCCCAATAGTGCTCCGTATTTCTGTTGAACATTCCAGAATTTGTAAATTTTGTTTCATCTGACCAGATGATTTTGCTTAAAAAATTTTCGTCATTTTCTATCCTTCCCATTAACCAATTATAATATTCTAGCCTTCTCAAATTATCTCCAGGCAGTAAAGAGTGACTAACATGGATCCTGTATGGTTTAAACCTACTTTTATGTAAAGTTCTCCAAACTCTGGACTGGCACATATTTAATTCTGACTCTACTTCGCGTGTAGAAATTGATGGATTATTATTTATCTATAAAAATACAAGATTAACATGAAATTTGAAAACACGCTTTTAATTTACTATTTGTAAAATATCTTGTCGATTTTCATTTAAATTCCTGTTCTCTTGACCATTACGCGGCTTAGTAAACGATCCATTCTCGACCAAATTTCTGTCGAGATCTAGAAAAATGGTACGATGAGGCTGTTGTCGTTCTGGATATAATTGTAGATATCTTGTACTGGCTACTGTTGAATTTCGGTTCGAAGAATAAAAAATACTTATCATATCTCGTTTCTCTTCGTTAGTGTATGACATTTTTGTATTATTAATGAACAATAAATGAAATGTTTGACAGATTGAAATTCCATGGCTACCTTATTTAATCTTATAATTTATTCTTTCAAATAAAACCTAATGTCAAAAACTTTAGTCAGCATGTGGTACATGGTTGAAATCAGAAAAAAAACTCTTTCTGAAGATGTCTAAATCCAATATGGCGCCTATAAGAAATTAGATAGTTGATGATGGCCAGAAAGAAACGAAACGTCGTATAAAAATTTAGAGTACACCACTGGATAGAGGTTTAGAAATGGCCACAAGGATGTGTTTTTATTTTTTCTCTACAAGGCCAAATGTCGGTGCTACAGGTAAAAGAAGAAAATGGGGTTTTCGGGTTATTTTTTTAAATAACGAAGGTCATTTGTCACAGGTCTATTTTCTTGACGGATTTATAACAAACACAAAATTTAACAACTTTGCCAAATTTAAACCTATACTCTATCTCCAATAATAAGCGAGATCCCCATGGTGAGGGCCGAAAATGAATCAGCCTGTATAAAGATAATTGTTTGCAACAACCTTCTTAATGCTATTCAATGTTTCTGCATAGATACAGCGAATATAATTTTTTTTTAACGTCCTCGTCAGGAATGTTATATTTGCAGATGTACTTTTGCAAAAATAACTTGACATTTAAATTGTTTAATTTATGTAGTGGAATATCTGCCGACACAAACATTTAACACACATCTTCATTAAATTGTTCTTGTTCCGATTTTTTGGAAGTTGATGGCAAACATTGCGGTAATGTTTGCTGATTCTTCTTCGTCAATTTCATCTTTGTTAGTTTTGCAGCATGAGATGGAGATTTCATATGTTGGTCGGGTTGGAACTTTCTCTAACTTGTAATCTATAAAAAAATCACATCATCGGTTGTTTTCTTATAAAATAAATGTTAGTAAAAGATAAAGCAATAATTAAAAACTTAATTAATTAATTAATAAGAGGAAATAAACTTAAAATTTTACTCACAATCTTGCAGCATGCTACGCAAAGCACTTTTTCTCCATCCATACGCAATTCTGAATAAGGTGCAATCCATCCAGACACAGTCGCTATTTTCGGCATTTTTGCTATTATATATCATAACTCACAAGTTTACACTTCGAAAAGCCAACGTAAAATGACGTTTAAAATAAAATTACTTTCGAATATGGGAATAAATTTATCCTAATAGCAAGGAAACACATATACTCCTAATTTTCTTGTAAAATGTATTTTTGTATTTATTTAGAAGTTTTAAGGTATTAGCTTTTCCTGGAATTTTGTCTCGGCCTGGATGTATGGGAAGAGCATTAATACATTCTTGAAGACGCTTATCGGAAAAGTAACGGAAAGGGGCTTAATAAAATGCTATTTTTAATTTAAAGAGTGCTGTTTAATTTTTTTGGTTTCTTACATCCACGACATATTTTTAGTAATAAATTTGATGTATAAATAAATAAAACTCGGATACTTAAATTATGCAAAAATTCTGAATTACTACAAAATATGCAAATAAATGCTGAATTACTGCAAAATATGCAAATAATATACAAAATGCATATATTATACAAATTTATGCAAACTGAATATAATCCGACCTTTAATGATGACCCAAAGTGTAGAAGACCTCTGGAAGCACGAACTTAAGAAATCGTCAATAAAGTTGAAGATTTGGTGTTAACTGACCGCCGAGTAAAAGTTTCAGGTATTGCTAGAGAAATAGGAATATCAGAAACGTATGTTTTCAAAATTCTACACGAAGATTTGGGAATCAGCAAAGTGTCGGCACGATGAATTCCTAGATTGCCCAGTCCCGAAAAAAAAATGTGTAGATGACAAATTTGTGAAGGGAATTTGACTGTTTTATCTCAAGATGAAGACTTCTTAAATAGAATTATAACTGTGGATGAAACTTGCGTACACCAATGGGACCCAAATAAGAGTCCATGCAATGTGTTCATAAGGGCTCTCTACCGCCTAAGAAGGTAAAAAGCCAATTTTCTGCAGGAAAAGTGAAAAAAATAAATGTTTTTTTAACTCGTTTCTTTCATAGCTAGGTAGATAACATAAAAATCTGTATCCATTGTAAGCCAGACACTAAAAAAATAAATAATATTTTATAAATAAAATTCTAAACAAAATAAATCGCCGGTTTAGATGAAGAAATAAGTGATGTACTGTTTTCTAAAGTGCGAAAATACTTCACTTACCATCGAAACTAATCTGTAAACATAACAGCGTTTATCTTGCCCGAACCTGTACGTCCTAAATATGCTTTGAGTGTCGAGAGCGGGATTAAAGTTGACGTCCATTAATATGATTCTATTAGCGGCAATCAGATTAAGACCGAGGCCACCGATTTGATGAGATAATAAAAACAGTCTAAAAGAAAACAAAGTTTAAATACATCTTTGTTACAGTCTAAATTACATACTTTATTGAGCTATCCTTTTTGTTAATTTTTTTGCAAAAGGCCATTCTTGTATCTGGTGGTACGGTGCCGTCCATCCGCAGATAATTCACATTTTTTCTCCAGCCGTTTGGGTTAATGAAATTTTCGATTGCGTCAAGTTCCGCCAAGTGAGCTCCAAACGCCAAGCTAAAATATTGGAATTTAAAAACATTGCAATAAAAGTTGGTACACATGAAATTTTGTTTTCTTTCAGTTTGTACAGAAATATTATGCAACCTTGTGGAATATTTGTGGTCAACATCCACGGCATATTTTTAGTAATGCCTATAATAAATTTGATTTATAAATAAATAAAACTCGGATACTTAAATTATGCAAAAATTCTGAATTACTACAAAATATGCAAATAATATACAAAATGCATATACAGGTGACTTACGGCAAACTGACGGTTTTCAAATGAACATTACTCAATTGTTTTTCAATAAAGAAGAAGTTTATTTTTACAAAACGAAAGATTAATATTTACCATTTAATGTAACATTGTCATTTATGGAAAATTATATCACTCAAGTGACGGCCGTCCGCTTGAATACAGATTTCAAGTCTGCCAAAATTCATTCACAACTCGTGCCAATAGCTCTTGGTCAATCGCATGCACCTCTTCTGTAATGATATCTTGCAACACAATTAAAGTACGGGGTTTGTGAACATAAACACGTTCTTTCAAGTACCCCCACAAGAAAAAGTCACAAGACCACAAGTCCGGCGATCTTGGGGGCCACGGCACGTCACCGAAACGAGAAATGGGGCGCTCAGGAAACATGTTTCTCAAAACTTCCATTGATGCATTTGCAGTGTGTGCTGTGGCACCATCCTGCTGAAAATAAACATTTCCCAGGTTTATCTGTCTTCTTCGTAGTTCAGGTAGAAAAAACGTAATTAACATGTGAATGTAACGCTCCGAATTCACGGTCACCGTAACGCCATTCTCATCAAAAAATACGGTCCAATAACACTAAAAGCCGCAACCGCGCACCATACGGTCACACGCGCGGAGTGAAGAGGCCTTTCACGGGTAATGCGAGGATTTTGTGGGGCCCAGTAACGAAAGTTTTGTTTATTTACTGAGCCATCCAAGCTAAAATGAGCTTCATCGCTCATTATCACTATTGGGTTTTCCTCAAACAACACTTGCATACGTACGGCGAAGTCTTCGCGTTCAACATAGTCCCTCTCGTTGAGCTTCTGAATAACCTGCATTTTATATGGGTCAAATTTCAAATCCAAACGCAAAATTCTTCTCACAGAATCACGGCTTAACTGCAACTCACGTGCATGTCGCCGTGCAGATCGACTTGGGCTCCTGTTCATTGCCTCTTTCACTGCGTCGATGTTTTCGGGCGTTCTCGCTGTTCTTGCAGGGCCTGGCGGCTTCTTTGCAATATTCCCTGTTGTTCTCAACGTTTGCACCCATTTCAGGATTGTATTGCGGCTTGGAACCGCGTTATTCCGGCGGGTATTGAAATGCCGGCGAAAAAATCGTTGTGTTATGATAACTGATTCGCCATTTTTGACAAAAGTATCGTACGCGAATATGCTGTATTGTCCACTGCTCCATTGTAACTGAAACGGTAAGTCATGCCGACGCGTATGACCCCACCACCTTCCTCCCACCACTAACGCCTTTATATTATCTATTTTAAAAACGTCAGTTTCCCGTAAGTCACCCTGTATTATGCAAATATGCAAATTTATGCAAACTGTATATAATCCGGCCTTTACTAATCACCATGTAATGGTAAAAATTCGTTGCCGATTCCGTTCCTCAGAAATACAATAATCATAAAACAGGGCCGCAGCTGCATATGGCCACTATAAAAGATTGGCATTTGTATTTAATTGGTTATTGTAATTAAAGCGCTTTAAATTTAATTCGGATTAATTTACTTTCAGACATTGCGTACTTCCATCAGCGGAGGACCGCATGCTAGAATTAGACAGGCGTTCAGCTATAAGAAGCAATGCCAAAAGGCGGAAGCGTGGAATCTATAAATGTACGCAATGCAAGTTCACAACAGTGTACAATACCGAGTTCAGGCACCACACTAACAAGCACTGCGAGATGAAAATGTACAAATGCGGAATTTGTGGTAGAAGATACAAGACGAAGGAATCTCTCAAGGCGCACGTGGAAGAAATTCATGCCGACAACGAAGAAAGAGACGTCGAAAAATACTCTGCGTGTGACTATTTGAAAGCTAATATTAAAAATGTGAAAGAAGGATCCCTTTATAATTATAAATGCCGGGAGTGTGAATACCAGACGAACTACAAGCAAAATTTAAATATTCACATGAAATCAAAACATCTGAAACAAAAGAAATGGAAATGCTCAGAGTGTGAACACAGGACATACCGCAAGTCAAATTTAAAACTACACATAAAAACGAAACATCTTAAAGTATGCGATTATAAATGCGGAGAATGTGATTACCAGACAAACTATAAGACGTCATTACAAGAGCACATCAAAACAAAACATCTTAAAGTAAAGGATTATAAATGCGAAGAGTGTGAATTCAAGACATGCCGCAAGTCAAATTTACAAGTACACATAAAAGTAAGACATCTTAAAATAACCGATTATAAATGCACAGAGTGTGAGTACCAGTCAAAATACAAAGCATGTTTACAACAGCATATCAAAATAAAGCATCTTAAAGTAAGCGATTATAAATGCGCAGAGTGTGAATATAAAACATGCCGCAAGTCATGCTTACAAATGCACATAAAAACAAAACATCTTAAAGTAAGAGATTTTAAATGCGCAGAGTGTGAATATCAGACATGCCGTAATTCGTGTTTGCAAGAGCACATAAAGACGAAACATCTTAAAGTAAGAGATTATAAATGCGCAGAGTGTGAATATCAGACACACTATAAATCCGGTTTACGAGAGCACATAAAAAGAATACATCTTAAAGTACGCGATTATAAGTGCGCAGACTGTGAATATCAGACAAACTACAAAGCATGTTTGCAAGTGCACATAAAAACGAAACATCTTAAAATACGCGATTTCAAATGCGCAGAGTGTGAATACCAGACATACAGCAAGACATATTTACAAGTGCACGTAAAGACAAAACATCTGAAACAAAATGATTTTAAATGCACAGAGTGTGCGTACCAGACAAACTACAAGGCATGTTTACGAGAGCACATAAAAAGAATACATCTTAAAGTATGCGATTATAAATGCGCAGAGTGTGAATACCAGACGAACAGCAAGCCAAATTTGAAACTACACGTAAAAACGAAACATCTTAAAGTAAGAGATTTGAAATGCGCTGAGTGTGAATACCAGACAAACTTCAAAAAATGTTTAAAAGAGCACATAAAAACAAAACATCTTAAAGTACACAATTATAAATGCGCAGAGTGTGAATACCAGACGAACAACAAATCACATTTACAAGTGCATATAAAAGCAAAACATCTTAAAGCAAACGACTATAAATGCACAGAGTGTGAATACCAGACGAACTACAAAAAATTGTTACAAGAGCACATAAAAACAAAACATCTTCAAGTACGCGATTATAAATGCGGAGAGTGTGAATACAACACCTGCCGGAAGTCAAATTTAAAAGTACACGTAAAAACCAAACATCTTAAAGTAACCGATTATAAATGCCCAGAGTGTGAATACCAGACGAACAACAAGTCATATTTACAAATACACATAAAAACCAAACATCTTAAAGTACACGATCATAATTGCGCAGAGTGTGAATACCAGACAAACTACAAATCATGTTTACAAGACCACATCAAAACAAAACATCTTAATGTACACGATTATAAGTGCGTAGAGTGTGAATACCAGACAAACAACAAGTCATATTTACAAATCCACATCAAAACGAAACATCTTAAAGTACACGATTATAAATGCTCAGAGTGTGAATACCAGACAAACTACAAGTCATATTTACAAGTACATTTAAAAACTAAACATCTTAAAGTAAGTGACTATGAGTGTGCATAGTGCGAATGCATGGTGCAAGTAACAAAGTAACCCCCGGTTTGAAATAAAAATTAAACCAGTTGAGATATAGGTCTTTGACGATAACAGACGAGTCACGTGATAAATAGTTACAAAACAGGGTTGACGAATCTACATTGCTTTGAGTCGGGCACAGGTAATTTGCACGCTATTGAATCCGCTTGAGCTTTACTTATAAATCCGGCGCCCTAATCCCACATGTAAAATGCACTCTTGCACTCGTAATCATTTGCATACTCATTATCCGTAAGCGGAGAGATACAGAGACATACGTTCTTAAAAGTTATATCTTACCATAGTGCTCCCAAAGGATAACTACATGATCATTTCTATGTATCATAGTATTTCACACATCTATTGTATGTATTTTGTAATAAACTATATTCCTTTTTTTTTCTGTAAAATTTAGTGACTATATTTTTATATATGTATTTTTATGTTGGATTTTTAACTATATGTATAGGAATAAAATATGATAGAAAATTCATTCATGTTTAGAGTGCAATTTACCGGTCAGATTAATGGGCAATGAAGAAACCGGAGTGCAAAATACCTGTAGGATTACATTGACCTGTGGGGTTTGGCGTGCAATTTACGTATACCCTTTGAGTCAGCTGTTCCTTGGATGAAATGCCGTTCCCATGGGTCTTATAACATATTCCCTTATAATGGGTGATTCATTTGGAGGTACTTTTTTAGGTGGGATTTAATGGCTGAGCGCGCATGCGACGCGTCAGCGGACTGCGCATTCTGGTTCAGTACTATTTGACATTACGTAATGGAAAGACTTAGCCCGGCACAGCGTCTACAAATAGTACAGCTTTATTACGAAAATGGGCGTTCTACAAGGAATGTGTATCGTGCGCTTAGAGCAACATATGGGCCACATAATCGGCCTACCGAACGCACAATTCGCTATACCATCAATAAGTTTGAAACTCAATTTACAATAATGGATAATACGCGACCACATAGACCTCATCCAGCACGTAGTGAAGGAAATATAGCGGCAGTAGCAGCGAGTGTAGGCGAAGACCGGGATGAATCAACTCGTCGCTGTTCTCAACAGCTTGGTTTGTCACTTGGCGTGTTTTACGAAGGGATCTTGGTTTAAAAGCATACAAAATTCAACTAGTGCAAGAACTAAAGGCGACCGACCTTCCGAATCGTTGCCGTTTCAGCCGTTGGACTCTTGATAAACTTGCAGAAGATCCACTGTTTTCGACAAAAATTTTGTTCTCCGATGAGGCCCATTTCTGGCTTAATGGGTACGTGAATAAGCAAAATGCCCGTATTTGGGGTGATGAGCAACCTGAAGAGATTGAAGTGCTACCATTACATCCAGACAAAACAACTGTTTGGTGCGGATTATGGGCCGGTGGAATAATTGGTCCATATTTCTTCAAAACAGAAGCCGGCCGGAATGTGACTGTGAATGGCGACCGTTATCGCGCCTTGATAAGGGACTATTTGCTGCCTGAACTTGACACCCGTGGTCTACAAGACATTTACTTCCAACAAGATGGCGCCACTAGCCATACACCTCGTGAAACTATGGCTTTACTGCGAGAACGATTCGGTGAACATTTAATTTCACGCTTCGGACCAGTAAATTGGCCGCCTAGATCTTGTGACATCACACCATTAGACTTTTTTCTGTGAGGCTACGTGAAGTCTAAAGTCTACATGGATAAACCGGCTACAATTGAGGCATTGGAGGCCAATATTATTCGGGTCATTGGACAAATACCACTCAAAATGCTAGAACGCGTCATTGAAATTTGGAACAGCAGAATAGACTACGTTAACCGCAATTGCGGCCAACATTTGAGAGAAATAATCTTTAAAAAATAATTGTAAAGAATGGTTCTTTTGTATGATAATCAAGTTTCTTAAATAAATTGGCCTTTTTCATTTGTTCTTTGCTTTTGGAAAAAGTATCTCTAAATGAATCACCCATTACTTACAAGATTCTTTATTTCAATCTTTCATTCATCTAACCACAGAATATTTTTTCATCAAGTAGGGCGCTCATTTACTAGTAAACGTCTTCAAATAGTAGAAATATAAATTGAAAGTTTTAAACGTTTTTCAAACAGCTATCATCTCTAATATTTGCTTTTCGATTTCTCCATCGTCTTTTAAGTTTTTTTCGTCACTTAGTGGGTTAGTAATTATTTTAGTTAAAACATTTTAGGACAAATTTGTATGTTTTTCTTCTTTTATCAAAATTCGAATTATTTCACTTTTGGAGCCGTGTAGTGCCTTGCTCAACCTATGTTATTGTTGCACACTAATTAATATTCTATTAATTTAATGTATAGATTAGTATATTAAGATCACCTTTAAAAGTAGCTAAAGTCCAATCCTATACTTTCGATACCATGAATTTCAACAACATTGCATACATATTGCAGTGAATTGTAGAAATATATTGAAGATAATCCACAATGCACCACTATGAGTCCGGGCTGCCTTACGGAGAGTTTATTTCTTTTAATAGAGTCCTCTAAAGACTCAGGTTCATTTACGAACGTGGACAGAAAAACAAAATATAAGCATTAAAACAAGCACTTTTCCACAAAATTTTTATTAAAAAAGAAAAAATCCCTTTTCAGAATGAAAAGGGAGCTAAAGCGTGATTAACTAAAGCTAGGAGGAAACAGTCTGTGTGATAAATTACACGCACATAGAGAAAAACCTCCTGTAACTCGCGAGCAAACATAAAACTAATAAATAATTAAGAAAATTGTCAAATTCAAATATTTACTTTACCCCCAAACTTCAAACGTCAACAGAAACCAAACTGTTCACTACGCGTGTCACTGATCAGATCATGCGCAACATAAACATGACAAAAATATATTCCCTCCAAAATCCTGACTAAAAACATGTTTTAGAATACCTTGACATAAAAAAACTCCCTCACACAAACTTGATAACTTTCTTAAATATTCATATAATACTCTAAGATCAAAATAATGAAAATTAACATCTATAAACACAATCATCAACAAATTATCGAAATAGCAATTATAGTCATGTATATGCATAACACTTTCGGCAAGGTGATAACCTCGCTCTTTTTAATACAAACGGTAACGTGTTATATAAACACGACCGTTCTCTGTGTATATTGCATACACAAGATTATATGTCAGGGTTTGTGTTATATTCTAGAAAGAATTACAAGGATCTTCTCTAATATATATAGACAGTAATTTAAGTAAGAGATTTTTCACATTCACATATACAGTCATAGTAATAGTAACTGTACGTTAGAGAGTTACAACCAGCCAGTGGTACGAACGGTGTTGTACTTAATAACCACGTTCTACCCTGTCTGAGTTGGACATAGTAAACGATGTAAATACTTTGTTAACCAGTTGTAAGTGTTAAAGTAATTATAAGATGTTACCCGAACTTTGTGCGTATCATTTACTACGATAAGTCGCCCTAACCTGCTATCCAATGTGGCCGCCCAAACGGCCCACATTACATGCCGATCCTCCAGGCACATAGGACCTTACCACACAGGGCCCTACATTATTACATGGCGCCCTGCCACGAACTAACACAAACGGCGCACCTTATTACATCGTACTTACATCGATATAAACACTTTTACACAAGAACTAAGGCGAGAGATACCAAAATATAATTAAATTTAAACAAACGAGAACACCACTCTCGTAAGAAAACGTAAATGAAATTAAGTGCACATCCAAAACACTATAAATAAAAATAACCCGACTTTAAATCAAATACAGCAGGAAAAAAAATGATGTTTTTAATCCCGAACATCTGCTACAGCGACTCTGGTATCTCTGCACTCAAACGGATACATCCACCGGCATCAGGCAAAATAAAACCGGCAGACGGACTACATCCTAAACAACAATTAAATTTAAAAATATTCACATTTAAATATACAATATAAAATCAGAATACATTTTAAATCAATGTCGTACAAACAATATAAATTCAATATAATTCTTCTTTTTCTTCGGGGAAAAATCTACTGCAATATGCATATAGTGACGTTTTCAGTGAAAAGTGGTAAATCACCGAAATTTAGAATATATCTCGTAATATTTAGCATTATTAATAGTTATTATTTCCACTACATAGGTGGCGTTAGTCACATGTGCACGCAAATACATATTTTTTTAATTTTTAGCAAACTATTATTTTGCACATTGCTGAATACATTTCTTTCATTCTCGTCTAAATTCGACTAAAAGCATCAAAGGTCATCCAAAGCAGTCAGTTCTAGCTTTTTTATACGGCATTCCCAGCTCAAGCTACAGAGGTGTACATCAGCGATTTTAACTAATTTTACATACCATGCATCAATTTAGTATCAATATTAACCCCAAGTACACGACTTAGGAAAATTATGACTACCAGATGGTCAGTTCTCTTAGTTGGTGTCTGTCTTCTCTTTTAGTTTTTACTCTTTGAACGAAATAAAGTTGTGCACAGTCGTAATACAGAAGTTTGGAGTAATACGATTAAAAATACCCATTTAAAAATCTTCCGTCGACAGTTAATTAACGAACCAAGTCAATTCAAGTGTGCCATATCAGGCTGGTGTTTCACGGTCGCATGTTGAACATGTTCAAGGTGAAGTCATCAATGTAGACATTTACGTACGAAAATGCTTCACAAAACTTCGAAATTTTATAAATACACATCATCCCAACGACCAAATAATGTTCTGGCCTGACTTACTTAGCCTCGTGAAGAACAAGAATCTGGTTAGCCACAAACGGCCTAAATTTTGTTCCGAAGACAGATAACCCTTAAAAGTTCCCCAGGCGAGGCCCATTGAGGAATTTTAGTCTCATTCGCGCAGAAAGGTATATGATGGTAGTTGGGAAGCCCAAAATGAAGAGCAGTTAAGACGCAGGATCTTTCATAAAATTTGGGAAGTCGAAGTTGCTACCGTTCAAAGACTGATGGGGCATGTAAGAGTCAAATTACGTGCCATAGAAGAACATGCGCCTTTAGCCGTCATGTAAATGTTATGTTTAATTGAATTAAGACTATATAAAAATAATATTGTTGTTAAAATGTAAAAAATAAAACTTTTACTTTTTTCCGAAAACTTTTGAGACATAGGTACGTTAAGATACAAATTCAACGAAGGGTAGTTCTAAAAATAACAAGTGTTCATTTGAAAAGTCAATCTAGTAGCATGTGATTTACTGAGAACATTTTGAAGTATGTCGTAAATTAAAATTTACTACTTAACCTACGAAGTCGTATATTTTGACAGTTTCATACATACAAATAAATAACAAATAATAGCCGCCTTATGCATAGTCGTGAAGTTAATAGGGTGTTAGTGCGCTATTAGTTAGTAGCTACTAAGAGCGTACTAAGATGCTTTTATCTTTTCTTATTCATAGTCGCGTATTTCATCATACTTGGTGGCTACTAACTAATAGGATCTTAGTAGAAAAAAATATAAGGCAACCGTGAAAACGAAGTTCGCAGGCATGCGCATTTTGCATGAAGGAGACATTTAAAATAGTTTACCTATTGGAATTGTTGGTTATTTTAAATACGTTTTGAATAATCTTATTTGTTTGGATAAATTTTTTGATTTTTTACTTTTAAATTTGATATAAGAAAAATGTAAGTCAAATACATAATCTTACTTAAAATTTGTATTACTGAAATTATATAATTTTGAAAGTATGGAAGATTTAGTTGATGTACAAGCGGAGTTGGAAGCACAGGTAGATATCATACGAAATCCAAAAGTATAGCAAACGCCAATTAAGTTGCCGCGAGGAGGTGCGCAGAAGCCGTTTTTAAAAACGTCCATCCCCACTACTCATGTAATTGTCAATAGTGTCAATACATTTGTAATTGTCAATAGTGTCAATACATTTGTAATTGTCAATAGTGTCAATATATTTGTCATTGACATTTGACGGAACCAGGAAGTAAGATTAGGGAGGAGTGTGCACTCTTTGAACGCGCATCGAAAAAACGGGTCTCAATTTCGCTGGCCGGTTACTACTTCTAAAAGTTGCCACTTACAGCGCTAGTGTTCCATTATCAGCTGCTTTTGTGCTTATTTACACGTGTGTTGTGCAGTTTCTGGTGAATTATTTAAAAGTACAAGTTTTTTTTAACTTGATTGGTTTACCAGTTTAATATTTTTATTTTAGAATGAGTTGTTTTGTGCCTGGGTGTAGGTCAGGTTATGCAAGCGACCGGAAAGAACGAAAAAAAATAACAAGTCGAACCCCAGTCTTTTTGGAGCACCAAATGATGTAAGCATTAAGTTTATTTTACTTCAGAAGGCTAATAAAATATTGGTTACGCTTTTATTTCTTACAGGGAATGCTTAAAGAGTGGCAAAATGCTATTCCCCGAGCAGATAAAACATTAACCAAAAAAAGTGTAGTATGCGAATTACATTTCACTAAAGAAGCAATCCAAAGAGAATATGTAACTTCTATGCCGGATGGAACTGTCTTTCATTTAAAAAAAAGCCGCCCGACTTTGAAATCGGGGGTAGTGCCTACAATATTTCCAAATTGCCCGAAATATTTAACCAAAATACAAAAAAAACGCAAGGGACCACTTGAAAGAACTTTGCCAACGAAGCCACCAAAAAAGATTAAATGTTCCCACACAGATGGAACAAGTAATGAAAATGATGTTATAGGAGAACTAGATATGGGAGAGATACCGCAGATTAATGAGGTCGAGCAACCTAGTATTGATATCAATAAAAATATTTTTGATAATTTGAAAGCCAACATTCATTCTCTCTCATTACCATCTGAATATTGGTTCATAAATCCCAGTATTTCTGAAATGTGGGGAACATCATATACTTCTGTTGAAGAGACAGGAAGTCCAAGGAAAAAAACACCCAAAACCGATTTATTACTACATACTGGTAAGCTAGAAATTCAAATACCTAATTTTATCCTTATATATCTTATAGATTTTTATAATTTTCCATATGGAAAAAGTGTGTAAGACAGTGTATGAACATGTTGAGCCAACTACGACAGCTATGAAAACAGAGCCATCAACCTCATTCAGTTTTGTGGAACAACCTTACACACCTATGATGCCAGAATCATTACTTTTAGCTAACAAGAAATATGTGAAACCAAAACGGATACATTCTCCCAACGAAAATAAATGTATGACATAAATTTAAATATAAATGCTTTCTTCTTATGCCAAGTGTTTTCAAATAGATATTTAGAAAAATTTGTACGTCACCTTTCTGTTACAAGATGAGCTCTTGTGACTTGAAATCCAGTCTCTGTAGTAGTAGAATTGGTTAGTGCATACCTAGAGTACAAATTTTTTGAAAAAGCTCTAGATTGATTTAAAAAAAAAGTACATAAGCAGAAAGCAGTTTTGTATGTTTTTGGTTTAATTTTGACATTTAATTTTTGTAGTGAGTTATTTACAAAACAAACATATTTTATCTAAGGGGGCATCAAATCCTACAGTTACCCAATACAGAAACATTGTAAAAAACTTGAAGAAACAGTTACAGTATCGATACTATTTTTGTTGTGCATGAAATTTGTTGAGTGTTTACTTAATTACATTTCGTATTTGTCTTGTCTTCATTAGTAAACTATATAGCTTACAAACTACTACTACTACTTATTTATTACTTAATAAATTTAGTATAATAGTTTTGTAATGTTAGTAGATACACCATTAGGTACTTGTCAAAATCGCAAATTTAGTTTTATTTTCTTGTAATTTGAGATGGTTTGAATAAAATTGTTTAACTGATATTCTAATTTCATTTTCGTTGTTTGTTTCGAAGTACATAGATGATTAATTATGTTGAATTCTTTGCTTATGATTTAATCTTGGTAATTTCTTTTTAAATCATAAGCAAATTAACGTTAAAAATAATAATTAATTTTAAAACCGTAGTGCGTTTACATACAAGAGTTTCTTTGTCTCCACGATAGATGGCGCTCTGAAGCAATCAAACAATTTTCCATTAACTTCATATTCTATTACGATAGTAATTTTCTATGCTATCTCTTATACAGTACAAATGTCTTCCCTATAGTCACCTACAAACGTGTATTACGTATGTGTGCGTTCAAGAAGCGAGGAGTGGGGACGCACGAAGCGATGCATACATGCCATTAGTTTGATTAGTTACAGTTTACTTGTAAAGTTGGATGGATGGTTTGCTCAACTTTTGCGAATAGTATTCACGATGGATATTTTTACCCTTGAACAAAAAAAATATGTCGTAAAACAGTATCATCTTGGTCGCAGCATAAGAGAAATTGCACGGGTATTTCAAATTAACTTTCAACGTACCATTGCGTTTGAAACGATAATTACGGGCGAAAATAGTTGAATCTATCCTAAATATTCAACCGCAAACGATTTTAAATGTTCAGAGAAACTTTTATGACAGATTAGGACATTGCTTGTTTGCATTAGGAGACCGTTTTGAGCATACAATACATTAAATAGTTTACTTTTTATTTTTTTAATTCTAGTTTTATTTATTATGTATAGAATATAGAAGTTATTATGATTTACCGCTTTATTTATTGTTATAGGTATATCTGACATTGTTTTAAACGTTAAAAATATTAAAATCTTCCAAAAAGTCCACACTTATTTGTGTTTATTATTACATAAAGTCCCTATTATTGACGATACTTCCACATTCATCGACGTTTATACTATGTATGTGCTTACTGCTTACATCCAAACTGATCTACAGTACATACATACATACACCACGACCAAAACCTCGTGATAGTTGCGCGGTAGCAAAACGTATAGAGCTGCTCGCATCGTATTGGCGCGCTGATAAAAGGGGCGGGCGTAAAGCTAGATAAGCCTAATTGCCGGTCTGATATTGGTTGCTCACTAATAACAGCTCAGTGCCATATATAAGTACAGTTTAGTGCAATAAAAGTATACTGCCGATCAAAATGCAACGAACATCTATTCATTTAGGCGGACGTGCCATTAATGCACAAAGTCGTGAAATTGTTGCTAATGTTATTAGCTATTTAAGTGAGCGTTTTCCAGAAGAAAATGTCTCGACTATAAGATCGGAAGCTGCGAAGGCTACGGGAGTGTCAATGGCGGCAGTTTATAGAATTGTCAGTGAAAAAAAGAAAATAGACAGTGGTGAATGTCATAGATATCGTTCTCCAAGGAAGCACATAAATACTCCTAAGCGAATAACTGGGATTGACGACGCCGATAAGGCGATTCTGAAACGCGAGATTTTAAATTTTCATGTAACTGAGAGGACTGTGCCTACACTGAAAAGTATTTTACCCAAGTTCAAAGATGTGAGCGGCTTTAACGGAGGTCGGGAGAGTTTGCGTAAAATTGTGCAGGGTATTGGTTTTCGGTGGAGGAAAACAACAGAAAAGTGTTGATGGAGCGCCAGGAAATTAGGTTCCAGAGAACAAATTATTTGCGAGACATCAGAAGGTTTCGCCAAGAGGGAAGACCTATCGTTTATATGGACGAAACGTACATCCATGCCTCGCATACAACAGTCAAAAGTTGGAACGAGAATACTTCCTCTGAGGGGTTAAAGGAACCTATAGGAAAAGGACAGAGGATGATAATAGTGAACGCTGGTAACGAGAACGGTTTTATCCCTAATGCAACTCTTATATTCCAATCCAGCACCAAGACAGGGGATTATCATTCCGAAATGAATTTTGTAAACTATGCTAAGTGGTTGCAGGAGAAGCTTATACCAAATTTACCACCGCGAACTGTATTAGTTATAGACAACGCACCATATCACAACGTGCAGAAAGACAAGTGCCCCACTACTGCGTCCACAAAGCAGGAAATTAAGGACTGGCTACAGAGAAAAGGCATACCTTTGAAAATACTTTACTCAAAAGCGAGTTGTATCGTTTAGTTCTATTGAACAAACCGACTTACAAAACGTACGTTATTGATGACATTTTGCTACAACACCAGCATACTGTTCTACGATTACCCCCTTACCACCCAGATTTAAACCCTATCGAACTAGTGTGGGCAAGCTTGAAAGAATACGTGGCGAAAAATAATGTGCGTTTTCGACTAGCCCACGTTAAAGAATTGTGCGAAGAATTTTTCAGAGATTTTCCTGTGGTAGAATGGGCGAAACGTTGTGCTCACGCTAGAAAGTGTGAGGAAGAATTCCTTAAGCGCGAGGGAAATATTGATGCCGTTGTTGATGAGTTTATAATCAACTTGGGGGATGATTCTAGTGGCCATAGTTCAAGTGACGATAGTGATGAATTTTCTTCTGACTGCGAATAGTTAAACAATATTTAGTTTTTTTGTTTATTATATACAATTTTATTATAATTTGTAGGAGTATCGACCGTACTTCGTAAGGGTTAGAGCGTTATTGGGGAATCGGTGTGTTTATGAACGACTATTTATTAACTATTCACTATTTTTCCAGACTATTTTATTTAGTTTTTAAAATATAACGTAACTGTGCAGTTTCAAATTTCATTTTTAAATTAATTAAACGTTAATTAACGTATTTTAATTAACGTATCGATTCCTCAATTACACTTTAATCGTATTATTAATATGTTATTATTATATATTTATTTTCCAGTAATGCTTACAGTTCAAGTAATTTTGGCTAATATGGGAAAGTTTTATTATAAACTTGTTTATTGATAGTTTGTATCCATGAATTGACGTTGCTTCATTACTTAATGAAAGAATTTGTATTAAAAAATTAATAGACAATTACCATAATCACCTTTTAATGTGACGAGTAATTATCGGTAATTCGAAGATTAAATTTAATTATGACAAAGGAAACAATTTCCAAGTTATAAATACGCCAGAATAGTTCTGTCAGTCCTAAGCCTGAATAAAGTGTTAAGGAAGGTTATTGATTGTAGCAAGACCGAGTTATAAAAATACTGTAACTTTTGTACGATACTGTAAACCGGCTATCGCATAACTCCACCCACTCTAATACAATATGCGCAGACTGGCCCATCGCTATCACGAGGTTTTGGTCGTTTTGGTTTGTACATGCTATGTGCGTCCCCACTCCTCGGTTCTCGAACGCACACATACGTAATACACGTTTGTAGGTGACTATAGGGAAGAGATTTGTACTGTATATGATAATGTCTTTGCTAGGGGATCATAAAGTGATACACACTCAAACGCATGTAGTTTTTAATGTTTACAATTATTTTTATAAACATAAAAGTACAAAGAGGAGTACGATTTACGAACGCTACAGCTGCAGCATTTACACAATTTTATTTATTTACACCTTTTGGTTAAAAATTTTACCCTAAAACACTCGGTAGGCAGTAACTCCGAAAATGATAATACTGTTATTTTCTTAACTCTGGAAATTTGTTCAAGTAGGTTAATATCTTATAACAATAATAATGATAATACTTGAAAATAAAATAAAATAAAACAATAACTTTGTTATATATACCACTTTATTCACATATAATCGTGACCGCGGTTTCGACATACAATGTCATTATCAAACTGCAAAAGTTACAGGCCTACATAGAACTTATAAACAGTAACGTGCCAAGTATCTTTGGCGCCGTCGTGCGGAATACTGATAGGCGCCTTTACCCTATATGTATTGAGCCAAAATGCTTAAGATACCCCTTTCACCTTTTTTAATTATTAAATAATATTAATTAAGTTAAATTTATACAAAAAACAGTGTAGATGCAAATATCAAGTACACTCTTTGAAGTAACAATAAAATTATTGTAAACATGATCATCTTACTTTCAAGAATTTTCTAATAATAATAACTTTTTGATATTGATTTCGTTTAAAATACAATATAAGGAAATAAGTTAAAGTGATCATAATGGCTAGTGGGATTACTTAAATGCAAATTAAACAACATATTACTTACTGCCCATTGTACATTTGTTTTCTGTAGTATTTAATTGCATTTAAAACCAAACTGACTCATACTATATGTTTGAATTTTCAAATTACTTATGTAAATTATGTATTTTTATAAAAAGAAACCAATAAATTAGAGCGACTGTTTATTTCTGTTTTATTTATACTTATAACCATTTGTTTTCTTTTAAATATATAAATGACAAATATCCGAAACGAGATTTTTAATACAACAATTGATGATTAAATAACATTTAAGTAAATAAAAAAATTAAAAACCCTTACCACAATAGAATTTAACAATTCTATATACGTATTTCGACAACCACGTTGTCATCCTCAGTAGAAAAAGCAGTGTAACACTTAAAAGCACACAACACTCACTGAGCGCTATATTGCACGGTTTCTTGTTTAACACTAAATTTTAAAATTTTGACCTGATTCAAAAATATGTCGGGCAACACTTGATTTTTCCGGCCTATTGAATCTAATATGCGAAACAACTAACTCGTTATAAAGAAGAGTTAGAATCGAACGCTTTGTTTGGCCGACATATTTCTTATCACAATCCTTTACAATTTATTTCATAGATTCCAGATTTATTGTTTACCTCAACTTTGTCTTTCGCGTGGCTTAAAAGAGATTTCAAGGAGTTATTCGACCGAAATGCTAAAACTAACTCCTTGAAGTCTCTTTTAAGCCAGGCGAAAGACAAAGTTGAGGTAAACAATTAATCTGGAATCTATGAAATAAATTGTAAGGATTGTGATAAGAAATATGTCGGCCAAACAAAGCGTTCGATTCTAACTCGTTATAAAGAACATGTTTCGCATATTAGATTCAATAGGCCGGAAAAATCAAGTGTTGCCCGACATATTCTTGAATCAGGTCACAACGTAACATCTGACTGTCTGAGATTAATAAAAAACGTCACTAGCCCCCGCGAATTAGATAGTTTTGAGAGCATTTTTATCTTTAAAAATAGGAATAACGTAATTAATGCAGATTTGAGTCCTATACCAGGTTCATCTTTATTCGAGTTAATTGACAGTTAGATGTTATTAAACCAAAAAAAGATATGAAAACCATTAACAAATTAATCTAATTCTATGTAATTTTTTAAATTTCGTTTCGTTACAGCATTAGCCTTTAACAGATATTATGACTCAATATTAATTTCTAAATGACATATATAATTTAAGATGAGTTTTATAATGGTTTCTTTATGTATATTAAATTAGGGTGTCCCCTTTGTGTAATTTTCTAAAGGGCCTTTCTATAGAATAAAGCATTAATCGGTTAATGGTCTCTTAATGCATGTACGTATTTAAGTAGGGTTTTTCCAATAAGGTAAGTTCTGTAGTATTCAGGTTTTTAAACTTTTAAAATTTAGTGTTAAACGAGAAGCCGTGCAATATAGCGCTCAGTGAGTGTTGTGTTTTTGTGCTTTCAAGTGTTACACTGCTTTTTCTACTGAGGATGACAACGTGGTTGTCGAAATACGTATATAGAATTGTTAAATTCTATTGTGATAGGTTTTTAATTTTTTTATTCAAGAATACAAATGTTTGTACGATATGTTTATACATTTTCAGTTCTTTTTCTTTATATACCTTACATCTCATTATTAGAGCAGACCAATTTCCGTGCGCGCCATGAGCGCCGATATGGGAGTGTAATTCGTAATATATTAGAATATGCGATAGAATAGGGACGCAACATGAGCTTGTTACCGATATAAGTATAGAAGTAGAGACATTTATTCTATCAGAAATAATTAAATATACATTTGGTTTTCTGCTATTAAAGTAATATGCATAAACACACGAAAAATAAGAATAGTACATATTATAGCAGCGTTGTATGTACCTATAAATAAAATGGAAAATGTATGAAATCAGTGGTTGTGTGCACGACAGAGGATTTAAAAAAACACTTACCGTTTTAAGCGTCTTCCGAGGATTGACAAACTGGAGAAACTCGATTGTATATTTTCAACATCAGGTGCGTTTCTAAGGGTATTTCTGAAAAACATGTCCGCCGTGAGGAAACAACTTTCATAAGGCACTATTTTGCCGCACGAGATCAAACGAGCCGCGATAGCGGCGAGTTTTCTAAAGAGCGAGTGCGGCAAAAGGCCTTATGAAACGAGTTTTTTAAACTATTTTTTCTATTTTGCGTTTTTTACATTAATAAATTCCTTAAATTGGAATTATTTAATTTGAAAGTTCAGAGTTTAATTTTTATATAAAGCATGCAGTTGGTCCCATTGATACTTGACATTTCCAAATTTAAATCTTGCTATCCGCGAAGTATATTAAGTTATATTACATATTATTTACTAATTTTCGTTAACATTACTTGATATTTCATTTAAAAATATAAACATGAGTGACATAGAAACATATATATGTTGTTGTCAATTGTATACAACATACGTTGTTTGTGTAAAATGCGGACATATATCATATCTGTCAAATGTACATAAATTCTTAAAAGCAAATGACAGCAATGATATTTATTTCTGTATTCGAACAACGCCAACATTGAAAAATGAAAAAAAGCGTATCGAAATGAAGCTCATTTCGATACTGTTTTGGGTTTCATAATGAGTTCATTTCGAACGCAAAATAGAAAAAATGTTCGGAAAACGAGCGTTCTACATCTAGTGATGTTATATTCGCATAATCAAAATACTTTTTAAGCAACTTAACGCATCTGTAGACGTGCCCTCACAAATATGTGTTAAGGTGTCAAAATCTACATTTCTGTCTAAAACACTTTCAAATTTAATTAGAACACTTTCACTTTTTGCGTCTTCTACAGCACTCAGTTGTGCGTGAACATCTTTAACGATTGCAGTGATTCCTCTAACGACAGCGACGAATTTTCTAATTTTGTTATTGCTTCTTCTAGTCCCAAGTAATTCTCACGAATACTTTGTAAATCCATTTTAATCTGGGCATCTTGAAATTTTTTCTGACTTGTATTGATAGCTGCACTTTCTTTCGGATCGAATGATAAAACCACGTCTTTAATTTTTTCAAAATGTTCATGATAGTAAAACCCCGGCCGTAACCATGTACCCCAACGTGTCAGAATCGACTGTGGTGGCTCAGGGGTATGGGGACACAATTCGTGAAATTTCCGAATACGTTTTGGAGATTTCAGGAATACTGCCTTTGTACTCGATATTAAAGCATCTACCTCTGGATAACATCTACGAACCTGTTCTGCCACAAGGTGTAGAGCATGGAGTTTACAGCTAATATGTAACAAGATAGGACAATATTTTCTAAGAGACCGGCCAACAGAACACATGGTTGCGGCACCATCGGTCATAAACATTAATACTTGGTCTTTCGAAGTTTAAATTTTTCCAAAGTATCTAATAGCACCTCTGAAATTTTTTCGGCATTACATTGTTCTAGTCGTCTGGATGCTAATAAAATTGAAGACGTTGGTTGATGTGGTTCCATATTACGCGCTATCACATTAACTACAGATTGTTTTTTGCTGTCAGTTGTTTCGTCCACACATAACCACAGTTTTTTATTTTTCAGTTAGGCTTTGATTTTATTTTCAACCTGTTTACGCACCGATGGTAAATTCCTTCGTAACGTTGTCGTGCTCGGTAATGTTTGATTCGCGTATTTATTCCAAAATGAAATAAATGAATCATTACTTAACAAGGTAAACGGCAGTGTACACACAATCATAGTTACACATAGTTCATGTATAAACTGTTGTCGATTAATTTTGTTATTATTGTGCTTCGATCTGCTTACGTGTTCTTTACAATGTGTTTTTGACCAACACATTAGATATGTATTGCACAGTAAACATTTAATTTTTGAGCCATCGTATATTAAGTCCGGGAAATCCATAATAAACTTATACACTTCGTCTGACAACGGTCGTTTTCTCGATTTATGTGTCGACGATATTTTATTACGTATGCTTTCACTTACATGCAGTCTAAGCAAGTACCAAACACATACTGAATGCTTTTTATTAGTATCTAGGGACTTTAGTTCTGTTTAAAGTCACTAGATATCTATCTAATAACTTTAGTTCTGTTAAATGCATTAAGCGACTTGGGTATAATCATAGCAGGGTTGCCAGGTCTAGTGATTTTTCACTAGATCTAGCGATTTGAGTACTGTGTTAGTGATTTAGTGAAAAACTTCTGTATTTTAGTAAAATCTAGTTATTTTACGTATTTTTCGTTTTGTAGTTTATATGAAATCATATATTTATCAAAATAGATTGCGATATTTATTATTATTAAATATTATAGATCCTACGTAAAGTGACATCTATACCTTAGTAGTCGAAACAATTTTCTCGCAATAAATAATTGATATAATACATAAGCTCATTACGGGAAGTACCGTTCAAATTATTTTTAAATTTGTAATTTTTGAAATAATACGATGAAGGGTAAGTACCTATTTAAAATGGGAAAATATAAAAGCTCTTGGCCGGAGGAATTTTGGATTAAATCATATTAGATATTTATGGTAGAATCTTATTCACGCGCGCCCAATCGCACTGAATTCTTCAAATAAATTAATTTTCGGATTATTACCATGTAAGTATTTACTGCAAATAAAACCGTTTACATATTTTTATTAGTTTTCCTAAATCTGTTTTAATTTCTAGCAGTTATTATGTCGACCACAGATCAACCATCTACTTCAAAAAAAAAAAAATTTATCAACAAAAATACAAAACTGATTGGGAGAAACACAATGATTACCAACATTGGATAGAAGCTAGTTCAAAAGGAGGAGAGTTTTACAGATGTAAAATATGCGGTAATGACTATCTTGGAGGGATAGCTGCAATACGTAAGCACCATGATTCTATAAAACACCAATCTAAATCTAAATTAATCAAACAACAAAAATTCTGTGTTACGCAATATGTAAGAAGCTCTACAAGCACGGAACTTAGTACAAAAGAAATAGAAATAAGAATTGCATCTTTCATTGCAGAACACAATATATCTATAAATTCAGTTGATCATCTGGTACAACTAATTAGGTCTATAAATAATGAAAGTGATGTTATAAAAAATATTTCCTGTAATCGTACAAAATGCACAGCTATTATAAATAACGTAATTGGTCAATCAAGTTTTGAAACTCTAATAGAAACTTTAAAGTGCAGCAAATTTTCTTTATTAATTGATGAGTCTACGGATCATACCGGAATTAAAAACTTAGCATTAATTGCGCGATTAAATCAAAATTTTAGTATAAATGACGAATTTCTTGATTTATTACCAATCTATGATGCAACTGCAGCAAATATACATAATGTTATTATTCAATTTTTTAATAAACATAATGTTCCATATAAAAATAATATGGTAGGATTTGCAGCTGATGGGGCAAATTCAATGGGCATTAAGCATTCCGTCAAAACTTTATTAAAAAATGAAATACATCTTTTTACTGTAAAATGTCTATGTCACTCAATAGCACTCATAGCTTCCCATGCTTGTGAAAAATTACCTTCTACAACGGAAAAACTGGTGAGAGAAGTATACACTTATATGCAATATAGTTTTAAACGACAAACACAATACAAAGAATTTCAGCAGTTTCTCGATATTAAACCCCATAAGCTGCTGCAACCTAGCCAAACACGCTGGCTCTCTTTAATTTCTGTTTTTAAAAGAGTGTTGGAGCAGTATGAAGCTCTTAAATTATATTTCCAAAATGAATCTTTCAATCAAATCGATGCATCTGAATCCATTCACAATAATTTGCAAAATCCTATGAATAAATATTATTTAGAGTTTTTGGAATGTTTTACCTGTATTTACTGATTTAAATAAGGAATTTCAATCAGAATCTCCTAAAATTTATGCAATATATGACAGAATGTTAGCAGTATACAAGACTATTCTACGTTATATAAATAATACATATTTGAGTAAAACTGATGTAACTATTTTGCAATATAGAAACCCAGAACATTATGTTTTACTAAATGAAGTATATTGTGGCCCGAAGGCAGCTATATTATTTCAAGAAAATACTCTTTCAGATGGTGATAAACATAACTTTCAATTAACATGCTTAGGTTTTTATGTTGAAGCTGCTCATCAATTATATAAACGCTTTCCATTTAATGCAGAAGATGTGGTAAAGACACTTAAGTTCTTTAAATTTTTGGACCCAAAACTTATTAAAACTACAAGTTCATTAGGCCCAGCAGCAAATTTTCATAGGAAAGATATTGATCGTCTTTCATTGGATAGAGAGTGGCGATTATTGCAAAACAGTGACTTCAATGAGGATGCAGCCGATTATATTTCTTTTTGGAAAAATATCTGTAATCAAATTAGATGTGACAATACTGCTGTTTATCCAGAACTATAAAAATTTGTCAATTTAGTTTTAACATTACCTCACAGTAGTGCTTCGGTAGAAAGAATATTCAGTGCAGTATCTCTCAACAAAAGTAAAATCAGAAATCGGTTATCTGCTACTACCTTAACTGGAATTCTACACTCCAAGAGATTAATAAATAGTGATAATAAATCATGTTTTGATTACAAAATTCCTGTAACTGTAACAAATAAACATAACAACAATATGTATTCATCAGAATAAAAATATATTATTTAATGCAATTTATATAAGCTCTAATTTGTATTTTACTATAATTACCTTTTATTTTCTTCTAAATTTTACTTAAGTTTAAAACAGCTTGTACAGTGTTATTGTAAAATAGGTACGACTTGCAATATTATACCAATAAATACTACGTCACTATAAATGTTTGTAACAAATATTTACTTTGGCAACACTGAAAAATTGGCTTGCCTGGTTATTCGTATATAGGTACAACTTTGTAGGTTATGTCATTTGTATCATAAGAAAGCGTTAAAAATCAGGTGTGCTAACATAAAATTACAGAAGTGTTGCCAACTTAAGTCGTAAATTTACAATCATTTATAGTCTCCTGTATATACAACGAGACTATAAATGATTGTAAATTTTCGACTTAAGTTGGAAACACTTCTGTAATTTTATGTTAGCACACCTTATTTTTAACGCTTCCATATGATACAAATGATATAACCTACAAAGTGCTATTTACATACGAATATCCAGGCAAGCCAATTTTTCAGTGTTGCCAAAGTAAATATTTGTTAAAACTATACATTATATATACTACCGGTAATTAGACATATGTAATGGTTTCATTTATAATTGTGGTCACAATCTAGTGAAATCTAGTGATTTTTTAAGTTCTCTTCTAGTGAAAACAATTATTTTCACCTGGCAACACTTAAAAATAAAATATTAAGTGTTGCATATTCTTTTAATTGTTATTGAGTTGTAAAAGTTAGCTGGCTAATCAAAATTAGAATTTTATTTAGCAAAGAGCATATTCTAATTTTCCTACCGATCTAAAAATGTCTTAAAAAATGGCTAAATTTGATATGAATAATGCAATATCTTTGGAAAATCCAAGTTATGTAAAGGAAGAATTCCAGGATGATGATCCAGATAATAAAATATGCGTCTCTGAAACTACTATTAATGTATGCAATACTGAATTAAATGAGTACCTGGAGAATGACAAAATAAGTAAATATGAAATGCTTTCTGTAGACCACATCAAAACAGACTTACTATCATCTGAAGTAAATGATACAGTAAGCAACGATATTAAAATTAATAGAATTTCTTCTGCTGACATACAAATTGAATTCTGTAATGGACTACCATGTAAGTACATTTGTGTTCTTCCATAATAGTAATTGCATTCTGACTACATCCACAGAACAAATATCTGAATGCATTATTGTGGTATAAATATTAGATTATTAAAGATTGATTTGTAGTAAAATATATATACCTACGATTCACAGATATAACATGATATAAGATAATTGCTTTTAGAATATTGTTTATTTTTTTTTTATTTTACAAACAACATTAAAGACATATTCTAGTTTACCATGAATATTTATGTATTTCAATATATTCATAAAATTTTTCAAACATTTTAAAGTACTTCCAATCCTCATTCTATTATTTTTGTTTATTGAATTGTATCTATGAATTTGTTTAACAGTTTGTAAAAATTGCCACCAAATCTATCAGGATTATTGTACCAAATGCAGAATGCTTGTGCATATTTTGAACAAAAGATCTTCTCATAATACATATAACAGAGTAAGAGAATTGCCAGAATATATGTTAGAAACTAGAGAGTCACTTGGATATTTGGGAATTTTTTCTTTAAAAGTTGTACCTGAAAATGTAAGATTTGGTCCTTTCACTGGACTTAAAGCCACTGGACAGCCTTTGAAAATAAAAAGTGGGAGATTTGTAGTCGACCATGATCAATCGGAGCATCTGAATTGGATGCAGTACATCAACCCTGCCAAAAATATTTACGAACAAAATCTATTCCCATTTCAATATGAAGAAAACCTATATTATTGTAGCACTTGTAGAATCCAGGAGGGTGAAGAACTATTAGTGTATTTTGGTGAAGAGTACGTAAATAATCTGTTTAAAAATGTGGAAATGGATTTTGTTCCCATTGCAAAAGAGGATGTCGAAGATGTATTTGCTTGCACGTTTTGTTGCTTGGGATTCAGTTCAAAGGAATATTTAGCAGAACACCAAGCTGTGTCTCATAATGAAACTAATGATATGTTTTCTGTTAAAGGTAGGATGAATCATTTTAATTTTCAAAATTAATATTTTTTGTATTAAGATATTTCTCAAGATTTCCACTTTAATTCCTTGTATAAATTGCATGATGTAATAGCTCTAGGATGCATGTTTGTTTCCCATTTGGTAATTCCAATGGAATTATAGTAATTGTAAGTGGACTTTCAAAGTAGCTTCTGCATTTGTTATAATACAACTACATATAATAAGTAAGCTTCTATTCTACTTGTCGAAATACAAAATACAACTAATTTAAGATTGAAATTGATTTGTCTTGCTGTTGTGTAATAATCACTCATGGTTGCAGTTTTTGATCATTTTGAACTCACTTTCCAATTATTTGTTTTTCATATAAGTCTGACTTTCTCTGGGTATGATTATATATGTCGTTGTGTACAACGTAACACATCATACAAAAAGTCTTTATTTTCCTTGAAAATAACTATTAATTGATTAATTAATAAACGCAATCGACACGAGATTGTAATTAGAATTACTGTTAGAAACTTGATAAAAATCACTCTATTTTAACGCGAGTCAAGTATTAAATGGCCTGGAATTCAATCACTTTGTTGGCGCTTGTGTTTAGGTAGAATGAGTACCCTCGATAAGTATTTAATGCATATTTTACGTTTTCAAATAACTTTTCAATTTGGCTATATTGATTTTTTTTTCTGTGTTCTTTTTTTTATTGGTAATAAGTAGACTGCCGAACCGGCGCTATCCCGTAGCGGGTGTGATTCATCGGTGCCGACAATGTACAATCGATCAACTTAACAGTATATATGATTGTTATAGCGCGATGGTATTGGTAAAAGTTGTCTGTTTGTACGTCTTTCAATGCAAACAGACGGAGCGTGAAATATATTTCGCCAGAGTCGTAATAAAGGCAATGAAATGTATATACGGAAATTTATTTTTACGAAAATAAATTAAATACTGAAGTTAAATGAATTTAAATTAACTTGAATTGAAATTAATTCAAGATATATATATATATATATATATATATATATATATAGATAATTATTTCGTGACCTTTGTATGTTATGGTAGATTTAATCAGTTGGCAATTTAAGGTCTGGTTTTACTCAAAAATGCATATTGTTTTAAATATATGCATTTTTGAGTAAAACCAGCCTTTAAATCGCCAACTAATTAAATATATTAAATATATATATATATATATATATATATATATATATATATATATATATATATATATATATATATATATATATATATATAATAACTTCGTGACCTTGATCGCCTACTGATTAGGTTTACCATATATATATATATATACACAAAATGAAAATAGAATCTTATAATGATAGAAACACCGTTCGTTAGTCGATCGAGTCACTTCACCCTTTCTCTACGGTGGTCCTCTTGTGACTGCCTTCCCTTGCATAACCCCACTCCTCGCGTCTGGGGGTTTTGCGGCTAACAGTCGGTCTCGCTACTTGAGGAATCGTCCTCGATTCCCGCGAAGGACTCAGACCATGGTTTCATTAAATCTGTCGCGTAAACTGATCTGAATGGGCGTTGTGTCCTTTGAGCTCCCTGTATGTCTGTCAGCAAATATCTATCGTTGTCGAGAACCTCTGTCACTTGGTAAGGTCCTCTGAACAAAGGTCGGAGCTTCCTTGATTCGCCACTCGCTCCTGGATCTCGACGGATAAGGACTAGATCGCCAATCTGGTATGAACGCGGAGTTCTATGACGTTTGTCAAACTGCTTCTTCTGTTGAGTCTGCGCACGTTGTATCTTGACCAGAGCTTCCTCTCGTAACTCGTCCGTATTGATAGGTTCTTCTTCCGCCAATGCTAACGTGAGTTTATTTTGTAAGGCGTTTCTAGGTTGGAAGCCAAATAGTAGGCTGTGTGCCGATTGCTCTGTCTTGTTTCCAATACTGTTAATCGAGTACTAATTTGCCTTAAGTTGACATCCCAGTCACGACCGTCTTCTCGATTATACGTCGTCGTGATAGCTGTCATCAGGGTACGATTGTATCGTTCTACTTGCCCATTAACACGAGGCGTTGCGGTAGCATTCTTGATATGCGTAATGTCGTTGGCGGTGCAGAATTCTTCAAACTTCTTGGATGTGAAAGCGGTTCCTCTGTTTGATATCAGTCTATGAGGAGGTCCAAATACACCAAAGGTATCCTCCAAGACTTTAATCACATTGGTCGTTTTCGTGTCTTTGACTGCTTTTAGACAAATATATTTCGTGAAGTTATCTATGTAGGCCAGAACATAAGTTTTTCCTTTCAAACTCTTTGGGAAAGGGCCCAAATGGTCGATGTGTGCAGTATGAAAGGGTACAGGTACTCTCTCAACGTTGTGTAATTCCCCTTCCGCGTTTCCGCCTCTCACCTTATTGCATTCAATTATTGCATTCAAACGCGCAAGCGCATTAGCTGTCGCTCCCGCATATGGGTGTTAGTTACCCATATGCGGGAGCGACAGCTAATGCGCTTGCACGACTACACATTGGAACATTGCGTCTACTTCTTTACCGTTCTAACACACGGACACCTCTGTGTATTTTGCTTACCCTACAGGTATCGCTATAGTGCAGACGCACGCGGCCACATGGTATATATTAAAATAATAGACTTTTTTATTGGTTTAGCGACCTTTAATGAATTTCAATTTTCTCTACCACGTTTCGACTCTTTTAATTATTAAGTCTTTTTCAAGTGACTAGAAACAAAAAATTAATAGAACGAAAAATAAGAAAATATGTTTACATTTGTATGAATGAATTAAAAATTAAAATAATAATAAAGTAAGGATAATTGAATGATATATTTAATATTAAGACACGGCCAATAAAATAAATAAGAAATCTAATTCTTATTAACACTAAATATATATATATATATATATATATATATATATATATATATATATATATATATATATACAGTAAACTTAATAAGTCGGCGATTAAAGGTCTGGTTTATTACTTCAAAGTATATATATTTAAAACAACCCTACATGTTTCGGCAATGATGCCTTTGTCAAGGATATAAAAAATATAAATGACAGAATATAAATTTATATAGATTTATATTCTGTCATTTATATTTTTTATATCCTTGACAAAGGCATCATTGCCGAAACATGTAGGGTTGTTTTAAATATATATACTTTGAAGTAATAAACCAGACCTTTAATCGCCGACTTATTAAGTTTACCATATCATACTAAGGTCACGAAAATATTATATATATTGTATATATATACAAAATCCATTTACTTTATACAGTGAAAAAATTCAAAATATTGAAAAAGTATAAACTTGAAATTAATTATATCACCTATAATTAAAGTGAATGCTTTGTCACACCACAGTAAACATTTTTTATTCACATTAATTATTACAATGTATTTTAAACTTTGTTCTGTAAAGTGCGTTCTTTTATTCGACAGTATGTCTTTAAATATAGAAAAACTTCGCTTAACATCAGAGCTAGTGAGTGGCGCATAGAAATAATAATCTTTAAATCCGATTTCCGTATTTTGAACATTACTACAAAAGCCTTTCAGGACTTAAAATCGGGGCTACGAGCGAATATTGCATCAATCATATTATTTAAGCGAAACCAACTCTGTCTCTGCGCCTGCATGACTCCATTAGAGGATAGCGTCAGTTCCGCAGTCTAGTAATAAGTAAAGCTGGGACTTATATGCACACGGAAACTATTATATGCGCATATATCATTCCAAAATTCGATAAAAATATGCGGAACTTTGATTAAAATATGTAAAGTTTAAGTGATAGTAACACAACTAAATTATTGACAATATATTAAATAATGTCAATATAATGTATATCTCGGTTTCCGGGTTCGAACCGCGTCGAGTTAGGCGTAATTGCCAACGTTTCGTCCACTGTTTCAAGGAACACCTTCAGGGCTGTACGTAGACGTTCGTCGTTCAGCAGTAACTCTCAAAACGAACCCCGACATTGTAATATTAAATGCGGACAATGGGAACGCAACGGTTGTACTCTACAACAATGTCTATCAGGAGAAAATAGACACCCTACTCCAAGACGATTCTTATCGCCTCCTGAAGCGGGGCCCGGATAGAACGTTCTGTAACAGATCTCATCAAACAATAATCTATCCCCGGAGACATACAAAAAAATCTCTTATCTCTAGACACTCCAAGCCGCCGAGATTATATGGATTACCTACAATTCACAAACCCAACGGGCCTCTTCGCCCCATCGACAGCCCCACCTACAAATTAGCCAAATATTTATCTAATCTTGTACATCGTGCGTTTTCTATCTCAGAACCTAGGGCACTACCTTCTGTTATAGGTAAGTTATTTATTTTCTACAATTCTTCTGTACCAATTAAAAAGAATTGCCCGGCCGCAATTTTCATTTAAAATGCCAATCAATAAGTTGGCAATATAGCGTCCACAACTGTCTGTTGTCTTATCGACTACGAAATAAATATAATTTTCACCTATTGGTTCCTTAATTTTCACCATAGTTTCCCTCAAACAATAGATTAATCTACTTTTTGCTTGTAGTTGAGCGACTGGGAACTGACAATTTCGTATACTTCTCTAAAAGTTATTTAAACGTTTAATTATCCCACTTTGAAAGTAGAATGTTTGCACTTAAGAAGACGCTACACAAGTCATAATGAAAACTATTCTGTTCTATATTTTTACTTGTTGAAGTACACTAACCCAACACAAGTTCTTCACAATATGTTACGTTTAAAAACTCGCGAGCAATTATACTAAAACATGCTGGTGCATCACAAACACGACATTTGTCGTTGCCTATGGTAAATTCTCAGACCCAGATAGTAATTCTCCCAAAAAAATTCGGTACACCCCACCGGTAAGTCTTCCTGGTAGGAATGCTGGTTCAATTAACTAGTTACCCACGATTTCAACCCAAATGTTTAAAGACAATTTATGTTGAAAGCGATTTTCAAGTCCAAATGCGGGTTATCATCACTCCACACATGGTTAATATAGAAGTTCCTAATTGCATTTCTTGAGAATCAGTCCCCATGGTTGAGGTATTTAAACCAATGTGTGCTGAAGTCATCGACAAAACGTAATGCGTGGAGCAAAATCACCAAGATTAGGTGCCTGAACGCGATGAATATGGTACGGATACAAGCACAAAGCAGTTGCTTCTCTTCTGGTAGAAATATCTGTGACTTCCTCTACCATCTTCAACACATTTTCTTCCAATTCTCCCTCTATTACTGTATTTGGGACTTCCTAGTTTTGCATTACGTGAAGATGTTTCATGAAGATACTGTTGAATACTTGGAAGGTTTTTCTACCAGGAACATGACGATTGGGAAATCGTTCACTGTACAATCGCCTAGTCTCTGACGAATTTCTATTGGCAAGTCCTTACATAAAATGCGTATAAGTCATCCCGGCGTTCGCATATCGATTCATATTAAAGAGCCTTCACTAATAGAACTTTAATTATCAAGCGAAAATACGAGACGCAATTAATTTTGACACGTTTCGAAACGTTATTAATTACTAGGGACCGGTCACAAGAGGTCCATGATCCATCGCCCACGGGTTGCTGCGTGTTGTACTTAGAGATGTTACAGACTATTTATATGGTCCATCGTAATTTCGGCCTGATACGTCCGGTCTCTACCAATGACAAAAAATCTTAAAATATCCCATAATTTTATGCCGGATGTCTAGTAAACGGGTATTTATTCCTTGTACTAAAGGAGCTAATTTTATGTTACTGAAACGCAACTTTGAAACTGAATAGTCAATTTTAGTTTCGAATTTAATTGGAGATGGCAGGTCGTATTGATCGAGTTCGTATTTTGCTAGACTGGATTCAAGTACGCCTGCTTCGTTCTAAATCCTTAAATGTTGATCTTGCTAATAAATATGATTACTTAGTAACACTATTTATCTAACAGAATAACCATGCTACATTAATTACACTTTCTAAATAAAATTTATTTGAGTAGACTGAGAAACTTTAACGAAGTTGCTTTCGTACTGGCTTTTGAACGGTAGGTGGTCAGTATGTTAAGAATTGACACTGAATTTTGTTGTTTTTGAATCTCATTATTTCTAGACGTATAATAATGTGTCTAATTTTAGAGCTTGTCCAGTGCCCACGTTGCAAAATATATTTGGAAGCGAACGAATATTTGGAGCACCACGCGGATTACTGTTGTGAGACGAATGCCAGGTAAGACTAGCTTATTTTCATTTATACTATTAGTTTAGTGAAAATGTGATAAAAACATTTCAAACGCACGCATTTTGATTCTGGGCGAATGATATCCCACAATCCCTATTACGATAACTGCCAAATTCGACAATATGTAGAATTCCTATATGCTCCTGATTATTATGACTATATCTTGCAAACTCGGCCTAGGAACCATTCACACATAATCCATCTAGAATTAACAGACCTTCAGTTTCAATGCAGTATTGTTAATAGCAGTAGTAACCTTGAAAGTACATTCCACTTGCAAGAGTGGATGTAGCGTTTGCAGAAGTGGAAGCGGGGCCAAAGACTCGGTTTCAGCCCATGCAGACCCCTGGTTTGGCACCGAACAAGAACGTTCTGCACGCTAGGATGGTAACGTGACGAACGCTATGCATTAAGCGTGTACTATTACCCTCAACTTTTAGGAACACAACTTGCAACAGTTCTGAATTATGTATCAGTGAATAGACTCGAAGGTCTATGAATAGGTGATTAAAGAACAGTACTTTCATTAATCTTGATTAAAGAAGAGAAAATTCCTTAATGCTTTATTTAACAAAAATTATGGTATATATACAAATCCTATTTACAATTTAATTCCAACAGTTCTAAACATTTTAGTTTTACATACATTACTTATGCGTAATTAATCGAGGACATTTAATATTTGTTGTGGTATCGCTGATATACCCTACTTTAATTGCGGTGTTTATACAGATGCTTATAATGCACTTTGATGACCTCACAATTCTTCCACTTCATCATCATATTTATGCGATGACGACTTTGAATATTGGACTGGTTTAATTTAAATACCTGACCTATGATTGTTTCTGTATCAGCAGTTTGCTGAACTGGTTTAGATTAAATACCTCACTTTGCTAAATGTAATACGTAACTATCTTATTTAGATTAATAATACTAAACTGTAATAAGTAACATATACGGTGTGATAATTATAAAATATGAATTATACTATTTTATTTAGATTAAGTGATGTTGTTTAATCTGAAATTAAACAATCGGATAACATGTACGATAACAGAGGAAAAACTGATGACAGACTTAAAGCAGGCCACCGCGTGGTGGCGGTAGCGTTCGCCGAACATATTTACACGGTGGCGCATTTGTGATCACTCATGTCAATTTCATTTCATTTGTTTACATGTTAAATTTTATTGAAATGAATTTGAAAGAAAAAGTTTTGATCCTCGCAATTCTAAATGACGATGAAGAACAAGAAAAGCGGGTTAAAAACTGGTATGAACTTAATTTTGATATTTCTAATATTTATTTATTTTGAAAGACGAAAAAGGAGAAGCGTTTGCGTACATGAAATAAGTCAAAAACGAAAACAAGAAGGCTAATTACATTGCTTGTATAAGCAACTAAGATTAGATGAAAAAAGATTTTCAACTCCAGGTGAAGTACGAATATTTTCTGGTTTGACTACACGGAGTGTCAGGTGATTCATTACTCTTTACTATCGGCACTGGATCAGTCGATTTTGGACTAGGTATTGGATGATCCTCGGAGTGTTTGCTTCATTATTGGTACTTTTCTCATCACCACTCAGCTGCAGAGGATCAATTCGCGTATCCTACAGAGATATACATATTAGAGTGTGTCTGTGCAAAACCGATAAATGCTCGAAATGTTTCCATCAGCTGTGTAAGCCTTGTAACGACGAATATATTTCCTTTTCTGCCCAGTATGCGTTTTTTTTTTCTGCCCTTAAATGCTTGGAGTAATAATTTCTCAAATTTTTCCATGTGCGAAACATCTATTTCCGGTTTTAATGATATCTGGCTATTTCCTAATTGTCTTGGAAGAATGAATGGTAAACATGTAACTATTTAGATGTCCACCAATAATCGCTTCACTATACTACTGCTACCTAAACAAATTTTCTATAGCTTTAATGGCTATTGTAGATCCAGAATATGAATTCATTGGCATAGTGCTACCTATTCGGGAAGCCGGTGCAGCGAAGGGGTCTGAATATGGTGAGATTAAAAAAAAACTAGTATCGCACAAAGTATGGGAGCTTCTATTTATTATATACGCCCTCAGTTTTGCTTACGGAAGCTCAGACTGAAAACTGAGAAAAGGGATTGCGCGATCTTCGGCGCATGCACACACAAATTACTCAAACTCACGCTATATATCTAGACTTATTATGTACCTACGTACTAACTCCAAAATTGCTGCCGAGGATACCTGAAAAGGAAATTGCAAAGGCAAAGAAAAAAACTTATGAACAAATAATTCGTATATTCACGCTCAAAGAAAAAATAAATTATTATAATATAATTAAGTAAATGGATGTATTATATTTAAGCATTGACTAAAATCAAAAAAAGCAAATTAATCAATTGTAATCTTCACTACTGACTGTATGTTACGGTAAAAAAAAATATATAACTATACAAATTCCAAAACTAGATATCGCAAAAAGGTGAATACAGTACGGTAAACATCATAATATCTCAAAAGTTGAACGAAATAATACTGTTAATAGTAAATGGAAAATAATTCTTAAGTTCTTTAATTGTTTCGACCTTTGCTTGATGTAAATCCATATCACAAATAATTAAAACACATAAGATGTTTTAGATTTACACTTTATTAATAAAATAATGACAGCTGTTTCGCTAACACAGTAGCTTCTTCAAATTCAACTTAGACTAAAGATACATACAGCGTTAATCAGGTAGTTGACCCAAGTTAAAATTCTACGAACTATTACATTTATATTTTGCTTTTTGAAAACTATACCATGTCCTACTTGTGTGAATTCTTAAGTTAATTACATTTATTATTACAATTATGAAATTATAAAAATGCGTCGTCATTTATCGACATCTGCATGTATGCAAAAAAGAACATCTGTGGTCACGTACGACACGGCAAAAACAATTGTGACCGCAAAAGAAATTACTATAAAATATATCGATATCGGAATATGCTACAAAATTTAGATTTTAATTTCCAATATACGAAAGAATAATTTGACCTTAAATGCCAGTAAGAAAAATACTTTAATTTACAAGAATGAATTTTTTTAAGCTATATTATACAAGATATATTGAATTTTAAATAAGTTAGGCTCTAAGCTATGCAAATTGATTAATTTGGCATTAAAAATGTTAATAACTATATTAATATTACAAAAATTAATGTAAGTTATGCAAAAAGAAGTTAATTGTTTACGGCAAAATATGAAAGCAATATATATAAAAATTATATAAAACGAAATTTAAATTACACAGATACTTTAATAATACGAATTACTTGATAGCTTGTCCCTGTCCGCCGAAGGTGGTAATTAATTCCTCAGGTTGATCGCTGTTTGGGGAATTAGACGACCATGAATTGCGCTTGACGTATAGGCTGCAATACTCGTGAATTCTTCAGCAGGAAGCTATTTATTTTCCGTCTACGTAAACGAAATGGAACGACACACAAAAACCAAGGTTGGGTTATATTTTCCTCAACTCTACGTAAGTCGCAATCGGCAATTGGCTGCTCCAAAAATTAGAATTCACCCTTTGACAGGATCCGTTTATTAACGATGAATTAATTAAAATTCAAAGATTCGTGAATTAACTTCCATTAAGAAGATGTACCTCGTAATTTTTAAATGACTTTACACTACCAAGGTCTGTCTGCTAATCTCGAATCTCACCCGTGTGTAAGCGGAAGGGGGTGATGTAGTTCCAAAGTTAACCGCAGACGTCGGAACAAGTATCCGAATGAACGTATTTAATATAAGATACCGGGACTCGTCAATAAATAATGAACACTATTAATCAATATTAAAAAGGGAAATTAAGGCGTAACAATAGACGTTGTAGGTTACCGGAAAAATAGTGATGGGGGGAATATTTGAAACATCAAATATAGGTAAAAAAAATTGCAAATGGAACAATCAATACACCAGGAGATAAATGTTTTATAATTTTATTATTATCCAGCAATATACTTCAATAAAATTGTTTTGAAGATATTACTTACCGTCCATTTCTTCAATCTTTAGAAAATCCGCATTTTCTATTAGCTTTTCAATAAAGATATTTTCTTCAGTTGCCATTGTATCTACGTTTATCAGTGGTAACAGCGGTGCAATACAACTAGCAGCATCTTACCGTCACCGCTAGCGAGAACGCAGTACCACCGCTCGTAACACCAGGCATGTAGCGGCATGTCTGCAAGGCCGTATTTGATTTAAAAGACCGAGTCTGATCGCCACCGCTTATACCACCACCTCTGTTACCGCGTATATCTGTGCTCCGCTTTAAACCGACAACGTATGCTCTATTTCCTATTTGCCTATTTCTTGCAATGAACTCTAATCACTAGTTACCATGTAATAACTTATATCCGTTGCCGATACCGTTCCTCTAAAACAGTGATGCACATACCGCGGGCCGCATGCGGCCCTCTGTCGATATTCATGCGGCCCGCCAACGAATTTTAAAAATTGTTCGAAAAACTACAATTGTAGGTAAAAATCCATTCAAATCAATATTTCTTAACTTTTTATTTTATTCTAACTTTTGTAATTGTTAGTAAGATATGTATCTTTAAGTACCTACTACTTTCTTGTTCAGGTTTACTACGTAGGACAGGTATGCTCCTCGTCGTTCCAAGCATATTGTTACGAGACTATAAATCTGTCGAACCAACTAGATTACTCGAAGATTCGCGAAACACGTCGGTACTATCCCCGAACAATGTGGTAGGTTCTCGATGTTAGGTAACTCGTATAAATACAATGCATCGCCCGCTATCGGGGCAGTTAAGTTTTAACTACGGACAAGCGAACCTTATATTGTTTGAATTGCAATCTGTGAAGAATAAATATTTCGTCGTTCGAACTTGGCATTTACCTACGTAACAATATAATATCAATTTTGATATGGATAAACCAGGCCCCAGTAAACAACGTAGTCCTAAGGTTGAAGATGAAAATCGACAGTTTCAAGATATTTAGACCGAAAAATACTTTTTTTTTATTTCATCGCATAACAAAAGTGTTTGTTTAATATGCAAAAGTAGTGTTTCTATTCCGAAGGCCAGCAAGTTATGTTTACAAAACCAATTCAAGATGCTGAAACAGCTACTGAAGTTAGCTTTGAAATATCTCGAATAATAGCGAAAACTTGTCGGCCTTTTAAAGATGGTAAGTTTGTTAAGCAGTGTTTAGATATCGCCGCAAAAAAAAATGTGTCCGAAAGATGCAAAAAGGTTTGAGAAAATTCAACTAAATCGGATGACTGTTCAAAGAAGACTTACCACATTAGCAGCTAATATAGAAGAGCAATTAGCTACGAAATCGAAAAGTTTTGAGTATTTTTCTATAGCACTCGACGAATCTACAGATATAAGTTCCACTGCTCAACTCTTAATATTTTTACGAGGTGTAACGCAAAATTTTGAAGTGAGTGAAGAACTGATTGGTATGAGTTCTTTTACAAGTCAAACTAAGGGAGTGACATGCTCAAAGCTCTTCTGGAAAAATGTTCTATAATGGATTTGGATTTAACGAAATTATTTGGAATTACGACTGACGGAGTACCTTCAATGGTTGGAAGTATATCTGGGATAATAACTATGTTAAAAGAGTATTTACAAACTAAAAACATAGATACCAAGGAATTAATGCAGTTTCATTGCATTATACATCAAGAGGCCCTCTGTTCAAAATTATTGCGATTTGAAAATGTGATGAAAGTTGCAGTACCTACTGTAAACTTTATAAAATCACGAGGTCTCAATTACCGACAATTCACACAATTTCTCGAGGATATTGGAAGCGAATATGGTGATCTCCTGTTTTACACCGAAGTAAGGTGGCTAAGTCGTGGGTTGTCATTAGAACGGTTTCTTAACTTGATTGAAGAAATGAAAATATTTCTGGCGGAAAAGAAAAATGACGTCTCCGAACTCGACAACCCTGATTGGCTGTGTGACTTAGCGTTTCTTGTAGACATCACAAATCACTTGAATGTCTTAAATACGCGACTCCAAGGCAAAGATCAATTGATTTCGCAGTTATACTCTCATGTTTCGTCCTTTCAATGCAAATTGAGTCTTTTCAGGACACAAATCAATTCAGCCAATTACAGCCATTTTCCGAACTACAAAAAAATGATGGAGAAATTCAATAAAACTGATGTCAATTTCGCTTATGTTGAAAAAATTGGTATTTTAATACAAGCTTTTCATGATCGTTTTCTAGACTTAAAAAAAGTTAAGCCTCTATTAGACATTTTCAGCAATCCTCTCAACATTTCACCCGAAAATGCACCGGAATCAATACAGCTGGAATTGATAGACATGCAAAATGATGATAATTTACGAAACAAGTTTAATGAAGGTAATTTACTCAACTTTTACCGGTGCGTTGACAAAACCGCTTATAAAGAGTTGCGAATAAATGCATTGAAATGCCCAAGCTTATTTGGATTGACCTATATTTGTGAACAAACGTTTTCAGTGATGAAACTTAACAAAAAAAAATCGAAACCGTCTGGCAAATGAAAATCTGGAAGCAATTTTACGTGTGGCGACAAGTAATGTGGAGCCAAACATTAACAAAATTGTTAGGTCAATGCAATGTCATGCATCAAAATAATAAAACATTAAATATTACATTGTAATGATTAGATTACATTACGATTACATAATTACAACAAACATTTTTGAATGTTCTTTTATTTTTATCATTTGTAGTAATTCATACTATTTAAAAATAAAAATATTTGAGTTAATAAGTATTCTTTGTAGTTGCCTGTTCTTGGCTTATAATTTTCCCGAGTGTTCCCTATAAGTCTGTGCATCCCTGCTCTAGAATATAATACTCATAATCATCAAATTGTGTTTTTTTTATAAAGGCTGATAACGGCTGCATATTAGGGCTGGGCGAAGTATCGATACATCGTCCAATACCCGATACCGTAACTGGTATCGGGTACCCGATACCTCATATAACGAAGGTATCGATTCTTAGGTATCGATTCCAAAGCATCGATTCCAAGGTATCGATTCCAGGGTATCGATTCCAGGGTATCGATTCCAAGGTATCGATTCCAAGGTATCGATTCCAAAGCATCGATACTTTACCGATTCCAGTACTCGCTAAGTATCGATGTATCGGGTAGCGAGGTATCGATTCCAAAGCATCGATACCTATTCCGATTAAGTATCGACGCTAAGTATCGATGTATCGGGTAGCGAGGTATCGGGTAGCGAGGTATCGATTCCAAAGCATCGATACCTATCGATACTTTAGCGATTCCAGTACTCGCTAAGTATCGATGCATCGGGTAGCGATGTATCGGGTAGCCATGTATCGGGTAGCTTACCTTTCTGCATTTTTTTAAATGAGTATGCGTACATCATAGGTATATAAGTTGTTGTTTTATGCAAAATGACAATTTAGAATTTTCTTATTTTTCATGCAAGGATTAAAAAAGAACTACATACATAAGTCTGCAGCTAGTATAATTATAATTTTACCTTTCGGAGGCCAATATTTCAACGTCAGTAACTTCACTATCACCGTCTCTTTTGTCTTTCTTTTCAATAATATTAAAATATGTAAAAGGATGAACACATTTTATATGCTTTACCATATTTGTAGTATTGCCAGTATACTTATATTATTTTTTACATACATTACAACTCACGCCCTGGTCGTTAATTTTATCAAAGTATTTCCAAACTACACTATTTTTTTTCGACATTTTGGTACGTACGTATCCACTTATTACACCAAGATATAAGAACAAAGTGATGAAGCTTAAAATGATATGAAATATAAGTGCTTATATTAAACTTTAGACGACGAATAAAGGTAGGAATTATAATAAATCAAAACTAGGGAACAGCAAAAATTTGTTGACACATAATTTGTATAAAGCAGTGTTGAGAGAAATATAGGTGATATTCATATTCATATAAATATAAAACACTTTCCTGTTCTATAGAATGCACAATACACAATACACGACTGTAAATTGGAACTAAAATAAACAAAATATAATATAAATATGTAGTATTAATTAATATAATAAGGTAAAAAAAGTTGGGTCAAGAATTCTTATCAAGCTATTGTAGGTATAAAACGTGCTTGGTTTGTTTCAATTTTGAAATGAATATTTTAGGCTTTTTGTATAATTTTGTAATAGCACGCATATTTGCCTATATTATTATATCTTTCTGCGTTTTTTAAATGTATATAAAAATAACTTTTTAAGTAAAGAATTTTTAAGTATGTATGCATAATATATATTTTAAAGACGTTGGTTATTATGCGTAGCAAATTCCATATTATGACATAACTTTAATTATTACTAACAAAAAAAACAAAATATCACAATATTGCAAATTTCATACCGTAGTTATGGTAGAATCGGTAAATTAATTTTACATCTCTTGAAACCGATATCAAACAATCGACACCTAGAAAACGGGTTATGAATACTGATTCCTAGGTATCGAATCAAGGTATCGATTCCAAGGTATCGATTCAAGGTATCGATTCCAAGGTATCGATTCCAAGGTATCGATTCCAAGGTATCGATTCCAAGGTATCGATTCCAAGGTATCGATTCCAAGGTATCGATTCCAAGGTATCGATTCCAAGGTATCGATACTTTACCGATTCCAGTACTCAGAATCGATACCGTGCACAGACCCGATACATCGCTAAGTATCGATACCTCGATTGGTATCGGGTACCCGATACCGAAAACGCCGGTATCGCCCAGCCCTACTGCATATGGACATTATAAATGATTCCCATTTGATCATAATACTGTATTTAAAAAGCTTTGAAATTTAATTCGGGCTAATTTACTTTCAGGCATTGTACGGACGTTCACAAGCTACACGTAGAAAAGCGTTCATCAGTAAAAAGCAAAGCCAAAAAATGGAAGCGTGGAATGTACAAATGCACGGAATGCAAGTTCAGATCAATGTACAATGCCGACCTCAGGTACCACACCAATGCGCATTACGAGATGAAAACGTATAAATGTGGAATTTGTGGCAGAAGATACAAGACAAAAGAATTTCTCAAGGCGCACGTGGAAAAAATTCATGCCGACAGCGTAGGTGGAAATGCCGAAAAATACACTAAATGTCACTATTTCGAAGCTAATATTGCAAATATACAAGGGAGATCTTCACATTCACATGATGGTGAAAAACAGTGTCAATCCTCGAATTGCAAATTTCAAACAAGAGACAGATGTGACTTAAAATTACGTACAAAAATAAAACATCTGAACAGAGGCAAATATAAGTGCGCAAATTGCGAGTTCAGGACATATTACAGAGCATATTTAGAAATGCACATGAAAATGAAACATCTCGTAATGGAAAGTGATTATGAATGCATGAAGTGTGAATACAAAACAAACTACAAGTCAGTCTTAAAAAGACACGTAAAAACAAAACATCTGAAACAAGGTGATTATAAATGTGCAGAGTGTGAATTTCAGACAAACAACAAGGCATATATACAAGTGCACGTAAAAACGAAACATCTGAAGCAAAATTATTATAAATGCGCAGAGTGTGAATTTCAGACAAACAACAAGACATATATACAAGTGCACGTAAAAACGAAACATCTGAAGCAAAATGATTATACATGTCCAGAGTGTGAATTCAAGACGCTCTGGAAGTCAAGTTTAGAAAAGCACATAACGGCAAAGCATCTGAAACAAAAGGGTTATAACTGCAAGAAGTGTGGATTCAAGACGAATTACAAGTCAGTCTTAAAAGGACACGTAAAAACAAAACATCTGAAACAAAATGATTATAAATGCGCAGAGTGTGAATACCAGACAAACTACAAGTCAAACTTGGAAATTCACGTAAAAACAAAACATCTGAAACAAAGCGATTATAAATGCGCAGAGTGTGAATACCAGACGAACTACAAGCAAAATTTAAAAATTCACGTGAAAGCAAAACATCTAAAACAAATTTATTATAAGTGCGCAGAGTGTAAATACCGGACAAACAACAAGGCAAACTTGGAAAATCACGTAAAAACAAAACATCTGAAACAAAGTGATTATAAATGCGCAGAGTGTGAATACCAGACAAACAACAAGGCAAATATGCAAGTGCACGTAAAAACAAAACATCTGAAGCAAAATGATTATAAATGTCCAGAGTGTGAATTTAAGACGCTCTGGAAGTCAAGTTTAAAGGTGCACATAACGACAAAACATCTTAAACAAAGTGATTATAAGTGCACAAGTGTGAATATCAGACAAAGAACAAGGCATATATACAAGTGCACGTAAAAACAAAACATCTGAAGCAAAATTATTATAAATGTCAAGAGCGTGAATTCAAGACGCTCTGGAAGTCAAGTTTAGAGGTGCACATAACGACAAAATATCTGAAACAAAAAGATTATAAATGCGCAGTGTGAATTCCAGACAAACAAATCATATCTACTAGAGTATATTAAACACAAGGCATCTGAAATAAAGGGGTTATAAATACACATTAGTGTGATGCTACGTTTAGAAATATTTTTAAATAAAATTTATGCGTTTTGCGCCGTGCTGTACTTGCTTTTTCTGTTCCGATTATACATCGGGACAACAGGTGTTCGGTATGTAAGCGTGTACACAATTGTATGGCGCAATGCGCTTCTTCACCCTTTAACCCTCGCGATTGCGTCTGGGTTGGGTCACTTAAGTTTAGTAAGTCGATTTGGGCGGGCGTGTTGGGTGTGTCACATATAATTATCGTTATGTTTTGTGAACTTTTCGTAGAAAAATTACACCGACTGGGTGGATGATGTGACCGCACTTTTGATTGTTTAATCACCAAGAATAAGCTTGGATTTTGACACGCACATTTGGATCGTAAGTTTCAAGCCCTCTAAACAGCTAATAATAATATACTAGGGGGCGCAAAATTAATCACCCTGTCGGAAGGTGTTATAACTTTTGCAAATGGCGTCGTACGTCAATCATATTTGACATTTGTGAACTAGACAGCTGCAGAATACAAACAGACAAACAATGGAGCGCTATACTCCGCAAGAGCGTGGAATAATTTTGTCGGTATTAATCGGTCGGTGGTGTTAGCGCAGCGTGAATTTCGTCGTCGATTTCCTAATCGTGTCGCGCCAACTGGACAAACATTACGCCGCTTAGCTGCTCGACTCGAACAGACTGGAACCACAATAGATCTTCCAGGGCGTGGCCGCCACCGGACTGGTCGTTCTGTCGAGAATATCGCGGCTGTGGCTGCTGATGTTGCTGAGAACGAAGAAACATCAACCAGACGACGCGCCACGTAATTGGGCGTCAGCAGACGGACCCTACAGCGAATTTTAGTGAAAGACTTACACATGTACCCATACAAAGTGCAAACAGTGCATCAGTTAATGCCTGCTGACCTTCAGTCGCGTGTGAATTACTGTAGAGCCATCCTCAATCTCAACAACGAAGTGAACGATTTTCAGTCGAAAATCATCATGAGCGGCTAGGCGCATTTTCATTTAAGCGGTTACGTCAATAAGCGAAATCTTCGTTTCTGGGGCACTGAAAATCCGCGTGTGATGCACGAAAAGCCGTTACATCCACTCAAGGCTACTGTGTGGTGCGGTGTTCACGCGGGAGGAGTGATTGGTCCGTATTTTTTTGAGGACGCCATCGGCAATACGGTTACTGTTAATGGCGAACGCTACAGGGCCATGATAAACGACTTCTTACTGCCAGAATTGAATGAGCGGGGCTTGGTGAACATGTGGTTTCAACAAGACGGTGCAACCGCACACACAGCAGGAGCCACAATGGATATGGTGAAGGAAGCATTTCCTGGTCGCGTAATCTCCCGTTTTGGCGATTTGGCATGGCCAGCAAGATCGCCCGATTTAACCATCCCAGACTTCTTTCTTTGGGGCTTCTTGAAGTCGCGGGTTTATGCCAACAAGCCTCAGACAATCGCAGCCCTTAAGGAGAATATTCGACAGGAATGCGAACAGTTATCACCAGAAATCGTGCGGAAAGTTATGGAAGATGCGATAAAACGGGCACAAATGTGTATCAATACTGGCGGCAGCCACTTGGCGAATATCATATTTTCCAATTAACAGAAAAAATTGTAAAGGTCCAAATAAAGATTTTCACCACTCAAAAAATTTTTTTTTAATTTACTAAAACAGTTATTTAAAAACAAAATTGGATGATTAATTTTGCGCCACCTTGTATATAACGTGTGTTCATTTGAAAAGTCAATCTAGGTTACTTTGAAATTTTGATAGAATAAGACGCTGTAATGTGGGGCCTTATGCCCTAAGGCAGCATCGCCTTAAGTTAGGATCGCCATGTAATGTCCTATGCCCTAAGGGGCTGGCAAGGGTCGCCATGTAATGTGGGCTGGTTAACTAAGGCATGTAATGTGCTTTAGTGGCTGGCAAGGATCGCCATGTAATGTGGGCCGTTTGTGCAACCACATTGTTGTGCAGGTTCGTGGCAGGGTGAAGAATCAAATAATACAAGTACGAAGTTTGGTTAACAATATATAATTAATTAACACTTAAAAAATGGTTAACAGTCGTATTTACAAAGATATATACATAATAATTATATCAACTAAGACAGGGGTAGAAAGGGGTACTATGACGTATCCACAGTTCGTACCACTGACTAGTTGTGACTATCCTCTCTAACTTAATCTATTACCTTATATACATAAGAGGATCCTTGTGTTACTTACAAGTTGTTCTAGAAGCAAGTGTTTATATAATACACTAATGTTTCGTATTAAAGCCGAGGCTATCGCCTTGCTAAAGTGTTACACATGCACATGACCATGTACTGAGTTATTACACCTGCCCCCTTGGAGAAAAAGGAAAACCAACAGAGTGTGTTTGGTTTTTCTTTTACCAAGAATCTCTATATCTATTTACTTTACTTAATTCCTATATTAAGATACGACATGCATTACTTAAACATTATAAATAAAATAGTTGTTCATTTATTATATACATGTTCCTTATTTCCTATTTGAATAACATATTTTTACTTAACTTAATAACATTATAAACCAAATCTCTGTTCGGTAATGACAAAAGTCTATATATAAATAGTAATAATAAATATATAATAAATAAATATATAATATAAATCGTAAAAAGAACTTTTAAATAGTAAATGATAAATTTTAAAGGTAATGGTAAAATAGTAAATCTTAAATGGTAGATGATAAAAAAATAATTGGGCCGTTGTACCCTGTCTCAGTTTTGTTAGTCTGTTCGCTTTCTTAAATTTTATTTCTCTATCTTGTGTAACTTATATAGAATAATAGCCTTGTTTCGCAGTTCGCCATTCTTGTCTTTCTTTTTCGCGTTTGGTTCTTGTTTGGATTCCTCATGCTTGATCTTGTGGTTTCAATTCTTGTGCTTGATTGTTTGTTTCCACTTCTTTGTGCTCCCTTTTTAACCATACTTATTTTAACATAATTCGACTCTCTATTTTTCTATTTCCCTCCATGGAAAAATTACTTTGGAAATCACTCGTTCGTGTATTTCCCTGGACAACACTTATTTCGTGTATGTCATGTTCCGCGCAGAACTATTCTTGTGAAGCTTATTCTGACTACAGTAAGGGTGCTCGTACAGCGGAAATTCCCTTATACTGTAAGCCTTTTCTTCAATACAGAAAGTCTAGAGACCAGTTAACAAAACACACTTTTGTTATAACTGTATTCTCTTTAAAAAAAATTATGAGAGCGTTTTTCGTCGTATCGGACCATTTCCTCGAAGCGCATGCTTGCTTCCTTACGGCTTAGGGGCGAATTGAAGTTTTCTTTGCCTTTCTTCTGCTCTTGAAGTTCGTCTGATTCGGTTGGTTATCGTTTTCGACAGTTCCACAACTCTAAGATGATCCGTCCTGGAGTTGGTGGAAACTGCACCGCTGTTGGTCTCGTAAAGGTACAATCGATAGGTCTCTGTCGTCTATTGAGCTCCTGACGTGATTAGGATGCTATCGAGTCGTCCCGTTACTAACCATTACACCATTGGAATCAACTTCTTTCGGTGATGAGGTGGTTTTGCAATAAAATTTTCGGAACTTTTGTGTACAATAATATAATCATGTTCCTCGTATATTAATTACTCATTTAATATTAATTAATAAAATATATTAGTATGTGTTTGTTGTTCCGTAAACGTAAATCCAAATGACATTTGATAATGTCAATTACAAATATCAGTTAGTGCATAAAATAATCGTGCGTCGATTCTGGGTTTAAATACTAAACTTAAAAAAAATAAAACTTTTTTCTGAAACTGGTAGTCTCTTAAGAAAATCAGACAGCGGAGCAGTTAAGAAACGTACACCTCAAGTTGTCAATCGTGTTGAAGAAATAATGGAAAATGAACCACAAACATCTGTTCGACATTTGAGTAAACAAATAAACCTTTCTGTTGGTACAACTCAGAAGTTATTAAAAAAAGATATGCAACTTTATCCATACCGTGTCACAGCAGTACAAGAATTGTTAGAAATTGATTACCCACGTAGACTACAGTTTTGTAATTGGTTTGTAAATATGAACAATAATGGAGAACTTTCGCAAAAAGTCATCTTTACTGATGAAGCATGGTTTTATAAAACGGGATACCTAAATTCACAAAATACAAGAATTTGGAGTAGTGAAAATCCACATGTAATTAATGAAGAATCGCTACATCCAGAGAAAATTGGTGTTTGGGCAGCGATAAGCCAAATTTGACCAATATTTTTTTAGGGAACGTTAACTGCTTGAAGGTACCGTACGGAAATTTTACAACCATTTGTCAATCAGTTGCATGATAATGAACTTCAAAATGCATTTTTCCAACAAGACGGAGCACCTTGTCACTGTACTGCAGAATCTTTGGATTACATATTTAAGAGAATTTTTAATGAGCGTATAATTAGTCGAAATACTGAAATTGCCTGGCCTGCACGTTCATGCGATTTAACACCTTGCGACTTCTTTTTGTGGCCTTATCTAAAAAATAACATATTTCGAACACCTATATTGAATTTGATGAATGATATGCTACAGAAAATCGAACAGAAATGCATGGAAATTAATAACAATCCAGTAATGTTGCAGAATATCATCAGAAATTTTGAACGGAGGATTTTAAAGTGCATTGATCTTGAAGGACATTTTCAACATTTGTTATAGTTTTCAATAAATAACTATTATTTGTTATTTATTTGTATGTATGAAACTGTCAAAATATACGACATCGTAGGTTAAGTAGTAAATTTTAATTTACGACATACTTCAAAATGTTCTCAGTAAATCACATGCTACTAGATTGACTTTTCAAATGAACACTTGTTATAATAATAATAATAATTTATTTTATTTGTTCAAAATTATTTAAGTGTATAGAACTCGTCAAGTATATGTTTACAAGTACATGTAAATATATAAAAACAAAATAAAACGACACAGACACCACATTAAAAATTTTTTGAATAAAATTCATCCAAAGAATAAAAAGATTGGATATATAAAAAAATTTCTAATGTTTTCTTGAAGCACTTTTCTCTGCTCAAGTCCTTAATGTACTTTGGGATATGATTATAAATATTTAAGACCTGAGTTGCGTTCTTTTGTACCCTGGTCAGAGTTGTTAGTGGCATCGCAAAATAAGACACTTTCCGTCCCCCGAGTACTATACTTATGATTTAAGACATACCTCCCAAACGCACTGCTCATACTCCTCGCACACAAAGAAACTCCAGAATGTAGAGCCGGTAAGCGTATGTATTTTTCTTATTCTAAATATTTCTCGTCACGAGTCAGTAAGTCCCAATTTAAAAGACGCACGAAGACATTTCTTCTGCAGAATAAAAAGTCTTCCCACATCCACACTGTTCCCCCAGAAGACTAAACCATACCGCAACCGCGATTCTACCTAAGCTCGATACGCACACAAACTGGCTTCACTGTTTACTGAGCCGGCGATAACCCTCAGGGCATAGTGAAATGGAGAAATCCTCCGAAATAAATAGTGTATATGGCACTTCCAATTCAGTTGTGAATCGACCCTTATGCCGAGAAACATTACTTCGGACGACGAGGCTAGTACACCGTCTCCAAAGTTTGCAACAAGATCTTCCCACTGAGAAACAGCGAAATGGATGATTTGGATCTTGTCCACATTCAATTTAAGTTCGTTCAGAGCGAAGTGACGCCATAGTTGTACGCAGTTTTCGTATTCCGTTTTGTAATTTATAAAATAATAATATCGTAGGATCCATGTCTTCGGCGCTTAATTAACCTTATTACCGTTACGAGCAACTTTTCTCCGTCGAACATAGCTTGAGATACTAGTTCCGGACTTTATAATAACGCGTGTAACGAAAGTTTTCGGACTATTTTAAAATGTTTTCTTCGAATACATAAACATAGTTTTGAACGAGTAAGATATGGTCATGTGTTACCAAGCGATATCCGTCCTCGTTATACCAGCGAAACACAGTTGCACTTGAAGGACTTTCATCACCAAATGCGATTTGCAATCGTTCAAGACTTTGTTGTTCAGTTAAACCGACCCTAAAATCGTAATAGATCATTGCGCGTACTTGTTCTCATGACAGTCCATGTTTCGATGACAAATCGTATCTACCTATGACGTACGTATGGTATCTGCTCTATGACAGCAGCGACTCAACTTTAGTACTTAAGGATGGTGTTGTTTGGAAATGCAGTGTTGCCAGCTCTAACTTCTCTAGTTCCGTGGCATCTCAAAATGTATAGCGTGTCCCTCGTATTACTGTATTCAAAATGTTTTAAAGTTTAATGCGGTCTAATTTACTTTCAGGCTTCGCATACTTCCCTCAGCGGAGGCTCACAAACTACAAGCAGAAAGGCGTTCATCTGTAAGAAGCAAACCCAAAAGATGGAAGCGTTGTATATACAAATGCACCCAATGCAAGTTCAGAACAATGTACAATGCCGACTTCAGGCACCACACTAACGCGCATTATGAGATGAAAACGTACAAATGTGGAATTTGTGGCAGAAGGTACAAGACAAAGGAATATCTCAAGACGCACGTGGAAAAAATTCATGCCGACTGTGAAGGCAGAGATGCCGAATATACTACCGAATACTCTAAATGTGACTATTTCAATGCTAATATTACAAATATACAAGGGAGATCTTCACATTCACATGATGGTGAAAAACTGTGTCAATTCTCGAATTGCAAATTTCAAACAAGGGATAGACGACACTTAAAATCACGTACAAAAATAAAACATCTGAACAGAAGCAAATATAAGTGCGCAAATTGCGAGTTTAAGACATATTACAGGACTTATTTAGAAATGCATATGAAAATGAAACATCTCACGATGGAAGCTGATTATAAATGCACGAAGTGTAAATTCATGACAAACTGCAAGCCAAACTTGGAAAGACACCTAAAAACAAAACATCTGAAACAATATGATTATAAATGCACAGAGTGTGAATACCAGACGAACTACAAGTCAAGCTTAGAACTGCACATAAAAACAAAACATCTGAAACAATATGATTATAAATGCGCAGAGTGTGAATACAAGACAAGCAAGAAGTCAAACTTAAAAGCGCACGTAAATACAAAACATCTGAAACAATATGATTATAAATGCGCAGAGTGTGAATACCAGACAAACTTAAAGTCATGTTTCCAAATGCACGTAAAGGCAAAACATCTGAAACAGTATGATTATAAATGCGCAGAGTGTGAACACCAGGCAAGCAAGATGTCAAACTTAAAATATCACGTAAGGACAAAACATCTCAAACAGAGTGATTATAAATGCGCAGAGTGTGAATACAAGACAAGTCGCAAGCTTCGTTTGCAAGAACACGTAAAAGGAAAACATCTGAAACAGCATGATTATAAATGCGCAGAATGTGAATACCAGACAAACGACAAGTCATGTTTCCAAAAGCACGTAAAGGCAAAACATCTGAAACTATATGATTATAAATGCGCAGAGTGTGAATACCAGACGAACAGGAAGTCAAACTTAAAAGCGCACGTAAAGACAAAACATCTGAAACTATATGATTATAAATGCGCAGAGTGTGAATACCAGACAAACGACAAGTCACATATGCAAGTGCATGTAAAAACAAAACATCTAATACAGAATGATTATAAATGCACAGAGTGTGAATACCAGACAAGCAAGAAGTCAACCTTAAAAGCTCACATAAAGACAAAACACCTCAAACAGAGTGATTATAAATGCGCAGAGTCTGAATACCAGACAAACGACAAGGCAAATATGCAAGTGCACGTAAAGACAAAACATCTAAAACAGAATGATTATAAATGCGCAGAGTGTGAATACCAGACAAACTTCAAGTCAAACTTAAAACGGCACGTAAAAACAAAACATCTGAAACAAAAGGATTATAAATGCGCAGAATGTGAATACCAAACAAACTACAAGTTAAACTTAGAAGGGCACGTAAAATCAAAACATCTGAAACAATACGATTATAAATGCGCAGAGTGTGAATACAAGACAAACTACAAGTCAAACTTAGAAGGGCACGTAAAAACAAAATATCTGAAACAAAATGATTACAAATGCGCAAAGTGTGAATACCAGACAAACCACAAGTTAAACTTAGCAAAGCACATAAAAACGTACGCACGTAAAATCAAAACATCTGAAACACAATGATTATAAATGCGCAGAGTGTGAATATCAGACAAACTACAAGTTAAACTTAGCAAAGCACATAGAAACGAAACGTCTTAAACAAAAGAATTAGTGAATGCAAGGCATGCTCAGATGACACCACCAATACCTTCGCACAAATTCAGGCGGTAAATTTGAATATTCTATTTAGAAAAATATTCGGATGAAAATAATGTTTATTTGTCCAACAGTGTAATACCCATTACATTTACATTACATTACATTTACATTACATTTACATTACATTTACATTACATTTACATTACATTTACATTACATTTACATTACATTTACATTACATTTACATTACATTTACATTACATTTACATTACATTTACATTACATTTACATTACATTTACATTACATTTACATTACATTTACATTACATTTACATTACATTTACATTACATTTACATTACATTTACATTACATTTACATTACATTTACATTACATTTACATTACATTTACATTACATTTACATTACATTACATTTACATTACATTTACATTACATTTACATTACATTTACATTACATTTACATTACATTTACATTACATTTACATTACATTTACATTACATTTACATTACATTTACATTACATTTACATTACATTTACATTACATTTACATTACATTTACATTACATTTACATTACATTTACATTACATTTACATTACATTTACATTACATTTACATTACATTTACATTACATTTACATTACATTTACATTACATTTACATTACATTTACATTACATTTACATTACATTTACATTACATTTACATTACATTTACATTACATTTACATTACATTTACATTACATTTACATTACATTTACATTACATTTACATTACATTTACATTACATTTACATTACATTTACATTACATTTACATTACATTTACATTACATTTACATTACATTTACATTACATTTACATTACATTTACATTACATTTACATTACATTTACATTACATTTACATTACATTTACATTACATTTACATTACATTTACATTACATTTACATTACATTTACATTACATTTACATTACATTTACATTACATTTACATTACATTTACATTACATTTACATTACATTTACATTACATTTACATTACATTTACATTACATTTACATTACATTTACATTACATTTACATTACATTTACATTACATTTACATTACATTTACATTACATTTACATTACATTTACATTACATTTACATTACATTTACATTACATTTACATTACATTTACATTACATTTACATTACATTTACATTACATTTACATTACATTTACATTACATTTACATTACATTTACATTACATTTACATTACATTTACATTACATTTACATTACATTTACATTACATTTACATTACATTTACATTACATTTACATTACATTTACATTACATTTACATTACATTTACATTACATTTACATTACATTTACATTACATTTACATTACATTACAAAAAAGTTTATAAAAAATGTAATCATTTAGTATCATGGTATCTTCATAGCGACGATCAGCGAGCGAAGCGGTGCATATTAATTACTGGAGAGTTTTACAAAGCGTTTGTGCTCACTATTGGAAGGTTAAATATTGTGCATCAGCGAGTCGCAAGCGAGGAATATGAAAGTCGACGCTAAATTAAATTTTAGGTGAATTCTGTCATGAATTAATTGCCATAGGAATCCGCTATACGTCTCCTTCCTGAATGTACGAGGAGTCGTTTTTATATTCCCGGACTTGACATTTTTAATTTTAATATAATTTTTCATTATCGTGTTTTATTATCATACATGCCTTGGTAACGACTGTGACAATTTACAAAACAATTGCAGCAGTATTAGTTCTAATATCTGTCAGTTTGTGTTGTCCCGTATAAAAATCCACAAACTTGAATATCCAGCAGTTATAAACTTCTTGGCAAAACAAGGAAAATCTCCAAAAATTATTCGTGAAGAAATGTTGGCTGTATACGGGGATGATTGTCCTTCAAAGTCGATTATTTGCGAATAGTTAAAATTGTTTAAACAAGGCCGAGAATCACTGGATGGTGATCCCGGTCCAGGTCGGCCAACCTAGTGTTTGGTACTGGAGGATGCAAGGTTAAAGAAGCGACAATTAGGAGTTTCAGAAAGCACAGTTTTCAGAATTCTACACGAATATCTTGGAAAGACAAAAGATAGTGCCAGATGGGTTCCGCGAAGGCTTTGACCATTCCAAATGCGTGTGCGGATGGAGACGTGTGAACAATTTTCGGCGCTTTGTAGAGACGAACCAGGTTTAATTATAATCAATCGAGTTGTCACCGCAGATGAGAACTGGGTCCATCATTTTGACCATGAGTCAAAACAAGAATCGATGCAGTGGCATATTAAGGTTTCTAGCCCTGCTAAGAAGTAAAGTCACCCTGCGGTAACTAAACCAGGTCATGTATTGCAAACACATCTCTTTCGTCAAACACGACCTCGGTGTGTTAGGATCTTTCGTCAAACACCACCTCGGTGTGTTACCATCTTTCACCACTTTGTGTTTATCTTATAACCAGGTCACTAGCCTAAAGGGGGACACGCTCTGATATATAACGAGACACTGCGAGATCTTGAGAGACAGAGTTACAGTCAGTCAGAGAGTTAGAATCCCTGCTAGACTAGTGCCTCTTTATTACAATGTAGTATTAGTTATTGTTATCGTTGTTATATCTTTATTAAATTATATATCGTTATTTAATCGTTGTCCCGTCTATCATTTATCATGTTAGTAAACCTCCGGTGTTAAAGCAACGATGTGACCTCCGGGACCAGGTGACATCACATGGCGATCCTGCCCACGTCTGACATCACAACCCCTTTCGCAGGATAAATAATGTCAACGAATACTAATGATTGATTATCTACGCAAGGATAGTACGGTAACAGGAGAGTATTACGCATGATTAATACATCGCCTAAGAGATTCTATTAAAGCGAAAAGGCACGGAAAACTGACGCAAGGTGTCCTGTTGCTTTACGATAATGCACCAGTCCACAAATCAAGACTTGCAAGAGCTGCCGTTGCCAAGCGTGGCCTCACAGAAATGGGCCATCCACTATACAGTACAAATCTCTTCCATATAGTCACCTACAAACGTGTATTACGTATGTGTGCGTTCGAGAAGCGAGGAGTGGGGACGCACATAGTATGTATGTATGTATGATAATTTATCATGCATACATACATATGTACTGTAGATCAGTTTGGATGTAAGCAGTAAGCACATACATAGTATAAACGTCGATGAATGTGGAACTACCGTCAATAATAGGGACTTTATGTAATAATAAACACAAATAAGTGTGGACTTTTTGGAAGATTTTAATATTTTTAACGATTAAAACAATGTCAGATATACCTATAACAATAACAATAAATAAAGCGGTAAATCATAATAACTTCTATATTCTATACATAATAAATAAAACTAGAATTAAAAAAATAAAAAGTAAACTATTTAATGTATTGTATGCTCAAAACGGTCTCCTAATGCAAACAAGCAATGTCCTAATCTGTCATAAAAGTTTCTCTGAACATTTAAAATCGTTTGCGGTTGAATATTTAGGATAGATTCAACTATTTTCGCCCGTAATTCCTCCAGATTATTAGGTCTGTTATTTGGAAACCCATAAATTGATGTCTTATGGTGACCCCAGAGAAAAAGATCATTAGGAGATAGCTCAGGTGATCTAGGTGGCCATTGAATATCGCTCCAGCCGGTTAGTACTCTGTCATCAAATATGCTGCGCAAATATTCTCTGACAATTACAGCATTATGAGCAGGACAACCGTCTTGCTGAAACCAAATAAGATTTATGTCTGCTACATTTCGTATAGCAGGAATTATATTATCCTGCAGAAGACTTAAATATTTGGCTGCATTTAGGTTTCCTTGTATAAAAAACGGACCAATTATATTGTTGCCCAATAGGCCAGCCCAAACATTTAATTTTTCCGGATATTGAGTTCTAGCATTATAAACAAGATGCTTATTTTCCCTTGACCAATATCTTGCAATGCTTGGATTATGGCGACCGTATAAAGGAAATGAACTTTCATCAGTAAACAATATGTTTTTTACAAAATTATCGTCGTTATTACATCGTTCGATGACTTGTTCGCAAAATTGCATACGTTTATATTTATCATCGGGAAAAATCTCATTCGTTTTCCTTAATTTATACGAATGATACTTATTTTTTTTCAAAACCCTACGAACAGTGCAGCTAGCAATGTTAAGCTGTTAGGCGATTTTCGTGCTAGACGATTGTGGCTGCTCCTCTACAGAAGCACAAATCAAAAAATCACGTTCTTCATTTTGCGATACCTTTACCTTCGTATGTTTTAAAGGAATTAAAACAGCCATATTTTTCGAAATTTTTAATTATGTGTCTTATCGTTTCAAACGCAATGGTACGTTGAAAGTTAATTTGAAATACCCGTGCAATTTCTCTTATGCTGCGACCAAGATGATACTATTTTACGACATATTTTTTTTGTTCAAAGGTAAAAATATCCATCGTGAATACCGACTATTCGCAAAAGTTGAGCAAACCATCCAGCTTCGCAAGTAAACTGTAACTAATGGCATGTATGCATCGCTCCGTGCGTCCCCACTCCTCGCTTCTCGAACGCACACATACGTAATACACGTTTGTAGGTGACTATAGGGAAGAGATTTGTACTGTATAGTCCAGATCTTGCTCAGTGTGACAATTTTTTGCTTTCCTAATCTCAAAGGAACTCTAATGGGAACAAAATTTAGGCACTGTTGAAAAATAAAAGTAAATAATAAAAATAAAAAATACAATTCAAGTACAAAACAAATACCAAATGACAATTCGTAGACATATGTAAAGTAGTAAAATCACCGAGAGAAGGGTTCAGGGTAGAATTTGTGAAGGTTGTGTACCATATGCAGCAAAAGTGTTTTGAGCAACACATTGGATTTGGCGATGGGAACGGTGAAAGTGTCCGACGATCTAGTTAAATGTCCTGGAACCAAAAAATTCAATTGTGACAGAAGAGACTGACAATCAATCCTTCAATTTAGTAAATTAACGAGAAATTTGGCACTAAGATGTTCTCGTCTATCACTCAGGGAATTCAAAGAATGGCGTTTCAGGAGAGACGTATATTCCATGCCTCTTTTCGGATACAAACCGTCACACTTGAAAGACAGATACTTCAAAAATCGTCTTTGAACACTATCCACAGCCAGACGCAAATGCAGGTAATGAGGATACCATATAAGAGAGCCGTATTCCAATCTACTTCTTACATAGGCGTAATAGCGAGATTTTAATGTTAAAGGATTACGAAACTGCCTACAAGATATTATAATGAATCCCAAAAATTTAATAGCTGCGGTACACATATCGTGAATATGATTATTGAATCGTAATGCAGAATCAAATAACACACCCAGATGCCTAACCTTATCGATTCTGGGAATGGTAATATGGTCGAGAGCATACGGGAACAAAACTGGGCTTGCAACACGGACATACGAGACAATAGCACATTTGTCGGTATTCAAACCTACTGTATTATGCCTACACCACTGATTAACCAAATGGAGATTACGTAATAGTTCCCTACAATCGGTCAACGACGAGACTCTAGAAAATATTTTAAGATCATCCGCGTAAGCTAGCACTTTATAATAATCTAATAGCATAATGAGATCATTAATAAAAATATTAAATAATAGGGGCCCTAGAGTAGATCCTTGGGGAATACCTGACGATGGAGTATACTGCCTGGAATGAAAACCATTGTAGTAGACGTAATTAGATCTGTTACACAAATATGAAGATATTAGTTGAAGTAGACCATACGAGAAACCAAAAGCAACTAACTTGGTTAACAGTAAGGAATGGCTAACAGAATCAAATGCCTTGGCAAAGTCTGTATAGATGACATCCACCTGCATCCGAGCATCTAAAGCTTCACTAATGTATTGGGTTATTTCAGCCAAATTCGTAATAGTGGATCTACCTGCAATGAAGCCGTGTTGTACAGCCAACGCCGATTTACACTTAAGGATAATTTGTTGATACAATAAACTTTCAAAAATCTTCGCAAAATTGCCAATAATGTTAACAGGCCTATTATGTTATTAACTCTTTCCAACACAGACATTTATCGGAAATATATCCCTAGAGGCACAGGAAGATTTTTTGTCTCGAATTTGGTAACTAACTATAAAATGTTGTTGTTTTGAATGTAAAGTAGAAAATATAATTTTGAAAAAAAAGTGTATTTGTTTTTATATTTTGAGCGTGGTACCACCATGACACTTGGGATGATAATAGCATAACAAGTTTTTATGTATGATTTATTGAAAAACAATTTTTAGTGTCGAGACAAAGTGACACATTGCAAGTTGTGCATTGCCATTTGGTCCGCACTTGGTGAGTCTTGGTACTACAAAGAGCACAACGTCTTCTTGTTCCCATAACAGGTTAATGATCTAAATTTTTGTAGCGAAGATTTGCTGACGCATGCGGTTTATGATTCTCTATATACACACTTGTTTTTCGTTTTTTTTCTGTAGTGTGTTGGAAAGGGCATTACAAATAACAAGTGTTCATTTGAAAAGTCAATCTAGTAGCATGTGATTTACTGAGAACATTTTGAAGTATGTCGTAAATTAAAATTTACTACTCAACGTACGAAGTCGTATATTTTGACAGTTTCATACATACAAATAATAGGTATTTATTGAAAACTATAACAAATGTTGAAAATGTTGTCCTTCAAGATCAATGCACTTTAAAATCCTCCGTTCAAAATTTCTGATGATATCCTGCAACATTACTTGATTGTTATTAATTTCCATCCATTTCTGTTCGATTCTCTGTAGCATATCATTCAAATTCAATATAGGTGTTCGAAATATGTTATTTTTTAGATAAGGCCATAAAAAGAAGTCGCAAGGTGTTAAATCGCATGAACGTGCAGGCTAGGCAATTTCAGTATTTCGACTAATTATACGCTCATCAAAAAATTCTCTTAAATAATCCAAAGATTCTGCAGTACAGTGATAAGGTGCTCCGTCTTGTTGGAAATATGCATTTTGTAGTTCATCATCATGCAACTGATTGACAAGTGGCTGTAAAATTTCCGTACGGTACCTTTGAGCAATTAGCGTTCCCTGAAAACATATTGGTCCAATGATTCGCCTTTGGCTTATCGCTGCCCAAACACCAATTTTCTCTGGATGTAGCGATTCTTCATTAACTACATGTGAATTTTCACTACTCCAAATTCTTGTATTTTGTGAATTTAGGTATATAATAGTTATATAAGAGTAGATTTCCAAGCGAAATAATCGTACAAAATCTTAAATGAATGGGATGTTATAGATCAAATTATAACAATTGTGTCAGATAATCGTGCCAACATCAAATGCGCTATAAATGAATATTTACATAAACATCACCATCCATGTATAACTTACACCAATTTCGTAAAGTTGGCTCCCACATTTTCGAATTTTCAAAATTCAAATACGCCATCGTTTTGTGCCGTAAAGCACGAATTTTGTGCTCATCCCCTTCCCGAAATATTCCCGTTTGAAAAGTAGGTCCGTAAAGTTGGCTCCGTTAATATCTCGTTAATGACTAAGCTTACGAGAATTTCTAGAGAGTACGAAAGTGTTTAGAAATGTAACATAAAAGAATTATTTTAGGAAAAATCTTAAAAATTTCTACCGGAAGTGTCACTTTTACTCTTAGCGCAAAACAGTTTTTGGCTATTATCGCTGAAAATAGAAGGTTTTTCGTAGGCTTCCTAAGTATAGGAAGTGTGTTAGGTAATATTTTAAATTCAAAATATTTGGCATATTATATCTCAATATCTAATCTGCCATTACTTGATTATACATAACATAATATTCAAAAGCTCTTAATTCTATACCGTTTCTTTCACAGTTTGGAGAAAAATTTATTGGTAAATGGTTGCAAAACACATAACCATAACATCAAAAGAAAATAGGAAATTACAACTTATACATATATTTTTCAAGCAATTAAAATTATTGTTTTACAATGCCAAAAATGCATTACAAATGCATCATTTTCATTTTGCATATTTGCTTCTGGCTGCTCTTTGTGGAATTTTATGTCCTCATCAATGACCCATTCACAACATTGTGTAACACTGTTACTGCTACTATTATTGCTTTCGAGAGTTCCACATTAACTCTCATACCATATATGTAATAAGATTGGAAATCTTTTTAAGACACCAAAAAAACTTTCAATCCAGTTTCTGGTTCTAATACGGGATTCATCATACAATTGTTCAGCTCGACTTTGAGGATTTGCTAAAGAGGTTAGTAAATATTTTGTAATATTGTAACCACTATCACAAAGTATAACTGAGTTATTGAAATGTTCATTTTCTTAGCTTCTTTTTATTGCCGATCCATTCAAAATTGTTTGGTCATGTGTCGACCCTGGCCACCATCTAGCTATGATGTCACAAATTCTTAATTGAGAATCTCCTATTACTTGAATATTCCATGAAAAAAATCCTTTTCTGTTTCGGTACAGCTCAGCATTATTACCACCAGGAGATTGTTTTCTCATGTGACTGCAATCAATTCTACTTAGTACATTAGGAAATCTAGCTACTTGATAAAATCTGTTTAGTTTCTTGTAATTCTTCTACCTTTCTAGACATATTTAGATAAAAATTGTGGCCATAGTCTGGCAATTGCATGTGTAACATTTTGTATGATTATTTGTATTAATATCATTGTATTTGTTGCATAAAATCTCAGTTACTAAAAGTAGAAACTAACATTACCTAAACAACTAATCAGCTGTATACTAATACTTGATACTTTTACTGCCAACACAAGAAAATTTGATATATTTGGCGTGAACTAAAAACGACATGTAGAACGTACGTTGGCATAAATCTTGGGTTATAATATAGAATATATTATATTATAAAGTTTGTCTTTTCGGGTTCTTAAATAAAACTAACAATAACTTTAGACACACACTATATTAATATTAAAACGTATAACAATATAAAACTAACTATTAACAATAAGCACATTTATGTATCTATATTTATGTGTACTGCGCGAGACTCTAGGATTCAATGAATTGTCCACATCCCTTCCTCGACGGCTTATATATGAATGGGAACGTCTTTTCTAGAATGCTCCAAATCTGTCGAGAAAACGTCCAGAGGGATGACGCGCCTCGCGTCATCGGATGAGTCATTATATTATATAATATATATATATATATATATATATATATATATATATATATATATGCACAAATTTAGCGACAATTGCATGTGAGATGAGATTTGAATAATTCTCATTTCTCACTCCAATTAAATTCAATATAATTCGTATATATACACGAAAGTATACAAGCAAAAATCATGTCTTGTCTGAATATCGTGTACTGATGAGCTGTAACGACAGCGAAATATCGATATCTGCACGTTTCTGGACGGATGTGGTTTTTTTCATATATACATATATATATATATATATATATATATATATATATATATATATATATATATATATATATATAATATAGAATAAGTTAAAACATGGGATAATAGTTTTTTTTATCTGCGGTCATATAAGAAGTATTGTTAACCACTATCTTCACTGCTACTTGAATCATCAATGTTAATTATAAAGCCATTGATTTCACAATGTAAATGTATTTCTCTATCATACCATTTTTTCATAATACTTTCCGTGTGTATAACACAATTTTTCCAAATTTCTTCCGTACACTCCTCTAGTGATTCCTTCCACATAGCTATAACTTTATCATCTCCATGTCCATCCCTGAAAATATGTTTATTATAATATTGTTACATGGTCCCAAATAATTTCGATAGCATTTAATTCGCAATGATAAGGAGACAATCTTCAATATTTCATGTAGCAATTCATCTACTTGATACCGCTTTTCTTTATGCAAATTTTTAGCCAAGGGTAGTAGGTCAGTTTTAAATAGAGTTCACAAGGTATATTATGTTTCGACAAGTATGTAATATCATTTTTACATCAAGCTGATGATGGTTGTTTATTTACTACTAGTGAATGGTAGGGTGCATTGTCCATCACTATTTGAGCCAGTTCTTCCAAATTTGGTATTAAATATTCTTCGATCCATTTCTTAAACATTTCTCCATTCATTTCACCATGATAATCTTCTATTTGTGAATTGATTGAAAACAATAAAGTAGCATTTGACACAAAACCTAATTTTGAACCACAATGTAATACAACATATCGCTTGCCCTTGTAACCCTCAGTTTTGCGCACACTCTGCAGATTATTATCTTGCCAGGTCTCATCAAGTAATACCACTTCTCTCTGAACAGAACAACTCAAATTCTTTATGTAATTCCTAAGAAATGTCAATCTTATCTCTGCAATGTTGGATCGTTCCACTAATGCTCTATCATTATTATCCTTTTTATATTTAAATCCAATATGTATTGTGAAGTACACGATTTAAACTGCTGATACACAGATTTGATGCGTTTTACTGTAACTAATCCCAAGCACAATGCATCTGCCACTCGCTAAACAAAAGGTATTAACACCACCATGGTTTTTCTCTCGTTCAAAATATTGCAACGAATTATAGTTATTATTATTATTATAGTTTTGAAAAAATAAATTTCAAAAAATATGTATTTATAAAAAGAAAATAAATAACAATTCGATCAGATATCAACGAATGTATGTTGTCAAATGTCAACGAGTAACGACAGAACTACTAAGCGGAAATGTGTGTATTTATCACGGAGTAGGTAATAATCCCGTCTTTGGCTTACTCAAATTGCTTAAGCCGAATGTCTGTGCTAGGCGAAGCGTCTAAACACATACTTTCGTTCAAGCTATCCTTGTCATACAAGTAGGTACTGTTTGTTATTTGGATGTGGAGATTATTCTTTGAATGTCGTTGATAGAATTATAGATCAATGACGCAGGGATCATCTTTGGTGATTTGGAGTGTATAGCAAACGCCAATTAAGTTGGCGCGAGGAGGGGTAAGTTCGCGCAGGATTAAAAGAAGTGGGGAGATTTGTATTTGGTTTTACATCAAATGTCAGATAATTCTAACCTCTGAGCGTGTATCACTTTATGATCCCCTAGCAAAGACATTATGTTCCGTCAAACGTCAATGACAAATTTATTCTGACAATTACTTGAGTAGTGGGGGTGGACGTTTTTAAAAACGGCTTCTGCTCACCCCCTCCTCGCGCCAACTTAATTGGCACTTGCTATACATACAATGTGTACTACGTATAAGGTAAAGTGGGGTAATTGTCAAAATGGGGTAAATGTGATACCAGGTCAAAATTTCGTAAATTTCCATCAAAACTGCTTTCGTGAGCAAAACACTATCAAAACTTACATCCCTGATCTCTCTAAGCCTGTTGGAATGCGATTTTACCGGCCGACTATTAAATCAGCTGTTTATTCGTGGAACTACGTATTTGAGGTTAGAGAACGAGTGCAACAGGTGTTTATTGAATTCGCAAAAGCACTTGGAATTTTTAGAGCCAGCTTGTTCAAAAATTTGGTCTGACGTGGAAAAACTGTGTAATTTATATTGTGAATGTTACATTTCATGAGGTATTTGTCTTTCTTTATACTACCGTGTTACATTTGTCCCTTAAAAATTATACAACGGGGCAAATGTGATTTACGGCATATCACATTTGCCCCTATGCATATTACATTTACCCCATATAAATTTACAGATCGAAATGGTTCGTAATTATAAGAGAAAGCGTGATGACCCAGTTTACTCCGCGGAAGACCTACAAGTAGCTATACGGGAAATACAAGCGGGTCGAGTGACTATCTACAAAGCATCCAAAACCTATAATAGTTATTTACGAACCAAGTGCGTGAAATCATATTTCGCGAATGAGTGACCAGTTTAAAGCGCGAGCCGCAGGCGAGCGCTTTATGGATACGAATTCGCGAAATTTTCACGCACGAAGTTTGTACAATATTTTTTGTACGAGAACTATAAACAATAATAATATTTATATAAAATATAAATATAATTTCAAAATTGTTATATTTATAAGTGTTTTTAACAATATTACTACTATCTGTCAGGATGGCCGAGCGGTGTAAGCCGCCAGACTCAAGGTTTACCTTGCCCGTTATACGGGTTCTCGAGCGTTCTGGTCATCTCTGAGGGCGTGGGTTCGAATCCCACTACTGACAATTTTTTTTTTAGTTTTCTATAAATTTAAAAAATAATATTTGTTGCTGTTCTGACATTGAATTACATACCTTCCAAATATAACAATTTCTATTTCATTTCCTTTTATTTTCATAGAAAAACAACAAACTGGGTAGCATATTATTAAGGTTAGGGATTTATGATTTTAAAATGTCACTAAATTAATCAAGTTCCAGGAAGTACCAACTTTACTTTTACGCACTCGTGTTTAAAGTGACTTTTTACGCACGCAAATCGAATCGTGAAATGACAGGTTTTGATAAGCGAGTACAAAAAATTCAATACTGTACCATTACAGCCGTTTAAAAGGGCTTCGGGGGGCAAAAGAACAAAAGAAAGGCAGATCAACTGCATTGGATTGGAATCAAGAGCTTGAACTAGTGAGAGGTATTACCACTTTAGAGAAGTGGGGATTTGGAGTATCCAAAAAGGAAGTTTTACAGCTAGTTTTCAAGTTTGTAAAGGAGCATAAACTTGTAAATACTCCATTTAAAAATGGCATGCCAGGGACTGACTGGTTTCTTGGTTTTAAGAAAAGACATGGTTTAAGTCTGAAGATACCACAATCTATAGAATTTGTAAGAGAAAAAGCCACTGACCCTTTTATACTTTATGGATATTGTAAACTTCTGAAAGAAACTTTAGCCGAACTACAACTTGAAGAGAGGCCTTCTCAAATTTGGAACCTTGACAAGAAGAGAACTGCCCTGCTCCCGTATTACTAGTACTCCTGGTCGTGAAAATACTACTGTCTCATTATTGGCCAGTGCTTCTGGAGAAAAAGGTCCACCATTAATCATTTTTAAAGGTGGTAATGTCTGGGACCAATGGCAAGCTCCTGACGATGTCTTCCCTGGAATGTTGTACGCTGCCAGTAAAAAAGGGTGGATGGATGGTGATATTTTCTTCAACTACCTACAAAACACTGTTATTCCTGCTTTGGGCGAACAGAGGCCAGTACTCATCATATACGATGGGCATTCCTCACATGTCAGCACTCGAGTTATTGACTTGGCAAGGCGACAAAATATTACAATTATAAAATTGCCACCTCACACAACTCACCTGTTGCAACCCCTCGACGCATCCGTATTTAAATTAAATCTCTAAAAACAACCTGGGATAACAAGTTGGTTACGTGGCAGAGACACAATGTTGGTCGCAAACTACAAAAAAAGATGTTTTCAATACTTATTGCAGAAACGTGGAGAGACATCGAGGCAAATGTAATAATTAGTGGTTTTAGAAAGTCCGGTATTGTGCCATTTGATGACAGAGTCGTAGCAAGAGAAAAATTCGACATCGAAGCATTAAAACGATGGGACTCCCAAAATACTATAGTCACTAACAGCGCTGCAGAAAATATTGATGACCCACAAATTCAGCTCCCAAATACTTCAAACCTGGATAACCTCTGTCCATTCGTCCAATATACCAGGCTCTTTGAGAAAGTCTGACAATATTGCGCCTTCAAATGGATCTGTTACTTTTGAAAACCTTTTGCTACAATGCGTTCGTCAACATCAACCCTCAACAAAAATAACAAAAAGAAAGTTGGCTCCTGGAGCTCAAGTTATTACTGCACCGAAAGACGGAGCCGCGGAAAAAGAAAGAAAGAAAGAAGCAGAAAAGAACTCGTCAGAAAGCAATAACAAGTATTTCTTATTCGTATAGTGAATCAAATGACGAATCAATAGCTAATCAAGATTCAGATAAAGGTGAAGAATGTTTAGAGGAATTGCAAAACTTAGAAGAAAGCGTAAATTCCAATGAATGTCATACTCTCGAAGTTGGTAAGTGGGTTTTAGTGCAATACGCAACCAAAAAAGTCTGAAACAGTCTGAAAAAGTTTGGGAAAAATTATTCAGAAAGGGGAGTATGAAGAATGGCTTGTTAGGTTTTTGAGATCGAAGAAATCTAAATTTGTTTGGCTCAATGTTTAAGATGAAGACTTGGTAGACAGCGCAAGTATACTGAATATCCTCCACAGCCAACAGACGATCGAAGAGGGTCAGGATTTACTTTTTCATTGAAGTTTGATTGTTATAATATTTTCTAGTTACCTTGAATGTGTTTCTAAATGTTTAAATTTTGATAAAAATAAGTATGTTCTGCTAGTTAAAAATGTTAATATTTTTTATATTTTTTAAAAAAATGTATAATTCCGTTATTTTTTTACGAAATAAAATATTTTAAAATCCAAAATACGCAGAAATATATTTATTACGTTTGTCCCACAGATACTTCTATTGGGAACGCTACACCAGGAGAGAATCCATTATCACATATACCCCAACTCACGGGGCAAATGTGATATAATGACGCTGTTTTAAAAAAAATTAAAAACAGATAGCCTAAAAATTAATTCACATTGTTTGGTTATAGGCATCATTTTGTTAAGGACCAAAGAACGTTTGCTAATTTTTACAGAATTTTTGAAATAATAAATTTTCATTGACATCTAAAGTTACACTACCTCGCATTTATCACTTCACCTTATGGGAAAGCGGATCTAATGCCGGCGAAGATCGCGACGACCGACGATTGTCACCGATTGTTTCGAGAATACAAGTTAGCAGTAATCATTTGACCATTAAGATACTTGTAATGCGTTCTAAAATAACATTTACGAATTGCAAAGGATTTGCTTTTCTTATTTCTTTCAGTAGATGCAGGAAATTTTAAAGCTGCGGTGCGTCGCACAAACAAAAGCGTAATTCTAATAAAATAAATAAAAAAAAGGATTCTAAAAATTATAATAAATTATACAAGAGACTTAAAAATTCCTCCTTGCACAGCAAGACATTGTCCTAGGCGGTCGTAGAAATTAGCTCTTACATTTGCTAAAATGTCGGAGTTAATGAAGAATGAGCAGCCTCAGTTATTTTTTCTCTCAAGGCAGCTAGATTTTCTGCTCTACCAGCTTCATGAGTATAAACGATATTTTTAGATATCAGGAAAAGTATTTCCTAGAAATTCGTTTATCTTCACAGCATTATGTGCTTGTTGAAACCAAACGATTTTCAGATTTATTCCAATGTTTTGAATGGCGGGAAGTGTTTGATTTTGCAGTAATTCGAGATAGTTGTCGGCATTTAATATACCATCAATAAAATAGGGGCCTATAGAATGATCACCTAAAATACCTGCCCAAACGTTTAGTTTTTGAGGATACTGAGGAGTGCGATTTGCAAAATGACGGTGTTGATTTTCCGAAGCCCAAAACTCCATTCTCCGAAAATTGTCCTCGGGAAATATTTCTTGAATTTTCGAATATTTGAAACATTTTAAACCATTACGTTTCTAAATATGTGAGATAGTTGTTGTTACTTGTACCCAATTCCTCGGCACCACTTCTAGTAGATCTCGTGTTATCAATTTCCACAATACTACAAATTAATACATCCCGCCGTTCTCTTTCCTCAATTTTTTGTGGTGATACCTCTCTTGATTTGCATTTCCTGCAGTTATTGAGGCAGAAGCAAGTTTCAAAGTTATTTATAATATTATAAATTGTTTGTATACAAGGTACAGAACGGTCTGCAAAAGTCAGCGCAAACAAATTCATGGACTCCATTGCAGACTTGCCAGCATAAAACCACTTTACTAACGGAAACTTTTCAGCGGGTGTATAAAGAGCCACTTATACCGCAGCTAGACTGAATGCAAAATTTCCAGTCAATCGGTATCGGAGACAATTGTCGGTCGTTGCGATCTGCACTGGCATTGGACTGGCTTTCTCATGTACGTATACATCGTATGTACTCTTACGTTGATTCTCTATGCCTAATGATATATAACACATACGGTATAAAAACAAAACATCTTAAACGAAAAGATTATATAAATGTGCATGTGAATGTGAATTCCAGACAAACAAATCATATTTACTAGTATCGTATATATAAACACAGCATCTAAAATAAAAGAGTTATAAATGCACATAGTCTGATGTTACGTTTAAAAATGTTTTTAAATATTTGTGCATTTTGCGCCGTGCTGTATTTGCTTATTCTTTTCCGATTATACATCGGGGCAACAAGTGTGCAAGTATATAAGCGTATACACAACTGTATGGCGCAATGCGCTTCTTCACCCTTTAACACTTCTGTGCGATACGTCCGGGTTGGGTCACATAAGTTTAGTAAGTCGATTTGGGCGGACGTGTTGGGTGTCACATATAATTGTCAGAGAGCGGACTCGAGCGATTGATGATTCATAGCCCATAGGCGTCTGCCTTGTATTCGCAATAGGTTTGTTTCTGTAAGCGATCCGTGAGTTTCGAACAATTTGATACGTGTGGCTACGGCAGAAGTGGCACATACCTACATATGCAGTTTAATATGTATTTGTCAATGCAAAACAGAGCGAATTTAATAAACGGTTTGGTAACCGTCCCATTACATGCGCTGTTTCGTCTGCGGTTGTGACCCCGAGTAACTTCACCTAAGCAACGCGTCACCTACCGACGAATCATCGCTAATTACCGTCATCCACTGGCCTTTGCGAATCCATTTCGGACAACGCTCATATATTTCTTGTGGTATCTATTTTTAATTATAATTTACCGATTTGACGTTTTATATTCATATATTTACTACCTTTTGAGATTTATTTTTCTTTCTGTTCAAATTAGATCATTGTAGCTTCTTATAATTTAATATTATACTTATATGTTGCTGTTTTTTTTTGTAATAATTACGGCAACTTAAATTCTAATGGATTACAGTTTAATTTGCTAGGGTAAATGTACATATCGAATTTTAGCGTAATTATATTGTTCTATACATTTTCCGTTGTAATAAAATTTATTTTAATTGTCTTAAGAGATTTTCTTAAGTCTTAAGAGTCTTAAGACATTTTTATTGTAACGTGAGAATTACTTCTCTCTAATTTTTTTTTTGTTTGAACGTCTGGCATCTATGCCGTCACGAATATAAGCAAAAAAACGTCTGCAATTTGTGCAGATGTATTTCTTTAAAATTTTTGTTCGATTTAAAACCTTATGTTATAAAATTGAAGAACATTGCCCTGCCAATTACACTTTTGTGGACGCCTTAAACTTAATGAGCGGGCACTGCAATACATCTCGGTATCATTACGAATATGCAACCAATCTGTGTGGCCTCTAATCAATCCTACTGTGGTTGCTCTACGAAAATTCTCCATAGTTAATGAAAATAAAGAGGAATACTAAGAACAGAAAGAAATGGACTAAAAAGAAGAAACGAAAACTACTCCAAAAATAAGGTAGTAAATTAAAAAAGGGAAAAGTCTTTCTTTGGAGACTGTGGTTAAGTAAAAACTTAAAAAAAGGTATATAACCCCTTACCACAATTATTAATCGTATCCTAAATACGTATTTCGACAACTAAGTTGTCATCATCAGTAGGTAAAACCACTAATCAAGGTGTTGCACATGGGCCACAGTAAAGCTAGCACAACAGCTTACGCAACAACTTTACACGGCGTCCACGTATACACTAAATGAAACATGCAAAAATATCGACCGAAAAGGATCGACAAAAAATTACCTCTCTTAAGGAAAAAGGCACCCACATCTGTTTATATGCCAGTTTGAAACGTCCACGACCTTTTTATTTACGTTTCTAAGAATGAAAAGAGACAGGTGAAGGGAATCGGTCCTGTATCTCTGTTCATGGAATTTTGTTTGTTTTTAGCGATATGTATACTTTCGTAGGCGTCAAGATCGCGGGGGTTATAAATGGCCTTGGAAAGTTTCAACCCTTTAATCGACACATTGTGCAGTGTACTTGGCAACGTTAGATTTATCCGGTCTATTGTATTTAATATGTGATATGTGTTCTTTAAACCGGGTTATTATTGGTCGTTTTGTTTGGCCTATATATTTCAAATTACAATCATCGAAATTAATTTCGTATATACCTGATTTCGAATTAGAATTAACTTTATCTTTGGTATTCCCTAAGAGACTTTTGATACTATTTTCGGACCGAAAGGCTACTTGGAGACCTCGTTCTTTCACAACTTTATTAATGTTTTTCGTGATGGGGTGGTATGGTAAACACATGTACTTTTTCTCATGGTTACTTTGAGATATCAAACTTGTGGATTCGCGGATTGTATTTTTTAGTTTTGTTTTTCTAATTAATCTCCAGCTTCGTTGAAAACTAGCCCCGCTAACTTTTTTTTTATTAAAATCAACTAAGTCCCTAACTTCATTGAAAATTACCCCTACTAACCTTTTTTATTAAAACCGGCTTAATTTATTGATTATTTCTATGTCAAAGCCATTATATTTCGCGATATTTTTAATGAAATCAAGTTCTATTTCATATCTCTCTTTTGTTAACGGAAAATTTAGTAACCGATTGACTAAGAAATTAAAAGAAGCTGTCTTATGTTGAAAACTATGATTTGAATCCGCGATGATGAAATCTATTAACATTGGTTTCTTTCCGGAAAATATCGATTTCTATTTTATGTTTATTCCTAATCAGTAAAGTATCTAAAAATGGTATCTTGCCATTGTGTTCCTTTTCCCACAGTAAATTTAATCGTCGGAAATTTCAAATTTAACTGATTAACGAACATGTCTAATTCGCATTTTTTTAAAAAGTTTTTAGTAAATTAAACTTAATATTTATAAAAAATTATACGATGAAAATACAATATAAAGCCTAAATAAATAAAAAAATCAAAAACCCTTACCACATTAGAATTTAACAATTCTATATACGTATTTCGACAACCACGTTGTCATCCTCAGTAGAAAAAGCAGTGTAACACTTGAAAGCACAAAAAACACACAACACTCACTGAGCGCTATATTGCACGGCTTCTCGTTTAACACTCTTTGAGTGTTAAACGAGAAGCCGTGCAATATAGCGCTCAGTTTAACACTCTTTGAGTGTTAAACGAGAAGCCGTGCAATATAGCGCTCAGTTTAACACTCTTTGAGTGTTAAACGAGAAGCCCTGCAATATAGCGCTCAGTGAGTGTTGTGTATTTTTTGTGCTTTCAAGTGTTACACTGCTTTTTCTACTGAGGATGACAACGTGGTTGTCGAAATACGTATATAGAATTGTTAAATTCTATTGTGGTAAGGCTTTTTAATTTTTTTATTCACTTAAAAGCCACAGTCTCCGATTTTTCAATATAAAGCCTGTTCTACATGGTACTAGATACATACTTTTTCTGTACTAGATTCTAGTAACTAGAAAAAAGTACCGTTTGGATAATAAATTTACATCCAAGTTTCAAAACTATACTAGATACTATACTACTTTAGAAACTAGATCTTGTCCTATTTTTCATAATAAATGAAAACTAGTACATGCGCAATAGTGCGTTAGTCAGGTTGACCAACATCATAAAATCTACATTTTATTTATTATAACCACATGTTACATATGTTGGATTTTGGTGTGTAATCTTGATATTTTTTGTGTGCAATATTTGTTTTATAATATGTCAAAATTCTTAAATGATATGGAATCTTCTAACTTTAATTCCTTTTCCACAAAATCGCAAGCGCCCAATTGTTTCAAATATCTATTTATCGGCCACCGTCACTCCACAATGGCGGTTACTGAGAAATACCGACGAAATTCAGGCATTTCCAGATAATGCTGTGCTATTTTGGCAAGAAGTCAAAAAGCTGACACTGGGTGACGGATCTGCAATGTTTAATCTTTTGAGTTCTTTCGCTTTCAATATATTATCTTTTCCACACTCTTCGGCTAATGAAGAAAGGATATTCTCAACCATAAACTTGATGAAAACAAAGCAACGAAACAAATTAAGCACTGAAAGTCTATCAGCATTGTTGCATACAAAAAAATACTTAGGAAATAACAATTGTTATACTTTTCCTGTTGAAAAAAAATTATTATCTTCTATGAACAAACATAATTTATATAGTTCCCCAAGTGAAAATTAGATTAGATATCCAACCAAATCTATTTTTCATTTTAGGAACTATATACATACTATATGAATTCATATAGTATGTATATAGTTCCTAAAATGAAAAATAGATTTGCTTGGATACCTAATTTAATTTTCACTTGAGGAACTATATAAATTATGTTTGTTCATAGAAGATAATAATTTTTTTTTAACAGGAAAAGTATAACAATTGTTATTGACTAAGTATTTTTTTGTTTGTTCATAGAAGATAACCATTTTTAATATTTAGAATAATGACTAATTTTTTTGTACCTTTATCAACAATAAAATATTTCGAAGGTATTTTTAATAATGTAAAATATTATTAAAAAACTGGTGTGAAGAACACAAATACAGGTTCACTATTAATATTTTTGTGAACGTGTCCGAACATATCCATCCCCAGAGACGCAGATACGTATTTCGCCTTTCTACAGGCTTATCGGTACGCCCCTGCTGGAGAAAGGATATCTTCAGACACATTCACAAAAAAGAATCACATCGCCACATCACAGAAATTATCCAGACCGAGCGTAGAAGTAAATTCAGCGCTGCCTGTTGTCAGACAGCCGAAGTACCTCGCCCCGTCCACATAACCAATGTGAAGTAACGACGCCCTTCCAAAGGTGGCACAGCCATCTCTCTAGAAACTGCATTTTGTTTGTGTCTTCACTCATACTACGGACTAACCGCATGTGTAATGTATCAGAATAATTGAAACATACATGAGTAGGTAAACCCCACCAGTTTTGTATAATACAAAGGTATATTTAATAATATAAAATATTAAAAATCTGGTGTGAAGAACACAAATAAAATATTAATAGTGAACCTGTATTTGTGTTCTTCACACCAGATTTTTAATAATATTTTATATTATTAAAAATACCTTTGTATTATAACGAGCCATCGAAAAAATTCATAATTGGAGTAGACTGTGAAATTGGGTTGGTACTTTAACCACTTCCACATAATGACACATTACTTGATGCTTGACAGTTTCATTGTAAAAAAAGGTTATGGCATTGAAATGATACTACACAGTGGCGGCTCTTGATGACGTACGATGTGCGCTGCTGCACGGATGAGCTGCTTCGTTTAAGCTTTCATATATACAGAGAAGCAAGTAACCGTACCGAAATCTTCCGAAATAGTTCGAAGTAGTCTCATCCGTGCAGCAGCGCACATCGTACGTCATCAAGAGCCGCCACTGATACTACAACAAAAAAGAAAACAAATAATTTATTTAATATCAAAATCATAATCAAAATTTACATATAGCTACAGAAGTTGTTGAAAATGTTGTCCATTTACATCTAAACACAAACAATTTTCTTAATAAGAGTTTTGAAAAATTTGACACAAACTTATAGTTTCAATGTCAAATAATAAATGTCATTATGTGGAAGTGGTTAAAGTATCAACCCAATTTCACAGTCTACTCCAATTATGAATTTTTTCGATGGCTCGTTACAAAACTGGTGGGGTTTACCTATTCATGTATGTTTCAATTATTCGAATAAAATATTTACCTAATGTTTTTTCTTATTAAATATGATTTTTGTAAAATGTAAATTCTTAATGTTTTTTTACTAAATAAATATTTTTCTTTTAAATTTGACACCTTTTTTAAATCTACCGATTTCTTCCGATTTTTTACGAATGACTCTACCGATTTCAGAATTTTCGGCTTGGCAACGCTGCTTGCTATACCTACTAGAATAGTAGGTTCTCGTATTTGTAGAAATGCAGTTGCAAATTCCATATCGGATAACAGCATGTACGAGAATACAGGAAAAATTCATGGCAAACTTAAAGCCGGCAACGTATGCTCTATTTTCTTTCTTGCAATGAACCAGTAATCACTAGTTACCATGTAATGACTTAAATCCGTTGCCAATTCCGTTCCTCTGAAATACAATAATCATAATCATCATATTGGGTTTTTATAAAGGCTGATAACACCCAGGATCACGCCTGCATATGGGCATTATAAATGATTGCCATTTGATCATATATTGCTGTATTTAAAAAGTTTTAAGATTTAATTTGGACTATTTTACTTTCAGGCATTGCATACTTCCCTCGGCGGAGACTGACAAGCTACAAATAGAAAGGAATTCATCTTTAAGAAGCAAAGCCAGAAGATGGAAGCGTGGAATGTACAAATGTATGCAGTGCAAGTTCAGAACAATGTACCACGCCGACTTTAGGCACCACACTAACGCGCATTACGAGGTTAAAACGTACAAATGTGTAATTTGTGGCAGAAGATACAAGACGAAAGAATTTCTAAATGCGCACATGGAAAAAATTCATGCCGACAATGAAGGCAGGAATGCCGAGAAATACTCTAAATGTGACTATTTCAAAGCTAATATTACAAGTATACAAGGGAGATCCTCACATTCACATGTTGGTGAAAAACATTGTCAATCTTCGAATTTAATATTTCAAACAAGGGACAGATGTCACTTAAAATCACGTATAAAAATAAAACATCTGAACAGAGGCAAATATAAGTGTGCAAATTGCGAGTTTAAGACATATTACAGAGCATACTTAGAAAGGCACATGAAAATGAAACATCTCACAATGGAAACTGATTATAAATGTATGAAGTGTGAATTCAAGACAAACTACAAGTCATATTTAGAAGTACACGTAAAAAGAAAACATCTGAAACAAAAAGATTATAAATGCGCAGAGTGTGAATACCAGACTAGCTACAAGCAAAGTTTAAAAATTCACATAAAAACGAAACATCTGAAACAAAAGGATTATAAGTGCATGAATTGTGAATACAAGACAAACTACAAGTCGGGCTTAGAAAGACACGTAAAAATAAAACATCTGAAACAAAATAATTATAAATGCGCAGAGTGTGAATACAAGACGCCCTGGAAGTCAAGTTTAGAGGTGCATGTAAAGACAAAACATCTGAAACAAAATGATTATAAATGCGCAGAGTGTGAATACCAGACAAACAAAAAGTCAACTTTAGAAGTACATATAAAAACAAAACATCTGAAACAAAATGATTACAAATGCGCAGAGTGTGAATACCAGACAAACTACAAGTTAAATTTACAAACGCACGTAAAAACCAAACATCTGAAACAATATGATTATAAATGCGCAGAGTGTGAATACCAGACGAACTGGAGGTTTGCTTTAGGAAGACACATAAAAGCAAAACATCAAAAAACAACAATATTATAAATCTGCAGTGTGAATTCCAGACAAACAACAAGTCATTTACTAGCATATATAGGGCGTCCGGGAAAATGTGGAAAATCTCTCAGATGCAGATAGAACATGAAAAAATAAGAAGACCTTCCTACGGAGATATGCGTCCCTGAAGTACGCCGCTGGAAATCGGTTTTTCTTGAATTTTTTTAAAAAGTACTTAATAGGTTGGTTTTGGTTCGCAATTCAGAACAGTAATGGAACTGCGCAGAACTGATGCGCACAGCTTTGTTAATTCTAGAGCCAGTGGCGGCTCGTGCTAAAAATTTTAAGGTGTTCTGCAAGTTTTACAAAAAAATTTACCTTGCACGGGCAGTAAGAGGTTGTCTCCCATCGATCTTATCGTGCTTTCTTCGCCTTCCGCACTGAAGTAATGTATTTCTGGAACGATTGTCAATTGTCACACAAAAAAATAAGAGTCACTAAGCACTACTTTACTAACAAATTATTTCTTATAAATTAAATCGATTCTACGTTCTTTTCGATTTGCAAATTTTGTTATCACTTTGTCATTAAAATTGTCTATTTCGGAGATAAACTTTTTTTCGATAGATAGCATGGAAAGAAATGTTAAACGATCTTCGGTCATTGAATTTCTGAGAAACGTCTTAATACGATTTAGTGTTGAAAAGCATCGTTCGGCCTCTGATGTTGTCATGGGAGTTGTTATTACAATTTCTAATAATTTTCTAGTCTCCTTCAACGTATCTCCCAGATTGTTTTTTATTAAAAATTTTAGAAGAGGTAGTGAGTGCGCCTTTTAAAGATCACTTCTTGAGTAAATATCAGACAATTCAGTTCGTAATCTTTCTTTATCAAGGGTGGGATAATAGGAGCATGCGGAAGTGAGTTTGTCCTCAGGAAATTTACTGCAATACTCTCCAAAGCATTCCGAAAAAAAAGTGATGCCATTACTAGATGCTCTTTAAAATGAAATCGATCTTTTGCACAATTTAGAATAACATCACACACCTCTAAAGCCGAAATTCGATGATTAAATCTGCTGTTATTTGGACGTTTGCGTTTTTCTAGTGGTGGCTCATCGCTTATTAAATCTGTTTAGTCCATTTACTAATTTAACATAACTTATAAATAGAGCTGAGGATGTTTGCGGTACGGCAGGACCGTATGTAGTGCATCCCCACATTTAACTATTTATCTAAATATTCTCTGAAATGATTTGCCGGATCTCATAAATTAATAGAGTGATATTTTAGTATGCACTGGATATTGTTATTATACAAAATCATAATAGCCATTTGTATTTTTGGATCATAAATAATAATACGCATGTATTTGTATTTGGTTGTGAATTCAATTTAAACTTAAAACGAATCGTAATATTTTAACGACAAGCCGTCCTTACAATACATGCATTCGAGACAAAGTGTGCAACTCTACGAATAACTTCCATAATTGATCGAAAATGGACATTTTGGAGCTGAAGTAAAGCCCCTATTCTTAGAACATTTTATTACTGTCGTTAAGAACTATTATTATAAACAACAAAGGCCTTTTATTAGTGTTGAAGTTTTAGTTTCATTGAATTTCCATGTTGTAAGTAGTCAATTGTAAAGTGTTCATTCACAATATTCTAACACAAGGTGTAAATTTAACTAAAATCCAGAAAAACACATTCTGATAATATATTACTAGATTAGAAGCTGTGTTTATTACTATTTATTATATTATTTTTATAACCAAATGCAATAAAAGCTACGAAAACAAAAGAAACCTCGATTTATTAAAATCTTGTCACACAGCCTTTCAAAGCCTGGCAGCACATATTTTGCATATATTTTATATATACTACCTACTTGAACTAGGTGAATGAAGTTAGAAGTTATAAGTTATAACTTCTAACTTCATGAACACTTTACAATTGACTACTTACAACATGGAAATTCAATGAAACTAAAACTTCAACACTAATAAAAGGCCTTTGTTGTTTATAATAATAGTTCTTAACGACAGTAATAAAATTTTCTAAGAATAGGGGCTTTACTTCAGCTCCAAAATGTCCATTTTCGATCAATTATGGAAGTTATTCGTAGAGTTGCACACTTTGTCTCGAATGCATGTATTGTAAGGACGGCTTGTCGTTAAAATATTACGATTCGTTTTAAGTTTAAATTGAATTCACAACCAAATACAAATACATGCGTATTATTATTTATGATCCATAAATACAAATGGCTATTATGATTTTGTATAATAACAATATCCAGTGCATACTAAAATATCACTCTATTAATTTATGAGATCCGGCAAATCATTTCAGAGAATATTTAGATAAATAGTTAAATGTGGGGATGCACTACATATGGTCCTGCCGTACCGCAAACATCCTCAGCTCTACTTATAAACAATGTAACCCGCTATTTTAATAATGTTCCTGTCACTTGGCTTTTGACACATTGTCGAAATTACTTCAAAAACGTCATCTTTCAAATATCTCAGTGTTATTTAAATTCTTTTAATAAAATTTGTATCGTATATGTTGTCTTTTCTTCGATCCTACCTTGAATAAATACAATAGTGAGTGTATTCTCTTAAATATTTAATCTTCCTTTCTTGTGATCCTTAATTTTTGGATTTTATATCACTTTATGTTTAACTTCTTTCTATAACAGCTTCTCTGTGCCTGTTTCCTATTACTTTTCATTCTCATTGAACTTGTTATTAAATTCCTTCTGCCAATACTATTCTTATTCCAGTTATAATTTTTCGATTGTCAATTTATTACAAACAAAATGAATATGGCCATCGCTATACTACTACATTATATTATAACATTATTTTCTTTAGATTGACATTTTTAAATTCGTTATATCTTTTGAATGGAATGTCCGATTTTAATAATTTAGAAAGTATTTTACTGGTATTGAAATGGTCTTTAATAAAATATCATTTAATAGGATAAGAAATAATACAGAGCTATGGATAATATGGTTTGATTATTGTCGGCACTTTTATTAACTTTTAAAATGTAAAAAAGTAGTTATAGTGGCATAACTACAGTAGTTGGACATATGGTTTCGCGGACTTTTTTGTAGATATTAATACGTTCTATAATACTGTAGAACATTTTTTTGTTCTATCAACAATAGCTTCCGCAGCGTACGCGATAGCAGATTTTTTGTGACTAATTTTTTCACACCTTGGGTTACATTAATGCATTTTTATTGGGATATCTTTTTTTTTTGAAAATGTAATATAGCCTATGTCACTCAGTGAAAATGCAGCTTTCTAATGGTGAAAGAATTTTTGAAATCGGTCCAGTAGTTTTTGTGTGAAAGCATTACAAACATACATACAAAAACACAAATGTTTCCTCTTTATAATATTAGTTTAGATACCAAATCATATCGCCCTTCGCGCTGGTGTAAATGCAGCGAACATGCCTGGTAAAATCACGCATTGGTTTAGGACAGCCGCGGGGGTAGCGGGGTGCGCGCGGGTGTTTGAAAGAGCTCTGAGCGCACGTACGTGTGGACCAGATAAGGAACAAGTGAGCGATCGCGCGAATTAGGTTGGTTATTCCACTGGTCGCCTATTGTATATTATTTGATAAAATACTATATATAACCGGAATTTCGGAAGCGAATATCTCGGCTTCTACTGATCGGATTTTGATGATTGAGGTGTCAAATTGTAGGGTTTGATGTCCTCTACAGGATGATGTAGAAAAATATGCAAATTTTTTGATATACAGGGGGAGAATTTTCACAACAATATGTTACGCTTTTATAAACATCAGAAATGTCGGAAAAATTATGTAAAAGAAAACTAGTTATAACTAATACAGGTTCGCCCGCCCAATTTTTTGGGAGCACTGCAGCGCTTATGCGCCAGCCGCCACTGTCTAGAGCTGTTCTGAATTTGTGTGAACTCAAAAAACCAAAACACATTTAAGCTTTACTAGTGTGCCATCTAGTAGCAATTTAAACAAATTGTTTTTTATTTGTTATTATTCATACTTCTTTATAAACCAAGTTTCAACCCAGATATGCCCAACACTTTTTATTTTTACTAAAATACTTTTTTTAACAGTACTTTATCAGCCTAAGCTTACTGATGACTTAAAAAATATTTTAAAAAATCCTTCTCTTTAGTAATAATCACAAAGAGGTGTCCTTTTAAAAGGACAGTGGGAAAATAGACGACAATAAAGTAATTTTATTTTATGTTTATTTATTTATTAAACTAAAAATGAAAAATCAAAAAGTGTAAAAAAATGTTATGCCCTCGTGTGATATGCGACAAAGCACCTCACATGTAAAGCGACGTCACATTTTGTGCACTTCGTAGAAACTTTCATATGACAGACTCTACATCTGGTTTGCTTAGGTTGTTCAGCTACTAAATGATCGATTCTGTCAAATCTTGAAGTAGCATTTTCAAATGGTGAAGGAGATGATTTTGATTTTTGCGGAATATTCTTCTTCCCATTACTTTCAATAAGCTCTAGAGCAATGGTCCTTCTAAAAGTGAGGTGATCCATGTTGCCTCCACGCAATTTATGGAGTTGCCAGGCGTTTTGTTCTGCAACGTCTATCATTTGCGCAATAAGTGGAAAGTACCACTTTTTCCCCCGAATTCCTATACGGTATAGGCTGATGTTTTGATCGCTCCGATCAACACCGCCCATATATGCGTTATAATATTTGATAAGATTAGGTTGGTCTACCATCATATGCATTTTTTCTTTTTGTGAAAAACGTGAAACTTGGTGTAATGGCTCGACGGCAAGAAAATTAGATGTCATGTGCACAAGGCTATTGTCGCTCCATTTTACGATAATTATTAAGCTATTCTCCGTTGTTTTGTAGTCATACAATCCGCGGTTTTTCTTCAAATTTGTATCAGACTCTAATGGACAACCATACAATCGATTTTTTCTTATTGTGCCAGTTCCTTTAATTCCCCGACTAGTAAGAATATCTATCAAAGACAATGTTGTGAAGAAATTATCAAAGTATAAGTGATATGGAAGTTGCTTATGATTTGTTAAAACATCAAGGTATTCGAGAATTACGGAGGGCCCCAAGCCAAGATTTCTATAACACTCTTTTATATCTGATTTGGCACCTTGATATGGCTCAAACCAAACCACATATCCGGATGGCAAGGCGCCGACCCAAAACTTGTAACCGTACCTCAGAGGTTTTCCTCTGATAAATTGTTTGCAGCCATGGTGTCCAAAATATGGAACCATGGCCTCATCTATAGAGTGGTGTTCATTCGTTGGTGAAAGCTTGACAAACCTCTGAAGAAGTATGTTGAAAAGAGGCCTGACTTTGGAATAACGATCTGTATTATCTAAATTTCCATTATCACAACAATGAATATTTGATAATAAATATTCAAACCTGTTCCTTGACATCGCATTTGATACTACATCATTATGGGTATCTCGTGAATTCTGCCAAAACATGCGACGTCTGGGTAACTTTACATAGCCGCTTAGTAAGAGAATACCGATAAAAGTTTTTATTTCCTCTGTTGTGATGTCATTTATTCTATTTTTTGAAGCAGCATAACTATTAGAATATGACGAGAACATATCAATTACATCTTTGTCAAAAAACAATTCAAATAAAAGTAGTGGGTCAGAAGTATCAACCGAAGTATGTACAGGCGCAGTTGAAGCAAGATTTGGCCATTCTTCTATCAACTGAGTTTTTAGATCCACTTTTTTCCACTTGTATGTCTTTTTTTTATATTCTGAATGTGCTTTTGACTCGTTGACAAACCTAGATAGAGGCCATAAGTCTTCTTCATCCCAATTGTCCTCATCATTGCTAGTCACAGTATTTTGCGAAAATAGTTCAGCTCCTGCTAGCAATTGAGCCCGAGGTAAATTGTTGACATTCACAATATCTTCGTCTCCGGAGTCCTCATCCGTAAGATCATCACAAGCAGTAGTAGGCGGCATTATAGCTATTTCTACATTGGGAGTTAAAGTTTCCTCATCTTCCTCTTCCAAAGAACGCAGTAGTTGGTCTAATGTCAAACCCCTGAAAATATGTAGTTTTGTTGTCTAAATCCTATTATAACAGTATATTAATATAAAAGAGAGTTGGGAAATTTTGTAACCGCACATCAACAATTTAAAATAGATTAGAGTAATAGGTATTTAATTTGTAGTGTGTCTCAGATGTTACCAAATAAGATATATATTTCACCATTAATTATTGTAACTTTAGTTTGATAATGACATGTAATGTCGAAACTGCAGTCACATAGTGATAAAAATAAAGTGAAGTTATTCAAAGTTTAATTGAGTGTTTTATTTTACTTATATCCAGTATCATGAATCTTCACAAACTAACAGCCGAAAGTGTTATATATGTAGTTTTGTTATTATATGTGCCCACTGTCCTTATAAAAGGACACACTTGGTGGCAGTTAGTTGCAGGGCAGAATAATAGTTATTTATGTACCTAGGTTCGTAAGTACAGTTTTATGGTCGAGAATACGATTGCAAACCGAGACCCGTAGGGTCGAGGTTTGGATGTATTCGAGACCATGAAAGTGTACTGTACGAACCGTAGTGCATATGAGATTTTTCGTCATACCTACGTTTTTTTTTAAATAGACGAATTTGAATGATTTTCCACTTTACTTTTACTATATGTATACACATTAGTAACATCAAGTCAGGAATATTTGTCGTATCTATGGTAACCATGTGTGTGTCGATATAAATTTATATTTTTGATAAATGTCAAAGTATATGCAATAGATTTTCAAAAGTTTTTCTTTCTAAATAAAATTTATAAACATGAATCAAATAGAGGTGGATGCTATTATAGCTTGTACTGAGATTTTGCCGGAGAAATCTAAAAACAGATACAATGAAACCTATAAAATGTTCAAAGATTGGTGTCACCAGAGGTATGTGGAGAGTATTTCAGAAAGTGTAATGCTGGCATATTTTCGTGATAGATCTATGAAGTTAAAATCACCAAACAGTTTATGGTGTGAATACTCCATGTTAAAAACTATCATATTTATTAACGAAAATGAAGATATTTCAAAATATCCTAAATTGAAAGGATTTTTGAAGCGTAAAAATGATGATCTAATTGTTCGTTTACATTTAATATTACAAAATCATAAGTTTTTGTACAAGATTCTATTTTTCCTAGTTATGTTAATTAATCATGTTTGAAATAAATTTGTCATAAATTTTCTAATATTGCTATTATTTCCCTAGGGTCGTAATAAATATTACAGCCCGCTACCATAGCAACTGTCAATACGGTATGTAAAGTGTCACTTACGTTTCAAAAAAAGGTGCCATAATTGTTTACTTACGCAGTAGGTGTGACGAAAAAATATTTATTGCTTTAAAACAAAGCACTATCCTTCTTTAGATATTAATAAACGTGTTTTTATCAACAAAGATACAATTTACTAATAATTTGCTATAAAATACCTACCCTACAAGTCTAAAATCATATGGACAAGACATGGTCACTTTTTCTTGCACTCTAACCTCTCACAATAATCACCTGTTTATTGCAAACTGTCAAAATACTGTAGAATATAACTTCTCATTAATGTTTGAACACAAGACGACATCTATTATTACAACGCGTAAGTTTTATTTTCATTTTTAGTTTTTTTTAGTTTCATTTAAAGGCACACCCGCGAAACGTCCTTTTAAAAGGACAGTGGGCATATCTGGGTTAAATAACATATATAAATGCTTAGGGACCAAATAAAATACACAAAAAATAAATGTCTTTGTTGCAATAGAAGTTACAAATATAAATAATAGATTGTAAGTCGTATAAATAACTATGTAATTATATGTTCGACCTCCACAACCCCAAGGCGAGATTCATGGTGGGACCTAACATTGAATAATAAATGGAATAAACTAAAATTACTGCTTATTGCTAAACTTGCAAACACCAAATAGCTAGTACGATTGCGCAGTAGTTCTGGAACTGTTCTGAATTGCGAACCAAAACAAACCTAATATAATTGAATAAAAATTGAATGTGATGGACACTTGTAAGGACCCCTTAAAATAGTGTCCTTGAAACATATTTAGCTTTATTAGTTTACCAGGGGCGGCCTGATCTTTACAACTGAATGCCTAAATCTTTAACACCCTGTATTGTGAAGACTTCAAATAAATAAAACTGGATAGCTTGAACCTTAAATTTAAAAAAATATACTCTAGTTTATTGTGGATACAATGAATCGTTTCTGAGAAAAAGTTCGACTTCTGTTCGCAAAAAATGTTCGTTTTAGTTTTTATCAGCACCAAAAAAAAACAATTGCTGTTGCAAACATTACTGTAGTACGAAATAAATAAAATATCCGGCATTTTAGAACCTGTCATCTTTCACATTGCTGACACGTTAAACCCTTTATTCAATATAAATTTACTGAGTTTTTGATTTCGTGGTGAATGTAATTGTGAATTTATTCGAAGTATAGAATACACGTTTATTGAGTATGCAGATATGCATCTGATATACGGTCTTGAGTCTTGCAATTCTTTAGAAGCCAGAAGATTATATCACGAAAGATTTCCTAATCGTGCTCTACCAAACCAGGAAACATTTCAACGAGTTGACCAACGTCTAAGGGAGAATGGCGGGCGATTCTAGTGAATAGTAATACATATTGATTTTCTTCATAATTTTAGGAAAGTTTGGAAAAAAATAGTAATGATGCTGATGTAAGAAGAACCGTAAGTACGCCGCGATTAGAGAAACATATTTTAAATGCTGTAGATGACAATCCATCAACGAGCACTCGACAATTATCAGCACCGTTTAATACTTCGAAAACAATAGTATGTACATGAAGTTCTTCGTGAACAGCTGTTACATCCATATCATTTGCAAAAAATACATGAACTGATTCCTGAAGATTTTCCTCGTAGAATGCAGGTTGCGAATTGAGTATTGCATCAGCAACGAAATAATGTAAACTTCATGTGTATTCCACTCCGGTCGACACTATATAGGGGAGGGTGGGCCACCACGAGACACGTGCACCTTGAGACAGAAGTAATAATTTTGTAATTCCCGCATTTAGATTAGTTGTGGCGGCCAGAGTAGGCTGTAAAGCGGGGTCCAGTCATTTGTTCAAAGTTTCAGCACTGCCAGTTCTTCTTGTGCAGTTTATATAAGTTTTTCTTATTTCGCATATGGGTAAGTTACATTATTATTACTATTTAACATATGAAAAAATACGTACCAATATATTTTTCCAAAATTATCATGTGCTCAGTTGTTTGTAGTTGAGGTTAAGTTCTAATAGTGTGCATTACAACGATATAACATTTCGTATTAAAATCTCAATTAACGGTAGTTGAGAATCCTGCTCGTGGGCCACCATGAGACAAAAACATTCGGCTACTTTGAGACTGTCCCATGGAGGCCCATCATAAACACATATCTTTCGTTGCAGAAAAATGTCACGTGGAAGAAAGAGAAAGAGTGATAAGGGTAATTTCAGTGAGGTTTCCATGAAAAATGCTGTTCGAGATGTTATTGAAAATAGCATGAGCTTAAGAGTAGCGGCAGAGCGCAATGAAGTCAAGTATCAAACTCTTGCGCGGTATGTTAAAAAGCAAAAGGAATCGCCGGGGGTTGATATTAAAATGAAGCCACGCTTCGACACTAGGAGAGTATTTAATGATGCACAAGAGAAGATGCTCGTAAATTATATACTTAAATGCTCGAAAATGTGTTATGGAAAATCTACGAAAGATGTAAGGGTTTTAGCATATGAATAGCAGTGGACAATGATATAAAATATCCAGAACAATGGAAAACTGAAAAAAGTGCAGGAAAAGATTGGCTGTACGGGTTTTTAAAAAGAAATCCAGATATTAGTATTAGACAACCTGAAGGATGTAGTCTCTCAAGGGCAACATCGTTTAATCGCCATAATGTTAATCGATTTTACGATAATTTAGAAAGTATTTTAACAAGATCTACGGCGTTTTCTGATGGCGCCAGGATCTTCAATTTAGATGAAACATCTACAACGACGGTTCAAAAATCAAAAAAAATTTTGGCCCACAAAGGCGTCAAACAGGTTAATAAGTGTACAAGTGGAGAACGTGGAATTTTGGTCACAACCTGTTGTATAATAAGCGCAACAGGGAATACTATTCCACCAGTAATGGTGTTTCCTCGTACGCATTTTAAACCTCATATGTTGAAAGGAGCGCCAGATGGTACTCTTGGCCTTGCAAATCCTTCTGGATGGATGACGGTCGAACTCTTCACCAAAGTAATGGGGAATTTCATAAAATATACATCCAGTTCAGTGACAAATCCTTCGCTACTCATAATGGATAACCATGAAAGCCATCTGTCGATTGCCACGATTAATATGGCGAAAAATCATGGAGTTACATTATTAACACTGCCTCCACATAGCTCACATAAGCTACAGCCACTGGACGTATCGGTGTACGGGCCATTTAAAAGTCTTTATAATGCTTCTATAGATTCGTGGATGATGAGAAACCCTGGCGTACCTTTAACAATTTATCAAATAGCTGAATGCGTTGGCGCAGCTTTTGATGGTTCCATGACACGACGAAATATTATGACAGGTTTTATAAAAACTGGAATTCACCCATTCAATCGAAATATTTTTACCGACGAGGACTTTTTAGTAAGTCAAGTGACCGATAGGGATATTATAGAAGATAAAACGAATGAAGATAATACAAGTGCTCAGAAAAGAACAGAGGAAAAAGACGATGGGTCAAGTAAAAACAGAAACGAACCTGATATGCAGAACGGAAGCAACGATAACCACAATAGTGAGTTTATTTCCCCAGAAAAATTGTATGGATTTCCAAGCGCTCCTCCCAGAAAAAAGATAAGGAAAATAAATAAAAGAGGAAGCAGCAAAATTATTACAGACACACCTGAAAAAAATCTAATAGAGGAGAGGGATATGGAAAGAAATAGAACAAAAGCTTTAAAAAAATGAAGACAACAAAAAGAAATTTAACACGAAAAATAAGAATTGAGTCAGAAACAGGTTCTGAAGGTTCATTCACTTCAGAGAGTCTATCTGACCATCTGGAACTTGAAGAAATTGACAAGGAAAATATTTAAAAAAGTTTTAAACATTGAAAACGACGACTATGCAGTTTCGTTTCTAAGACGTAGTCAAAAAAATAAATCCTATTTTGTCTTTCCAGTTAATCCAGATCAATCTGTGGTAAATTTCAATGACATAAAACACGTTTTACCAACACCTTCTAAAGTAGGAACGACTAAAAGGCAAAACAATTTCTTAAATTTTGGAATTAATTTTGGTGAATTAGATATTCGATAATTTGCCTTATAAACACATATTATATTACATATATTTTGTATATTTTATATTATTTAATAATACCGCTAAGAATGTACGTTATTTTGTTTGAAAATAAAAAAGTTTGTTATTTAATTGCTCGTTTTTTAAAGTTCTATATTGTCTCAAGGAGGCCCTTATTTTGGGCCACCCTGAGACGAAACATACTATTTAAAAATCAACATTAATCACAAGAAGTGGTCAAGTAAATTCGATGCTATTTAAAGTAATACACCATTGACGTATATAGATTCTAAAACAGAATTAAGAATAATAAAAAATGGAGTTGCTTTTGAAAAAAAAAATGACATGTTAATTTGTCTCAATGTGGCCCACCCTCCCCTATGTAACGGGTGTCCGTAAATGATTGAAGCTGACAGCTACTGTCAAATTTTGGTTAAGTTTGTAACACTACATTTGATTGCGATCGCTAATTAATCGCTAATTAACATTAGCGTCCTACGCGGTACTTACTTTCAGCATAATGATTAAAATTGTTTCTTAAAATCAGGTACAATATGCTTACTTTTGGAAAAGTTTTTTGCTGATTAACATTATTTAAAAAAATAATTGTAAAATCATAACTATAAATTCATTACAATGACAAAAATACAAACATTCTTTATTAGTAATTTTTGCAATTATAAAAAATGTTGGAAATGTTGACCTTGCTGCTGCAGACATAAATTAACTCTTCGTTTCATATTTTCGAAAACATTTTGAAGTTGTTGTGTAATCACTTGAATCTCGTTTTCAATTGCTTGCATTAATTCATCTAAATTATGTAACCTATTTTTATAAATGTTATCTTTAATCTTTCCGAACATAAAATAATCTGGAGGGGTCAAGTCTGGTGACCGTGGTGGCCATCTACCTTGGCTAATAAGACGATCGTCATAGAATTCTCTTAAAAAGGTCAATGTCGCTTGCGCAGTATGGGCTGGAGCATTATCTTGCTGAAAAAATCCACTTTCCAACTCGTCATCATGGAGTTGGTCCACAAATTGTTGTAATATATCTCTATAACCAGTACCGCGCCAACACGCGGTGGCGCCTGTGTGCAAGAATTTCCGTGGCGCCCATAAAAATTCAGTTTTCAAAACCATATTTGGTTTTGGTTTTGTTAAATAAAAATAGTAGGTAAGTAGAAACAAACAAAAATTGATTAAGTATAGAGTAATCCAGTAAATACTTTGTATATATAACATAAAAAACTTAAAATATAATATAAAAGAAATAAATGTAAAATCAAAAAATCTCTGGTTAAAAAAAAATAAATACTCTTCGCAAGGTCTAACTATCAATAAAAATAAACAATACTTTTTTTGTATTCGGTATCTATCTAATACCTAATATCACAAAATAAAATTATAACTATTATACCGTATGTCCCCGGATTGAGTTTACAAGAGGAAAAAAATTTTTATTTTTGATTTCCGATTGACTTCCGAACAGATGACAAGTTTAATGAAATTATTATCGCGGCAAAAGAAACGGCAGAAAAGTTGAATGTGCAACCTAATTTTCAAACAGCCGCACCGTTACGGCGTCGACAAAAACCTAAACACTTCGATTACGAAGATAAAGATGAACCAATTTCTGATCTTCAAATATTTTACAAAATTAATTTTTTCTACAAACACCGTTAAAAGTTAAGATTTTGACACGGCTAACTTTAATTAAAAATGCGATATTATAGCGTAGCGTGTTAAAAGTAGTACTTTTAACACTAGTGTTAAAAGTAAATTGACATGACAGTTTGTCAAAAATGACAACATATATTAAAATGATTGAAAATTACATATTTCTTGGATAATTAATATTAAATGTACAGTTTGTGTAATTCGAGATATTTATTACCTGTGTTGCAGTCTTTCAGAATTATTATTCTCGCTATTACTTCATTTTCTTTACACGAACTTAAACACGAACTCATCTTTTGTATGAATTGTGACAAATTAATTTGACGTTATTTTTACGGTTGCGTCCAGTTGTGTCAAAACGTATTCATGAGCTGTCAAATTTGGTCAGTGGATTTTCATTATATTTTATAATAAAAATTGTGTTTGTAGAAAAAATATTGTACGATACACGTGTTAAAAATGCTATTTTATTTCACTCGTAAATTGCGACACTTGCTAACGCTCGTGTCGCAAACTTTTACTCGTGAAATAAAATCGCACTTTTAACACTTGTATCGTAAATAACTATTTTTTACTGCATTCTCGATCAGGCATTAGTTTCAGTAAATGAAAGATTTTCCTTATTAGAAAACCATATTGATCCTTTTAAATTCTTATATAACTTAAAAGAAACTTCTGCAAAATCGCAATTAAAACTTTCATGTAAAAATTTACAAGAAAAAGTTAGGTTTAATGATAATTTTGATATAGATGGGGACGATTTATACGAGGAAATTGTACAGATCCAGCCTATGTTGACAGATTTAAAAAGTGATACATTTATAGTTTTACAGTTTATATTTTCTAATGATTTAACCGTAGTATATCCAAACCTAGCAGTTGCTCTTCGAATTTTACTAACTTTTCCAGTATCTGTTGCAACTGCAGAAAGATCTTTCTCAAAACTTAAACTTATAAAAAATTATTTAAGATCGTCAATGAGCCAAGAACGGTTATCGAATTTATCTATTATTTCAATAGAATCATCTGTCCTAGATGACATACACTTTGTCCGTTTTCAGTTTGCAGTCACATGACTAACTATGTCATACTATCTCAGACACAGAATCTATATACTTTGTTTTTCAGATATATTGAGCTACAAATATTCAGAATTGAAACGTATGTCATTTGATACAAGACATACGTCTTTGAAATTTCTTCGTAGCAAAGACAAAGAAAAATAATATTAGCATGTCTTGTATAATATGCGATACCGACAACTGTTTTAGTCAAAAGAGAAAATACGTATTTATCGACATATATAGGTTATGTTTAGTGCTTGTTTGTATTTTTCCGTTGATATTTTAAGATTTCTTATTTATCTGTTCTTCTTGCAACAATAATAGTCAGTTTCGAGTAATTAATCGTAAGTATTTAACGTAATATTTCTTAATTAAATTATTTTACTTTGACACGGACAAATTACATTTTTTGAAAAATATTTTTAGAGAGTAGCAAGTGCTCTTAAGATCTCTGTCCGAACCGTTTACAATATCAAGAAACGTGGGACATCATCACCTGGAAAACAAATACCCCGACGTAAACCAAAAACCAAAGATTTGCCAGAAAGCTTGAAAATGGAAGTCCGAAATACTTTATACGACATGTTTCATCAAAGTATTCTAAGCAATTTTATTTTCATAAATGATTTATTTTTTAACGATATACTTTTTTAGAAAAACATGTTACATTGAAAACATTGAAGACTGAACTGGAAACTAAACAAATGATGCAAATAGGAAAAACATCTCTTTCCATTTTACTCAAACATATCTGTTTCAAATATAAAAAAGAAGATAATAGAAGAGCATTAATGGAAAAACTTGATGTTAGTGTAATGCGAAGTGTATTTTTAAGGAAGTACATTGAGAATACAAATTCTGGTTTGCGTCAAGTTGTCTTTTTAGATGAAACATGGATATTTTCCAAAGGATCGAAACCGTAAAGAGAAAGTTTATGAAATTGATGAACTGTTAAGAAATGCAGGACATGAAATTCTTAAACTGCCACCATACCACTGTGACTTCAATGCTATTGAGCTAATTTGGGCAAAAGCAAAAACATATTACAATGTGCACATCGGTAGGGCTGGTTACACCGATGAAAAGGTGAAAGAAATGTGGAAGGAGGCATTACATACATGTTATAGTAATACATGGAGTAACTGCATAAGGCATACTGATAATTTAATAAAACAATGGTATGAAAGAGAAAACTGCTTGGTAGACTTGGATATAGATCCAGTAATAATCAATGTTACAGAATCAAGTACAGAATCAGACTCTGATTCAGATTAATATATGTAATTGCAACTAAAGGTGTCATATTTTATGTTAGTACAAGACAACATTATTTTCTGTCTATGATAGTGTTTTTATGATTGTATTAGAAAGATTATATATTTAAGCTTCCATGTAAATATGTTTTATTCAAATAAATATTTCTTATTAGACCGATTATGAATTAGATGAATTATTTGCTATTTCTACATACTTCTATTTTCTAATATGCTCAGTTAATATATGAACAACTCAAGAGTTTGCAGATACAACCAACATAAATTGCGAAGATAAAGAAAATAGCTTTTGTCACATACTGCACTACTGTTGTTCATTGAGTTTAGTATGCTGTATGGCATTTTAAAATCAGGTTTTAATAGTCTTATACAGAATAACATTAAAAAATATCAGCGCTCACTTGTGCAGTCACATCCATATCTGTTAACACTAGAATAGAATAATACAATTTCGCTATTTTGTATTTATTGTATTGATTAAAGTATCTGCATTTTATTAAGTTGAATAGTTTTTATATGAGCAAGTTTAACAAACAGTTATGATAATTTTTTAACATACTGATTCCAAATGAAGTTATATCTTCAATGGTTTTACTTAGCGTAGCAATGTAATAATTGAACTGTATAATTAATTTATACATAATACTAATAGTTCTCTATAGTTTTTGTAAGCAAATGAATTATTCGTGTAATTATTATTAACCATTTTCTTGGAAATAATAATACCAATATAATCAAGGTGAGCTTTTATTTATTTAATTTCTAATGCAAAAAATTTGATTATACATATGAAACAATAAAATTTAGCTTCCTATTTTCTTATTTCCCAACCTTTCTGTTCTACTTTTTGGTTATATTGAATTGCTTTGTAATTCATTTATGTTAGTGAAATTCTTCTCGTATGATTTCTGCAATTTCCAGATTATTTCTTATTCCAAATTTATTTAATGCGATTAATGCTAGAAGTGAAGCATCTGTTTACAATACATGAAAAGCTGCATTTTCTACATGTACCTTTGTCTTCTTTAAAGAATATTATTTTATATGCGTATTTGAGATTTAAAACTTCCAAAGTTACTGTGTTTATACTTCAAAAATTTTAGGTTATGTCATACGGCATCGTTCCAATTTCATTAATCATTACCATTACATTGGTCAATAACATCGATTGATTAAACAGGAAAAACATTTAGAAAATAAATAGAAAACATTATGTATTGAAATAACAATTTTATATTTATAAAATACTTAAACCTCTTTTGACTCAAAAGTACCGACTAGATTCATACTACTAAAAATAAATGAAAATTGATCATGTGACTGCAAACTGAAAACGAACAGAGTTGTAGATATCCACATCATAAAAAAATTGACTGACTTGAAAGCACGAAAAGTGGATTTTTTGTAAATTACTTTACTTACTGAAATGTATTGTTTATTTTTAATAGTATTCGAACTTTTTTATATCTTATATTATACCGTATGTCCCCGGATTGAGTTTACAAGAGGAAAAAAAAAATTATTTTTGATTTTACCAAAAAGTGCTAAAGGAATAAAATTTTTTGCTTAATTTCAAATGACCAAATCTCTAATTAGAATTACAAAACTGTCAAACCCCTATTTAGAATTACAAATTTTTATTTTTTATTTTGAATCACAACAATAAAAAAATAATTAGGCTAGAAACAATAATGTTTAAAACTATTCTATTAATTCGCCACCCCTTTCAGCACACAATTCGACTCTAAGCTGCAGTTCCTTGTAACTGTTGCGAATTTCTTCAAGCGTCAAGGATGCAACAGCATCTCTAATGCGATTTTTTAATACTTCCACATTGTTAGGCAAGTTGTCCATGTAGACTAGTTGGTTTAACCGTCCCCACAAATAAAAATCTAAAATAGTTAAGTCAGGGCTTCTTGGAGGCCACAAAACAGGACCATTCCAGCCAATCCAATTATTTTCGAATTTTTGATTGAGCCAGGCAGCTACGATGCGCGAACGGTGGGCCGGACAACCATCCTGTTGAAAATACCGATTTCCAGCGGCGTACTTCAGGGATGCCGCTGGAAATCGGTTTTTCTTGAATTTTTTTAAAAAGTACTTAATAGGTTTGTTTTGGTTCGCAATTCAGAACAGTAATGGAACTGCGCAGAACTGATGCGCACAGCTTTGTTAATTCTAGAACTGTTCTGAATTTGTGTGAACTCAAAAAACCAAAATTTTTTTAATTCCCTAGACATTTGCAGAAAATTTCCCTAGATTTCCCTAGAATTTTTAAACAATTTTCAAGACGTACTTAAAAGCGGATTGGAGATTGCAGGTTATATAATACAAAAAATTTAAAAAAAAACGATTACACAAATCATAAAAACAAAATATATATTTATATATTTTAATATAACAATAACTAATCTAGGTAACATAATATTAAATATACATATAACAAAGACAAACAATTTTTTAAAATAAATTCTATCATACAATATATCAAATTTTTTAAATAAATCATTGTTGAGTTCGAAATTGAAACAACTGTTGCCCTTCATTAATGTTTTGCAATGTAAAATGCCACACAACGTTTCGGTGGATAACCGGTTACGGGTTTTGGTTTTATTTAAGTTAATTTGCGAAAATACACGCTCTGTAGTCGCACTAGAGTGTGGCAAACTAAATATATTAAATATAAATGTGCACAGCTTTGGATACATAAGCATGTCGTCGCCGGATTTAAGACTGGCAATTTTTTTCCAGAATTGTTCAACATTCAAGTCTCCAAATTGAGACAAATCTGTATTTCGTAACATTCGCCATTCCCTGTCTATCTCATTTAAATCATTGCCAACTAAATTCGGGAAATTAATAGCCATAGGTGCTATTGATTCATATTTGTTTGATATTACATCGATGGGTGAAATCATTTCGATTTGCTTTAAAATAATAATTGATCTATTCTTTTGGTCGAACCTCTGATATTTGATGGCACCCTTCTATTAAAAAATCTAAACATCGCCGTCTAAAGTTCGCTAGTTCATTTATATTTAGCCCATGGGTATTATTAGCTATTTTACCCATAACAAAGGCACCTAAATAAATTTTCTCCAGGTTAACAAAATTGTCTGGATTTTTATATTCTACATTTTCAGTTGGCGTTCTATCGAGATAAGTCCTTTTTAAGTAACAATCTAGTAAAGATTTTAATGCAGTTTCTACATTTCTATATAATATGTGAATTTTAACGCCCTCAGACTGCATCTCTGTGTTTAAATTTGTGAAAAAAGGTAGAATATATTCTAGAAAATGAAAATATAATTTTATAGTGGGATTGTTGAGACCATTGAAAATATTTTTCGCTGTTATATCTTTATCACTTAATTGTGCATTTGTGAAATACAATTTTAAAGCATCGTATTGCTCTAAAAATCGTCTAACAACTGATAATAAAGATAACCACCTAGTCTGAGAGAGTTGTAGTATTTTATGGGGTTTTAAAGCTAAAAACTCTTGAAATTCTTTGAATTCACTCTGTCTTTTGTAACTGTATTGCAAATAGCTGTATATATCTCTGGCTAGTTCCTCAAGAGAAGAAGGTAGCTTTTCACAAGCATAATTAGCGCAAAGACTAAAAGAGTGGCAAACACAATTAAATATAAATAAATCTGGGATATCTGCTTTTAACTTAGTAGATAGTGAATTGTGTTTGCCCATCATTGCACTTGCGTTATCGGCAGCAAAGCCTATCAAATTCTCTTTATAGTTAATATTATTTTTAACAAAATATTCCGTAATGCTATTATATAAAGATTCTGCTGTACCACTAGGCACTTTCAACAAACCGAAAAATAAGTCTTTGATGCTAGTGCCATCAAACACTCGCGCTACTACACGCAGAGAAATGCATTTTTAGAACAAGAAAAAATATTGTTTTACTACTATTTTCTTGGAATTAGAAAAGAATTTGTTTCCTTTAAAACTGTTTCGTTATATTAAGAAAAGCAGTATTTCTCCAACAAAACTAAAAATTTCTTCAATAAATGTTTCTATAAAGAAAAACATCTATTTGGTGGAAGCAAACTTATTATATCATTTCTATTTTTAGCGATTGCGAGTTTACGTATAGGCCCGATCAGGGATGCAATGTTAGACGTCTTTGTACACAAGTAACACAAGTTCGCTGCATTTGCTACCTTTGTGTCGTTGTTTATGTGTATGAATTATTATATTAAAGTGATAGTTATCAATATGGACGAATTTGTGAGTGATATATTAAGAAAGTGGGAATTACCACCACCGAAGTTGAGGATGAGTTTTCTTTGACAAATCGTCAGAATTTTTCATTTCATCCTGTATCTACTAATTGGTATGAAGTAAATGGCAATCATTTTAATTTATCAGGTGTAATTTTAATAAAGTATATTGATAATACGCCTCAGTTTGGTTTAGTTACGAAGATTTTAATTAACAGTGAAAATACTAGCATCTAGCATCTGTTATTTTACATATAATAAATTAGAAACATTAGATTACACTATGCATTATAGAGCATATAAAGTTAAGTTTACTACAGAGGAGAGACAAATCTCACTTAACGATATATATTCCAGAAAAACAACAATTGTTCATACTTTATTTTTAAATGAATCCTATGTAACATAAAAATTTATTACTGTGTTATAGAAATAATAAAATATTGTCGTATATTTATATGTATAATTTTCATCTCTCCTAAACCTTGGCATTTTAAAAATTACGAAAATAAAAATATTAGCTCCTTTTTATCAGAAAATTATCATTACAATGCATATATTGATTTACTAAATCAATTCTGCATTTAATAACGGTTTTATATTAATAATCAATTTTTTTAACATCGATACTTGAAAATTTGATACTTTTAATTCATACCTAAACTAGGAATACTCATTGTCGGGGAGCTCTCAATTAAAAAGTGGAAGGCATTAAATTTGCATAATAAATAAATATAATAGTAATAAAATACGTCTACTATTCATTATATAATTTTTAAAGTTATACGAAAACGTATCCTCGTATATAAAAATCAAAACAATTTGGTAGTTCTATGCAAAACATTCACATTCTCACATAAAATTCATTAAGAAAACGTAGCGTCTTGCCATAAGAATATTCTGCGACAAAACATACTTCAAGTAAGAATACAATGGATTTGATTTACGAATATTTTTCTTAAGCAAACACATTTTATATGTTTCATTCAAATAAGAAATAGTTTTGAATGAAGTAAATAATTTTAAGAATATATTTATCTCTCCACAAGATAATATTGTCTTGTGGATATACAAAACAGAGAATTTCTTGAGTCAAAGCAGATTTATTTGATACAAACATGTATTTCTCTGCGTGTAGCGCTAAATGTTTAATGGATCCTTTATCGGTAGATTCATCGACAATCAGTGAAAATTTATTACAAATTAATAAATTTATAGTTTTATCAAAACTATAAGAACCGATAACATTATTAACAATTGCAGTTGCTTTTGTGCGGTTATTACTGTAATTTTTTGCGATCTCAGTGTCGGTAAATGTGGTTCTTATAATTTCCGATAAATGATCTAATGCATTTAACGCAATATTATGCTCGGCTGCAAAAGCGGCGAATCTTACTTGAGCGGTTTTAATTTTCTTTTGAAGATCGAGTGTTTGTAAAAAAGAAGATATATCAGTCAAAGACTGTTGTTTAGTTACAGAAGTTACTAATTTTGTATGTGCTTTTCCGTGCGCGTGTTTCAATATTTCTGATTTGCCACATATAATAGTATATTAAAAAACGAGTTTCATAAGGCACCATTTTGCCGCACGAGATCAGTTTAGAAAACGAGCCGCGATAGCGGCGAGTTTTCTAAAGAGCGAGTGCGGCAAAAGGCCTTATGAAACGAGTTTTTTATACTATTTTTTCTATTTTGCGTTTTTTACATTAATAAATTGCTTAAATTGGAATTATTAATTTGAAAGTTCAGAGTTTAATTTTTATATAAAGCATGCAGTTGGTCACATTGATACTTGACATTTTCAAATTTAAATCTTGCTATCCGCGAAGTATATTATATTACATATTATTTACTAATTTTCGTTAACATTACTTGATACTTCATTTAAAAATATAAACATGAGTGACATAGAAACATATATATGTTGTTGTCAATTGTATACAACATACGTTGTTTGTGTAAAATACGGACATATATCATATCTGTCAAATGTACATAAATTCTTAAAATCAAATGACAGCAATGATATGGGATATGGGGATATGGGCAATGGGTTTCATAATGAGTTCATTTCGACCGCAAAATAGAAAAAATTTTAAATGTATGTTAGTTCCTCACGTACGATCTAGGTGGTGCTGAAGACTGGTTCTGTTAAATGCATTAACTGTTACATATGCTTTTATTTGTTTATGTTATATGAAGGTTTCCTGGCTAATCAAAATCAGAATTTTATTTTACAAAGAGTGCATTTAATTTTCCTTCCGATCTAAAAATGTCTCAAGAAATTGTTAAATTTGATATGAATAACACAATATCTTTGGAGAATCCAAGTGATATAAAACAAGAATTCCAGGATGAATATTATCCAGATATTAAAGTATGCGCCTCTGAAAATACTATTAATAAATACAATACTGAATTAAATGAGTACCTGGAGACTGACGAAATAAGAAAATACGAAATGCTTTCTGTAGATCACATTAAAACAGACTTACCATCATCTGAAGTAAATGATACAGTAAGTAACGATATTAAAATTAATGGAATTTCTTTTGCTGACGTACAAATTGAATTCTGTAATGGACTACCATGTAAGTACATTTGTATTGTTACCATAACAGTAATTGCATTCTGACCACATCCATAAAACAAATATCCTAATGCATTATTGTGGTATAAATATTGATTATTAAAGATATATTTGTAGTAAAATATATATACCAACAACACAGATATAACAAGAGGATTGCTTTTAGAAGATTAATTTTTTTGATTTTACAAACATCAGATATTCTAGTTTACCATGAATATTTGTACATTTCAATAATCCCATACCTTCACTTCTATAAAATAGATTATTCATAACTTATTCAAACATATTTTAAAGTACTTCCAATCCTCATTCAATCATTTTTGTTTGTTGAATTGTATCTATGAATTTGTTTAACAGTTTGTAAAAATTGCCACCAAGTCTATCAGGATTATTGTACCAAATGCAGAGTGCTTGTGCATATTTTAAACGAAAGATATTCTCATAATACATATAACAGAGTAAGAGAATTGCCAGAATATATGTTAGAAACTAGAGAATCACTTGGACATTTGGGAATTTTTTCTTTAAAAGTTGTACCTGAAAATGTAAGATTTGGTCCTTTCACTGGACTTGGTTGTACAGGACAGTCTTTGAAAATAAAAAGAGGGAGGTTTGTAGTTGAAGATGATCAGTCGGGGCATCTAAATTGGATGCAGTACATCAACCCTGCCAAAAATATTTACGAACAAAATCTATTCCCTTTTCAATATGAAGAAAACCTATATTATTGTAGCACTCGTAGAATCCAGGAAGGTGAAGAGCTATTGGTGTATTTTGGTGAAGAATACTTAGATAATCTGTTTAAAAATGTGGAAATGGATTTTGTTCCCATTGCAAAAGAGGATGTCGAAGATGTATTTGCTTGCACATTTTGTTGCTTGGGATTCAGTTCAAAGGAATATTTAGCAGAACACAAAGCTGTGTCTCATGAAACTAAAGATATGTTTTGTGTTAAAGGTAGGATGAATCATTTTAATTTTCAAAATTAATATTTTTTGTATTAAGTTTCCACTTTAATGCCTTGTATAAATTGCATGATGTAATAGCTCTAGGATGCATGTTAGTTTCCCATTGGGTAATTCCAATGGAGTTATAGTAATTGCAACTTTTCAGTGGACTTTCGAAGTAACTTCTGCATTTGTTATAATACAACTACATACACATAATGAGTAAACTTATATTCTGTTTATCGAAATGCAACCAATTTAAGATTGAAATTGATTTGTCTTGCTGTTGTGTAATAATCACACATGGTTGCAGATTTTGATCATTTTGAACCCAATTTCCAATTAATTATTTTTCATACAAATCTTTGACTTTCTCTCTCTCTTTACTATACAGTTTATTTGGAAATTATGGGTATGATTATATATGTCATTATGTACAACAGAACATATCATACGAAAAGTCTTTATTTTCCTTGAAAGTAACTATTAATTGATTAATTAATAAATGCAGTCGACACGGGATTGTAATTAGTAGAGCAGACCAATTTCCGTGCGCGGCATGAGCGCCGGTATGGGAGTGTAATTCGTAATATATTAGAATATGCGATAGAATAGGGACGCAACATGAGCTTGTTACCGATATAAGTATAGAAGCAGAGACATTGATTATATCAAAAATAATTAAATATTCATTTGGTATTCTGCTATTAAAGTAATATGCATAAACACACGAAAAATAAGAATATTACATATTATAGCAGCGTTGTATGTACCTATAAGTAAAATGGAAAATGTATGAAATCAGTGATTGTGTGGATGAGAGGATTTAAAAAAACACTTGCCGTTTTAAGCGTCTTCCAAGGATTGACAAACTGGAGAAACCCGATTGTATATTTTCAACATCAGGTGCGTTTCTGAGGTTATTTCTGAAAAACATGTCCGCCGTGAGGAAAACATGGTTATATTCGGAAAACGAGCGTTCTACATCTAGTGATGTTATATTCGCATGATCAAAATACTTTTTTAAGCAACTTAACACATCTCAGACGTGCCCTCACAAATAAGTGTTAAGGTGTCAAAATCTGCATTTCTGTCTAAAACACTTTCAAATTTAATTAGAACACTTTAACTTTTTACTTCTTCTACAGCACACAGTTGTGCGTGGACATCTTTAACGATTTGCAGAGCTTCCTCTAACGACAGCGACGAATTTTCTAATTTTGTTATTGCTTCTTCTAGTCCTAAGTAATTCTCACGAATACTTTGTAAATCCATTCTAATCTGGGCATCTTGAAATTTTTTCTGGCTTGTGTTGATAGCTGCACTTTCTTTCGGATCGAATGATAAAACCACGTCCTTAATTTTTTCAAAATGTTCATGATAGTAAAACCCCGCCCGTAACCATGTACCCCAACGTGTCAGAATCGACTGTGGTGGCTCAGGGGTATGGCGACACAATTCGTGAAATTTCCGAATACGTTTTGGAGAGTTCAGGAATACTGCCTTTGTACTCGATATTAAAGCATCTACCTCTGGATAACATCTACGAACCTGTTCTGCCACAAGGTGTAGAGCATGGAGTGAGTTTACAAGTAATATGTAACAAGTTAGGACAATATTTTCTAAGAGACCGGCCTACAGAATACATGGTTGCGGCACCATCGGTCATAAACATTAATACTTAGTCTTTCGAAAGTTTAAATTTTTCCAAAGTATCTAATAGCACCTCTGAAATTTTTTCGGCATTACATTGTTCTAGTCGTCTGGATGCTAATAAAATTGAAGACGATGGTTGATGTGGTTCCATATTACGCGCCATCACATTAACTACAGATTGTTTTTTGCTGTCAGTTGTTTCGTCCACACATAACCAGTTTTTTATTTTTCAGTTCGGCTTTGATTTTATTTTCAACCTGTTTACGCACCGATGGTAAATTCCTTCGTAACGTTGTCGTGCTCGGTAATGTTTGATTCGCGTATTTATTCCAAAATGAAATAAATAAATCATTACTTAACAAGGTAAACGGCAGTGTACACACAATCATAGTTACACATAGTTCATGTATAAACTGTTGTCGATTAATTTTGTTATTATTGTGCTTCGAACTGCTTACGTGTTCTTTACAATGTGTTTTTAACCAACACATTAGATATGTATTGCACACTAAACATTTAATTTTTGAGCCATCGTATATTAAGTCCGGGAAATCCATAATAAACTTATTCACTTCGTCTGACAACGGTCGTTTTCTCGATTTATGTGTCGACGACATTTGATTACGTATGCTCACACTTACATGCAGTCTAAGCAAGTACCAAACACATACTGAATGCTTTCTATTAGTTCAGATGCAATACAATTATCCTCACATCGGCGCGCACGGAAATTGGTCTGCTCTAGTAATTAGAATTACAACATTACTTTGTACGCCCCTGTTAGAAACTTCAGAAAGATCACTCTATTTTAACGCATTCAAGCCTAGTATTAAATGGCCCGGAATTCAGTCAGTTTGTTGGCGTTTGTGTTGTTTAGAGATAGAATATACTCGATAAGTATTTAATGTATTTTTTAATTTTCAAATGACTTCAATTTGGCTGTATTGAAATATTTTTTTGTGCTGTTTTTTAATTGGTAATAAGTTACTTAAAGAACTGACCAGACTCAAAGGTTTCTATTAAACCACCAATCTACCATTCAACATTGTCACGAGCCGCCACCAATTATATCCATGTAAAGTCCAGTTAAAATTTTAAACCAATCTGATAAACAAGTCATGAAGTATATTTCATAATGTGTTCATACCCCGTGGTGTACCACACTTTCATTAGTGTATTCAGGCATACTAAATTGGCGAGTTTTGGATTTAGTAAACCGCTAGTTGACTTTTTAACATCGTACCTACATAATAAGCCTCAACGTGTATTCTACAACGGCTATTTATCATCACCTTACATTGCCACTTCTGGAGTTTCGCAAAGGTCTAACTTAGGTCCACTGCTTTTTATTATTTGCATTAACGATCTTTCAGACCAGGTCGAGTCATAACCTTTCCTTTGCCGATGACTTGAAGTTGTTTTCTAAAGCCTCGGACGTGAGGGACTGTCTTCGATTACAGGCCGATCTGGTTAACATACAAACTTGGTGCAAAAATAACAATTTACCTTTGAACTCCGTTAAGTGTAAGATTTTATCTTTCACCAAAAAACTTAATGTAATACACTTTAATTACCAACTTGAGGATATGAATATATCACGTGTTAAAATAGTTAAAGACTTGGGAGTTACGTTCGATATAAAACTGACCTTTAATGAGCATATCAGCAATGTATCTAAGCAGGCCACACAAGCTCTTGGATTTATTGTCCGTAACAACGATTGTACACTGAACGATTTCACTGTACAATCGCCTAGCCTCTGACGAATTTCCATTGGCAAGTCCATACATAAGTAAAATTTATTTGAGTAGATTGGCAAACTTTAACAAAGTTACTTTCATGCTGACTTTTGAACGGCAGGATTTTGGGATGTTAAGAACTGAAGCTGAATTTTATTGTTTTTGAATTTCATTATTTCAAGACGTAGAATAATGTGTCTAATTTTAGAACTTGTCCAGTGCCCACGTTGCAAAATATATTTGGAAGCGAATGAATATTTGGAGCACCACGCAGATTACTGTTGTGAGACGAATGCCAGGTAAGACTGGTTTGTTTTCATTTATACTATTAGTTTAGTAAAATAGTATATTAAAAGCAAGTTTCATAAGGCACCATTTTGCCGCACGAGATCAGTTTAAAAAACGAGCCGCGATAGCGGCTAGTTTTCTAAAGAGCGAGTGCGGCAAAAGGCCTTATGAAACGAGTTTTTTATACTATTTTTTCTATTTTGCGTTTTTTACATTAATAAATTGCTTAAATTGGAATTATTTAATTTGAAACTTCAAAGTTTAATTTTTATATAAAGCATGCAGTTGGTCACATTGATACTTGACATTTTCAAATTTAAATCTTGCTATCCGCGAAGTATATTATATTACATATTATTTATTAATTTTCGTTAACATTACTTGATATTTCATTTAAAAATATAAACATGAGTGACATAGAAACATATATATGTTGTTGTCAATTGTATACAACATACGCTGTTTGTGTAAAATACGGACATATATCATATCTGTCAAATGTACATAAATTCTTAAAATAAAATGACAGCAATGATATTTATTTCTGTATTCGAACAACGCCAACATTGAAAAATGAAAAAAAGCGTATCGAAATGAAGCTCATTTCGATACTGTTTTGGGTTTCATAATGAGTTTATTTCGAACGCAAAATAGAAAAATGTAATAAAAACGTTTCAAACACACGCAAATGTATGTATTCGCTGCGTTTTTCATAAGAGTGCGTTCGTATTTCCCTCAAGATTCTAATTGGAATTGCATGATGTATCTGTAAATATCTAAAAATTATTTATTTGTTCTTAAGAAGCATCTGTCATGAAAGCCTTTTAGTTTAGAGGCGGACAAGTTTTAGTTAAATGCGCTGGGTCATGACATTTTTCTCTGAACGATTGGACACTCAAATACAGTCGACACTGTTATAGTGAATAACTCTTTATAGTCCAATTTTTTCAAGCACTAGAATATTTTAATGAAATTTCATGTAAAAAGCCCTGCATATAGTGAATCTGTAAAATAGTAACACTCTGTAAAATAATAACATAGACGCACTGTTTTGAAAAGGTTCTTAACGCGTTCATAACGCTAAATCAGGTACAATAGATTTCTGTGAGAATCCCGGGGAAAACCCATTTTATATGTATGTAGTCGAGGCCTAGATTACATATATATGTAATTCGCAAACAGGTACAGTTTGTTTTTGTTTAAGAATCAGTTAAGATGTCCAAGCGAGTGTGTTTAAGTTTAGCTGAGAAAATTAAAGTTTTCGAGGAAGTTGATAAAGGCTGCAAAAAAATTGACGTTGCTGCAAAATTCGGTGTTTCTCTGTTCTGCTAAATTTAGTGAAAATGAGATAAGAAATGCATTTGACATTGTGCGAACTACTCTCAGGGGCCAGGAAAGTGTACCTGATCAAATCTTTATGCATTTGAATAAATGCGAGAATTTTGTTGAGCAACAATTATTTTTCAGAAGCAATGTTCAAACGAAAATAACTGATTATTTTTCCTAGTACATAGTATGCATGTACATACATGTGTTATTTAGCAATTTCTCAAGACTACACAAATTTTAAATGTACATACATACATATTGCTATGAATAGTGGGTTGAAGATTTGTTACACCACCATCCACAACTAGTTTTCCCAACTAGGTTTTCTCAGCCGGTGAATTTTCAAATCTGAGACCTCTAACTTCGCGGGTTCCACTTAGGAAAGACGTGTCTAAAATATATAGCTGAGCGCCAGTGAAATGTTCACAAAAATTTATTTACTTATTTTATATAAAATTGATTCCAAACTAATTTCTCTTTAAGTTTCTTTTAAATATATTCTTTTATATTTAACAAAATTGGAGTGAGTAAATAAAACAAACGCATATTAAAAAGGTGAAATAAAAATATATTATACTAAATACAAATATTAAAAAAATATATCTTTACAAAGTATAACGATGCTGTACCATATAACAAAGATACTTGAGGTAAAAACATTCATTAAAATTGACAGCTAAATGAATGGAAAACATCCTCGTTAATGACTCCGAACAAAACTTATCTAAAATAATCAAGTTTAATATTAAATTCTTCAAAGAAAACCCCGCTGTATAAACAGATACTGATACGCGAACAAAAACTACACGTGTGCCTTGACACACAAAAAAACTGAAACCTTCGAACAAATTTTCACCTATAAAGTTAGTTATATCAAAGAATTTTAATATATAAGCTGTGTTATCTTTATGCCAAATAATTAAATCTCTTAACTACTAGGTTTAATACAATGGAAATATCTCTGATAATTATGACGTCATAAAATTTTAAATACTTACAAAAACTAATGGAGACTTTCACGAAGAAGGTGCTTAATCAAATTTAATCATCAATACAACGAGAATTTAACTCTATAAAGTCGGGACTTTAATATCAATATAACAACAATAAATCACTTTCAAAATTACAAAACCCGAACTAATTTAAATATATAATATATATATATATATATATATATATATATATCGAAGAAAGCAACCTTCTCGTTTCAAAGCTAATATTCGTCTCCACGAGTCACTTCACAATAGTACGCCTGTAGCTTACCAAATGCTTCTAATGTGGGATTCGGAAGCTGAGCTATTATGTCTGCAAATTCAACTGCAAATTTGTCAGTTTCTTCAGTTTTGAAAATTTTGCCTTCTTTGTCCAAAGACTTCATTCCCAGCAGTTCTATTTCACTGTCATTATGTTACATTTTGAACTAATGCAACGTATCTATACATTGTTTTCTTCCTTGAACCACCGAATACTTTTACCAATACAAAGTTACCCTTCTCGATTCCATTTTGCTCTGGTGCTGTATATTCTACTTCTTCATGACTATCTTCCATCGGTTCATTGTCAGAATTATCATTGGTCAATGAATCAGGTGCACTGAATTCGCTATCTGAGTCTTCGTCTGGCGCAGTCACACTTTTTCCCGGCACAACGACAAGTTTTTGTCTTTTTATATTCCGTCTTGATGGCACGACTGAAAATCTTTGCTGCTGCAAATATGCAACCAACACATTGTTGAGATCGTTGTTGGGTTCATCAGTGTCTTCTGAAGGAATTTTTCGCAAAACAGGATTCGGATCTAACGGTGATATTCCAGTTGCATTAAAGGACATCACCAGATCTTTTCTTATAGCGCCATTAGCGATCTTCTTTTCCATTTCCAGCAATGTTGCATTCAGTAAGTGTGGAAAGTCCTTTTTATCGATAGACGCTGAAAGTTTATGTGCAGCTTTCCATCTAGTCAAAACACCCCTCCAAGCAATTTTAAAAGGTCGGAAAAATCCAACATCAAGCGGTTGAGTGAGATGGGTTGCGTTCTTTCGGAGGCAAACGAATGATATATTATTTGCAGCACATAGCTGCAACACCTCGTTGTGGGACGATAAATTGTCGCCCAATAAAACTTTATGCCCTTCAAGTCTCTTGGCGTGGCAGAAAGGTTGAAACAAACCAATCTGCGAAAGTTTGGGCATCAATCCATCCATGATGCGTTGTAACGGGAACCTGATGAGCAGCATTTTGCATTACAGCATGGTGGCCCTTTTGGACCTTGCTCGGTCCACTGCACCCATATCTTCTCCGATTTATAAATAACGTTCGGCGGCAACAGAACTCCTGAAGCGGAACCGCACATCATAATTGACGTTGCACTTTTACTAAAGTTACAATTACGTTCCGGGTATTTAGTTCCTCTACGGAACAACATTTTCTTTTGCCCCGGATCATCCTGTAGATTCGTCTCATCATAATTGAATATGTTAGACGGCGGAACTCCCTCTAGTGTAACATTCAAGTTTTCAAAATAGTCGACTATAATTTGCCTTGACACATCAGCGCGAGATCGTTTTATGTTTGCTGCTAATTTATTGGTAACTTCGTTTTTATATCTGCGTAATAGCGAATATGCCCAATCCTTACCTGGCATATTGTTAGTAAATTTGGCCACAGTACGGCCCCGGCTATCTAGATAGTTTTTTGCAGGTTGTCTGACGTCTAACAAAGTTAAGGGAAAGTTGAGATAGATTGAATTAGGGATTTTTCTTCATTCCTAGAAAAAATGACCTGGCCACCATTTTTTCCTACACGTTGTCCATGAAATCTGTTGCGAAGGGTGTCGTATGGAATTTTAAATTCCTTAGCAGCTTTTCGTAAGCTCCATCCATGATCTACAACTTTCTTCAGAGCATTTTCAACATTTTGTTGAGAATAGTTTTTGTAGTTTCTGGCTCCAGGCTTCCTTTTATAAAGTCGTACCATTTTGAAAACCCTTAAATAAAGAAAAAACACGTCTAAGCAATAAAGTTCACAGTAAACATAAACGATCAAATTGGCCCCACGCCTATGATCAATTTCACCCCACGTTGTATTTTTCAAATTTCCCGCGCTACTAGTCAAAGCACATTAAAACAACGAGTACGAAATAGGTTAGGAGATACCAGTATGTACGTCCATGCGGCTAGGTGAGTTTAAATAGCTTTAATTTTTTACGTACCTTCAATAGTTCTGAAGTTGAAGTTGAGTGTTGAAATAGTAGGCTCACTTATAATTTAGTTTTTATGCGACAAAAACAAAAGATATTACCAAGCGCGACACTTCTATGCAATCTGTGGTTGTAACACTAAATGACACCAGATTGCCAACTGACAAAACTCAAACAAGTAACGCGGCAAATTTAAAAATGTTTGAATCGGATGTAGTTATCAATTTCACCCCCCCAAATCAATTTCGCCCCACTTTACGGTAGTTAAGAGTCTTAATTAGTAAGAAGATAAATAATAAATATTATTATTAAAATTCTATGTAAAAAAAAAAATAATTGTAAAATTTTGGTCGATTGGAGTCAAGGGTATTTTTTCTTGTGCTTGATGATTTGCGCATGTGTAAATTTTATCGTGTATCAAATTTGATTATACAGTGTGGTTCTCTGGGGAGAAATTAAAAATAAACTATTATTTTTAGATAAGTTTGATCGGATTCATTAAGAGGATGTTTTTTCATTCACTTAGCTGTCAATTGTACAGTGAATATTTTTACCTCATGTATTGATATATATATATATATATATCGGGTTACAACGTTTTACGTCTTCCGATTCCTAATCGCCATTCCCCTCTGTTCATCCATAGGCCCTCCTCCAGATCCGTCTCTCGAATTTCTTTATCCACTCCGTCTCTCCAGCTTCTGCGGTCTTCCTCGTTTTCGGTTTCCTTGGGGGTTCCAGTTTAGCACTTTCTTTGGGATTCTGTGTTCTGGCATTCTTTGGACGTGCCCATACCATATTAGCTGTTTGGTTATAATGTCATCTATAATGTCATGTTGTATTCCCATTTCTTGTCTAATGGTTTCATTTGGGACTCTATCTCTCCGGGATTTTCCTGCCGCTCTTCTCCAGAAGTCCATTTCTGTGGCTTTTATCTTTCTTTTTGTTTTTTCTTTTATCGGCCACACCTCCGAGCTATATGTTAATATACTTTTCACGATGGAGTTGTAAATAATTTTTTTATTTTCTTTTGTAATGGTCTTGTCCCACAGAATACTGTTCAGCATGGAAGTAGCTCTTCTTCCCTGTATATTTCTGTCTGATATTGCCTCATCTAGTGTCCCATCCTTAGATATTTTCATTCCTAGGTATTTGTATATATTGCAATGTTTGATGATATGTCCCGTTGCTAGGTGTAGGTCTTCTTCCTGTCCGCCTATGCACATATATTCTGTTTTTGCTATGTTAACATCCAGGCCCCATTTTCCGTATTCTTCGATGAGCTTTCGGCTCATATATTCCATGTCATGTATATCTTGTGCAATAACTACTTGGTCGTCCGCAAAAGAAAGGGTATATACTGTCGTGTCGTCATCCACTGGCATTCCCATGTTATTGCATTTCCGTTTCCATGTCTTTAGTGCATATTCCAAGTATATTTTGAATAGTGTGGGAGATATACAGCAACCCTGTTTAAGACCCTTGGTTATTGTGAATCCGGATGTTAATCCTTTCGTTGGTTTTGACTCTAGATGTGGAACCCGCATATAAAGACTTCACGGCTTTTATTATTTCCGTGTTTATGTTGGTATGTTGAAGAGCCTCCCATAGTTTTACTAAAGGTATACTGTCGTAAGCCTTTTTAAGATCTACGTACAGGAGATGTACCTCTTGATTTCGTGCTGACAATCGTGCTGTCAATTGTACAGTGAATATTTTTACCTCATGTATTGATACAGAATCTTTATACTTTATAAAGATAGATTTTTTTCTTTTTTTGATTTTTTTTGTATTAAATATTCAGTTTAAATTTTTATCTTGCGTTTGTTTTATTTTACATACCGATATTGCTGTTCAAGCTCAATATAAAAAATAAGTAAATAAAAATTGTGAACAATTCACTGGCGCCAGACTTATTTTAGAAATAACACGACTTTCCGAATTGGAACCCGAGAAGATAGAAGTCTCATATTTGAAAATTTTCCGGCTGAGGAACCTGGTTGGGAAAGCTAGTTGTGGATGGTGGCGCACTACATTCTCAAACCACTATTCATAGCAATATGTAATGTGTACAGTAATGTACATTATGTACGTGCTATGTATTTAAACTTTCAAATGTTTAATAAAATCTTTTCTAATAATTCAATTTTGTGATTTTTCTTCTCTTTATATAGTGAAAAACTCTTTATAGTGAAATTTTGGGTCAACATTTTGGTCTTTCACTAACTGTATTTAACTGTATTTACTTTACTGTATTTAAAAGGTTTTTTAAGTTTAATTCGGCCTAATTTACTTTCAGGCATTGCATACTTCACCCAGCGGAGGTTGACAAGCTACAAATAGAAAAGTGTTCATCTTTAAGAAGCAAAGTCAAGAGATGGAACCGTGGAATGTACAAATGTACGCAATGCAACTTCAGAACAATGTACAACGCCGACTTCAGGCGCCATACTAACGCGCATTACGAGATTAAAACGTACAAATGTTTATTTTGTGGCAGGAGATACAAGACGAAAGAATTTCTAAAGGCGCATGTGGAAAAAATTCATGCCGACAATGAAGGCAGGAATGCCGAGAAATACTCTAAAAGTGACTATTTCAAAGCTAATATTACAAGTATACAAGGGAGATCGTCACATTCACATGTTGGTGAAAAACATTGTCAATCCTCGAATTTAAAATTTCAAACAAGGGACAGATGTCACTTAAAATCACGTATAAAAATAAAACATCTGAACAGAGGCAAATATAAGTGCGTAAATTGCGAGTTCAAGACATATTACAGAGCGTATTTAGGAATGCACACAAAAAGAAAACATCTGAAACAAAATGATTATAAGTGCGTGGAGTGTAAATTCAAGACAAACTACAAGCCAAGGTTAGAAAGGCACGTAAAAACAAAACATCTGAAAGAAAATAATTATGAATGCGTAGAGTGTGAATATCTTACAAACAGAAAGTTAAACTTAAAAGTGCACGTAAAGACAAAACATCTGAAACAATATGATTATAAATGCGCAGAGTGTGAATACCAGACGAACAAGAAGTCAGACTTAAAAGCGCACGTAAAGACAAAACATCTGAAACAGCATGATTATAAATGCGCAGAGTGTGAATACCAGACGAACAAGAAGTCAAACTTTAAAGATCACGTAAAGGCAAAACATCTCAAACAGAGTGATTATAAATGCGCAGAGTGTGAATACCAGACAAACTTAAAGTCAAGTTTCCAAATGCACGTAAAGACAAAACATCTGAAACAGCTTGATTATAAATGCGCAGAGTGTGAATACCAGACGAACAGGAAGTCAAGCTTAAAAGCGCACGTAAAGACAATACATCTGAAACTATATGATTATAAATGCGCAGAGTGTGAATACCAGACAAACGACAAGGCACATATGCAAGTGCACGTAAAATCAAAACATCTGATACAGAATGATTATAAATGCACAGAGTGTGAATACCAGACAAACTTAAAGTCAAGCTTCCAAATGCACGTAAAGGCAAAACATCTGAAACAGTATGATTATAAATGCGCAGAGTGTGAATACAAGACAACTAGCAAGTTTTATCTGCAAGAACACGTAAAAGGAAAACATCTGAAACAGCATGATTATAAATGCGCAGAGTGTGAATACCAGACGAACAGGAAGTCAGACTTAGAATGGCACGTAAAGACAAAACATCTGAAACAGAATGATTATAAATGCGCAGAGTGTGAATACAAGTCAAGTCGCAAGTCTTGTTTGCAACGACACGTAAAAATAAAACATCTGAGATAAAATGATTAGAAATGCGCAGTGTGAATTTAAGGCAAACTACAAGTCAGTCTTAGAAAGACATACCGCATGTGTCAAATATCATTAGGCATATGGAATACTTATGAGTACATACGATGTATACGTATAAGGTAAAGTGAGGTAATTCTCAAAATGGGGTAAATGTGATACCAGGTCAAAATTTCGTAAATTTCCATCAAAACTGCTTTCTTGAGCAAAACACTATCAAACCCCGCTGTATAAACAGATACTGATACGCGAACAAAAACTACACGTGTGCCTTGACACACAAAAAACTGAATCCCCTCGAACAAATTTTCACCTATAAAAATTATATCAAAGAATTTTAATATATAAGCTGTATTATCTTTATGCCAAATAATTAAATCTCTTAACTACTAGGTTTAATACAATGGAAATATCTCTGATAATTATGACGTCATAAAATTTTAAATACTTACAAAAACTAATGGAGAATTTCACGAAGAAGGTGCTTAATCAAATTTAATCATCAATACAACGAGAATTTAACTCTATAAAGTCGCGACTTTAATATCAATATAACAACAATAAATCACTTTCAAAATTACAAAACCCGAACTAATTTAAATATATAATATATATACATATATATATATCAAAGAAAGCAACCTTCTCGTTTCAAAGCTAATATTCGTCTCCACGAGTCACCTCGGTCTCTACATCAAAACGACCCCCGGAAAACCAGTTTTTCCCACGCAAAATTTATATATACATACATTTATTATACAGTCCTAGTCACAAAATCTTTTATTTTAAATATTTTATTTTTGTATTATGTATTCTTTTTATTTGGTATGTAGTTTTTAGCCCTGTACATACATATTGCTATGGATTTTTTCTAAAATAATATTTAAAATAAATGTACTATTATTTTGGATAGTGTTGTATTTCAATATGTATTTAAATTTAACGAGAGAAAAACTTGTTTTTTCCGATGTCGATCTCATGTGAAAGTTGAGGCCAATTCAAGGAGACGTATTTCAGATAGTGTAGTAGAAGGTAGCTTTAGGAAATATATTTAAATATATTTTGATTAATTCGGTTATTTGATTAAAAGTGTTTGATTTATGTATTAGAGTTGTAGAGATAAATTCTCGTAATAGTTTTTGATGTATAAAAAGTTATAAGTATAAGCACCTTCTTGTCCGTCTCCATATTTTTTTATGTAAGTAAAATTATATTCATAAGACGTCTTAGTACTAAAGCTTTTAGAAGTGTATTCCAATTGTATTAAAATAAGTAGTTAAGAGTCTTAATTAGTAAGAAGATAAATAATAAAGATTATTATTAAAATTCTATGTAAAAAAAAAATAATTGTAAAATTTTGGTCGATTGGAGTCAAAGGTATTTTTTCTTGTGCTTGATGATTGCGCATGTGTAAATTTTGTCGTGTATCAAATTTGATTATACAGTGGTATAATTGAACATTGTGGTTCTCTGGGGAGAAATTAAAAATAAACTTTATTATTTTTAGATAAGTTTGATCGGAGTCATTAAGAGGAAGTTTTTTTATTCACGTAGCTGTCAATTGTACAGTGAATATTTTTACCTCATGTATTGATACAGAATCTTTATACTTTATGAAGATAGATTTTTTCTTTTTTTGATTTTTTGTATTAAATATTCAGTTTAAATTTTTATCTTGTGTTTGTTTTATTTTACATACCGATATTGTTGTTCAAGCTCAATATATAAAATAAGTAAATAAAAATTGTGAACAATTCACTGGCGCCAGACTTATTTTAGAAATAACACGACTTTCCGAATTGGAACCCGAGAAGATAGAAAGAAGTCTCATATTTGAAAATTTTCCGGCTGAGGAACCTAGTTGGGAAAACTAGTTGTGGATGGTGGCGCACTACGTTCTGAAACCACTATTCATAGCAATATGTAATGTGTACAGTAATGTACATTATGTACGTGCTATGTATTTAAACTTTCAAATGTTTAATAAAATCTTTTCTAATAATTCAATTTTGTGATTTTTTTTCTCTTATATAGTGAAAAACTCTTTATAGTGAAATTTTGGGTCATCATTTTGGTCTTTCACTAACTGTATTACTGTATTTAAAAGGTTTTTTAAGTTTAATTCGGCCTAATTTACTTTCAGGCATTGCATACTTCCCCCAGCGGAGATTGACAAGCTACAATTAGAAAAGTGTTCATCTTTAAGAAGCAAAGTCAAGAGATGGAACCGTGGAATGTACAAATGTACGCAATGCAAGTTCAGAACAATGTACAACGCCGACTTCAGGCGCCATACTAACGCGCATTACGAGATTAAAACGTACAAATGTGTAATTTGTGGCAGAAGATACAAGACGAAAGAATTTCTAAAGGCGCACGTGGAAAAAATTCATGCCGACAATGAAGGCAGGAATGCCGAGAAATACTCTAAATGTGACTATTTCAAAGCTAATATTACAAGTATACAAGGGAGATCCTCACATTCACATGTTGGTGAAAAACATTGTCAATCCTCGAATTTAAAATTTCAAACAAGGGACAGATGTCACTTAAAATCACGTATAAAAATAAAACATCTGAACAGAGGCAAATATAAGTGCGTAAATTGCGAGTTCAAGACATATTACAGAGCGTATTTAGGAATGCACATAAAAAGAAAACATCTGAAACAAAATGATTATAAGTGCGTGGAGTGTAAATTCAAGACAAACTACAAGCCCAGCTTAGAAAGGCACGTAAAAACAAAACATCTGAAAGAAAATAATTATGAATGCGTAGAGTGTGAATATCATACAAACAGAAAGTTAAACTCAAAAGCGCACGTAAAGACAAAACATCTGAAACAAAATTATTATAAATGCGCAGAGTGTGAATACCAGACAAACTTCAAGTCAAGTTTCCAAATGCACGTAAAGGCAAAACATCTGAAACAGTATGATTATAAATGCGCAGAGTGTGAATACCAGACAAGCAAGATGTCAAACTTAAAAGATCACGTAAAGGCAAAACATCTCAAACAGAGTCATTATAAATGCGCAGAGTGTGAATACAAGACAAGTCGCAAGTTGCGTTTGCAACAGCATGATTATAAATGCGCAGAGTGTGAATACCAGACGAACTGGAGGTTCGCCTTTGAAAGACACGTAAAAGCAAAACATCTGAAACAATATGATTATAAATGCGCAGAGTGTGAATACCAGACAAGCAGGAAGTCAAACTTAAAAGCGCACGTAAATACAAAACATCTGAAACAGAATGATTATAAATGCGCAGAGTGTGAATACCAGACAAGCAAGATGTCAAACTTTAAAGATTACGTAAAGGCAAAACATCTCAAACAGAGTGATTATAAATGCGCAGAGTGTGAATACAAGTCGCAAGTTTCGTTTGCAACGACACGTAAAAATAAAACATCTGAGATAAAATGATTAGAAATGCGCAGTGTGAATTTAAGGCAAACTACAGTCAGTCTTAGTAAGACATACCGCATGTGTCAAATATCATTAGGCATATGGAATACTTATGAGTACATACGATGTATACTGTTCGGGCAAAATAGATTTAATTTTGTATTTTTAGTTTAATTTAGATGTAGGTATAATATATTTAATTCTAGTTTTTAAATTGTAAATATTATATATTGTATATAGAAAAGGTCTTGGAGTTCTGAGATATCTTTAATATTGTTAATTACTTTAGGACTGGTCAGATATTACATTTCTTCATTGTCTACAGTCATAAAAACTATTTATTTTATTACAGGTAAAACCCTCTGCATCCATTAGGTAAATAATGTATTTGAATAAGAATAATTATAATAGAATAAGTTTTATTGTACATATTCCCTGTTATATATTATTATAATAGGTTAAATGGTTTTGGTTCGATACGATTCTGCGAACATTAGGTTATCTCTGTGCATTGTATATTTATTACTTTAAGAGTTATTTTATTTTCTATAATTAAGGGTTTCCGGCTTATATTGTTTATTTTAATACATTTATGACGTCGGAAACTACAGCATATACTTTTCTTGGAAAGGCAAAAATGGTTATATGAAATTTTGCTTATACTCTTTTTCATTGTTTTCTCCCTCTCTTTGACTGGTGGGGAGAAAACTTCTTGCCGAAAAATAAGAGAATGAAGAAGTAGTTCCAAACATAGAAAAACTAAAATAGAAGGGCAACTCTTTTACCGGCTTAAGAGATGGGCAACAGCGCCTTTTGTGGCTAGCTAAGCGTCATAGACAGAAATTGTATAAATATTGGTTCGCATCCCAACTATTTGCGGATTTATAAATTAAACCCGCAATTTTCAAAAATATATATAAATAAGAAATTGCAATCAAATTAATTTTCTTTATTAAAGATTGAAATTTATGGTATTGTTAACACAATTATTTTGCATTTTATAAAGAAAATTAACATGATTACAATTTCCTATTTATATACACATTATACTTTAATATTAAGCGAAAAATAAGGATGATATTACTTATGGGATTACTTGAATTGAAATAAAAAGTACATATACAAAACAATCGTTTATTGCAAATAAAATAGAGATATATATCGTATACACTTTATTGATATTGAAAATTAGTTTGAATTTCATCATCGACAGATGTTGATTGTTGTGGTTCTGTTACATATTTATGGGGATTATAAAAAGAATTTGCTGGAGTAGCAGGCTCATCAAAACCTAAATTAAGTAAAATACTGTATTCCTACTTTTCAAAAACAAAACTGTGTACCTGGCATATTTACAGATGGAAGAGAATTTGGAAATAATCTAGTTCCCTTTTTACAGATGTCCATGAAGTGGGCACCGCAAACTCTAATGGCATTGTACAATTTCTCATCTGTAAAGGTCATTATTTCTTCATCCTGAAGTTGCTGCAACCATATTTCTTTTATGCATTGATTTTTCACTGAAATACGATGTCTACAAACAAAAAGCTGTAATTCTCATTTATATAATTCATTTAAAAATTTACCTGCTCGACTTCCTATCCAAACAGCCTTCTACGATACAAGCATGAAATTTGTCTCTATCCATTCTATATAAATAAATTAATATTCTTACAATAATGCTTTTGGCCTGTATATTTTACACTTACGTTACTTTCTCTTTAGTCAATCTTAGAGAATGTCTTTCATAAACTACTAATTTATTTACCAACTAAACACACAAAAAAAAAAGACTATAAAATAGTATATACACAACATTAAAATAACACCGTACAAGAATCAAATAAACACTGACTATAACAGAAAACCAAAACACAAAAGTATAATATATTAAAACACAATTCAGGTAATCCGAAAAATACACAACATAAATGGCGACAATAACACAATAAAAATGGCGCGAGCACGATCCAGGATGGACCAGGTAGACCAACGTGCCATCTAGTGTGGTAAAAGTGTAAAAGTAACGCTTAGCTAGGCGCCAGGTGTCGCAACATTTTCAATATTTTTAAATGTTATAAGATCCCGCCCCGTGGTTCCAAACAAGATCTCTTAGAGCTCACTACAGTTACAAGTACGATCTCTTCGAGTTAAAGCTTAGGTCTCAGTGATCTAACAAACAGCTCCTACTAAGATCTCAGTGATTTAAATAGGAGCAATATTATTTATTAGCCAGTTTTTCTCGGTTTTTAGTATTAAGACCAGATACTGCATTTAGCATTTATTTAACGGAACTCCAAGATTAAACTTGTAAATATATTAGTGTAAATAGAAAAAATATTGTATTATTTCAACACATACTTCGGTCTACACATACCGACTTCCTTCAAACCAGGAGGAAGAAACATATACGTATAAGGTAAAGTGAGGTAATTGTCAAAATGGGGTAAATGTGATACCAGGTCAAATTTTCATAAATTTCCATCAAAACTGCTTTCTTGAGCAAAACACTATCAAAACTTACATCCCTGATCTCTCTAAGCCTGTTGGAATGCGACTTTACCTGCCGACTATTAAATCAGCTGTTTATTCGTGGGACTACGTATTTGAGGTTAGAGAACGAGTGCAACAGGTGTTTCTTGAATTCGCAGAAGCATTTGGAATTTTTAGAGCCAGCTTGTTCAAAAATTTGGTCTGATGTGTAAAAACTGTGTAATTTATATTGTGAATGTTACATTTCATGAGGTATTTACGTCTTTCTTTATACTACCGTATGTTACATTTATCCCTTAAAAATGATACAACGGGGCAAATGTGATTTACGGCATATCACATTTGCCCCTATGCATATTACATTTACCCCATATAAATTTACAGATCGAAATGGTTCGTAATTATAAGAGAAAGCGTGATGACCCAGTTAACTCCGCGGAAGACCTACAAGTAGCTATACGGGAAATACAAGCGGGCCGAGTGACTATCTACAAAGCCTCCAAAACCTATAAAATTCAATACTGTACCATTTACAGCCGTTTAAAAGGTCTTCGGGGCGCAAAAAAACAAAAGAAAGGCAGATCAACTGCATTGGATTGGAATCAAGAGCTTGAACTAGTGAGAGGTATTACCACTTTAGAGAAGTGGGGATTTGGAGTATCCAAAAAGGAAGTTTTACAGCTAGTTTTCAAGTTTGTGAAGGAGCATAAACTTGTAAATACTCCATTTAAAAATGGCATGCCAGGGACTGACTGGTTTCTTGGTTTTAAAAAAAGACATGGTTTAAGTCTGAAGATACCACAATCTATAGAATTTGTAAGAAAAAAAGCCACTGACCCTTTTATAATTTATGGATATTTTAAACTTCTGAAAGAAACTTTAGCTGAACTACAACTTGAAGAGAGGCCTTCTCAAATTTCGAACCTTGACGAGAGTAGTTTCGCCATAGATCCTAGTAAAACAAAAGTTGTCGGCAAAAGAGGACTGCCCTGCTCCCGTATTACTAGTACTCCTGGTCGTGAAAATACAACTGTCTCATTATTGGCCAGTGCTTCTGGAGAAAAAGGTCCACCATTAATCATTTTTAAAGGTGGTAATGTCTGGGACCAATGGCAAGCTCCTGACGATGTCTTCCCTGGAATGTCGTACGCTGCCAGTAAAAAAGGGTGGATGGATGGTGATATTTTCTTCAACTACCTACAAAACACTGTTATTCCTGCTTTGGGCGAACAGAGGCCAGTACTCATCATATACGATAGGCATTCCACACATGTCAGCACTCGAGTTATTGACTTGGCAAGGCGACAAAATATTACAATTCTAAAATTACCACCTCACACAACTCACCTGTTGCAACCCCTCGACGCATCCGTATTTAAATCTCTAAAAACAACCTGGGATAACAAGTTGGTTACGTGGCAGAGACACAATGTTGGTCGCAAACTACAAAAAAAGATGTTTTCAATACTTATTGCAGAAACGTAGAGAGATATCGAGGCAAATGTAATAATTAGTGGTTTTAGAGAGTCCGGTATTGTGCCATTTGATGACAGAGTCGTAGCAAGAGAAAAATTCGACATCGAAGCATTAAAACGATGGGACTCCCAAAATACTATAGTCACTAACAGCGCTGCAGAAAATATTGATGACCCACAAATTCAGCTCCCAAATACTTCAAACCTGGATAACCTCTGTCCGTTCCTCCAATATACCAGGCTCTTTGAGAAAGTCTGACAATATTGCGCCTTCAAATGGATCTGTTACTTTTGAAAACCTTTTGCTACAATGCGTTCGTCAACATCAACCCTCAACAAAAATAACAAAAAGAAAGTTGGCTCCTGGAGCTCAAGTTATTACTGCACCGAAAGACGGAGCCGCGGAAAAAGAAAGAAAGAAGCAGAAAAGAACTCGTCAGAAAGCAATAACAAGTATTTCTGATTCGTCTAGTGAATCAAATGACGAATCAATAGCTAATCAAGATTCAGATAAAGATGAAGAATGTTTAGAGGAATTGCAAAACTTAGAAGAAAGCGTAAATTCCAATGAATGTCATACTCTCGAAGTTGGTAAGTGGGTTTTAGTGCAATACGCAACCAAAAAAGTCTGAAACACTTTGTGGGAAAAATTATTCAGAAAGGGGAGTATGAAGAATGGCTTGTTAGGTTTTTGAGATCGAAGAAATCTAAATTTGTTTGGCTCAATGTTCAAGATGAAGACTTGGTAGACAGCGCAAGTATACTGAATATCCTCCACAGCCAACAGACGATCGAAGAGGGTCGGGATTTACTTTTTTATTGAAGTTTGATGGTTATAATATCTTCTAGTTACCTTGAATGTGTTTCTAAATGTTTAAATTTTTATAAAAATAAGTATGTTCTGCTAGTTAAAAATGTTAATATTTTTTATATTTTTTAAAAAAATGTATAATTCCGTTATTTTTTTACGAAATAAAATTTTTTAAAACCCAAAATACACAGAAATATATTTATTACGTTTGTCCCACAGATACTTCTATTGTGAACGCTACACCAGGAGAGAATCCATTATCACATATACCCCAACTCACGGGGCAAATGTGATATAATGACGCTGTTTTAAAAAAAATTAAAAACATAGCCTAAAAATTAATTCACTTTGTTTGATTATAGGCATCATTTTGTTAAGGACCAAAGAACGTTTGCTAATTTTTACAGAATTTTTGAAATAATAAATTTTCATTGACATCTAAAGTTACACTACCTCGCATTTACCCCACTTCACCTTATGGGAAAGCGGATCCGCTGCCGGCGAAGATCGCGACGACCGACAACGATTGTCTCCGATTGTTTCGCAAATACAAGTTAGCAGTAATCATTTGACCATCGAGATACTTGTAATGCGTTCTAAAATAACATTTACGAATTGCAAAGGATTTGCTTTTCTTATTTCTTTCAGTAGATGCAGGAAATTTTAAAGCTGCGGTGCGTCGCACAAACAAAAGCGTAATTCTAATAAAATAAATAAAAAAAGGATTCTAAAAATTATAATAAATTATACAAGAGACTTAAAAATTCCTCCTTGCACAGCAAGACATTGTCCTAGGCGGTCGTAGAAATTAGCTCTTACATTTGCTAAAATGTCGGAGTTAATGAAGAATGAGCAGCCTCAGTTATTTTTTCTCTCAAGGCAGCTAGATTTTCTGCTCTACCAGCTTCATGAGTATAAACGATATTTTTAGAGATCCCCACAAAAAGAAATCATTTGGAAATAGATCAGGAGATCGCGGAGGCCATTTAATGTCTCCTGTTCCAGTAATAAAACGGTCAGGAAAAGTATTTCCTAGAAATTCGTTTATCTTCACAGCATTATGTGCTTGTTGAAACCAAACGATTTTCAGATTTATTCCAATGTTTTGAATGGCGGGAAGTGTTTGATTTTGCAGTAATTGGAGATACTTGTCGGCATTTAATATACCATCAATAAAATAGGGTCCTATAGAATGATCACCTAAAATACCTGCCCAAACGGTTAGTTTTTCAGGATACTGAGTGCGATTTGCAAAATGACGGTGTTGATTTTCCGAAGCCCAATATCGAAGAACAGAGGGATTGTGCTTTCCGTGTAATGGAAAAGTTGATTCATCGGTGAAGAGAATATTTTTAACGAAATTTTCATCTCGTGTATCTTTTCAATAACGTCCTGACAAAACTCCATTCTCCGAAAATTGTCCTCGGGAAATATTTCTTGAGTTTTCGAATATTTGAAACATTTTAAACCATTACGTTTCTAAATACGTGAGATAGTTGTGTTAATATATATACCGTATGAACGCCGGGGAGTGATTGATCTACCACAATGTAGTAAGACGAAGACGAATAGCGAGTTTATGTAGTTAGGGTTGAGAGAGGTATATTCAATCTGTTCTACTGTCTAACTGTACGGGCGTTCCATTTCTTTATCCAACACATTTTACATACGATCTAAGTACGAATCAAATAATCTCTCTCTAACACATTGAATATTCCTATCAGTCGCTCATTGTGTTCAAGCAAGGCGAATATACTTGCAATTGGCCAGTCATTACTTATATATCCATCGATCGCACGACGTTGTGCACACGGTATATAGTAAACTTAATCAGTCGGCGATTAAAGGTCGCGTAAATTTAGAGAGATCGGATAACCAGCCGTTGCGTAGGGCCGCCAACCCTTTCCCGACAACTTCTTTACTTTTCCGTGCAGTACTTCGACGGCCCGACCCCCGCCCCAACGAGGCAAGGCGCAAACCAGCGAAGCGCACCCTGCACGGGGTTGCTCATCGCCAACCGAGGGAACACTCTTAGTGGTTACCTCAGTCGACGACGGTCATGTGATAACCTAGTTGAGTAATGTTTTGTATCACTTAATGTATTCAAGGTGCGGCCCCGATCTTATTTATATTGTATACACAAACACGACCTCGGTCCATCTGATTGACTTACACAAGCGTTCTCAATTAGAAGTTACACACTTGCACATCTTGTTTATAGTAAGGTAAGGACATAGTCAAAGGAGGGCACTCGAATGATATATAAGACATTCCGTCAGAGAGTCAGGAGGAGATACATAGTTAGATAGACAGTACATCATAGCGAGTGCGAGATAGAACTCTCCCTTCGACTACCGTCCTGTTAATCGTTATGTATATAGTAAATGTTGAATCTTTATAAGTGTTGATTAATTATACGATGTTAACCAACTTCATCTGCGTATTATTTAATACATCAACGCATCTGCGTATCTACCCAGCGATGTAGCCCCGCAGGACCAGGCTACATTACATGGCGATCCTGCCAGCCACTTAGGGCTGAAGAAAACTAAGTGGAAAGACCGGAACAAATCACCGAAAATATGGCAAACTGGTAAACCAAAATGGGTAATTACGCGACGAAAGAAGAAGTGATCATAGCGAGAAACGACGCCAACGTGAAGAACAGCGTAGACACGGTCGACATCCTCGGCATAGTGCCATTCGTGGGAGTCATTATCATCATAGCCTCCTGCTGCTGCTACGGTGTGTACAAACACATAAACCGAAGGATGACGAAGGCCCTCTCCGCCCAGGCCCAGATGGAGTTTAACCGAAGGCAAGAAAAAATCTAGGCCACCCCCATGTCCATCCCGGATCAATTCGTTCAACTACAAGACGAAGTTAAGGTATTTTATAGTAATTTAAAAAAGGACAATGCTAGTATTAGGCGTGATAAGAATATTATTGAGCGCAAATAGACAATTTTAGACATAAGTTAAACGAGCTAAAAGACAATTTTAACAAAGTAGCACACAGCTCAAGTATAATAGAATCGACCAAAAATTGTATCAAGAGTGTTATAGTTACTTTAAATGAGGCTGTGGAAATTTTAAAATTTAGATTAAGTAGTTTAAGTGTAAAATCTTGTAACATGGCTGAAAAATTCGATGAGATCGACAAATGCAAAAAAATGCGGATGTGCGCGATGAAAAAACTGCACCATAATATATGTTTCTGTATTAGTCTCGGAAAGGTTCGTACGTAGCGACGTATATATATGTTTATATACAGAGAAGGATTGTTCGACGTTGAGAGATGTTATATTTGCATAGTTAAAGCGCTCTTTGTATCTGAACAACGGATCTTCAGTATTGGTAAAAAGTTGCCCTAATTTTGTAAAATCTACATTTTTTTTGCAACAATGTAAACATGTTGGATAAGTTATTTGTTTTTTCTTAACGTTTTGTATAGGGATTCGATATATGTATTTATTTTTAAGTAAGCGCACTGTTATTCTGCTAAACTCTCCACGCAACGCTACTGCTGGAGCACATAGTCTGGCGTCTTTAAACATTACTGTAGTACGAAATAAATAAAATATCCGGCATTTTATAACTTGTCATCTTTCACATTGCTGACACATTAAACCCTTTATTCAATATTAATTTACTGAGTTTTTGATTTCGTGGTGCATTTAATTGTGAATTTATTCGAAGTATAGAATACACGTTTATTGAGTATGCAGATATGCATCTGATGTACGATCTTGCGTCTTGCAATTCTTTAGAAGCCAGAAGATTATATCACGAAAGATTTCCTAATCGTGCTCTACCAAACCAGGAAACATTTCAACGAGTTGATCAACGTCTAAGGGAGAATGGCGGGCGATTATAGTTAATAGTAATACATATTGATTTTCTTCATAATTTTAGGAAAATTTGGAAAAAAATAGTAATGATGCTGATGCAAGAAGAACCGTACGTACGCCGCGATTAGAGGAACATATTTTAAATGCTGTAGATGACAATCCATCAACGAGCACTCGACAATTATCAGCACTGTTTAATACTTCGAAAACAATAGTACATGAAGTTCTTCGTGAACAGCTGTTACATCCATATCATTTGCAAGAAATACATGAACTGATTCCTGAAGATTTTCCTCGTAGAATGCAGTTTGCAAATTGGATATTGCATCAGCAACGAAATAATGTAAACTCATGTGTATTCCACTCCGGTCGACACTATATATGTATATATATTGGGGTGGTTCCCAAGGTCAGGAACTGGAAGAAACAATTAATTACATAGACATAAATTTTTAAACAAATAAAAGGAACCGGACCAACCACATGCAATGTAAATTATTAGATAAGTTAATACAGCGTTTTTAATTAGAAAATTTCTTTGTAATAATTTTTATTATATTTATGTATAGCAAATGCCAATTAAGTTGGCGCGAGGAGGGGTAAGTTCGCGCAGGATTAGAAGTAGTGAGGAGATTTGTATTTGGTTTTACATCAAATGTCAGATAATTCTAACCTCTAAGCGTATATCACTTTATGATCCCCTAGCAAAGACATTATGTTCCGTCAAACATCATTGGCAAATGTATTCTGACAATGATTTGAGTACTGGGGATGGACGTTTTTAAAAACGGCTTCTGCACCCCCTCCTCGTGCCAACTTAATTGGCGCTTGCTATAGGTCATTTCACTTTCAAAATTCCTTAATTTATTTGTAAAACCCAAGACAATTAACTGGTTTGATAAGAATTAATGACATATGGAAACCTATTTTACAGACCCGTATTTAGTTTGAATTTGAATTAGTTTTACTGCGAAAGTCACTCATTATTAGAGTGGACCAATCCGGAGCGATATTGGTTAATATTTCATATAAAAGCCGAAAAACTCCAATAATTTATCAATAGATATATATATATATATATATATATATATATTGTAATATAATTAAGCAGCCCAACGTTGGACCGTCAAAATGTAATAAATTTATAGTCTAGTCAAACGTTGGAGTGCAAAAAAAAAAATAAATATTCTTTGATACACACGTTCTTTAAGTCAAAATATTAATCTTTCCAACTGTAATATGAATTTAAAATTCGAATTTTTACCCCCCGCATTCAGATATACTTCTGCGCAGGCCCAATCATTGAATACAAATTGGTAGCTGTTAGCAATCCTAACATGTATATCCAAATAAAGTTTTGGTGTAAGGAAAGTTCGATATTTAAACTAGTTTTGAAGAAAAACGTGTATGAGAACTCTAATATCTTCAGGGTCGTGAAAGATTCTGTCTGACAAAGAAAACTAAAAGGTATCTTAGCTCAGTATTAATATGATAAGCTAATTAATTTCAAACAACTTGTCTAGGTTCTTAAATACCGTTTATTTAAAATGAACATCTTATTATAGTAAAAAAAATATTTGATTCGGTAATATTAAACATAACATACAGGATTAACAATAGATCAATAATTAATTTTAATGAAAACTTAATCTTAAAATTTATAGGTTATGTGGAATTTCTTTTATAAGAGGAATTAAATGAATCAGCAGATATATAACAAATATTTGGATATTGACACAAAATTGGCTCTGGTAAATCAAACCACGCTTAAAAATTGATATAACTTCCCTATTCACATTATTAAAAATGATTATTATTAGAATTTTAATCTACCTCCGGTAAGTATATATATATATTAGTCTGTTTACTTATTAAGTTAAATTTTTGGAAGTGAATCGTATAATGCAAACTTAGCTCAACATTTCCTTTCTATCTTCAAGATTCTCGTCTAAGGACACCTAATCTCTGCGATCAATCTTGGTCCACCTGATGTACAGTTGAATATTGTGCCAAACAGGGAAATCCGGTCACGAACCTAACCAAATCCCTCAAGCGTTGGGTTCTCCAGCAAAACAAGGTATACTGTCACCTTTTTTTTTTTTTAATAATGGATAATCTTCATATTCGATAATTTGGTTTCTAGAGATTGTCCCATTTAAACCATTGTTGATTCAGGGTGATCCAATACCATTAAATTAAATACGGATAAATGTTTTCATGCAAAGTAAAAAAAAAAATGTGAAATTATAACTTAAACACCACAGAATATGTGAACACATATAATGGACGACAAAAAGGATTATAACGGGCTATCTTCTGAGATTCTCCCCGTACAAGCGATGATATGTTCTTCAATTTCCCCAAATATTTATTGTATTACTATTTTTTTCCAGTTAATTATATGATTTTATAAGGAAGTAAGTAGATTTACCATTTGTTATTTTAATTTTTCAAATTAAATTTTTTTAAAAAAATTCTCTTTTAAAACATAACTAAACTTTTTAAAAAAATGCCAAAAATTCTTCTCCAATTATTTCAATAACTCTCTATGGCAACCCAACAGCTTTTCTGTTCTTGAAGTTCATTGGTCGCTTTAGTTATATAGAATTTTCGAAAATATTTGACATTTACAATAATTATGATTCTTAAATAATATTATGAACTTATTGGTTTATAAATAAATTTTCCTTCACACATAACCTTTCGAAAAATTCAAAATTAACTAGATTTACATATTTTATAGTTTTGGTAAATGTAGGGAAGTCATATACTTTGAAATTTAATTATAGATTTGACACTCTAAATTTAGAAAACAATACAAAGATAATAGACTTCCAATCTTGTAAGAAATTCCAATAACAGATGTAACAAATAAAAGCTATTGTCTTCTATAAATCAATTAACATTTTATTATAATATATATATATATATATATATATATATATATATATATATAAATATATATATATATATATATATATAAATATATAATGGAATAATAACATCGAATTACATTGGCCGCGGTCACTAGAAAATAGCCGCTTATGCTTGCTAGCGCAATCAGCTTGCGTTGGCAATATATGTTAGTGAACGCTCTGCTTTAGAACTAAACGTTGGCGTTACACCTTCGTTGTTGATTGGTTATTTTCATTTGTGTTTACTTGTACTGTCAAAAGCTACGAACATTCAAAATTCAAAAAGTAAAATGGAAAATAATAATTTGTTGATGGATTTTATATTAAATGAAAACGACTTGAATGTTGACGGTATTGTCCATTTGGCGCTAGATTTGGTCGACCCGTATAATGGAGACATCCGAGAACGTGACCAAAATGAGGTTATAAGAAACCAAAACTATTATGAAGTGACGGTGCCAAATTATACAGATTTCCAATTTAGCGAACATTTTAGAATGTCTCGTCAAACATTTGAGGTAACTATGTTGTTATATAGAGTATGAAATCATTAGTTCTTAAATTCCAGGCCATAATTATTAAAGACTTCATTTATGTATTTCGTTTTTAGATACTGCTCAACCAAATAGGAAATATCGATGAAGAAAATCACAGAATTATACCTTTAGAAAAGAAAACGTTGTTTTCTATTTGGTTACTAAGCAAGCCTGACAGTTTTTTAGCGGCCAGTGACCGATTTGGCCTACCAAAAAGTTCAGGGCACAAAATCTTTTATGAGATCGTCAATTTGATTTGCCAATTGATGGGTGAATACATCCGATGGCCTCAGAATCATATCCATACCACTAATGTAAGTTCAACATGACATTTATTAGAATGTTGCTAAACTTTCTTTTAAGGTTTTTCAAAACCGCTCTCGAGGAATTCCTGGTATTGTTGGTGTGATTGATGGTTGTCACATTCCAATAAAGCAACCAGAAGGGAATGCCATCGATTACTATAATAGAAAGCAGCACCATTCCATAATTCTACAAGGTTTGTTATAACTAGTAATATTTTTGAAACGAATTATATGAAAAATTAAATTATAGGGGTATGTGATGACACAGCAAAATTTATAGACTTAAATGTTGGACAACCTGGTAGAATGCATGATGCTCTAGATGCTAGAGTTTTCCGGTTAAGCCCATTATATGAGAGACTTACAAATGATAATCCACTATTACCTGTACATAAACATATAATTGGAGATTCTGCTTATCCATTACTAATAAATTTGATTAAACCTTATCAGGATAATGGCCATCTAACAGAAGCACAATACAAGTTTAATAGGAAATTATCAAGCGTTCGTTCTACAATAGAAAGAGCTTTTGGATTATTAAAAATAAAATTTAGAAGACTAAAATATTTGGATGTGAAGCATCCAGAAGTAGCCATTAAAATAGTTGCTGCCGCAACTGTTTTGCACAATTTTATATTGCAGCAGGGCAATCCAGCAGATGATTATGCTATTGATATAGATATAGAAAATCATAATGGCATCGTTGCGGATGCTGTTCAACATGACAGAGGGCCTGCTGAAGAAAAAAGACAAGAATTGGTCAATATTTGCAACATATGACTGTAATATAAAATTATATAATAAAAATAAACACAGTATTTGAGTGTATAATTATTTATTTTGTAAAAAAAGTTCAATTTATTTTGTAAATTTGTTTGATTAGTTCATTCCTTTCCTGCTGAATCCTATTATGTTCTGCGAGTTCTTCAGACAGCTTTTCGATAGCAGCCACCCTTCTTTCTTCAATATTATCAACTCGCTGTCTTGCACTTTTTAATGCCCTCATATTGTCACATTTTCGTTTTTGTGAAGTTGTTGTGTTCAAAAAGCTGTCTGGTATACTAGAGTTCTCACTTGTAGAATCTGTGGGTGTGTGGGAAGAATTAGTAGTTCTTTGAGAACATGATGAAATAGATGCAGATGTACTGGGAAGGGATATAAATATAGGTTGGGACGTAGTAGAAAGTGAAGGGGAGTGGTTTGATATATTGTATGTGAAGGCATAGATAGTAGGGGCGCGGGCAAAGTAGGGTGGTTTTGAATAGAACTTGAAGGTGATGGGCATTTTGTTGTTTGAGAACTAGAATTAAAAGAAGCAATTACGGGGCCAGGATTAATTGTTTTGTCCTCTGCAAATATTTCCTCAAATATATCAAAATATTCCCAACTAATTCTTCCCTGTCCAGTTTTTGTTTTTTTATTGTTATCTACAATTTTTTTGTAGTGAAACTTCATATTCCTAAATTTTTTATCCACTATACTCTCGCTTATATCATATCTATGCTGTTGGAACTCCTGGATATCTCTCCACACATTAGGGATCCGCGTCTTTCGACGCGGATCCCTAAATTCTTTTTTCCTCTTCAAATACGCAGTTGTTAGTAATTTTATATTTTCTTTCGTCCAAGTAAAAATTCCCAATTGATCTACAACTTGATATCTTAATTATTGATATGTACGGTATTTCCCATGAATTCTTACCATTTCTTTTCTCATCCATGGGCACATCTGGGATGGAAACCTCAGTTGCATTTAAATTATTATATAAATAATTTTGAAAATACTTATCATCAGCAATTATTAACAATATTTCAATATTTAGGTAAATCTCTTACAGAAATTTTTACCTTCTAATAATAATTTGTGTATGTCCTCACTTTCAGTAATATTATACATTGTATTTTCATACAGATAAGATTGCGTAGACATGGCTGACTCAACTACAAATACCGTTTAATAAACAAAAAATTTAATAAACCTGAACAAATAGTAAAAAAAAAACAACATTTCGCCAAAACAAAATGAAATGAACGAACAACATAAACTAAGCGTACCACTGGTGTTTAACGACGTAACTTTTAAAATTTTAAACCAATCAAAACGCTTTGCTAGCTGCTAGCATCGACAGCAAGCACAAAATTTTTACGCTTGCAAATATGGCCGCCGCAGCAATCATGTTTTGAATTATAAACAACCGGTCACCATGGTGATTGCAAGCAGCTTGCTAGCAGCTACCTAGCAAGTACGTCTAGTGACCGCGGCCATTATCAAAAATATTCTGTTCTGTTTAAAGTCATTGGATATTTATCTAGTAACTTTAGTTTTGTTAAATGCATGACTTGGGTATAATAATAGAATATTAAGTGTGGCATATGCTTTTATTTGTTATTGAGTTGTGAAAGTTTGCTGACTAATGAAAATTAGAATTTTATTTAGCAAAAAACATTCTAATTTTCCTTCCGATCTAAAACTGTTTTGATAAAATTGTTAAATTTGATATGAATAACGCAATATCTTTGGAAAATCCAAGTTATGTAAAAGAAGAATTCCAGGATGATTATCCAGATAATAAAATATGCGTCTCTGAAACTACTATTAATGTATGTAATACTGAATTAAATGAGTACTTGGAGAATGACGAAACAAGAAAATACGAAATACTTTCTGTAGACCACATCAAAACAGACTTGCTATCATCTGAAGTAAATGATACAGTAAGCAACGGTATTAAAATTAATAGAATTTCTTCTGCTGACATACAAATTGAATTCTGTAATGGACTACCATGTAAGTACATTTGTGTTCTTCCATAATAGTAATTGCATTATGACTACATCCACAGAACAAATATCTGAATGCATTATTGTGGTATAAATATTAGATTATTAAAGATAGATTTGTAGTAAAATATATATACCTACGATTCACAGGTATAACATGATATAAGATAATTGCTTTTAGAATATTGTTTATTTTTTTTAAATTTTACAAACAACATTAAAGACATATTCTAGTTTACCATGAATATTTATGTATTTCAATATTCAAACATTTTAAAGTATGTACTTCCAATCCTCATTCTATTATTTTTGTTTATTGAATTGTATCTATGAATTTGTTTAACAGTTTGTAAAAATTGCCAACAAATCTATCAGGATTATTGTACCAAATGCAGAATGCTTGTGCATATTTTGAACAAAAGATCTTCTCATAATACATATAACAGAGTAAGAGAATTGCCAGAATATATGTTAGAAACTAGAGAGTCACTTGGATATTTGGGAATTTTTTCTTTAAAAGTTGTACCTGAAAATGTAAGATTTGGTCCTTTCACTGGACTTAAAGCCGCTGGACAGCCTTTGAAAATAAAAAGTGGGAGATTTGTAGTCGACCACGATCAATCGGAGCATCTGAATTGGATGCAGTACATCAAGCCCGCCAAAAATATTTACGAACAAAATCTATTGCCATTTCAATATGAAGAAGAGCTATATTATTGTAGCACTTGTAGAATCCAGGAGGGTGAAGAACTATTAGTGTATTTTGGTGAAGAATACGTAAATAATCTGTTTAAAAATGTGGAAATGGATTTTGTTCCCATTGCAAAAGAGGATGTCGAAGATGTATTTGCTTGCACGTTTTGTTGCTTGGGATTCAATTCAAGGGAATATTTAGCAGAACACCAAACTGTGTCTCATAATGAAACTAATGATATGTTTTCTGTTAAAGGTAGGATGAATCATTTTAATTTTCAAAATTAATATTTTTTGTATTAAGATATTTCTCAAGATTTCCACTTTAATGCCTTGTATAAATTGCATGATGTAATAGCTCTAGGATGCATGTTTGTTCCCCATTTGGTAATTCCAATGGAATTATAGTAATTGCAAGTTTTCAGTGGACTTTCAAAGTAGCTTCTGCATTTGTTATAATACAACTACATATAATGAGTAAACTTATATTCTACTTATCGAAATACAACCAATTTAAGATTGATATTGATTTGTCTTGCTGTTGTGTAATAATTACTCATAGTTGCAGTTTTTGATCATTGTACATGTGTAGAGTTACAGATATGTATTTTGCATGTCTGTTTCATTTGTAACAAAGGCGTTATACGTGCAGAACGTATTGATATACTTAAACCCTTTTTTTGTATATTTACTGCCATCTGCCGTGTTAATGGACTACACCGATATACGTATTTTTTCGTTTATGTATCAGCATAGCTGATCGAGCGGAAGGTCGCCTTTTTCGGCATAGTAACTTTCGTCCGTCAGATGTCACTTATTAAATAGTGCCACCTTATAGGACAAAAGTTGCTATACCTTTTAGGCGATTTCAGAGAAATGTACAGTGAAATCTCCCTTGACCGGACACCTACCGGACTATTCCAATCTGTCCGCTCAAGGGAGGTGTCCTGTTAAGGGAATAGTTGGTGAATTTTTTGGGAATATTAAAATAAGTAAGCTCATAATGAACCAATGTGATTTTATTAAATATATAAAACATAAATGTAACCTCTGTAAACCAGCACAAAATTTAAAGTAATTGAATTGTACATATGTACATAATTCCTTGTTACTTATATCTAATGCAACATTGTAAAATAATTCAACAGGGTTGCCTGGCGAGTAGTTTTCTTAATGTTTTGGTCGTGATAGTGTAATTCTAGTGTGGTGAGTAACTCTAGTACGGCTGCATCTCCTCGATCTTGACTAAATTTTTTTAATTATTTTACCATATTTTTGGCTTGTTGATAAGTTGTTAGTTTCATGTTGCTCACTTCTTCCACATCTTTATCCGATCCATCCAGTTCCACAATATCCGACGACTGATTTGTGACAGAGGGCATGTCATTCGTATCTTCTGTTACTAGATTTTCGTCGAAGCTCAAAAAGGCCTCTACGTTGCATTCTTCAATCCCTAATGCTGGTGGTACTTTCCACAATTCAGCTAATAGTGATAGAGGAACATTATCATCTGCCGTAAATTCATCTTCTGTGGACATGGTTTTTTGATTTCCAACAATAAGCCCAGCCTTTTGAAAACAGTTTTGAATCGTTTGTTTTGATACTTTGTCCCAAGCGTTCTTTATAAAAGTAAATAGCATCTAAAATGTTAATTGATTTGCAAAGTTCATGAGCTGAATTTGAACACTCAATTTTTGCTAAAATAGTCTTAACGACAATGGTCCTATAGTGCATTTTAAAATTTTTTATTATACCCTGGTCAAGGGGCGGACATACAGATGTGCAATTAGGTGGAAAAAACACCAATTTAATGTTATGCAGTTCTATGTCCCTTGGATGCGAACAGGCATTATCAACAAATAGCAAAATGTGTCTCTTTTGTCTTTGCATTTTGCTGTCTAGTTCCTTCAACCATTCCGTCATTATAGTACCAGTCATCCATGCCTTGCTGTTGGCCTTCCAAGTAACAGGCAATTCAGTTACTTTTATATTTTTGAAAGCTCTAGGTTTAGCCGCATGACCTATAACCAACAACTTTTCTTTGTCATCAAGCATGTTAACACAGTGCATGATGGTGACCCTTTCTTTTGAACATTTACCGCCAACGCATTTTTCCTGTTTTAAATGTAAAGTCTTGTCAGGAAGAGCACGAAAAAACAGCCCGGTTTCGTCGGCATTGAATACATCCCTCGGTGAATAATTTTTCAAAATTGACGGTAATTTATTTAAAAATGTTGCTACATCTTCCACCTTAACACTAGCTGCCTCACCAGAAATAGCTTTGAAGCTTATATTATGGCGCTTTCGAAACTTATCTAACCATCCATAAGATGCGTTAAATCCAGAATAGTCTATACTCTCAGCAATTTCTTTCGCTTTACTCTGCACTATGGGCCCTTTAAATTTGAGAACATTAAAATAAAACTTACCTTAGAATCCCAAATTTTTACCTGACAGAGGAATTCCTTTACTTCTTGCTTTGATAAACCACTCGTAGCACATTCTGTCTACATCTGCACCTCCTTTGTTAATAAAGCATCGTTTCTTATTAACATTAACATTGGAGTGCCACACTTTCAATAGATCGTCTCTATTTTTTATGATATTAGCCGTCTGTGTTTTACCAATACCAAAACGTTTAGCTAACTCACGAACACTAAGTTTCTCACTTTTGTATACTTCCACTATTTCAATCTTTTCCTTGAGTGTTAAATAATTTCGTTTAGATGCCATTTTTATTGCTACGTATATGCAGAAACACACGACTGTATGAATTCGGAGTCTCGGGGAAATCCCTATCTACTAACTAGCGTGCGTGCGAATGCCGTTGCGCATACCGATTTAGCAGCCCGTTTCATATATGTACTTTGATGTGCGCTGTCCGCACAAGAGAGATTTTTTAAAAGAAACGGACTGAATTCTTCTGTCCGTGTCCGTCCAAGAGAGTGTCCGTTCAAAAGAATGTGATTTACTTGTAAATTCCATAAGACAAATTCGGGGCTATCACAATGTGTCCGTATAAAGGAGATGTCCGCTTAAGGGAGGTGTCCGTTAGGGGAGATTTCACTGTATATACAAATATAAAATAAATATAAATATAATACAAATCTGTTTCTTAACAGATTTGTATTACTTTGTATTACATTGCTTCACTAACTTGACTGACGACGCCTATAGATGACAGAAACACGTGTCTTAAGCAGAAGTAAATGCTGAAAATACGAGGTGTATTGTCCATGTGTACAGTTACAGATATGTATTTTGCATGTCTGTTTCATTTGTAACAAAGGCGTTATACGTGCAGAACGTATTGATTTACTTAAAACCCTTTTTTTGTATAACATGCATTATTATGCAACAGAAAACCCGCATTGGATACGTCATGTAGACAATCAGAATAGACGGTCTCTTAACGTCTGGGGAGGTATACTTGGTCCATACATCATTGGGCCGTACTTTTTCGATGGAACCGTTACAAGCGATACGTATTTGGCATTTTTGCAGAACGAACTGCCTAATTTACTTGACCATGTGGATGCTGACATCCGACAAATTTTCTGGTTGCAACACGATGGTGCACCTGCTCATTACAGCCTTAACGTTAGGGAGTTTCTAGGGCGATGGAAGGAAGACAAATGGATAGGACGAGGGTGTCCAATCGCTTGGCCTCTACGAAGTCCAGATCTTACTGTCTTGGACTTCTACTTTTGGGGATATGTCAAGGCTCTACTTTATGTGGAAGTTCCTACAACAAGAGAAAATATGATGGAACGCATAAGAGATGCATTTAGAAATGTTCGCCAAGAAACATTACAGCATGTTCAACAGAATTTCACCAGGCGGCTTCATTAATGTATTGAGAGACATGGAAGGACATTTGAAAGTTTTCTTTGATTTATTTGCATTTACTATTTACATTTACTTTATTTTTAATTACTGTGCTACTACTTTTGTTAATTAAATTTGATGTTGTGGTTAATAATTAGTATTTATTTAAAATAGTGCAAACTTTTTATACTACTCGTACTTGATTCTTTCCTACATGATTTCGATTTATGTTAAGCTAATTAGGTATGTATTGTTTCATATTAGATATTTGTAAAAAAGTTGGTTTTACAAAATTCTTTAAAATACAAATTAATTAGTGCAAATTTTTTATTAAACTGACACCAGATAACTTGATCAGCAGTGAATCTATTGAAAATGCTATATTACTTTATACCGGGTGTATTATGAAAAACCTTTCGTGCTGTAACTTTTTTATTTTTTATCCGAATGTAATAAATTATACGTCGAACTAAATCGTTTTAAAAACACTGTAACGTGATCCGCTTTGAATTTTTTTTTACACTTTGTTTTTGACAGACAGCTGCAAACTGTGTTTTTTTTAAATTGCACTATACTTTTTTTTTCCTTATTCAAATATATTACTTAGAGCTGAGGATGTTTGCGGTATAACCATGGTTATACCGCAAACATCCTCAGCTCTATATATTACTTTTTCTGAATATGAAACTGTAAACAACGATATCCTTGTATGAAAAAAAATCGATAAATTGAAGGTTTTTTTTAGTTCGATTTATTCTGGTTTAAAAAATTCTTTCAATGGAGACTGTGGTTAAATAAAAATTTAAAAAAGGTATATAACCCCTTACCACAATTATTAGTCGTATCCTAAATACGTATTTCGACAACTAAGTTGTCATCATCAGTAGGTAAAAACTACTAATTAAAAGTCGCACATGGGGCACAGTAAAACAAGAGAAACGCTTCCGCACAACTATTATACACTGCATCCCTGTATAGACTCACACAGTCTATACAGGGATGCAGTGTATAATAGTTGTGCGGAAGCGTTTCTCTTGTTTTACTGTGCCCCATGTGCGACTTTTAATTAGTAGTTTTTACCTACTGATGATGACAACTTAGTTGTCGAAATACGTATTTAGGATACGACTAATAATTGTGGTAAGGGGTTATATACCTTTTTTAAATTTTTATTCTGGTTTAAATGCATTTTAAATACTCTATTTCATTTTATTATCAGCAAATGTGTGTACCTTTTAAAATCACTTACATTCAATACTATATAGCCCATAGAGGATTACAAACCAATGTTTATCAGTGAGCGGTGGGTCAACAACAACATTTACAGTGTTAATTTTAAAAATTTAAAAATCAAGCAGTCATATTGAACGATAAAAGTGCATTCCAAATTTTCGAAGAGAGCTGTGACATCTGTCAGTCACACATTCATTATAACATTTTCAACGATTTATTTCTAAATTTTGTTATTGAAATGGATAATACGAATGTGTGGATGCGATTCAAGCATATTTTGAATGCGGAACAAATTCTGCAGCTGCTTTGCGACTTTATGGAAATCGTTTTCCTGACAGACTGCGTCCAAGTGCCGATAAGTTTGGAAGGCTCGTGCGAAATTTACGAAATTTTGGGATCATTCAAAAAACCGAAAATAAACGCACGTGTAATTCAAGATCAAAATTTAGAATTAAGTGTCTTGCTCTATGTGGAAGAAAACCCTAATACGTCTACGCGAGAAATTGCTCACTACATGCAGGTATCACATTCTACAGTTCAGTACATTCTGAAGAAGCACAAGTTCTTTCCTTATAAACCATGGAAGGTGCATGCTCTCGGTGAAAACGACCCTCAACGAAGGGTTCAATTCTGCACGGTTTTCATGAATAAACTAAGGGAAGATCCAATTTTTTATCGTCGTGTGTTGTGGTCAGATGAATGCACTTTTGGGAAAAATGGTGTATTCAACAGAAATAATCATCGCCATTGGAGCACTGAAAATAACCATGTTGTGATGCAACACAATTTTCAAAATCGGTTCAGAGTAAATGTATGGTGTGGCATTTTAGGCGATAGAGTAGTAGGGCCTTTTTTTTATGGAGGGTAATCTAAACCAAGAAAAGTATAATAATTGTTACGCAATGAATTAGGCGATTATTTAGATGAGTTACCACTTGCTGAGTTAAACAGGGTGGTGTTCCAACAGGACGGTGCCACACCCCATAATGCACGACTGAATACTGATTTTCTAAATAATTATTTTGGCGTCAGATGGAGGGGCACTTACGGACCTATTCGATGGCCTGCTAGATCGCCAGATCTGAATCCACTGGATTTCTTTCTGTGGTCTTACATTCAAGATCATGTCTATTTGACTCCACCTGATGCCAGAGATGATTTAGTAAGAAGGATAGTACAAGTATGTCATGAAATACCACCAAATCTTATATTAAACGCAGCAGTTGGAGTTAATAGAAGGTGTCAAATGTGTCTGGAACAAAATGGGGCCAATTTCGAACATTTGATTCATTAAAATATATGATAGCTTGATTTCTGTAAATTTCGTAGTTTTTTTTTTAATAATAATAAATTTGTCACTCAATTTAATGGAGGGGTCTTCAAGAAATAAATGTTTATTAGAATAAGTAAAAAAAAAATGTAGTACAATTTAAAAAAAAAAATTTACTGTCTGTCGAAAACGAAATGTCAAATTTTTTTTTTTTTAAAACAGGTTACAGTGCTTTAAAACGATTTAGTTTGACATATCATTCATTAAAATCAGATAAAATATAAGGAAGCTACAGCCCCAAAGGTTTTTCATAATACACCCGGTATTAATTTAATGTTTGCTTTCACCGCCGAGTGAAAATCAACTGTTTCTCGTACTTAATGGGGTTTCTTCTTGTTATAGACCATTTATGGATAATTTGTTGAATATCCTATCTTACAGAAGGTTTAAAAGCGCAAATTAGCTACTAAAAATACAAGCATTTTTTATTAATTCAATTCTAAAAAGAAATAATTAGCAAATGATCCATCCTAGGTGCATCAAATGAGGGATCAGTAGAAAGCGTAGTAAAAGGGCTTTTCAATGAGCTAAAAATATACAGGCTGTTCCATTTAAAAATTACGTTGCTGAACGAGCGATATTACGAGCAGCTGCAGCATTTATTTCACGTAGCAACGAAAGTGCATACTAGTAGAAAATATTCTATTCTATTGGTTTCGGATCTTTTGATTTTCCTTATGCAGAATAGCCAGCCTACTGAAATGTATCAATTTATCAAATAAAATAATTATTTACACAGAAACTATCAACTTTAGACCCATACAACATTATATCGATGTAACCGGCTTTTCAATGAGCTAAAAATATACAGGTGTTCCATTTAAAAATTACGTTGCTGAACGAGCGATATTACGAGCAGCTGCAGCATTTATTTCACGTAGCAACGAAAGTGCATACTAGTAGAAAATATTCTATTCTATTGGTTTCGGATCTTTTGATTTTCCTTATGCAGAATAGCCAGCCTACTGAAATGTATCAATTTATCAAATAAAATAATTATTTACACAGAAACTATCAACTTTAGACCCATACAACATTATATCGATGTAACCAGCTTTCAAGCGCGGATTATTTTATCTATTAATATACAGGGTGTTCCATTTAAAAAAATGCAACTTTAGTCTGGCATTACCATCTGGAACACCCTGTATAAAACAAAATATTTTTAAAATGTGCGCTTGATGGTACGGAAGGATATCCGATGACTAAATATTTGACTAACTTTCAAATACGCGTGTAATCTTCCGTCCCCGCTTCGTTGCCGGACCCTGTATATACAAAATCCATTTACTTTATACAGTGAAAAAATTCAAAATATTGAAAAAGTATAAACTTGAAATTAATTATATCACCTATAATTAAAGTGAATGCTTTGTCACACCACAGTAAACATTTTTTATTTACATTAATTATTACAATATATTTTAAACTTTGTTCTGTAAATTGCGTTCTTTTATTCGACAGTATGTCTTCAAATATAGAAAAACTTCGCTTAACATCAGAGCTAGTGAGTGGCGCATAGAAATAATAATCTTTAAATTTAATATATCTACCGATTTCCGTATTTTGAACATTACTACAAAAGCCTTTCAGGACATTAAAATCAGGGCTACAAGCGAATATTGCATCAATCATATTATTTAAGCGAAACCAACTCTGTCTCTGCGCCTGCATGACTCATTAGAGGATAGCGTCAGTTCCGCAGTCTAGTAATAAGTAAAGCTGGGACTTATATGCACATGGAAACTATTATATGCGCATATATTATTCCAAAATTCGATGAAAATATGCAGAACTTTTATTAAAATATGTATAGTTTAAGTGATAGTAACACAACTAAATTATTGTCAATATAATGTAGATCTCGGTTTCCGGGTTCGAACCGCGTCGAGTTAGGCGTAATTGCCAACGCTTCGTCTACTGTTTCAAGGAACATCTTCAGGGCTGTACGTAGACGTTCGTCGTTCCGCAGTAACTCTCAAAACGAACGCCGACATTGTAATATTAAATGCGGACAAAGGGAACGCAACGGTTGTACTCTACAACAATGTCTATCAGGAGAAAATAGACACCCTACTCCAAGATGATTCTTATCGCCTCCTGGTGTTTAGAAGGCGCATATATATATATATACACATGGCGATCCTACCTGTCCACACCACTAGATGGCTCTGCCAGCCATCTAAGGCCGAAAAAGACCAAGTGGAAATTCGGAACGGACCAGGAAAAAAAAAAAAAAAAAACCTACAGTTTAGCAGGTCAAAACCAAGAGGATGGCAACAAGGAGCGGAGGAAATCATCTCCAACAGAAGCTCCACACGAAAGAAGAAACGCAGGTATTCTTTAAAATAAATTTTAACAAAGACAAATATTACGGTGTATAAAAATAAAGTGCAAGACGTTCATGAATTACGTACATTTCGCGAGTGAAAATGTTTATTTGTTTTATAAGAGACAATAATATTGATTTAACGCAGGCATACCTTGTTATTTATGTCTACTTACGCAAGAATGCAAAAGTTGCAAAGCGCGTACCATACGTTTCTTTATGTAAAGGTCAAGTTTATTTAAAAAAAAATTAATATGTACTATATGACTTAGAGACGTTATATTTCGGCCGTACACTTCGCAATTTTGTTAATAAACGCAAAAGTTTAAGTATATTTTTTTGTTTAGAAGGCGCATATATATATATACACATATATCGCAAAATTATGGTATATTTTTTCATAAGTTTAATTACGTGCATAAAAAATGCATGCGTTGTACTTTTTAACAAGCGCCATATATTGCATAGTTTACAAACAAAATTAAAAACAATAACTTGTATATTCAAACTAATCGCGAGTAAATAAACATCGAATTCAAATTAAATATGTATAGTTTAATAATACTCGAGTCAAGTTCGCTTATAAGAATGCAAACACATCATTTATTTCTGAACGACGATACTTGGCATTGAATATAGTGCCGACGCATTCAAAAGTTCGCAATAAAAGAGAATAACTTTAAATTAATATTCTCCCAAAAAAATTCGGTACACCCCACCGGTAAGTCTTCCTGGTAGGAATGCTGGTTCAATTAACTAGTTACCCATAATTTCAACCCAAATGTTTAAAGACAATTTATGTTGAAAGCGATTTTCAAGTCTCCAATGCGGGTTATCATCAATCCACACATGGTTAATATAGAAGTTTCTAATTGCATTTCTTGAGAATCAGTCCCCATGGTTGAGGTATTTAAACCAATGTGTGCTGAAGTCATCGACAAAACGTAATGCGTGGAGGAAAATCACCAGGATTAGGTGCCTGAACGCGATGAATATGGTACGGATACAAGCACAAAGCAGTTGCTTTTTTCTGGTAGAAATATCTGTGTCTTCCTCTACCATCTTCAACACATTTCTTCCAATTCTCCCTCTATTACTATATTTGGACTTCCTGGTTTTGCTTACGTGAAAATGTTTCATGAAGATACTGATGAATACTTGGAAGGTTTTTCTACCAGGAACATGACGATTGGGAAATCGCTCACTGTACAATCGCCTTGTCTCTGACGAATTTCATTTCCATTGGCAAGTCCTTACATAAAATGCGTATAAGTCATCCCGACGTTCGCATATCGATTCATATTAAAGATCCTTCACTAATAGAACTTTAATTATCAAGCGAAAATTCGAGACGCAATTAATTTTGACACGTTTCGAATCGTAATTAATTATTAGGGACCGGTCACGAGAGGTCTATGATCCATCGCCCACGGGTTGCTGCGTGTTGTACTTAGAGATGTTACAGACTATTTATATGGTCCATCGTCATTTCGGCCTGATGCGTCCGGTCTCTACCAATGACAAAAAATCTTAAAATATCCCATAATTTTTTGCCGGATGTCTAGTAAACGGGTATTTATTCCTTGTACTAAAGGAGCTAATTTTATATTACTGAAACGCAACTTTGAAACTGAATAGTCAATTAGTCAACTCAATAGTTCGAATTTAATTGGTAGATGGCAGGTCGTATTGATCGAGTGCGTATTTTGCTAGACTGGATTTAGTACGTCTGCTTCGTTCTAAATCCTGAAATGTTGATCTTGCTAATAAATATGATTACTTAGTAACACTATTTATCTAACAGAATAAGCATGCTACATTAATTACACTTTTTAAATAAAATTAATTTGAGTAGACTGAGAAACTTGAACGAAGTTACTTTCGTGCTGGCTTTTGAACGGTAGGTTTTTTGAATGTTAAGAACGGACACTGAATTTTGTTGTTTTTGAATTTAATAATTTCCAGACGTATAATAATGGTGTCTAATTTTAGAGCTTGCCCAGTGCCCACGTTGCAAAATATATTTGGAAGCGAACGAATATTTGGAACACCACGCGGATTACTGTTGTGAGACGAATGCCAGGTAAGACTAGCTTATTTTCATTTATACTATTAGTTTAGTAAAGATATAAAATTGTTTCAAACGCACGCATTTTGATTCTGGGGGAATTATATCCCACAAGCCCTATTACGATAACTGCCAAATTCGACAATATGTAGAATTCCTATATGCTCCTGATTATTATGACTATATCTTGCAAACTCGGCCTAGGAACCATTCACACATAACCCATCTAGAATTAACAGACCTTCAGTTTCAACGCAGTATTGTTAATAGCAGTAGTAACCTTGAAAGTACATTCCACTTGCAAGAGTGGATGAAGCGTTAGCAGAAGTGGAAGCGGGACTAAACACTCGGTTTCAGTCCCTGCAGGCCCCTGGTTTGGCACCGAACAAGAACGTTCTGCACGCTAGGATGGTAACGTGGCGAACGCTATGCATTAAGCGTGTACTATTACCCTCAACTTTTAGGAACACAACTTGCAACAGTTCTGGGACTGCTGCCGAAAAAAAACACTGTTGATCCTTCAGACTTGAAGTCTAGTTACGTACCTCCTAGAATACTAGGGCCTCGTATTTATAGAAATGTAGCTGCACAATTATGTATCGGTGAATAGACTCGAAGGTCTATGAATAGGTGATTAAAGAACAGTACATTCATTAATCTTGATTAAAGAACAGAAAATTCCTTAATGCTTTATTTAACAAAATGATGGTATATATACAAATCCTATTTACAATTTAATTCCAACAGTTCTAAACATTTTAGTTTTACATACATTACTTAAGCGTAATTAATCGAGGACATTTAATATTTGTTGTGGTATCGCTGATATACCCTACTTTAATTGCGGTGTTTATATAGATGCTTATAATGCATTTTGATGACCTCACAATTCTTGCATTTCATCATCATATTTATGCGATGACGACTTTGAATATTGGACTGGTTTAATTTAAATACCTGACCTATGATTGTTTCTGTATCAGCAGTTTGCTGAACTGGTTTAGATTAAATACCTCAATTTGCTAAATGTAATACGTAACTATCTTATTTAGATTAAGTGATGTTGTTTAATCTGAAATTAAACAATCGGATAACATGTACGATAACAGAGGAAAAACTGATGACAGACTTAAAGCAGGCCACCGCGTGGTGGCGGTAGTAGCCGTAGCGTTCGCCGAACATATTTACGGTGGCGCATTTGTGATCACTCTTGTCAATTTCATTTCATTTGTTTACATGTTAAATTTTATTGAAATGAATTTGAAAGAAAAAGTTTTGAACCTCGCAATTCTAAATGACGATGAAGAACAAGAAAAGCGGGGTAAAAACGGGTATGAACTTAATTTTGATATACCTAATATTTATTTATTTTGAAAGACGAAAAAGGAGAAGCGTTTGCGTACATGAAATAAGTCAAAAACGAAAACAAGAAGGTTAATTTCATTGCTTGTATAAGCAACTAAGATTAGATGAAAAAAGATTTTCAACTCCAGGTGAAGTGCGAATATTTTCTGGTTTGACTACACGGAGTGTCAGGTGATTCATTACTCTACTATCGGCACTGGATCAGTCGATTTTGGACTAGGTATTGGATGATCCTCGGAGGTGTTTGCTTCATTATTGGTGCTTTTCTCATCGCCACTCAGCTGCAAAGGATCAATTCGCGTATCCGACAGAGATATACATATTAGGGTGTGTCTGTGCAAAACCGATAAATGGTCGAAATGTTTCCATCAGCTGTGTAAGCCTTGTAACGACGAATATATTTCCTTTTCTGCCCAGTATGCGTTTTTTTTCTGAACTTAAATGCTTGGAGTTATTATTTCTCAAATTTTTCCATGTGCGAAAAATCTATTTCCTGTTTTAATGATATCTGGCAATTTCCTAATTGTCTTGGAAGAATGAATGGTAAACATGTAACTATTTAGATGTCCACCATAAACCGGTTCACTATACTATTGCTACCTGAACAAATTTTCTATAGCTTTAATGGCTATTGTAGATCCAGAATATGAATTGGCATAGTGCTACCTACTCGGGAAGCTGGTGCAGCAAAGGCGTCTGAAAATGGTGAGATCAAAAAAAACTAGTATTGCACAAAGTATGGGAGCTTCTATTTATTATATACGCCCTCAGTTTTGCTTACGGAAGCTCAGACTGAAAACTGAGAAAAGGGATTGCGCGATCTTCGGCGCATGCACACACAAATTACTCAAACTCACGCTATATATCTAGACTTATTATGTACCTACGTACTAACTCCAAAATTGCTGCCGAGGATACCTGAAAAGGAAATTGCAAAGGCAAAGAAAAAAAACTTATGAGCAAATAATTCGTATATTCACGCTCAAAGAAAAAATAAATTATTATAATATAATTAAGTAAATGGATGTATTAATATTTAAGCATTGACTAAAATCAAAAAAAGAAAATTAATCAATTGTAATCTTCACTATTGACTATGTTACGGTAAAAAAAATATATAACTATACAAATTCCAAAACTAGATATCGCAAAAAGGTGAATACAGTACGGTAAACATCATAATGTAAGTAAGTAAGTAAGTATTTTATTAGCAAAGCTATTTTACAACTATAACATTTCTTACATTTTACTTAATTAACTAATTTACACTGCTACAACATCGAAACTTCAATGGATCACTAAAATTTTTGTTTAACATATTCTAACAGATTTCTCTTAAAGTTTTTTAAGTCATTACAATATTTTAAACCCTGCGGCAATGCATTAAACAATATGAAACCATTCACAAAAACGTTTCTCGATGTCCGAACCCTGTCAAATCGCTCTATATAAAGGTCTTTTACATTTCTTGTATTGTGTTCATGTATATCCTGTACAACAGCTACTCTATCACTTAAATAAGATGGTAACATGCAGTTTTTCATTTTAAAAACAAAAATCATGGTTTTGTAGACTATGTATTGCTTTATACTCAACAGGTTCAACACCTCGAGCATAAGCTTGATTGGTGTATACTTATTGCACTTGAATATAATTCTTAATGCCTTATTTTGCAGCTTTTGTAATTTTTGCATTTCACCATTGTTTATGCTGAACAATACTGTTGAACAAAAGTCAACACATGGCGACACAATAGCCCCATACAACAGTAACAAAGTATACAAAGATAAATTCTTACTTATTCTACTTAGAAAGAAAACTTTTGTGACATTCTATTTAATAAATATTGAACATGTGATTTAAAATTAATATTAGCATCAATCATTACTCCTAAATATTTAATATTATCAACCCTTTCTAATTTATATTGATTAATAAATTCATACTATCAAAATTGACAGCTGCAATTCGAAATTTTGACCCAATCACCATATATTTAGTTTTATCCAGATTAATCCCCATATTATTATCACACAACCATTTGTATAATTTACTTAATTCATTATTTAATATTTCAACCATAATATTTTTACCAGTAACATAAACCATGGTATCGTCCGCAAACATACGGATCTCACAGTTGTCTACACATTTCACCATATCATTGATATATAATACAAATTAAAGCGGTCCCAAGACAGTTCCCTGGGGTACACCATACTGAGTGCAAACCTCATTAGATAACACATTTCTAAACTTTACAGCTTGTGTCCTACCTAAGAGATAAGTCTCGAACCATTTCAAGGCATTACCTGACAAACCAATTTTATTTAGTTTACACAACAGCAAGTTTTTGTCAATAGTCTCAAACGCTCGTCTAAAGTCCAAAAATACAGTCAATACTACATTTCCTTTATTGATCTCTTTAACCCATTTATCACATACATCCATTATTACAGATTCACACGAATGTTTCTTCCTGAATCCTGACTGATTAGGCACAAGTACGTTGTTTTTATCACAGTATTCAAGTAGTTGTTCTTTCACACACAATTCCAAAACCTTTTCATACGGCGCCACACAATTAATAGGTCTGAATTCACTACACTTTTTTGCGTTTGCAACTTTTGGTACCGGTGTTATAATAGTTTTCTTCCAATCTTCAGGAAATATACCTTTTTCCATAGAGGTATTTATTACATCCAAGAGTCTATTTCCAATAACTTCACATGCATCTATTAAAATACTTGTGGATATTCCACCACCAATATCACCAGAACTCTTTAAATTCCGCACGATATTTCTTAACTTTCCCATTGACACTTTATTAAATTTACTCAATGGTGTATGATTATCAACTCCCATCTAATACTGTCGAATAATTATACGATCCAGGTATGTTACTTACTATTTCTTCAATGCTTTCTACAAAATATTTATTGAAATTGCAGGCAATGTCTTTTTCATTGGTTATTTTTATATTATTAAACTCTATTTCTCCTACTACATTATTCTTCTTATTGGGCAACATTGCGTTTAAATTTTTCCATAATCTGTAGCTATTATATTTGTTTTCGTCTATAATACTAATGTAGTATTTATTTTTCTCTTGTTTTATGAGATGAGTTACTTTGTTTCTTAAAACTTTATATTCGTTCCATTGACGTTCTTGGTTACAAGGATAATTTCGAAAGAACACGGGATAGAAGTCACTGCTGTAAGAAGGATTTTAAAAAAACATAAATTTCACCCTTACAAAATTCAAAATCATCAAGGCTTATTACAAACGGATTTTGAAAGGAGACTTGTTTACTGTGAATGGCTACTTTTCCAATTACGACAAGATCTAAATTTTCTAGATCATGTGCTTTTCACAGATGAAGCAACATTTGCTAATTGTGGAATAACAAACAGAAAAAATTCTCATTATTATGACACTAGAAACTCTCATTTTGTGCAACCCATTTTATACCAACAAAAATGGAGTGTTAACACCTGGGGAGGCATCATAGGAAACACTATTGTAGGTCCATTCTTTTTTAATAATACTTTAAATTGTGAAATCTACACAAATTTCCTACAAAATAATTTACCATTGCTGTTAGAAGACCTACCAGATAACGTCATAAGGAGATTGTGGTACCAACATGATGGTGCACCTGCACATTACGGTGCTGCTGCAAGAACACATTTAGATAGGGTATTCACCAATAGGTGGATTGGGAGAGGAAGCTTTATAAGCTGGCCACCGCGGTCACCAGATCTAACCCCTTGTGATTTTTTTCTGTGGCCTACTGTAAAAAATATAGTTTACGAAACACCTCCTACAACGGCAGGGAACATGCAGCAACGAATCAGAAACGCTTTTCTTCAATTAAGTGAAAACAACATGGCTCAAAATGTAAGTCTGTCGATGCAGAGGCGATTAAGAGCATGTGTAGAGCAGAATGGAAATATATTGAACACATTTTAAATTAATTTTGTTTTATTATTGAAAAATTACAAAATGTAATTCTAAAACTAATAATAAAGAATTAAGAAACAGGTGTTTGTAAAAGTTACTTTGTTTGATATCATTTCATGGCCAACCAACTATTAGATGCACCGCATATTGAATAATATAAACATAGGTATATCCCATTAAAGGGTTATAACTTCGAAAATACTAGAAATAAGTACTATGTTATTGGTATCATTTTAACGGCAATTTTACAAGGAATTTGCTGACTAATAAAAAAATTATAGGTTCAATTTTAAAAAAAGAGAAAATAGCCTTTAAACTTCGATAACTTTGGCACGACATATTTAACACTCTGTATATGTTGTCACGTTGTTCACCCTCAAAACATATAACGTGTTAGTCCATAAATTGGTAACAAAAAAGTTACGTGAGGCACTGCACCCATTTTCAGGCTAAGACTTAAAATGTTAGACGCTGCAACTGTCAAGATTTTAACAAAATTTGCAATAAAACCAAAACTAACAGTTGGAAGTGCACATTGTCATATAACATTGCAAAGATAATTTGGGTGGCTATCATCATAATAACAGGAAAGTATAGCAATCTATTAAAAAAAAAAAATTGAAAGTGGTTGCGGAAATTTGGAACACCCCGTAAATATATAAATAAAATTAGAAAATGCACTGTAGCATACTACATGTGTACGTAAAATTTCATTGTTACAACTTTATTAGTTATGTTTTGTTTTTACGTGTCTTAGAAAGACACGTAAAAACAAAACATCTGAAACAAGGTGATTATAAATGCGCAGAGTGTGAATTTCAGACAACAACAAGACATATATACAAGTGCACGTAAAAACGAAATATCTGAAGCAAAATGATTATAAATGCGCAGAGTGTGAATTCAAGACGCTCTGGAAGTCAAGTTTAGAGGTGCACATAACGACAAAATATCTGAAACAAAAGATTATAAATGCGCAGCGTGAATGAATGCCAGGCAAACAAATCATATCTACTAGAATATATTAAACACAAAGCATCTGAAGCAAAAGGGTTATAAATGCACATTAGTGTGATGTTACGTTTAGAAATATTTTTAAATAATATTTATGGGTTTTGCGCCGATAGCGGGCGATGCGTTGTATTTATACGAGTTACCTAACATCGAGAACCTACCACATTGTTCGGGGATAGTACCGACGTGTTCCGCGAATCTTCGAGTAATCTAGTTGGTTCGACAGATTTCTAGTCTCGTAACAATATGCTTGGAACGACGAGGAGCATACCTATCCTATGTAGTAAACCTGAACAAGAAAGTAGTAGGTACTTAAAGATACATATCTTACTAACAATTACAAAAGTTAGAATGAAATAAAAAGTTAAGAAATAATGATTTGAATGGATTTTTACCTACTTTTGTAGTTTTTCGAACAATTTTTAAAATTCGTTGGCGGGCCGAATAAATATCGACAGGGCCGTATGTGCATCGCTGGTGTACATGGTTTCATACGCGTGTGACAGTGTGTACATTGGCGTTGCACTTGCTGTACCCAGGTCTACAATTGCCGAATATAGCTTGGAAACTGCGCATCGAATTCAATTTGATTCTTGATTTGCAGGGGTGGATCTAACGTTAGCAGGGGTGAAAGCGGTGCTAAACACTCGGTTTGAGCCACTGCAGGTCGCTGGTTTGGGACGGAACAAGAACGTTCAGCGCGCTAGGATAGTAATGTGGCGAACGTTATGCATTGAGCATGTACTATTACCCTCAACTTTAAAGAACCCAACTTGCAACAGTCCTGGAATTGTTGCCGAAAAGTTAAATCGTTCAGACATGAGGTCTAGTCACGTACCTACTAGAATAGTAGGACCCAGTGGCGGCTGGCGCATAAGCGCTGCAGTGCTGCAGAGCTCCCAAAAAATTGGGCGGGCGAACCTGTATTAGTTATAACTAGTTTTCTTTTACATAATTTTTCCGACATTTCTGATGTTGATAAAAGCGTAACATATTGTTGTGAAAATTCTCCCCCTGTATATCAAAAAATTTGCATATTTTTCTACATCATCCTGTAGAGGACATCAAACCCTACAATTTGACACCTCAATCATCAACATCCGATCAGTAGAAGCCGAGATATTCGCTTCCGAAATTCCAACACTTAACGCCGGTTATATACCTATAGTATATTATCAAATAATATACAATAGGCGACCAGTGGAATATCCAACCTAATTCGCGCGATCGCTCATTTGTTCCTTATCTGGTCCACACGTACGTGCGCTCAGAGCTCTTTCAAACACTCGCGCGCACCCCGCTACCCCCGCAGCTGTCTTAAACCAATGCGTGATTTTACCAGGCATGTTCGCTGCATTTACACCAGCGCCGAGGGCGATATGATTCGGTATCTAAACTAATATTATAAAGAGGAAACATTTGTGTTTTTGTATGTATGTTTGTAATGCTTTCACACAAAAACTACTGGACCGATTTCAAAAATTCTTTCATCATTAGAAAGCTGCATTTTCACTGAGTGACATAGGCTATATTACATTCTCAAAAAAAAAGATATCCCCAATAAAAATGCATTAATGTAACCCAAGGTGTGAAAAAATTAGTCACAAAAAATCTGCCATCGCGTACGCTGCGGAAACTATTGTTGATAGAACAAAAAAATGTTCTACAGTATTATAGAACGTATTAATTTCTACAAAAAAGTCCGCGAAACCATATGTCCAACTACTGTAGTTATGCCACTATAACTACTTTTTTACATTTTAAAAGTTAATAAAAGTGCCGACAATAATCAAACCATATTATCCATACCTCTGTATTATTTCTTATCCTATTAAATGATATTTTATTAAAGACCATTTCAATACCAGTAAAATACTTTTTAAATTATTAAAATCGGACATTCCATTCAAAAGATATAACGAATTTAAAAATGTCAATCTAAAGAAAATAATGTTATAATATAATGTAGTAGTATAGCGATGGCCATATTCATTTTGTTTGTAATAAATTGACAATCGAAAAATTATAACTGGAATAAGAATAGTATTGGCAGAAGAAATTTAATAACAAGTTCAATGAGAATGAAAAGTAATAGGAAACAGGCACTGAGAAGCTGTTATAGAAAGAAGTTAAACATAAAGTGATATAAAATCCAAAAATTAAGGATCACAAGAAAGGAAGATTAAATATTTAAGAGAATACACTCACTATTGTATTTATTCAAGGTAGGATCGAAGAAAAGACAACATATACGATACAAATTTTATTAAAAGAATTTAAATAACACTGAGATATTTGAAAGATGACGTTTTTGAAGTAATTTTGACAATGTGTCAAAAGCCAAGTGACAGGAACATTATTAAAATAGCGGGTTACATTGTTTATAAGTTATGTTAAATTAGTAAATGGACTAAACAGATTTAATAAGCGATGAGCCACCACCAGAAAAACGCAAACGTCCAAATAACAGCAGATTTAATCATCGAATTTCGGCTTTAGAGGTGTGTGATGTTATTATAAATTGTGCAAAAGATCGATTTCATTTTAAAGAGCATCTAGTAGTGCCATCACTTTTGTTTTCGGAATGCTTTGGAGAGTATTGCAGTAAATTTCCTGAGGACAAACTCACTTCCGCATGCTCCTATTATCCCACCCTTGATAAAGAAAGATTACGAACTGAATTGTCTGTTATTTACTCAAGAACTGATTGTAGATCTTTAAAAGGCGCACTACCTCTTCTAAAATTTTGAATAAAAAACAATCTGGGAGATACGTTGAAGGAGACTAGAAAATTATTAGAAATTGTAATAACAACTCCCATGACAACATCAGAGGCCGAACGATGCTTTTCAACACTAAATCGAATTAAGACGTTTCTCAGAAATTCAAAGACCAAAGATCGTTTAACATCTCTTTCCATGCTATCAATCGAAAAAAAGTTTATCTCCGAAATAGACAATTTTAATGACAAAGTGATAACAAAATTTGCAAATCGAAAAGAACGTAGAATAGATTTAATTTATAAGAAATAATTTGTTAGTAAAGTAGTGCTTAGTGACTCTTATTTTTTTGTGTGACAATTGACAATCGTTCCAGAAATACATTATTTCAGTGCGGAAGGCGAAGAAAGCACGATAAGATCGATGGGAGACAACCTCTTACTGCCCGTGCAAGGTAAATTTTTTTGTTAAACTTGCAAAACACCTTAAAATTTTTAGCACGAGCCGCCACTGGTAGGACCTCGTATTTGTAGAAATGTAGCTGCACAATTACATATCGGATAACAGCATGTACGATAATACAGGAAAAACTGATGGCAGACTTAAAGCCGGCAACGTATGCTCTATTTTCTTTCTGGCAATGAACCAATAATCACTAGTTACCTTGTAATGACTTAAATCCGTTGCCAATTCCGTTCTCTCTGAAATACAATAATCATAATCATCAAATGGCGTTTTATAAAGGCTGATAACACCCAGGATCACGGCTGCATATAGACATTATGAATAAATGCCATTTGATCATAATTACTGTATTTAAAAGATTTTAAAATTTAATTCGGACTATTTTACTTTCAGGCATTGCATACTTCCCTCGTCGGAGGTTCACAAGCTACAAGTAGAAAAGTGTTCATCTTTAAGAAGAAAAGGCAATAGATGGAAGCGTGGAATGTACAACTGTACGCAGTGCAAGTTCAGAACAATGTACCACGCCGACTTCAGGCACCACACTAACGCGCATTACGAGGTTAAAACGTACAAATGTGTAATTTGTGGCAGGAGATACAAGACGAAAGAATTTCTAAATGCGCACGTGGAAAAAATTCATGCCGACAATGAAGGCAGGAATGCCGAGAAATACTTTAAATGTGACTATTTCAAAGCTAATATTACAAATATACAAGGGAGATCTTTACATTCACATGATGGTGAAAAACAATGTCAATCCTCGAATTGCAAATTTCAAACAAGGGATAGACGTCACCTAAAATCACGTACAAAAATAAAACATCTGAACAGAGGCAAATATAAGTGCGCAAATTGCGAGTTCAGGACATATTACAGAGCATATTTAGAAATGCACATGAAAATGAAACATCTCATAATGGAAACTGATTATATATGCATGAAGTGTGAATTCAAGACAAACTACAAGTCATATTTACAAGCACACGTAAAAAGAAAACATCTGAAACAAAAAGATTATAAATGCGCAGAGTGTGAATATCAGATAAACAACAAGTCAGACTTAAAAGCGCACGTAAAGAACAAACATCTGAAACAAAATGATTATAAATGCGCAGAGTGTGAATACCAGACTAGCTACAAGCAAAGTTTAAAAATTCACATAAAAACGAAACATCTGAAACAAAAGGATTATAAGTGCATGAATTGTGAATACAAGACAAACTACAAGTCGGGCTTAAAAAGACACGTAGAAACAAAACATCTGAAACAAAATAATTATAAATGCGCAGAGTGTGAGTACCAGGCAAATTACAAGCGAACTTTGAAGATTCACATAAAAACAGAACATCTGAAACAATATGATTATAAATGCGCAGAGTGTGAATACCAGACGAACTGGAAGTCAGTCTTAGAATGGCACGTAAAGACAAAACATCTGAAACAGAATGATTATAAATGCGCAGAGTGTGAATACAAGACGCCCTGGAAGATAAGTTTAGAGGTGCATGTAAAGACAAAACATCTGAAACTATATGATTATAAATGCGCAGAGTGTGAATTTAAGACAAACTACAAGGTACATATGCAAAGGCACGTAAAAATAAAACATCTGATACAGAATGATTATAAATGCACAGAGTGTGAATACCAGACAAGCAAGAAGTCAACCTTAAAAGCTCACGTAAAGACAAAACATCTTAAACAGAGTGATTATAAATGCGCAGAGTGTGAATACAAGACAAGTAGCAAGTTTTGTTTGCAAGTACACGTAAAAGGAAAACATCTGAAACAGCATGATTATAAATGCGCAGAGTGTGAATACCAGACGAACAGGAAGCCAGACTTAGAAGGGCACGTAAAGTCAAAACATCTGAAACATAATGATTATAAATGCGCAGAGTGTGAATACAAGACAAGTCGCAAGTCTTGTTTGCAACGACACGTAAAAATAAAACATCTGAGATAAAATGATTAGAAATGCGCAGTGTGAATTTAAGGCAAACTACAAGTCAGTCTTAGAAAGACATACCGCATGTGTCAAATATCATTAGGCATATGGAATACTTATGAGTACATACGATGTATACGTATAAGGTAAAGTGAGGTAATTGTCAAAATGGGGTAAATGTGATACCAGGTCAAAATTTCGTAAATTTCCATCAAAACTGCTTTCTTGAGCAAAACACTATCAAAACTTACATCCCTGATCTCTCTAAGCCTGTTGGAATGCGACTTTACCGGCCGACTATTAAATCAGCTGTTTAATCGTGGAACTACGTATTTGAGGTTAGAGAACGACTGCAACAGGTGTTTCTTGAATTCGCAGAAGCATTTGGAATTTTTAGAGCCAGCTTGTTCAAAAATTTGGTCTGACGTGGAAAAACTGTGTAATTTATATTGTGAATGTTACATATCATGAGGTATTTGCGTCTTTCTTTATACTACCGTATGTTACATTTGTCCCTTAAAAATTATACAACGGGGCAAATGTGATTTACGGCATATCACATTTGCCCCTACGCATATTACATTTACCCCATATAAATTTACAGATCGAAATGTTTCGTAATTATAAGAGAAAGCGTGATGACCCAGTTTACTCCGCGGAAGACCTACAAAGTAGCTATACGGGAAGTACAAGCGGGTCGAGTGACTATCTACAAAACCTATAAAATTCAATACTGTACCATTTACAGCCGTTTAAAAGGTCTACGGGGCGCAGCAAAAAAACAAAAGAAAGGCAGATCAACTGCATTGAATTGGAATCAAGAGCTTGAACTAGTGAGAGGTATTACCACTTTAGAGAAGTGGGGATTTGGAGTATCCAAAAAGGAAGTTTTACAGCTAGTTTTCAAGTTTGTAAAGGAGCATAAACTTGTAAATACTCCATTTAAAAATGGCATGCCAAGGACTGACTGGTTTCTTGGTTTTAAGAAAAGACATGGTTTAAGTCTGAAGATACCACAATCTATAGAATTTGTAAGAAAAAATGCCACCGACCCTTTTATAATTTATGGATATTTTAAACTTCTGAAAGAAACTTTAGCCGAACTACAACTTGAAGAGAGGCCTTCTCAAATTTGGAACCTTGACGAGAGTAGTTTCGCCATAGATCCTAGTAAAACAAAAGTTGTCGGCCAAAGAGGACTGCCCTGCTCCCGTATTACTAGTACCCCTGGTCGTGAAAATACAACTCACATTATTGGCCAGTGCTCCTGGAGAAAAAGGTCCACCATCAATCATTTTTAAAGGTGGTAATGTCTAGGACCGATGGCAATCTCCTGACGATGCCTTCCCTGGAATGTCGTACGCTGCCAGTAAACAAGGGTGGATGGATGGTGATATTTTCTTCAACTACCTACAAAACACTGTTATTCCTGCTTTGGGCGAACAGAGGCCAGTACTCATCATATACGATGGGCATTCCACACATGTCAGCACTCGAGTTATTGACTTGGCAAGGCGACAAAATATTACAATTCTAAAATTACCACCTCACACAACTCACCTGTTGCAACCCCTCGACGCATCCGTATTTAAATCTCTAAAAACAACCTGGGATAACAAGTTGGTTACGTGGCAGAGACACAATGTTGGTCGCAAACTACAAAAAAAGATGTTTTAAATACTTATTGCAGAAACGTGGAGAGACATCGAGGCAAATGTAATAATTAGTGGTTTTAGAAAGTCCGGTATTGTGCCATTTGATGACAGAGTCGTAGCAAGAGAAAAATTCGACATCGAAGCATTAAAACGATGGAACTCCCAAAATACTATAGTCACTAACAGCGCTGCAGAAAATATTGATGACCCACAAATTCAGCTTCCAAATACTTCAAATGGGATAACCTCTGTCCGTTCCTCCAATATACCAGGCTCTTCGAGAAAGTCTGACAATATTGCGCCTTCAAATGGATCTGATACTTTTGAAAACCTTTTGCTACAATGCGTTCGTCAACATCAACCCTCAACAAAAATAACAAAAAGAAAGTTGGCTCCTGGAGCTCAAGTTATTACTGCACCGAAAGACGGAGCCGCGGAAAAAGAAAGAAAGAAGCAGAAAAGAACTCGTCAGAAAGCAATAACAAGTATTTCTTATTCGTCTAGTGAATCAAATGACGAATCAATAGCTAATCAAGATTCAGATAAAGGTGAAGAATGTTTAGAGGAATTGCAAAACTTAGAAGAAAGCGTAAATTCCAATGAATGTCATACTCTCGAAGTTGGTAAGTGGGTTTTAGTGCAATACGCAACCAAAAAAGTCTGAAACACTTTGTGGGAAAAATTATTCAGAAAGGGGAGTATGAAGAATGGCTTGTTAGGTTTTTGAGATCGAAGAAATCTAAATTTGTTTGGCTCAATGTTCAAGATGAAGACTTGGTAGACAGCGCAAGTATACTGAATATCCTCCACAGCCAACAGACGATCGAAGAGGGTCGGGATTTACTTTTTTATTGAAGTTTGATGGTTATAATATCTTCTAGTTACCTTGAATGTGTTCCTAAATGTTTAAATTTTTATAAAAATAAGTATGTTCTGCTAGTTAAAAACGTTAATATTTTTTATATTTTTTAAAAAAATGTATACATAATTCCGTTATTTTTTACGAAATAAAATATTTTAAAACCCAAAATACGCAGAAATATATTTATTACGTTTGTCCCACAGATACTTCTATTGGGAACGCTACACCAGGAGAGAATCCATTATCACATATACCCCAACTCACGGGGCAATGTGATATAATGACGCTATTTTAAAACAAATTAAAAACGGATAGCCTAAAAATTAATTCACTTTGGTTATAGGCATCATTTTGTTAAGGACCAAAGAACGTTTGCTAATTTTTACAGAATTTTTGAAATAATAAATTTTCATTGACATCTAAAGTTACACTACCTCGCATTTACCCCACTTCACCTTATGGGAAAGCGGATCCGATGCCGGCGAAGATCGCGACGACCGACAACGATTGTCTCCGATTGTTTCGCAAATACAAGTTAGCAGTAATCATTTGACCATCGAGATACTTGTAATGCGTTCTAAAATAACATTTACGAATTGAAAAGGATTTGCTTTTCTTATTTGTTTCAGTAGATGCAGAAAATTTTAAAGCTGCGGTGCGTCGCACAAACAAAAGCGTAATTCTAATAAAATAAATAAAAAAAGGATTCTAAAAATTATAATAAATTATACAAGAGACTTAAAAATTCCTCCTTGCACAGCAAGACATTGTCCTAGGCGGTCGTAGAAATTAGCTCTTACATTTGCTAAAATGTCGGAGTTAATGAAGAATGAGCAGCCTCAGTTATTTTTTCTCTCAAGGCAGCTAGATTTTCTGCTCTACCAGCTTCATGAGTATAAACAATATTTTTAGATATCCCCACAGAAAGAAATCATTTGGAGATAGATCAGGAGATCGCGGAGGCCATTTAATGTCTCCTGTTCCAGTAATAAGACGGTCAGGAAAAGTATTTCCTAGAAATTCGTTTATCTTCACAGCATTATATGCTTGTTGAAACCAAACGATTTTCAGATTTATTCCAATGTTTTGAATGGCGGGAAGTGTTTGATTTTGCAGTAATTCGAGATACTTGTCGGCATTTAATATACCATCAATAAAATAGGGGCCTATAGAATGATCACCTAAAATACCTGCCCAAACGTTTAGTTTTTCAGGATACTGAGCGCGATTTGCAAAGTGACGGTGTTGATTTTCCGAAGCCCAATATCGAAGAACAGAGGGATTGTGCTTTCCGTGTAATGGAAAAGTTGATTCATCGGTGAAGAGAATATTTTTAACGAAATTTTCATCTCGTGTATGTTTTCAATAACGTCTTGACAAAACTCCATTCTCCGAAAATTGTCCTCGGGAAATATTTCTTGAGTTTTCGAATATTTGAAACATCTTAAACCATTACGTTTCTAAATACGTGAGATAGTTGTGTTACTTGTACCCAATTCCTCGGCACCACTTCTAGTAGATCTCGTGTTATCAATTTCCACAATACTACAAATTAATACATCCCGCCGTTCTCTTTCCTCAATTTTTTGTGGTGATACCTCTCTTGATTTGCATTTCCTACAGTTATTGAGGCAGAAACAAGTTTCAAAGTTATTTATAATATTATAAATTGTTTGTATACAAGGTACAGAACGGTCTACAAAAGTCAGCGCAAACAAATTCATGGACTCCATTGCAGACTTGCTAGCATAAAACCATTTTACTAACTGAAACTTTTCAGCGGGTGTATAAAGAGCCACTTATACCGCAGCTAGACTGAATGCAAAATTTCCAGTCAATCGGTATCGGAGACAATCGTTGTCGGCCGTTGCGATCTTCACTGGCATTGGACTGGCTTTCTCATGTACGTATACATCGTATGTACTCTTACGTTGATTCTCTATGCCTAATGATATTTAACACATACGGTATAAAAACAAAACATCTTAAACAAAAAGATTATATAAATGTGCATGTGAATGTGAATTCCAGACAAACAAATCATATTTACTAGTATATATAAACACAGCATCTAAAATAAAAGTTATAAATGCACATAGTCTGATGTTACGTTTAAAAATGTTTTTAAATATTTGTGCATTTTGCGCCGTGCTGTATTTGCTTTTTCTTTTCCGATTATACATCGGGGCAACAAGTGTGCAAGTATATAAGCGTACACTCTTTGAGTGTTAAACGAGAAGCCGTGCAATATAGCGCCCAGTGAGTGTTGTTTGTTTTTTGTGCTTTCAAGTGTTACACTGCTTTTTCTACTGAGGATGACAACGTGGTTGTCGAAATACGTATATAGAATTGTTAAATTCTATTGTGGTAAGGGTTTTTAATTTTTTTATTCACTTAAAAGCCACAGTTTCCGATTTTTCAATATAAAGCCTGTTCTACATGGTACTAGATACATACTTTTTCTGTACTAGATTCTAGTAACTAGAAAAAAGTACCGTTTGGATAATAAATTTACATCCAAGTTTAAAAACTATACTAGATACTATATTACTTTAGAAACTAGATCTTGTCCTATTTTTCATACTAAATTAAAACTAGTACATGCGCAATAGTACGTTAGTCAGGTTGACCAACATCATAAAATCTACATTTTATTCATTATAACCACATGTTACATATTGCTGTGAACTGTGGGTTTGATTGATTGGTAGCCCACTGTTCATCCACAATATGTCCGAACTAACTCAGTCTGGTAAACTGCTTAAATGAGACTTCTTGATCCTGGGCTCTCTCACGAGAATGTGGAAAAATTAAAATAGTCAATAAAAATTCACAATTTGCAATATAATATTTATTTAAAAAAAAAACTTTATTAAGTATAAAGAGGGCTAATGCGTCATTATACAAAAGCATAGAGGAAAAGATTGTGTGATACAAGACACGCACACAATGAAAAGCCTCTTGTGAAACGCGAACAAAGATTAAACATCTAATAGATTTGTTTAGAAAACTTTCAAATTCAAAATTTAAATAAATAACCCAACTTCAAACGTAAACAAACCAGCTGTCAAGACGCGTAATTAACTTTCATTCATGCGCACTAACATGAGCATAAAATCTCCCTCCAAAACCTTACTTTCAAAATATTCTAGAACAACGTAACCAGCAAAAAACTCCCTCATAAAAAATATGAAAATTTTCTTCACCATCTATATTAAGCTAATAAAACAATAAATCAATATATAACTAAGCAAAATTACAATTGAATTACAAAGGAAATTTTAATATAAATATAATCTGAAAAATAACTTACGTTAACGTAATTCTTTTCACACACAAAAACTTAATGCGAGAGATATCAAGTGGATTTTTAAATATTCATAATTATACGAGATAAAACAACACTCGTAATTAAACGAAAATGAAATTGAATTTACATCAAAATACAAAATACAGAAATAAACCGACTTTAATAAAATATAGAAATAAAAAAGGAAGTTTTTTATCTCTTAGACTGTTCCACTTGAAACACCAAATATCTCTGAGGCCGGAAAATAAGATCGGACATCAGGTACATATAATACACAATAATCCCTCTAGTCGATCTACTTCCTGTTCAATATAACTATAAATGTACAGGCGCTGTCAACAAAACAAGCCCTAATAAATATTTAAACAAAATCAAAATATTAACAAATATAAATCTGTAAACAAGTTTAACATAATAAATAATTATTTTCAAAATGTTCTTCGGGGAAAAATTCACGACAATATGTTGGATTTTGGTATGTAATCTTGTTATTTTTTGTGTGCAATATTTGTTTTATAATATGTCAAAATTCTTAAATGATATGGAATCTTCTAACTTTAATTCCTTTTCCACAAAATCGCAAGCGCCCAATTCTTTCAAATATCTATTTATCGGCCACCGTCACTCCACAACCTCTTTCTTTTGCCGTATGTATACATTTTATATAATGATTGTCGTTATAATTTGTTGCACTGGCGATCTGTAAAAACAGTGAAATGAAAATTTGAAAAAAATATATGAAAAATGAAAAATTTGTGAAATACATATCCGCCCGTGAAATGTCGACATTTCACTGTTTTTACAGATCGTCAGTGCAACAAATTATAGCGACAATGACATGTAAAATGAGATTTAATAATTATTGATTCTCATAGACATGAAGTTCATTATATATATATATATATATATATATATATATATATATATATAAATTGAGGCATTGCAAGAAGGGCTCTTTCTCTGAAAAAAATACAAAGGATACATGTAACTGTAATGTTTGTATTTACTATGCAATTTAATACCAAGAAGGGGAAAAATTGATTCAAAGTATAAATACTTTATTATGACGACAAATTTGCCTTGAAATAATTAACTTATTTTTCTTTTTTTATTGTGATGTTTATATTCATTTCTATTTCAAATTAATATTTAACGCGATTTTATTCGAACATATTTAACGTATTTATATTTAAATGTATTTGAACAATCAAGCCCCGCCCACAATTTTAACGGTGCAATAACCCGAAAAGAAACAGATGTTGACAGAGTGATTGTAAACACATCAACATATTGCAATGGATTTTTCCTTGGACAAGAAAGGAAAATGATTGAACGATATTGAAATTTTTATGTAGTACATTTATTTAAAATATCTATTTCAAATTTTATGTTTATTTATTTCAGACGGGGATCGTTATAAATATCTTTAATTATAAGTGATGAATTTTATAATGTTTGAAATTTTGATCCATCCTCGTATATTTAGGTTGATCTGATGTTTGAAGTTGCCGCTACCCCGGATATTGTATTATTATTAAAATGTGAATTTTCTGTATATTTTGATTTGATAGTTGGTAGGGATGTCCAAGCGGATATTGGAATTTTCATTTTGGTTAGAGATATCTAGACTTCGACAGTGACCGGGTTGTTAAAGAATAAGATTTTCAATTTTATTCTCTGTTTTATAAAATCGGGTTGTATTTTGTGTATGCATTTTATTCTGGTGCATGTTAACGTTAATTCGACTTTTGCGAGAGTTTTGTGATTATAATTTGATCGTATAAGTAAGATATCTCTCACGTAGTTTTTGTTATCTGTGCATAGATCTATGTAAGTTGATAAAACATTTATTTATATAATTGATATCACGTTTATTTCTATTATTATATTGTATGTATTCTTTGTAATAATTTTGATATTTGAAGTTAGTATATGGGTATTAGAGAAAATTGTCATGTTTTTTGTAAGTGGAGTTTTTTCTTAAAAATAATATTCTAGAACGTTTTGAATTCAAGGTTGGATTTTTTTTTATTGTGGGTTGACCTTGTCGTGTTATTTTGCGCACGATTAAAATTCAATTTTCGCGGGTTTTGAAAACTTTGTTGTTTTTGACATTTGATTGTAGGGGTTAAAGTAGAGGTCAAACTTGACAAATTTCACTAGTATTTATTAGTTTTATTTTTGATCGAGTGTCACAAGGGGTTTTTCTCTGTGTGCGAGTCATTATTCACAAAGAGTGTTTCCCCATTGCTACTGTTAATGATGCTTTAGCACCCTATACATTCGGTAGAGGGATTTTTCTTTTTTTTTACTGATTAAATATTGTAAATTATTTAAGTGTGAGTTTTATTGACATTTATTGTTTTACTTCCTATATTAACCTGGACCAATCCTACAAGGAACGATCCGTGAGATGGGTGTTCGTGGATTCTACTAGACTGAACAGCCGGCAACATAAGTTGTAGTGTGAATATAAAAAATTAATAAGCAATCAGAAGCACATTCCACTGCAATATGTTACCTAACTAAAGTTATTTTATAAATCTTATTATAATTTTTTTAACTGTTTTACACTGTAAAAATGTTTAATTTAATAATATTCAAAAAGATAATGCAAGTAAAGAATGGAGCGATTTGCGGCAAGTTATGTAATTAAAAACAAATGAAAAGATTGGCGTCGGTAATTAGTAGTTGCAACGAGAGGTCACGTTTTTTGTGCTCCGGCTTAATTAAAATAAATTGGCGGAAATATTAAGTGCTCGAGATTTTTAAGTCAACCAAACGTTTCACCTACCTACGGACTACATGTAGACAAAATTTAACACCTTCCGACCAGACCGTTCCAGAGTTAAGAATTTTTAAAGTTTTCGATACGAAAACTACCCGCCCAAAATTTCATCGTACATCGAACACCATCTTTGATCGCCCGAGATCGGCCATCCGTTCCAGCCGCCGTCGGACTTGGAGATATTGAAAAGTTCACATCATCCCGAAGGATATTCGCCGAAATATTCTCCAGTTCCCGCTGTGAAGACTTCTCCAGAACACATGCGCAGGAATCACAGGAGGCTATCCGAAGATTCAGGTTTTGTTATTTTTACGAATATTATACGCGCCATTTTTAACTTGCTTATGAACACTTCTAGAACTTTTTTTTGTTTATTCACTCAATAACTATTTGCATTGCTTTCACTGATGTTAAACATTGTAATTCATATTCAAAACGTATTTAAAAATTAGTATTCACTATTTTTAATATTAAAACTTGAGTCAATTTCACTTTTATAAATTAGTTTAATATATCAACAATTATTTGTACATGTCTTACACCATATTGCATTTGTACTGAAAGAATACCAACTGCTAAGTGTGTCTCCCTTATGATATGTGTGTCACGAAAACTGTTTTTTTTTAATATTGAAACTTTTGAAGATGTTTACTTATTAATAAAGTTAATTGTTAATATTTTACTTTGGCATTTTTTTTTAAGTACTTGAGATATTGTTCCATTTCTGAGTAATTAAGCTATATAAGTAAATTCACAGTGGAGAGAAGTGAACCTACCTTAACCCTGAGAGAGAAATAAGCTAGCCGATAAAAAAACAGTTAAGTATTGAAAAGCCCAAGTTAAATAATTATTGTATACAATCTACGTTCACAGTAACATTACATTTGTCAGCCCAACTTTTGGGGGCAATATAAATCGTATGTCAATATCAATATTACAGTATATTACTCAATAATAAATACATTTTCTATATTAACATACATCGACGTATAACATTTGTGAGCCCAACGTTTTTGGGGCAGTCTCAGTAATATAACATTCATAATCTCATTAATATACACACAGTCTTAGTAATATAACATTATATATATATATAAGTTACGTGTCCACATACAATACAAGCATTTATTAATTACCAGACGTACACTCAGCAATTTCATTCATTCAGCCGGATACACGTGGAGTAAGATAAGATAATATTTAATATATAAAGATGGGCAAAGCATTAGTTGATAGAGTTATTAGTGTAACTGTACGCGACACAGATCGCTAGTAACCTCAGTGTAATCTAGTTTAAGTCTAGTAATTCGTATTGTCAAATCCGTAAAACAAATAAATTTTTTGTTAAATTTCAACGTTCTCGAAATTTAACTGGCGCAGTCAGGACGGATCTTGGCAACCACTGTTGGAGAATTACAAACGTCGAAAATAGTGAGTGTGAATTTCAATTCTTTGGCCCAGAGAAAGAACAAAAAACGACAGTACGTGCAATTAGATTCAACGACGGTTACACAAGGCCTGGAGGATCAAAATTTCCAAAAGGTGCAACGTTTGAACTGGGACGAACGCCGAAACGATCAAAATCTCGTCAAGGTACCCATCAACGTTATAAAAATTAAGAAACACGACTGGAGGATCAAAATTTCCAAAGGTGCAATATTGAATTGGAAAAAACACGGAAACGATCAAAATCTCGTCGAAGTGCCAATCAATATTATAATTAAGAAGAAGCAACAAGCAAACAAAAGAAGTAACACAAGAAAACAATAATACTTAACAAGAAGAATAACAAGCCAACAAAGAAACCAAACCAATATAGCAACTAATAAAAGAAGTAACACAAGAAAACAACAATACTTAACAAGAAGAATAATAAAGAAAATAACACAAAGAACAAGCTAACCAAAATCGAATGAAGATCTTACTAACAATTCTGTAAGTAGATTTTTAAATTTTTTACATATCTACAATTTTATGTAGTGATTGTAACACGAATTTTTGCTTTTGTGAAAAAATTATTGAAATACACGACGAAAAGCAAACAGATTATAACAGAAATATAAGTTGGTAAGCAAAACTTTATATGTCAATAGAAAATCTTGTAGAAGAACTAGTAAATTCAATTAATACATTAAATTTAAACGAAATGCCTAATCAAACTTATACGAGAAGTTCTATAAGCCAAGCAGAAATCTGCACGATACCAATATACAATGGTGATCCAAATACGTTACCATTATTTATTGATGCATGTGAAGATTTGATAAAAACTTATTTCGATAAAAGTAATAGAGATAACCCTTTAAACCCATATTTAATAAGAATAATAAAATCAAGATTGAGTGGAGAACCGCAATCGATAATAGGGGCAAGAAAATTAAAAACTTGGCATGATATTAAAGCATTACTAGAATTAACATTCTTAGACCAGAGATCAGAAGATTGTCTTTTAAATGATGGAACAATGGAACAGCCTAGGAAAAATGAAAATCCTTACATATTCGGACAAAGAGTTAGGGACATGTTAAATTTACTATTAACTAAAATGCAACTAGATACTGAAGAAGAATTAATACCGTTAAAAACAAATATGTATAAGAAAACTGCATTACAAACATTTAAAAGAGGATTAATGAATTACGGTAGAATTGGCGAAATAATGTATTTAAAAAATCCAGAGACATTAGAAAATGCTCTAGCTGAAGTACTAGAATACCAAAATTGGCAGTACAGATGCGGAAAATCGACAGTGCCGCAAAATAACTACAAAATAATACATCAGATAACACCAGGACACATGAAAACACCAGCCCAACAAGAACAACTTCCACGAATACAACAAGTGTCACGAACACAACAATTTCAACACCAACCACAAGTAAAACAATTCCAATATCAGCCCAAAATAAATTATCAAAATCCATTTCCTATCAAACCAAATTTCCAAAACCAAAGTAAACAAAATTCCCATATTAAGCAAAATTCCTTTAAATTTGCAAAATCTCCTGCACAATTAATGGAAAGAAGAAAACCTAGACAACAACCAATGGAAATTGACCCAAGCATGAGCCGAATGAGACAAACATCATATGGACCATCAACATCACAGCAAAAATGGAAACTTGAAGAAATGAACAATCAAGGCCAAGAAGAAGAAGAAGAAGAAAATCCAGATTATGAAGAGTATGGAGAATCAGAAGACTATGAATATCAACCAATTTGGGACGAAGATACAGAACCATTTCCATTCGAACCAGAGGAGCAGCCAAATTTTCCAACTGGAGCCTCAGCGAACGAGACACCACCGAATGTCCAACAACCGGTATAAAGTTAAGAAATCATTTAGAATTTAATCAACAACATTGTGTACGATTACCTTATATTTATGTACCAGAAATTAATGCAAAATTTCTAATTGATACAGGTGCATCAGCATCCTCAATTTCAACTGAAATAGCTCAAAATCATTTTCCAAATTATATTAAATATTCACCATTTTCAGTAACAACAATGCACGGTACCACATATCATAATTACGTTCTTAGAATACCTTCTTTACACACATTTAACGGGTACGGACAAATACACGAATTTAATATAATAGATTTTTCTAAAAAATATGACGGAATAATAGGTTTAAGATTATTAGAAAAAATGAATTCCATAATAGATTTTAAAACTAAACAACTTCGCACAAGTTTCGCGGAAATACAATTATATTTTGACAACCCAAAAATTAAAATAGGACCAAGAGAAAGAAAAATAATTAAAATACCTGTAGATCGAAATCTAAAGGAAGTACAGATAAATCATCAAAGAATAGCACCAGGAGTAGAAATACCTGAAAACATCACGACCACAGAAGATTACTACGCAATTACTGAAATCGTAAACTTCAATAACTACCCAGTGGAAATAAACTTCGAAAAACCAATTTTAACTGAAGAATACAATTATGTTGAAGAAAACACAATAAAAGGAAAATTATCAATGAAAAGGATTAAAGAAATTCAAAGAAGAACATTAGAGGCAAAGCTACGATTAGATCATCTGAATAAAGAAGAAAAAGAAATGATAAGAAAATTATGTATAGAATATCAAGATTTATGTCATAGTGAAGAATTACCTTTAACATTCACATCAGAAATTAAACATCAGGTACGATTAAAAGATGAAACTCCAATATATCAAAAGCCTTATAGGAAATCACCAATACAAAGAGAAGAAATAAATAAACAAATAAAGAGCATGTTAGAACAAAACATTATACAACCCAGTATAAGCCCATGGTCAGCACCAGTAGCGATAGTACCAAAAAAAATGGATGCATCAGGAATCAAGAAATATTGAATGGTAATAGATTATAGAAAATTAAATGAGAAAACCATCGACGATAAATTCCCAATTCCTAATATACACGATATATTAGATAAATTAGGAAGAGCTAAATATTTCACGACATTAGATTTAGCGTCTGGCTATCATCAAGTCGAGATGGAAGAAAAAGATAGAGAGAAAACAGCATTTAGCACAGAAGATAACCACTATGAATTTTTAAGAATGCCATTTGGTCTTAAAAACAGCCCAGCAACATTTCAAAGAGTAATGAATCATATTTTAAGAGGTCTAACAGTAGACACATGTCACGTATACCTAGATGATATAATAATATATGCAGCATCACTAGAAGAACATCAACAAAAATTAAAGAAAGTATTTAAACGCTTAAGAGAAGCTAATTTGAAATTATCAATGGATAAATGTGAATTTTTAAGAAAAGAAATTGCTTATTTAGGACATATAATAACGAAAGATGGAGTAAAACCAAATCCAGATAAGATTGAAGCAATAAAGGGGTATCCAATACCAAAAACACAAAAAGAAATCAAAGCATTTCTAGGATTATTAGGATATTACAGAAAATTTATAAAAGACTTTGCTAAAATTACAAAACCATTAACCAAATATTTAAAAAAGGGAAGTAAAATTGAATTCACAGAAGAATATACAACAACATTTGAACTTTGTAAAAAGATACTTTGTAATGAACCAGTATTACAATATCCAGATTTTAACAAACAATTTTTAGTAACAACGGATGCAAGCAATGTAGCAATAGGAGCAGTATTATCACAAGGAACGATAGGACAAGACAGACCAATATTTTATGCATCAAGAACATTATCGGAAACAGAACAAAAATATTCAACAGTAGAAAAAGAACTGTTAGCAATTATTTGGGCATGCAAACAATTTCGACCTTATATATTTGGAAGAAAATTTACGATAATCACAGATCATAGACCATTAGTGTGGTTACATAATTTGAAAGAACCAAACTCGAAATTACAACGATGGAAGATAAAATTAAGTGAGTACGATTATGAAATTATATATAAAAAGGGAAAAATTAATAAAAATGCGGATGCATTATCGAGAATCGAATTACATAACCAAGAAGATAATGTAGATGAATTATTACAAGAAGATACATCATCTATAATACCACAAGTCGATAATGAAGAACTAGATGACTTACTACGAAATCTAGAACCACGAGAATTAACAATGGAAGAAATAATACAAAAATCAAGAAATCAGGAAGAAATAGATAACATTCTACAAGAACTAGGAAGAATAGAACATAATCCTAATAAACAACAAGAAGACGATGACTCACTGCATAGCAATGTAAATGTAGAACCAGAAACATCAATACCAATAACCGATATGGCAATAGATATACAGAAGATACAAGTATTCATAGAAACACATATATTTCCGACAACAGTAACATTTGATACGAAAAATGCTAAAGTAATATACCACGCAAAATTGGAGAAGAAAAATCTGAAACAAGAATTGATAGATTTAATAAAGGATATAAATGCCTCAAGGAAATTACTATATATACACAACAGATGAAATTTATAAAGAAATGTGTCAAGTTTATATCGAACACTTCAATAACAACGGACCAAAAATTTATAGATGTCTTCGAAGGGTAAGAATAATCGAAACACCAGAGGAAAAGATTGAAATCATAATGCAAAACCATGAAGGAAAAACTAATCACAGAGGAATCAATGAAACTTTAAAACAGATAAAGAAGAATTATTACTGGAGTCAAATGAAGGATGATATAACGAATTATATTAAAAGATGCGAAATATGTCAAAGAAACAAATACGATAGAGCACCACCAAAATTACCTTTTCAATTAACGAAATTAATAGAGAAACCATTTGATAAAATTCACGTTGATACGATATCAATAAATTCACAAAATTTCCTAACTATAATAGATACATTCACAAAATATGCACAAGCATATCCAATTCAAGGAAAAACAACAGTCGAAGTAGTTGATAAATTAATAGAAAGTTTTAGTATACACGGTTCACCAAAAGAAATTGTAATGGATAACGGTTTAGAATTTAATAATGCAACATTAAAAGAATTATTAAAATTATATAGAATCAATGTTCACTATACAACGCCTTTAAACCCAAATTCGAATGCACCAATTGAACGATTACATTCAACACTTTTAGAACATGTTAGATTAATAAAAAATCAAAAACTAACTGAAGATATAAAACAGATAATGAAATTATCACTGTTAGCATACAACTCGACTAATCATTCAGCAACAGGAACCTCACCTTTTGAACTCTTGTATGGACACACTAATGCAAAAGAACCAATGGACCTATATTACGATGAAACGTATTATCAAGATTATATTCAAAAACATAAAGAAAGCACGAAATATCTCTATAATAAAATTGTAAATAAAATGCAAGAAGATAAAGAAAAGAAAATCATTAAAATAAATAAAAATAGAGAAAATGAAGAGATAAAAATAGGTCAGGCAGTATATGTAAAACCCCATAAATACTATTCACAGAAAACGAAAGAAAGATATCAAGGGCCATACACAGTTACGAAAATCAATGAAAATGGAACAGTTGAAGTTAAAACAAAAAAGAATAAAATTTTACGTTATCATATAAATTCACTAAAATTAGCGAATGTTCCAGAACTCTCATCGGAAGAGGATTAACAGTAGTATTAAGAATATTCATTTAAATGTAAATAAGAAATTTCCGTTTGAGCTACTAATAAATAACCTGTACCAAATAGAAAGTTTAATTCAAATTTAGGGTATATCAAACTAATACTTATTTTACATTTATATTGTTAATACCTATTGTAAGTAATGAAGCATTTCAATATCTTATGTAAAATGCTCTGCCTATTTACGAATGAAATAATACTTTTAAACAAATTACTCCTAAAAATAAATACGTTGGCATAAAAAACAATAAATTTAACTGAAGTATTTTAAAAACTTTTAGATAGAATTAATAATCAAAAAGATATTTCCGAAATTTAAATGACGCAAAAGAAATGTTTAGCAAAATTACTATCTCAGATAAAACAAGTAATTCTTTAATTTATAATTACATTCATATTAATACTATTAATACTTGCAATTCTTTTGTTTAAATTATATAAAAAGATAAGGACTAAACAAAAGGTTAAAAAACAAACAGATGCCGATAAGAAAAGAATGCAAGATTTGCCTTTTTAAGGATAATCTCGCATGTAAGGCGGAAGGAGTTACGTGTCCACATACAATACAAGCATTTATTAATTACCAAACGTACACTCAGCAATTTCATTCATTCAGCCGGATACACGTGGAGTAAGATAAGGTAATATTTAATATATAAAGATGGGCAAAGCATTAGTTGATAGAGTTATTAGTGTAACTGTACGCGACACAGATCGCTAGTAACCTCAGTGTAATCTAGTTTAAGTCTATATTGTAACGTATTGTCAAATCGGTAAAACAAATAAATTTTTTTGTTAAATTTCAACGCTCTCGAAATTTAACTTATATATATATATATTTTCCTAACTTTTCTACTTGGGTCGACATCCTCTTTTAAATTGTTTGTAAATATAAAATATTACATCGGATATAACTTTGTCTAATGTTAACAAATAAATGTCTTAATTTCATGAAATTGGCAGTACTGTTATAACCTAATGTGGTTGATATGTACCTATGAAAAATGTGCAAACTTTGCATTCATAAGTTTGAAACTTCAAGGTTAGAGTTTAGTTACTAGAATCTAGTAAAAAAAAAGAATGTATCTAGTACCATGTAGAACAGGCTTAACAATATAAAACGGCTTCTTTAAAATACTAAACGTTGGAACCAAATAACACTGAAAGAAACGAAACCAGAAACAATCCCTTTTATAAGAAAATAGAAAATATACTATCTCAAGAACAATAAATACATGTATGTATATGCATGTATAACAGCATGTAAACACGAGAATACACTTTGGAAACTAGCGGATATAATTTTTTTAAGTGATTTCAATGAAGTCTAACGAAATAATATGTAAATGTATAATCCGTCTTACACGCCACTGTTAAATTAAATTTCTGAAGGAATACACACAATGTACTATTCATAAGACGGAAATAATAACATCTGCTCGACAAATGCAATCGAGCAAGCAAATAGTGGGGCTGTTACAGTGGCGGCTGGCGCATAAGTGCTGCAGAGCTCCCAAAAAATTGGGCGGGTGAACCTGTATTAGTTATAACTAGTTTTCTTTTACATAATTTTTCCGACATTTCTGATGTTTATAAAAGCGATATTGTTGTGAAAATTCTCCCCCTGTATATAAAAAAATTTGCATATTTTTCTACATCATCCTGTAGAGGACATCAAACCCTATAATTTGACACCTCAATCATCAAAATCCGATCAGTAGAAGCCGAGATATACGCTTCCGAAATTCCAACACTAACACCGGTTATATATATGTAGTATGTATGTATTATCAAATAATATGCAATAGGCGACCTGGGCGACCAGTGGAATAACCAACCTAATTCGCGCGATCGCTCACTTGTTCCTTATCTGGTCCACACGTACGGGCGCTCAGAGCTCTTTCCAACACCCGCGCTACCCCCGCGCATGTCTAAAACCAATGGGTGATTTTATAAGGCATCTGTGCTGCATTCGCTCCAGCGCTGTCGTGTGATTTGGTATAGGTATTAAATATTTTCGCGTGTTTTTTTACTGTGCGGCGAGTTTTACGTAAAAACAATATTAGAGTGCGCGTGCTTGTTTGTGTTTTTTGTTGACAATTTATATAAACTCTGTGTATTATGGAGGTAGTCTTTAATTTAATTAATGTGAAGAGATTCTTTAAATATTCATTGGAAGAAAAGCTAAAATTAAAAGCAAATGGTAGGCCATTAGTAGATATCACTATTGAAAAAACTGGTGTAAGTAGAGGGAAAAGTTATACACGTAAATTTAGTAGCGATATTTATTCAAAAAACGATTGGAAAAAATGCTTTGTATTGTTTTCCCTGTTTACTTTTTGGTGGCGATAAAGCTTGGACGGAAATAGGGGTCACGGATCTAGAGCACTTGAGTTTGAAAATAAAAAGACATGAGAATTCTAAAAGCCATCTTCATAACTGTATGGAATTTGCGTTACTAGGGTCAACTAATATTATGGCTCAACTAGATTCTGCTTATTGGGTAAATATACAGAGACATAATGAAAATGTGTCAAAGAATCGTTATATTTTATCCAAAATTATTAATTGTATAAAATTTTGTGGAGCTTTTGAATTGGCCCTTCGGGGACATGATGAGAGCGATACTTCCGAGAATCCGGGGATATTTCGTGGACTTATTAATTTTTCGGCTGAATTAGATGCAACTCTAAGTGAGCACCTAAAAAATTGTTCGGTATTTAAAGGCACTTCCAAAGAAATACAGAATGATCTGTTACAGTGCATACTTGAAGTCTGCCAAGAACAAATAATTGAGGAAATTAATAATTCTCCGCTTTTGGCGATCATGGCGGACGAAACAACGGATGTTACTGCAAAAACTCAAATGGTAGTTATTTTTAGATATGTTCGTGATGGTGAGCCATTTGAACGTTTTTGGAACTACGTCATTCCTGAAAAATGTGATGCAGAAACACTTACCAAAACAATTTTAAGTGTCATATATGCTTTATTTCAAAATTCACCTAACAAACTGATTGCACAGAGTTATGATGGAGCAGCGGTGATGAGCGGACAACACGCAGGCGTTCAAGCATTGATTAAAAAAAAGTACCCTTTTGCGCACTATGTACATTGCTATGCCCATCAATTAAATTTAATTATATCTAAAGCTGCTTCTGCAAATTCGCAAGTACGTGTATTTTTTGGAAATCTACAAGACATTCCCGGCTTTTTTAATAATTCACCCCAACGAGTAGAAGTGTTAAACAAGATTGTAAACAGAAGGATCCCCCACGGCGCTACAACCCTTTGGAATTTTAATATCAGGACCATTAATGTTGTGTACGAAAATAGGGCCTCTCTCATTGAGTGTATGGAAGAAATAGAAGAACAATTCTCCAACAACACAGTCTGTAGTGCAGCCGCCTCTATTCGCCGTACATTAAATGATCCGATCTTCAATTTTTGGCTGACTTTTTTCCATCATGTAATGCCCCATGTAGATATCCTGTTTAATCAATTGCAGCAAAGAAAAATTGAACCCACTCTAGTTAAAGACGCTATCGAAAATTTTGAACGCAGAATAGGCCAAGTTCGAAATAATATTGACAACATCATAAGTGAAGTATCAGATTTAATAAGCGATGAGCCACCACCAGAAAAACGCAAACGTCCAAATAACAGCAGATTTAATCATCGAATTTCGGCTTTAGAGGTGTGTGATGTTATTCTAAATTGTGCAAAAGATCGATTTCATTTTAACGAGCATCTAGTAGTGGCATCACTTTTTTTTCGGAATGCTTTGGAGAGTATTGCAGTAAATTTCCTGAGGACAAACTCACTTCCGCATGCTCCTATTATCCCACCCTTGATAAAGAAAGATTACGAACTGAATTGTCTGTTATTTACTCAAAAACTGATTGTAGATCTTTAGAAGGCGCACTACCTCTTCTAAAATTTTTAATAAAAAACAATCTGGGAGATACGTTGAAGGAGACTAGAAAATTATTAGAAATTGTAATAACAACTCCCATGACAACATCAGAGGCCGAACGATGCTTTTCAACACTAAATCGAATTAAGACGTTTCTCAGAAATTCAATGACCGAAGATCGTTTAACATCTCTTTCCATGCTATCTATCGAAAAAAAGTTTATCTCCGAAATAGACAATTTTAATGACAAAGTGATGATAACAAAATTTGCAAATCGAAAAGAACGTAGAATAGATTTAATTTATAAGAAATAATTTGTTAGTAAAGTAGTGCTTAGTGACTCTTATTTTTTCGTGTGACAATTGACAATCGTTCCAGAAATCCATTACTTCAGTGCGGAAGGCGAAGAAAGCACGATAAGATCGATGGGAGACAACCTCTTACTGCCCGTGCAAGGTAAATTTTTTTGTAAAACTTGCAGAACACCTTAAAAATTTTAGCACGAGCCGCCACTGGGCTGTTATAACATGCATACTATACATTTTCATCAATGAAAATCATCCAAATGATGATATCATGTTTTGGCCTGACTTGGCTTCAAGTCATTACGCCAGAGAGACAAGACAATGGTTGGAAGCGCAAAACATACCTTTCGTGGCTTGTGTGCATAACTCGCCAAACCTGCCTCAAGCTAGGCCTATTGAAAACCGTATGGGCTTTATTATAGAAAATCTACGAGAATGGTTGGAAAGTACAAAATTAAGATCAATTAAGGAACGGAATTAGAACTAAGTTTCGTGATATTCCTATAGAGTACTGCCAACGATTTATACAAGGCGTTCGACCAAAACTGCGTAACATTGAACAATTAGGACTGTTATGCGCTTTATAATGTTGAATTTACAAAGTACAAATCTTGTTAAATGTCATGTGAAAAATTCTAAATATGTTAGTAAAGTTTTCCGAAGATATAAAATTTTTCATTCGAAATAGTCCGAAAACTTTCGTTACACCCGTTACAAGGTGTCACCGATCGCATCTGTACAATCTTTCTCAAACAAGACACCAAATCCATCATAAAACACTCTCGGAACCATCTCCTGTTAAAGACTGTTCTTCCCTGATTGTGTACATCAGGGATACACAGACTTATAGGGAGCAGGGGCCACTCGGGAAAATTATAAGCCAAGGACAGGCCTCTACAAAGAATACTTATTAACACAAATATTTTTATTTTTAAATAGTATAAATTACTACAAATCAGTGACGCGCCGTCCATATGGGCAAGGTCGTGCAGCGCACAACGGCGCTAAGACCTTAAAGGCTAAAGGCGCCTACGGCCACTTGTGATAAGTTAAATTTTAAAAATATTAAAAACATTTTTTGAAAGTTTACAACAAATCAACAAATTTACATAAAACAATTATTACAATTATTTTAGCATTGACAGCAATAATTTTATTGTTACTTCAAAGAGTGTACTTGATATTTGCATCTACACTGTTTTTTGTATAAATTTAACTTAATTAATATTATTTAATAATTAAAAAAGGTGAAAGGGGTATCTTAAGCATTTTAATAGAAGCTAATAATCATACTGTAATAATTTTATTAAATGAATACAGACTTTTTTCGGCTTCATTCAAGAACCATTGCATATATAACAAGTGCGCCGTGTATTAGTAGGTATTATGTAATACATATAGGGTAAAGGCGCCTATCAGTATTTCGCACGACGGCGCCGAAGATACTTGGCGCGTTACTGCTACAATACATTTATTCGCAACTCCTTATAAGCGGTTTTATCAACGCAACGGTAAAAGTTGAGTAAATTACCTTCATTAAACTTGTTTCGTAAATTATCATCATTTTGCATGTCTATCAATTCCAGCTGTATTGATTCCGGTGCATTTTCGGGTGAAATGTTGAAAAGATTGCTGATAATGTCTAAAGAGGTTTAACTTTTTTGAAGTCTAGAAAACGATCATGAAAAGCTTGTATTAAAATATCAATTTTTTCAACATAAGCGAAATTGACATAAGTTTTATTGAATTTCTTCACAATTTTTTTTAGTTTGGAAAATGGCTGTAAATTGGCTGAAATGATTTGTGTCCTGAAAAGACTCAATTTGCATTGAAAGGACGAAACATGAGAGTATAACTGCGAAATCAATTGTCTTTGCCTTGGAGTCGCGTATTTAAGACATTCAAGTGATTTGTGATGTCTACAAGAAACGCTAAGTCACACAGCCAATCAGGGTTGTCGAGTTCGGAGACGTCCTTTTTCTTTTCCGCCAGAAATGTTTTGATTTCTTCAATAAAGTTAAGAAACTGCTCTATTGACAACCCACGACTTAGCCACCTTACTTCAGTGTAAAACAGATCACCATATTCGCTTTCAATATCCTCGAGAAATTGTGTGAATTTTCGGTGATTTAGACCTCGTGATTTTATAAAGTTTACAGTAGGTACCACAACTTTCATCACATTTTCAAATCCCAATAATTTTGAACAGAGTATAATGCAATGAAACTGCATTAATTCCTTGGTATCTATGTTTTTAGTTTGTAAATACTCTTTTAACATAGTTATTATCCCAGATTTACTTCCAACCATTGAATGTGCTCCGTCAGTCGTAATTCCAGATAATTTCGTTAAATCCAAATCCATTTTAGAACATTTTTCCAGAAGAGCTTTGAGCATGTCATTCCCCTTGGTTTAACTTGTAAAAGAACTCATACCAATCAGTTCTTCACTCGCTTCAAAATTTTGCGATACACCTCGTAAAAATATTAAGAGTTGAGCAGTGGAACTTATATCTGTAGATTCGTCGAGTGCTATAGAAAAATACTCAAAACTTTTCGATTTCGTATCTAATTGCTCTTCTATATTAGCTGCTAATGTGGTAAGTCTTCTTTGAACAGTCATTCAATTTAGTTGAATTTTCTCAAACCTCTTTGCATCTTTCGGACACATTTTTTTTGCGGCGATATCTAAACACTGCTTAACAAACTCACCATCTCTAAAAGGCCGACAAGTTTTCGCTATTATTCGAGATATTTCAAAGCTAACTTCAGTAGCTGTTTCAGCATCTTGAATTGGTTTTGTAAACATAGCTTGCTGGCCTATTAGTTCCCTTTGTAAAGTGGAAATTTTTTGCGTTCGATTTTCGCCGGTTAATTTGATAAAAGTATGATGCTGGGTTTCATAATGCTTTCCCACATTATATTCCTTCAGAATAGAAACACTACTCTTGCATATTAAACAGACACTTTTGTTATGCGATGAAATAAAAAAGTATTTTTCGGTCCAAATTTCTTGAAACTGTCGATTTTAATCTTCAACCTTACGACTACGTTTTTTACTGGGGCCTGGTTTATCCATATCAAAATTGATATTATATTGTTACGTAGGTAGATGCCAAGTTCGAACGACGAAATATTTATTCTTCACAGATTACAATTCAAACAATATAACGTTCGCTTGTCCGTAGTTAAAACTAAACTGCCACGATAGCGGGCGATACGTTGTATTTATACGAGTTACCTAACATCGAGAACCTACCACATTGTTCGGGGATAATACCGACGTGTTTCGCGAATCTTCGAGTAATCTAGTTGGTTCGACAGATTTCTTAGTCTCGTAACAATATGCTTGGAATGACGAGGAGCATACCTGTCCTACGTAGTAAACCTGAACAAGAAAGTAGTAGGTACTTAAAGATACATATCTTACTAACAATTACAAAAGTTAGAATAAAATAAAAAGTTAAGAAATAATGATTTGAATGGATTTTTACCTACTTTTGTAGTTTTTCGAACAATTTTTAAAATTCGTTGGCAGGCCGAATAAATATCGACAGTGGGCCGTATGTGCATCGCTGGTGTACAGGGTTTCATACGCGTGTGACAGTGTGTACATTGGCGTTGCACTTGCTGTACCCAGGTCTACAATTGGCGAATATAGCTTGAAAACTTCGCATTGAATTCAATTTGATTGTTGATTTGCAGGGGTGGATCTAACGTTAGCAGGGGTGAAAGCGGTGCTAAACACTCGGTTTGAGCCACTGCAGGCCGCTGGTTTGGGACGGAACAAGAACGTTCAGCGCGCTAGGATAGTAATGTGGCGAACGTTATGCATTAAGCGTGTACTATTACCCTCAACTTTAAGGAACCCAACTTGCAACAGTGCTGGAATTGTTGCCGAAAAGTTAAATCGTTCAGACATGAAGTCTAGTCACGTACCTACTAGAATAGTAGGACCTCGTATTTGTAGAAATGTAGCTGTACAATTACATATCGGATAACAGCATGTACGATAATACAGGAAAAACTGATGGCAGACTTAAAGCCGGTAACGTATGCTCTATTTTCTTTTTGGCAATGAACCAGTAATCACTAGTTACCATGTAATGACTTAAATCCGTTGCCAATTCCGTTCTCTCTGAAATACTATAATCATAATCATCAAATTGCGTTTTATAAAGGCTGATAACACCCAGAATCACGGCTGCATATGGACATTATGAATAAATGCCATTTGATCATATATTACTGTATTTAATAGTTATTTACGAACCAAGTGCGTGAAATCATATTTCGGGAATGAGTGACCAGTTTAAAGCGCGAGCCGTAGGCGAGCGCTTTATGGACACGAATTCGCGAAATGTTTCACGCACGAAGTTTGTACAATATTTTTTGTACGAGAACTATAATAATAATACATATTGTTAAATACGTTATCGTTTATGACACACTACTAATCTCTTGATATTAATTAAAAAAATTTGAGTTGGCAGTATTGATTATTTGTGACATTTAATTTAAAATTATCAAATTCAAAAAATTCCATACAAAATAAAAACCTCACCAACAACATGAATTCTGATAATGGATAATTTATTACCCATAAAATCAAAAAACATATACAAAAGCACTTATACTAAATTCGTAACTTGGGCTAGATCTAAAAATATACAAAAATACTCCGAAAATTGTTTATTAGTTTATTTTCAAAATTTACAATCAAATAAATCATTATGGTCCACTTATTCTATGTTAAAATCATGCTTAATAATATATGATAATACGGATATATCTAAATATGCAAAACTCATAACGTATTTAAAACAGATAACGAAGCAACATCAGCCTAAAAAATCGGCAGTATTAACCGAAGAACATATTACTAAATTTATTGTTGAAGCACCAAATTCTTTGTTCCTACTAATGAAGGTAAAGTCATTTCCATATATTTAAATTCCATACAACACTATATGTATTTATAGGCTGTATTAATATTGGGTATTTCTGGAGCGTGTCGACGTGAAGAACTTTGCAAAATGTCATTGCGAGACATAGAATTTAAATCGAATTTAATTATCGTAACAATTCCAGAAACTAAAACAGGTAACAGCCGTACATTTGCAATCATTAAGCCCGAATGGATTGCATTAATTCGGCAATATGCAAATTTAAGACCGGACAGCCAGCAGCGATTCTTTTTAACATATCGCAATGGCAAGTGTGTTTGTTCACCTGTTGGTCTTAATACAATTGGCAAAATTCCAATGCGAATAGCTGAGTACCTTCAGCTTGATAGCGCAAGTAACTTCACAGGTCACTGTTTTCGAAGGAGTTCAGCGACATTGTTGGCAAACCAAGGAGGTGACTTGCTTTCAATTAGGCATTTCATTAGGCAAAAGGCATGGTGGATGGAAATCATCTACGGTTGCAGAAGGATATATCGAAAATTCTCTGCATAGTAGAATTCAATTAGCTAAAACAATTAGATAAAACAATGACCCCGTTAGAGATATCGACTCCGCCTGCAACTTGTTCGACATCTGAAATACAAGATATATGTAATAATACAATCAACGTTACTCTACCTTCGCAATCAAGATCAATTCAAACAAACCAGTTAATCCCTGGGGTATCAATCTCTGGTTGTCAAAATTGCCCAATCAAAATTTTTAAATTTCAATTTCTGAAAAGAATGAATAATGGTAATTTATATAATATTTGTTGCTGTTCTGACATTGAATTACATACCTTCCAAATATAACAATTTCTATTTCATTTCCTTTTATTTTCATAGAAAAACAACGAACTGGGTAGCATATTATTAACGTTAGGGATTTATGATTTTAAAATGTCACTAAATTAATCAAGTTCCAGGAAGTACCAACTTTACTTTTACGCACTCGTGTTTAAAGTAACTTTTTACGCACGCAAATCGAATCGTGAAATGACAGGTTTTGATAAGCGAGTATAAAAAAGATTTTAAAATTTAATTCGGACTATTTTACTTTCAGGCCTTGCATACTTCCCTCGTCGGAGGTTCACAAGCTACAAGTAGAAAAGTGTTCATCTTTAAGAAGCAAAGCCAACAGATGGAAGCGTGGAATGTACAAATGTACGCAGTGCAAGTTCAGAACAATGTACCACGCCGACTTCACGCACCACACTAACGCGCATTACGAGGTTAAAACGTACAAATGTGTAATTTGTGGCAGAAGATACAAGACGAAAGAATTTCTAAATGCGCACATGGAAAAAATTCATGCCGTCAATGAAGGCAGGAATGCCGAGAAATACTCTAAATGTGACTATTTCAAAGCTAATATTACAAGTATACAAGGGAGATCCTCACATTCACATGTTGGTGAAAAACATTGTCAATCCTCGAATTTAATATTTCAAACAAGGGACAGATGTCACTTAAAATCACGTATAAAAATAATACATCTGAACAGAGGCAAATATAAGTGTGCAAATTGCGAGTTTAAGACATATTACAGGACTTATTTGGAAAGGCACATGAAAATGAAACATCTCACAATGGAAACTGATTATAAATGTATGAAGTGTGAATTCAAGACAAACTACAAGTCAGACTTAAAAGCGCACGTAAAGAACAAACATCTGAAACAAAATGATTATAAATGCGCAGAGTGTGAATACCAGACTAGCTACAAGCAAAGTTTAAAAATTCACATAAAAACGAAACATCTGAAACAAAAGGATTATAAGTGCATGAATTGTGAATACAAGACAAACTACAAGTCGGGCTTAAAAAGACACGTAAAAATAAAACATCTGAAACAAAATAATTATAAATGCGCAGAGTGTGAGTACCGGGCAAATTACAAGCAAAGTTTGAAGATTCACATAAAAACAGAACATCTGAAACAATATGATTATAAATGCGCAGAGTGTGAATACCAGACAAACTACAAGTTAAACTTAGAAGTGCACATAAAAACAAAACATCTGAAACAAAATGATTATAAATGTGTAGAGTGTGAATACCAGACGAACAAAAAGGCAAACTTAGAAGTGCACATAAAATCAAAACATCTGAAACAAAATGATTATAAATGCGCAGAATGTGAATACAAGACGCCCTGGAAGTCATGTTTAGAGGTGCATGTAAAGACAAAACATCTGAAACAAAGTGATTATAAATGCCCAGAATGTGAATACAAGACGCCCTGGAAGTCAAGTTTAGAGGTGCATATAAAAACAAAACATCTGAAACGAAATGATTACAAATGCGCAGAGTGTGAATACCAGACGAACAAAAAGTCAAACTTATCAAACCACATAAAAACCAAACATCTGAAACAATATGATTATAAATGCGCAGAGTGTGAATACCAGACAATCAGCAATTCAATATTGGAAAATCACGTAAAAACAAAACATCTGAAACAAAACGATTACAAATGCGCAGAGTGTAAATACCAGACAAACTTCAAGGCAAATTTACAAACGCACGTAAAAACCAAACATCTGAAACAATATGATTATAAATGCGCAGAGTGTGAATACCAGTCAATCAACAAGTCAATGTTGGAAAATCACGTAAAAACAAAACATCTGAAACAAAATGATTATAAATGCGCAGAGTGTGAATACCAGACGAACTGGAGGTTTGCTTTAGGAAGACACATAAAAGCAAAACATCAAAAAACAACAAGATTATAAATCTGCAGTGTGAATTCCAGACAAACAGCAAGTCATTTACTAGCATATATAGGACGTCCGGGAAAATCTCTCAGATGCAGATAGAACATGAAAAAATAAGATGACAAATTCCTATAAACTTTTTTCGTACAAGACCTTCCTGAAGTACGCCGCTGGAAATCGGTTTTTCTTGAATTTTTTTAAAAAGTACTTAATAGGTTTGTTTTGGTTCGCAATTCAGAACAGTAATGGAACTGCGCAGAACTGATGCGCACAGCTTTGTTAATTCTAGAGCTGTTCTGAATTTGTGTGAACTCAAAAAACCAAAACACATTTAAGCTTTACTAGTGTGCCATCTAGTAGCAATTTAAACAAATTGTTTTTTATTTGTTATTATTCATACATCTTTATAAAAGTTTCAACCCAGATATGCCCAACACTTTTTATTTTTACTAAAATACTTTTTTTTAACAGTACTTTATCAGCCTAAGCTTACTGATGGCATAAAAAATATTTTAAAAAATCCTTCTCTTTAGTAATAATCACAAAGAGGTGTCCTTTTAAAAGGACAGTGGGAAAATAGACGACAATAAAGTAATTTTATTTTATGTTTATTTATTTATTAAACTAAAAATGAAAAATCAAAAAGTGTAAAAAAATGTTATGCCCTCGTGTGATATGCGACAAAGCACCTCACATGTAAAGCGACGTCACATTTTGTGCACTTCGTAGAAACTTTCATATGACAGACTCTACATCTGGTTTGCTTAGGTTGTTCAGCTACTAAATGATCGATTCTGTCAAATCTTGAAGTAGCATTTTCAAATGGTGAAGGAGATGATTTTGATTTTTGCGGAATATTCTTCTTCCCATTACTTTCAATAAGCTCTAGAGCAATGGTCCTTCTAAAAGTGAGGTGATCCATGTTGCCTCCACGCAATTTATGGAGTTGCCAGGCGTTTTGTTCTGCAACGTCTATCATTTGCGCAATAAGTGGAAAGTACCACTTTTTCCCCCGAATTCCTATACGGTATAGGCTGATGTTTTGATCGCTCCGATCAACACCGCCCATATATGCGTTATAATATTTGATAAGATTAGGTTGGTCTACCATGATATGCATTTTTTCTTTTTGTGAAAAACGTGAAACTTGGTGTAATGGCTCGACGGCAAGAAAATTAGATGTCATGTGCACAAGGCTATTGTCGCTCCATTTTACGATAATTATTAAGCTATTCTCCGTTGTTTTGTAGTCATACAATCCGCGGTTTTTCTTCAAATTTGTATCAGACTCTAATGGACAACCATACAATCGATTTTTTCTTATTGTGCCAGTTCCTTTAATTCCCCGACTAGTAAGAATATCTATCAAAGACAATGTTGTGAAGAAATTATCAAAGTATAAGTGATATGGAAGTTGCTTATGATTTGTTAAAACATCAAGGTATTCGAGAATTACGGAGGGCCCCAAGCCAAGATTTCTATAACACTCTTTTATATCTGATTTGGCACCTTGATATGGCTCAAACCAAACCACATATCCGGATGGCAAGGCGCCGACCCAAAACTTGTAACCGTACCTCAGAGGTTTTCCTCTGATAAATTGTTTGCAGCCATGGTGTCCAAAATATGGAACCATGGCCTCATCTATAGAGTGGTGTTCATTCGTTGGTGAAAGCTTGACAAACCTCTGAAGAAGTATGTTGAAAAGAGGCCTGACTTTGGAATAACGATCTGTATTATCTAAATTTCCATTATCACAACAATGAATATTTGATAATAAATATTCAAACCTGTTCCTTGACATCGCATTTGATACTACATCATTATGGGTATCTCGTGAATTCTGCCAAAACATGCGACGTCTGGGTAACTTTACATAGCCGCTTAGTAAGAGAATACCGATAAAAGTTTTTATTTCCTCTGTTGTGATGTCATTTATTCTATTTTTTGAAGCAGCATAACTATTAGAATATGACGAGAACATATCAATTACATCTTTGTCAAAAAACAATTCAAATAAAAGTAGTGGGTCAGAAGTATCAACCGAAGTATGTACAGGCGCAGTTGAAGCAAGATTTGGCCATTCTTCTATCAACTGAGTTTTTAGATCCACTTTTTTCCACTTGTATGTCTTTTTTTTATATTCTGAATGTGCTTTTGACTCGTTGACAAATCTAGATAGAGGCCATAAGTCTTCTTCATCCCAATTGTCCTCATCATTGCTAGTCACAGTATTTTGCGAAAATAGTTCAGCTCCTGCTAGCAATTGAGCCCGAGGTAAATTGTTGACATTCACAATATCTTCGTCTCCGGAGTCCTCATCCGTAAGATCATCACAAGCAGTAGTAGGCGGCATTATAGCTATTTCTACATTGGGAGTTAAAGTTTCCTCATCTTCCTCTTCCAAAGAACGCAGTAGTTGGTCTAATGTCAAACCCCTGAAAATATGTAGTTTTGTTGTCTAAATCCTATTATAACAGTATATTAATATAAAAGAGAGTTGGGAAATTTTGTAACCGCACATCAACAATTTAAAATAGATTAGAGTAATAGGTATTTAATTTGTAGTGTGTCTCAGATGTTACCAAATAAGATATATATTTCACCATTAATTATTGTAACTTTAGTTTGATAATGACATGTAATGTCGAAACTGCAGTCACATAGTGATAAAAATAAAGTGAAGTTATTCAAAGTTTAATTGAGTGTTTTATTTTACTTATATCCAGTATCATGAATCTTCACAAACTAACAGCCGAAAGTGTTATATATGTAGTTTTGTTATTATATGTGCCCACTGTCCTTATAAAAGGACACACTTGGTGGCAGTTAGTTGCAGGGCAGAATAATAGTTATTTATGTACCTAGGTTCGTAAGTACAGTTTTATGGTCGAGAATACGATTTGGATGTATTCGAGACCATGAAAGTGTACTGTACGAACCGTAGTGCATATGAGATTTTTCGTCATACCTACGTTTTTTTTTAAATAGACGAATTTGAATGATTTTCCACTTTACTTTTACTATATGTATACACATTAGTAACATCAAGTCAGGAATATTTGTCGTATCTATGGTAACCATGTGTGTGTCGATATAAATTTATATTTTTGATAAATGTCAAAGTATATGCAATAGATTTTCAAAAGTTTTTCTTTCTAAATAAAATTTATAAACATGAATCAAATAGAGGTGGATGCTATTATAGCTTGTACTGAGATTTTGCCGGAGAAATCTAAAAACAGATACAATGAAACCTATAAAATGTTCAAAGATTGGTGTCACCAGAGGTATGTGGAGAGTATTTCAGAAAGTGTAATGCTGGCATATTTTCGTGATAGATCTATGAAGTTAAAATCACCAAACAGTTTATGGTGTGAATACTCCATGTTAAAAACTATCATATTTATTAACGAAAATGAAGATATTTCAAAATATCCTAAATTGAAAGGATTTTTGAAGCGTAAAAATGATGATCTAATTGTTCGTTTACATTTAATATTACAAAATCATAAGTTTTTGTACAAGATTCTATTTTTCCTAGTTATGTTAATTAATCATGTTTGAAATAAATTTGTCATAAATTTTCTAATATTGCTATTATTTCCCTAGGGTCGTAATAAATATTACAGCCCGCTACCATAGCAACTGTCAATACGGTATGTAAAGTGTCACTTACGTTTCAAAAAAAGGTGCCATAATTGTTTACTTACGCAGTAGGTGTGACGAAAAAATATTTATTGCTTTAAAACAAAGCACTATCCTTCTTTAGATATTAATAAACGTGTTTTTATCAACAAAGATACAATTTACTAATAATTTGCTATAAAATACCTACCCTACAAGTCTAAAATCATATGGACAAGACATGGTCACTTTTTCTTGCACTCTAACCTCTCACAATAATCACCTGTTTATTGCAAACTGTCAAAATACTGTAGAATATAACTTCTCATTAATGTTTGAACACAAGACGACATCTATTATTACAACGCGTAAGTTTTATTTTCATTTAAAGGCACACCCGCGAAACGTCCTTTTAAAAGGACAGTGGGCATATCTGGGTTAAATAACATATATAAATGCTTAGGGACCAAATAAAATACACAAAAAATAAATGTCTTTGTTGCAATAGAAGTTACAAATATAAATAATAGATTGTAAGTCGTATAAATAACTATGTAATTATATGTTCGACCTCCACAACCCCAAGGCGAGATTCATGGTGGGACCTAACATTGAATAATAAATGGAATAAACTAAAATTACTGCTTATTGCTAAACTTGCAAACACCAAATAGCTAGTACGATTGCGCAGTAGTTCTGGAACTGTTCTGAATTGCGAACCAAAACAAACCTAATATAATTGAATAAAAATTGAATGTGATGGACACTTGTAAGGACCCCTTAAAATAGTGTCCTTGAAACATATTTAGCTTTATTAGTTTACCAGGGGCGGCCTGATCTTTACAACTGAATGCCTAAATCTTTAACACCCTGTATTGTGAAGACTTCAAATAAATAAAACTGGATAGCTTGAACCTTAAATTTAAAAAAAAGATACTCTAGTTTATTGTGGATACAATGAATCGTTTCTGAGAAAAAGTTCGACTTCTGTTCGCAAAAAATGTTCGTTTTAGTTTTTATCAGCACCAAAAAAAAACAATTGCTGTTGCAAACATTACTGTAGTACGAAATAAATAAAATATCCGGCATTTTAGAACCTGTCATCTTTCACATTGCTGATACGTTAAACCCTTTATTCAATATTAATTTACTGAGTTTTTGATTTCGCGGTGAATTTAATTGTGAATTTATTCGAAGTATAGAATACACGTTTATTGAGTATGCAGATATGCATCTGATGTACGGTCTTGAGTCTTGCAATTCTTTAGAAGTCAGAAGATTATATCACAAAAGATTTCCTAATCGTGCTCTACCAAACCAGGAAACATTTCAACGAGTTGACCAACGTCTAAGGGAGAATGGCGGGCGATTCTAGTGAATAGTAATACATATTGATTTTCTTCATAATTTTAGGAAAGTTTGGAAAAAAATAGTAATGATGCTGATGTAAGAAGAACCGTAAGTACGCCGCGATTAGAGAAACATATTTTAAATGCTGTAGATGACAATCCATCAACGAGCACTCGACAATTATCAGCACCGTTTAATACTTCGAAAACAATAGTATGTACATGAAGTTCTTCGTGAACAGCTGTTACATCCATATCATTTGCAAAAAATACATGAACTGATTCCTGAAGATTTTCCTCGTAGAATGCAGGTTGCGAATTGAGTATTGCATCAGCAACGAAATAATGTAAACTTCATGTGTATTCCACTCCGGTCGACACTATATACCTATGTAACGGGTGTCCGTAAATGATTGAAGCTGACAGCTACTGTCAAATTTTGGTTAAGTTTGTAACACTACATTTGATTGCGATCGCTAATTAATCGCTAATTAACATTAGCGTCCTACGCGGTACTTACTTTCAGCATAATGATTAAAATTGTTTCTTAAAATCAGGTACAATATGCTTACTTTTGGAAAAGTTTTTTGCTGATTAACATTATTTAAAAAAATAATTGTAAAATCATAACTATAAATTCATTACAATGACAAAAATACAAACATTCTTTATTAGTAATTTTTGCAATTATAAAAAATGTTGGAAATGTTGACCTTGCTGCTGCAGACATAAATTAACTCTTCGTTTCATATTTTCGAAAACATTTTGAAGTTGTTGTGTAATCACTTGAATCTCGTTTTCAATTGCTTGCATTAATTCATCTAAATTATGTAACCTATTTTTATAAATGTTTTCTTTAATCTTTCCGAACATAAAATAATCTGGAGGGGTCAAGTCTGGTGACCGTGGTGGCCATCTACCTTGGCTAATAAGACGATCGTCATAGAATTCTCTTAAAAAGGTCAATGTCGCTTGCGCAGTATGGGCTGGAGCATTATCTTGCTGAAAAAATCCACTTTCCAACTCGTCATCATGGAGTTGGTCCACAAATTGTTGTAATATATCTCTATAACCAGTACCGCGCCAACACGCGGTGGCGCCTGTGTGCAAGAATTTCCGTGGCGCCCATAAAAATTCAGTTTTCAAAACCATATTTGGTTTTGGTTTTGTTAAATAAAAATAGTAGGTAAGTAGAAACAAACAAAAATTGATTAAGTATAGAGTAATCCAGTAAATACTTTGTATATATAACATAAAAAACTTAAAATATAATATAAAAGAAATAAATGTAAAATCAAAAAATCTCTGGTTAAAAAAAAATAAATACTCTTCGCAAGGTCTAACTATCAATAAAAATAAACAATACTTTTTTTGTATTCGGTATCTATCTAATACCTAATATCACAAAATAAAATTATAACTATTATACCGTATGTCCCCGGATTGAGTTTACAAGAGGAAAAAAAATTTTATTTTTGATTTCCGATTGACTTCCGAACAGATGACAAGTTTAATGAAATTATTATCGCGGCAAAAGAAACGGCAGAAAAGTTGAATGTGCAACCTAATTTTCAAACAGCCGCACCGTTACGGCGTCGACAAAAACCTAAACACTTCGATTACGAAGATAAAGATGAACCAATTTCTGATCCTCAAATATTTTACAAAATTAATTTTTTTTACTGCATTCTCGATCAGGCATTAGTTTCAGTAAATGAAAGATTTTCCTTATTAGAAAACCATATTGATCCTTTTAAATTCTTATATAACTTAAAAGAAACTTCTGAAAAATCGCAATTAAAACTTTCATGTAAAAATTTACAAGAAAAAGTTAGGTTTAATGATAATTTTTATATAGATGGAGACGATTTATACGAGGAAATTGTACAGATCCAGCCTATGTTGACAGATTTAAAAAGTGATACATTTATAATTTTACAGTTTATATTTTCTAATGATTTAACCGTAGTATATCCAAACCTAGCAGTTGCTCTTCGAATTTTACTAACTTTCCCAGTATCTGTTGCAACTGCAGAAAGATCTTTCTCAAAACTTAAACCTATAAAAAATTATTTAAGATCGTCAATGAGCCAAGAACGGTTATCGAATTTATCTATTATTTCAATAGAATCATCTGTCCTAGATGACATAGATATCCACGACATCATAAAAAAATTGACTGACTTGAAAGCACGAAAAGTGGATTTTTTGTAAATTACTTTACTTACTGAAATGTATTGTTTATTTTTAATAGTATTCGAACTTTTTTATATCTTATATTATACCGTATGTCCCCGGATTGAGTTTACAAGAGGAAAAAAAAAATTATTTTTGATTTTACCAAAAAGTGCTAAAGGAATAAAATTTTTTGCTTAATTTCAAATGACCAAATCTGTAATTAGAATTTCAGTACCACTTATCTATCTTCTAAAAAAATTTTTTTAAATTTTTTGCATCGCAGTACATCTATTATTTTTTAATGGCAGAAGCCTTTGACTTGAAAATGTCATACACTAATTTATTTGTCAAAAATAACTTCAAACTGTAATTCTGTAAGTTTTGGTGAAAATGTTAACGTTATCACAAAAAATATATTTAATACAATGTTACGGTATTGGGGAAAAAATTTTTGGAAACTGGTTCTGTTCTGAATTTAAAGAAAAAGAAAATAGTACGTGATGAAGATGATGCTACTACAGTTTTAATTTTGGATTCGGTGCAAGATAATCCTAAACTTTCATTGCGGAGACGGGCGCTTCAACTGAATATGAGCATATCCCATATTCAAAGAATTTTGAAGGAACGTAAATTATACCCCTATAAACCGATTTTTAATCATACGTTAGAACCGGGAGATGATGAGAAGCGTCTTTATTTTTGCATGTGGATGGGAGATGAAATAATGGAGAACCAAAATTTTCACAAAAGCATTGTATTTTCCGATGAAGCAACTTTTTCTAGCAATGGTACCGTTTGGTCACATGTTCGTTATTGGAGTGATACTAATCCTCACTTTAGAATTGCATCAAAACGTCAATACTTTGTTAAGGTAAACGTGTGGTGTGCTGTTTCTTATCATGGAATAATTGGGCCATATTTTTTTATGCTAATGTAAATCAGCATAATTATTTGGAAATGTTGAGCAATTTTTTCTGAGATGGTTTAAGTGAACTCCCACTTGCTTATCGGCAGAGGATGCATTTTCAACAGGATGGTTGTCCGGCCCACCGTTCGCGCATCGTAGCTGCCTGGCTCAATCAAAAATTCGAAAATAATTGGATTAGCTGGAATGGTCCTGTTTTGTGGCCTCCAAGAAGCCCTGACTTAACTATTTTAGATTTTTATTTGTGGGGACGGTTAAACCAACTAGTCTACATGGACAACTTGCCTAACAATGTGGAAGTATTAAAAAACCGCATTAGAGATGCTGTTGCATCCTTGACGCTTGAAGAAATTCGCAACAGTTACAAGGAACTGCGGCTTAGAGTCGAATTGTGTGCTGAAAGGGGTGGCGAATTAATAGAATGGTTTTAAACATTATTGTTTCTAGCTTAATTATTTTTTTATTGTTGATTGAAAATAAAAAATAAAAATTTGTAATTCTAGATAGGGATTTGACAGTTTCGTAATTCTAATTACAGATTTGGTCATTTGAAATTAAGCAAAAAATTTTATTCCTTTAGCACTTTTTTGTAAAAACAAAAATAAATTTTTTTTTCCTCTTGTAAACTCAATCCGGGGACATACGGTATAATATAAGATATAAAAAAGTTCGAATACTATTAAAAATAAACAATACATTTCAGTAAGTAAAGTAATTTACAAAAAATCCACTTTTCGTGCTTTCAAGTCAGTCAATTTTTTTATGATGTCGTGGATATCTATGTCATCTAGGACAGATGACATAGATTGGACATTGACATTGAAATAATAGATAAATTCGATAACCGTTCTTGGCTCATTGACGATCTTAAATAATTTTTTATAAGTTTAAGTTTTGAGAAAGATCTTTCTGCAGTTGCAACAGATACTGGGAAAGTTAGTAAAATTCGAAGAGCAACTGCTAGGTTTGGATATACTACGGTTAAATCATTAGAAAATATAAACTGTAAAATAATAAATGTATCACTGCTGGATAGGCTGGATCTGTACAATTTCCTCGTATAAATCGTCTCCATCTATATCAAAATTATCATTAAACCTAACTTTTTCTTGTAAATTTTTACATGAAAGTTTTAATTGCGATTTTTCAGAAGTTTCTTTTAAGTTATACAGACTGTCCCGTAAAAAAACGCCAACATTCATAATTCCGTTATTTATTGTCCGGTTTTATTTAAACAAAAAGTAAATTTAATAGCATCAAAAACACTATAAGATAGCAGTGTTTTATTTGTTTTCATTAATGTCAAACGACAGTCAAGTTTTTTATTTTAAATGGCAACATATATATTTTTGGCTATATTCGGATTGTATTTTTTTTTCTGAATTCAACGATGTATAACATGTTTATTTTTGATAAACGTTTATTGCAAAAAAAAAACTTTATAAATTTCATCTTTGTCTTCCATTATTTATAAATATTCGAATGTGTCATGAAACATTTGAAATGTAAGTATTATAAATATTATTATAAGAAACAAAACACTTTACAATAAATGTTGAAATTGCCCGCCACCTTGTTTAACACATATCGCACATCTCCTAATAAAAAAAAATTTTAAAAAAACTATATAAATTTCATCTTTCATTATAGTAGACTTGGCCCTGTCCACTAGCATTATGTCAATGTGCTTTAAGTGTCAGTTTGACTTTATTAAGTTTTCTGTATTATCCTGTTTGAACGTTTTGCCGCAACAAAAAGCGTTTTTTCGTTAAAAATGAATAACAATGAATTAACGGACATGTTACAAGTGTTCTTTGAATGTAATAAAAATCGCCTTCAAGCAGTTCGTCGGTACAGTGCTCGTTTTCCGGACAGAGAAGTTCCAGGTTCGAAAATATTTCAGAGAATTGAAAAGAATTTAAGAAATTATGGATCATTTACCAAACCAAAAACACAAAAACGGAAATTCTCCGAAGATAAGGAATTAGATGTTCTTCTTGCAGTACAGCAAAATTCACGAACTTCGATTCGCGAAATTGCACATAATATTGGGGTATCAAAAACTACAGTTCATGGTATTTTAAGAAAACACAAACTTAAACCGTACATAGCTCGAAAAGTTCATGCATTAGAACAAAATGATCCTGGCCGAAGAATCCAGTTTTGTCGTTTTTATTTAAATGCATTAGAACAAGACCCGAATTTTTACAGAAGGATAATTTGGTCTGATGAATGCACTTTTAGCAACAACGGTATTTTTAATAGAAACATACATCGACAGTGGAGTGCAGACAATCCGAGATTTGTAATTGAAAATAATTTTCAAAGACGTTTCAACGTAAATGTTTGGTGTGGCATTTTAGGTGATCAATTAATTGGGCCATTTTTCACAGATGGTTGCTTAAATCAAGAAAAATACTACACTTTATTACACGAAAATCTCCAAAACTTTTTAGATGAATTACCTTTGGCAAATTTAAATAGAATATTTTTTCAACAAGATGGGGCTCCCGCGCACAACGCCAGAGTAAATACTGATTTGTTGAACACCCAATTTGGAAATAGGTGGATAGGAACATCCGGTCCTATCGAGTGGCCTGCGCGTTCACCGGATCTTACGCCCCTCGATTTTTGGTTGTGGGCTTATCTACAAGATCGAGTTTATTTAACAACTCCAGAAAATGTTGACATTTTAAGACAAAGAATTATTAACACTTGTCAAGAAGTACCTGCCGCTTGTCTTTTAAATGCGACCTTTGGAGTAATTAGGAGATGTGCGATATGTGTTGAACAAGGTGGCGGGCAATTTCAACATTTATTGTAAAGTGTTTTGTTTCTTATAATAATATTTATAATACTTACATTTCCAATGTTTCATGACACATTCGAATATTTATAAATAATGGAAGACAAAGATGAAATTTATAAAGTCTTTTTTTTGCAATAAACGTTTATCAAAAATAAACATGTTATCCATCGTTTAATTCAGAAAAAAAAATACAATCCGAATATAGCCAAAAATATATATGTTGCCATTTAAAATAAAAAACTTGACTGTCGTTTGACATTAATGAAAACAATTGAAAACAAATAAAACACTGCTATCTTATAGTGTTTTTGATGCTATTAAATTTACTTTTTGTTTAAATAAAACCGGACAATAAATAACGGAATTATGAATGTTGGCGTTTTTTACGGGACAGTCTGTATAAGAATTTAAAAGGATCAATATGGTTTTCTAATAAGGAAAATCTTTCATTTACTGAAACTAATGCCTGATCGAGAATGCAGTAAAAAAAATTAATTTTGTAAAATATTTGAGGATCAGAAATTGGTTCATCTTTATCTTCGTAATCGAAGTGTTTAGGTTTTTGTCGACGCCGTAACGGTGCGGCTGTTTGAAAATTAGGTTGCACATTCAACTTTTCTGCCGTTTCTTTTGCCGCGATAATAATTTCATTAAACTTGTCATCTGTTCGGAAGTCATGCAAGAATTGTTTCAATTCTTGTAAAGCTTCCAGAGCCAATTGCAAATTCATAGTTTCTGACTGCAAGATTTTACTAACAAAATTGACTTTCGTTAACACTTCATACCAAATGTGGACCGAACATGTAAATGTCGATATTTTATCTCCTAAACACCTAGCCTGATATTTTGATTCCTGATCAAATTTATCTGAATTTGTTATATCGTATAATGCGTCATAAATTTCTGGTAAACTTTTATACAATGGTTTTATTGCATCTATTCTGCTCGACCATCGCGTATCAGAAAAAGGTTTTAAAGTTAAATTCGAGAAGTGTTGTTTAACGATATTCCAACGTTTAGTAGATGATGAAAAATATTTGTATAATTCTTGGACTAAATTAAAAAAACCAACTGTTTCATGATTAATTTTTGCAGTATCATTAACTATTAAAATTAATGTGTGGCATATAAAAGGCTCGTGGATTAAGATCTAAAATAATTTTCTGCAAACCGCAATTTTTACCACGCATATTAGAACCGTTATCGTAGCTCTGTCCCCGTACGTTATTTATATCTAAACCGATTTTTTTTAACTCTTCTAATATAAAAAAACTCAAACCAATGCCGGTTGTATCGAAAATAGGACAAAAAGCCAAGAAATGTTCACGTATTTCTAATTCTTTAGAACAGGTGTTGAAGTGGATAAAACGTATGCTAATACTTATTTGCTCCGTGTGTGCAATATCTGGTGTACAGTCCAATATAATCGAAAAATATTTATTCTGCTTGCATAAATGCAAAATTGTTTTTTGGATTTCCCTTTGCCAAAAGAGATGCGATTTCATTTTGGATCTTATCACCAAGATAAGTTGGCATTTTCCTAACTTGTGAACTAGCAGTGACACGTTGAATATGATCTGCCATAACGGGATCAAATTTACTTATCATCTCTATACACTTCATAAAATTTCCGTTGTGATTTTGAAATAATTTACTGTCTTGGCCACGAAAAGCTAAATTTTGCCTGCATAAAAATTGAATAACGTATACTATTATTTTAATTACGTTATACCATCGTTGTTTTTGAATTTCAAGGAGTTTTGATGAGCGCTATCAAGTGTAGTTTTAGTTTTTAACGCTTGACATAGTTCTCTCCATTTTTGATAATTACTAAAGTGAGACGAATTTTTTTCATGTCTACTTAGATACATTGCTAAATGCAACCAGTCATTGTATCCCCGACAAAATGTATTATTTTCTTGTATATCAAAAAGCTTACAACAAAAACAAAAAACAGCGTTTTTAGAAATCGAATAAAGTAACCAATTTCTATGATAAACTTCCCCATTTTTTAAACGTCTTTCATAATAACTAGAAGAAAATCGTCGCCCCGATGAATCACGAGGAAAATTGAACTGTATAATTTGTTTTGGGCCATTTTCAATTACGATTTGTCTAAAAGATGTACTCAGAATCTTTGGCCAAAGACCTGGATCATCACAAGTTAAAGTGGAGGTTGTTACCTCGGTCGAGTCTTCATCAGTGTTTGTTTCACTAAAAGTTGGTAATTGTTGACATTCTTCTGCTGTAGTTGTAAGCTGCAGATCAGGCTGGTGTAACCTTTGGTTTTCTTCATTATTAATGCAGTCAGCTTTTCCAAAGGGCAAGAAGAAGGACTTGAAGTTGATGCGGACGGAACGGGAAAAAACTGTGTTATTTTTGTCGTATTCTTATCACGCTCTTCTTCCCGTTTCCTCTTGTTTATTAAATTTTGATACCCCGATAGTTTTTTTTTCTTTCCTTCATGACACATCTGAAAACCAATAATTTACATAAAAATAACTACTTTATAAGGATTTTATTAATTTCGTATCAAAAATGTCCCAATTCTTTATATATTATTATTATATTAGTCCTCGCGGGCTCGGGCCCACATTAAAAAAAAAGTGATTACCTCACCCTGGAGACTTCGTATATCTTGTCTTTTTTATTTGCGAAAATTATCGAAATGGAGGATGGGATCCCCGCAGTCACTTATTTGATACGAAAAAAAAATTATGACCTAAATGCAATATTTATTTTAATCGGAAGTTTTTCTTACTAAAAAGCAAATATGTACATCTTGTCGGACAAATATATTGAGTTATTTTGGGGCATCCGGCACCTCGAACATGGCAAAGTTACGATATCATCAAATTTAGATCCTCGCAACAAATTTTTCCAGAATCGTTTAATAAAAATATTTAAAATGAAGTGGTAAGCTTGTCCGACAAAATTTTATGGAAATTCTCGTTGTCGCAGACGCCCTAAAAAGGGTTTCGTTCATCAGGTTTTCAAAAGAATACGCCCCCGTATTGAGAATTTTCGCAAATAAAAAAGGTTGTCCGACTCGACATAAAGAACAGATATACGAACTCTCCATTTAGAAAAATAAAACAGAAATAATGGCATGCACTTATATGTAAGTAATGACTTACCTTGTGAATAATAAATTAGCAAATAAACATCACTTGCACCCTTGCACGTTGCACGGTATGACACGACGGTATTTCAAATGTGAAAAATCTGGATTGCAATTTTACTTAAATAGAATTTCGAAACCCGACAAGTTGTAACAGATCGCGAACGGGGTTGTCCACAAAACTACAGCTAATGAGCCTGCAGGCAGCTATTAGGTGTGCTCTATAACGTGCAGCATTGATCGTATCATGGAAAAATATCGGTCCTATTATTCTACGACGTAATATTGCTGCCCAAATGCCAACTTTTATAGGGTGTAGTTCATTTTCAATAAAGGTATGTGGGTTTTCTGTTCCCCATGTTCTATAATTTTGAGAATTTACATAACCGGATAAGTGAAACCAAGCTTCATCCGTAAAAAAGGTTAGATCTAATACTTCATTATTGTTTATGTTCTCATTAAACCAAATCAATGGGATATAATCGATGGACTACGGAAACCTTATATGGTTGCATATGGAGGCTCTTCTTTAAAGCTTTTGAGCAAGATGCTTTGCTTAATCCTAGAAATAATGAAGTTAAACCTATTTCTCAGTACATTTTTATATTATTACTAGAGAACGGACACGCTTACCACATGACGGGTGGTGATCTATCTATCTTAAATTACGAAATACATATGTATTTGTTGAAAAGTTGTATTTTTAAAGTTTTTAATTTTATTTCTATAATTGGAACATTTTTATTTGTTCATTTTGTCGTTCAGGTTGAGTAAAGGAGTATTAATATTGACTAGCAATAGTTTCTCAAGGTTTTCTTCTGTCAATTTTGTTCTCTTTGAATTAAGTACATCCTTATAAATAGAAAACGTCCTTTCTACATCGCAACTGGTTATAGGTGCATACTGGAAATATTCTTTTATTTCTTCATATTTAGCCGTTAGATTTTGTGGAATTGTCTCCATACATAATTGCTGCAATGTAATTAAATCTAGATTTCTATTAAGAATTGCTTCAAACTTTTGCCGAAGTCACTTGGAATACTTTTCAAATTATTAACAGACACATCTAATGTGGTAAATCCGTCATTTAATTTGAGATTTCGAATTTCAAAATAAGTGAAAAGTTTTGGCAATTTTCCAAAGTGTTCGTGAAGAAAGTACAACTGATTTTTAAAATTTGGGATTTGTGTGAGCTCCTTGCACTCACCAATACTTCTAGCATCCTCCTTTAGCAGTGTTACGAAATGTTTTAGACTATCGAAATTCTCAGCATAATAACTAGTAGCTTCCAGCCATGTTCCCCATCTAGTTATTACTGGAGTGGGAGGCAGTGACAGAGATGGAAATTTTTCCCTGAAAAGAGCTACTCTCAATGGTGCTTTTCTGAAAACTTTTTTAAAAGCTGATACAAGTCTATGAACTTCCGGAAAAGTGTCTCTGATATATTCACAGATTCTGTGGAGAGCATGTGCTACACAAGTAATATGCAGCATATTAGGATATGTTTTCTTCAATAGTCTGCCTGTTTTTAACATATACGCAGCACTATCACTGACAAATAAAAGTATTTTTTCTTTGTACGTGGCGTCCGAATGAAGCATTTTTTGCATATTCTCCTTAATGGTTTCAGCAACTGTTTCCGCATCAACTCTATTTATAACACTTGTTGCTATTACATATGAGTTATAGGGAATAGTTGGATGTAGTACACCAGCTACAACATTTACCACACAGCGTCCTAACATATCCACCGTTTCGTCGGCGCTTATCCATATGTATTGATTTAAAAGATGGCTTCTAATGCGTTCTACTGTTCTCGTATAGCACCTAGAAACATAATATTTGCGTAAAGTTGATTCATCAGGAACATTTCGACCAGTATATTTTTTCAGAAATGTCTTCAAAATTGGATTGTTCAATTTAAATAATGGATTATTAGCTGCCATAAAAGTTTCACAGAGTTCTTCGTTAAAATTGTCAGATTCCAACGGGTTCAATTTTTTTTCGTGCTTTAACGATCCTACGTGACGTTTTACTATTGATTTATTGCAATTTTTCAATAACGTTTCACACACTTCACAATAAATTTCGGAATTACTGGCAATGTACATACAATCAGTATGGCCCTCAATCCAACTCGCCATTAAGCGAAAATAAATAACAAATAAACGAAATTAAATAACGAAATTTTATGCACACTTACGTGAAAATAATTGGAAGATGTTGCTTAAATGAAAAGAAAAGGAATGTACGTGCTATTTCTCTTACGAAATACGATAAACTTATTTATTTTATCTACGTACACGACACCACTGTAAACACTATATTCTCCGAATACAATAGCTGGGTTGTTCATTGTTATCGCTGCGAGACCAGGTGTCCGAGTAAGTCAAACAAATACTTCATTGAATTACGCCGGGATGTACTGAGCGACGTTATACACAATTCCAATTGCCGATTGCATTTTATGGAAATTTCATCCGTTCTCTAATTATTACCTGTCTGTGCTAACTTTCGCAATTACTTTTTTGGACTATCTTCAATACGTTGCTGAATATCATCAACAACCGCTTGAGTAAGAAGCGAAGGTCTTCCAGATGATTTTCCCGTACAAATACAATGCTTTGTTTCAAAGCGATCCAAAACTCTTCGCTTATATTGAACAAAGACATCATACGGAATATTTGCATCAGGAAACGCTTCATTAAACTGCGCTATGCATGATTCTACAGAATAAGTCCAGCTTCCATCAGGATTGTGTGTGGCACTCCGAAAATAGGCCATTAAAATGAAAGCGTTTTGCTTCGCCGTAAAGACCATGGCAATATCGTTAATAAAATCTGAAACACATATTTAAACATAACCTCGCTGGAATTTAATATCGAATGTTACTTACGCAAATTTTACAAACTTATTTTAGTAGTTATGAAAATCAATAACTGATTGTCAATACAAGGAAAAACTAATACGGAGATGAAAATTGAACAGAAAAACTATAATAAAACCCAACGAAAAATACACACGTGCGACTATGACCATATAGGAATAAACCAACTGAAATTCTCAGGAGGGTGAACTTTAAGGACGAAAAACGCATACATTTTGACAGACGTCAGCTTCAAACATTTACGGACACGTGTTATATATATTGGAGTGGTTCCCAAGGTCAGGAACTGGAAGAAACAATTAATTACATAGACATAAGTTTTTGAACAAATAAAAGGAAGCGGACCAACCACATGCAATGTAAATTATAAGATAAGTTAATACCGCGTTTTTAATTAGAAAATTTCTTTGTAATAATTTTTATTATATTTATGTATAGCAAACGCCAATTAAGTTGGCGCGAGGAGGGGTAAATTCGCGCAGGATTAGAAGTAGTGGGGAGATATGTATTTGGTTTTACATCAAATGTCAGATAATTCTAACCTCTAAGCGTGTATCACTTTATGATCCCCTAGCAAAGACATTATGTTCCGTCAAACGTCAATGACAAATGTATTCTGACAATTACTTGAGTACTGGGGGTGGACGTTTTTAAAAACGGCTTCTACGCACCCCATCCTCGCGCCAACTTAATTGGCGCTTGCTATAGGTCATTTCACTTTCAAATTTCCTTAATTTATTTGTAAAACCCAAGACAATTAACTGGTTTGATAAGAATTAATGACATATGGAAACCTATTTTACCGACCCGTATTTAGTTTGAATTTGAAAGTCACTCATTAATCATTATGTACTATAACCATATGACATTAATAACCATTTAAAAACATAATTTAAGATATTCATAATTAATAATGTAATTTTTCCTACTGTATAACGTAATTTCGGATATAAAAACAACTTATTTATGCAAATAATCCGTACAGAAGACGAGATTAATAAAAACATCCGAACAGAGAAAAGAGAATCCCTGGAGAGAGAAAAATTAACGACGACATAGAAAAGCACGCTAAAAATTCCCCGAAAATTAAAATTTAAATGGTATAATCAATATTTACTCACCTGAAAACACCATAGTTACTAGTAGAAAGTGTTTATTCAAGGATTAACATATAAAAACAAGCAGCATCGAAGATTTATCAGAGGAAAAACCGAAAAAGCAGGTTGGCGTCCTCGCACAATCAAGTTTTGCCGTATTACCGTTAAAGATCTCTGATCTATCCCTATCTGATACGAATTCCAGAGTACAGTTGAACATTAGGTACCATACCACAGGAAGACAAGTAATTACCTAATTAAAATTTATATTTTATATCCAAAAATACGAACATAACCCAACTTTATAATTTAACTTATATTTAGCTTAGAAATATCAATTATATAACCTTACCTTGCTACTGAATGGTCGTTCCTATAATTTTGTACTTAAACCTAGCAAATATTTATCACTATTCACTTAATTTAATGAAAAACTCATTTATACTTTGATTTTACGTATGTTTAGTACAATATTTGGCTTTAATATAACGTTTATGTATGTGTTCTGCACACAGCAAGAACAGCTGTTTTGGTTTGCTATAAAATAATGATGAATACTGTTTATGTTAACTTTTAAGCCTGTTAGACATTCATTTCGAATAAAAACTTTTATTTATACATTACTTCATATTAATATCTTGTTTGTTATTGTTAATTTTGAATCTTTTAATTAAATATTCATTCTCTTGAATCAACATCGTTTCTTTTTTAAAATAAGCCTTTATATACGTTTAAAACACAGTATTATACAGAAGGACCGGCTCACTGATATAAGGTCTCAAGCTTCCGCACTTAGCCGCAGGTAATAAATTAAATTGATTATCGCACCTTTGGTCTATAATCTAGCGCCCAATTAACAATAAATTAAAATTAATTTATTGTAAATCGATTCGCTCAAGTACAAATTAGAGTGACATCTGACTTTTATAGAAATAAATAAGTATAACCGAAGGTAGGTAGAATTCTATCAAATATCATTTATCTTCGTTTATTTAAAATTAAATTCTCATCTTTGACTATATTTCTATCTATCAATTGATCACTCAACAATACTCAACAACAACAATCATTATACAACAATATATATATATATATATATATATATATATATATATATATATATATATATATCGTTTATTTTATTTTAAGAAAACAAAGAATGGATCAATATTATACGGAATTCGGTAATCTATAATAATGAATTCGACAGGCAAATAATGTAATAAATACATTCAAGACTTTGAAGTTGATTAAAAATAAATTAAAAAAATTATTTGTTTTATGAAACAGAAATAAAAAACACCCTAACCACAATATATATCAATAAATACTATATACGTATTTCGGCAACTAAGTTGTCACCTTCAGTAGAATAACCTTAAAAGGTTATTCTACGGCAATATACTGGCATGATAAATTACTAATTTCTTGCTAATAGCAAGCTGTTCTAGCAGGCGAAAATTGTAGTTACGGATTGATTGTGGATCATCAAAACAATTCCTGGATTTTAATAAAATTTGAGATTTGGGACATGCGCATAACGCTGTAACAGGTGAGGTGTATTTCAGGTCAACTCGAGTGTATTAACGTAAACGATATCACTTTCTTTTTAACGGGAATAGTGGTTTAAATTACTTAAGAATTTTTTAAAAAATATGATAATATTTATATCATATATAATTGGTTATGGTGTCAGAATACCTAATAATCAGGAATGGGAACTATATACTTTTGCTATTTAGTATCACATATTTGGGGCAGATGTCGCGCAGAATGTTTCGCTTGTTCTAGCATACGCAATTGCAAACTAATTTCAAATTAATAATTTACTTGCACATGCGCACTACAAAAGTACATCAAACTATCAGGGATTCTGTGCTAGAACAAACCTATTAGGACACATATGGCGATCATTACAACGTCATATATACGGCATGTGACACGTCATAAGTTCGTCATTAAATGACGTCCTTGTGCTGTGTCATATTGTTTTTTTTTACGTAACAATCACGTCAAATTTTTTGGTCCTATGACGTAATATCTGACTAAAAGTTCACGTGAATATCACGCACGTCAGTATGTTACCTGGGATGTTTTACTAGTGATTAACGATATTTAATACAATTGAATATTAATGTGTAATAACTAGAGCTGAGGATGTTTGCAGTATAACCATGGTTATATCATGTAACCATAGTAAATTACTATGGTTACATGATATAACCATGGTTATACCGCAAACATCCTCAGCTCTAGTAATAACTCGATATAGTCATGTATATGCATAACACTCTCGGCAAGGCTACAACCTCGCCTTTTTAATACAAACGGTAACGTGTTATATAAACACGACCTTACTATGTATTTATTGCATACACAAGACTATGTGTCAGGGTTGTGGATGTGTTCTAGAAACACATCAGAAGTAAGACAAGGATCTTCTCTAAGTATATATAGACAATAGTTTAAGTAAGAGACATTCAGATTCAGAGTCATATACACAGTCTCAGTCAGAGTAACAGTAAGAGTAGAGTGAACCATGTAAATATATTGTTAACCAGTTTTGTAAGCGTTAAGTAATTATAGAATGTTACCCGAACTTCGTGTGTGTATCATTTAGTACCTTATTCGCCTCGGACTTGCTATCCGATGTGGCCGCCCAAACGGCACACATTACATGCCGATCCTCCAGGCACAAAGGACCTTATTACATAGTGATCTCTGCCTACCTTAGGGCATAGGGCCCTACATTATCATATGGCGATCCAGACCAGCCCTTTAGGGCACAGGTTATTAGAAATGTTTGTTTTGACAAAGTGTGAATAATAAATGTATTAAACTTAACATGCTATCGTATTATTTCTCTCCTTATTACACCTAGTTGTAAGGAACCTTTTTTGTTAAACAAAAATCCTGAGAGCAATTTTACGAGTCTAAAAATACAAAATATGTGTGTATTATGATTCATGTTTAATAATTAACGATTCATATTTAATATATTAGCACCCTTTTTGAAAATCAAAGTAGGTGTACACAGCAATATGTCATCCGTGTAACGTATGAACTCTAGCTACAATCTAACAGTAATTCACGGTGGCCCTCTTATTCTTCTTATTAGAGACTCGCCAACGTTTCGATAAGATAGATTGTATCTTTACCATTAATCCACCCATATTGGTAATTCTTTTCAATTTTGCCGTGTTTCGGCAGTATATCGCCAAGTATCAGAAGCCAGTTTTGTTGCTATTTACCCGTAGCAAAACAGTTAAAATTGTAGAAATATGTCTTATTGTTCATAAGAAGCCACTGTGTGGCGAAACAATTGTAATATGCTAGAAAATATATATATATATATATATATATATATATATATATATATATATATATATGTATATATATATACCGATCGGTCCAGCTCGGAACGGGCCATAGTCAGCAATGAGTGGCAACAGCGAATCCACTCTACGCGCACCAGCTTCAATTGCAGCACATTGCAGTTAAGAATTTAGTAAGACTTAAACCGCGCAAGGATATAGTCGTTTGCATATTCGTTCTGTATACGTAATTTGCCCATTTGTTTCAGACATAATAAGGTCCAATTTATTATTATTATTGTGTTCTTAGCTGCTTCGGAAAAGTAATTTTAAGTAATAAAAAAACAATAAATTTTTCTAAAAGATAAAAGTAAAAAAATCAATAATTCTGCAAAATAAATTTAAATTTTAAGAAAGTCACTCAATATAGGATTCGAAAATACCGCCCTCTCTTCCCAAACAATAGCCGAGCCTATTGTAAAACTCCCGCCTCACTCCCTCGAGATTTCTAGGGGTTATTGTCTCGAAAATTCTAAACAGCTTAACTTGCAACTGTTACACTTAAGGTCGCCCATTTCAACTAACGAACAAACCCTCACGTCTCTCTCCTCCCGATCGGCAGGTATTAGAGGGATATGGGGCTGTTCGTCAATTTGTTGGCATTTGCGGCAATTTCCGACTACACAGCCATATTTCCTAAACGCATTTACGATCCTTTCAATCGTCGAATGCGAAGGAATAGGCCGATTTACGTACTCTACAGCAAATAAATCAGCGGTTGTTCGACAGGAATTGCCGGCAAGATACCACGAAACTATTTGTACCTTCTCTGCGGTTGTATACACTGACATGATAACTACCTTTACGTGTGCACAGCTAAATACGGCCAATCTGTTGCGCTAGACCATCGGACTTATGTTGCGCACGCGGAGTGGCATCGTACACACGTTGCCACATCGCATTACGTTCCATACGTATACTGTTGCCTATGGCCCGTAGCGGGCTGGACCTATCGGTATACCGATTGGTCCAGCTCGGAACGGGCCATAGGCAACAATATACGTATGGAACGTAATGCGATGTGGCAACGTGTGTACGATGCCACTCCGATTGCCCATCATTCGTATTTAGCTGTGCATACGTAAAGGTAGTTATCATGCCAGTGTATACAACCGCAGAGAAGGTACAAATAGCTTCGTGGTATCTTGCCGGCAATTCCTGTCGAACAGCCGCTGATTTATTTGCTGTAGAGTACGTAAATCGGCCTATTCCTTCGCATTCGACGATTGAAAGGATCGTAAATGCGTTTAGGAAATAGGGCTGTGTAGTCGGAAATTGCCGCAAATGCCAACAAATTAACTAACAGCCTCATATCCCTCTAATACCTGCCGATCGGGAGGAGAGAGACGTGAGACTTTCTTAAAATTTAAATTTATTTTGCAGAATTATTGATTTTTTTACTTTTATCTTTTAGAAAACGTTATTGTTTTTTTATTACTTAAAATTACTTTTCCGTAGCAGCTAAGAATACAATAATAATAATAAATTGGACCTTATTATGTCTGAAACAAATGGGCAAATTATGTATACAGAACGAATATGCAAACGACTATATCCTTGCGCGGTTTAAGTCTTACTAAATTCTTAACTGCAATGTGCTGCAATTGAAGCTGGTGCGCGTAGAGGGGATGCGCTGTTGCCACTCATTGCTGACTATGGCCCGTTCCGAGCTGGACCAATCGGTATATGTAGGAATAAGGTTCATTAAGTGCAGGCAAAACACATACACTGGGTTTTTCACTGTTTTATTAATATTTTAATGTAGTTTAACAATATAAAAATGAATATATTAACTAATGTTCGTCTCGGCCCTTGCCTAGGGCGATTGTTTCTAAAAAAAATAACACATCTTAATATTTATTGTTTTAAATACGTCGTACGCCTTTTACCGTCTTATTTACTTCGACTCTCGCGTGAGACTCCTTTTTCGGGCGACGATACCTCGCCGAGTATTGCCGATCCTACATATATATATTTAAAAAAATATTATTTAAAAATGTTCTAACGATCTATTTATTACTAATTTATACATTGCGTTTTATACTTGTAGAGATTTTATGATCCTTTTATTTTAATACATATTTATAGTTATATTTAGTTATTTATCTGAATATAGTTTGCTGGTGTTGTAAGGTCTAATTGTCATTTAGCTTATATAATGGAATAATAACATCGAATTATATTATCAAAAATATTTTTCTATTTTGCGTTCGAAATGAAGTCATTATGAAACCCAAAACAGTACCGAAATGAGCTTCATTTCGATACGCTTTTTTTCATTTTCATTTCAATGTTGGCGTTGTTCGAATACAGAAATAAATATCATTGCTGTCATTTGATTTTAAGAGTTTATGTACATTTGACAGATATGATATATGTCCGTATTTTACACAAACAACGTATGTTGTATACAGTTGACAACAACATATATATGTTTCTATGTCACTCATGTTTATATTTTTAAATGAAGTATCAAGTAATGTTAACTAAAATTAGTAAATAATATGTAATATAATATACTTCGCGGATAGCAAGATTTAAATTTGAAAATGTCAAGTATCAAAGTGACCAACTGCATGCTTTATATAAAAATTAAACTCTGAACTTTCAAATTAAATAATTCCAATTTAAGCAATTTATTAATGTAAAAAACGCAAAATAGAAAAAATAGTTTAAAAAACTCGTTTCATAAGGCCTTTTGCCGCATTCGCTCTTTAGAAAACTCGCCGCTATCGCGGCTCGTTTTCTAAACTGATCTCGTGCGGCAAAATGGTGCCTTATGAAACTTGTTTTTTAATATACTATTTTCCCACTAAATTAGAAGAATGAATGTGGTATAAAATACACATTATTTGCACTTTCAACCTAAGTTTCTAAAATCAATTTCTTTTAAATGTATGTTAGTTCCTCACGTACGATCTAGGTGGTGCTGAAGACTGGTTCTGTTTAAAGTCCCTAGGGACTTTAGTTCTATTAAATGCATTAACTGTTACATATGCTTTTATTTGTTAATGTTATATGAAAGTTTTCTGGCTAATCAAAATCAGAATTTTATTTAGCAAAGAGTACATTTTAATTTTCCTTCCGATCTAAAAATGTCTCAAGAAATTGTTAAATTTGATATGAATAACACAATATCTTTGGAAAATCCAAGTGATATAAAACAAGAATTCCAGGATGAATATTATCCAGATATTAAAGTATGCGCCTCTGAAAATACTATTAATAAATACAATACTGAATTAAATGAGTACTTGGAGACTGACGAAATAAGAAAATACGAAATGCTTTCTGTAGATCACATTAAAACAGACTTGCCATCATCTGAAGTAAATGATACAGTAAGCAACGATATTAAAATTAAAGGAATTTCTTCTGCTGACATAAAAATTGAATTCTGTAATGGACTACCATGTAAGTACATTTGTATTGTTACCCTAACAGTAATTGCATTCTGACCACATCCATAAAACAAATATCCTAATGAATAAAATAAAATTAAAAAACCCTTACCACCTTTAATTTTATTTTATTCGCTTATAAGCCACAGTCTCCGATTTGTTAGTTAAATATCCTAATGCATTATTATTGTATAAATATTAGATTATTAAAGATATATTTGTAGTAAAATATATATACCAACAACACGGATATAACAAGAGGATTGCTTTTAGAAGATTAATTTTTTGATTTTACAAACATCAGATATTCTAGTTTACCATGAATATTTGTATATTTCAATAATCCCATACCTTCACTTCTATAAAATAGATTATTCATAACTTATTCAAACATATTTTAAAGTACTTCCAATCCTCATTCAATCATTTTTGTTTGTTAAATTGTATCTATGAATTTGTTTAACAGTTTGTAAAATTTGCCACCAAGTCTATCAGGATTATTGTACCAAATGCAGAGTGCTTGTGCATATTTTAAACGAAAGATATTCTCATAATACATATAACAGAGTAAGAGAATTGCCAGAATATATGTTAGAAACTAGAGAATCACTTGGACATTTGGGAATGTTTTCTTTAAAAGTTGTACCTGAAAATGTAAGATTTGGTCCTTTCACTGGACTTGGTTGTACAGGACAGTCTTTGAAAATAAAAAGAGGGAGGTTTGTAGTTGAAGATGATCAGTCGGGGCAACTAAATTGGATGCAGTACATCAACCCTGCCAAAAATATTTACGAACAAAATCTATTCCCTTTTCAATATGAAGAAAAGCTATATTATTGTAGCACTCGTAGAATCCAGGAAGGTGAAGAGCTATTGGTGTATTTTGGTGAAGAATACTTAGATAATCTGTTTAAAAATGTGGAAATGGATTTTGTTCCCATTGCAAAAGAGGATGTCGAAGATGTATTTGCTTGCACATTTTGTTGCTTGGGATTCAGTTCAAAGGAATATTTAGCAGAACACAAAGCTGTGTCTCATGAAACTAAAGATATATTTTCTGTTAAAGGTAGGATGAATCATTTTAATTTTCAAAATTAATATTTTTTGAATTAAGATATTTCTCAAGATTTCCACTTTAATGCCTTGTATAAATTGCATGATGTAATAGCTCTAGGATGCATGTTAGTTTCCCATTGGGTAATTCCAATGGAGTTATAGTAATTGCAACTTTTCAGTGGACTTTCGAAGTAACTTCTGCATTTGTTATAATACAACTACATACACATAATGAGTAAACTTATATTCTGTTTATCGAAATGCAACCAATTTAAGATTGAAACTGATTTGTCTTGCTGTTGTGTAATAATCACATATGGTTGCAGATTTTGATCATTTTGAACCCAATTTCCAATTAATTATTTTTCATACAAATCTTTGACTTTCTCTCTCTCTTTACTATACAGTTTATTTGGAAATTATGGGTATGATTATATATGTCATTGTGTACAACAGAACATATCATACGAGAAGTCTTTATTTTCCTTGAAAATAACTATTAATTGATTAATTAATAAATGCAGTCGACACGGGATTGTAATTAGTAGAGCAGACCAATTTCCGTGCGCGGCATGAGCGCCGGTATGGGAGTGTAATTCGTAATATATTAGAATATGCGATAGAATAGGGACGCAACATGAGCTTGTTACCGATATAGGTATAGAAGCAGAGACATTTATTCTATCAAAAATAATTAAATATACATTTGGTATTCTGCTATTAAAGTAATATGCATAAACACACGAAAAATAAGAATATTACATATTATAGCAGCGTTGTATGTACCTATAAATAAAATGGAAAATGTATGAAATCAGTGATTGTGTGGATGACAGAGGATTTAAAAAACACTTACCGTTTTAAGCGTCTTCCAAGGATTGACAAACTGGAGAAACCCGATTGTATATTTTCAACATCAGGTGCGTTTCTAAGGTTATTTCTGAAAAACATGTCCGCCGTGAGGAAAAAATATGTTTATATTCGGAAAACGAGCGTTCTACATCTAGTGATGTTATATTCGCATAATCAAAATACTTTTTTAAGCAACTTAACACATCTCAGACGTGCCCTCACAAATACGTGTTAAGGTATCAAAATCTGCATTTCTGTCTAAAACACTTTAAAATTTAATTAGAACACTTTAACTTTTTACTTTTTCTGCAGCACACAGTTGTGCGTGAACATCTTTAACGATTTGCAGTGATTCCTCTAACGACAGCGACGAATTTTCTAATTTTGTTATTGTTTCTTCTAGTCCTAAGTAATTCTCACGAATACTTTGTAAATCCATTCTAATCTGGGCATCTTGAAATTTTTTCTGGCTTGTATTGATAGCTGCACTTTCTTTCGGATCGAATGATAAAACCACGTCCTTAATTTTCAAAATGTTCATGTTAGTAAAACCCCGCCCGTAACCATGTACCCCAACGTGTCAGAATCGACTGTGGTGGCTCAGGGGTATGGGGACACAATTCGTGAAATTTCCTAATACGTTTTGGAGATTTCAGGAATACTGCCTTTGTACTCGATATTAAAGCATCTACCTCTGGATAACATCTACGAACCTGTTCTGCCACAAGGTGTAGAGCATGGAGTTTACAAGTAATATGTAACAAGTTAGGACAATATTTTCTAAGAGACCGGCCTACAGAACACATGGTTGCGGCACCATCGGTCATAAACATTAATACTTGGTCTTTCGAAAGTTAAATTTTTCCAAAGTATCTAATAGCACCTCTGAAATTTTTTCGGCATTACATTGTTCTAGTCGTCTGGATGCTAATAAAACTGAAGACGATGGTTGATGTGGTTCCATATTACGCGCCATCACATTAACTACAGATTGTTTTTTGCTGTCAGTTGTTTCGTCCACACATAACCACAGTTTTTTATTTTTCAGTTCGGCTTTGATTTTATTTTCAACCTGTTTACGCACCGATGGTAAATTCCTTCGTAACGTTGTCGTGCTCGGTAATGTTTGATTCGCGTATTTATTCCAAAATGAAATAAATAAATCATTACTTAACAAGGTAAACGGCAGTGTACACACAATCATAGTTACACATAGTTCATGTATAAACTGTTGTCGATTAATTTTGTTATTATTGTGCTTCGAACTGCTTACGTGTTCTTTACAATGTGTTTTTGACCAACACGTTAGATATGTATTGCACACTAAACATTTAATTTTTGAGCCATCGTATATTAAGTCCGGGTAATCCACAATAAACTTATTCACTTCGTCTGACAACGGTCGTTTTCTCGATTTACGTGTCGACGACATTTGATTACGTATGCTCACTTACATGCAGTCTAAGCAAGTACCAAACACATACTGAATGCTTTTTATTAGTTCAGATGCAATACAATTATCCTCACATCGGCGCACATGGCGCGCACGGAAATTGGTCTGCTCTAGTAATTAGAATTACAACATTAAAAACAACGCCGTAGGCTGGCTTTGTACGCCCCTGTTAGAAACTTCAGAAAGATCACTCTATTTTAACGCATTCAAGCCTAGTATTAAATGACCCGGAATTCAGTCAGTTTGTTGGCGTTTGTGTTGTTTAGAGATAGAATATCCTCGATAAGTATTTAATGTATTTTTTAATTTTCAAATGACTTCAATTTGGCTATATTGAAATATTTTTTTGTGCTGTTTTTTAATTGGCAATAAGTTACTTAAAGAACTGACCAGACTCAAAGGTTTCTATTAAACCACCAATCTACCATTCAACATTGTCACGAGCCGCCACCAATTATATCTATGTAAAGTCCAGTTAAAATTTTAAACCAATCTGATAAACAAGTCATGAAGTATATTTCATAATGTGTTCATACCTCGTGGTGTACCACACTTTCATCAGTGTATTCAGGCATACTAAATTGGCGAGTTTTGGATTTAGTAAACCGCTAGTTGACTTTTTAACATCGTACCTACATAATAAGCCTCAACGTCTATTCTACAACGGCTATTTATCATCACCTTACATTGCCACTTCTGGAGTTTCGCAAAGGTCTAACTTAGGTCCACTGTTTTTTATTATTTGCATTAACGATCTTTCAGACCAGATCGAGTCATAACCTTTCCTTTGCTGATGACTTGAAGTTGTTTTCTAAAGCCTCCGACGTGAGGGACTGTCTTCGATTACAGGCCGATCTGGTTAACATACAAACTTGGTGCAAAAATAACAATTTACCTTTGAACTCCATTAAGTGTAAGATTTTATCTTTCACCAAAAAACTTAATGTAATACCCTTTAATTACCAACTTTACCTTGACCTTTAATGAGCATATCAGCAATGTATCTAAGCAGGCCACACAAACTCTTGGATTTATTGTCCGTAACAACGATTGTACACTGAACGATTTCACTGTACAATCGCCTAGCCTCTGACGAATTTCCATTGGCAAGTCCATACATAAGTAAAATTTATTTGAGTAGGTTGACAAACTTTAACAAAGTTACTTTCATGCTGGCTTTTGAACGGCAGGTTTTTGGGATGTTAAGAACTGAAGCTGAATTTTATTGTTTTTGAATTTCATTATTTCAAGACGTAGAATAATGTGTCTAATTTTAGAGCTTGTCCAGTGCCCACGTTGCAAAATATATTTGGAAGCGAATGAATATTTGGAGCACCACGCGGATTACTGTTGTGAGACGAATGCCAGGTAAGACTGGTTGTTTTTCACTATTAGTTTAGTAAAAACGTAATAAAAATGTTACAAACACACGCAAATGTATGTATTCGCTGCGTTTTTCATAAGAGTGCGTTCGTATTTCCCTCAAGATTCTAATTGGAATTGCATGATGTATCTGTAAATATCTAAAAATTATTTATTTGTTCTTAAGAAGCATCTGTCATGAAAGCCTTTTAGTTTAGAGGCGGACAAGTTTTAGTTAAATGCTTTGGGTCATGACATTTTTCTCTGAATGATTTGGCACTCAAATACATACAACACTGTTTATAGTGAATAACTCTTTATAGTCCAATTTTTTCAAGCACTAGAATATTTTAATGAAATTTCATGTAAAAAGCCCTGCATATAGTGAATCTGTAAAATAGTAACACTCTGTAAAATAATAACATAGACGCACTGTTTTGAAAAGGTTCTTAACGCGTTCATAACGCTAAATCAGGTACAATAGATTTCTGTGAGAATCCCGGGGAAAACCCATTTTATATGTATGTAGTCGAGGCCTAGATTACATATTGCTATGAACTGTGCCTAGCTCATGGGTACAGTTCACGACGAATGTCCGGTTGCTCAGTCGCTCAATCTCCAAGCTGGAATCTTCTAGTCTCAGGTCTTGCTCTCAAGCAAGCAAGAAACGTGTAAGCAAAAAAAAATATAGCAGTCAATAAAAGTCACACTTTCATCATTTTCATTTATTAAAAAAAATAAAAAATAAAAAAAAATCCCTTTACCGAGTGTATAGGGAGCTAAAGCAAAATTAACAGTAGCTTAGGAGGAAACACTCTTTATGATAATGGCACGCACAAAGAGAAAAACCCCCTGTGACTCTCGAGCAAACATATAATTGATAAATAATTAAGAAACTTGTCAAGTTTGACCTCTAACTGTATCCCCAACAAAATCAAATGTCAACAACCACCAAGTTATCGAGTACGCGTGACAGCCTTACAGTCATGCGCAATAAAACATGACAAAATCAAACCCAGCAACAAAAAACCAACCTGAATTTAAAACGATCTAGAACATCTTGACTAAAAAAAAACTCCATTACCAAAAACATGACAATTTTCCTGAATTATTCATATACTAATATTTATATCAAAATTTATGCAAATTCTAAACTACCATTACAAACATAAGCAAATTATCGTAGTAGCAATTATATAAATTAATTGTTCAATGTACTTACATCGATCTAATCACATCCAACACTAAACTACGCGAGAGATACCATTATTTAAATTTACTATCAAAAAGAAACGAGATCACAAACACTCGTGCAAATCGTAATTAATTTTTAAAATGCACAAATTAAAGCATCAAAACAAATAACCCGAATTTACTTAAAAACAGGAGAATAAAAATGAGGTTTTTTATTCTCTCTGACCATCTCTCTGACCATCTGGTATCTCTAAATAAAATGACCGCGAAAATCTAATACATCGAATTCACTAGTACAAAATCTGGCCGCACCCATCAATCTAATATAATATACATACAGGGCCAGTCAAAATATAAATTCAAACACAATAAATATAAATATACATAAAATTCAATAATGCATTTTAAATCCAAATTATTCAAATACTGTTCAATATATATATACTTCTTCTTTTTTCTCTCTTCTGAAAGGAAAAATCCATGACAATATGTATGTAATTCGCAAACAGGTACAGTTTGTTTTTGTTTAAGAATCAGTTAAGATGTCCAAGCGAGTGTGTTTAAGTTTAGCTGAGAAAATTAAAGTTTTCGAGGAAGTTGATAAAGGCTGCAAAAAAATTGACGTTGCTGCAAAATTCGGTGTTTCTCTGTTCTGCTAAATTTAGTGAAAATGAAATAAGAAATGCATTTGACATTGTGCGAACTACTCTCAGGGGCCAGGAAAGTGTACCTGATCAAATCTTTATGCATTTGAATAAATGCGAGAATTTTGTTGAGCAGCAATTATTTTTCAGAAGTAATGTTCAAAAGAAAATAACTGATTATTTTTCCTAGTACATAGTATGTATGTACATACATGTGTTATTTAGCAATTTCTCAAGACTACACAAATATTAAATGTACATACATACATATTGCTATGAATAGTGGGTTGAAGATTTGTTACACCACCATCCACAACTAGTTTTCCCAACTAGGTTTTCTCAGACGGTGAATTTTCAAATCTGAGACCTCTAACTTCTCGGGTTCCACTTAGGAATGACGTGTCTAAAATATATAGTTGAGCGGCAGTGAAATGTTCACAAATTTATTTACTTGTTTTATATAAAATTGATTCCAAACTAATTTCTCTTTAAGTTTCTTTTAAATATATTCTTTTATATTTAACAAAATTGGAGTGAGTAAATAAAACAAACGCAGATTAAAAAGGTGAAATAAAAATATATTATATTAAATACAAAAATAAAAAAAATATATCTTTACAAAGTATAAAGATGCTGTACCATATAACAAAGATACTTGAGGTAAAAACATTCATTGAAAATTGACAGCTAAATGAATGGAAAATATCCTCGTTAATGACTCCGAACAAAAACTTATCTAAAATAATCAAGTTTAATATTAAATTCTTCAAAGAAAACCCCGCTGTATAAACAGATACTGATACGCGAACAAAAACTACACGTGTGCCTTGACACACAAAAAAACTGAATCCCCTCGAACAAATTTTCACCTATAAAGTTATATCAAAGAATTTTAATATATAAGCTGTGTTATCTTTATGCCAAATAATTAAATCTCTTAACTATTAGGTTTAATACAATGGAAATATCTCTGATAATTATGACGTCATAAAATTTTAAATACTTACAAAAACTAATGGAGACTTTCACGAAGAAGGTGCTTAATCAAATTTAATCATCAATACAACGAGAATTTAACTCTATAAAGTCGGGACTTTAATATCAATATAACAACAATAAATCACTTTCAAAATTACAAAACCCGAAATAATTTAAATATATAATATATATATCGAAGAAAGCAACCTTCTCGTTTCAAAGCTAATATTCGTCTCCACGAGTCACCTCGGTCTCTACATCAAAACGACCCCCGGAAAACCGGAAAACCAGTTTTTCCCACGCAAAATTTATATATACATTTATTATACAGTCCTATTCACAAAATCTTTTATTTTAAATATTTTATTTTTTAAATAAAAATCCATAGCAATATGTATGTATTAACAGATTTTGTATTATGTATTCTTTTTATTTGGTATGTAGTTTTTAGCCCTGTACATACATATTGCTATGGATTTTTTCTAAAATAATATTTAAAATATTTAAAATAAATGTACTATTATTTTGGATAGTGTTTTATTTCAATATGTATTTAAATTTAACGAGAGAAAAACTTGTTTTTTCCGATGTCGATCTCATGTGAAAGTTGAGGCCAATTCAAGGAGACGTATTTCAGATAGTGTAGTAGAAGGTAGCTTTAGGAAATATATTTAAATATATTTTGATTAATTCGGTTATTTGATTAAAAGTGTTTGATTGATGTATTAGAGTTGTAGAGATAAATTGTCGTAATAGTTTTTGATGTATAAAAAGTTATAAGCACCTTCTTGTCCGTCTCCATATTTTTTTATGTAAGTAAAATTATATTCATAAGACGTCTTAGTACAAAAGCTTTTAGAAGTGTATTCCAATTGTATTAAAATAAGTACCGTAAAGTGGGGCGAAATTGATCATAAATATTGCATTTTTGCTTGTATTTTTGTTTAAAATAATAAAATGGTTGTTATTTCCCTTAAAGTGGGTGGGGGTACAAGATATGTAGCCGTTACATTTTGTAAAAACCAAAAATTATTTTTGTATTTGTTCACATAATGAAAATAAAAGATGATCAACTACACCCTCAGAGCGGGGTGAAATTGATCACTTGCAATTTATTGCATAGGATGAACATACGAACTGTATAAGTGCGATCAATTTGACCCTGACCAAAATATATTGGATGATTAAAATGTTATTGGAAATTTTCGGTTTCGGGGTGAAATTTATCAGCATCATCCGTTTAACTTTTCTCGATTATTATCAATTTTTAAGGCAAAATAAAAGTAAAAAACACAAAATGTGATTACTTTATTTGAAAAAGACATAATACAGAAAAATTCTAAACAACTAGATTTCCTTGATATCGATTACGTGGTCAAAATAGTACGCCTGTAGCTTACCAAATGCTTCTAATGTGGGATTCGGAAGCTGAGCTATTATGTCTGCAAATTCAACTGCAAATTTGTCAGTTTCTTCAGTTTTGAAAATTTTGCCTTCTTTGTCCAAAGACTTCATTCCCAGCAGTTCTATTTCACTGTCATTATGTTACATTTTGAACTAATGCAACGTATCTATACATTGTTTTCTTCCTTGTACCACCGAATACTTTTACCAATACAAAGTTACCCTTCTCGATTCCATTTTGCTCTGGTGCTGTATATTCTACTTCTTCATGACTATCTTCCATCGGTTCATTGTCAGAATTATCATTGGTCAATGAATCAGGTGCACTGAATTCGCTATCTGAGTCTTCGTCTGGCGCAGTCACACTTTTTCCCGGCACAACGACAAGTTTTTGTCTTTTTATATTCCGTCTTGATGGCACGGCTGAAAATCTTTGCTGCTGCAAATATGCAACCAACACATTGTTGAGATCGTTGTTGGGTTCATCAATGTCTTCTGAGGGAATTTTTCGCAAAACAGGATTCGGATCTAACGGTGAAATTCCAGTTGCATTAAAGGACATCACCAGATCTTTTCTTATAGCGCCATTAGCGATCTTCTTATCCATTTCCAGCAATGTTGCATTCAGTAAGTGTGGAAAGTCCTTTTTATCGATAGACGCTGAAAGTTTATGTGCAGCTTTCCATCTAGTCAAAACACCCCTCCAAGCAATTTTAAAAGGTCGGAAAAATCCAACATCAAGCGGTTGAGTGAGATGGGTTGAGTTCTTTGGGAGGCAAACGAATGATATATTATTTGCAGCACATAGCTGCAACACCTCGTTGGTAAAGTGGGACGATAAATTGTCGCCCAATAAAACTTTATGCCCTTCAAGTCTCTTGGCGTGTGGCAGAAAGGTTGAAACAAACCAATCTGCGAAAGTTTGGGCATCAATCCATCCATGATGCGTGCGGTTGTAACGGGAACCTGATGAGCAGCATTTTGCATTACAGCATGGTGGCCCTTTTGGACCTTGCTCGGTCCACTGCACCCACATCTTCTCCGATTTATAAATAACGTTCGCCGGCAACAGAACTCCTGAAGCGGAACCGCACATCATAATTGACGTTGCACTTTTACTAAAGTTACAAATACGTTCCGGGTATTTAGTTCCTCTACGGAACAACATTTTCTTTTGCCCCGGATCATCCTGTAGATTCGTCTCATCATAATTGAATATGTTAGATGGCGGAACTCCCTCTAGTGTAACATTCAAGTTTTCAAAATAGTCGACTATAATTTGCCTTGACACATCAGCGCGAGATCGTTTTATGTTTGCTGCTAATTTATTGGTAACTTCGTTTTTATATCTGCGTAATAGCAAATATGCCCAATCCTTACCTGGCATATTGTTAGTAAATTTGGCCACAGTACGGCCCCGGCTATCTAGATAGTTTTTTGCAAGTTGTCTGACGTCTAACAAAGTTAAGGGAAAGTTGAGATAGATTGAATTAGGGATTTTTCTTCATTCCTAGAAAAAATGACCTGGCCACCATTTTTTCCTACACGTTGTCCATGAAATCTGTTGTGAAGGGTGCCGTATGGAATTTTAAATTCCTTAGCAGCTTTTGGAAAGCTTCATCCATGATCTACAACTTTCTTCAGAGCATTTACAACATTTTGTTGAGAATAGTTTTTATAGTTTCTAGCTCCAGGCTTCCTTTTATAAAGTCGTACCATTTTGAAAACCCTTAAATAAAGAAAAAACACGTCTAACCAATAAAGTTCACAGTAAACATAAACGATCAAATTGGCCCCACGCCTATGATCAATTTCACCCCACGTTGTATTTTTCAAATTTCCGGCGCTACTAGTCAAAGCAAATTAAAACAACGAGTACGAAATAGGTTAGGAGATACCAGTATGTACGTCCATGCGGCTAGGTGAGTTTAAATAGCTCTAATTTTTTACGTACCTTCAATAGTTCTGAAGTTGAAGTTGAGTGTTGAAATAGTAGGCTCACTTATAATTTAGTTTTCATGCGACAAAAACAAAAGATATTACCAAGCGCGACACTTCTATGCAATCTGTGGTTGTAACACTAAATGACACCAGATTGCCAACTGACAAAACTCAAACAATTAACCCGGCAATTTAAAAATGTTTGAATCGGATGTAGTTATCAATTTCACCCCCCCAAATCAATTTCGCCCCACTTTACGGTAGTTAAGAGTCTTAATTAGTAAGAAGATAAATAATAAAGATTATTATTAAAATTCTATGTAAAAAAAAATAATTTTAAAATTTCGGTCGATTGGAGTCAAGGGTATTTTTTCTTGTGCTTGATGATTGCGCGTGTGTAAATTTTGTCGTGTATCAAATTTGATTATACAGTGTGGTTCTCTGGGAAGAAATTAAAAATAAACTTTATTATTTTTAGATAAGTTTGATCGGAGTCATTAAGAGGATGTTTTTTCATTCACTTAGCTGTCAATTGTACAGTGAATATTTTTACCTCATGTATTGATACAGAATCTTTATACTTTATAAAGATAAATTTTTTTCTTTTTTGATTTTTTTTTGTATTAAATATTCAGTTTAAATTTTTATCTTGTGTTTGTTTTATTTTACATACCGATATTGCTGTTCAAGCTCAATATATAAAATAAGTAAATAAAAATTGTGAACAATTCACTGGCGCCAGACTTATTTTAGAAATAACACGACTTTCTGAATTGGAACCCGAGAAGATAGAAGTCTCATATTTGAAAATTTTCTGGCTGAGGAACCTAGTTGGGAAAGCTAGTTGTGGATGGTGGCGCACTACATTCTCAAACCACTATTCATAGCAATATGTAATGTGTACAGTAATGTACATTATGTACGTGCTATGTATTTAAACTTTCAAATGTTTAATAAGACCCAAGTCCCAAGATGAACAAGACGGCAGGACAACACTCACAAACGCGGTGGATACAATCAAATATAATTTTGACAGTTTTAAGGACGAAAGCACTGTATTTCTATATCAAAGACGACTCGACAGCAAAATACTGAACCCGGAAGGGTGTACCTTTAACGAACTCTACGATAACGTTTTAAGCAGTCTAATAGAAGCCACCCAAGAAGCTGTAGGAGTCAGAAAGAAGAACAACAACAAGAAGAAGTACTGGTGGAACGAGGAACTAGAACAATTAGTCAAAGAAAAGAAGCAGAAATATCTGAAATGGCTGACGACAAAAAGTGAACGGGACTTTGACGACTACAAAGATACGAAAAGACAACTAAGAACGAGCATCTCTATAGCAAAAAACGAGTCATGGGATAAGAAATGCGAAGAAATTAATAACTACATGGGAGGTAGGAAGTGCTCGGAGGTGTGGAGATTTACATCAAATGTTAAAACCCCAGGAAGGAACAATGCTAACATCCGAATAATCAAACCGGAACAGTGGCTAGAACACTACAAAGGCCTACTACAAGAAGATAGACAAGAGTATATAATAGACTCCCCTAGACAGTTTGTGGTACAAGGGGAAGAAGTTGAGATATCGCAAGAAACAATAAAGAAGACTGTTAGGAATCTTAAGTCAGGCAGGGCCAGCGGCCCGGAAGGGATATACTCCGAAATGCTCAAATATGGAACAGAAAGGCTCTATAAAAGTCTTACAGTAATTATCAATAAATGCCTAAATGGACATCCTGTTCCGCAAGACTGGAAAACGGCTTTTATATCATCCATTCATAAAAAAGGAAATAAGCTAGACTGCAATAACTATAGGGGCATATCAGTCACAAGCACACTAAGCAGACTGTACGGTAGAGTCCTGCGTGACCTCATTGAAGAAGATTACCAAGACAAAGAAGAGGAAGAGCAATGTGGTTTTAGAGCAGGAAGATCATGTACGGACAACGTATTCTGCCTAAAACAAGTTATAGAAAAAAGATCTGCTAGACAGCTGGAAACCCACCTCACGTTCGTGGACCTACAAAAAGCATATGACACAGTCCCAGTATCAAGATTATGGAAGGTATTAGAACAATCTAACATCAATTACAACTATATAACGGCCCTTAAAGAGTTGTATAAAGACTCCACATCAAGAATTAAGATGGGTAAAGAACTGACAGATGCATTTACGGTAAATAAAGGACTACGCCAAGGATGCTGTATTTCTCCAACACTCTTTAAGATATATGTAGCGGTGGCACTAAGAAATTGGAAGAGGAAGGTCCAGAGAATGGGTATAGAGATAAATGACAGGTGCTTATTTACCCTTCAGTTTGCTGACGACCAGGTCATAGTGGCCAATGACAAGGAGGACATGCAATACATGGTGAGGAAAATGATGGAAGAATATCGAAAATGGGGCTTGACAGTCAATATAAACAAAACAAAATATCTATGTATTGGCAACCAGGACGGAAATCTGGAAGTGGACAATGGTCAAGAAATAATGCAATGTCAGGAATATGAATATCTGGGCGTAACTTTCGACAACACCGGAACAGATGTGAGAGAGATCGAAAAACGTATAGTCAAAGCAAAAAAAGTGATCGGATGCCTGAATGGAATTCTATGGAGCAAGGAAATAACAAAGAAGAGAAAATTTAACATATACGAGACTATGGTAAAGAGCAGCCTTCTATATGGAGCAGAAACCTGGAGGATTGCAGATAGACAAAGGAAGAAGGTTGAGGCGGTTGAAATGGATGCCATTAGAAGATCCATGCGAATTTCACGAAGAGAGAGAATAAGGAATGACTATATAAAGCAACAAATGGGAATAGAAGGCACGATAGTTCAAGACATCGAAAAGAAACAACTTACTTGGTACGGACACGTAGAACGAATGCAAAATAACAGGTGGCCCAAAACAATAATGCACTGGCACCCAAGAGGGAGAAGGAAACGGGGAAGACCGAAACTGGAATGGCAGAAGAGCATACAAAGATCCATGGGTGAAATAAACCTCACACCAGAGGAGTGGCGATAGAAGAGGATGGAAGTTAGGTGTCGCACAACGAAGAAAAACGTTCTAAACCGGCATATATATATATATATATATATATATATAAATGTTTAATAAAATCTTTTCTAGTAATTCAATTTTGTGATTTTTTTTCTCTTTATATAGTGAAAAACTCTTTATAGTGAAATTTTGGGTCAACATTTTGGTCTTTCACTAACTGTATTTAACTGTATTTACTTTACTGTATTTAAAAGGTTTTTTAAGTTTAATTCGGCCTAATTTACTTTCAGGCATTGCATACTTCACCCAGCGGAGGTTGACAAGCTACAATTAGAAAAGTGTTCATCTTTAAGAAGCAAAGTCAAGAGATGGAACCGTGGAATGTACAAATGTACGCAATGCAAGTTCAGAACAATGTACAACGCCGACTTCAGGCGCCATACTAACGCGCATTACGAGATTAAAACGTACAAATGTGTAATTTGTGGCAGAAGATACAAGACGAAAGAATTTCTAAAGGCGCACGTGGAAAAAATTCATGCCGACAATGAAGGCAGGAATGCCGAGAAATACTCTAAATGTGACTATTTCAAAGCTAATATTACAAGTATACAAGGGAGATCGTCACATTCACATGTTGGTGAAAAACATTGTCAATCCTCGAATTTAAAATATCAAACAAGGGACAGATGTCACTTAAAATCACGTATAAAAATAAAACATCTGAACAGAGGCAAATATAAGTGCGTAAATTGCGAGTTCAAGACATATTACAGAGCATATTTAGGAATGCACACAAAAAGAAAACATCTGAAACAAAATGATTATAAGTGCGTGGAGTGTAAATTCAAGACAAATTACAAGCCAAGCTTAGAAAGGCACGTAAAAACAAAACATCTGAAAGAAAATAATTATGAATGCGTAGAGTGTGAATATCATACAAACAGAAAGTTAAACTTAAAAGTGCACGTAAAGACAAAACATCTGAAACAATATGATTATAAATGCGCAGAGTGTGAATACCAGACGAACAAGAAGTCAGACTTAAAAGCGCACGTAAAGACAAAACATCTGAAACAGCATGATTATAAATGCGCAGAGTGTGAATACCAGACGAACAAGATGTCAAACTTAAAAGATCACGTAAAGGCAAAACATCTCAAACAGAGTGATTATAAATGCGCAGAGTGTGAATATCAGACAAACTTAAAGTCAAGTTTCCAAATGCACGTAAAGACAAAACATCTGAAACAGCATGATTATAAATGCGCAGAGTGTGAATACCAGACGAACAGGAAGTCAAGCTTAAAAGCGCACGTAAAGGCAATACATCTGAAACTATATGATTATAAATGCGCAGAGTGTGAATACCAGACAAACGACAAGGCACATATGCAAGTGCACGTAAAATCAAAACATCTGATACAGAATGATTATAAATGCACAGAGTGTGAATACCAGACAAACTTAAAGTCAAGCTTCCAAATGCACGTAAAGGCAAAACATCTGAAACAGTATGATTATAAATGCGCAGAGTGTGAATACAAGACAAGTAGCAAGTTTTATTTGCAAGAACACGTAAAAGGAAAACATCTGAAACAGCATGATTATAAATGCGCAGAGTGTGAATACCAGACGAACAGGAAGTCAGACTTAGAATGGCACGTAAAGTCAAAACATCTGAAACATAATGATTATAAATGCGCAGAGTGTGAATACAAGACAAGTCGCAAGTCTTGTTTGCAACGACACGTAAAAATAAAACATCTGAGATAAAATGATTAGAAATGCGCAGTGTGAATTTAAGGCAAACTACAAGTCAGTCTTAGAAAGACATACCGCATGTGTCAAATATCATTAGGCATATGGAATACTTATGAGTACATACGATGTATACGTATAAGGTAAAGTGAGGTAATTGTCAAAATGGGGTAAATGTGATACCAGGTCAAAATTTCGTAAATTTCCATCAAAACTGCTTTCTTGAGCAAAACACTATCAAAACTTACATCCCTGATCTCTCTAAGCCTGTTGGAATGCGACTTTACCGGCCGACTATTAAATCAGCTGTTTATTTGTGGAACTACGTACAGTAGTACCCCGTTATCCGCTGACTCCGTATCCGCGGTTTCAGTCATCCGCGATTTACCTATGATGAGCAGAAAACGCGTTATATCAATAAATATAAAAGTTATAGGAGCATTTGTGGATATATCGTCGTATATATGAGTCATCCCCTGAATTCGGCGCTCTCCTATGATAAGTTAAACAAGTTGGAACGTGCTTAAGGTGCCACTCGCTTTTACTTGTACATATAAACGCTCCTGTTACTATGAGTTTAGTACTATTCGAATTGTCGGACAAGACAGTGCTTGCAATAGTTTTTAAATAAAGCAAGTAAATTTGAAAATCATTTTAAAATGGCTTCTAAACCAAAAAGAAAACGTGAAATGCTCACTATTAGTGAAAAAATAAAAATCATTAATATGATTGAAATAGAAAAAAAATCTATTGCAACTGTTGCTAAAATATACAATAAAAACGAATCTTCGATACGAGAAGTGTTAAAAAACAAAGATAAGATTCGAGCTAGTTCTTCTAGTGCACCCCAAACTGCAAAAGTTGCAACCACAATACGTAATAAAGTGTTACTTAAGGTAGAAAATGCCTTAAATTTATGGGTGGAAGATATGACAAGAAAACATATTCCTATCGATGGCAAAGTGCTACAACAAAAGGCGTTGGTTTTATATGAAGATATGCAGACCCAAGATTATACTGAAGAGGAAGGAAAATCATTCACAGCAAGTAGGGGCTGGTTGCATAGATTTAAAACTCAGTTTAATCTAAAAAATATAAAAATGACAGGGGAATATGCGTCGGCTGATCATGTAGCTGCTGCCCTGTATCCAGAAAAATTTAAACAAATTATTGCAGAAAAGAATTATCATCCTAAGCAAGTTTTTAACTGCGATGAGACTGGTCTTATGTGGAAAAAAATGCCTCAACGGACTTATATTCATAAGACTGCAAAGAGTGCACCAGGCTTTAAAGCAATTAAGGATAGACTTACCTTGATATTTTGTACAAATGCAGCTGGTCATATGATTAAACCCGGACTTGTTTACCGATCACAGAATCCACGTGCTCTTAAATACAAAGATAAAGGTTGCCTGCCGTGTTTTGGCAATCCAATCGAAAGGCGTGGGTTACGGCTGTTCTATTTACACAATGGTTTCATCAATGCTTTATTGCGGAAGTGAAAAGATATTTGGAAAAGGAAGAATTACCATTTAAAGTGCTGCTGATACTAGACAATGCTCCTGGGCATCCTGTGTCACTAGGCACAGAAGATAAAAATGTTGAAGTGCTTTTTTTACCACCTAACACGACCTCATTGCTTCAGCCCCTTGATCAAGGTGTCATTAGATGCTTTAAAGCCAGATATATTCGACAGGTTTTCGAAATGCTGTATACAATGGCTAACGAATGCTCTGATATCGGGCTCATGGAATGCTGGAAGTCATTTACAATTGCTGACGCAATTCTATTTATCAAAAGAGCGATGGAGGAATTAAAGTCAAAAACGATAATAGCATGTTGGAAAAATCTGTAAAATGACATCGTTCTTAGTTCTGAAGACACACATGATATTAATTCACATCTAACAACGATATTTAACATAGCGCAGAAAATAGATGGAGAAGGATTTAACGATATAACCCAAGAGGAACTCAGTGATTACATAAACGAAGAGGATCAAGTATTCACCAACGAGGAATTGGAAGACCTTGTGAAATCTACTCCAGAAGCGAGTGACGATGAGGATGAGGGTCAACAAGAACCGCCAGCATGGACGCTTGAAAAATTTTCAGCGATATTTCGAACTGCTCAAACATTAAAAGAACAGATAGTAGAATATGATCCAATAATGGAACACAGTATAAAAATTACTCGCACTATAACAGAAGCCTTGAAACCTCTGGAGGATTTGTTTATTGAAATGAAAAGACAAAAACGACAACTACCAATAACAATGTTCTTTGAAAAAGTCGACAAAACTATCGATAATGCACAGCCATCAACATCGTTTGCTTCGGATCTAAGTAAACAATCGACTGCTAACTTGGACTTGGAGGAAGATGAATGAATATGTAGCTCACGATGATAAAGTTTTTCTTGTTGTATATTTTCTTGTTGTGTATGTAAATATGTACTATATGTACATATGTATGAACTTATATATTTTATGGAATTTTTAGAGCCAGCTTGTTCAAAAATTTGGTCTGATTTGGAAAAACTGTAATTTATATTGTGAATGTTACATTTCATGAGGTATTTGCGTCTTTCTTTATACTACCGTATGTTACATTTGTCCCTTAAAAATGATACAACGGGGCAAATGTGATTTACGGCATATCACATTTGCCCCTATGCATATTACATTTACCCCATATAAATTTACAGATCGAAATGGTTCGTAATTATAAGAAAAAGCGTGATGACCCAGTTTACTGCGCGGAAGACCTACAAGTAGCTATACGGGAAATACAAGCGGGTCGAGTGACTATCTACAAAGCCTCCAAAACCTATAAAATTCAATACTGTACCATTTACAGCCGTTTAAAAGGTCTTCGGGGCGCAAAAAAACAAATGAAAGGCAGATCAACTGCATTGGATTGGAATCAAGAGCTTGAACTAGTGAGAGGTATTACCACTTTAGAGAAGTGGAAATTTGGAGTATCCAAAAAGGAAGTTTTACAGCTAGGTTTCAAGTTTGTAAAGGAGCATTAACTTGTAAATACTCCATTTAAAAATGGCATGCCAGGGACTGACTGGTTTCTTGGTTTTAAGAAAAGACATGGTTTAAGTCTGAAGATACCACAATCTATAGAATTTGTAAGAAAAAAAGCCACTGACCCTTTTATAACTTATGGACATTTTAAACTTCTGAAAGAAACTTTAGCCAAACTACAACTTGAAGAGAGGCCTTCTCAAATTTGGAACCTTGACGAGAGTAGTTTCGCCATGATCCTAGTAAAACAAAAGTTGTCGGCAAAAGAGGACTGCCCTGCTCCCGTATTACTAGTACTCCTGGTCGTGAAAATACAACTGTCTCATTATTGAATTTAATTGGAGTGAGAAATAGCAATTATTCAAATCTCCTCTCACATGCAATTGTCGCTAAATTTGTTGCGTTGATTCTACAATCTGACAAGATTACTCCTGCCTGTCTCATTATTGGCCAGTGCTTCTGGAGAGAAAGGTCCACCATTAATCATTTTTAAAGGTGGTAATGTCTGGGACCAATGGCAAGCTCCTGACGATGTCTTCCCTGGAATGTCGTACGCTGCCAGTAAAAAAGGGTGGATGGATGGTGATATTTTCTTCAACTACCTACAAAACACTGTTATTCCTGCTTTGGGCGAACAGAGGCCGTACTCATCATATACGATGGGCATTCCACACATGTCAGCACTCGAGTTATTGACTTGGCAAGGCGACAAAATATTACAATTCTAAAATTACCACCTCACACAACTCACCTGTTGCAACCCCTCGACGCATCCGTATTTAAATCTCTAAAAACAACCTGGGATAACAAGTTGGTTACGTGGCAGAGACACAATGTTGGTCGCAAACTACAAAAAAAGATGTTTTCAATACTTATTGCAGAAACGTAGAGAGATATCGAGGCAAATGTAATAATTAGTGGTTTTAGAGAGTCCGGTATTGTGCCATTTGATGACAGAGTCGTAGCAAGAGAAAAATTCGACATCGAAGCATTAAAACGATGGGACTCCCAAAATACTATAGTCACTAACAGCGCTGCAGAAAATATTGATGACCCACAAATTCAGCTCCCAAATATTTCAAACCTGGATAACCTCTGTCCGTTCCTCCAATATACCAGGCTCTTTGAGAAAGTCTGACAATATTGCGCCTTCAAATGGATCTGTTACTTTTGAAAACCTTTTGCTACAATGCGTTCGTCAACATCAACCCTCAACAAAAATAACAAAAAGAAAGTTGGCTCCTGGAGCTCAAGTTATTACTGCACGGAAAGACGGAGCCGCGGAAAAAGAAAGAAAGAAGCAGAAAAGAACTCGTCAGAAAGCAATAACAAGTATTTCTGATTCGTCTAGTGAATCAAATGACGAATCAATAGCTAATCAAGATTCAGATAAAGATGAAGAATGTTTACAGGAATTGCAAAACTTAGAAGAAAGCGTAAATTCCAATGAATGTCATACTCTCGAAGTTGGTAAGTGGGTTTTAGTGCAATACGCAACCAAAAAAGTCTGAAACACTTTGTGGGAAAAATTATTCAGAAAGGGGAGTATGAAGAATGGCTTGTTAGGTTTTTGAGATCGAAAAAATCTAAATTTGTTTGGCTCAATGTTCAAGATGAAGACTTGGTAGACAGCGCAAGTATACTGAATATCCTCCACAGCCAACAGACGATCGAAGAGGGTCGGGATTTACTTTTTCATTGAAAGTTTGATGGTTATAATATCTTCTAGTTACCTTGAATGTGTTTCTAAATGTTTAAATTTTGATAAAAATAAGTATGTTCTGCTAGTTAAAAATGTTAATATTTTTTAAAAAAATGTATAATTCCTTTATTTTTTTACGAAATAAAATATTTTAAAACCCAAAATACACAAATATATTTATTACGTTTGTCCCACAGATACTTCTATTGTGAACGCTACACCAGGAGAGAATCCATTATCACATATACCCCAACTCACGGGGCAAATGTGATATAATGACGCTGTTTTAAAAAAAATTAAAAACATAGCCTAAAAATTAATTCACTTTATTTGATTATAGGCATCATTTTGTTAAGGACCAAAGAACGTTTGCTAATTTTTACAGAATTTTTGAAATAATAAATTTTCATTGACATCTAAAGTTACACTACCTCGCATTTACCCCACTTCACCTTATGGGAAAGCGGATCCGCTGCCGGCGAAGATCGCGACGACCGACAACGATTGTCTCCGATTGTTTCGCAAATACAAGTTAGCAGTAATCATTTGACCATCGAGATACTTGTAATGCGTTCTAAAATAACATTTACGAATTGCAAAGGATTTGCTTTTCTTATTTCTTTCAGTAGATGCAGGAAATTTTAAAGCTGCGGTGCGTCGCACAAACAAAAGCGTAATTCTAATAAAATAAATAAAAAAAGGATTCTAAAAATTATAATAAATTATACAAGAGACTTAAAAATTCCTCCTTGCACAGCAAGACATTGTCCTAGGCGGTCGTAGAAATTAGCTCTTACATTTGCTAAAATGTCGGAGTTAATGAAGAATGAGCAGCCTCAGTTATTTTTTCTCTCAAGGCAGCTAGATTTTCTGCTCTACCAGCTTCATGAGTATAAACGATATTTTTAGAGATCCCCACAAAAAGAAATCATTTGGAAATAGATCAGGAGATCGCGGAGGCCATTTAATGTCTCCTGTTCCAGTAATAAAACGGTCAGGAAAAGTATTTCCTAGAAATTCGTTTATCTTCACAGCATTATGTGCTTGTTGAAACCAAACGATTTTCAGATTTATTCCAATGTTTTGAATGGCGGGAAGTGTTTGATTTTGCAGTAATTCGAGATACTTGTCGGCATTTAATATACCATCAATAAAATAGGGGCCTATAGAATGATCACCTAAAATACCTGCCCAAACGTTTAGTTTTTCAGGATACTGAGTGCGATTTGCAAAATGACGGTGTTGATTTTCCGAAGCCCAAGATCGAAGAACAGAGGGATTGTGCTTTCCGTGTAATGGAAAAGTTGATTCATCGGTGAAGAGAATATTTTTAACGAAATTTTCATCTCGTGTATCTTTTCAATAACGTCTTGACAAAACTCCATTCTCCGAAAATTGTCCTCGGGAAATATTTCTTGCGTTTTCGAATATTTGAAACATTTTAAACCATTACGTTTCTAAATACGTGAGATAGTTGTGTTAATATATATATATATAGTAAACTTAATCAGTCGGCGATTAAAGGTCGCGTAAATTTAGAGAGATCGGATAACCAGCCGTTGCGTAGGGCCGCCAACCCTTTCCCGACAACTTCTTTACTTTTCCGTGCAGTACTTCGACGGCTCGACCCCCGCCCCAACGAGGCTAGGCGCAAACCAGCGAAGCGCACCCTGCACGCGGTTGCTCATCGCCAACCGAGGGAACACTCTTAGTGGTTACCTCAGTCGACGACGGTCATGTGATAACCTAGTTGAGTAATGTTTTGTATCACTTAATGTAGTCAAGGTGCGGCCCCGATCTTATTTATATTGTATACACAAACACGACCTCGGTCCATCTGATTGACTTACACAAACGCTCTCAATTAGAAGTTACACACTTGCACATCTTGTTTATAGTAAGGTAAGGACATAGTCAAAGGAGGGCACTAGAATGATATATAAGACATTCCGTCAGAGAGTCAGGAGGAGATACATAGTTAGATAGACAGTACATCATAGCGAGTGCGAGATAGAACTCTCCCTTCGACTACCGTCCTGTTAATCGTTATGTATATAGTAAATGTTGAATCTTTATAAGTGTTGATTAATTATACGATGTTAAACCAACTTCATCTGCGTATTATTTAATACATCAACGCATCTGCGTATCTACCCAGCGATGTAGCCCCGCAGGACCAGGCTACATTACATGGCGATCCTGCCAGCCACTTAGGGCTGAAGAAAACTAAGTGGAAAGACCGGAACGAATCACCGAAAATATGGCAAACTGGTAAACCAAAATGGGTAATTACGCGACGAAAGAAGAAGTGATCATAGCGGGGAAACGACGCCAACGTGAAGAACAGCGTAGACACGGTCGACATCCTCGGCATAGTGGCATTCGTGGGAGTCATCATCATCATAGCCTCCTGCTGCTGCTCCGGTGTGTACAAACACATAAACCGAAGGATGACGAAGGCCCTCTCCGCCCAGGCCCAGATGGAGTTTAACCGAAGCCAAGAAAAAATCTAGGCCACCCCCATGTCCATCCCGGATCAATTCGTTCAACTACAAGACGAAGTTAAGGTATTTTATAGTAATTTAAAAAAGGACAATGCTAGTATTAGGAGTGATAAGAATATTATTGAGCGCAAATAGACAATTTTAGACATAAGTTAAACGAGCTAAAAGACAATTTTAACAAAGTAGCACACAGCTCAAGTATAATAGAATCGACCAAAAATTGTATCAAGAGTGTTATAGTTACTTTAAATGAGGCTGTGGAAATTTTAAAATTTAGATTAAGTAGTTTAAGTGTAAAATCTTGTGACATGGCTGAAAAATTCGATGAGATCGACAAATGCAAAAAAATGCGGATGTGCGCGATGAAAAAACTGCACCATAATATATGTTTCTGTATTAGTCTCGGAAAGGTTCGTACGTAGCGACGTATATATATGTTTATATACAGAGAAGGATTGTTCGACGTTGAGAGATGTTATATTTGCATAGTTAAAGCGCTCTTTGTATCTGTACAACGGATCTTCAGTATTGGTAAAAAGTTGCCCTAATTTTGTAAAATCTACATTTTTTTGCAACAATGTAAACATGTTGGGTAAGTTATTTGTTTTTTCTTAACGTTTTGTATAGGGATTCGATATATTTATTTTTAAGTAAGCGCACTGTTATTCTGCTAAACTCTCCACGCAACGCTACTGCTGGGGCACATAGTCTGGCGTCTTTAAACATTACTGTAGTACGAAATAAATAAAATATCCGGCATTTTATAACTTGTCATCTTTCACATTGCTGACACGTTAAACCCTTTATTCAATATTAATTTACTGAGTTTTTGATTTCGTGGTGAATTTAATTATGAATTTATTCGAAGTATAGAATACACGTTTATTGAGTATGCAGATATGCATCTGATGTACGATCTTGCGTCTTGCAATTCTTTAGAAGCCAGAAGATTATATCACGAAAGATTTCCTAATCGTGCTCTACCAAACCAGGAAACATTTCAACGAGTTGATCAACGTCTAAGGGAGAATGGCGGGCGATTATAGTTAATAGTAATACATATTGATTTTCTTCATAATTTTAGGAAAATTTGGAAAAAAATAGTAATGATGCTGATGTAAGAAGAACCGTACGTACGCCGCGATTAGAGGAACATATTTTAAATGCTGTAGATGACAATCCATCAACGAGCACTCGACAATTATCAGCACTGTTTAATACTTCGAAAACAATAGTACATGAAGTTCTTCGTGAACAGCTGTTACATTCATATCATTTGCAAGAAATACATGAACTGATTCCTGAAGATTTTCCTCGTAGAATGCAGTTTGCAAATTGGATATTGCATCAGCAACGAAATAATGTAAACTCATGTGTATTCCACTCCGGTCGACACTATATATGTATATATATTGGGGTGGTTCCCAAGGTCAGGAACTGGAAGAAACAATTAATTACATAGACATAAGTTTTTAAACAAATAAAAGGAACCGGACCAACCACATGCAATGTAAATTATTAGATAAGTTAATACCGCGTTTTTAATTAGAAAATTTCTTTGTAATAATTTTTATTATATTTATGTATAGCAAATGCCAATTAAGTTGGCGCGAGGAGGGGTAAGTTCGCGCAGGATTAGAAGTAGTGAGGAGATTTGTATTTGGTTTTACATCAAATGTCAGATAATTCTAACCTCTAAGCGTATATCACTTTATGATCCCCTAGCAAAGACATTATGTTCCGTCAAACGTCATTGACAAATGTATTCTGACAATTACTTGAGTACTGGGGATGGACGTTTTTAAAAACGGCTTCTGCGCACCCCCTCCTCGTGCTAACTTAATTGGCGCTTGCTATAGGTCATTTCACTTTCAAAATTCCTTAATTTATTTGTAAAACCCAAGACAATTAACTGGTTTGATAAGAATTAATGACATATGGAAACCTATTTTACAGACCCGTATTTAGTTTGAATTTGAATTAGTTTTACCGCGAAAGTCACTCATTATTAGAGTGGACCAATCCGGAGCGATATTGGTTAATATTTCATATAAAAGCCGAAAAACTCCAATAATTTATCAATAGATATATATATATATATATATATTGTAGCAGGCGCGGCTCGTGATGACATATTTTGGTTTGCAGTACAATGATACGAGTGCCTCGTGTGCTTTCGGTGTTTACTAAGCAAACGTTACATTTAGTACACGAGAATACACGAAGCACTCGGATCATTGTACTGCAAACCAAAATACGTCATCACGAGCCGCGCCTGTATTGTAGTGATTCAAGCCTACATAAGAGGATGCCTAGAACAAAAATATAGAGTTCAGATATTAATTGTTAATTTTTAGAATAAGTCATTGTCAGAACTGCATTTTTCTCATGCCAAATCAATAAAGTTAATACCGCGTTTTTAATTTATCAAATTTGTATAACACACTCATTGTATTGCTTGTAATCTATATCTATAATTATTTTCATTTACATATTTATGTCACCGAAGATATTTAACTTAATTGATTGGAATTATATGTCATATTATGGACATAGCTGTACTTTATTTTTGAATCAGATAAGGCGGGAATAATTCCTAATGTAATTAAGGTATTTTACGGAGATTTAACATTCAAAATATATTTTTATAAATTCTAAAATTAAATTATCAATTTATATGAAATGTCAAAACGATTGGTAATAATAATTTTGATTTATCAATTAACGTAATTAAATACATATAAATAAACATTCAAAATAGAAAGCCTGGAAAAATCAACAAGAAAAACAGAAGAGTGTGGGTGAATAAAAAATGGATATAACGCGTCGAATTCATATAAAATTAATGAAGCTAAAATTAAGTAAAAAAAAGTAAATAAACTAGTGAATTCTCACCAAAATATATATTCTACAAGTTTCCCATCCACCAGAGATAGTTTTACGAAGTTTAACCAAACCTGGACCTGCCAAATCGCATATTAAGAATATCCAGTTTCGAGGGGACGCTTAACCCGACTATAACGATACCAGCCTTTTCTCCTACCTTTGAACCCGTTTTTCCTGCCTATAAAGTCCTGAATTCCCATTGATCATCCTGGAGATACCATCAACATCAATTTTGAGTATTTGTTTATATTTTATTTTACCTAAAACATAACCATAATTTTTTTACACGTAAAGAATAATCGTTAATATTTCATATAGATACTAATATTGTTAGTATTTAGTTCATTTATAGTAATATAGGAAAAATACAGTTCTTTTCCGTTCTTTTAAAGCTAAATTACCTCAACCTAGTGTTTATTTGAGTTTTTGCTATTTCAAAGAGTATATTTAACCTTAATTTAACTATATCAGATCACGTGACTTTGCATGCATTTATTATTCTGTTATATTATATATTTAAACTTACCTGTTGCATTAAAATTCAGATTAAACTTGTGATTTCAACAGTTAATCCTCTTGTTTTATTATTGTTATTTATAACGGAAGGTTTTCCACTTCGAATAACTTGTTTTGAAAGTTTATACCTATATTTGATCAACGTACCGAACCTACTAATTATACATACGTTAATCGTAATCAAAATATACTAGAGCTAGCCGGTGTATTGAACAACACCAATAAAGTATTTTATAATAAGTATATCACACAAAGGAGATTAGTAAAAGTTAAGTATAAGTTGTTGTTTTTATAATATCCATGTTAAAATATATTGCACTTATGTCAACTGTATCAATGCAACTAAGCGCCATCTATATATATCATCTATAACTCCTTACGTGTATACTAAAATAATTGGTATTTTCAATGTAATCAATTTATTTACTTTATTTTTAAAAAGAAAACCATATCTTTTGGTCCTATTATCTTAAGGACTCGTTGGCATATAACAGTTTGGCGCCGAACGTGGAAGCCTGTTTACTTGGCAATATATATATATAAATATATAATGGAATAATAACATCGAATTACATTATCAAAAATATTTTTTCCACTAAATTAGAAGAATGAATGTGGTATAAAATACACATTATTTGCACTATCAACCAAGTTTCTAAAATCAATTTCTTTTAAATGTATGTTAGTTCCTCACGTACGATCTAGGTGGTGCTGAAGACTGGTTCTGTTTAAAGTCATTGGATATTTATCTAGTAACTTTAGTTTTGTTAAATGCATTAAGTGACTTGGGTATAATAATAGAATATTAATGCTGTGTTCCAACCGCGTAAAAAATGCAGACTAAATATTAGTAGAGTAGTGTCAATTTGGGAAGACACTGACGCAGAAACCAATTTGGATCTTATAAAGAAAAGTGTACCCCAAACGAGAGAGAAAGACATAGTTCTTGCATGTATAGACAGCCGAATAACATTGACTGTAATATTCTCCAGTTGTCTTCTAGCGTCCGTAAGGTGTCGATCGTGTTCTTTGAGTTAATTTTATTACAAAATCAGTTGTTTGAGTTTATTTTATTAAGATTAAGTTGATGAATAATTGTTGAAATATAACTTATAATTCTTATTTATATGTGTAGTTATCTTTGAATTTATGTCATTAGTAACTAAGGGCACTTATGTATAGTTATGTAGTAATAAAAGACGACGTGTAAACAACAAATTATTTTTACTCCGAATGAATATTCATAAATTTACAAATATAATGAATGAAATCTTGGTAAAAGAAGAAAAACTGTGATATATGTAAATGTTTAAATTATAATGAAAATAAATAATTGAACCAGAAATTGTTGGTTGTATCTCTGTTAAAAATCCCACTTGAAAATAAATAAAATAATAACGCTTTATTATTCATTCAGACAATAGAATGTGTTTATGAAATTATGTTTCATGGCAAACGAACATAATAAATGAAATATGTTGTTTCCGCTGCACACGAAATAAAAATACAAAACGTTTTACGTAAAATTCGAATTTTAAATTGCGCGCTAATTTAGACCCAGCCCGACCTATGTTTTTGAGGGCGTTAATACTCAGGTTGCGCGATTCGCTCGCGCAGATTGGTGTCTTCCCAAAGCGATTTTACTACACACAATAATCTTGCCCCACCAAGTATACGTACTTTCAAGTCGTTCCAATGATCAGTGATGGTGAGGCTAGTTCGCATCATCGGTAATATAGAATCCTTGTGTAGCTACTGAGCATATGAATAATTGTTATTAAAAAACAATGAATATCGATAACGCTGTTGCGGAATTAAATATTTTAATTAGAGCAGCTGCACATATTATTCGTAGACGAAGACGACGACGACGTGATATATTGCTAATTATAAATGCTATCCAGGTAAGAATATTCTAGAATTAGACTTGTGTATTACTACATAATTTTAATAATATTAGAGGAGAGGTCCATATAATCAGCTGCATGCAGAAATATTTGAAATTGGAGAAATTTTACGAGGAAATGAAGCGGCAACGAAGAAAAACCTAAGGATTTCACATAATGCCTTAATTAATATATTTCAATTGTATCCTGTAAAATTACAGGGCTGGAACATGGAATATGAGGTACTTTGTGCTCTAATTTAAATATTTGTTACTATAGATTTTTGTTTTAGGTGATCATTTTTTTGTACTGGTTAGCTTGTGGAACATCGTACAGAGTTATTGCAGTTACATTTCAACTAGCACGTACAACTGTTTTCAATATAATTAATAGAAAATTAAATGAAACAGTAGCACTTGCACCTACTTTAATAAAGTTGCCGCGTATAGAACATATAGACGAAATAGGAAATGGATTTGCCAATTTAGCACAGGCAGGAGCATTTAATCATGCTGTTGGTGCAATAGATGGATGCCATGTACGAATATCCTGTCCTACAGCAGTCCATGACCAGTATATAAATCGCAAGTTATTTTATTCGATACAATTACAAGCTTTATGTGACCATAATGGTCAAATTATAGATTTATATACTGGATTTCCTGGATCAGTTCATGATGCTAGGGTATTACGTCACAGTACCATATATAGAAATAATGTGTATCCACCACCAAATTATTATCTATTGGGCGACTGTGGTTATCCAAATATACTACGACCAATCACAATTATAACTCCATTTAGAGGGGATAACCGAACCCCACAGCAGCAGTTGTTCAACCTTCATCATGCAAGAGGTCGAAATATAATTGAACGTGCATTTGGTATGATGAAGACACGCTGGCGTATTATATTTACAAGAGCCCTCGAGCTTAATATAGAAAAATGTGTTAAAACAATTGTGTCTTGTGCTGTATTCCATAATGTATGTACAACAAATGGAGATATTTTAAATGATATAAATCCACCTCAAGTACATAATGTTGAAGGAAGACCAGGGAGGGATCAACAGGCAGGAAATGAATTTAGAAATGCAATACTACAAATGTTATAATATATATATTGATTTATTTTTATTTCATTATTTATTATTTGTGATGTGATTAGCAATTTTTTCAATAGAAACAGTAATTCTCTGCAAAAGATCGTTTTCTTGATCATCCCTTTTTTTCATGTATTCTAGAATTTGTTCCAAGCCACAATGTTCTTTCTGCTTTTTATTCTTGGTAATGCATTTTATTTTTTTCTCTTTGCATGTTCTTGCAATATGCTTGACATTTGAAGTATATTGATGGTCGTGCATTACAGATTCAGCAGAGGTAGATGGATACTTATCTGTATCCTCTGCTACCTCTTCGGAATCCATGTTTCCATATGAAGTTGATGGCATAGAAGAACATGTTGGCTTTTCCGTCTTTATTATTATGTCTTGTGATGCAAATATATAAGGAGGATCAATGTTATGTCTGTCCCCTAACACTCGATCTAATGCCTCAAAGAAAGGCCATTGTGGGATAGTAATCACACCTTCGTTTCCACTTCCTGTAGGTGGAGTTTTTAGAAACTGCAAAAATTCCAAAAATTTTAAAATTATTAGGAGTATTTGAAGGACACAGAAACGACGTTTTTATAAAAAATTTTGATGTATTCCCCCAACTTAATGCGAATACAGAATTGCGGGTGAAGCACCCCAAAGGCAATAATAAATAAAAATGATATGCACACTTTAGCGAGCCAGGAATCACGAACACATGGTATATCTTGCGACTTTTCGAAGTCATCTTATAAGGCACGTCACATACGAACAAATAACTACGGCCTAAGCTCACGAAAGGTAACAATAAATGTAAACACCGACATATTGTGCAGAGAGACACACACTCAAAAGTGGATACAAATTTTATTAATTATTACCTTTCATGGGCTTCAGCCGTACTTCTTCGTTAACAGTATTTTGTTGTATGTGAGATACTACATAGGATTACATCGACATAAAAATAAAAACCGTCGTTTCCGTGTCCTTGAAATACGCCAATTATTATCTACTTACTCTATAATGTTGAACTAAATTTGCCCATTTTTTTTTTAGTACTGCATAATTGCACTTTTCAAAACAGAGATCAATTTTTGACATATCAGTCCTGATTTTCCTAAAATATTAATTCAAATTAGTGCTTCAGTAAATATTTTATATTATGTATATATGTATTTACTCCCATCCGTCTTTTGCAGAAAACTTCTTCCCGGTAAACTCTTCATTATACTTTTCTCTGGCTATAATTAGCTTGTGTGTTAAATTTTCAGTCCCTTTAACACAAGAAATATTTTAAAATAGGCAAAACAGTTTTACTTTGTGTACTTACACATTATCTTATCTCGTTTTGTATTCATTTTAATGTCTATGATTTAAACTATGAAAACTTCGTAAACAGTACCAAGCGTCACACAAATTCAAATAATAATGAGATATGGACAGACGATAGCAGTGGATAGCACTGCTTCACGTACAACAAACATCAAGAAACAAAAAATTCTTTAATTTTAGATTGGCCGCACTGCCAAGTACACATTCTAGTCTACATTTTCACGGACTTGCAGAAAGTACGCATTTAAGTTCTCATTCTAGTCCGCATAAACAAAAAGAGGCGGAGTTATTTGGTAGTAGGGATGTGAACTAACATTTAGCACAGTTTAAAGATATAGCAGTTGGGACACTAGTATATAAAATATTCAGCCAAAATTGGCATGCGCGTGGAAATTGAATTAGAATTACTACCGCGCAGCTTGTAGTAAAAATTGGGAAAATTGTAAGCATGTCTTTGGTTTAGTCACATTTAGTTAACCTAGTGAACTTAACATTGTGCGAACTAACATTATCTCATATTAAATTCGTTAAGAGTGAATTGGGTCGTATTTGGTCTTGTGTATATCATTGAAAATTACAAGGAACCGTAAGTTTTCCGTAATTTATGCTCCACACAATATATTTATTAGTATCGCGTATTGTTTTCAGAGACATTATGTGGAATTTACTTTTGTTTAATTAGTAAACATGAGTAGCTACAATAGTTGTTGTGCTGCTGGCTGCAAAAATAATGTAACAGATAATTACAGCATTAGCTTTTTCTGATTTCCAAAGGATTTGACACGGTTGTTTACTTACATAGGTATGTATAACATTTTTCGAATAGAACATTGTTGAATCATATTTTATTGTAGATGTAAGAATTGGTTGAAAAATGGACATTATCAAGAAATTTTTAAACAAGTCACACCACAATATTGTTATGACCATTTTAGGCTGTGTAGTGTCCATTTTGAAGACAGAATGTTTTTGGGCATGTCAAAGAACCGTTTGAAGAGGGACGCAATTCCCACATTATTTGAAAGAGGTTTGTAATGTTAATGGTTATTGAAAAAAGTACATTAATCAAAAAATATTTATTAAAGCCACTCTACGGTAGATCAGAAGAAAATATAAGTAGCAGCTCCATTACGTTTCCTCATGAAACATGTGTAACAGGTATGTAAACCATGGAATATGTCCTTTTATTCTGTTAAAGTATAGTTCCTAGCTACATGAGTTTAAGTACCATTACGTATTTTTAAGTACATTAATAAAATAACTTTCACTCGATATACTAAATTGTTTACATAATTAATAGTACTTTTAAAATAATAAATATTTTAAAAACTGTTTTCTAGAAACCAACAAAACCCTGTCTCCATCTACTGATGAAAAATATGAATTTGAGACTTCGGAAGAAGTAAATAGCCATAATTGTAAGCAAAATTTTATTGATGTACATAGTTTCCTTTTTTTATTTTCGTATTACGATAACACGTAATTACCATGAATATGTGCTTTTTTTGATAAAACATGCTTTGTTATACTGGAATACATCATTGACAAATGTTTCTAATTTATGCTATTTGTTGTAGACACATTAGATGAATGCATTCAATGGGGTCACTCTAGAACCATGTCGTCGCCCGTCAGTACTCAAACCCCAATAGCAACAAAAGAAATGTCTCTTGAAAGTGAAAAATTAAAACGAAGAGTAAAAATTTTACGAAATAGAAATAACTATCTCGAAAACAAACTAAAAATAATTGCAGCCAAACCTCAAGTGGTGGATTCACCAAGGGAAATATTTGACCAACTTACTGACAAGTTCCTACCGCCAAAAGTATCTGTATTTCTTAAATTACAAGCCGATTTGGTATATCGACAAGATAAAGGTCATCGTTATACAGATGATTTCAAAAGATTGTGCTTATCCCTTTATTTTCGAGGACCAAAAGCATACAGAGCGTTATCTGAATTATTTGTATTGCCTACAAAAAGAACATTGAGTCGTTTCACTGAAATGTATAAATTTTCACCAGGCATTAACAAAGCATCATTTGATATTTTAAAAGAAAAAATTAATAACTACAAAGATATGGACAAGGTGTGCATATTAACTATTGATGAGATGGCATTGAAAGCTCATCTATTTTGTAATATTACTACTGATACTGTAATAGGTTGTAATGTAATTTTTACAGATCGCGACTACACAGCAATACATGAGCAAAATTCCTTAAGATATATATGTGGATATCTCATGAAAAAGTGCCTGAAAGTACAAAGCTGTGAGGTGTGTGAAAATTATGCTAATTCTCATACGGAATTAGATGCCACCTCGATGTTTTGTCATTTTAAAGCTTATGAAAGTGCTGAACTAAGTACGTTTGGAAAACTTAAAATGCCAAATGACAACTTTTGTGTATATATTCTTCACTAGAAAATATATTTTTTGATAAATTTGAGTTTTTTCCTGTACAGAAAAACTGTTTACCATTGTATAGAGACTTATGTATGTCTGCTAAATTTACTCATCCATGTGACAAATATCCTTCCATTTACTTACTACATTTATATTTAAGAATGAGACTGTATTATACATTAAAATTTACCAACAGGAATTTTAAAAGTAATGTTGATATAATCAAAAGGAAAACCATTGTATGGAAACATATTTGAATTTTTCTTTAATAAACTATTACACAATTAAAACATTTGTTTGTATTATTAAGTTAATTAAATTATTATAAAATTAGTCTGATAGGCGAAACTAATCTATAATATGATATGATACTTACTTCGATGATACTAATTTAACATAATTATATATTGGTAATATTGATTACTTGTACTGATTTCACTCAATTTTAATCAAAATCGTTATCAACCAAGAACAATGACGTTTATTTAGCTTCTTCTACATCAACGACAATAATTGTCATATATTAAAAATTTTGTTAATCGGAATAAGTTATTCTTATATAATAGTTATTGTAGGATTAATTATGATGGATTAGAATAATAAAAAATTACAAATTTGACGTCATTTCGACTAGTTCTATTAAGGATAATAACATTGGATGTTGGCGATCTAGAAAAATCGTTTGCATACTATTTTCGAAAAATCCTTATATTATGAGCTATTATAGATAATGAGGAATAATTTAAAGAGATTATTTCTTCAAATATACTAATGTGCATAATTATTGTTTTGTGTCTTCTGTATTAAGCAATAATAGAATAATACAATTACTAAGTTTTATTTTTTAAATTCGTTGAATAGTAAACAACAATGTGGTTTTATTTGTTTATAATCCCCAAATACATTATTTCGTTACTAATTTCTTTAATGGGAAGCTACTTAGTTTGTATTTAGAATATTTGGTCAATTAAAATAAAAATATTGATATTTAAAAATGTCTAAAGGATTTATATATCGCGCTATTATGTCTGCGCGTGGAAATCTCGCAGTAGACCAAGGTTACCGATATTGGCTGAAAATTTTCATTCATAAATACGTTAAGTGTCCCAACTGCTATATCTTTAAACTGTGCATTTAGTACGGACAATAAGTGTGGCATATGCTTTTATTTGTTATTGAGTTGTGAAAGTTTGCTGCTGACTAATGAAAATTAGAATTTTATTTAGCAAAAAACATTCTAATTTTCCTTCCGATCTAAAACTGTTTTGATAAAATTGTTAAATTTGATATGAATAACGCAATATCTTTGGAAAATCCAAGTGATATAAAACAAGAATTCCAGGATGAATATCCAGATATTAAAGTATGCGCCTCTGAAAATACTATTAATAAATACAATACTGAATTAAACGAGTACTTGGAGACTGACGAAATAAGAAAATACGAAATGCTTTCTGTAGATCACATTAAAACAGACTTACCATCATCTGAAGTAAATGATACAGTAAGCAACGATATTAAAATTAATGGAATTTCTTCTGCTGACATACAAATTGAATTCTGTAATGGACTACCATGTAAGTACATTTGTATTGTTACCATAACAGTAATTGCATTCTGACCACATCCATAAAACAAATATCCTAATGCATTACTATGGTATAAATATTAGATTATTAAAGATATATTTGTAGTAAAATATATATACCTACGATTCACAGGTATAACATGATATAAGATAATTGCTTTTAGAATATTGTTTATTTTTTTTAAATTTTACAAACAACATTAAAGACATATTCTAGTTTACCATGAATATTTATGTATTTCAATATTCAAACATTTTAAAGTATGTACTTCCAATCCTCATTCTATTATTTTTGTTTATTGAATTGTATCTATGAATTTGTTTAACAGTTTGTAAAAATTGCCAACAAATCTATCAGGATTATTGTACCAAATGCAGAATGCTTGTGCATATTTTGAACAAAAGATCTTCTCATAATACATATAACAGAGTAAGAGAATTGCCAGAATATATGTTAGAAACTAGAGAGTCACTTGGACACTTGGGAATTTTTTCTTTAAAAGTTGTACCTGAAAATGTAAGATTTGGTCCTTTCACTGGACTTAAAGCCACTGGACAGCCTTTGAAAATAAAAAGTGGGAAATTTGTAGTCGACCATGATCAATCGGAGCATCTGAATTGGATGCAGTACATCAAGCCCGCCAAAAATATTTACGAACAGAATCTATTCCCATTTCAATATGAAGAAAAGCTATATTATTGTAGCACTTGTAGAATCCAGGAGGGTGAAGAACTATTAGTGTATTTTGGTGAAGAATACGTAAATAATCTGTTTAAAAATGTGGAAATGGATTTTGTTCCCATTGCAAAAGAGGATGTCGAAGATGTATTTGCTTGCACGTTTTGTTGCTTGGGATTCAGTTCAAAGGAATATTTAGCAGAACACCAAGCTGTGTCTCATAATGAAACTAATGATATGTTTTCTGTTAAAGGTAGGATGAATCATTTTAATTTTCAAAATTAATATTTTTGGTATTAAGATATTTCTTAAGATTTCCACTTTAATGCCTTGTATAAATTGCATGATGTAATAGCTCTAGGATGCATGTTTGTTCCCCATTTGGTAATTCCAATGGAATTATAGTAATTGCAAGTTTTCAGTGGACTTTCAAAGTAGCTTCTGCATTTGTTATAATACAACTACATATAATGAGTAAACGTATATTCTACTTATCGAAATACAACCAATTTAAGATTGATATTGATTTGTCTTGCTGTTGTGTAATAATTACTCATAGTTGCAGTTTTTGATCATTGTACATGTGTAGAGTTACAGATATGTATTTTGCATGTCATTTGTAACAAAGGCGTTATACGTGCAGAGCGTATTGATATACTTAAAACCCTTTTTTTTGTATATTTACTGCCATCTGCCGTGTTAATGGACTACACCGATATACGTATTTTTTCGTTTATGTATCAGCATAGCTGATCGAGCGGAAGGTCGCCTTTTTCGGCATAGTAACTTTCGTCCGTCAGATGTCACTTATTAAATAGTGCCACCTTATAGGACAAAAGTTGCTATACCTTTTAGGCGATTTCAGTGAAATGTATATATAGATACAAATCTGTTTTTTAACGGATTTGTATTACTTTGTATTACATTGCTTCACTAGCTTGACTGACGACGCCTATAGATGGCAGAAACACGTGTCTTAAGCTGAAGTAAATGCTGAAAATACGAGGTGTATTGTCCATGTGTACAGTTACAGATATGTGTTTTGCATGTCTGTTTCATTTGTAACAAGGGCGTTATACGTGCAGAACGTATTGATATACTTAAAACCCTTTTTTTGTATAACATGCATTATTATGCAACACAAAACCCGCATTGGATACGTCATGTAGACAATCAGAATAGACGGTCTCTTAACGTCTGGGGAGGTATACTTGGTCCATACATCATTGGGCCGTACTTTTTCGATGGAACCGTTCCAAGCGATACGTATTTGGCATTTTTGCAGAACGAACTGCCTAATTTACTTGACCATGTGGATGCTGACATCCGACAAATTTTCTGGTTGCAACACGATGGTGCACCTGCTCATTACAGCCTTAACGTTAGGGAGTTTCTAGGGCGATGGAAGGAAGACAAATGGATAGGACGAGGTGGTCCAATCGCTTGGCCTCCACGAAGTCCAGATCTTGCTGTTTTGGACTTCTACTTTTGGGGATATGTCAATGTTCTAGTTTATGTGGAAGTTCCTACAACAAGGGAAAATATGATGGAACGCATAAGAGAGGCATTTAGAAATGTTCGCCAAGAAACATTACAGCATGTTCAACAGAATTTCACCAGGCGGCTTCATTTATGTATTGAGAGACATGGAAGGACATTTGAAAGTTTTCTTTGATTTATTTGCATTTACTATTTACATTTACTTTATTTTTAATTACTGTGCTACTACTTTTGTTAATTAAATTTGATGTTGTGGTTAATAATTAGTATTTATTTAAAATAGTGCAAACTTTTAATACTACTCGTACTTGACTCTTTCCTACATGATTTCGATTTATGTTAAGCTAATTAGGTATGTATTGTTTCATATTAGATATTCGTAAAATATGTAGTTGGTTTTACAAAATTCTTTAAAATACAAATTAATTAGTGCAATTTTTTTATTAAACTGACACCATATAACTTGATCAGCAGTGAATCTATTGAAAATGCTATATTACTTTATATTAATTTAATGTTTGCTTTCACCGCTGAGTGAAAATCAACTGCTTCTCGTACTTAATGGGGTTTCTTCTTGTTATAGACCATTTATGGATAATTTGTTGAATATCCTATCTTGCAGAAGGTTTAAAAGCGCAAATTAGCTACTAAAAATACAAGCATTTTTCATTAATTCAACTCTAAAAAGAAATAATTAGCAAATGATCCATCCTAGGTGCATCAAATGAGGGATCAGTAGAAAGCGTAGTAAAAGGGCTTTTCAATGAGCTAAAAATATACAAGCTGTTCCATTTAAAAATTACGTTGCAGAACGAGCGATATTACGAGCAGTTGCAGAATTTATTTCACGTAGCAACGAAAGTGCATACTAGTAGAAAATATTCTATTCTATTGGTTTCGGATCTTTTGATTTTCCTTATGCAGAATAGCCTACTGAAATGTATCAATTTATCAAATAAAATAATTATTTACACAGAAACTATCAACTTTAGACCCATACAACATTATATCGATGTAACCAGCTTTCAAGCGCGGATCATTTTATCTATTAATATACAGGGCGTTCCATTTAAAGAAATGCAACTTTCGTCTGGCATTTCCATCTGGAACACCCTGTATAAAACAAAATATTTTTAAAACGTGCGCTTGATGGTACGGAAGGATATCCGATGACTAAATATTTGACTAACTTTCAAATACGCGTGTAATCTTCCGTCCCCGCTTCGTTGCCGGACCCTGTATATACAAAATCCATTTACTTTATACAGTGAAAAAATACAAAATATTGAAAAAGTATAAACTTGAAATTAATTATATCACCTATAATTAAAGTGAATGCTTTGTCACACCACAGTAAACATTTTTTATTCACATTAATTATTACAATATATTTTAAACTTTGTTCGGTAAAGTGCGTTCTTTTATTCGACAGTATGTCTTTAAATATAGAAAAACTTCGCTTAACATCAGAGCTAGTGAGTGGCGCATAGAAATAATAATCTTTAAATTTAATATATCTACCGATTTCCGTATTTTGAACATTACTACAAAAGCCTTTCAGGACATTAAAATCAGGGCTACAAGCGAATATTGCATCAATCATATTATTTAAGCGAAACCAACTCTGTCTCTGCGCCTGCATGACTCATTAGAGGATAGCGTCAGTTCCGCAGTCTAGTAATAAGTAAAGCTGGGACTTATATGCACATGGAAACTATTATATGCGCATATATCATTCCAAAATTCGATGAAAATATGCAGAACTTTTATTAAAAAACCTAACGTGCCTCTTCGCCCCATCGTCAGCGCTATCGACAGCCCCACCTACAAATTAGCTAATCTTGTACATCGTGCGTTTTCTATCTCAGAACCTAGGGCACTAACTTCTGTTATAGGTAAGTTATTTATTTTCTACAATTCTTCTGTACCAATTAAAAAGAATTGCCCGGCGCAATTTTCATTTAAAATGCCAATCAATAAGTTGGCAATATAGCGTCCACAACTGTCTGTTGTCTTATTGACTACGAAATAAATATAATTTTCACCTATTGTTTCCTTAATTTTCACCATAGTTTCCCTCAAACAATAGATTAATATACTTTTTGCTTGTAGTTGAGCGACTGGGAACTGGCAGTTTCGTATACTTCTCTAAAAGTTATTTAAACGTTTAATTATCCAACTTTGAAAGTAGAATGTTTGCACTTAAGAAGGAGCTACACAAGTCATAATGGAAACTATTCTGTTCTATATTTTTGCTTGTTGAAGTAAACGAACCCAACACAAGTTCTTCTCGCGAGCAATTATACTAAAACATGCTGGTGCATCACAAACACGACATTTGTCGTTGCCAATGGTAAATACTCAGACCCAGATAGTGATTCTTCCAAAAAAATTCGGTACACCCCACCGGTAAGTCTTCCTGGTAGGAATGCTGGTTCAATTAACTAGTTACCCACAATTTCAACCCAAATGTTTAAAGACAATTTATGTTGAAAGCGATTTTCAAGTCTCTAATGCGGGTTATCATCAATCCACACATGGTTAATATAGAAGTTCCTAATTGCATTTCTTGAGAGTCAGTCCCCATGGTTGAGGTATTTAAACCAATGTGTGCTGAAGTCATCGACAAAACGTAATGCGTGGAGGAAAATCACCAGGATTAGGTGCCTGAACGCGATGAATATGGTACGGATACAAGCACAAAGCAGTTGCTTCTTTTCTGGTAGAAATATCTGTGACTTCCTCTACCATCTTCAACACATTTTCTTCCAATTCTCCCTCTATTACTGTATTTGGACTTCCTGGTTTTGCATTACGTGAAAATGTTTCATGAAGATACTGATGAATACTTGGAAGGTTTTTCTACCAGGAACATGACGATTGGGAAATCGTTCACTGTACAATCGCCTAGTCTCTGACCAATTTCCATTGGCAAGTCCTTACATAAAATGCGTATAAGTCATCCCGGCGTTCGCATATCGATTCATATTAAAGAGCCTTCACTAATAGAACTTTAATTATCAAGCGAAAATACGAGACGCAATTAATTTTGACACGTTTCGAAACGTTATTAATTACTAGGGACCGGTCACGAGAGGTCCATGATCCATCGCCCACGGGTTGCTGCGTGTTGTACTTAGAGATGTTACAGACTATTTATATGGTCCATCGTAATTTCGGCCTGGTGCGTCCGGTCTCTACCAATGACAAAAAATCTTAAAATATCCCATAATTTTTTGCCGGATGTTTAGTAAACGGGTATTTATTCCTTGTACTAAAGGAGCTAATTTTATGTTACTGAAACGCAACTTTGAAACTGAATAGTCAATTTTAGTTTCGAATTTAATTGGTAGATGGCAGGTCGTATTGATCGAGTTGTGATAACCCAATTAAGCAATGCAGTGTACCGTTTATCTAAGTCAAGGCGCGGGCTCGTGTTTAATGCATGTTATATCCAAACATGACCTCGCCCGACATAACTTACATACACAAGCATTCGCAAGGTACGTTACACACTTTCAACACTGTTGTTTATTTAGAGTAAGGACATATAGTCAGAAAGGAGATCACTCCAACAATATATAAGACATCCCATCCGGAGTCTTATCAGAGTCAGTGAGAGAGTCGAGAGTCGAGACAGTCTTAGTACAGTCTACATTGTTAATTATGTAATTACCATCTTCTTAAATAGTTATAAGTGTTGGTTTATTAAACTATGTTAAACCTATCATACTTGTGCATTATTTAACGCTACAACGATATCTGCGTGAAGACTCACCGATGTGGCCCTCAGGGCCGGGCCCACATCACATGGCGATCCTTGCAAGCCACTAAGGCACATTACATGCCTTATGTAACCAAGCTACATCACAGGACGGTCCTTGCCAGCCCCTAAGGGCATAGGACATTACATGGCGATCCAGACTTAAGGCGACTCTGCCTTAGGGCATAAGGCCCCACATTACATGGCGATCCTCCAGCCACATAGGACCTCACAGAGTGCGTATTTTGCTAGACTGGATTTAAGTACGCCTGCTTCGTTCTAAATCCTTAAATGTTGATCTTGCTAATAAATATGATTACTTAGTAACACTATTTATCTAACAGAATAACCATGCTACATTAATTACACTTTTTAAATAAAATTTATTTGAGTAGACTGAGAAACTTTAACGAAGTTGCTTTCGTACTGGCTTTTGAACGGTAGGTTTTTTGTATGTCAAGAACGGACACTGAATTTTGTTGTTTTTGAATCTCATTATTTCTAGACGTATAATAATGTGTCTAATTTTAGAGCTTGTCCAGTGCTCACGTTGCAAAATATATTTGGAAGCGAACGAATATTTGGAGCACCACGCGGATTACTGTTGTGAGACGAATGCCAGGTAAGACTAGCTTATTTTCATTTATACTATTAGTTTAGTGAAAATGTGATAAAAACGTTTCAAACGCATTTTGATTGTGGGCGAATGATATCCCACAAGCCGATAACTGCCAAATTCGACAATATGTAGAATTCCTATATGCTCCTGATTATTATGACTATATCTTGCAAACTCGGCCTAGGAACCATTCACACATAACCCATCTATAATTAACAGACCTTCAGTTTCAATGCAGTATTATTAATAGCAGTAGTAACCTTGAAAGTACATTCCACTTGGAAGAGTGGATGTAGCGGTAGCAGAAGTGGAAGCGGGGCTAAACACTCGGTTTCAGCCCCTGCAGACCCCTGGTTTGGCACCGAACAAGAACGTTCTGCACGCTATGATGGTGACGTGGCGAACGCTATGGCATTAAGCGTGTACTATTACCCTCAACTTTTATGGAACACAACTTGCAACAGTTCTGGGACTGCTGCCGAAAAAAACACTGTTGATCCTTCAGACTTGAAGTCTAGTTACGTACCTCCTAGAATAGTAGGGCCTCGTATTTATGGAAATGTAGCTGCACAATTATGTATCGGTGAATAGACTCGAAGGTCTATGAATAGGTGATTAAAGAACAGTACATTCATTAATCTTGATTAAAGAAGAGAAAATTCCTTAATGCTTTATTTAACAAAAATTATGGTATATATACAAATCCTATTTACAATTTAATTCCAACAGTTCGAAACATTTTAGTTTTACATACATTACTTAAGCGCAATTAATCGAGGACATTTAATATTTGTTGTGGTATCGCTGATATACCCTACTTTAATTGCGGTGTTTATACAGATGCTTATAATGCATTTTGATAACCTCACAATTCTTGCACTTCATCATCATATTTATGCGATGACGACTTTGAATATTGGACTGGTTTAATTTAAATACCTGACCTATGATTGTTTCTGTATCAGCAGTTTGCTGAACTGGTTTAGATTAAATACCTCACTTTGCTAAATGTAATACGTAACTATCTTATTTAGATTAATAATACTAAACTGTAATAAGTAACATATACGGTGTGATAATTATAAAATATGAATTATACTATTTTATTTAGATTAAGTGATGTTGTTTAATCTGAAATTAAACAATCGGATAACATGTACGATAACAGAGGAAAAACTGATGACAGACTTAAAGCAGGCCACCGCGTGGTGGCGGTAGCGTTCGCCGAACATATTTACACGGTGGCGCATTTGTGATCACTCATGTCAATTTCATTTCATTTGTTTACATGTTAAATTTTATTGAAATGAATTTGAAAGAAAAAGTTTTGATCCTCGCAATTCTAAATGACGATGAAGAACAAGAAAAGCGGGTTAAAAACTGGTATGAACTTAATTTTGATATTTCTAATATTTATTTATTTTGAAAGACGAAAAAGGAGAAGCGTTTGCGTACATGAAATAAGTCAAAAACGAAAACAAGAAGGCTAATTTCATTGCTTGCATAAGTAATTAAGATTAGATGAAAAAAGATTTTCAACTCCAGGTGAAGTGCGAATATTTTCTGGTTTGACTACACGGAGTGTCAGGTGATTCATTACTCTTTACTATCGGCACTGGATCAGTCGATTTTGGACTAGGTATTGGATGATCCTCGGAGGTGTTTGCTTCATTATTGGTACTTTTCTCATCACCACTCAGCTCCAGAGGATCAATTCGCGTATCCGACAGAGATATACATATTAGAGTGTGTCTGTGCAAAACCGATAAATGGCCGAAATGTTTCCATCAGCTGTGTAAGCCTTGTAACGACGAATATATTTCCTTTTCTGCCCAGTATGCGTTTTTTTTTCTGCCCTTAAATGCTTGGAGTAATAATTTCTCAATTTTTTCCATGTGCGAAACATCTATTTCCGGTTTTAATGATATCTGGCTATTTCCTAATTGTCTTGGAAGAATGAATGGTAAACATGTAACTATTTAGATGTCCACCAATAATCGGTTCACTATACTACTGCTACCTAAACAAATTTTCTATAGCTTTAATGGCTATTGTAGATCCAGAATATGAATTCATTGGCATAGTGCTACCTATTCGGGAAGCCGGTGCAGGGAAGGGGTCTGAATATGGTGAGATTTAAAAAAAAACTAGTATCGCACAAAGTATGGGAGCTTCTATTTATTATATACGCCCTCAGTTTTGCTTACGGAAGCTCAGACTGAAAACTGAGAAAAGGGATTGCGCGATCTTCGGCGCATGCACACACAAATTACTCAAACTCACGCTATATATCTAGACTTATTATGTACCTACGTACTAACTCCAAAATTGCTGCCGAGGATACCTGAAAAGGAAATTGCAAAGGCAAAGTAAAAAAACGTATGAACAAATAATTCGTATATTCACGCTCAAAGAAAAAATAAATTATTATAATATAATTAAGTAAATGGATGTATTAATATTTAAGCATTGACTAAAATCAAAAAAAGAAAATTAATCAATTGTAATCTTCACTACTGACTGTATGATACGGTAAAAAAATATATAACTATACAAATTCCAAAACTAGATATCGCAAAAAGGTGAATACAGGCCAGGAGATAAATGTTTTATAATTTTATTATTATCCAGCAATATACTTCAATAAAATTGTTTTGAAGATGTTACTTACCGTCCATTCTTTTAATCTTTAGAAAATCCGCATTTTATATTAGCTTTTCAATAAAGTTATTTTCTTCACTTGCCATTGTATGTACGTTTATCAGTGGTAACAGCGGTGAAATACAGCTAGCAGCAACTTACCGCCACCGCTAGCGAGAACGCAGTACCACCGCTCGTAACACCAGGCATGTAGCGACATGTCTGCAAGGCCGCATTTGATTTAAAAGACCAAGTCTGATCGCTACCGCTTATACCACCACCTCTGTTACCGCGTATATCTGTGCTCCGCTTTAAGCTGGCAACGTATGCTCTATTTTCCTATTTCTTGCAAGGAACTCTAATCACTAGTTACCATGTAATAACTTATATCCGTTGCCGATACCGTTCCTCTAAAACAGCGATACGGCCCACTGTCGATATTTATGCGGCCCGCCAACGAATTTTAAAAATTGTTGGAAAAACTACAATTGTAGGTAAAAATCCATTCAAATCAATATTTCTTAACTTTTTATTTTATTCTAACTTTTGTAATTGTTAGTAAGATATGTATCTTTAAGTACCTACTACTTTCTTGTTCAGGTTTACTACGTAGGACTGGTATGCTGCTCGTCGTTACAAGCATATTGTTACGAGACTAGAAATCTGTCGAACCAACTAGATTACTCGAAGATTCGCGAAACACGTCGGTATTAACCCCGAACAATGCGGTAGGTTCTCGATGTTAGGTAACTCGTATAAATACAATGCATCGCCCGCTATCGGGGCAGTTAAGTTTTAACTACGGACAAGCGAACCTTATATTGTTTGAATTGCAATCTGTGAAGAATAAATATTTCGTAGTTCGAACTTGGCATTTACCTACGTAACAATATAATATCAATTTTGATATGGATAAACCAGGCCCCAGTAAACAACGTAGTCGTAAGGTTGAAGATGAAAATCGACAGTTTCAAGATATTTAGACCGAAAAATACTTTTTTTTATTTCATCGCATAACAAAAGTGTGTGTTTAATATGCAAAAGTAGTGTTTCTATTCCGAAGGAATATAATGTGAAAGGGCATTATGAAACCCAGCATCATAATTTTATCAAATTAACCGGCGAAAATCGAACTCAAAAAATTTCCACTTTACAAAGGGAACTAATAGGCCAGCAAGCTATGTTTACAAAACCAATTCAAGATGCTGAAACAGCTACTGAAGTTAGCTTTGAAATATCTCGAATAATAGCGAAAACTTGTCGGCCTTTTAAAGATGGTGAGTTTGTTAAGCAGTGTTTAGATATCGCCGCAAAAAAAAATGTGTCCGAAAGATGCAAAGAGGTTTGAGAAAATTCAACTAAATCGGATGACTGTTCAATGAAGACTTACCACATTAGCAGCTAATATAGAAGAGCAATTAGATACGAAATCGAAAAGTTTTGAGTATTTTTCTATAGCACTCGACGAATCTACAGATATAAGTTCCACTGCTCAACTCTTAATATTTTTACGAGGTGTAACGCAAAATTTTGAAGTGAGTGAAGAACTGATTGATATGAGTTCTTTGACAAGTCAAACCACGGGGGGTTTAACGAAATTATTTGGAATTACGACTGACGGAGCACCTCCAATGGTTGGAAGTATATCTGGGATAATAACTATGTTAAAAGAGTATTTACAAACTAAAAACATAGATACCAAGGAATTAATGCAGTTTCATTGCATTATACATCAAGAGGCCCTCTGTTCAAAATTATTGCGATTTGAAAATGTGATGAAAGTTGCAGTACCTACTGTAAACTTTATAAAATCACGAGGTCTCAATCACCGACAATTCACACAATTTCTCGAGGATATTGGAAGCGAATATGGTGATCTCCTGTTTTACACTGAAGTAAGGTGGCTAAGTCGTGGGTTGTCACTAGAGCGGTTTCTTAACCTGATTGAAGAAATGAAAATATTTCAGGCGGAAAAGAAAAAGGACGTCTCCGAACTCGACAACCCTGATTGGCTGTGTGACTTAGCGTTTTTTGTAGACATCACAAATCACTTGAATGTCTTAAATACGCGACTCCAAGGCAAATATCAATTGATTTCGCAGTTATACTCTCATGTTTCGTCCTTTTTCGTCAACGCAAATTGAGTCTTTTCAGGACACAAATCAATTCAGCCAATTACAGCCATTTTCCGAACTACAAAAAAATTGTGGAGAAATTCAATAAAACTGATGTCAATTTCGCTTATGTTGAAAAAATTGATATTTTAATACAAGCTTTTCATGATCGTTTTCTAGACTTCAAAAAAGTTAAACCTCTATTAGACATTTTCAGCAATCCTCTCAACATTTCATCCGAAAATGCACCGGAATCAATACAGCTGGAATTGATAGACATGCAAAATTATGATAATTTACGAAACAAGTTTAATGAAGGTAAATTACTAAACTTTTACCGCTGCGTTGACAAAACCGCTTATAAAGAGTTGCGAATAAATGCATTGAAATGCGCAAGCTTATTTGAATCGCCTATATTTGTGAGCAAACGTTTTCAGTGATGAAACTTAACAAAAAGAAAATCGAAACCGTCTGGCAAATGAAAATCTGGAAGCAATTTTACGTGTGGCGACAAGTAATGTGGAGCCAAACATAAACAAAATTGTTAGGTCAATGCAATGTCATGCATCAAAATAATAAAACATTACAAAACAAGTGCACGTAAAAACAAAACATCTGATGCAAAATGATTATAAATGTCCAGAGCATGAATTCAAGACGCTCTGGAAGTCAAGTTTAGAGGTGCACATAACGACAAAATATCTGAAACAAAAAGATTATAAATGCGCAGTGTGAATTCCAGACAAACAAATCATATCTACCAGAGGCACACTAGAGGCACAAGGCATCTGAAACAAAAGGGTTATAAATGCACATTAGTGTGATGCTACGTTTAGAAATATTTTTAAATAAAATTTATGCGTTTTGCGCCGTGTTGTACTTGCTTTTTCTCTTCCGATTATACATCGGGACAACAGGTGTTCGAGTATGTAAGCGTGTACACAATTGTATGGCGCAATGCGCTTCTTCACCCTTTAACCCTCCTATGCGATTGCGTCTGGGTTGGGTCACTTAAGTTTAGTAAGTCGATTTGGGCGAGCGTGTTGGGTGTGTCACATATAATTATCGTTATGTTTTGTGAACTTTTCGTAGAAAAATTTCACCGACTCGGTGGGTGATGTGACCGCACTTTTGATTGTTTAATCACCAAGAATAAGCTTGGATTTTAACACGCCCATTTGGATCGTAAGTTTCAAGCCCTCTAAACAGCTAATAATAATATATATAACGGGTGTTCATTGGAAAAGTCAATCTAGGTTACTTTGAAATTTTGATAGAATAAGACGCAAATATATTAGTATGTGTTTGTTGTTCCGTAAACGTAAATCCAAATGACATTTGATAATGTCAATCGCAAATATCAGTTAGTGCATAAAATAATCGTGCGTCGATTCTGGTTTAAATAAATTGCTTCTCAGTTTTAAAATGGCTTTCACTTTAGAACATAAAATTTTTTAAGTCCAGGCTTATTTTCGAAGTGGTAATAAAATTGATGGTTTATAGGTTTATTCAGTTCAAGATTACATGGTAGAATTTCAAGTTGAGTTTCCACATTTTGTAATAGATTATATACAATTTAAGAATACTTTGGATAGAACTTTAAAACTTTTTTCTGAAACTGGTAGTCTCTTAAGAAAATCAGGCAGCGGAGCAGTTAAGAAACGTACACCTCAAGTTGTCAATCGTGTTGAAGAAATAATGGAAAATGAACCACAAACATCTGTTCGACATTTGAGTCAACAAATAAACCTTTCTGTTGGTACAACTCACAAGTTATTAAAAAAAGATATGCAACTTTATCCATACCGTGTCACAGCAGTACAAGAATTGATTAGAAATTGATTACCCACGTAGACTACAGTTTTGTAATTGGTTTGTAAATATGAACAATAATGGAGAACTTTCGCAAAGAGTCATATTTACTGATGAAGCATGGTTTTATAAAACGGGATACATAAATTCACAAAATACAAGAATTTGGAGTAGTGAAAATTCACATGTAATTAATAAAGAATCGCTACATCCAGAGAAAATTGGTGTTTGGGCAGCGATAAGCCAAAGGCGAATCATTAGACCAAAGGTCAAAGGCTGCTCAAAGGTACCGTACGGAAATTTTACAACCATATGTCAATCAGTTGCATGATGATGAACTTCAAAATGCATATTTCCAACAAGACGGAGCACCTTGTCACTGTACTGCAGAATCTTTGGATTACATATTTAAGAGAATTTTTTAATGAGCGTATAATTAGTCGAAATACTGAAATTGCCTGGCCTGCACGTTCATGCGATTTAACACCTTGCGACTTCTTTTTGTGGCCTTATCTAAAAATAACATATTTCGAACACCTATATTGAATACAATGCAATGCAATGCAATGATATGCTACAGAGAATCGATCAGAAATGCATGGAAATTAATAACAATCCAGTAATGTTGCAGAATATCATCAGGAATTTTGAACGGAGGATTTTAAAGTGCATTGATCTTGAAGGACAACATTTTCAACATTTGTTATAGTTTTCAATAAATACCTATTATTTGTTATTTATTTGTATGTATGAAACTGTCAAAATATACGACTTCGTAGGTTAAGTAGTAAATTTTAATTTACGACATACTTCAAAATGTTCTCAGTAAATCACATGCTACTAGATTGACTTTTCAAATGAACACTTGTTATAATAATAATAATAATTTATTTTATTTGTTCAAAATTATTCAAGTGTATAGAACTCGTCAAGTATATGTTTACAAGTACATGTAAATATATAAAAACAAAATAAAACCACACAGACACCACATTAAATATTTTTTGAATAAAATTCATCCAAAGAATAAAAAGATCGTATATATAAAAAATTTTCTAATGTTTTCTTGAAGCAGTTTTCTCTGCTCAAGTCCTTAATGTACTTTGCTATATGATTATAAATATTTAAGACCTGAGTTGCGTTCTTTTGTACCCTGATCAGAGTTGTTTGTGGCATCGCAAAATAAGACACTTTCCGTCCCCCGAGTACTATACTTATGATTTAAGACATACCTGCCAAACGCACTGCTCATACTCCTTCTACGTAAGTTCGATACGCACACAAACTGGCTTCACTGTTTACTGAGCCGGCGATAACCCTCAGGGCATAGTGAAATGGAGAAATCCTCCGAAATAAATAGTGTATATGGCACTTCCAATTCAGTTGTGAATCGACCCTTATGCCGAGAAATATTACTTCGGACGACGAGGCTAGTACACCAAAGTTTGCAACAAGATCTTCCCGCTGAGAAACAGCGAAATGGATGATTTAGGTCTTGTCCACATTCAATTTAAGTTCGTTCGCTCTGAACCATGCGCTCACAGAGGAGGTAAGGAGGTTAGCGAAGTGACGCCATAGTTGTACGCAGTTTTCGTATTCCGTTTTGTAATTTATAAAAGAATAATATCCTAGGGTCCATGTCTTCGGCGCTTAATTAACCTTATTACCGTTACGAGCAACTTTTCTCCGTCGAACATAGCTTGAGATACTAGTTCCGGACTTTATAATAACGCGTGTAACGAAAGTTTTCGGACTATTTTAAAATCTTTTCTTCGAATACATAAACACAGTTTTGAACTAGTAAGATATGGTCATGTGTTACCAAGCGATATCCGTCCTCGTTATACCAGCGAAACACAGTTGCACTTGAAGGATTTTTATCACCAGATTGCGATTTGCAATCGTTCAAGACTTTGTTGTTCAGTTAAACCGACCCTAAAATCGTAATAGATCATTGCGCGTACATGTACATGTTCTCTTGACAAGTCCATGTTTCGATGACAAATCGTATCTACCACGTTTGCTCTATGACAGCAGCGACTCAACTTTAGTACTTAAGGATGGTGTTATTTGGAAATGCAGTGTTGCCAGCTCTAACTTCTCTAGTTCCGTGGCATCTCAAAATGTATAGCGTGTCCCTCGTATTACTGTATTCAAAATGTTTTAAAGTTTAATGCGGTCTAATTTACTTTCAGGCTTCGCATACTTCCCTCAGCGGAGGCTCACAAACTACAAGTAGAAAGGCGTTCATCTGTAAGAAGCAAATCCAAAAGATGGAAGCGTTGTATATACAAATGCACCCTATGCAAGTTCAGAACAATGTACAATGCCGACTTCAGGCACCACACTAACGCGCATTATGAGATGAAAACGTACAAATGTGGAATTTGTGGCAGAAGGTACAAGACAAAGGAATATCTTAAGACGCACGTGGAAAAAATTCATGCCAACTGTGAAGGCAGAGATGCCGAATACACTACCGAATACTCTAAATGTGACTATTTAAAAGCTAATATTACAAATATACAAGGAAGATCTTCACATTCACATGATGGTGAAAAACAGTGTAAACTCTCGAATTGCAAATTTGAAACAAGGGATAGACGATACTTAAAATCACGTACAAAAATAAAACATCTGAACAGAGGCAAATATAAGTGCGCAAATTGCGAGTTTAAGACATATTACAGGACTTATTTAGAAATGCATATGAAAATGAAACATCTCATGATGGAAGCTGATTATAAATGCAGGATGTGTAAATTCATGACAAACTGCAAGCCAAACTTGGAAAGACACGTAGAAACAAAACATCTGAAACAATATGATTGTAAATGCGCAGAGTGTGAATACCAGACAAACTACAAGTCAAGCTTAGAACTGCACATAAAAACAAAACATCTGAAACAGAGTGATTATAAATGCGCAGAGTGTGAATACCAGACGAACAGGAAGTCAGACTTAGAATGGCACGTAAAGACAAAACATCTGAAACAGAATGATTATAAATGCGCAGAGTGTGAATACCAGACGAACAGGAAGTCAAACTTAAAAGCGCACGTAAAGACAAAACATCTGAAACAAAATGATTATAAATGCGCAGAGTGTGAATACCAGACAAGCAGGAAGTCAAACTTAAAAGCGCACGTAAATACAAAACATCTGAAACAATATGATTATAAATGCGCAGAGTGTGAATACCAGACAAGCAGGAAGTCAAACTTAAAAGCGCACCTAAATACAAAACATCTGAAACAATATGATTATAAATGCGCAAAGTGTGAATACCAGACAAACTTAAAGTCAAGTTTCCAAATGCACGTAAAGGCAAAACATCTGAAACAGAATGATTATAAATGCGCAGAGTGTGAGTACAAGACAAGTCGCAAGTTTCGTTTGCAAGAACACGTAAAAGGAAAACATCTGAAACAGCATGATTATAAATGCGCAGAGTGTGAATACCAGACGAACAGGAAGTCAGACTTAGAATGGCACGTAAAGACAAAACATCTGAAACAGAATGATTATAAATGCGCAGAGTGTGAATACCAGACGAACAGGAAGTCAAACTTAAAAGCGCACGTGAAGACAATACATCTGAAACTATATGATTATAAATGCGCTGAGTGTGAATACCAGACAAACGGCAAGGCACATATGCAAGTGCACGTAAAAACAAAACATCTGATACAGAATGATTATAAATGCACAGAGTGAATACCAGACAAACTTAAAGTCAAGCTTCCAAATGCACGTAAAGGCAAAACATCTGAAACAGTATGATTATAAATGCGCAGAGTGTGAGTACAAGACAAGTAGCAAGTTTTATTTGCAAGAACACGTAAAAGGAAAACATCTGAAACAGCATGATTATAAATGCGCAGAGTGTGAATACCAGACGAACAGGAAGTCAGACTTAGAATGGCACGTAAAGACAAAACATCTGAAACAGAATGATTATAAATGCGCAGAGTGTGAATACAAGTCAAGTCGCAAGTCTTGTTTGCAACGACACGTAAAAATAAAACATCTGAGATCAAATGATTAGAAATGCGCAGTGTGAATTTAAGGCAAACTACAAGTCAGTCTTAGAAAGACATACCGCATGTGTCAAATATCATTAGGCATATGGAATACTTATGAGTACATACAATGTGTACTACGTATAAGGTAAAGTGAGGTAATTCTCAAAATGGGGTAAAAGTGATACCAGGTCAAAATTTCGTAAATTTCCATCAAAACTGCTTTCTTGAGCAAAACACTATCAAAACTTACATCCCTGATCTCTCTAAGCCTGTTGGAATGCGACTTTACCGGCCGACTATTAAATCAGCTGTTTATTCGTGGAACTACGTATTTGAGGTTAGAGAACGAGTGCAACAGGTGTTTCTTGAATTCGCAGAAGCATTTGGAATTTTTAGAGCCAGCTTGTTCAAAAATTTGGTCTGATGTGTAAAAACTGTGTAATTTATATTGTGAATGTTACATTTCATGAGGTATTTGCGTCTTTCTTTATACTACCGTATGTTACATTTGTCCCTTAAAAATGATACAACGGGGCAAATGTGATTTACGGCATATCACATTTGCCCCTATGCATATTACATTTACACCATATAAATTTACAGATCGAAATGGTTCGTAATTATAAGAGAAAGCGTGATGAGTCATCATATTTCCATACATGCATTTATCAAAGAGATAACAGAATTTGAACATATATTTTAGTTCTAAATCAAAATAAAAAAAAACATTATTTTGTATTTCTAACAATGAACGAAACATTTATTCTAAAGAAAAAGTGGTCTTATTGGCAATAACAGATGCACCTTCAAAACATATTTATATTATAGTATCCAAAACAATATTTAGTACACATGGTGACAGTTTACTCCGCGGAAGACCTACAAGTAGCTATACGGGAAATACAAGCGGGTCGAGTGACTATCTACAAAGCCTCCAAACCCTATAAAATTCAATACTGTACCATTTACAACCGTTTAAAAGGTCTTCGGGGCGCAAAAAAACAAAAGAAAGGCAGATCAACCGCATTGGATTGGAATCAAGAGCTTGAACTAGTGAGAGGTATTACCACTTTAGAGAAGTGCAGATTTGGAGTATCCAAAGAGGAAGTTTTACAGCTAGTTTTCAAGTTTGTAAATGAGCATAAACTTGTAAATACTCCATTTAAAAATGGCATGCCAGGGACTGACTGGTTTCTTGGTTTTAAGAAAAGACATGGTTTAAGTCTGAAGATACCACAATCTATAGAATTTGTAAGAAAAAATGCCACCGACCCTTTTATAATTTATGGATATTTTAAACTTCTGAAAGAAACTTTAGCCGAACTACAACTTGAAGAGAGGCCTTCTCAAATTTGGAACCTTGACGAGAGTAGTTTCGCCATAGATCCTAGTAAAACAAAAGTTGTCGGCAAAAGAGGACTGCCCTGCTCCCGTATTACTAGTACTCCTGGTCGTGAAAATACAACTGTCTCATTATTGGCCAGTGCTTCTGGAGAAAAAGGTCCACCATTAATCATTTTTAAAGGTGGTAATGTCTGGGACCAATGGCAAGCTCCTGACGATATCTTCCCTGGAATGTCGTACGCTGCCAGTAAAAAAGGGTGGATGGATGGTGATATTTTCTTCAACTACCTACAAAACACTTATTCCTGCTTTGGGCGAACAGAGGCCAGTACTCATCATATACGATGGGCGTTCCTCACATGTCAGCACTCGAGTTATTGACTTGGCAAGGCGACAAAATATTACAATTCTAAAATTACCACCTCACACAACTCACCTGTTGCAACCCCTCGACGCATCCGTATTTAAATCTCTAACAACAACCTGGGATAACAAGTTGGTTACGTGGCAGAGACAATGTTGGTCGCAAACTACAAAAGAAGATGTTTTCAATACTTATTGCAGAAACGTGGAGAGACATCGAGGCAAATGTAATAATTAGTGGTTTTAGAAAGTCCGGTATTGTGCCATTTGATGACAGAGTCGTAGCAAGAGAAAAATTCGACATCGAAGCATTAAAACGATGGGACTCCCAAAATACTATAGTCACTAACAGCGCTGCAGAAAATATTGATGACCCACAAATTCAGCTCCCAAATACTTCAAATGGGATAACCTCTGTCCGTGCCTCCAATATACCAGGCCCTTCGACAAAGTCTGACAATATTGCGCCTTCAAATGGATCTGTTACTTTTGAAAACCTTTTGCTACAATGCGTTCGTCAACATCAACCCTCAACAAAAATAACAAAAAGAAAGTTGGCTCCTGGAGCTCAAGTTATTACTGCACCGAAAGACGGAGCCGCGGAAAAAGAAAGAAAGAAAGAAGCAGAAAAGAACTCGTCAGAAAGCAATAACAAGTATTTCTGATTCGTCTAGTGAATCAAATGACGAATCAATAGCTAATCAAGATTCAGATAAAGATGAAGAATGTTTACAGGAATTGCAAAACTTAGAAGAAAGCGTAAATTAATGTCATACTCTCGAAGTTGGTAAGTGGGTTTTAGTGCAATACGCAACCAAAAAAGTCTGAAACACTTTGTGGGAAAAATCAATGTTCAAGATGAAGACTTGGTAGACAGCGCAAGTATACTGAATATCCTCCACAGCCAACAGACGATCGAAGAGGGTCGGGATTTACTTTTTCATTGAAGTTTAATGGTTATAATATCTTCTAGTTACCTTGAATGTGTTTCTAAATGTTTAAATTTTGATAAAAATAAGTATGTTCTGCTAGTTAAAAATGTTAATATTTTTCATATTTTTTTAAAAAATGTATAATTCCGTTATTTTTTTAAGAAATAAAATATTTTAAAACCCAAAATTCGCAGAAATATATTTATTACGTTTGTCCCACAGATACTTCTATTGGGAACGCTACACCAGGAGAGAATCCATTATCACATATACCCCAACTCACGGGGCAAATGTGATATAATGACGCTGTTTAAAAAAAAAATTAATTCACATTGTTTGGTTATAGGCATCATTTTGTTAAGGACCAAAGAACGTTTGCTAATTTTTACAGAATTTTTGAAATAATAATAAATTTTCATTGACATCTAAAGTTACACTACCTCGCATTTACCCCACTTCACCTTATGGGAAAGCGGATCCGATGCCGGCGAAGATCGCGACGACCGACAACGATTGTCTCCGATTGTTTCGCAAATACAAGTTAGCAGTAATCATTTGACCATCGAGATACTTGTAATGCGTTCTAAAATAACATTTACGAATTGCAAAGGATTTGCTTTTCTTATTTCTTTCAGTAGATGCATGAAATTTTAAAGCTGCGGTGCGTCGCACAAACAAAAGCGTAATTCTAATAAAATAAATAAAAAAAGGATTCTAAAAATTATAATAAATTATACAAGAGACTTAAAAATTCTTCCTTGCACAGCAAGACATTGTCCTAGGCGGTCGTAGAAATTAGCTCTGACATTTGCTAAAATGTCGGAGTTAATGAAGAATGAGCAGCCTCAGTTATTTTTTCTCTCAAGGCAGCTAGATTTTCTGCTCTACCAGCTTCATGAGTATAAACGATATTTTTAGATATCCCCACAAAAAGAAATCATTTGGGGATAGATCAGGAGATCGCGGAGGCCATTTAATATCTCCTGTTCCAGTAATAAGACGGTCAGGAAAAGTATTTCCTAGAAATTCGTTTATCTTCACAGCATTATATGCTTGTTGAAACCAAACGATTTTCAGATTTATTCCAATGTTTTGAATGGCGGGAAGTGTTTGATTTTGCAGTAATTCGAGATACTTGTCGGCATTTAATATACCATCAATAAAATAGGGGCCTATAGAATGATCACCTAAAATACCTGCCCAAACGTTTAGTTTTTGAGGATACTGAGTGCGGTTTGCAAAATGACGGTGTTGATTTCCCGAAGCCCAATATCGGAGAACAGAGGGATTGTGCTTTCCGTGTAATGGAAAAGTTGATTCATCGGCGAAGAGAATATTTTTAACGAAATTTTCACCTCGTGCATCTTTTCAATAACGTCTTGACAAAACTCCATTCTCCGAAAATTGTCCTCGGGAAATATTTCTTGAGTTTTCAAATATTTGAAACATTTTAAACCATTACGTTTCTAAATACGTGAGATAGTTGTGTTAATATATATATATATATATATATATATATATATATATATATATATATATGTAATATTTTCGTGACCTTGGTATGATATGGTAAACTCAATCAGTCGGCGATTAAAGGTCTGGTTTATTACTTCAAAGTATATATATTTAAAACACAGTGAATAATTTAAAATTGTACATACGAAAAACACGCTAGTTTAACTTATTTTGTGTTTTAATTTATAATACATTTAGTACATCTTAAATGTTTTTCAAAACACACCACATACATAACATACCTACATAATGACATTAAAATACATTTCTTCAAAAAATCTTAAAATAAAACTTTTACTAATTCTACGCAAGATGTTCAAAAATATTGCCGTTAACAGCCAAACAGTAGCCTAATCTATTATAAAATAAATGAAGTCTAACGAAATAATATGTAAATGTAAAATCCGTCTTACACGCCACTGTTAAATTAAATTTCTGAAGGAATACACACAATGTACTATTCATAAGACGGAAATAATAACATCTGCTCGACAAATGCAATCGAGCAAGCAAATAGTAGGGCTGTTATAACATGCATACTATACATTTTCATCAATGAAAATCATCCAAATGATGATATCATGTTTTGGCCTGACTTGGCTTCAAGTCATTATGCCAGAGAGACAAGACGGAAGTGGAAGTTGGAAGTGCAAAACATACCTTTCGTGGCTCGTGTGCATAACTCGCCAAACCTGCCTCAAGCTAGGCCTATTGAAAACCTTAAGGGCTTTATTATAGAAAATCTACGAGAATGGTTGGAAAGTACAAAATTAAGATCAATTAAGGAACGGGATCAGAACTAAGTTTCGTGATATTCATATAGAGTACTGCCAACGATTTATACAAGGCGTTCGCCCAAAACTGCGTAACATTGAACAATTAGGACCGTTATGCGCTTTATAATGTTGAATTTACAAAGTACAAATCTTGTTAAATGTCATGTGAAAAATTCTAAATAGTAAAGTTTTCCGAAGAAATAAAATTTTTCATTCGAAATAGTCCGAAAACTTTCGTTATACCCGTTACAAGGCGTCACCGATCGTATCTGTACAATCTTTCTCAAACAAGACACCAAATCCATCATAAAACACTCTCGGAACCATCTTCTGTTAAAGGCTGTTCTTCCCTGATTGTGTACAGGGTTTTATACGCGTGTACATTGGCGTTGTACTTGCTGTACCCGGGTCTGCACCGAATATAGATTGGAAACCGCGCATCGAATTCAATTTTGATTGTTGACAGTAGGAACCCTGAAAGTACCATTTACAGGGGTGGTAGGGGTGAAAGCGGTGCTAAACACTCAGTTTCAGCCACTGCAGACCCCTGGTTTGGGACGGGATAAGAACGTTCAGCAAGCTAGGATGGTAATGTGGCGAACGTTATGCATTAAGTGTACTATTACCCTCAACTTTAAAGAACACACCTTGCAACAGTCCTGGGATTGCTGCCGAAAAAAGCCATTGTTGATCTTTCAGACATGAAGTCTAGTCACGTATAGCAAACGCCAATTAAGTGGGCGCGAGGAGGGGTAAGTTCGCGCAGGATTAAAAGTAGTGGGGAGATTTGTATTTGGTTTTACATTAAATTGCAGATAATTCTAACCTCTGAGCGTGTATCACTTTATAATCCCCTAGCAAAGACATTATGTTCCGTCAAACGTCAATGACAAATGTATTTTGACAATTACTTGAGTAGTGGGGATGGACGTTGGACGATGGACGGCTTCTCGCACCCCCTCCTAGCGCCAACTTAATTGGCGCTTGCCGTACGTATAACGTGTGTTCATTTGAAAAGTCAATCTAGGTTACTTTGAAATTTTGATAGAATAAGACGCATATATATTAGTATGTGTTTGTTGTTCCGTAAACGTAAATCCAAATGACATTTGATAATGTCATCACATTTGCTATTTATTTGTATGTATAAAACTGTCAAAATATACGATTTCGTAGGTTAAGTAGTAAATTTTAATTTGCGACATACTTCAAAATGTTCTCAGTAAATCACATGCTACGAGATTGACTTTTCAAATGAACACCCGTTATTACTTATTTGGCATTGTAAAACGATAATTTTAATTGCTTGAAAAATATATGTATAAGTTGTAATTTCCTATTTCCTTTTGATGTTATGGTTTTGATGTTATGGTCGCGCCAACTTAATTGGCGCTTCTAACTTCATTCACCTAGTTCAAGTAGGTAGTATATATAAAATATATGCAAAATATGTGCTGCCAGGCTTTGAAAGGCTGTGTGACAAGATTTTAATAAATCGAGGTTTCTTTTGTTTTCGTAGCTTTTATTGCATTTGGTTATAAAAATAATATAATAAATAGTAATAAACACAGCTTCTAATCTAGTAATATATTATCAGAATGTGTTTTTCTGGATTTTAGTTAAATTTACACCTTGTTTTAGAATATTGTGAATGAACACTTTACAATTGACTACTTACAACATGGAAATTCAATGAAACTAAAACTTCAACACTAATAAAAGGCCTTTGTTGTTTATAATAATAGTTCTTAACGACAGTAATAAAATTTTCTAAGAATAGGGACTTTACTTCAGCTCCAAAATGTCCATTTTCGATCAATTATGGAAGTTATTCGTAGAGTTGCACACTTTGTCTCGAATGCATGTATTGTAAGGACGGCTTGTCGTTAAAATATTACGATTCGTTTTAAGTTTAAATTGAATTCACAACCAAATACAAATACATGCGTATTATTATTTATGATCCATAAATACAAATGGCTATTATGATTTTGTATAATAACAATATCCAGTGCATACTAAAATATCACTCTATTAATTTATGAGATCCGGCAAATCATTTCAGAGAATATTTAGATAAATAGTTAAATGTGGGATGCACTACATACGGTCCTGCCGTACCGCAAACATCCTCAGCTCTACTCATAATACGTTAGTAACGAACTAATAACACGTTAGATACAGCACCATAATACGTTAGATACAAAACCATAATATGTACGCCAAATAGTACACAAACAATTTTTTTTTCGGATGATTCAACACACATGATGTTCAAGCCGCTTACGTCCTCCAAATTTTCATTTTTACGTGAAAATTCAATTGATTGTTCAGGTTTGACACTGTTTATTAAAACCTTTCCCATCTGAATCTTCTGCGCAATTGCAGTTTTCTTCGTTACGTTGTCTTCTAAATACCCCTAGCAACCTTGCTCGACTCGCACCCACCCAGCTCTTGCAGATCTAAGATGTCTCCGCCGGCGTTAACCAGAAAAGTTGCTGAAGATCTTCTAATACAATGACCAGTATACAAAGTTGGATTTTCTAGTTTGAGGTATGTAGCGATTTTTTCAGGTATTTTAGAAAAGAAATGAATACCACAAGGCTGAATTGTACACCTTCCATTTCTGTACGATATAAACAGTCTCTTATGCGTAACATGACGCGGTCGCAATGCTACATATTTTTTAAATAAAAGTACGGAATTAATGTCACCGTCAGGAACAAGGACAAAAAATCTTTTTTTGTGAGTTTTTGTGTCAGGAATGGTAACAACTACCTTAGTCTCTAAAACCTCAACATCGTCCGTAGACATTCTCGCTAATTCAATGGTTCTACAAGCCCCTCCTAGACCAATCAAAAAAAGCTACTTTTATCATCAAAAATACCTCGTCTGGAGCTGTACGCATAAATTCATCAACTTGCTCTCTAGTGAGTATTTTGGATTTTTTAACTCGATATCCAACATTTTTTTTCTTGATAAATCTTATCAAAGCACCATACTTATCAATTTCTACTCTTTCTTTTAATTCCAAGCAAGCTCGAAACATGAAATATTTTGGCCACAAACATGAAGGAGCGTAGTAATTTGACAGTCTCACGAAATAAGCGAGCAAGACTGTTTCCCCAGCACCTTGAACATGTTCTTCATCTCGCCATTTACAAAACAGACGATATTCGTTTTCGTAATGCAGTTTTGACTTCGCTGGCAACAAATCTAATTTTGCACTATTTGCAGCTTCTACAATATTTGCGGGAACATCAAATTCTTCCATGATTTATTAATTCATTTTAAAAACGTGCAAGCTTTGACGTAAGTATTTTGTATGACAGACAAATTGTTGATTTTGTTTTAATCTTGATATCGTTGATGATACGATAAAGCATTGAATATAAACTCGAACATCAGCGATTTAAACCCTCTCGGACGTTACGAGGTGACTCGGCTAGCGCCTCGTCACCTGGCAACGTCCTCGAGTATTATAAATCGCTTAATGTTCTCGTTATATTAATAGCTATTATAAATACAACTTTTCAACAAATAAATATGTATTTCGTAATTTTATAGATCACCACCCGTTCGTTTTCCAATTATATAAATAAAATTAAATATTTTAGAAATACAGCCTTTCGCCAGTACTGCCCTGGGCTTTGCGTCATGTGGTAAGCGTGTCCGTTCTCTAGTAATGACTTAAATCCGTTGCCAATTCCGTTCCTCTGAAATACAATAATCATAATCATCATATTGGGTTTTTATAAAGGCTGATAACACCCAGGATCACGGCTGCATATGGGCATTATAAATGATTGCCATTTGATCATATATTGCTGTATTTAAAAAGTTTTAAGATTTAATTTGGACTATTTTACTTTCAGGCATTGCATACTTCCCTCGGCGGAGGTTAATAAGCTACAAGTAGCAAAGTGTTCATCTTTAAGGAGCAAAGCCAGAAGATGGAAGCGTGGAATGTACAAATGTATGCAGTGCAAGTTCAGAACAATGTACCACGCCGACTTCAGGCACCACACTAACGCGCATTACGAGGTTAAAACGTACAAATGTGTAATTTGTGGCAGAAGATACAAGACAAGGGGATTTCTGAAGATGCACGTAGAAAACAATCATGCCGAGAATGAGGGCAGGAATGCCGAGAAATACTCTAAATGTGACTATTTCAAAGCTAATATTACAAGTATACAAGGGAGATCCTCACATTCACATGTTGGTGAAAAACATTGTCAATCCTCGAATTTAATATTTCAAACAAGGGACAGATGTCACTTAAAATCACGTATAAAAATAAAACATCTGAACAGAGGCAAATATAAGTGTGCAAATTGCGAGTTTAAGACATATTACAGGACTTGTTTAGAAAGGCACATGAAAATGAAACATCTCACAATGGAAACTGATTATAAATGTATGAAGTGTGAATTCAAGACAAACTACAAGCTAAACTTAGAAACACACGTAAAAGGAAAACATCTGAAACAAAAAGATTATAAATGCGCAGAGTGTGAATTTAAGACGAACTACAAGTCAAGCTTAGAAGCGCACGTAAAGAACAAACATCTGAAACAAAATGATTATAAATGCGCAGAGTGTGAATACCAGACTAGCTACAAGCAAAGTTTAAAAATTCACATGAAAACGAAACATCTGAAACAAAAGGATTATAAGTGCATGAATTGTGAATACAAGACAAACTACAAGTGGACCTTAGAAAGACACGTACAAATAAAACATCTGAAACAAAATAATTATAAATGCGCAGAGTGTGAATACCAGACAAACTACAAGTTAAACTTAGAAGTGCACATAAAAACAGAACATCTGAAACAATATGATTATAAATGCGCAGAGTGTGAATACCAGACAAACCACAAGTTAAACTTAGAAGTGCACATAAAAACAAAACATCTGAAACAAAATGATTATAAATGCGCAGAGTGTGAATACCAGACAAACAAAAAGTCAAACTTAGAAGTGCACGTAAAATCAAAACATCTGAAACAAATGGATTATAAGTGCATGAATTGTGAATACAAGACAAACTACAAGTCGGGCTTAGAAAGACCCGTAAAAATAAAACATCTGAAACAAAATAATTATAAATGCGCAGGGTGTGAATACCAGACAAACTACAAGGTTAACTTAGAAGTGCACATAAAAACAGAACATCTGAAACAATATGATTATAAATGCACAGAGTGTGAATACAAGACATGCCGCAAGTCAATATTGGAAAATCACGTAAAAACAAAACATCTGAAACAATATGATTTAAAATGCGCAGAGTGTGAATACAAGACATGCCGCAAGTCAATATTGGAAAATCACGTAAAAACAAAACATCTGAAACAATATGATTTAAAATGCGCAGAGTGTGAATACCAGACAAACTACAAGTTAAACTTAGAAGTGCACATAAAAACAGAACATCTGAAACAAAATGATTATAAATGCGCAGAGTGTGAATACCAGACAAACTACAAGTCAAACTTAGAACTGCACATAAAAACAAAACATCTGAAACAAAATGATTATAAATGCGCAGTGTGTGAATACCAGACAAACTTGAAGTCAAACTTAGAAATGCACGTAAAATCAAAACATCTGAAACAAAGTGATTATAAATGCGCAAAATGTGAATACCAGACATGCCGCAAGTCAATATTGGAAAATCACGTAAAAACAAAACATTTGAAACAAAATGATTATAAATGCGCAGAGTGTGAATACCAGACGAACTGGAGGTTTGCTTTAGGAAGACACATAAAAGCAAAACATCAAAAAACAACAAGATTATAAATCTGCAGTGTGAATTCCAGACAAACAGCAAGTCATTTACTAGCATATATAGGACGTCCGGGAAAATGTGGAAAATCTCTCAGATGCAGATAGAACATGAAAAAATAAGATGACAAATTCCTATAAACTTTTTTCGTACAAGACCTTCCTACGGAGATATGCGTCCCTGAAGTACGCCGCTGGAAATCGGTTTTTCTTGAATTTTTTTAAAAAGTACTAAATAGGTTTGTTTTGGTTCGCAATTCAGAACAGTAATGGAACTGCGCAGAACTGATGCGCACAGCTTTGTTAATTCTAGAGCTGTTCTGAATTTGTGTGAACTCAAAAAACCAAAACACATTTAAGCTTTACTAGTGTGCCATCTAGTAGCAATTTAAACAAATTGTTTTTTATTTGTTATTATTAATACTTCTTTATAAACCAAGTTTTAACCCAGATATGCTCAACACTTTTTATTTTTACTAAAATACAGGGTGCGGCAAAATGATAGGTACTATTTGGGATGTCAATAAAAACCAAACCACATAAACCAAACATTTCATATTTTATTTCTTAAATCTACATTTCATGCCATTCAGGAGCGTTATTTTTTAAAAATGATATCTTTTAAATGACGGCCATTATTGTCGATGCACTCTTGTAGGTTCTCACGGAAGCGCGTCATTACCCGATGGATCATTTCTTGGGAAATTGCGGCAATTTCTTGTCTTATGGCTGCCTTTAATTCTTCCAAAGTCCGCGGACGATGTGCCGCGGACGAGCTTCATCGCTAGACATGAATACAGCGCCTCGGGGAATGTTTTGAAGAATATCCCGGCATGAATTTGTACGGGTTTCAAAATCTCTTTCTCTTAATTCCTGCACTACCATCATTTTGTACGGATGCATTTGGAGTGAGTTGTGTAAAATTCTTCGAACACTTCTATCGGAAATTCCCAAAGCAGCTGCATGCCTACGAGCTGAACGCCTAGGAGTCTGTTGTACGGAATCTCTTACTGCATTCACATTTTCCGGTGTTCCTACTGTCCTTGGTCGGCCAGTAGATTTTCGTTTAAGCGCAGAACCTGTTTCCCTGAAGTTTAGAACCCACCGACGAATTGTTCTTCCATCCGGAATCGCGCCATGCCGAACAACATCAAACTGATTACGAAAGGCACGCTGCGTCGCTATTACAGATTCTCTATTTCTAATAAACTCCTCGACAACGAAAGCACGATGCACTCCGCTCCAAGCCATGTCGATAACTGAAAATTGCATACTTTTGTCTACCTAACGCGACCGCGTGCACAGTGTTGCCGGTTTTACAAAGCGAGCAACCACTATTTGAAATCCTACCTACCTTTTTGCCGCACCCTGTACTTTTTTAACAGTACTTTATCAGCCTAAGCTTACTGATGACATAAAAAATATTTTAAAAAATCCTCTTTAGTAATAATCACAAAGAGGTGTCCTTTTAAAAGGACAGTGGGAAAATAGACGACAATAAAGTAATTTTATTTTATGTTTATTTATTTATTAAACTAAAAATGAAAAATCAAAAAGTGTAAAAAAATGTTATGCCCTCGTGTGATATGCGACAAAGCACCTCACATGTAAAGCGACGTCACATTTTGTGCACTTCGTAGAAACTTTCATAAGACAGACTCTACATCTGGTTTGCTTAGGTTGTTCAGCTACTAAATGATCGATTCTGTCAAATCTTGAAGTAGCATTTTCAAATGGTGAAGGATATGATTTTGATTTTTGCGGAATATTCTTCTTCCCATTACTTTCAATAAGCTCTAGAGCAATGGTCCTTCTAAAAGTGAGGTGATCCATGTTGCCTCCACGCAATTTATGGAGTTGCCAGGCGTTTTGTTCTGCAACGTCTATCATTTGCGCAATAAGTGGAAAGTACCACTTTTTCCCCCGAATTCCTATACGGTATAGGCTGATGTTTTGATCGCTCCGATCAACACCGCCCATATATGCGTTATAATATTTGATAAGATTAGGTTGGCCTACCATCATATGCATTTTTTCTTTTTGTGAAAAACGTGAAACTTGGTGTAATGGCTCGACGGCATGAAAATTAGATGTCATGTGCACAAGGCTATTGTCGCTCCATTTTACGATAATTATTAAGCTAGTCTCCGTTGTTTTGTAGTCATACAATCCGCGGTTTTTCTTCAAATTTGTATCAAACTCTAATGGACAACCATACAATCGATTTTTTCTTATTGTGCCAGTTCCTTTAATTCCCCGACTAGTAAGAATATCTATCAAAGACAATGTTGTGAAGAAATTATCAAAGTATAAGAAACAAATTATTATAAAAACACACTTGGCTATTTCACAATTTTTTATTAGATCTATGTCTAACATATGTTTCGGCTGTTATGCCATTGTCAAAGAGTATCTTAAAACTAACTTACAATACGTGTCCTTTTAACTTTTATACCTATTTTTTAGTGCTAGGGTGCTGGTTGGGACATATTTACAATCACGTGGGGGTGTTAACAAATTCTAACTGTGTATTCGTAATTATTCTATTTTGTTTTTGTGATTTTTAATTTCTAGTATTTCTAATAAATCTAGTCTTCTACTTTTTATTACGTTATGTAACACGGTGGAGCTATTCATGTCGGGCAAATGGTTTTGTTCGATACAGTGTGTCGAAAAACCAGTGTTTTTATTACTATACTTTATATCTCTTACGTGTTCGGATATGCGTTTTTTAATGGATCTTCCACTTTGCCCTATATATATAGCTTCACAGTCATTACATTTTATTGTGTATACTCCTGATTTTTCTATATTTTCTATTTTATCTTTGTTATTATTTAACATTGTACCTAATTTTGTTTTATTGCTACATATGATTTGAATATCTAATTTTCTTAATATTTTGTTTACTTTGTTTGTGATTTGGGGGATATATGTAATTGCGTGCCAAATGGGTTTATTTTCTTTTATTTCCGGATATAAGAATTTTTTCTGAATATTCTTTTGTTCTTTTCGATTTAATATTTTGTCTACTATGTTGGGATTGTATCCATTATTTTCTGATATTTTTTTAATATATATTATTTCTTCTTTAAAAGCCTCAGTATTCAATGGTATGTGAGTTGCTCTATGTATATAACTGTGGAATGTTGACATTTTTATTTTAGTATCTTGCTTCGCTTCCGCATGTATTATATTATCTGCAAATGTTGGTTTTCTGTAAATTTTATATGATAGATTGTTATTGTTTCTGTATATGGTAATATCTAAAAAATTTAATTTGTTATTTTCTTCTTTTTCTATTGTGAATTGTATTTTGGGGTTTAATGAGTTTAATAATTTCAAGAATTCTGTTAGTTGCCTGTCTGTACCTATCCAGATGCAAATTATATCATCGACATACCTGGCCCAGAATATAGGGCAAAGTGGAAGATCCATTAAAAAACGCATATCCGAACACGTAAGAGATATAAAGTATAGTAATAAAAACACTGGTTTTTCGACACACTGTATCGAACAAAACCATTTGCCCGACATGAATAGCTCCACCGTGTTACATAACGTAATAAAAAGTAGAAGACTAGATTTATTAGAAATACTAGAAATTAAAAAATCACAAAAACAAAATAGAATAATTACGAATACACAGTTAGAATTTGTTAACACCCCCATAATAGACGTGATTGTAAATATGTCCCAACCAGCACCCTAGCACTAAAAAATAGGTATAAAAGTTAAAAGGACACGTATTGTAAGTTAGTTTTAAGATACTCTTTGACAATGGCATAACAGCCGAAACATATGTTAGACATAGATCTAATAAAAAATTGTGAAATAGCCAAGTGTGTTTTTATAATAATTTGTTAATTACAAAATGTTTCACCAAGAAGTGTCTGCTACGTCAATTAATGAAATTCAAAGTATAAGTGATATGGAAGTTGCTTATGATTTGTTAAAACATCAACGTATTCGACAATTACGGAGGGCCCCAAGCCAAGATTTCTATAACACTTTTATATCTGATTTGGCACCTTGATATGGCTCAAACCAAACCACATATCCGGATGGCAAGGCGCCGACCCAAAACTTGTAACCGTACCTCAGAGGTTTTCCTCTGATAAATTGTTTGCAGCCATGGTGTCCAAAATATGGAACCATGGCCTCATCTATAGAGTGGTGTTCATTCGTTGGTGAAAGCTTGACAAACCTCTGAAGAAGTATGTTGAAAAGAGGCCTGACTTTGGAATAACGATCTGTATTATCTAAATTTCCATTATCACAACAATGAATATTTGATTATAAATATTCAAACCTGTTCCTTGACATCGCATTTGATACTACATCATTATGGGTATCTCGTGAATTCTGCCAAAACATGCGACGTCTGGGTAACTTTACATAGCCGCTTAGTAAGAGAATACCGATAAAAGTTTTTATTTCCTCTGTTGTGATGTCATTTTTTCTATTTTTTGAAGCAGCATAACTATTAGAATATGACGAGAACATATCAATTACATCTTTGTCAAAAAACAATTCAAATAAAAGTAGTGGGTCAGAAGTATCAACCGAAGTATGTACAGGCGCAGTTGAAGCAAAATTTGGCCATTCTTCTATCAACTGAGTTTTTAGATCCACTTTTTTCCACTTGTATGTCTTTTTTTTATATTCTGAATATGCTTTTGACTCGTTGACAAACCTAGATAGAGGCCATAAGTCTTCTTCATCCCAATTGTCCTCATCATTGCTAGTCACAGTATTTTGCGAAAATAGTTCAGCTCCTGCTAGCAATTGAGCCCGAGGTAAATTGTTGACATTCACAATATCTTCGTCTCCGGAGTCCTCATCCGTAAGATCATCACAAGCAGTAGTAGGCGGCATTATAGCTATTTCTACATTGGGAGTTAAAGTTTCCTCATCTTCCTCTTCCAAAGAACGCAGTAGTTGGTCTAATGTCAAACCTCTGAAAATATGTAGTTTTGTTGTCTAAATCCTATTATAACAGTATATTAATATAAAAGAGAGTTGGGAAATTTTGTAACCGCACATCAAGAATTTAAAATAGATTAGAGTAATAGGTATTTAATTTGTAGTGTGTCTCAGATCTTACCAAATAAGATATATATTTCACCATCAATTATTGTAACTTTAGTTTGATAATGACATGTAATGTTGAAACTGCAGTCACATAGTGATAAAAATAAAGTGAAGTTATTCAAAGTTTAATTGAGTGTTTTATTTTACTTATATCCAGTATCATGAATCTTCACAAAGTAACAGCCGAAAGTGTTATATATGTAGTTTTGTTATTATATGTGCCCACTGTCCTTTTAAAAGGACACACTTGGTGGCAGTTACTTGCAGGGCAGAATAAAAATATTTATTGTTTTTATCAACAAAGATACAATTTGCTATAAAATACCTACCCTACAAGTCTAAAATCATATGGACAAGACATGGTCACTTTTTCTTGCACTCTAACCTCTCACAATAATCACCTGTTTATTGCAAACTGTCAAAATACTGTAGAATATAGCTTCTCATTAATGTTTGAACACAAGACGACATCTATTATTACAACGCGTAAGTTTTATTTTCATTTAAAGGCACACCCGCGAAACGTCCATTTAATAGGACAGTGGGCATATCTGGGTTAAATAACATATATAAATGCTTAGGGACCAAATAAAATACACAAAAAATAAATGTCTTTGTGGCAATAGAAGTTACAAATATCAATAATAATAGATTGTAAGTCGTATAAATAACTATGTAATTATATGTTCGACCTCCACAACCCCAAGGCGAGATTCATGGTGCGACCTAACATTGAATAATAAATGGAATAAACTAAAATTACTGCTTATTGCTAAACTTGCAAACACCAAATAGCTAGTACGATTGCGCAGTAGTTCTGGAACTGTTCTGAATTGCGAACCAAAACAAACCTAATATAATTTAATAAAAATTGAATGTGATGGACACTTGTAAGGACCCCTTAAAATAGTGTCCTTGAAACATATTTAGCTTTATTAGTTTACCAGGGGCGGCCTGATCTTTACAACTGAATGCCTAAATCTTTAACACCCTGTGTTGTGAAGACTTCAAATAAATAAAACTGGATAGCTTAAATTTAAAAAAAAAGATACTCTAGTTTATTGTCGATACAATGAATCGTTTCTGAGAAAAAGTTCGACTTCTGTTCGCAAAAAATGTTCGTTTTAGTTTTTATCAGCACCAAAAAAAAACAATGTCTGTTGCAAACATTACTGTAGTACGAAATAAATAAAATATCCGGCATTTTAGAACTTGTCATCTTTCACATTGCTGACACGTTAAACCCTTTATTCAATATTAATTTAGTGAGTTTTTGATTTCGTGGTGAATTTAATTGTGAATTTATTCGAAGTATAGATTACACGTTTATTGAGTATGCAGATATGCATCTGATGTACGGTCTTGCGTCTTGCAATAAACCTATATTTTGAATTAAATTAAAGACGCCACTTTCGATAATAACACTTTAATAAACGAATTATAATACACGCCACAACAGCCGAACGACATAGTTTTTCTCCTCCCTTTTCTTGCCGGTATCTCCCCGAAGTCCCTCTATCTCCTCTTGTCGCTTCGTGCACGCTGCTCCGGCAAGTCCGCTATATCACCCCTCCGCATGCCGCACTCCATCGGATCGCCTTCTGTTGCGTGCAGGCTTGCCCGTCAAGTCCATTCGGCTGTTACATTCGGCCATTCTGAAACATTAATGCCCTCATTAACATGTTCACCCTAACCCTCCAATAAATCGATGAGGTCCTGATGATCTTTTACTTCATCAGGGTCATCGCAGTCACTGCCGTCAATATTGCCTTTGTCGCCTGCAGATGTGCTGCTATAACTCTTAAGAGAATCTGCCGGTGTTATCGCCGTGAAGTTTTTGTATCCCCTCATACCTTTTACAGTGCTAATCTTGTATCGGTCGTTACCTAGTTGCTTCACAACTCTGTAAGGACCGTTATATTTGTTGGTAAGTTTCCTATTTACACCCTTTTCTCCTGCCACTGTACTAGCTCGCCGCCATAACACCAGATCGCCCGCCTTGTATGTGGTCGCAATTTTATGCGTCTTATCGTAGCGCGCTTTCATTGCCTTGCTCGCCGCGGTCAGGTTTTCCTCCGCCTTTCGCCTGCGTTTCGACAGCGCATCTCTTATCGCCTCATAAGATTCCACCTCGTCTCCACTGGCCTCTCTTACGCCAATCGCTAAGTCCGCCAGTTGGCCGCCACCAATTCCATTAGCATCTCTTACGCCCGTCGCCAAGCCCGCCTGCTGGCCGCCACCGAACCCATTGGCCTTTCGTACACCAGTTGCCAAGTCCGCCAGTTGGCCGCCACCAACTCCACTAGCGAACAAAAGTTGTGCAGGTGAATTACCCGTACTGGCGTTCACGCTTTGATTCATGCCCCATATTACTTCAGGGAGCTTCGCATCCCAATCTCGTTCCTCTTGTATACTAGTCGCCAATGCATTGATTATGGTTCGGTTCTGTCGCTCTACCTGACCATTCGCCCTAGGCGTCGCTATCGCATTTAGAACATGCTTGACACCGTGCTCCGCCCTGAATTCGGCAAACGCCTTACTGGTAAACGCCAGTCCTATGTCAGAGATAATCCGCCGTTGGTACCCGTATTCAGAAAATACCTCTTTTAATTTACTGATCGCCTCAGCCGAACCCAACGTCTTAGTTGGCCTGGCCAAGGTGAACTTTGTAAACCCGTCCACCAAGACCAGAAGGTAAGAGTTTCCACGCCTACTCTTACAGAAGGGACCGACATGGCCAATGTGCACCGTGTCATAAGGTATCGCCACCTTTTTGATAGGGTGCAGATACCCTTCCGCTCTACCATCTTTGCTCTTACCGAACGCGCAACTCAAGCAGGAAGTCACGTATTTTTTTACGAATCGTCCCATTCTAGGGAACCAATACTCCCTCTTTAGCAGCTCCAAGCACCTCTGTACGCCCAGATGTCCAGCATCATCATGATACCTGCGTAAAAGATTAAATTTAGCCACTGGAGGTACATATAACCTATTTCCCAAAAGAGTTCGCCTATAAAGACGCCCACATTGTACTTTGAATTCAGCTTTAAGCTTTTTATCTGCTATGCCTTGAGTCAGTGTTGACACAATCTCCTGGGTCTTTTCATCCTGCAGTTGAACAGTCAGGAACCAGTCTGCTTCTGCCATATTGACTATGTGAATCGGGACGGGGTTACGACTCAGAGCGTCAGCGTGTTGCATCTTTTCGCCAGGGTGATATTCCATGTCATATTCCTGTAATGCTAACCACCACCTGGCGACCCGCGGGACCAGGTCTTTTTTTACTCATTGTCGCCCTTACTGCCGAGCAGTCAGTGATAACTTTAAAATGTACGCCTAGTAGGTACACCCTGAATCGTCTTACCGCTTCCACGACCGCCAACGTCTCCAAATCATAGCTATGATACGTTTGCTCACACGGTGACGTAGTTCTGCTGAAATAGAAAATGGGTCGCCAGTCGCCATTTTTCTGTTACTGTAACAACAAGGCCCCTAATCCAATTTTGCTGGCGTCTGTGTGGAGTTCTGTGGGTGCTTCACTAGAATACATTGCCAACACCGGTCTCTCGACGAGTTTGTGCTTGAGTAGTGCAAACGCCTCTTGTTGCTCTCTTTCCCATTGCCATACTTGACTTTTTTGGTAAGGTCTGTAAGAGGCTTTGCCAGTTTTGCGAAGTCTTTGATGTATTTGCGGAAGTAACTCGCCAACCCTAGGAATTGTCTTACGCAATGTATGTCTACTGGAATTGGGAATTTTTCCACAGCCGCAATCTTCCCCGCACCGGGTCGTACTCCATCTGCACATATTTCGTGACCTAAATAGTTTATTTGAGTCTTTAAGAACGTACATTTTGCTAAATTGAGTTTCAATCCCGCCTGTTTTAATAGAATCAGTACCTGTTTTAATAATTCGATACCACCTTCAACAGTTTCGGAGGGCACCAACAGATCATCCATGTACGCCAAGACATCTCTATTTTGGAGACCGCCCAGCATTTTGTTTATTACCCTCTGGAACACAGCCGGCGCATTTGCCAATCCATATGGAACTTTCAAATACTCGTACTGCGCGTCCGGAGTGATGAACGCAGTTTTATGCACTGAACCGGGATGCATCGGCACCTGATGGTATCCCTGTGCTAAGTCCAAAGCTGTAAAGTAACGTTTACCAACCAATTTATTGAGTTGGTCCTCAATCAATGGTAGGGGATATCGGTCCTTGACCGTTATTCTGTTTAATGCCCTATAATCAACGCAGACTCGCGAATCACCATTCTTTTTGGGCACTAGAATAATGGGGCTAGCATAATCGGAGTTTGACTCACGGACAACACCAGTTGCTAATAATTTCTGAATTTTGTCCCTGACTATGGTCCTTTCCGAAACTGCCATCCGGTAAGGCCTGTAATAAATGGGCTTATTTGTCGTTAGATTAATCCTCATCTCGCCTAGATGTGTTGTGCCTAAATCATCATCACCTGTAGAAAAACATTCGTTGAAAGACATGAGTAACTCGAGTAACAGCTGTCTCTCGTGTGGAGTGATATTACCTGCATCTAATCCAGAGAAATTTTCATGCAATTTGTTATTGATAGTATTAACACTCACCATTTCCACGTCACCGAGTCCACCTCGGAGAGTGCCACGTTGTCTCACCAAGACTCTATCCGCCATGAGCCTTATCGCCACATTGCTCGGATTTGCCAAAACCACCTCGGTGACGCCTGCTACAATGTGTCCTTCCATTATCATAAAGACACCGCCTTGTTCTTCGACGAATCGCCGCGGGATTTCTATTGTCTCGCCAGGTGCAGCGCCTTCTATTATAACGGATGCAACCGAATACGTAATCGGTTGAAGTATTAACATGTGCTTTAACCGTACCACATATTTATCGGGCATTTCGTCCACTTTCATGTGCCTAAACGTTTCACCAAGATCTTCGTCCTGTAAGATTCTCGCCTTACCATTCCTGACCAGAAGTGTCACACCATCCGTCGTCAAAGTTGGTTGGCCTAAGAAAAGATCCGCTCCTGATAATTCGCAGTTGGTTACCAAGGCAGTCACTTGCAGTTTGACGCCGTCTATTGTAATGTTTAGTGTCGTTTCACCCATTGCCTGTGTAGTGGCGCCTCCAAAACCTCGCAGCACTGTGTTATTCTCACGTATTTTCAGTGATAACCGATCTGCACACACTTTAGTAAGTAGGTTCCGCTCGCTACCAGTGTCTATGTTGATTTTCACATCATCACCAGTTTCGGACTTCGCCACCTTCTTAAAAGTTTCGTCTAACTCACTCGTTATTAGCCTCACTTGGTTACTACCCGTCTTCGTTCGCATCGGGCAGCTGGCCTGCCTATGCCCGCCCTGCTTGCATGCCCTGCATCGCTCCATCTTTGCCTTGGGGCAGTTTCTACTTATGTGGGTTCCATATTGCTGGCAATTGTAACATTTGATACGCCTATCGCCTGTGACATCTGTTGCCCCGCCCGCATTTCCTGTTGCGCCACCTCTGACTTCCGTCGAGGGTCCCCTTACAATTTTGGGTCTAGATAATTCTGCCACAGGCCCTCGGGATGAACTCGCCGAGCCGTAGCTTTCCAGGCCTGTTAGGAACTTGGCATATAATATTCCGGGTGACTCGCTTTGTACGGCATATGCATTCGCCTGTAACTCGGTTGGGAGTCCCCGAATTATACAAGCCACCGCCTTTTGTCCTGTGATATCGCACCTCTCGCATAACGCCAACTTGTCCCTATAGTAATGTGTCATGGTTTCACCCCCTCGTTTCCGTCGGTTCACCAATTCTTCCAGTAGGCAGGCAAAGTCATGCTGCCTCGGAAAGGCCCTCTTCAAGTTTGTCTTCCATTGTTCCCATGAGAGATCGTACTCAGCAAGATGGTTAAACCATTTTCTGGCCGCCCCACGCAATTTCGTCTGCATATAACACGACTTCTCATAGGCTGACCAACCATGGACCACCCCAAGTTGGTCTATCTTGGTGAGCCACCTGTCAATGTTGCTATCTTTATCATAGGGGTCAAATGGTTCAATAATTTCACCACCTATTCGCGTCTCAACACGCGGTGCACGGCCGCTGTCGCTATCGCCGGAGCTAGCCATTTGCTGAAAGGCTTCGGCCGTCTGTTTCTTCACAAAACTCGTAATTACCTGCGCCAGGCCTGCCTTCAGGAGCTTTTCGATATTCATTCCTTCAGCACCCTCGCGACTCCACTCGTAATCGAGTTCCGAACTAGGGGACGAGCCACCGTTACCTTCGCCTGTTGCCATTGTATTTGTAGGTACTCGGATTCGTTTTTCCATCCAGGCCACTAATAGTTAATACACATAACCGCCTGTTTCTAAATGTACATGTTAATAAACGAGAATAAGTTTCATGCATGAACACCTGTTTAAATTTGAGAACACAAGTGGATCAACCTGTATATAGTTTTCACTGACTTGGTACACTAATGAAATGTTCCACTACTAGTTCTCAAGAATTGTCAAGTTAATACATACCGCCTGCATGTGATGTCCTTTTTTTTTTTTACACAAACTTTCACAACGCACACAAGCACCAGTTTTTTTTTTTATATTTCACCAACAAACACCATTGATTATCAGTTGCCTGTAGGTCTATCCCACTTCTGAAATGTTAAACCTATATTTTGAATTAAATTAAAGACGCCACTTTCGATAATAACACTTTAATAAACGAATTATAATACACGCCACAACAGCCGAACGACATAGTTTTTCTCCTCCCTTTTCTTGCCGGTATCTCCCCGAAGTCCCTCTATCTCCTCTTGTCGCTTCGTGCACGCTGCTCCGGCAAGTCCGCTATATCACCCCTCCGCATGCCGCACTCCATCGGATCGCCTTCTGTTGCGTGCAGGCTTGCCCGTCAAGTCCATTCGGCTGTTACAATATATATAAGATCACGAAAGATTTCCTAATCGTGCTCTACCAAACCAGGAAACATTTCAACGAGTTGACCAACGTCTAAGGGAGAATGGCGGGCGATTCTAGTTAATAGTAATACTATTGATTTTCTTCATAATTTTAGGAAAGTTTGGAAAAAAATAGTAATGATGCTGATGTAAGAAGAACCGTACGTACGCCGCGATTAGAGGAACATATTTTAAATGCTGTAGATGACAATCCATCAACGAACACTCGACAATTATCAGCACTGTTTAATACTTCGAAAACAATAGTATGTACATGAAGTTCTTCGTGAACAGCTGTTACATCCATATCATTTGCAAAAAATACATGAACTGATTCCTGAAGATTTTCCCCGTAGAATGCAGGTTGCAAATTGGGTATTGCATCAGCAACGAAATAATGTAAACTTCATGTGTATTCCACTCCGGTCGACACTATATATATGTAACGGGTGTCCGTAAATAATTGAAGCTGACAGCTACTGTCAAATTTTGGTTAAGTTTGTAACACTACATTTGATTGCGATCGCTAATTAACATTAGCGTCCCACGCGGTACTTACTTTCAGCATAATGATTAAAATTGTTTCTTAAAATCAAGTACAATATGCTTACTTTTGGAAAAGTTTTTTGCTGATTAACATTATTTAAAAAAATAATTGTAAAATCATAACTATAAATTCATTACAATGACAAAAATACAAACATTCTTTATTAGTAATTTTTGCAATTACAAAAAATGTTGGAAATGTTGACCTTGCTGCTGCAGACATAAATTAACTCTTCGTTTCATATTTTCGAAAAAATTTTGAAGTTGTTGTGTAATCACTTGAATCTCGTTTTCAATTGCTTGCATTAATTCATCTAAATTATGTAACCTATTTTTATAAATGTTATCTTTAATCTTTCCGAACATAAAATAATCTAGAGGGGTCAAGTCTGGTGACCTTGGTGGCCATCTACCTTGGCTAATAAGACGATCGTCATAGAATTCTCTTAAAAAGGTCAATGTCGCTTGCGCAGTATGGGCTGGAGCATTATCTTGCTGAAAAAATCCACTTTCCAACTCGTCATCATGGAGTTGGTCCACAAATTGTTGTAATATATATCTATAACGTGCAGCATTGATCGTATCATGGAAAAATATCGGTCCTATTATTCTACGACGTAATATTGCTGCCCAAATGCCAACTTTTATAGGCTGTAGTTCATTTTCAATAAAGGTATGTGGGTTTTCTGTTGCCCATGTTCTATAATTTTGAGAATTTACATAACCGGATAAGTGAAACCAAGCTTCATCCGTAAAAAAGGTTAGATCTAATACTTCATTATTGTTTATGTTTTCATTAAACCAATTACAATATGTTATTCTTGATACAAAGTCAATGGGATATAATCGATGGACTACGGAAACCTTATATGGAGGCTCTTCTTTAAAGCTTTTGAGCAAGATGTTTTGCTTAATCCTAGAAAGAATGAAGTTAAACCTATTTCTCAGTACCATTTTTATATTATTACCTGTCTGTGCTGATAACTTTCGCAATGACTTTTTTGGACTATCTTCAATACGTTGCTGAATATCATCAACAACCGCTTGAGTAAGAAGCGAAGGTCTTCCAGTTGATTTTCCCGTACAAATACAATGCTTTGTTTCAAAGCGATTCAAAACTCTTCGCTTATATTGAACAAAGACATCATACGGAATATTTGCATCAGGAAATGCTTCATTAAACTGCGCTATGCATGATTCTACAGAATAAGTCCAGCTTCCATCAGGATTGTGTGTGGCACTCCGAAAATGGGCCATTAAAATGAAAGCGTTTTGCTCCGCCGTAAAGACCATGGCAATATCGTTAATAAAATCTGAAACACATATTTAAACATAACCTCGCTGCAATTTAATATCGAATGTTACTTACGCAAATTTTACAAACTTATTTTAGTAGTTATGAAAACCAATAACTAATTGTCAATACAAGGAAAAACTAATACGGAGATGAAAATTGAACAGAAAAACTATAATACAACCCAACGAAAAATACACACGTGCGACTATGACCATATAGGAATAAACCAACTGAAATTCTCAGAAAGGTGAACTTTAAGGACGAAAAACGCATACATTTTGACAGACGTCAGCTTCAAACATTTACGGACACGTGTTATATACAAAGAATTCAAATAAATTTTACCTCAAAGTAGCCCTTGGAAATTATGATTATGTCTTAGCTTGTTACTAATTTTAATAGGAATTTTGTTGGTTATGAGATGAAATATTTGATTGAAATGACAAATGTCAAAATAATAAAACGAACATTTTTAAGTGAATGAAATATGTTTATTTCCAACAAACAAGCAAAATTTTATAAAAATTGTTCAAAGTGTCCACCACCTTGTTCGAAACATTTCTCACATCTTCTTCTAATGGAGGAAAAAGTGTTTTGTAGTATCACATTGTCAATTCCATTAATTCTTTCAGCAATTCTGATTTGAAGGCCTGCAAGATCAGGTATCTGTACTTGATAAATTGAGTTCTTTAAGAATGGCCATAAAAAGAAATCAATGTCACAAGATCTTGGTGGAAATTCATGTTCAGTGTTTAAACTTATCAACCGATTTTGAAAAAATTGCTGCAGCATAATAATTGTTTCACCTGCTGTGTGTGCTCTAGCTCCGTCTTGTTGAAAGTAACCCTGTGTTATTTCTTCATCGTCAAGCTGTTCGATAAATGGCATAATAATTTCTTGTCGATACCATTCTCCTGTTAAGGTTCCGTTAAAAAAAATAGGGCCAATAATTCTCCTTCGACTAATCGCACACCATACACCAATTTTCTGCGGATGAAGTGCGGTTTCAACAAAAAAATTATGTGGTTTCTCATTAGTCCACATCCTCATATTTTGTGAGTTAACATATCCATTCAGATAAAACCATGACTCATCAGAAAAAAAGGTTTTGTCAAGAAGGTCATTATCAAAATTATTTAAGAACCACTGACTAAACGTTATTCTTCTGGGATAGTCGATTTCCTTGATTTCTTGATAACAGGTCATGTGATATGGAAATAAATGTAAGTCCTTTTTCAAAATTGTATGACATGTGCCAATTGACACACCCACTTGTTGCGATAATGCTCGTACGGAAGTTCTTGGTGCATTATTTATAATTTCTCTTACATTATTAACTAGCTCTTCTGTACGCTTTTTCGCCCGACCTGCGCCTTCTTTCTGTTTAACACTCCCTGTTTCTCTGAAAACCATAACGGAATGTGTCACTGTGTGCCGAAAACTGTCATAATCAAAGATGACGTTAGGGAACTCATTTCTAAATTCTTCTAAACAATCTTGAAGAGAATACTGCCATTGTCCGACAATCTTACGTCCGCTTCGAAAATAAGATTCTAGCATGAATGATTTGTGTTGTATAGTAAAAACCATGTTAAATCAATTTTAAATTACAAAGCAATTTTTGTCAACTATGCATCTGTCTAATTGACAACTAATGCAAATTTAAATTATTAATAATCATACGTTCTTAAAGGAATGGCCTACTAGAGGCAAAGCTTATTTGAACGCTTTTTATATTGGAGTGGTTCCCAAGGTCAGGAACTGGAAGAAACAATTAATTACATAGACATAAGTTTTTAAACAAATAAAAGGAAGCGGACCAACCACATGCAATGTTAATTATTAGATAAGTTAATACCGCGTTTTTAATTAGAAAATTTCTTTGTAATAATTTTTATTATATTTATGTATAGCAAACTCCAATTAAGTTGGCGCGAGGAGGGGTAAGTTCGCGCAGGATTAGAAGTAGTGGGGAGATTTGTATTTGGTTTTACATCAAATGTCAGATAATTCTAACCTCTAAGCGTGTATCACTTTATGATCCCCTAGCAAAGACATTATGTTCCGTCAAACGTCAATGACAAATGTATTCTGATAATTACTTGAGTACTGGGGGTGGCCGTTTTTAAAAACGGCTTCTGCGCACCCCCTCCTCGCGCCAACTTAATTGGCGCTTGCTATAGGTCATTTCACTTTCAAAATTCCTTAATTTATTTGTAAAACCCAAGACAATTAACTGGTTCGATAAGAATTAATGACATATGGAAACCTATTTTACCGACTCGTATTTAGTTTGAATTTGAATTAGTTTTACCGCGAAAGTAACTCATTATGTACTATAACCATATGACATTAATAACCATTTAAAAACATAATTTAAGATATTCATAATTAATAATGTAATTTTTCCTAGTGTATAATGTAATTTCGGATATAAAAACAACTTATTTATGCAAATAATCCGTCCAGAAGACGAGATTAATAAAAACATCCGAACAGAGAAAAAAGAAAAAGAATCCCTGGAGAGGGAAAAATTAACGACGACATAGAAAAGCACGCTAAAAATTCTCGGAAAATTAAAATTTAAATGGTATAATCAATATTTACTCACCTGAAAACACCATAGTTACTAGTAGAAAGTGTTTATTCAAGGATTAACATATAAAAACAAGCAGCATCGAAGATTTATCAGAGGAAAAACCGAAAAAGCAGGTTGGCGTCCTCGCACAATCAAGTTTTGCCGTATTACCGTTAAAGATCCCTGATCTATCCCTATCTGATACGAATTCCAGAGTACAGTTGAACATCAGGTACCATACCACAGGAAGGCAAGTAATTTTACCTAATTAAAATTTATATTTTATATCCAAAAATACGAACATAACCCAACTTTACAATTTAACTTATATTTAGCTTAGAAATATCAATTATATAACCTTACCTTGCTACTGAATGGTCCTAGCAAATATTTATCACTATTCACTTAATTTAATGAAAAACTCATTTATTACTTTGTTTTTACGTATGTTTAGTACTATATTTGCCTTTAATATAACGTTTATGTATGTGTTCTGCACACAGCAAGAACAGCTGTTTTGGTTTGCTATAAAATAATGATGAATACTGTTTATGTTAACTTTTAAGCCTGTTAGACATTCATTTCGAATAAAAACTTTTATTTATACATTACTTCATATTAATATCTTGTTTGTTATTGTTAATTTTGAATCTTTTAATTAAATATTCATTCTTTTGAATCAACATCGTTTCTTTTATAAAATAAGCCTTTATATACGTTTAAAACACAGTATTATACAGAAGGACCGGCTCACTGATATAAGGTCTCAAGCTTCCGCACTTAGTCGCAGGTAATAAATTAAATTGATTATAGCACCTTTGGTCTATAATCTAACGCCCAATTAATAATAAATTAAAATTACGATTCGCTCAAGTACAAATTAGAGTGACATCTGACTTTTATAGAAATAAATAAGTCTCTTAAGTGTCTTATGCAACTTGTACTTTAATATACTATGGTAGAAAATAGTATATTAAAGTACAAGTTGCATAAGACATGATTTTAGTGCACGCGTTCAAGTTTAGAAAACGAGCCGCAAGGCGAGTTTTCTAAAGAACAAGTGCACTAAAATGTCTTATGAAACGTGTATTTTATACTATTTTTTCTATTTCGGACATTAAAACTTCAAAAAGACTTAAAATAAGAGGCATGTTTTGTACGAAAATCGTAGAAATTTTCTTTTTTTTGAAGTTGGTAGCATTGATGTTTAAAAATGGTATCCTGCCATTGTGTTCCTTTTCCACCGTAAATTTAATCGTCGGAAATTTCAAATTTAATTGATTAATGAACATGTCTAATTCGCATTTCCGTGTATCAAAAATCGCGAGAATGTCATCTGCGTACCTAATCCAGACTCTCTGGAAATGTATGTTAGTTCCTCACGTACGATCTAGGTGGTGCTGAAGACTGGTTCGGTTAAATGCTTTAAATGTTACATATGCTTTTATTTGTTAATGTTATATGAAAGTTTCCTGGCTAATCAAAATCAGAATTTTATTTAACAAAGAGTACATTTTAATTTTCCTTCCGATCTAAAAATGTCTCAAGAAATTGTTAAATTTGATATGAATAACACATCTTTGGAAAATCCAAGTGATATAAAACAAGAATTCCAGGATGAATATCCAGATATTAAACTATGCGCCTCTGAAAATACTATTAATAAATATAATAGTGAATTAAACGAGTACTTGGAGACTGACGAAATAAGAAAATACGAAATGCTTTCTGTAGATCACATTAAAACAGACTTACCATCATCTGAAGTAAATGATACAGTAAGCAACGATATTAAAATTAATGGAATTTCTTCTGCTGACATACAAATTGAATTCTGTAATGGACTACCATGTAAGTACATTTGTATTGTTACCATAACAGTAATTGCATTCTGACCACATCCATAAAACAAATATCCTAATGCATTATTATGGTATAAATATTAGATTATTAAAGATATATTTGTAGTAAAATATATATACCAACAACACATATAACAAGAGGATTGCTTTTAGAAGATTAATTTTTTTGATTTTACAAACATCAGATATTCTAGTTTACCATGAATATTTGTACATTTCAATAATCCCATACCTTCACTTCTATAAAATAGATTATTCATAACTTATTCAAACATATTTTAAAGTACTTCCAATCCTCATTCAATCATTTTTGTTTGTTGAATTGTATCTATTAATTTGTTTAACAGTTTGTAAAAATTGCCACCAAGTCTATCAGGATTATTGTACCAAATGCAGAGTGCTTGTGCATATTTTAAACGAAAGATATTCTCATAATACATATAACAGAGTAAGAGAATTGCCAGAATATATGTTAGAAACTAGAGAATCACTTGGACATTTGGGAATTTTTTCTTTAAAAGTTGTACCTGAAAATGTAAGATTTGGTCCTTTCACTGGACTTGGTTATACAGGACAGTCTTTGAAAATAAAAAGAGGGAGGTTTGTAGTTGAAGATGATCAGTTGGGGCAACTAAATTGGATGCAGTACATCAACCCTGCCAAAAATATTTACGAACAAAATCTATTCCCTTTTCAATATGAAGAAAACCTATATTATTGTAGCACTCGTAGAATCCAGGAAGGTGAAGAGCTATTGGTGTATTTTGGTGAAGAATACTTAGATAATCTGTTTAAAAATGTGGAAATGGATTTTGTTCCCATTGCAAAAGAGGATGTCGAAGATGTATTTGCTTGCACATTTTGTTGTTTGGGATTCAGTTCAAAGGAATATTTAGCAGAACACAAAGCTGTGTCTCATGAAACTAAAGATATGTTTTCTGTTAAAGGTAGGATGAATCATTTTAATTTTCAAAATTAATATTTTTTGTATTAAGTAATTTCTCTAAGTTTCCACTTTAATGCCTTGTATAAATTGCATGATGTAATAGCTCTAGGATGCATGTTAGTTTCCCATTGGGTAATTCCAATGGAGTTATAGTAATTGCAACTTTTCAGTGGACTTTCGAAGTAACTTCTGCATTTGTTATAATACAACCACATACACATAATGAGTAAACTTATATTCTGTTTATCGAAATGCAACCAATTTAAGATTGAAATTGATTTGTCTTGCTGTTGTGTAATAATTGCACATGGTTGCAGTTTTTGATCATTTTGAACCCAATTTCCAATTATTTGTTTATCATACAAACCTTTGACTTCGTTCCTCTTGCTATTATACAGTTTATTTTAGAAATTATGGGTATGATTATATATGTCATTGTGTACAACAGAACATATCATACGAAAAGTCCTTATTTTCCTTGAAAATAACTATTAATTGATTAATTAATAAATGCAGTCGACACGGAATTGTAATTAAAATTACAACATTAAACCGCCGTAGGCTGGCTTTGTGCGCCCGTGTTAGAAACTTCATAAAGATCACTCTATTTTAAGGCATTCAAGTCTAGTATTAAATGACCGGGAATCCAGGCAGTTTGTTGGCGCTTGTGTTGTTTAAATAGAATATCCTCAATAAGTATTTAATGTATTTTTTCATTTTCAAATGACTTCAATTTGGATGTATTGAAATATTTTTTTGTGCTGCTTTTTAATTCGTAATAAGTTACTTAAAGAACTGAGCTGACTCAAAGGTTTCTATTAAACCACCAATCTACCATTCAACATTGTCACGAGCTGCCACCAATTATATCCATGTTACAGTACAGTTAAAATTTTAAACCAATTCATGAAGTTTATTTCATAATGTGTTCATACCCCGTGGTGTACCACACTTTCATTAGTGTGTTCAGGCATACTAAATTGGCTAGTTTTGAACTTCTTACTTCTAACTTAGGTCCACTGCTTTTTATTATTTTCATTAACGATCTTTCAGACCAGATCGAGTCTAATAACTTTTTCTTTGCCGATGACTTGAAGTTGTTTTCTAGTCACCGACGCTAGGGATTGCCTTCGACTATTGGCCGGTCTGGTTAAGATACAGACTTGGTGCAAAAATAACAATTTACCTTTGAACTCCGTTAAATGTAAGATTTTATCTTTCACCAAAAAACTGAATGTTATACACATTAATTACCAACTTGGTGATATGAGTATATCACGTGTTAAAACAATTAAAGACTTGGGAGTTACGTTCGATATAAAACTGACCTTTAATGAGCATATCAGCAATGTATCTAAGCAGGCCACACAAACTCTTGGATTTATTATCCGTAACTGCGATTGTACACTGAACGATTTCACTGTACAATCGCCTAGCCTCTGACGAATTTCCATTGGCAAGTCCATACATAGTAAAATTTATTTGAGTAGATTGACAAACTTTAACAAAGGTACTTTCGTGCTGGTTTTTGGCTTTTGAACGGTAGGTTTTTGGGATGTTAAGAACTGACACTGAATTTTATTGTTTTTGAATTTCATTATTTCAAGACGTAGAATAATGTGTCTAATTTTAGAGCTTGTCCAGTGCCCACGTTGCAAAATATATTTGGAAGCGAATGAATATTTGGAGCACCACGCGGATTACTGTTGTGAGACGAATGCCAGGTAAGACTGGCTTGTTTTCATTTATACTATTAGTTTAGTAAAAACGTTTCGAACACACCCAAATGTATGTATTCGCTTCGTCTTTCATAAGAGTGCGTTCGCATTTCTCTCAAGATTCTAATTGGAATTGCATGATGTATCTGTAAATATCTAAAAATTATTTATTTGCTCTTAAGAAGCATCTGCTATGAAAGCCTTTCAGTTTAGAGGCGGGCAAGTTTTAGTTAAATGCGTTGGGTCATTGCATTTTTCTCTGAACGATTTGATACCAACGAATTGATAACAACCCTCCCATAACCGGACGCGGACACTTTTTTACCACACCAAAGTGATTTTAGTTCCCCTTAACCGGACAGCATACAACACTGTTTTTCTGTTTACTCTTCTTCATATTCGTACAGATGTTGCTTATTGAATAATACGTGTATGTACAAAGGGGAATTCCTAAATACGCACAGCTTGTTTTGAATGTAGTACGTAAATACATAGTACATTGATAGATTCTTATTGTATACATACTTGAATCGCTATGCCTAAAGCAGTGTTGACTATTAAAGACAAAGTTAATGTCATTGAAATTTAAAAAAATGAGAAACTTAGTCTATCGCGACTTAGCAAAGAAATGTAGGATCAGTAAAACTCAAGCTGCTTGTATCATCAAAAACAGAGACCAAATTTTAAGATTGTGGGACACTGATGTCAATCCGGATAGAAAAAGGAGTATGCTGAACGTCAAAGGCGTTAACATTGATAAATTGTGCTACGAATGGTTTGTAAAGGCTCGAAATAAATGTATTCCTCTCTCGGGCACACTTATCAGGAGCAAGGCTAAAGAAATTGCAGATAAATTGAATTACGCAGATTTTAGTGCATCATCTGGCTGGTTGGAAAGGTTCAAAAAATGGCATAACATAACCTTCCGTGCCATTTCTGGAGAAGCCGCTAGTGTAAACCAAGATAATGTCAAAAGTTTTACTGAAAAAGTGCCATCTTTGATTCAAGAATATGATTCACGAGATATTTATAATGCGGATGAGATTGGATTGTTTTTTCGGGCATTACCCGATAAGACATTTGCATTAAAAGGTGACAAATGCACTGGTGGAAAAATGGTTAAGGATAGGCTAACGATTTTGCACTGCGTCAATATGGCTGGAGAAAAGGAACCCCTTTTTGTTACTGGGAAAGCTGCAAAACCTCGGGCGTTTCGCAATATTAATTTGAACAATTTACCAGTTACGTGGCGGTCAAACAAAAAGACTTGGATGACGTCTGATTTGATGACTGATTTTCTAGCGCAGTTCGATAGAAAAATGCAACTTCAAGAACAGAACGTCCTGCTATTTTTAGACAATGCGGCCTCTCATCCTCGCGATCTTAAATTGAAAAATGTTAAAGTTATTTTTCTTCCAGCAAACACAACAGCATTTTGTCAGCTCCTGGATCAAGGCGTTATAAAAAACTTTAAGTTTTTGTACAAATCGTTATTTTTAAAAAATATTTTGCTGCAGATGGAAGACGCAAATTCTGCTTTGGATTTATCAAAATCAATAAATTTGTTAGATGTCGTTTATTTCATACACAAAGCGTGGGAGCAAGTGAGTCCCCAGACAATAAAACATTGTTTCAGGAAAGCTGGTTTTGAGAAAACAGATATCCTAAATGACGATAGCGGTTGGACCGCAGAAGATGAGCTTCCACTATCAGCACTTGCTCAGTTCTCCAATATTATTAATCAAGTTCAGAGCCAAATCCAAATTGACGTCAAAGACTATATTAATTTAGAGAATGTAGTCTTCATTAATGATGAAGATGTGGAAAACATTAATACTGAAATGTTAATTGCTTCCCAAGAAACGCCCGCCAACTCGTCTGAAGATGAGCTAGAAAGTCAAATTGAAGACAAGTTAACTTCCTATAAAGAGGCTTATTTAGCTATAAGAAAACTAAAGGCTTTGTCTTTGTATCACAGCGAGCTTAAAGGTGTTCAATTGCTTACTGATCTTCGAATACATCTCCAAGATAATGAAATTAAAGGAAAAACGCGCCAAGCTAAAATTTCTGACTTTTTTAAATCTATTTGAATACCTTGCATAACAAATTTTGTTTTTTTTTACTTCTCGCAAAAATGTTAATGAAAATTCTGTTTATATGATTGTTTCGGCATTTACTTGATGAAATTCCATTATAACTATTAAGATAAAATAAAACAAATTTTATGAATTTCACTTTTTTAATTATCACTGTAACGAGTCGTTTCGCACCAACCTGGGCTTCGTCAGACATATAACTAACTTATTTACAAAATATTTTTTTATATTAAACACAAGTAAACGGTAACAAGCAAAAACACATGTTTTATTTTAAAAATAGTCGGAGGGATGGGTGCTTTTTATTACTGGATGTCTATGCACAAAACTTTCGCTACGGTTTATACAAAATGTACTGTTCTTAAGTAATAAAACTAGAGGTTTACATTATATTACAGGGAGGTAAAGAATTCTATGGAAAAATACAAAAATACAATATGTAACTGTCTGCATATCAAATAAATAGATTGAGTAAGGGTGAATTATTTGTTTCTAATTGATCATTTAAGATCTTGTCAGTTTTCTTTAATTTATTGATTTCAAGTGACTCTAATAAATTAAGTTTTTTGCCCTTATTTATACATGTAATATTTTAAACTCTTTGTTAAAATTGTGGTTCGTTGAAATTCTGTTTACTTTATCTAATATTTATATCTAATATTATATGGTTTACCTAAGTTACACAAAGAATCAATCCCCTTAAGACCCGTTGTATCTTACGTTCACGCTCCAGCCTATAAATTATGCAAATCGCTAAACAAACATTTACCGGATATAATAAATTTCATTTCACCCAAAGCAATAAAAAACTCTTTTGAATTAATAGACAAAATAAAGAATATTGTTTTGACCCCTAACATGAAATTAGTATACTTTGATATAAAAAGTCTTTTCACATCCATCCCCATAGTGGAACTAAAAACAATTTTAAAGAATCACATTCAAAAGTCTATCCCGAACGGCGTAACACAGAATACTTTATTTAACCTAATTAATATTTGCCTTAAACAAAACTATTTTAAATTTCATAACAAATTTTATACTCAAACCAACGGTTTACCAATGGGCAGCCCCCTAAGCCCGTTGCTAGCTGAATTATATTTGTCAGATTTTGAATCTAAACATATAAACAATGTCAACCGCAGTCCACTGTTAAAATACATTTCCTTCTGGGGCAGATATGTAGACGATATTTTATGCCTGTGGTCAGGCACAGATAGACAGCTAGACAAATTTCTCATGTATTTAAATTCTCTTAACAATAAAATACAATTCACTATAGAAAAAGAGTTAGACGGGGCGCTAAATTTTTTAGACTTAAAATTAACAAGAATTGATAAACGATTCGAGTTTGATATATTTAGAAAACCCACTACAACTGATACAGTAATCCCGGCTAATTCTTGTCAATCATGGAATATAAAAATGGCAGCGTTTCATAGTTTTATACATAGACTGATTAATTTCCCTTTAAATAATGAGAATTACGAAAAAGAAGTAACCACCATAAAAACAATAGCTAGAAACAACGGTTATAAAACAGAATTTATAGATAAAATGATTATCAAAAAACAACGCACTATCCTTAGGAAGAATTTTTACTACGGGCACACATATACAAAAACGAATAAAACATTTCACGCACTCAACTATACCGATAGGTCCAACTCGCAACGGGCCATAGGCAACAATATACGTATGGAACGTAATGCGATTTGGCAACGTGTGTACGATGCCTATATTGAGTGACTTTCTTAAAATTTAAATTTATTTTGCAGAATTATTGATTTTTTTACTTTTATCTTTTAGAAAAGTTATTGTTTTTTTGACAATTTTTGAAATTGAATTTGTCAATCGTTGTTAAATTTGTTAGAATGAATAGATATTTATATTTATCGGAAAATACTAATATTTAAAGCATACAAATAAGGTGTAGTGTTTTGTTATAGGAATGTATAATATCCATTTCTTCCTGCATATTGATTATGCAGCTGATGCTTTCGTAATATGCTCATATTTGTATTTCTACTATTATCGTGATGTTATTATAATACAGATACCAAAATCTCATGTAATATTTCCATCAGCCTTTTATTAACAATAAACAAGTAAAGTACAACTGCGTAGGTCGACAAACGCTCCGGTCTTCATTATCACTGTATTATACATGAACTGTAGGCTTAGTTTTTCGTAGAAATTGAAGTACGTGTCTGTTCCTTTGTAAAATTATAATAAGGGCAGGGGTTAATTTTATTCTGGCATTTTTAAAAATGCAGAGATCAGTTTTGCGACAGCATTCAGCTAATTACAATATAAAATAAGCAACATTGTAACGTATTTTGGAATTGTGAATATCCGTAGGTAATAAGAAAAAAGGAAGTATAGTTTAATTACAACTTAGCTTCCTCCTGGTTTGAAGGAAGTCGGTATGTATCGACCGAAGTATAAGTTGAAATAATACAAATATGAGCATATTACGAAAGCATCAGCTGCATAATCAATATGCAGGAAGAAATGGATATTATACATTCCTACAACAAAACACTACACCTTATTTGTTTGCTTTAAGTATTAGTATTTTCCGATAAATATAAATATCTATTCATTCTAACAAATTTAACAACGATTGACAAATTCAATTTCATGACAATACAATTGAATGAATATTCGTTTCAATGTATACTGCCTTTGTTTACACTTTTATGGTATACTATTTTTCATATAAAATAATTTTAAGTAATAAAAAAACAATAACGTTTTCTAAAAGATAAAACTAAAAAAATCAATAATTCTGCAAAATAAATTTAAATTTTAAGAAAGTCACTCAATATAGGCATCGTACACACGTTGCCACATCGCATTACGTTCCATACGTATATTGTTGCCTATGGCCCGTTGCGTGTTGGACCTATCGGTATACCTGGGGTTAGCAATAAAGTTTCTAATAAATTGAATCAATTAGGGTTAAATGTTATCCAAGTGAATAAAGTAAATCTAGGAAATATTTTAGTTAATAATAAAGAAAAAACAGAATTGTGTGATAAGTCAGGTGTGTACGAATTAAGGTGCAGTGATTGTGATGCGATATATATCGGCCAATCAGGACGCTCAATAAAAGAACGGATCAAAGAGCATAGAAGTTCTATTCTTTATAGAAAAATGAATACCGGTTTCTCCGAACACTGCATTGAAAAGACACACTTGTTCAATACCAGTAATTTTAAACTGTTACATACTTGCAATAAAGGAAAGAGACTAGACCTCCTCGAAATATTAGAAATTAAAAAAGCAATAAACCTTAATAGACATGTAACAAACGCACAGCTGTATTTTGTCAACACTCCGACCATTGATGCCATAATAAAGTCCCTTAAAAAGTCATAAATAGTGGTGGAAGTGTACTTTCTAATTTAGTTTTTAAAAATAACTCTTTGATAATGCCTGAGAAGGCGAAACATATGTTAGAGATTAAATTAAATATATTTTGTGAAACAAAACATACCGAGTGTTTTCTTTAGTAAATTATTCATTATGTTTCACCAAGAGCCAATCGTGGATTCTATACATTATAACGAGCGATCAGTAAAATTTTCACTCGTAGCTGGCCGTGTATATAAAAAGTATGTCGTAGCTTTAGTCATTAAGATGTTATTTCAAACATCTGTCGTGTCAAATATATATTTTAAAGTTTCATCAAAAGAAAAAGTAATGGCCTTTAATGATATGCATAAAGCGTTTATGGTAGAATGTTACTTCCTGACATCTCAAAAAATTGATGGTGTATTTGGCAGCATTCAATAGAAAATTGCCTTGTGGAGTTTGAAGAGAGATATCCAAATACTGTTCCTAGCTATAAAACTTTCCGTGATACGCTAATGCATTGTGTAAATCTTTTTCGTCAAACAGGCAGTATTTTAAGGAAAAAAGGGAGCGGTCCTCCTCTCAAGAGAAGTCGCGGCGTAATTGAAAATGTCAGACAAATTATTAACGAATCTCCTCAAACATCTATTCGCAGAGTTTCGCAACAAGTAGGGCTTTCGTATGGAACATGTCAAAAAAATTTAAAAAAGGACTTGCACATGTATCCATATAAATTAACTTCTGTACAAAATCTATTACCTACGGATTATGAAAAAAGACCACAATTTTGTCAATGGTTTATTCAAACAATGACAGACAATATTTTAAATCATACTTTTTTCACCGATGAAGCTTGGTTTTATTTGAAAGGTTATGTTAATTCGCAAAATATGCGTAAATATGAGTCGTCACCGATTAATAGGACCAATATTCTTTGAGGGCACGATAACATCGGAGAAATATCGTAACGAAATTCTCAGTGTTTTTACTAATCAATTGACTAATGATGAACTCCAGATCGGATATTTTCAACAGGATGGGGCTACATCTCACGTTACACTTGAAAATATTCAGTTTTTGCAACAATTTTATGGCGATAGGATAATAAGTAGAAATACAGCGATTCCATATCCACCACGATCGTGTGATTTAACAGTCATGGATTTTTTTGTGTGGCCATATATAAAGAATATTATTTATGAAACACCAATTAATAATCTACAAGAGTTAAGACATAAAATCATAGAAAAATGTGAACACATCAATAACTCACCGCAAATACTGATCAATGTTTTCAATGCTCTACGAAATAGAATGCAATTATGCTTGGTGGAGAATGGTCAACATTTTACACATTTTTTATAATATTCTATTACTTTGTATAAAAATTATAAATATATTTAATATAAAAGTCAGCATTTCAAATTATTTTTTAACAATCATGACGTTTGAAATTATAATGACAGATCTCCTCTAATAACTTAAGTTAGGACATACATTTTGTGTACATGGCTTACTTGAGCGAAAATTTTAATGATCACTCGTTATTAATATTTATATGTTCTTGTTTTGGAAATAAAATTGTTTAAAGATAAATATATTACAAATTATTATTTACTCTTTTTGTACTTTTCTCATAAGCGGACACTTCTCATAAGTGGACAAATTTTTCAGTCCCATGGTTGTCCCCTTAAGAGAAAGTACACTGTATTACTGTATTTAAAAGGTTTTCTAAATTTAATTCAGCCTAATTTACTTTCAGGCATTGCATACTTCCCCCAGCGGAGGTTGATAAGCTACAAGCAGAAAAGTGTTCATCTTTAAGAAGCAAAGCCAAAAGATGGAAGCGTGGAATGTACAAATGTACACAATGCAAGTTCAGAACAATGTACAACGCCGACTTCAGGCACCATACTAACGCGCATTACGAAATTAAAACGTACAAATGTGTAGTTTGTGGCAGAAGATACAAGACAAAAGAATCTCTCAAGGGGCACGTGGAAAAAATTCATGCCGACAATGAAGGCAGGAATGCCGAGAAATACTCTAAATGTGACTATTTCAAAGCTAATATTACAAGTATACAAGGGAGATCCTCACATTCACATGTTCGTGAAAAACATTGTCAATCCTCGAATTTAAAATTTCAAACAAGGGACAGACGTCACTTAAAATCACGTATAAAAATAAAACATCTGAACAGAGGCAAATATAAGTGCGCAAATTGCGAGTTCAAGACATATTACAGAGCGTATTTAGGAATGCACATAAAAAGTAAACATCTGAAACAAAATGATTATAAGTGCGTGGAGTGTAAATTCAAGACAAACTACAAGCCAAGCTTAGAAAGGCACGTAAAAACAAAACATCTGAAAGAAAATAATTATGAATGCGTAGAGTGTGAATATCATACAAACAGAAAGTTAAACTTAAAAGCACACGTAAAGACAAAACATCTGAAACAAAATGATTATAAATGCGCAGAGTGTGAATACCAGACGAACTGGAGGTTCGCCTTTGAAAGACACGTAAAAGCAAAACATCTGAAACAATATGACTATAAATGCGCAGAGTGTGAATACCAGACGAACAGCAAGTCAGACTTAGAAGCGCACGTAAAGAACAAACATCTGAAACAAAATGATTATAAATGCGCAGAGTGTGAATACCAGACTAGCTACAAGCAAAGTTTAAAAATTCACGTAAAAACAGAACATCTGAAGCAATATGATTATAATTGCGTGGAGTGTGAATTTAAGACAAACTTTAAGAAAAGCTTACAAAGGCACATAAAAAGCAAACATCTTAAAGAAAATGACTATAAATGCGCGGACTGTGAATACCAGACAATCACTAAGTCAATGTTGGAAAATCACATAAAAAAAAAACATCTGAAACAGAATGATTATAAATGCGCAGAGTGTGAATACCAGACAAACTGGAGGTTCGCCTTAGAAAGACATGTAAAAACGAAACATCTAAAACAAAAAGATTATAAATGTACAGAGTGTGAATATCAAACATCCTGCAAGTTCTATTTGCAATTACACATAAAAAGAAGACATCTGAGACAAAATGATTATAAGTGCGCAGAGTGTGAATACCAGACATGCCGCAAGTCCTGTTTGCAAGAACACGTAAAAAAGAAACATCTGAGACAAAATGATCATAAATGCGCAGAGTGTGAATATCAGACAAGCAACAAGGTACACTTAAAAGTGCATATAAGAACAAAACATCTGAAACAAAAGGTTTATAAGTGCGTGAAGTGTGAATTCAAAACAAACTACAAGCTAAACTTAGAAACACACGTAAAAGGAAAACATCTTAATGAAAGTGATTATAAATGTGCAGAGTGTGAATACCAGACAAACTTCAAGTCAAACTTAAAAGCGCACGTAAAGACAAAACATCTAAAACAAAATTATAAATGCACAGAGTGTGAATACCAGACAAACTGGAGGTTCGCTTTAGAAAGACATGTAAAAACAAAACATTTGAAACAAAATGATTATAAATATGCAGAGTGCGAATTTAAATGGGTAGAGTGTGAATAGAAGACGCCCCAGAGCACAAGATTAAAAGTACATGATATTCGTTTTAACTTATTTTAATTTGACTAAATAGGTCAAGTATGTACCTTTACAGCATCCCCTTGTGCGATCAGCTAAAAATATAATATAAAATGTATCCATTATAAATGTACATACAGATATAAGAAGCGAAGTTTATATATATATATATGTGTGTGTGTGGCCGCCATCGATAGCGCGATGCATGTATTAGTAACTACTGGTCGACTATAATGGGCGTGCCAACTTGAAATGCCACACCGACAGCGGGCGTATTATAAAAATTCATTTTCGTGATATTTATTTATCATTCTTTCGCAAAATTGCATACGGCGATAATAATCATCGGGAAAAGGTACTTGTGAACTTGTAAATTTGTATGAACGATATTTATTAGTACGTAAAATATTTTGAGCCGTTGTTTTGCTGATACCCAATTCGCGGGCAATTTATCGAGACGACATAGTGGGATTTACTTCGACTAAAGCACATACTCGAATTTCTATATCACTTATATTCTTATCCGGAACAACTTTTACTTTTATTAGTTACTATAGAAAATGTAGTTTCGAACCGATTAACTGTCCTACGAATGGTGCTTGCATTGGGAATTTGACTTTCAGGGTAATTAGTTGCAAATAAAGCTCGAGTTACTTCCGCGGAATTACCACCGTAAAATTGTTTAATCATAAAGAGTTTTTGCTCCGGTGTATAATACTCCATTTTTTAAATGACCGTTACGTACACCAACAACGCGGTTTATTAAATAATGTGAGCGAGTAGTTCCCCTGACGATATAAACATTGCAACTAACACCCATATGCGGGAGCTAATGCGCTTGCGCGACTACACCGTCTAAATGTGAATTTATTGGACAAATACGAGTGCATCATAGGGATATGCGATATACTAGGCTCTCTTGTAATCCATTGGAACATTGCGTCTACTTCTTTACCGTTCTAACACACGGACAGGATGGCGCACCTGCGCACAACTACAGAGGTACTCATCAAATTTTAAATACTATTTTTAACAATTCATGGATAGGAACAAATGGTCCTATTCAGTGGCCTCCCCGATCGCCAGATTTAACACCGCTTGATTTTTTTTTTATGGGGTTATTTAAAGGCAGAGATTTATAAGCAAAGGTACGAAAACGTAAACGCCCTAAAAATTGCAGTTAGTGAAAAGATAAACCAAATAGATGGTAGGACCATACTAAAAGCAGTTCGACAAGTTCAGAAACGTGTTCAAAAATGTATTGAACAACAATGTGGTATTTTTGAACATCTTCTATGAAAAAATCAGTGATTTTTATTTTCTTTTAATGATATGTTTATGTATAAAATAAAGTTTATAAAAATTATTTAGCTGTTTTTGTTTATACATTATAACTCAAGTGTTTTTAATCCCAGTAAAAAAGTTCTTATAAGATTTTTTGTTTAAAAATTGAATTTCTAACAGAAAATGATATAATATACAGGGGTTTCCATTTGAAAAAGACATATTTTTCGGGAAAACTCGAAAACGCGCTGCTCATTTGTTTTTTAAATTCTTCCATCTTAAAGAGCGTTAAAAGTACTACTAGTTTGCTAATTTAAACAATCTTGTATCTTTAATAATAACAAAGTTACCAATGGTGAACACTTAATTTGGATTGCCCTGTATATATTTGAATTGATTCGGCTTTTACTTGATGAAGATCCATAATTTAAAATAGAAATAAAACTACGGTTCTAATCTTCACTAATTCAGTGTTGTTCCGTCTACCGATTTTTCTACACTTCTACCGATGAAGCCATCATATCTACCGATTTTTAAACGAATGAGAAAAGAAAAATAAAATTGTGCTAAAACTGTTTATATTCATGTAAATAATAGGTGTTAATATTTATAGGGGTATTTTGTTTTTAATGTATAATAAAGAATAAAAATACAATATAATAAATTACTACTATAATGGCATTCATCTTTAATCTATGACTATAATAAATAGAAAATTAAAACAGGCAAGCAATTTTATGAGTAGGGACAGTAATAAAAGCTACTATGGATTGTAGTCGATATAATGCTTGAATTCAAAGGCAACAATTATGTATGTCGGTAGGTATTTATTTGCACGCTTCTCAAGCGCTCTTTATTCTAAATAAAGGGACTATTCTGGTTAAAAATTATCTTAAAGAAACATTGTGTTTCAAATAAAAATACTTATTCCCCCGAAAATAATTATTTCAAAATACTACAACAATGAAATAATCCTTTTCATTCGAACAAATGAATGAATGAATGAAATAAATACAACATATCATTCAATAATGAATAAAAGCGATATCTATTTGGTTATTTGCTTATTTTTATGAGTTTAAAACAGTGGGGCATCTTGAGTGAAGGGTTTGTTTCTGTTTTTTGCATCGGTATCCTATATCGGTTCTAGAAGAACACATACATAGGTGTCACTTGATTTTTTTTAAATTAATATACCTAGTGTTAAAACATGGGTAGTGACTGTGAACAAGCTGGCCCAAGTAATATAGCAAAAAAAATAAAATATTCCAAAAATTATAAGGAAGATTGGGAAAAGCTGGATGACTTTGAGAGATGGCTTTCTAGAAGTAAAAAGGGAAAAAAATTTGCAAGATATAAGATCTGCAGTAAAGACATTAATATTTCTAGCGGAAAAGATTCTCTAATGAAACACAGTCTTTCGATAATTCATAAACATACAGCAAGGATGATACGCAAACAGCCGCGTTTAACCGAATTTTCAGCAGGTATGGCAGAATCGGCGCAAATAAAGAATAATATTGCCGAAGGTATGATTATTTAAATTATTTCATGTTTACAATAATTTTAATTATCTTGGTTTTAGCCGAGATCCGCTTGTCTGCATTTATTGCAGAACATAATTTGCCATTTTTTGGTAATGGATCATTTGCCAAAATTAATAGCTAACATTTGTCCCGATTCAAAGATTGCTCAGGGCCTATCGTGCGCCAGAAAGAAAACCACAGCTATTGTTCGAAATGTCATAGGTGCTGAATGTTTCGAAAATATATGAGGATATTAAATATAATAAATTTTCCCTTATTATAGACGAGTCTACAGATCGCTCAACGATAAAACATCTTTGTCTCGTCGTCAGGTATGCAAAAGACAATTTAATCAGAGACTGTTTTTTTTGTTCTTGTGAAATTAGATAGTGCGAATGCGGAAACTTTATATAATCATGTTATAAATACATTTGTTTCAAATTCTGTTCCTTATAAAGATAATATGATTGGCTTTGCTTCTGATGGAGCAAATGTAATGATGGGAAGACATCATTCCGTTACAACATTACTAAAAAAAGATATACCGAATTTATTTGTCATGAAGTGCATCTGCCACTCATTTCACTTAGTTGCTTCATACGTATGCGAAAAATTCCCAAATTTCCTTGAAAACTTAACAAGAAATATTTTTAATTACTTCAACTCTAGTCCAAAAAGAATCAGCGAATTCCAAGAGTATCAATTATTTTGCAATGTTAAAATCCACAAAATTTTACACCCGTCCTAAACCAGATGGTTATCGGTTGATTCAGCTATTATACGAATTCTAGAACAACACAATCCGCTCAGATTATATTTTACAACTGCTGTTGCAGATGGCGATGTCTCAACAGCTGAAAACATACTCGATCATTTAAATAATCCGCTAACCAAAGTCTTTCTATTATTTCTAGATTATGTTTTGCCACTCTTTAATAGTCTAAATCGTGAAATGCAATCAGAATCGCCAAAACTTTACACTTTATATAATAGTGTATCCAATATTTTTCGAACAATTTGTGACTGTTTCCTAAAACGTAACTATTTATTATCTACAGCATTAGAAAACATTGAATTTAAAAATCTACATAATTATCAAGCACTAGAAGATCTGTATTTAGGAGCAAATGTTAGAATTTATGTAGAAGAAGGTAAATTGAGTTCAGAACAAATAAAATATTTGCGACTACGTTGTTTGGATTTTTACGTTGAAAGTTGTTCACAAATCACGACTAGATTTCCACTAAAAAACAACCCACTTAAAAAATTTAATTTCATTGACCCCGAGATAGTAAAAAGCGGAACTATAAGTTCAATAGCAGATATAGCTTTACTTTTTCCGAATTTAATACCACAAAACGAACTTGAAAATTAAGATAGCGAATGGAGGCAATTACGAAATTACACAGAACACCAAAATTTCAGCACAGATATGTTGGAATTCTGGGCTAGTGTCAGGGCAATAAAACGTGATAATCGAATGTCTTTCCATTATTATGTAATTTTATTCAAAATTTGTTGTGTTTACCACATTCTTCCGCAAATGTGGAACGAATTTTTTCCTTCATCAATTTAATGAAAACTAAACAACGTACTAAATTAAGCACGGAAACAGTCACAGGACTTCTTCATAGTAAGACATATATAAATAAAAATAGCTGTTTCGATTTTAAAATAGACAAAAAATTGATATTGAAAATAAATGAAGAAACATTAAAAAATATACCTAGTGACGAGTAGAGTTTATTAACTATTATTATTATTAACGTCATTAGTTTTATAAAACATCATGTATATAATAATATAAGTTATTGTTAGTGTGCTTCATATATATTTACATTTTTATTATATTTACTAGTTATATGATACTATTAATAACTAGTATTATATGTATTTTAGAAATTAAAATTGTTTTCATATAATTGTTTGATTTTAAACTAAGGATAAAAAAATCTACCGAATTTTCACGAACCATTCTACCGATTATCTCAACAGGTCACGGAACAACACTGCTTCACTTTTAGTCTATATATATTTATACAAAAAGGTTGTGTTTATGTATGACAATACGTTTTGCACGTATAAAGCATTTGTTACAATATGAAACAGACATGTAAATAATTTACATATCTGTAACTGTACACATGGACAATACATCTCGTATTTTCAGCATTTATGCTGAAAATACGAGGTGTATTGTCCATGTGTACAGTTACAGATATGTAAATTATTTACATGTCTGTTTCATATTGTATATATATTTAGTTTTAACGTTTGGTGCGGATTAATTGGTTAGGTAGTCGTTGGTCCACTGTTCTACAATGGCACGTTGACAGGAAACAGATATCTGGAATTTATTCGTAACGTTCTAGAGGATTTCCTTGATAACGCCAATTACCTGATGCGCCAAAATTTATACTTTCAGCAGGACGGTGCTCCTGCACACAACTATCACCTAGTGCAAACCTACCTCGACACCATCTTTGCCGAAAAGTGGATTGGTACAAATGGTCCAATTCAATGGCCAGCACGTTCCCCTGACCTCTCACCTTTAGACTTTTTTCTTTGGGGATACTTAAAAAATGAGGTGTACAAAACGCGATACGACAACGTGCGCGAATTGCAAGACAAGGTCAGAGAAGTTTTTCGCCAATAAGATAGAAGGACAATCTTAAGAGCCACCCAGAGTGTACTGAAGCGGGCACGAAAATGTATTGAGCAGGAAGGTGACACCTTTGAGCAGTATTTATAAATTATACATGTACTTTCTTCTTTTTAATTTAATTTTGTAAGCTGTAATATTTTAAAATAAACATTAAACACAAAATATGTATCTGTTTTGTCAAAAGTTAGCGGAGCAATGACAACATTTAGAAGGAAATATAAACTGCTATAACTACTTTATTATTCGTTTTAGGACAATAGTGTATTGAAACTTTTATATTACAAAGAACATTAGCATTCAGAATTTTAAAAAATATACAGGCTGTTCCATTAAAAAAAATTATAAATTTCAAAACTTCTCGAAAATGCGTTATTCAATTTTTTTTTTCATGAACTGCATGCTAATCAATGTTAAAAACACTAATACTTTGCTAATTTAACCTACTTTCTAGAGTCAATAATAACAGAGATAGCAATAGTGCGCACTTAATTTGAATCAGCCTGTATACAGTGTGTTTAAAAAAGATGTGGCAATATTAAAGGGGGTGATTGCTCAGGTCATTTTATACAAAAAGTTCCTATTAACATAGGTCCGCATACGCTTCGTTACCGATCTACAGCGTGTTGAAGTTTAATTTTAAAAAACAGTAAACAGTTTTTCCAAAGCGGCTTGAGATATCATAATGAAATTTTAGGCGTGTTAATAGCTGTGGGAGACGCATACTTTGCAATACAACACGATGTTTCAGTCGTACCTGTGACGCGCGTATTGGCACGTCACAGGCTATTTTTCAAGAAAAAATAGGACGCCTCTGATTTCTCTAAAAATACAAATATGCTTTTATTTATTGTTCAATTATGAAGAAAAAAGCTCTCTTAACTATTTATCGTACGACGTACCGTTTTTTATTAAAAAAAATCATTTTAGTGCATGTCCAGCAATTTTTCGAGTAGAAGTACCTCGATCTTCTTCAATCATGTCTAGCACATCCTCTTCCAGCTCTACCGATCTTGCTGTCCTTGGCCTTCCTGTTCCTCCATTTCGTCTTAATGTGCCTGTTTCATAAAGACGCCGATGAATACTTTCGAAAGTTTTTCTATCAGGAACAATACGGCCAGGAAATCTTTCAGTATACAACCGCCTAGCTTCTAATGCATTGCCATCAGCACGCCCATAAATGTAGTGCATGTCGGTCATCTCGGCATTCGTATAGCGATTCATGATAAGGAACTTCAACAAATTCGACACATACAAAATTATTAATCACGAGACTCATTCAATATGTCAGTGAATAAAACAGGACTGTGGTTTGGTAAAATATTTGTTTTTGCCCTTGAATAAAACCTTGTTTTTTTATTTTTTTTTCTGTAATAAATGGACATGCACTAAAATGTTTTTTTTTTACTAAAAAACGGTAAGTCGTACGATAAAAAGTTAAGAGAGCTTTTTTCTTCATAATTGAACAATAAATAAAAGGATATTTGTTTTTTTAGAGAAATCAGAGGCGTCCTATTTTTTCTTGAAAAATAGCCTGTGATGTGCCAATACGCGCGCCACAGGTACGACTGAAACATCGTGTTGTATTGCAAAGTATGTGTCTCCCACAGCTATTAACACGCCTAAAATTTCATTATGATATCTCAAGCCGCTTTGGAAAAATCAAGTTTTTACTGTTTTTAAAATTAAACTTCAACACGCTGTAGATCGGTAACGAAGCGTATGCGGACCTATGTTTATAGGAACTTTTTGTATAAAATGACCTGGGCAATCACCCCCTTTAATATTGCCGCATCTTTTTTAAACACACTGTATATACGTCGGTGTCCTAATAAAAATGCACAATTTAATTTGTGAATAAAACGCATAAGTTACTTGAAAATTTGAAACATTTTTATTTGTAACTTATCAGTATACATTGCATTTACACGTGGAAAACAATATCGGACAAACGTCCGCCCAAACTTCGCTGACAAACTTACTCTTTTTACAAAATTATTTATGACATTTACGCCCATTTCTGGATCGATTTCCATAATAACGCGCTCGGTTTGATTCTTTAACTCATGGATTGTCCTCGGATTATTCTAGTAAACACGTGATTTCAGGTATCCCCAGAGAAAAAAATCACACGGTGTCATGTCGCATGATCTTGGCAGCCAATTCTGATCTCCCTGGCGTGAAATGACACGCTCTGGAAATCTCCTGCAATAACCCACGAGTCTCGCGCGCAGTATGGCAGGTGGGGCCATCTTGTTGGAATCACTTATTTAGGATGTCTATGCCGTCAAATTCGGGCCAAAGAAACTCACGTAACTTGTTCCGATAACGCTCGCCATTCACCGTAACTGCATTACCTGCAGCATTTTGAAAAAAGTAGGGCCCAACCACACCACCTGCATAAAAGCCACACCATACAGTTGCTCGTTGTGAATGCATCGGCTGTTGAACTGTTATGCGAGGATTCTCGTCGCCCCATATCCGACAGTTAGCCTGTTGACAAAGCCGTCCAGGTGAAAATACGCCTCATCAGTAAAGATAATCTTTTGTGCGGAATCCTCATCCAGATTTAGATTTTGCAACACCCAATCAGCGAAGTCACGCCGTTGTAAATGATCGTCTGGCAATAGCTGTTGCGTCAGTTGGACCCTGTAGGGGTGAAGATGAAGGTACGCTGTCAGAATTTGGAGCAAGTATTCGGATTATACATTACCAAGTCGGACATCGATAAGAAACGTTATGCCATCCGCTCGTAACTATGTTGAAAGAAGAATTAAAGCAGAATTGAAAGATAAAAAATTGTGGTTATGTGTGAACGAAACAACTGATCGGCAAAACAATTCTGTGGTGAATGTGATGGTACGTACAATGGAAGAATTTCAACCGTCATCCTCTATCTTACTTGCTTCCAAAAGAGTTGCAAAATGTACTAGCGATGAAATTTTAAAAGTGGTGTTGAGCGCATTGAACAAATTTCAAGTTTCAACAAACCAACTTTTAATATTTGTGAGTGACGGTGCCGCTAACATGCTTTCTTTAGGCCGATCTCTTAAAGAAGAGAGTGGCAATCTGATATATGTAACATGTATAATCTATGCTTTAAACCTTGTGGCGCAATTGATACCTAAATGTTATCCACGAGTAAATGCTTTAATAGCTCATACGAAGGCAGTGTAGTCTCCAAAACGTACAAAAAATGTCACGAACTGTTTCCCAAAGTACCTGAACCACCACAGCCGATTACTACGCGTTGGGGAACATGGTTAGAGTCTGCGTTTTACTACTGCGAACATTTTGATGATGTAAAAAAGGTAGTTTTACAATAATTCGATCCGAGACACGCCGAAGCTATCAAGAAAAGCTAGGAAATGTTTCAAGATAGTCAGGTAAAAGTGATTTAGAAACTATTCGCAAGAACTACTATGGACTAGCAGAAGGAATTGAAAAATTACAAAATGAATCGATATCGTTTGTGGATTCTGTTCAAATTGTGGATGATGTTCACTAACACCTATGTGCGGCGGAAGGCGAAAGAAATTAGTGTGTAACACGAAAATTTGAAAGTGTTATTGACAAGGATCCAGATTTTCTCATACTAAGACAAATTTTTGGTGCGTCGAAAGATCCATTAAGTTGTCACAAGGATTACTTTAAATTTGCAAATATAACATCACTCGATGTGGATCGGTCGTTTTCATCATTGAAACATATTTATTGCGCACGCTGTACTCATTTGACTGAAACAAGTGTGGAAACATATTTAATAATTCAAATAAAGGGTCTACCAATTGGAGTGATAGAACTTTCGATGGTCATAGGTGCACAGTGTTAACTGTCATAACGCAAATCAAACGTCAATTGTGCTTAGTATACTCTGACATTTCACGATGAATCGATTAACTAAAGAGCAACGTATAGTTATCGTACAAAGGTACTACGAAAATGCGCGATCGGTTAGAGCTTGTTATCGTGCTCTTCGAGGAGATTTTGGCCAACGTGGACGGCCTTCCGAGCTCGCTATCAGGCGCATAATTGATAAGTTTGAACGGGATTACACTCTCCTGGATAGTAAGCCACCGACACGACAAAGAAATGCAAGGAGTGCTGAAAATATCGCTGCTGTAAGGGAAAGCGTGAATGCGAATGCTAATGTGTCCGTTGTGCCCAGTTCTCAGCAATTGGGCTTTTCACCGATGTCAACGTGGCGCATTTTGAAGAAAGATTTGGGGCTACATCCGTATAAGTTGATTCTAACCCAAGACTTGAAGCCTGCCGATCATGGTTTGCGGAGAACGTTTACCGATTGGGCGCTGTTGCAGCTAGAACAAAATGCCGATTTTGGTAAACAAATAATCTTTTCAGATGAGGCACATTTTTGGCTTAATGGTGTTGTCAATACGCAAAATTGCCGTTTCTGGTGTGAGAACAATCCCCAGCAACTAGTCGAGAGGCCATTACACCCTATGAAAGTTACTGTATGGTGTGGTTTGCATGCCGGCGGAATTATCGGTCCCTACTTTTTTGAGGACGCAGATGGGCATACTGTAACAGTCAATGCAGAGCGCTATCGCGACATGATAACAAACTTTCTTTGGCCTATAATTGATACTGGAGACCTGGAACAGAAGTGGTTTCAACAGGATGGCGCAACATCGCACACTGCCCGAGAGACAATGAATTTATTGAGAGAACGTTTTGAGGAGCGAATAATTTCGCGACATGGTCCTATCAACTGGCCGCCAAGGTCGTGCGATCTTACGCCCCTGGACTTTTTTCTTTGGGGATATGTAAAGTCATTGGTGTACACTAACAATCCTCAAACCAGCGATGACTTAAGAGTCAACATCACCCGAGTTATTCGCGAAATTCAGCCCAACTTGTTGGAAAAAGTGATTGAAAATTGGGTTCGTCGTCTAAACGTCTGTCGCCGCAGCCGAGGTGGCCATCTTAATGACGTCTTATTTAAAACATAATGTTATATAATATATTACAAAATAAAATATAATTCATAGAAACATATCAATTCGTTTTCATTTTATACCAAGTTAAAGTTATATCATTCTTATTGGTAGACCCTTTATTTAATAGATGCCACCCAGTTTGTGATTTCATGGAAGCTTTTTAAAAGAGTAAGTGTTTCAGCACGTTATATATTTTTTATCATTATTTTATGTGTAAATATTCATACGTCCGCATCGCCTATGCTCACTTATGAAAGTCACGCAACATAAATGATACGAGTAAACGTTATTGAACGCTCGCCTTGATACGGCCGCTAGACCCCTCCACGTTGTTCTCCGCACTGCACTGAATCTTGCCACTCTTTGCCGACTCTACTGATCAGGACTGACATCGAAAAGAAAATTTGACAGAACAAAATAAACCTAATTTTGCCTGCATAAAAGCGGCCTCTATTTTAGCCAATCACAAGCTCTTATTTCAAGCCCTGTCTTTAGATAGATCCGTGGTACTGGTCGCCTGAGTTGTATGTTTAACAGCAATTCGCCCACGTAAGATAAGTCCGACGAGGGAGGGCTATTGAATTTAACCTCTTAATGCACCAATTAAAATAAAAAAACGACCCGTTCTTCACCAATTATTTTATTAGTACATTTTGTTCTACATATGAAAATACAAAAAAAATACTATGTAAACATCAAAATTTTTAATATTTTGACATAAGAAAATATAACTAAACTAACTTCATTTCGCTAAACCGAGTTAACTCGGGCAAAAAAAAATATTTTTTTAGTCCAAATTTGCAACAGTGTGATAAATTTTGAAACACAGTATGACGCAAAGAGGCACATCACAGTCACGACACATACCGGGCCTTCATAATAGGTTGTAACCCACGTGACGTGTTGCAATATTGGTTGCATACATTAGGATTGGCAATCCTGCATAATAAGTTCCTAAACTCAAATGTTTTGTTATGACAGTTTTGTACGTTTTGTGTATTGTGTCAATTAGATTTTCTTTGCATTAATTTTATATTTATTTCGCGTTAAAAAAGTCAGTTCTTTGAAGAGCTATTGAAGATATTCTAACTTTTGTGAAGGTTAGTTATCTATTAATAACATTGAATGTATGTAATAATAATTTCATTTTAGGTTATAACCTCCAAAATGGCATTTACCGTCGAACAAGATGCATTCATTTTAGTGGCCCATTATAGAAGTGCTACACAAGATGCCGAAGGCAATTGGAGTTATTCACTTCCAAGTTGTATAGATCAATTTATACAACGCTTCCCAGATTTTGACTTTGATTATGATTCATTTCGACATCGTAGACATATTATAACACATCGTTTTGAGGATAAACATTGTATTTGTAAAGGGAAATCGACTGGGAGGCCCACCAAATTAACTGAAGCTGTTGTAGATGATATTCGGCAGCGAGTAGAACACAGCCCTCATAAATCAGTTAAAAAACTATCTCAGCAAACAGGTATTTCATATTTATTTTTAATTGTACAAAGTTAACATTCAAAAAAATGTTCTTGTAGGTCTCTCAGTTGGAACATGTCACAAAGCATTAACAAAAAAGATACATATGCATCCTTATAAAGTTACTGTTGTTCATCAGTTACATCCAGTCGATTACGATAGGCGAATTAGATTTTGTGAATGGTTTAATAATCGAATGAACGATGATCTCCTAGATTTAACTTTTTTTAGTGACGAAGCATGGGTACATCTTACAGGATACGTAAATTCACAAAATTATAGATCTTGGGCTACAGAAAATCCACACCAACTAGTAGAAACATCATTACATCCTTTAAAAGTAGGAATATGGGTGGGAATGTGGAGAAGAAGAATTATTGGGCCAATTTTCTTTTACGATACCATTACTGCAGCAAGATATCGAGGAATATTAAATGAATTTATTAATCAGCTGCATGACGATGAATTAGAAAATGGCTGGTTTCAACAAGATAATGCACCTGCTCACACGGCCAGAGACACACACCACTATTTGACAGAATTTTACGACGATAGACTGATTAATTTATGGCCACCCCGTTCTTACTCCGCTTGATTTTTACTTATTTGGACATTTGAAAAATAGGATATATAGAAATAGACTACATAATTTACAAGAACTAGAAGCAGCAATTGTGCATGAAATAAATAACATTACGCAGAATGATTTACATAATGTTTTTGAAAATTTAAAACGTGGGGTGAATATTTGTTTGCAACAAAATGGTCATCATTTCCAACATTTATTATAAATATGTTATTGTGAAAAAGCTTTCAGTACGTTAGCTCCTCATAAAATGTGTTTGTACATAGGCAAAATTGACAATTTTTTCATTATTAACTGTAAATAAAATTTATGCTATTAAAATGATAATAAACACTAGTGTTTTAATTGAATAAACATACAACTAAAATTTATTTTTATTATTCCAAGAAATTACTTACGTTTCAATTAAAATAAAATTAAAAAACATCTGTCAAACTATTTTGAACTAGGAATATTTGTATAGTAGTACCAATCTGTAATGTTGGTTGCATATGTATCATGTTACAACAAATAATGAAGGCTCTGTATATCTCGTTTCTTTACGGATTCTTTTATTTTCTTCATTTCTTTTTAGTGCGCATATAAAACACTGATGTGTTGGGTTTGTCTTCTTTTCTGTCGGTGGTATGAAATCTGGGAAATGCCGTGCTGACAATCTTAGCGGTGTTGGAACTGAAGATGGACGTCCGTTTCTGGATATATTTGTAGTTTTATACTTTTCAATAATTAGTTCTATGACCTTGAGACGGAAATCAAGAGAGTCCATCTGGCAGCCACATTTTTGATATAACAAAAAAGCGTTCCACATTGCCAGATCTAGGATGTGAAAAAATATTTTTTTGTAATATTTTTTTCCTCTTTTCCTTGGTACTACATAGGAAGATAGATGTTTATCTACCCGATCAACACCCCCCATTGTATTGTTGTAATCTAGTACAGCTTGCGGTTTATTTAGAAGGCCTTTACGCGCCTCTATTTGTACCATCGAGCTGTTATGAATGGTAGAAATAAGAGACACATCCTTTTTGTCCTTCCACTTCATTACACATACTTTTCCTCTCTGAAAAGCAATTATTTCTCCCTTTTTCAACTTTTTATTTTTAACTTCTCCAGGCACTTCTTTCCTTGCAAGTCGCAACGTTCCATATACATCAGTCTTATTTTGAAGTAGACAATCTGCCAGTTGGGGAGAATTATAGAAATTGTCCATCGTGAGACAGTAACCCTTGTTCAATAATGGTTTCATTAGCGTCATGACTATTTGGGAGGATACGGGGAGATCTTCATATTCTCGATCTAAGACAGTACCTTTTCCTGTATAAATTATAAAACTATATACATAGCCACTTTTGGATTCGCATAACAAATATGTTTTTATCCCAAATCTGGCTCTCTTGAGAGGTATGTACTTCACCCTTCCCAAACGGCCTTTATAAAGTAGAAGACTCTCATCAATTGTCACTAATTTCTCCGGCGTAATTAGGTTTTTAAATTTATTGTTTATATTTTCATAAACATCCAGATTTTGTTTAGTTTTGGGCGAGGATGGTTATCTGGATCAAAGTCGTTATTATTTGAAAAATGTAAGTATTGTTTTATATTTTCAAATCGTTTTCCAGTCATACAATTTAGAAAAAAAGGCGTATGCAGTAGAGGATTTTTTGTCCAATAATGCCGGTATTCGGGTTTTCTTACAATACTTTGCAAAAGAGTGACAGCTAAGAACACTCTAACCTCATTCGGATTTGTTTCATGCCACAAAATATTTGCTCTTCCCTGTATCTTGTTGGCCGCGTATCTGTTAGTCTCACTTGCTATATGTTGAACCAAAAAATCATCAAAGAACAACTCAAAGAAATCCAAACAATTGCCATTTTGATCAATATTAGCAGCTATACCAGGAGTTTCCGTAAATGGAAATTGAGGTGGTTGAGAATTTACAGGAAGTGGAAACCATTGTCGTGCAGCTGCAAGACCATTATTGTCACTAGTTTCGTCATCTGACATACTTTCAAGTTCGGAATCGCTCTCACTGATTTCTAAGCTTTCTTTCTCGGACTGTGCATCGCTAGAATCGTTATCCATCGTCGCTTCGTAGAAAGGAACTATACCAAAATATAACACTTGTTGAATAACGTCAAAATAAAACGTACGTAAATGAAAGAGCAACTTACTTACCTAAACGTTGTGGCCAGACTAGACCACGATTTTTACCGTGTGGTGCCTATACCAAAGTAGCCAATAACAAAACAGTGGTGGGAAACCAATTGCAGCGACGCTCGGTAGATCGAGAATGCGTCACGGTCCTGTATCATGTATATTCGGGTGAGATCTTTTTGCATAAGAAAATATAATATAATATAAACATGCCCGATATATACTCGGGCTCGCGGAAGAAAGTCAGACAAGCCATTCCGAGTTAACTCGGCTGAGTGCATTAAGAGGTTAAGTAAAATTTAGCAAGACCAGTTTTCGCGAGTTTTGTTGCTCGCATGTCGTGTAGGTCACAAAATATAATAAAGAAAACTTATGCTTTTTGTAAGTACTTGTATTTTAATTAACAATTTGCTTTTTTTTTCATTTCAATAAATAATAAAAACATGAAAGTACAACAAACCTAACATTATTACATCATTAAATAAGTCTTGCAATGTGTTTTGCTCTTTTGCATATTCTAGCATATTATCAGTAAACACTGGCACTTTCATTAAGTCTTGATTTTGTACTAAATATTGTCTTCTAAATGTCACTAGATATAAAAAATAATCCATTGCTTGTTTTGTTTTAGTGTTTTTCTTTTATTTTCAGAAAGGTGACTGTTGTTCACAAAGCTATCACGCATATCACAACAATAAATTAAAAATAGTATCACTCGAGACTTTTTTTGTTTACGAATCTACACGTATTTACAATTATTTATTGAAATAATCCATCAAAGGCACATTCCCGGATTTTGGGTACACCATTGAGGCCACAGTGCCTCAACGCCGAAGCCTCTAGCCAGCATGCGATCACGTTGTACCGTCAATCTCGTATAAACATTCTCGGCAATCCCATAGGTGTCCTGGTCCACTTTCGGATCCGACCAGACGCGCTCTGCAAAAGCCGCGGCTCGCGGCCACAATCGAGTATCCAACGAAAGCTCGTCCAGTTGTTCGCTCCAAAGACAAGCTTCCGCACCGAAAGTTTGAGATTTATATAGATTGTCGTAGCCCCACGGTTGGTGTAGATACACTGTCTGCCACGGTCTATAAGGGTCGCAAGCCGCCTCGCCTCTCTCTCGCCAACGTCCGAAACCGCAATCCAAATACCACGCGTTAACGTGAGACAATATCACTTTATAACCGTCGGCGATTAGTTCCCGAGTCTCTGACCAATCACTAGCACCCCAACTTTGTATAACTATATTGTCTTTGTCTAAATATTTCACACTGTACGGTCTCCGACTTAAGTTACTGGACCATGCTATGATATACTGGGGCTTTTTCCCACCATTCGCTTTCTCCAGTCTGTTCAGAATTTTCAGCGTGAAATCTCCCCACAAGTTATGTAAATCCGTATAATTCGTCGCTGTTAAATTCTTAAACAGGTACTGTTCCCAACAGTCGAGGTTAACTTCATCTCCTCCGATATGGAATATTTCATCTTCACCAGTCATCTGAATAATGTCCCTGTAAATCCGTTCCAACACCTCGTAAACTTGCACGTTTTCCGGATTCAATTGGCCGCACGGCGGTTCCCCACAGTACATGTACCAAGGTTGTGCGTTCACGCAAACCGCTAATTCGCCGAGACCTTCTTGAGGTCCCCACGTCCAACCATTACCTGCGTGTGCCGGAATATCGATCTCTATTATTATGCGTACACCGCGACGTCTCGCATAGTCCACCAGTTCTTTTACTTCATCCACTGTATACACCATATCGTTTCGATAAGAACCGTATATGTGCATCTGAGGCACGCTAGGAACTTGCAGTGGAAAACTCTGGGAGTCTGACACGTGCCAATGGAACACGTTGAGTTTATTAGCAGCCATTCCGTTTATCACACGCTTAATACCCGCTACAGACACGAAATTTCTCGAAGTATCCAACATAATGCCCCTGTATGCAAAGACGGGTTTGTCTTCAATTTTAACATCTTTTATTATCTTCAGCGTGCCTCCGGAATCGAATTCGTCCCACCAGATTAATTGCGACAGCGTTTCTAAGCCATGCCTTGCACCGAAAATAGTTTTGGCGCTGACAGAAGCGACCAGAGCCTTTCCTTTAGAATCCACCGTTAAGTTATAGGACTCGTCCGTATCCATTCGTAATTTCACTATGTTCGCGTAAGCAACCGATATTTTGACGATGAAATTTTCGATGTCACTGTGAACGCGAGACGTGTTTTCTTTCTGAACGTAAGAGGCTACGTTGCTGTTGAACATGGCGTAAGATTCTTGCAGGAATGTTAAGGCGGGTTGTTTCGCGGACGTTTCCGCTTGGAGCTGTTGCAGGTGGAATGAAACGGGATGCGTTCCGATGTGCACAGGTCCCGTAGGCGAGGGCCAGAGTTGCGCTCGACTGCACAGCATGTTACAGGTGGTAAGCGATTGTACATTGTGGTTGGACGATGAAGTCGGTACTCTTTCGCAGCGATGCTTGACACACATCCAGGACCATCGAACATCGGCTTTTCTGCAAACAGAAATCAAAAGAAAACTATTAGAAAGGTTTCAAATTCGATTTACGTAAGCTAAAATCAATAACTAAAAAGCAGTTTAATACGTTACAAGGTGGTGCAATTCAATAACCGAAGGTAAATTCGATTTACGTAAGCTAAAATCAATAACTAAAAGCAGAAAAGTCTTTCTTTGGAGACTGTGGTTAAGTAAAAACTTAAAAAAGGTATATAACCCCTGACCACAATTATTAATCGTATCCTAAATACGTATTTCGACAACTAAGTTGTCATCATCAGTAGGTAAAACCACTAATCAAGGTGTCGCACATGGGGCACAGTAAAGCTAGAACACCGCTTACGCAACAACTACTTTACACGGCGTCCACGTATAGACTAATTTAAACATGCAAATATATCTAACGAAAAAGATCGGCAAATTTACCTCTCTTAGGGAAACGGCATTCACATATGTTTAAACTCCAATTTGAAATATATCGAACGAAAGATCGACAAAAATTACCTCTCTTAAGGAAACGGCACTCAACATGTGTTAATACTTCAATTTAAAACGTCGACGACCCTTTTATCGTTCTAAGAATGAAAAGAGACAAGTGAAGGGAATCGGTGCTATATTACCGTTCATAGAATGTTGTTTGTTTTTAACGATATGAATGCTTTCGTAGGCGTCAAGATCGCGGGGGTTATTTATGCCCTTTAAAAGCTTTAACCCTTTAATCGACACATTGTGTAGTGTACTTAAAGCATGGTTGGCAACGTTAGATTTATCCGGTCTATTGCATTTAATATGTGATATGTGTTCTTTAAACCGGGTTATTATTGGTCGTTTTGTTTGGCCTATATATTTCAAATTACAATCATCGCAACTAATTTCGTATATACCTGATTTCGAATTAAAATTAACTCTATCTTTAGTATTACCTAGGAGACTTTTGATAGTATTTTCGGACCGAAAGGCAACTTGGAGACCTCTTTCTTTCACAACTTTATTAATGTTTTTCGTGATGGGGTGGTATGGTAAACACATGTACTTTTTCTCCTGGTTACTTTGAGATATCAAACTTGTGGATTCGCGAATTGTATTTTTTATTTTTGTTTTTCTAATTAAATTATTGATTATTTCTATGTCATTCGCGATATTTTTAATGAAATCCAGTTCTATTTCATATCTCTCTTTTGTTAACGGAAAATTTAGTAACCGATTGACTAAGAAATTAAAGGAAGCTGTCTTATGTTGATAACTATGATTTGAATTTATTCCCCTCGGTACCTATTCCAGAGACTATGAAATATTTAGAAAGCTTGCTCCACAAGAATAACATTGAACCTTCAAAAATAAAAGAATACATGAGATTGACAACTCTGTGCATGACGCAAAATTGTTTCCAAGTAGGAGAAAAATTTTATGAACAGAAACAAGGCACAACAATGGGTAACTATCTATCTCCTTTCATAGCCAATTTATTCATGAGTCAATTTGAAGTAGAATTTAAAAATAACGCTAAATATTTTCCGAGAGCCTGGATTAGGTACGTAGATGACATTCTCGCGATTTTTGATACACGGAAATGCGAATTAGAGACATGTTCGTTAATCAATTAAATTTGAAATTTCCGACGATTAAATTTACGGTGGAAAAGGAACACAATGGCAGGATACCTTTTTTAGGTACTTTACTGATTAGGAATAAACATAAAATAGAAACCAATGTTAATAGATTCATCATCGCGGATTCAAATCATAGTTATCAACATAAGACAGCTTCCTCTAATTTCTTAGTCAATCGGTTACTAAGTTTTCCGTTAACAAAAGAGATATGAAATAGAACTGGATTTCATTAAAAATATCGCGACATATAATGGCTTTGACATAGAAATAATCAATAATTTAATTAGAAAAACAAAAATTAAAAATACAATGCGCGAATCCACAAGTTTGATATCTCAAAGTAACCAGGAGAAAAAGTACATGTGTTTACCATACCACCCCATCACGAAAAACATTAATAAAGTTGTGAAAGAAAGACGTCTCCAAGTTGCCTTTCGGTCCGAAAATACTATCAAAAGTCTCCTAGGGAATACCAAAGATAGAGTTAATTTTAATTCGAAATCAGGTATATACGAAATTAGTTGCGATGATTGTAATTTGAAATATATAGGCCAAACAAAACAACCAATAATAACCCGGTTTAAAGAACACATATCCCATATTAAATACAATAGACCGGATAAATCTAACGTTGCCAACCATGCTTTAAGTACACTACACAATGTGTCGATTAAAGGGTTAAAGCTTTTAAAGGGCATAAATAACCCCCGCGATCTTGACGCCTACGAAAGCATTCATATCGTTAAAAACAAACAACATTCCATGAACGGTAATATAGCACCGATTCCCTTCACTTGTTTCTTTTCATTCTTAGAACCATAAAAGGGTCGTCGACGTTTTAAATTGAAGTATTAACACATGTTGAGTGCCGTTTCCCTAAGAGAGGTAATTTTTGTCGATCTTTCGTTCGATATATTTCAAATTGGAGTTTAAACATATGTGAATGCCGTTTCCCTAAGAGAGGTAAATTTGTCGATCTTTTTCGTTAGATATATTTGCATGTTTAAATTAGTCTATACGTGGACGCCGTGTAAAGTAGTTGTTGCGTAAGCGGTGTTCTAGCTTTACTGTGCCCCATGTGCGACACCTTGATTAGTGGTTTTACCTACTGATGATGACAACTTAACGGTCGAAATACGTATTTAGGATACGATTAATAATTGTGGTAAGGGGTTATATACCTTCTTTTAAAAAACTAAAAGCAGTTTAATATTTCACAAGGTGTGACAAATAACAGGATTACGCATATCCTAGCCATTAAACTTGTGATGGGGTAGAATGCAATGTAGTTAGCCGTGATACTTCCGGTGCAGCTGGAGCCATATTGCGACTCTATCTTGTTTAGTTGTTTGTTACTCCTTGCTTGAGTGCCACGATCATGATAAGCTTAATAATCGTAAGATCAAACCTAATGTTTTACTCGCTGAAAGGCACATGTTTTGCAATGATCAAATGCTATTCCAAGATCCCTCAGAAGTAACTCCCGAAAGTATATGACCGTTTATAGAATAGGTGTTCATTTCCTACTAAAGGACATGACAAAGCATTTATGTATTTATATTCAACGTCAAGTGATTGGCACTAGACCAATTCACGTTAAAAAATACTTTCTTGCAAACGTTAGACATCAGGTTGGCCTACGCCATTTTCCTTGAATAAAACAAAATTTTGTTATAATCGCAAGGAACAATGATATTTTAAAAGTGTCACTGCAAAATCTTACGTCAAGAAGTTGCAAGTATTGCTGTGCAGTAAATTTTGAAGAAAGCAAATGTGAAAATCGATAAATTGCGAGTATCGGGGCACCATCACATAACTTGTATTTGAAGAGGTTAAGTGGTAAGGAAGTTTACTAATATATGCTTAATACACTTGGCGGATCAAAGCCCATCGTATGCGACAGTCAAAAATTGGATTGCGTCATTCAAGAGAGGAAAACTTTCCGCTGAAGTTGAGAAGCGACCAGGAGGACCGATTTCAGTGTCCACCCCTGAAAATATTTGCACAGTTCACCGTCGAATTGGGCTAAGACACTAAAGAATTCATATGAATGCGTCCATCATATAATTCACGTCATCCGCAAAGAAAAGAAAACGACAGGAATGAAGACAAAACCTTATATCGTTTATAAATAGCAAAAATAAAATAGGACCCGAATGACTCCCCTGAGGCACACTAGATGTAGCAAGGACATCTTGAGACCTGGTGCCACCCACGACAACACTCTGGACACGGTCGGTTAAGTACGATCGTAACCATGCGAGAACATTCCCAATTTTGCCGTATTTTTCCAGTTTCAGTAGAAATAAGGAATGATTAACCTGATAGAATCCTTTTTTAAAGGCAGTGTATATAGAATCTACCTGATAACCCCCTTCGATGTTCTCCAAAATGTAGTTACAATATGTTAGTAAGTTTGTCTTAGTACTACGGACGCGAACGAATCCATGCTGTTTCGGGGCTATTACTTCAGAATAAGATGCAAGTATTCTATCAGCCACCAACTATTCAAGCACCTTGCTAATAGTAGGCAAGTTACTGATAGGACGATAATTTCGAATGTTCGATGTATTCATAAGCGCTTAATAGTTATTTATGTACCTAGGTTCGTAAGTACAGTTTTATGGTCGAGAATACGATTGCAAACCGAGACCCGTAGGGTCGAGGTTTGCATGTATTCGAGACCATGAAAGTGTACTGTACGAACCGTGGTGCATATGAGATTTTTCGTCATACCTACGTTTTTTTTAAATAGACGAATTTGAATGATGACTTTACTTTTACTATATGTATACACATTAGTAACATCAAGTCAGGAATATTTGTCGTATCTATGGTAACCATGTTTGTGTCGATATAAATTTATATTTTTGATAAATGTCAAAGTATATGCAATAGATTTTCAAAAGTTTTTCTTTCTAAATAAAATTTATAAACATGAATCAAATAGAGATGGATGCTATTATACCTTGTACTGAGATTTTGCCGGAGAAATCTAAAAACAGATACAATGAAACCTATAAAATGTTCAAAGATTGGTGTCACCAGAGATATGTGGAGAGTATTTCAGAAAGTGTAATGCTGGCATATTTTCGTGATAGATCTATGAAGTTAAAATCACCAAACAGTTTATGGTGTGAATACTCCATGTTAAAAACTACCATATTTATTAACGAAAATGAAGATATTTCAAAATATCCTAAATTGAAAGGATTTTTGAAGCGTAAAAATGATGGTTTTAAGACTAAAAAGTCTAGTATCTTTACAAGAGAGGAAATTAATAAATTTCTTATTGAAGCTTCCGACGATACATATTTGTTGATGAAGGTAAGTTTACAGAATGATTCTTTTTAATTCGTGTTCATTCTATACTAATTTTTTGCAGGTTGTTATGATTATGGGAATTGCTGGGGCTTGTAGGAAAGATGAACTAGTTAAAATGAAAATTCAAGATGTGGAAAATAAAAATGATGTAATAATAATTAAAATACCGGATACTAAAAATGGATTAAAACGTTCTTTTACAATTATTGCGAAGGAAGAATATCCAATTAATTTTATGCTAATTATTAAAAAATACATTGGTCTGAGATTAGAAAATATTACCAATGATAGATTTTTCTTTAAGTACAGTTTTGGTAAATGTCGAAATCAGCCTGTAGGAAAAAACACTCTCGCAAAAATTCCTAGCCAAATACCAAAATACTTGTCGTTGGAGAACCCCACTACCTACACCGGACATTCCTTTCGAAGGACCTCGGCAACATTATTAGCCGATTCAGGAATTGATGTTCTTGGTCTGAAAAGACACGGCGGATGGAAATCTTCTACCGTGGCAGAAAGCTATGTTTCCGATTCAATGATAAATAAAGTACAGATAGCTGACCGAATTTTATATAAACAAAATATTACAGAGGCTGTTTGCTCAACTGTGATACAGAAAAATGAGAAGAAAGTCGATGATTCCATTAGGAATCCAACCATTAATAATGTTGACATTATTGAAAATATAAACTTGCCTAGTAAGAAAGAAGACTCTATTGTTCAGATAGCTAATTGTTCTAATTGTTCGTTTACATTTAATATTACAAAATCATAAGTTTTTGTACAAGATTCTATTTTTCCTAGTTATGTTAATTAATCATGTTTGAAATAAATTTGTCATAAATTTTCTAATATTGCTATTATTTCCCTAGGGTCGGAATAAATATTACAGCCCGCTACCATAGCAACTGTCAATACGGTATGTAAAGTGTCACTTACGTTTCAAAAAAAGGTGTCATAATTGTTTACTTACGCAGTAGGTGTGACGAAAACATATTTTAATATCATAATAAATTTTGATTCGAAAGTGCTCTCTGGTTAATTCCATTTTCTTTTCCATCATCTTCGTATACAGTAATACCCCGCTTTACGCGAGGGATACGTTCCGCAAAAAATTTCGTTAAGTGAAATTCGCGTATATCGGGGTTTGCGATTAAACATAGTCAAAAGTTAATACAAAAAAATACAAATTATTTGAATCAATCACTTTAATTCTAAGAATACTTTATGCAGTATTACATGTTTTTCTTTTACGGAAAAATACATCTATTGTCTTTTGGGTAGTATTTCTTTTACGTTCTTGTAAAATACGTTCATAACCCAACGCTGTTTTTAATTGTTTGAAACACGGTCATCATCACTGTCTATGCTCTGCAATATGTCTAAACCTGAATAAATGTTTGAAAGAGCATTTTGTATTCCGCTTGAAGATAAAACTCTCTCTTCTACTTGTTCTTCCTCATCGTTGAGGGGATTATTCTGTAACTCGATCAGATCTTCATTGCTGAGGTTCGTCGTGCGTTGCTACAAGTTGTTCGAGATCTTCTACCGCGACATCTTCAAGTTCAGACCCCTCAATCATTGCAGGAATGTCTTCAAGCACTTGTCTCTGCATCTGAACAATTCTTCTAGGTGCTTCCACTACATCTGGCCAAAGATTACGCCACACCCCGTTCATACAACTCTTTTTAACTTCGCTCCAAGCCTCGTTTATGTTGTGAATAGCCTTCATGATGTTGTATGACTTCCACCACTCTCGCATATACTGTCTTCCTTCCTCGTCAGTCTCATGAATTAGTTGGCTAAAAGTGCGGCGATGGTAATAAGTTTTGAAGCTTGCTATTGCTCCCTGGTCCATAGGTTGTAATATTTACGTAGTGTTTGGTGGAAGGAACTTCATGTACACTTTTAAGTCTCTCGGCGTATCAAGTGAGGTTGGATGTCCTGGGGCATTGTCTAAGAGTAATATAACTTTACGTTCAAGCCCATTTCTGTCACAGTAGGATTTGACTGACGGGCAAAAACTATTAGAATACCAATCTTTAAAAAGTTCCCGTGTAACCCACGCCTTTCTGTTGGACCGCCACACGACTGGTAGGCTTGTCTTGTCTGTACCTCGCATTGCACGGGGTGTTTCTGAATGGTACACCAGTAAAGGTTTCAGTTTGAAATCACCAGTGGCATTACCACCCAGCAGAAGTGTTAGTCGACCTTTCGCAGCTTTGAAACAGCTGGCTTGACGTTCCTCTTTAGAAATGAATGTTCGAGATGGCATTTTTTTTCAGTAAAGCCCCATCTCATCAACATTGAAGATGAGACAAGCAGGAATTTTTTCTCGTGCTACGAACTCTTGAAACTTGTCTGGAAACTCAGCTGCAGCTTGAGTGTCCACGCTGGCGGCCTCACCTGTTATGTGAATATTGTGAAGATTGGAACGCTGCTTGAACAGATGAAACCAGCCTCTGCTGGCAGCAAACGACGGAGTGGAACTCCCTTCACCTTCTTCTGTCTTTAACATCTCATACAAAGATTTTGCTTTTGTGCATATGAGATCTTGACTCAGTGGTGTGTTCTTCTTATTTCAATCTTCGATCCACACTGCCAGCAACTTCTCCATTCTTTCTAGGATAGAGGATCTCGAACGAGAAAGTTTTGTTGCACTTATAGGTGTTGAACTTTCGCTGGAAAGTTTAATTTTTTCCCGATTATTAAAAATCGTTCTCACAGTCGATTCTGAGAGTCCAAAATCTCTGCCAACAATTGTTGCTTTGCCTCCACTTTCCATTCTTATTAACACATTCATCTTCAATTCCAAAGTTACGCTTTTACGCTCTTTTTTCTTCATAGGCGGCATTTTTAACGTAGCGTTAAATTATGTATGTATCTCCACCAAACGTTAAAACACGACTGCCAGTCGAGATAAACATATGGAACAAACGAAACAAACGAGGGAATCCCCATAGAACAAAATCGTAGGATGGGGAATCCCCAATTCTTCAATCGAAATGGTCAGAGAAAGCGGGCATTCCCGCGACCAAAGAGAAGTCAATGACTACATTATGTACATACATACATATTCTTAAGTAAGCAATTCGCGTAATACGAGGTATTTTAACGCGAAATTTGAAATTCGCGTTAAAGCGAAACCGCGCATAACGGAGACGCGTAAAGCGGGGTATTACTGTATTCACTATCCACATTACATTTATCTCTTAAAAAATGTATTTATGTCTTTGTTCGTATCATCTTCGTTTGCGTTTTTAATTCCCATAAAATTCAATTTATTTCTTGAATATTTTCTAATAAAATTAATTTTTTTTACTACAATTTCAGTTCATATTAAACATCTACGGTGTTGGTTTTACAACTAATAACAGTAATCACACAAAAAGTATATTGCAGAGTTAACAATAACAACATTAGAAAATGTAAAAGAGGATAATTTATTTACCTTCCGTTTGAATCCGGAAGTCCTAAAGGTCTCTGGAAACTAGGAATAGAAACAAATTAGACACGTTCTCAAGGATTAACACAGGAAAAACAAAGGAAAGAAGTTGGAAACTTTCTAAACCATCATTATACACTATGTTCAAGACAAAATTTGTAATTAAAATTTTGGAGATTTTAAATTAAAGCATTTTACATTTTCATTATTTTAAGACTGTCTACTAAGACTATACTTAAACCAAACGAGCATTTCTTGTGTAGAAATTTAGCAGACTGCGCTTTATAACAACTCGAAACAAATCCCTTATGTTACGGAAAGATCATATTCATCGATGAAGCTCATGTCTCGTTAAATTGCTTCGTGTATAAGCACAATTACAACACTTGGAGTGAAGAGGGCCCACATGCTGTTCATGAGATACATTTACATCCACAAAAATTAACAGTTTGGTGTGGTTTATTGTCTGGAAGTGTAATTGGACCATATTTTTTTGAAAATGAAAATGGCATTGCAGTTACCGTCAATGGAGAAAGCTCCAGACACATGATTACAGATTTGTTATGGCACGAATTAGACGATTTCGACATAAACAATATGTGATCCCAACAGGATGGTGCAACATGCCATACATCTCATGACACAATCAATTTATTGAGAGAAAAGTTTAATGACCGCGTAATCTCCAGAAACTCCTATATGCCGTGGCCACCAAGATCATGCGATATAACTCCATTGGACTTTTTTCTTTGGGGTTATGTGAAATCATTGGGTTACTCCAATAAACAGCCTAAAAACCAACATTATTCGTGTAATTGCTGAAATAAATACAGATTTATTCGAAAAAGTGCCAAAAAATTGGTGTTCCAGAATGGAATTTTTAAAAATTTCCAGCGGCGGTGATTTACATGAAATCATTTTTAAATAGAAATGTCTTGAACCAATGTCTAAAATAAATAAAAAAACTATATTGATATCTTATACTGTTTTTGTCTTTATTACAAAATAAAAATATATAGCTCCTATTTGATCACCCGTTATAACTAAGTAGTACACAAACATACAGGGTTGGCCATTTAAGGTTGCGGTTTTTGAAGTCATATTAAACATACAAAACATTAATTTAAAAAAATGATTTATTTGTGCAATTAAACAACAAGGTCTGCGGTTTAATAAATCAGGTTTTCGAAGTGAGAGCCTCGAACAACGATAACATTTCGCAGCCTCTTCTCAAATTCTCCACAAACTGCCTGAAGTGTGGCGTACGGTATCGCTTCTATTCGTCATCCAGGGTGTCTATACCATCGCGATATACCGTATCTTTTAATGATCGCCACAGGTAGAAATCGCAAGGATTGAGGTCTGGACTATATGGTGGCCATGTTATCCCTCCGCCTGTAAACTGTTGAGCGTCAAGACCAATGATTCTGTTACCAAAATGTTCTTCAAGAATGTTGAAAACTTCTTCAGTGCGATGCGGACGAGCCCCGTCTTGCATAAACCATGCATTCTCCACCATATTTCATCCATGCGCCACGGGAATAAAAGACTCATTAAGCATTTCACAATATTTTTGCGAAGTAACGGTTCCATTGACAATCACGGGACCGATAATTCCTGCCGACGAGATAGCACACCATACTGTCAACCGTCGAGGGTGAAGAGGACGAACAATTGCTAGATGTGGATTTTCTGTCCCCCAATGTCTCCAATTTTGCTTATTCACATAACCGGATACATCGAAATGTGACTCATCCGACCACCACACTCGTTCCAATGATATGCTGCCATTTTCAATGCGTTCGATGATTTCGTTCGCAAAATTGTAGCGTCGCTCCATATCAAACGGTCTCAACGGCTGATCGATCTGGATTTTGTATGCTTTCATCTTTAGATCTTGCTTTAGGATCCGCCTTAGTGTTGTACGGGGTATTTCAAGTTCTTGAGATGCTCTTGAGGTCGATGTTGAAGGTTGAGCTGTAAAGTGCTCCCGTACTCGTTCTATGGTTTCCGGTACCCGGATGGTCTTTTGACGTTCTCTAACAGTTGATCTTTCGTCTGCCGCAGATGCTGTTGCTTCAAATTTCACTACAATCCTAAGATATTGTCGGATTAGTAGACATGGAAACACGATAACGAATACTTTGTTACTTTTCTAAATTTATCTTTTTTTCCTTACCTTTTTATAGTGTTTTCCGTTGGTGCGTTATTTCTCCCGAATAGAGTACGCAAGTGTCTTGCCGTAGCTGCAAAAGATTCCCCATTTCTATAATAATATTTTATTAATTCCACACGCACTTCCGTTGTATACGACGCCATCTTGAAAACTGACAAGGCAAATTTTTCATATATTTATTGTAAACCGCGCTTGGCCCTCTAGTGTAAAAAATATATATTATATTAATTTCTATATATATAAGGGAATAGCGCGATTTTTAAAACCGCAACATTAAATGGCCAACCCGTTATTAAAAATAGAACAAAATGCAAAGGAGAAATCAAAGACCGCAACTTGATAAACATAACAATTGAAAAACTATCACCAACGCAAAGAATTTAATTAACGGAAACTTGAACTAATAATGAGTATTTCCGCCTCAGGCCCGTATTACGGCTGCCATCCGCCTAGCCAAAGACTCAATAAGGCTTCAGAAGAATCTGAGAACCGAGTTCGTACCCCAAATTTTGTCCTATTTTCGCCGATATCTCGAGAACGGACGATGTTAGGTGAAAACAAATTGTAGAGAATAAAAAAAGGAACAAAAGGTACAACTTCCCCGAAGAACGACGAGGAGCCGAGTTACAACAGAAACAAAAATCCACCCTTATTTTCTAAATAGCGCAAAATAGTCACAAAGGTTTCGGTCCAGAAATTCAAATTAGGCACAACAACATAATTTGGCTTGATGGGATCTCGTTCCAATTCAAATGTACGAGGTGCATTCAAGTTCTAAGGCCTCCGATTTTTTTTCTCCAGACTGGAAAGAGATAGAAGCATGTGCATTGTTTTAAAATGAGCGTGCGTTCGTTGTCAATACGCCACAGAGATGGCAGCACTGTACGGCAGATGGAATTGTAGCGACAGCGTCGAGAATGAGAACTGTTGTAGGTACTTTATATGGCTACATTTTCCTTACTTGAACAGCGTGCAATCATTCGTTTTCTGAATTTGCGTGGTGTGACACCAATTGAAATTCATCGACAGTTGAAGGAGACATGTGGTGATGGAGTTATGGATGTGTTGAAAGTGCGTTCGTGGGTGCGACAGTTTAATGAAGGCAGAACATCGTGTGACAACAAACCGAAACAACCTCGGGCTCGCACAAGCCGGTCTGACGACATGATCGAAAAAGTGGAGAGACTTGTTTTGGAGGATCGCCGAATGACAGTTGAACAGATCGCCTCCAGTGTTAGCATTTCCGTGGCTTCTGTGCACACAATCCTGCTTAACGACCTGAAAATGCGAAAAGTGTCCTCCAGGTGGGTGCCACGAATGCTGACGGACGACCACAAGGCTGCTCGTGTGGCATGTTGCCAAGCGATGTTGACGCGCAACCAAGGCATGAATGGGACTTTCTTTTCGTCGATTGTGACAATGGATGAGACGTGGATGCCATTTTTCAATCCAGAAACAAAGCGCCAGTCAGCTCAATGGAAGCACACAGATTCACCGCCACCAAAAAAATTTCGGGTAACCGCCAGTGCTGAAAAAATGATGGTGTCCATGTTCTGGGACAGTGAGGGCGTAATCCTTACCCATTGTGTTCCAAAGGGCACTACGGTGACAGGTGCATCCTACGAAAATGTTTTGAAGAACAAGTTCCTTCCTGCACTGCAACAAAAACGTCCGGGAAAGGCTGCGCGTGTGCTGTTTCACCAAGACAACGCACCCGCACATCGGGCTAACGTTACGCAACAGTTTCTTCGTGAAAGCAACTTTGAAGTGATTTCTCATGCTCCCTACTCACCTGATCTGGCTCCTAGTGACTTTTGGCTGTTTCCAACAATGAAAGACACTGTCCGTGGCCACACATTCACCAGCCGTGCTGCTATTGCTTCAGCGATTTTCCAGTGGTCGAAACAGACTCCTAAAGAAGCCTTCGCCGCGGCCATGGAATCATGGCGTCGACGTTGTGAAAAATGTGAATGTCTGCAGGGAGATTACGTCGAGAAGTAACACCAGTTTCATAGTTTTCGGGTGAGTAGTTAGTTAGAAAAAAAATCGGAGGCCTTAGAACTTGAATGCACCTCGTACATACATAATGATTGGACTATGATTGCAAATCGTGCGAAATTTAACGGCCGCAAAGTACATATAAGTGTCCGTTAAATTACTATCACAATGGTGCAATAAAACACTAAGCTATTTTTTAGATAAACTTCCAGAATTTTTTACAAATAGATTGTCGATTTTATCAACATAGTGTATAATAATAAATTACATAAAAAATAAAGTATGAAACGCAAAATCTTAATATTTCGTGTTTTTTTTTACTTACAATGCTGAGGCGTCTATTGTTTCTACAGGGCCTGAAATATGTGGAATGGTCAGTCTGGAAGTCTGTTGGGAGATGAAGTAGACCATTAAGACTCCGCATAGTAACAGCAAAATTAGAAGCGCGCGGCGTAGATCGGATGCCTTCATAATTTTTATCCTCTGCAACCAAAAACATGTATGCATATAGCAAAACAAGAGAAAATCAAAGAAAACAAGTTACTTCTTAATTAATGCGAAATTAAATTAGCGAAATTGGAATGTATAGTAAGGAATTAAGTTATTTCTATTTATTTACATAATTTATTGAATAAACTACCAATTCTTGATAAAAATACTTTCAAATTACAAATAGCGTATTAAATGGTTGATTTGAATTGATTTATTACTAGAGAACAGATGCAATTTCCATAAAACGCAATCGGCAATTGGAATTGTGTATAACGTCGCTCAGTACATCCCGGCGTAATTCAATGAAGTATTTGTTTGACTTACTCGGCCACCTAGTCTCGCTGCGATAACAATGGACAACTGAGCTATTGTATTCGGAGAATATAGTGTTTTTTAAAGTGTTTTCATGAGAGTAGATAGAAGCGGGGTTTTCATAATGTATTTTATTTATTAGTTTATATTTCGTAAGATAAATAAAGTGCTGTGAGTAAGTTTCTTGTTTTCATAGTTTTAACTGTTAATTACATCGTAATTTTTGTGATAGATCCTGTTTAATATCGTTTGATTGAATCTATTTCTACCAATTATTTCGACGTAAGTGTGCATTGAATTTCGTTCATCAGTTTCAATAACTTACGCACACATTTTTAGTTTTCATTTATTTAGATCTAGAGCATTGTTTAAGTTACTTTTTCAGACATGATATGGAAGAATGTCGAGAACGGCATTGTAAAACAATGGCGAGTTGGATTGACGGTCATACTGATTGTATGTCCAGTGTCAGCGATTCCGAAATTTATTACAAAATCCGCAAAATATCGTCAAAAATTCGCCACTTAGGATCGCAAACACATCTGAACTCTGTAAAACTTTTATGGCGGCTAATATTCCATTAAATAAACTTAGCAATCCCACTTTAAAAATATTTCTTCAAAAATATACTGGTCGAAATGTTCTTGATGAATCAACTTTACACAAATATTATGTTTCTAGGTGCTATACGAGAACAGTAGAACGCATTAGAAGCCATCTTTTAATTCAATACATATGGATAAGCGCCGACGAAACGGTGGATATGTTAGGACGCTGTGTGGTAAATGTTGTAGCTGGTGTACTACATCCAACTATTCCCCATAACTCATATGTAATAGCAACAAGTGTTATAAATAGAGTTGATGCGGAAACAGTTGCTGAAACCATTAAGGAGAATATGCAAAAAATGCTTCATTCGGACGCCACGTACAAAGAAAAAATACTTTTATTTGTCAGTGATAGTGCTGCGTATATGTTAAAAACAGGCAGACTATTGAAGAAAACATATCCTAATATGCTGCATATTACTTGTGTAGCACATGCTCTCCACAGAATCTGTGAATATATCAGAGACACTTTTCCGGAAGTTGATAGACTTGTATCAGCTTTTAAAAAAGTTTTCAGAAAAGCACCATTGAGAGTAGCTCTTTTCAGGGAAAAATTTCCATCTCTGTCACTGCCTCCCACTCCAGTAATAATTAGATGGGGAACATGGCTGGAAGCTACTAGTTATTATGCTGAGAATTTCCATAGTCTAAAACATTTCGTAACACTGCTAAAGGAGGATGCTAGAAGTATTGGTGAGTGCAAGGAGCTCACACAAATCCCAAATTTAGAAAATCAGTTGTACTTTCTTCACGAACACTTTGGAAAATTGCCAAAACTAATCACTTATTTTGAAAATCGAAATCTCAAATTAAATGACGGATTAACCACATTAGATGTGGCTGTTAATAATTTGAAAAGTATTTAATGTGACTTCGGATGTGGCCTTCGGCAAAAGTTTGAAGCAATTCTTAATAGAAATCCAGATTTAATTACATTGCAGCAATTATGTATGGAGACAATTCCACAAAATCTAACGGCTAAATATGAAGAAATAAAAGAATATTTCCAGTATGCACCTATAACCAGTTGCGATGTAGAAAGGACGTTTTCTATTTATAAGGATGTACTTAATTCAAAGAGAACAAAATTGACAGAAGAAAACCTTGAGAAACTATTGCTAGTTAATATTAATACTCCTTTACTCAACTTGAACGACAAAATGAACAAATAAAAATGTTCCGATTATAGAAATAAAATTAAAAACTTTAAAAATACAACTTTTCAACAAATAAATATGTATTTCGTAATTTTATAGATCACCACCCGTTCGTTTTCCAATTGTATAAATAAAATTAAATATTTTAGAAATACAGCCTTTCGCCAGTACTGCACTGGGCTTTGCGTCATGTGGTAAGCGTGTCCGTTCTCTATTTATTACACAGGGCAACACACATTTTGGCGCCTGTCATTTTTCAACTGTTTCTAGGTAATTGTTAGGTGTATAATCCAAAACAACTGTCAGATTTAGCCCATCAGATCTAGTTTTGGAGGTACGCTATATTGACCCCTTTTAGAAAAAATTACCTTTCTTTTAATTCATGTACATTTCATGTTATAAGTACAGTATGCGCTAAAATATACAGTACTGGAGGAATTAATACATTACTTATTACTAGACTGCGGAAACGGCGCTATCCCGTATCGGGTGTGATTCATCGGTATCGACAATGTACAATCGATCAACTTAACATGTATATATGAATGTTATAGCGCGGTGGTATTGATAAGAGTTATCTGTTTTTACGTTTTTTAATGCAAACAGACGGAGTTGCGAAATATATTTCGCCAGAGTCGTAATAAAGGCAATGAAATGTATATACGGAAATTTATTTTTACGAAAATAAATAAAACACTTAATTCCAGATATATACAAAATGCATTTACTTTATACAGTGAAAAGAATCTTGATCGCGATGCATTTTAGTATTTAGAAGCGCGGTTAGTCTCGACTTTTTTAAACATTTAAGCGTATTTGAACAAATTTTACAATTAATCTCCGTATCACTAACAATTAAAAAAAAAAAAATCTTTAATACAGCTGCCTAACACTTCTTCATGCGGACGTTTTGAAGGGGCCATAGTATAATGCTATACAGTGTACTCTCTCTTAAGGGGACAGCCATGGGACTGAAAAATTTGTCCGCTTATGAGAAGTGTCCGCTTATGAGAAAAGTACAAAAAGAGTAAATAATAATTTGTAATATATTTATCTTTAAACAATTTTATTTCCAAAACAAGAACATATAAATATTAGATAAAGTACACAGAATTTTCATTAACATTTTTGCGAGAAGTAAAAAAAACAAAATTTGTTATGCAAGGTATTCAAATAGATTTAAAAAAGTCAGAAATTTTAGCTTAGCGCGTTTTTCCTTTAATTTCATTATCTTGGAGATATTTTTGAAGATCAGTAAGCAATTGAACACCTTTAAGGTCGCTGTGATACAAAGAAAAAGCCTTTAGCTTTCTTATAACTAAATAAGCCTCTTTATAGGAAGTTAACTTGTCTTCAATTTGACTCTCTAGCTCATCTTTCAGACGAGTTGGCGGGCGTTTCTTGGGAAGCAATTAACATTTCAGTATTAATGTTTTCCACATCTTCATCATTAATGAAGAGTTCATTATCTAAATTAATATAGTCATCGACGTCAATTTGGATTTGGCTCTGAACTTGATTAATAATATTGGAGAACTGAGCAAGTGCTGATAGTGGAAGCTCATCTTCTGCGGTCCAACCGCTATCGTCATTTAGGATATCTGTTTTCTCAAAACCAGCTTTCCTGAAACAATGTTTTATTGTCTGGAGACCCACTTGCTCCCACGCTTTGTGTATGAAATAAACGACATCTAACAAATTTATTGATTTTGATAAATCCAAAGCAGAATTTGCGTCTTCCATCTGCAGCAAAATATTTTTTTAAAATAACGATTTGTACAAAAACTTAAAGTTTTTTATAACGCCTTGATCCAGGGGCTGACAAAATGCTGTTGTGTTTGCTGGAAGAAAAATAACTTTAAAATTTTTCAATTTAAGATCGCGAGGATGAGAGGCCGCATTGTCTAAAAATAGCAGGACGTTCCGTTCTTGAAGTTGCATTTTTCTATCGAACTGCGCTAGAAAATCAGTCATCAAATCAGACGTCATCCAAGCCTCTTTGTTTGATCGCCACGTAACTGGTAAATTGTTCAAATTAATATTGCGAAACGCCCGAGGTTTTGCAGCTTTCCCAATAACAAAAAGGGGTTCCTTTTCTCCAACCATATTGACGCAGTGCAAAATCGTTAGCCTATCCTTAGCCATTTTTCACCAGTGCATTTTTCACCTTTTAATGCAAATGTTTTATCGGGTAATGCCCGAAAAAACAATCCAGTCTCATCCGCATTATAAATATCTCGTGAATCATATCCTTGAATCAAAGATGGCACTTTTTCAGTAAAACTTTTGACATCATCTTGGTTTACACTAGCGGCTTCTCCAGAAATGGCACGGAAGGTTATGTTATGCCGTTTTTTTGAACCTTTCCAGCCAGCCAGATGATGCACTAAAATCTGCGTAATTCAATTTATCTGCAATTTCTTTAGCCTTGCTCCTGATAAGTGTGCCCGGGAGAGGAATACATTTATTTCGAGCCTTCACAAACCATTCGTAGCACAATTTATCAATGTTAACGCCTTTGACGTTCAACATACTCCTTTTTCTATCCGGATTGACATCAGTGTCCCACAATCTTAAAATTTGGTCTCTGTTTTTGATGATACAAGCAGCTTGAGTTTTACTGATCTTACATTTCTTTGCTAACTCGCGTACACTAAGTTTCTCATTTTTTTGAATTTCAATGACATTAACTTTGTCTTTAATAGTCAACACTGCTTTAGGCATAGCGATTCAAGTATGTATACAATAAGAATCTATAAATGTACTATGTATTTACGTATTACATTCAAAACAACAAGCTGTGCGTATTTAGAGAATTCCCCTTTGTACATACACGTATTATTTAATAAGCAACATCTGTACGAATATGAAGAAGAGTAAACGGAAAAACAGTATTACAGTGTTGTCAGCTGTCCGGTTATGGGGAACTAAAATCACTTTGGTGTGGGAAAAAAGTGTCCGCGTCCGGTTATGGGAGGGTTGTCCGCTCAAGAGAGAAAAATTTTAAAAATCCCTAAGTAATCTTTTGGTACTGCAAAAAGTGTCCGTTTATGGGAGGTGTCCGCTTAAGAGAGGTGTCCGTAAGGAGAGAGTACACTGTATATACAAAACGATAAAATACAAGTCTCCCATATCGTTATGTTCAAATTTTAGGAGTGTAAAGTAGATTTCATTTCAAGTAACAAAAATGCAAAACTTGTATATCCATTTTTATTTGTTTCAAAGTTACAGATCTATGAATGTGATTGTGAGATCATGAAAAAAAAAGTAAAATCTAAAATTATGAGGTACAAGAGTATGGGTATTCCCAGTCTTAAATTCCGAGAATTCAAAATAGGTCGTTTTAAACCGTTAACAGAGGTTTTGTTGTACCTATATTTACATAAGTAGGTAAACAATAAGTCGATTTCTGAATTTTCTTTCTGATTGTCGTTTTGAAGAGATAACATCGATTTGTTATATCGGCCGATTTCGAACCATTTGGAGACTCGGGGCGTTTTCCTTTAATATTTTGAATTTATTCGTTAGCGATTTAGATCTAGGTATTCATATTATTGCTTTTAAATTTGATATTTCGATTTCTGTTTTTTTTTCATTGCAGTTAAATTGCAGATAAAAAATATCAAATAGACCAACACGTAAAAACTTCTGTTCATATTACTAAATTGGATAAGATGAAGATCTGGAGACGTGTCACAATCTATATTAACGCAATATTTCCAACCAATGTCCAAAAAGCTAAACGAACCAGACATCTTTGAAATATTACATTGTAATGATTGGATTACATTACGATTACATAATTACAACAAACATTTTTGAATGTTCTTTTATTTTTATCATTTGTAGTAATTCTTACTATTTAAAAATAAAAATATTTGTGTTAATAAGTATTCTTTGTAGTGGCCCGTCCTTGGCTTATAATTTTCCCGAGTGGCCCCTGTTCCCTATAAGTCTGTGCATCCCTGGTGTAAGTGTTGAACATTAGAGATGCCAGAACCGAGCCTTGAGGAAGGCGATCTTTTCAAGGCTTTGCCATTGCTAGTTCGATTGTTTAGGCAGACTGCGATTACTCAGTTTGGTTAATTTAGCACATGGCATGTTTTTTTTTTTTAATATAAAGTCATTCCACTCTTTCAGACTGTGTTATAGGCACTGGAGAGATCGACAACAGCAGCGGATGTTTTCTGGGGGGCCCTTCTGAAAACTTGTTTCAATGTGCCCTTTTAACGCCAAGACCTGATCGCAGCAGTTCCTTTCAGTTCTGAAACTGGCTTGCTCCTTATTAATAATTTCTTAAATGCTGGGTGCTATTCTATTGTATAAGCCGTTTTAGAAGTTAGAAACAGACAGTCTGTAGCTTCCAGGATCTTAATGATAACGCGATAATCAATGTTTGTTAACTGAGACGCTTACCTGGCATATACACAACATAAACTTGCATGTAACAAAGCATATGTTTACTCAATAACAAATATAATAAAGTATTAATGGTTACAATACCATTTATTCCTACAGCAAGCCATAAACAATTAAAGTTTCAGGAATGACCAGATATATTCTAATAATCTACAGGATCTATCTAACAATACAAACGAAGGCTAAAGAACGGTACTTAAATTTGAGAGGACGCTTCCATTAAACCAAATCTACAAGTCACATTGAAAATCTGCAAATATTAACTATATTAAAAAAAAATAAAAACATTTTTTGGAATCTTACTGTTTCAAAAAAAAAGGAAATTTGTTAGGCTTAACTAATGGTAATGTCAACTCATGGTAAGTCTTTCTGCAAAATATTAGACATTGTATAAAAATATGATATCTTATTAATCACAGATTGGTTCGTAGTTGTCATTCTTGACGTTTTGATGAGTAACATTTTATGCATGAAAAAGTCTCAAAGACGAAGTGTGCTAATAGTTATTTATAGTTTTTTTATAGTTTTTATTTATTTTATATCTGATTTGTAATAATTATTAAATGTCAACTGTTGTCTGTCAAAAATTGTCAGAATCTAATATCGAAGATACTAATTTATATTTTTTAATTTTCAAAATGGTCAAAAGATCGATGGCCAGTGGAAGTATTCAATTCAAGCTTGTTTGGAAGAATTTCGAGATGAATTTCCCAACCTTGCTTTTGATTATAATACTTTTCAGTGTACACTAATCAGAATTATTCCAGTTTTTCGACAAACTGGTAGTGTGGGACGCCAAGAGGGTGGTGGGCGACCAAAAGTCCGGACAGAAGAAGTGATTGGAAATGTTACAGAAATAATGACTGATGCGCCTAAAACTTCAGTAAGAACTCTTGCTCAACAAACCAGGTTGTCAGTTGGTTCTTGCCATAAAGTTTTAAAAGAAGATTTACAGTTATTCCCATATCGTATAACTTGTTTGCAAGAAATTCTCGATATTGATTATCCGCGACGAGTAGTATTTGCGAATAGTTTACAAATAATTTTAATGATGATGTCCTAGACAAAACTATCTTTTCAGACGAAGCATGGTTTCATGTTAGTGGATATGGTAACTCGCAAAAGATGAGAATGTGGAGTGATACAAAGCCCAATAATTTTTATGTTGAAGCTCCTTTACATCCTCAGAAAGTTGGTGTTTGGTGCGCTATAAGTAGAAGGATTATTGGTCCAATTTTTTTTATTGGTACCTTGACTGCAGAAAGATATCGACAAGCAATACTATTGCCTTTCTTTAATCAACTTCGCGATTATGAACTAGCTTTGGGATACTTTCAACAAGATGGTGCTAGAGCTCACACAGCGGGGGAAACAATGACTATGTTACAAGAAGTGTTTGGAAATCGTTTAATTAGTTTGAACAGCGATCATCAATTTCCTCCAAGATCTTGTGATCTTACACCGTGTGATTACTATTTACGGCCTTTTTTAAAAAATTCAATTTATCAAGTACCAGTGCAAGATTATATAGATCTCCAAGATAGAATTATAAATAAAATTAGTGAAATTAGAAATAGTCCCATACTGCAAAATGTATTTTTTCTATTTTGCGTTCGAAATGAACTCATTATGAAACCAAAAACAGTATCGAAATGAGCTCTATTTCGATACACTTTTTTTCATTTTTCAATGTTGGCGTTGTTCGAATACAGAAATAAATATCATTGCTGTGATTTGATTTTAAGAATTTATGTACATTTGACAGATATGATATATGATATATATCCGTATTTTATACAAACAACTCACTCATGTTTATATTTTTAAATGAAATATCAAGTAATGTTAACGAAAATTAATAAATAATATGTAATATAATATACTTCGCGGATAGCAAGATTTAAATTTGAAAATGTCAAGCAAGTATCAATGTGACCAACTGCATGCTTTATATAAAAATTAAACTCTGAACTTTCAAATTAAATAATTCCAATTTAAGCAATTTATTAATGTAAAAAACGCAAAATAGAAAAAATAGTATAAAAAACTCGTTTCATAAGGCCTTTTGCCGCACTCGCTCTTTAGAAAACTCGCCGCAAGCGGCTCGTTTTCTAAACTGATCTCGTGCGGCAAAATGGTGCCTTATGAAACTCGTTTTTTAATATACTATAGTAGCATTCGGAGGAGGTGCGTAAAATGCTTGGAAGAAGGTGGTGGACATTTTCAACATCTTTTATAATTATGGTCATTATTGTTGGTAATTTATACAACTACAATTTATGATATTTATTATAAGGTTGTAATCTAAGGACTCTACAAACAATTTATTTGTTTCAAATTTATTTTAAGCCATTTCTTACAATAATTTGTTGAATGTTAATATATTAAACTAGTACGATAACTAGATACTATTGTCACTATAAAATGAATAAAACCTTTACTTGTAAAGTTATTTCCTCTTAATTCTGCATTGTCTTTTTACATGTTACTACAGATTAGATGAGCTTTATTACACAAGAATGAACAGCATATTAATTGGATTAAGTAATTTTTTCAAGTTATCGCATGAAGAGGTGCTATTGTTCAGCAAGAATTCTCTAAAATATCAAAATATGTATTTGAAATTTGCAAATTAATTACTGTTACCTTCTAAAATCATTATTTGACTAGTTTATATTAATTAATATGGCATATTAAAGTAATATATTTCGACATAAACTGACATTTGCCTGTATGATAACCTATAAAATTGTATTAAGTAAATGTATCAATCTATATCAGTCATGACACTCATGACTTCATATTTTCAAGGACTACTTTGACTTCGGATGTTTCTGAACACCCGTTATTAATATAATAATTATCACTGATATAAGCTACAGAAGGAAACTACCAAAATTTGGCAACGTTGCGGGTAATTAGCGGGGTTGGGAGCTGCCTCCCGCAAGTTTACCACCGGGTATTCTAACGGGTGTTCAGAAACATTCGAAGTCAAAGTAGTCCTTGAAAATATGAAGTCATGTCTGAGATAGATTGATTTTTGACAGACAACAGTTGACATTTAATAATTATTACAAATCAGATAGAAGTAAAGATACACGATTTTTTGTTCAGAGCCCACTTGACTTCGAATGTTTCTGAACACCCGTTATCAAACACGGAATTTCGAACTACAGTGACTATATTTACTTAATACAGTGACGACAAGTGCATATTAAGTCCCGCCCAGCCGCCATCTTGAGGCAAATTCAAATCTGCGAGTATAGCAACTATGGAACATTTTCTAGTTATATTATTGAACTTCTCATTTGTTTTCTGAAATATATGTCAAAACAAGGAATTGACTTCAAAATTAATAGAAAATAATTAATTTTAAGATTGTTTCTACGTAGTACGTACATTAATAATTTATTTTTAAATCAATTACAAAACTATAATCTTCACAAAATATACTTACAAATACACAAAAAAATTAAACAAAATAAATTTAAAATCTGTTCAATATTTGATTATGTTCTTATTTAATATGAATAGTGTTTTTATAAATTAGAAGTTTGGTCTTGTTCGTAAGTCTGTAGGCATCTTGTTGTTGAAATTTATTTCTAAAAATGTTTTGAAATGATTTATTCTACAACTAAAAACTCAATTTTATAAATAAATATTGCATTTGCCGACGTATTATACTTACTTACTTAAGGCAAACTAATAAATTTAATAAATACAGAAAATATCCTATAATCACAAATATAACCTGTAATGTAAATTCTATCACTTAATAATCTTATTATTTGAAAATTCCAAAAATAAGCACATAAAACCAAGAAAACATATTACTTCAAAATATATAACATTCGAATAATTCATAGAATAATTTGCCTCTTGCCTCAAAATGGCGTCTGGTACCATGTGATCATAGCAACCAATCAAAATTGATACACCTAGTTGTCGTCACTGTATTAAATATAGTCACTGTATTTCGAACAAGATGTGCGCGCTATCTCACCAAAAAGTCTTTGTTGCTCATATTCTTAAGAAATAATTGAATAAATATGGTTAACTATAAGAGTTTGCGACATGGGAACAGTGCACGGTATAGAGGACGCAATAAAAATGAAAGTCATAAAATCATAATGGCGTAGTGTTTACAAAATTGGTTTTGAAGAGAAACAAGCTTTTGGGTAAGTTTGATTATTATTAATTGTTGTTTTGTTGTTATTAAGTGTTGTTAGTACTAATTAATTTTAATATTTTGCGTAAAAATGTATTTATCTAATTTTGACACATAAAGTGACACTTTTCAAAACTGTATGACGTTAGGAAACGGTTTACTTTTCGTAACTAGTTACGAAAAGTAAAATATTTCGTAACTAGTGTTGAAAAGTTCATTTCATCACTAGTTACGAAATATTTTGAAAAAATCATTTCATCTCAAGTTAATAAAGGGGAACGTTAAATGACACAAACTGGTTAAATTTTTATTTTATGCATTATAAACATTTATGACACAATGTGAACAATTGGTGAGGTTAATTCCTGCACACGTAGAATTCATGGCAGGTACTCTAATGTTATGATGCAAAACGGAATGTGCATTTGAGCTTGATTCACCAAGAATATCATTGGCAATCCTTTTCTTATTTTCTATAGAATTCTCTACATAGCCCTCAGCTACAGTATTGGACTTCCAGCCTCCATGTCGTTTAACCTTAAAAATATCCGCACCAGAATCTGCCAAAAAGGTAGCCGATGACCTTCTGAAGCAGTGTCCGGTAAATAAGAAGGGATTTGGTAGTTTCAAAAACTGAGCAATTCTTTTCGGTAGATTACCGATTGTATTAATGCCAACTGGCTGTGCCCCGCATTTACCATTATTATATTTGACGAAAAACCTATCGTGATTAACGTTTTGTGGACGCAAAGAAATATATTTTCTAATAAGATCAAGAAAATTTTGCCCCAATATTTTCTTCTGTGATCACAAACTCGCGCGTTACTTTTGTCTTTGTATTAGGGATTTTTATTACAAAATGAGAAAACTCGTCTAAAATATCCCCCACACGTAGAAAAATTAGCTCACTTTTTCGACAAGCACCAGCTATTCCAACGATCAATGCGACCTTTGTCATTAAATATGTTTTATCCTCAGCTTCTGTCATAAACCGGGAGACGTTTTCCTTTGACAAAATATTAGACTTTTTTGCATGGTATCCCTCTGACTGCCTCTTTAGAAATGCATGTAAACTGGCATATTTTGCAATATCAATATTCTTCTTCAAAGACAATTCACTTCGTAACATGGAATAAAGAGTCCAGAGTGTTGAAGCTTTTTGATTCTTTCTTCCCTCGAAATAGGTTAATAAACCTTCTCATTAACACATTTAATTTTTTTGTCTTTAAGCCACTTCCCAAATTTTTCATAAGCCAAATCGTACTGGGCTTTCGACTTTTGTGGAATCACAGTCGATAATGCACTTTGTGCAGCCTCTTCTATATCGCTTGGTAGTCCACCTGAATCTGAATCCGACATTTTTACTCGTACAATGCACCGAAATATTTAGCTAATAAAAGTAAATACTTATACTTAAATTAACAAACACCTGTCAAGTCAAATGAATTATTATCAATAGCATGAAAACTGTCACTAATTATTTAATACGACTTATGACGTTTAATGTCAGATCAACTGGAAAATTATAAATCTATGTTTTGGTCAAAATTAGATAAAATCTTGTATGAAACACGTTATGAAATGTTATTTTGTGTTTGTGACAAAACCAACCACGTAAGCAGCAATATTTTTCTCTAATTTTTTGGTAGAGAGATTCATAGGTGGTGGTGATATTTGGATCTTTTTTGTTTCCTTCACATCTTTGCTAACTGCATTAAACAATAAAATGATTATTACTTACATGTAATTAAAATATCATCAAAAAGTACTATCATTATTATTGTTATAAGTTATTAATCTACTTAAACAAATTTTTCCAGAACTAAGAAAATAACAGTGTTATCATTTTCGCAGTTGCTGCCCACTGACTGTTTTAGGGTAAAATTTTTAACCAAAAGCTGTAAATAAATAAAATGGTGTAAATGCTGCAGTTGTAGGGTTCGTAAATCGTACTCCTCTTTGTACTTTTATGTTTATAAAAATAATTGTAAACATTAAAAACTACTTGTCGCGTTTGAGCGTGTATCACTTTATGATCCCCTAGCAAAGACATTATGTTCCGTCAAACGTCAATGACAAATGTATTCTGACAATTACTTGAATAGTGGGGGTGGACGTTTTTAAAACCGGCTTCTGCGCACCCCTTCCAACTTAATTGGCGCTTGCTATACTTTTGTAAAAGAAATATATGTAAAATTGGTCAGCTTATCATCACCTGATGAAACCAAAGTTTGACGAAACAATATTGTACTGAACAATAAAAAACTTTGAAGCTACTCTGGTTTATTGTATTACTTTAAAAATACGAGGGTGGTTTGACAATTAACTTGGTTCACACACTAATAGAGGGCGCAAATGTAATCTGTATATGTAGTCATAAAGTGTCATTCCTATGAGTTAATATTCTCTGGTCTTAAGTCATTCTGACAGTAACTCGTTGTTTGACGGTTACTTAAACAGAAGTGTTTCGAGCAATAGCGAAAAATGGATAAAGTTGGAATTCGCGGTGTGATTCAATTCTTTTATCTGAAAGGGAAAACAGCGAAGGAGATTCATGAGTGAATTTCACATACATTGGGTGACTCATGTCCTTCTTATGAGTGTATTCAATTTTGGGTAAATGAGTTTAAGCGTGGCAGAACAAGCATTAAAGATGCACCACGTCCTGGAGCCCCGAAATCAGCTGTGACACCCGAAATCATCGATAAAGTCCATGATTTCATTTTACCCGATAGACGAGTGAAGGTGCGCGAGTTAGCGGAAGCTACAGGCATCTCAACTGAGCGAGTTCACTTCGTTTGGCATAAAGAATTGCACATGCAAAAACTGTGCGCAAGATGGGTGCCGCGTTTACTCACTCAAGAGCAAAAGCGAATTCACATGCGAATATCTGCTGACAATTTGCAAGTATTTCAGAAGAATGAAGTTGAGTTTTTCGCCGTTTTGTGACAATGGACGAAACTTGGATACACCACTATATCCCGGAAACTAAACAGCAGTCGAAACAATGGATTGCCTGTGGCAAATCGGCTCCGAAAAAAGCGAAATGCGTTCCATCCGCTGGAAAGGTCATGGCGTCAGTTTTTTGGGACGCAAAGGGAATTCTCCTAAATGACTACCTTGAAAAGGGAAGAACCATTACCGGAGAATACTATGCATCACTTTTGGACCGATTAAAGGCGGCAATAACAGGGAAACGCCCGGGAATGGCCAAGAAAAAGGTGTTGTTTCACCATGACAAAGCCCCCGTGCATTCAAGTCGTGTCGCTCAGCAAAAATTGGCCGAGCTACGATTTCAACTGCTTCCGCATCCTGCGTATTCGCCAGATCTAGCTCCTTCGGACTACCATCTATTCCCGAAACTAAAAACTTTTCTGGCAGGACGAAAGTTTGAGTCTAATGAAGATGTCATACAGAAAGTAAACCAGTATTTTGAAAGCATCGAAGTAATTCATTTCCGTGAAGGAATCACGAAACTGGAGAAACGTTGGGGCAAGTGCGTTGAACTTCGAGGAGACTATGTCGAAAAATAAAGTACGTTGCAAAACTCAAATTGTTTTCTTTCATAGCAAACCAAGTTAATTGTCAAACCACCCTCGTATAACAACTTAAATCCTTGTTTAGACAAAAAAAAATCGAAATTTGTAGAGCTTAAATAAATATCTCAGGGTTGCCGGTTTTTTGCCGGTCTGTGTATATGTTAATAATTACTTAATGTAATAGACAATTAAAAGAATATATACCTACATACTAACAATGCGTATAAATTAAGCCCGTTACGTTATTGTTATTCCATTTGTTTACAACAGAAAAGTTAGAAATTATATGAATTATTCATAGTCATAGCATACACGCGCAATATAATAAAGCATATAATTATTATCTAATAACTTAATAAGTTATTGACTAACAATCCTGGTATTTGCGTGACGGAGACATTTTATAACGACGGATGTGTGCATTAAAGTGAATGAATACTATTATTACCAAGTATAGTAAATGATTAAAACGAAATATCTTCTTGTAAGTTTATATAATACTTACACTATTCATCGCTAGGAAACATGTGGTATGTAGAGTACAGTAATATTTATCTTATAGAATTAAAAAAAATGAAAGTAATCATTTCCAAGGAGTGATTAATCTTAATTCATTGCTTCTACACGACATATGTGGATTGACCTATTGAATTAATTGTTTACAGATTATTTCTTAAAGATTGGGCCGGTTATACATATTGGGAGTCAATAAATTAGTGACTCATCTAATTATTTTTACGGAAGTATGCAATCACTAGAAATATGATGTGATCTAGTTAGAATTATTTAGTATATACAATGTGTCTAAAAAAAGTGTGCTCAGAGTTATACCTCGTGTAGATAAAACAATTTCATCGAAAAAAACCCCAAAAATGTTTATTTTTTATTGTAATTTACGTATAATTAGGTATGGTAAAAAAAGTAGTATAACTTACTACATAAGATTATGATTAATTAAGATTATGAATAAAACAACCAAAAAATAGTTTTTAATCAATATTATATTAATTAATTATGTTTTCAAAATGGCCTCCTTTACATTCGAGACACACAATAACCCTGAACCTGAACGTTATTTGTCCCGTAGCACGTTGAATCATATCAGGGTTTTGTTTTAAACGCTCTGCACAATTCCTTATCCTATTTTCTAATTCTTCTAGTGTGTTCACCGGGCTACTGTACACCTCTTGCTTCATTGTGCCCCACAAAAAATAATCCAGGGGAGTCATGTCTGGCGACCTTGGCGGCCACGCAACTGTGCCACCTCGTCCGACCCATCGGTGATAATTTTCATTTAGAAATAATCTTACTGGCCTAGCGAAATGTGCCGGAGCGCCGTCCAACTGCAGCCACATGTTTAGACGAATATTCAATGGCACGTCATCCAGCAACTCTGGTAGTTGATTTTGCAATAATTCCAAAAATCTTTCACCATTTAAAATTCGAGGAAGAAAAATAGGTCCAATTAATAAATTTCCTATCAATGCGGCCCAGACATTGACAGAAAACTGTTCCTGGAATGAGGCAGGCCTTGCTAAGTGTGGGTTTTCATCGGACTATGCGTGTAAATTTCGAAAATTTGTTATTCCATTTCGTGTAAATTTTGCTTCGTCCGTCCAAAGAATTTTGTTGAAAAATTCTGGATTTCTTCTCGTCTGTCTCAAAATCCATGTTGAAAAAATACAACGCTGTACATAGTCTCCTTCAATAATATATTCTGTACTCTTCGATAATGATATGGCCTAAGTCCATTGGCTTTTAAAATCACATCCACTGTAGATTTCGATACATTAAACATAAGCGCTAACCGTCTGAGGCTAATGGATGGATTGCGGAAAACCTCGTCCAAGATATCTTCTTCTGTATTCCCTAGCTGCAGTGCTGCAGCTCTGCCTTGTCCTCCTATATTTCTCCTTCCTAGTTCGTTCTCGCTGAACAATCGGTGAATTGTAATAAATGTCCGGTATGTTGGAACTGGCTGCCTATTCGGGAAGGCTGCTATGTACGCTCGACAAGCAACTTGAGCCACTCCATGGTGCATGCCATAGTAATAATGCATCAGCAATATGATTATTTTCAAACATTGAAAGACGCGCCATTTCAGTCCTTATTAACAATAGTCCAAAGCGAGAAACAAATCTAAAAGTGCAGTATACACGGCAATAGTTAACATAACAGAATGTAAAACGAAACAAGGTACACCGAACATCAATTGGACAAACCTACATATCGACTGAAGGAAGGATGCGGTGTGGGGACACGAGAACAAGGCAGCGATCCTCATCACGTGATATTCCTACAACACAATACAATACAATAAATCTGGTCATTATCCTTTCTAAATCTGTTTTTATTTTTTTAATTGACACACTAGTTGAGAAAATATCTATTATTTTCGTAATGAAGTCTGAGCGTAGGGGAAAAAACTTCAATTTCAATTACAAAAAAAACTAAACATTTTTGACTAGCACATTTTGGGTTTTTTTTCGATGAAATTGTTTTATCTACACGAGGTATAACTCTGAGCACTTTTTTTGGACACATTGTATATACAGTGATGGGCAAATGTGTGAAATCATGTAAATATCTGTTAAATTAAAAAATATATTGTAATTAAATTTTAGACACGAAAATTAAAGATGATGAAGAGACATCATTTGAAATATTTTCTAAATACATATAAAGAGTTTTCAAAAAACTGCAACGTACTAAAGTAATACCTTTTTAAACTGAATATATTGTTTTGCATTGTGGTAACATGATTTCAACAAACTATAAACTGTGAACGAAATTACGATGGACCATATAAACCGCTAAGTACCTACAACACGCAGTTATTGAATAGCACTATTCATTCGGTTAACTGCACATCTGCTTTTTTTATCGTTGAATTGTGACGAAATTACTTCAATATTACAGTTAAATTACTTTCTTCATGGGCGTAGATAGAAGCGTGAGGCGTTTTTATAATTTATTTTATTTATTAGTTTACATTTCGTAAAGTAAATAAAGTTTCGTAATTTCTGTAATAGATCCTGTTTAATATCATTTCATCGAATCTACTTCTCCCAATTATTTTGACGTAAATGGCCAGTGAATTTCGTTAAGTTTCAATTACCTACGCATCCATTTTTAATTTTCATTTATTTACATCTAGAACGTTGTTGTAGATACTTTTTCAGATATGATATGGAACAACGTCAAGAACGGTATCGTGAAACAATGGCGAGTTGAATTAAGGCTCATACTGATTGTATGTGATTCCGAAATCTATTGCAAAATCTATAAAATATCGTTATAAAATTCCAAGAAATAGCACGTAAAACGTCACTTAGCATCGCAAACACATACACAGAAATTACACCCGTTTGAATCTGACAATTTTAACGAAAAACTCCGTGAAACTTTAACGGCGGCAAATATTCCATTAAATAAACTTAACAATCCCACTTTCAAAACATTTCTCCAAAAATATATTGGTCGAAATGTCCGTGATGAATCCACCATACGCAAATATTATGTTTCTAAGTGCTATACGAAAGCAGTAAAACGCATTAGAAGCCATCTTTCAAATCAGTATCTATGGATAAGTGCCGCCGAAACTGTCGATATATTAGGACGCTGTGTGGTAAATGTTGTAGCTGGTATACTACATCCAACTATTCCATATAACGCATATGTAATAGCAACAAAAGTTAGTAATACAGCTGATGCGGAAACAGTAGCTAAAACCATTTAGGAGAATATGCACCAAATGCTTCATTCGGACAACAGGTACAAAGAAAAAATACTTTTATTTGTCAGTTATATGCTAAAAACCGGCAAACTATTAAAGGAAACATATCCTAATATGCTGCATATTACTCCCGACAGAATCTATGAATATACCAGAGGCATCTTTCCGAAAGTTGATAGACTTGTATCCGCTTTTAAAAACTTTTCAGAAAAGCACCATTGAGAGTAGCTCTTTACAGGGAAAAACTTCCATCTTTGTCACTACCTCCCTCTCCAGTAATAACTAGATAGGAAACTGGTTGGAAGCTACTAGTTTTTATGCAGAGAATTTCGATAGTTTACAAAATTTCATTACATGTTTAAATGACGATTCTCTTAAATAATCCTAAGATTCTGCAGTACAGTGACAAGGTGCTCCGTCTTGTTGGAAATATGCATCTTGAAGTTCATCATTATGCAACTAATTGACAAATCGTTGTAAAATTTCCGTACGGTACCTTTGAGCAGTTAACGTTCCTTGAAAAAATATTGGTCCAATGATTCGCCTTTGGCTTATCGTTGCCCAAACACCAATTTTCTCTGGATGTAGCGATTCTTCATTAATTACATGTGGATTTTCACTACTCCAAATTCTTGTATTTTGTGAATTTAGGTATCCCGTTTTATAAAACCATGTTTCATCAGTAAAGATGACTCTTTGCGAAAGTTCTCCATTATTGTTCATATTTACAAACCAATTACAAAACTGTAGTCTACGTGGGTAATCAATTTCTAACAATTCTTGTACTGCTGTGACACGGTATGGATAAAGTTGCATATCTTTTTTTAATAACTTGTGAGTTGTACCAACAGAAAGGTTTATTTGTCGACTCAAATGTCGAACAGATGTTTGTGGTTCATTTTCCATTATTTCTTCAACACGATTGACAACTTGAGGTGTACGTTTCTTAACTGCTCCGCTGCCTGATTTTCTTAAGAGACTACCAGTTTCAGAGAAAAGTTTTAAAGTTCTATCCAAAGTATTCTTAAATTGTATATAATCTATTACAAAATGTGGAAACTCAACTTGAAATTCTACCATGCAATCTTGAACTGAATAAACCCATAAACCATCAATTTTATTACCACTTCGAAAATAAGCCTGGACTAAAAAAATTTATGTTCTAAAGTGAAAGCTATTTTAAAACTGAGAAGCAATTTATTTAAACCAGAATTGACGCACGATTATTTTATGCACTAACTGATATTTGTGATTGACATTATCAAATGTCATTTGGATTTACGTTTACGGAACAACAAACACATACTAATATATTTGCGTTTTATTCTATCAAAATTTCAAAGTAACCTAGATTGACTTTTCAAATGAACACCCGTATATACTTATGTCCAGGATAGCGCAATGACATTTCTATGTTTACATAATCACAAGTCCCTTTGTACCGATGTATCTATTCAAGACGATAAAATTTTCTATCTCTATCCATAAATAACATGTTAGGTCCAGACGATTTCAAGATAAAATGTAATTTTTTATGTTTAAATGTGTATCATATAACGAGTGTTCATTTGAAAAGTCAATCTAGTAGCATGTGATTTACTGAGAACATTTTGAAGTATGTCGTAAATTAAAATTTACTACTTAACTTACGAAGTCGTATATTTTGACAGTTTCATACATACAAATAAATAATAAATACCTAATAGTTATTTATTGAAAACTATAACAAATGTTGAAAATGTTGTCCTTCAAGATCAATGCACTTTAAAATCCTCCGTTCAAAATTTCTGATGATATTCTGCAACATTACTGGATTGTAATTAATTTCCATGCATTTCTGTTCGATTCGCTGTAGCATATAATTCAAATTCAATATTGGTGTTCGAAATAGGTTATTTTTTAGATAAGGCCACAAAAAGAAGTCGCAAGGTGTTAAATCGCATGAACGTGCAGGCCAGGTAATTTCAGTATTTCGACTAATTATACGCTCATCAAAAAATTCTCTTAAATAATCCAAAGATTCTGCAGTACAGTGACAAGGTGCTCAGTCTTGTTGGAAATATGCATTTTGAAGTTCATCATCATGCAACTGATTGATAAATGGTTGTAAAATTTCCGTACGGCACCTTTGAGCAGTTAACGTTCCCTGAAAAAATATTGGTCCAATGATTCGCCTTTGGCTTATCGTTGCCCAAACACCAATTTTATCTAGATGTAGCGATTCTTCATTAATTACATGTGGATTTTCACTACTCCAAATTCTTGTATTTTGTGAATTTAGGTATCCCGTTTTATAAAACCATGTTTCATCAGTAAAGATGACTCTTTGCGAAAGTTCTCCATTATTGTTCATATTTACAAACCAATTACAAAACTGTAGTCTACGTGGGTAATCAATTTCTAACAATTCTTGTACTGCTGTGACACAGTATGGATAAAGTTGCATGGGTATCTTTTTTTAATAACTTGTGAGCTGTACCAACAGAAAGGTTTATTTGTTGACTCAAATGTCGAACAGATGTTTGTGGTTCATTTTCCATTATTTCTTCAACACGACTGACAACTTGAGGTGTACGTTTCTTAACTGCTCCGCTGCCTGATTTTCTTAAGAGACTACCAGAAAAAAGTTTTGAAGTTCTATCCAAAGTATTCTTAAATTGTATATAATCTATTACAAAATGTGGAAACTCAACTTGAAATTCTATCATGCAATCTTGAACTGAATAAACCCATAAACCATCAATTTTATTACCACTTCGAAAATAAGCCTGGACTAAAAAAAATTTATGTTCTAAAGTGAAAGCCAATTTAAAACCGAGAAGTAATTTATTTAAACCAGAATCGACGCACGATTATTTTATGCACTAACTGATATTTGTGATTGACATTATCAAATGTCATTTGGATTTACGTTTACGGAACAACAAACACATACTAATATATATGCGTCTTATTCTATCAAAATTACAAAGTAACCTAGATTGACTTTTCAAATGAACACACGTTACTTATGCCCAGGATAGCCCAATGACATTTCTATGTTTACATAATCACAAGTCCCTTTGTACCGATGTATCTATTCAAGACGATAAAATTTTCTATCTCTATCCATAAATAACATGTTAAGTCCAGACGATTTCAAGATAAAATGTAATTATTTTATGTTTAAATGTGTATCATATATACATCTATAATATCCACTCACAGCGGGATTGGCAATTCTTTGGCTATTTATTTTGTGAGACCAATTCATTATCATTTTGCAACCGTTATTGTGCAAAATAAAATTCGCCTTTCTTTTTATGCTAATGGTCGACAGATTATCGTAGGTAATTTCCTTTATACAAAATTCAATGACATTTTAAACAAGTGATTGAGCATTAAACCTTCAACAGAATAATTAATGTTGCAATTTCATTGGGAACCGAACAAGCCCACTTGATGTTTCCGCACACCGACCGGTTTCAATTGTTTAGTTGGCCTGATCGTTTTCTATGTTTCTGTTTAAAGCAATTTGCTTTCATCGATACTCGTTTTTATGTTTACTTTCATCTTTAACATCAGGCAATATGATAATGATTATAAAAACATATACTACCGTCAAAAAATTTGGTAACAATGACCAATGTTACATATTGCTATGTATTGCATATATTATATATATATAAATATATATATATATATATATATATATATATATATATATATATATATTATAGTGATACAATCGTGTGATGAAATGAGAAGAGAAATAAATAATGAAATTAATAAATAAATTTAATGATATGTGAATGAGAGAAAAATAAGAGATGTAATGAAAAAGAAAACACTTTAGAGAACAGATAAAATACAATTTAATAAACATTAATAATAATACATTACACCTCTAAAGAATTTACCCCCCCCCCCCCTATATCGTTCTTAGTACAAGTGTACTTAATATAGAAAAAACAACGGTGTGAATGGTGGTTTAAATAAGCTAATTCTGTTAGTATTACGATTAATATATGATCAGAGGTAGGTTGATATAATATATAAATAAGTTTCCAAACAATTTATCAGTTAAATAATTTCCTTTAGGAGGATTGAAAGAATTTAAAAAAATACAAATCAGAGCAATCGATGTGATTTAACCTCAATCTTGAAAATGTTTACTATGTAAATAAGATCTTATCTCAGGGCTAATTAAAGGTAAGTCGTGACTTAATTAACAACCAATATATCTATACAAATGCTAGCTCAGTAATTTACATATTAATAATCGGATAAGAGGTATTTAATACAGTGAAGCTGTACTATCTACGATCAATTAAAACAATACAAAATAAATGCTTTATTAATTTGTAGGGTAAATTCTACCTTAACTTAAGGGCACTGTAAAGCTCATAACAAATAGTAGCCTGGCTTGGACCTATGGACCATCGGTAAGGATCTCGGAGCTGCTTACAGGTGTAGGACTTCCGGAATTCTGGCAGGTAATAGGATATACAGCACGTTTAACAGGATGGCTTTCATACAATTAAATTAAAACAAGAATTAGAAGGATAATAGTCTCAGGTTACTGTCTCGATACTCGTCTAATATGTATTCAAAATACACTTCGTAATTAAGGTAAATTTGTAATTCCAACGTAGTATTAAATTGGAAATGATAATATTCTTGATATTTCAGCTTCTATATGGAATTTAAAACTTAGAAAATCGCTTTTAAAACTTGAAGACGCCTAATTATATATCGAAGCCACGCTTCAACGAACTTTTTTTTTTGATTCTCCGTTTTTTTTTCTGTTACCTGCGATACCACGTTCTAATAATGTCAACGATATCTACCTTGGAAAAAAAATACCGCCGAAAAACAAAAGGCGTGGTCAATTTGAAATATGAATGAATTTCTAATTTTAAGAGTACAAACGCTGTATAAACGTGTATAAACGCTTTATACGTGCTTAACGTATTGTCATACTTAAACAAACCTTTTCGAATTTTAAGAGTGTTTAATTAACAGAAGGTATTTAAATATCCAATAATAATAAACAATAAGTTAAAAGAAAAATAGACATTTGATATAGTAGATTACTACATGAAAGATAACCCTACTGTTGTTATTGTAACCTAGATGTCGCGATAAGACATAGTTTTATTTAATATGCTTTAATATTTGAATAATTTAAACTCAAATTATTAACAACTTGTTTGTTCACATAAATTATAACAGAAGAACCAGCTTAATATATATATACAGGCGAGCTTTTTTCAATTTTTTTTGAATGAAAATCTTGGAAACTACAATAGAGATTCGGTTAAAAGGACAGCAAAAGTTCACAGCTTACTAGATATTTACAAAAAACTAAATTTCTCCATTTTCTTTAATCTCGTTTAATTACTTTATTATTAAATTTAGAGAATAATTGAAAAGGAAAAATATTACGGTAGCTATATTACCTACCAATCCGCGTTAATTAATTTTTTGTCTGACTTGGTATTTTCGAGTTATGACACAAACTTTTGTTTTCTTAAATGGCACTCATAGTTGGCTATGACTTCATTAAAAAGAGCTTATATTTCCCGTTACAACAATGTACCACTTCATAAGGTTAATGTGTTAAATTAACGAATTATAGCCACTAGGAAGATTTTGTATTGTATATTCAAAATAATATCAAGTAAGCTACACAATTTATAGCCTAGGTAGGCCACGAACGGCTGAGATAGACATATAAGTCACGTCTGAGCTTAGAGAATTGACGAAGTGTATTTTTCAAATAATCATAAGTCAAATTGACGAGTTGGAAGATATCTTTGCAATTTATTAGTTATTTAATAATGGCTTTTGTATTTAACGGATAACGGAAACGGCACATGGTTGAAATTTATTTTAGAAATGGTAGTAAAATTAATGGTGAATGGGTTTACTCTATCAGAGATTCGATCCAGGATTTTTTTAGAAAAATTTCCAGATATTGCTTACCCATATGATCAGTTTTTCACATGCATTCTCCATTTTGTGCAATAATTCAGGGAAACAGGAAATGTGGATCGCAAAAAGGGCAGTGGTTGGCCAACAGTTAGAAATTAGGAAAATGTTGAAGCGGTAAGGCAGTTGGAAGAAGAGCGTCCTAAGCTTTCTGGGCGAGATTTATACCAAGAATTAAATCTTGCTTATAGCACTTGCAGACGTATCCTTAAGCATGATTTACACTTACACCCCTACCGCTTGCAAGCGACTCATGAAATAACGAGCCATCGAAAAAATTCATAATTGGAGTAGACTGTGAAATTGGGTTGGTACTTTAGCCACTTCCACATAATGACATTTATTATTTGACATTGAAACTATAAGTTTGTGCCAAATTTTTCAAAACTCTTATTAAGAAAATTAAATTTATTCAAAAAATGGTATTCAACATAGAACAAAAAGCAAAAATTATCGAATGTTACATCCGTACAGGTGTGGAAGTAAATGGCGAGTGGCAGTATTCAATTACGGAATGCATGGCTGATTTTAGTGAAGAACATCCTGAATTAGTGTTTGACTACAATGATTTTTACAATGTTTTGACAAATTGTGTAAAGTTATTCAGAGAGACTGGTAGCGTCGGTTGAAAAACTGGAAGTGGACGGCCATCTAAACGTACAGCTGATAATATTAAAGCCCTTCAGCATATTATTGATGAAAATCCAAAAACATCCATTTCAGTAGTGACCCAACAAACAAATTTATCTTATGGTACGTGCCAATTCATTCTTAAAAAAGTCTTACATTGTCATCCATACAAGCTGCAATGTTTTCATGAACTTTATCCAGTGGATTATTTAAGATGAGTGGAATTTTGTCAATGGTTTCAAAATAATCTACACAATCAGGATATCCTTAACACAGTTTTTTCACAGATGAGGCCTGGTTTTATATTTCTGGATATGTTAATTCACAGAATAAAAGTGTGAAGAGAACAACAACTCACCGCAAATACTGCATAAAGTTTTTGCTGGATTGCGGAGAAGAGTTGGTTTGTGTCATTTTAAAATGAATGTACTACTTCAAATTCTAGGTATTAACCCAAAAATGATTTTCTGTTGTGGTTTTAAAGAAATTTGTTAAATAGGCTCTCATTACCTGATGTAAATCTTTTATTACATGTATTAATTTTGGACAAGATTTCCGGGAATTTTTACCTGCTAAATCCTATTTATTATGCTTTCACTTTATTAGTACTGCGAAGAAGGATTTCAAGTTTATCATTCCAAACAAAATGTATATTTTAATGTCATTTACTTCATTATAGCTCCGAGTGTCGATCAGTAAACAAGTAAAATTAATTTGTCTTTAGTGTTGTGCGTGGTATTTGATAAATAAACATTGCTTAAAAATATGTCTAGCCGGTGTTGCAAAAACAAACCAGATGATTTCTGTTATATTTGTGGATATTTTGTCTTGCAAAAGTTTAAGAGACCAATTGGTGAATTTGTGAAAAATGCATATTATGCTTATTTCAAAATCAAATTAGGAGATCAAGATAAAGATTGGGCACCGCACGTTGTTTGTAAGGTATGTGAAGAAGGTTTAAGACATTGGACCAAAGGGAATAGAAAAAGCCTTCCTTTTGGAATAACGATGGTTTGGAGAGAACCCCAAAATCATCATGAAGATTGCTACTTTTGTCTTTGTGATATTAAGGGGCATAATAGAAACACTTTGAAACATATTTTGTACCCAAACAATATTAAATCAGCTATCAGACCAGTTCCTCACAGTGATCATGTACCTATACCTATACCCCCCAAACTACTACAAGATATTGAAACCTCTTCAACTTCCGGCTCCGTACAGATGGATAGCGATTTTGAACCATCAACCTCAGGTCAAAACCAACCTCAGCTATTTTCATAAGCCGAACTGAATGATTTAGTAAGAGATTTGGGACTTTCAAAAGATCTTTCTGAAGTACTGGGGTCTAGGTTGAAACAAAAAAATTTGCTTGCCCCAGAAACTACCTTCTCTTGGTATAGAAATCGTGAGGCTGGATTTGTAAAATATTTTGCACAAAACGGACCACTCGTGTACTGCCAAGCAATTGTTGATCTACTTACTTTCCTCGGAGCTCCTGAATACACACCTTCTGACTGGAAACTTTTCATCGACTCTTCAAAAAGGAGCCTTAAAGCTGTTCTTTTACATAATGGCAATGTTTTTGCTTCTGTTCCGGTCGGCCATTCTGTTCATTTAAAGGAAAACTATGAAAATTTACAGGAATTACTTTTAAGAATGATTTGTGATTTTCATATTGTGAAAATCACAACTGGGAAGTGTGTGGAGATTTAAAAATTGTAGGCCTTCTCTTGGGTCAGCAGTCTGGATATACTAAATTTCCATGTTTCCTGTGCGAGTGGGATAGCAGAAATCGAGAACAGCATTTGATAAAAAGAGACGGCCACAAAGGGTGACTTTAACACCTGGAACTAAAAATGTAATTCGCGAAAGTCTTATTGACCCTCAAAAAGTGTTACTTCCACCGCTTCACATAAAACTTGGACTTACGAAACAATTTGTTAAGGCATTAAATAAAGAAGGAAATTGTTTTAAATATTTGTGTAAAACATTTCCGACTCTGTCAGAAGCAAAATTAAAGGAGGGAATCTTTGTAGGCCCGCAGATTAGGAGCTTGGTGAAAGATCAAGAATTTGAAAATGTGATGGAAGATAAGGAAAAACATGCATGGCATACTTTTAACGAAGTTGTACATAAATTTCTAGGGAATTATAAAGACACAAACTATGTTGAGATCGTTGAAAATATGCTGGAAAAATTCAGGATTCTTGGTTGCAATATGAGCATAAAAATTCACTTTTTACATTCCCATTTGGACTATTTCCCAGAAAACCTTGGGGACGTGAGTGAAGAGCAAGGAGAAAGATTTCACCAGGATATTAAAGAGATGGAAAAAAGATACCAAGGGCGCTGGGACATAAAAATGATGGCCGATTACTGTTGGACATTGAGAAGAGATCTTCCTTTAGCTGAATATGACAGAAAAACAACCAAACGAAGCTTTTCTTAAAAATGAAAACGTTTTTTTAAGAATCATAAAGAATAAATAACTATTTCTAATAGTTTCTATGTGTATATTTTTGTATTTTTTTTAATATAATATAAAACTAGCTTATAAATGAAATAAATCGTGTTTTTTCTATATTTTTTGATTTTACTGGTTTGAAAAATAACCTTACGTGATACAAAAAAAATAAAAGCAGATTTGAAATCAGCGTTACCCAATTACTAGAAAAGAGTTAAAATTTTTAAATCAACTTTCAAAGTGTTGAAAAATGCAGGCCTGTGTTATTAATTCATCTTTATTCTGAATATTATGAGATTTTACATACATAATGTGGTTTAATCTGATTTGGTTTTTGATGTTAGTTTTCAAATTTTATTTTTCAGCATTTTTTCATTTTTAAATGGACAACACTAAAAACTATATTTTTTGTAATAAATCATTGTAATTTACACATTTCAACAACCAAAATTTTCAAATAACCGTCTTTTCCCTAAAATTCAATTTTTCTGTAAACTTAAATATTAGGTTAGCTTAATGAATGTTGCTTGGCAACTCTTAATCTAACGATTTAACCTATTACTGTAATGCGACATGTAGGTTAAAACACTTGATCAATCTAAGACATAACTGATTTAATCCATGGCATACTGGAAACTTTTTTTGTGGCTCACTCAATATATGCAAGAGAGTGTGATTATATGCATGCAAATGACCTTAAATCTAATTCAATTAAGTAAATTATTCATAACTATTCATATTAAAGGATTATGTATCTAAGAAGTTGCTTTCAACTAAAAGCTACAATGTGTTAGGGTTGGTACAATCGGTTATTTTAAATTAGCCTCTATTAGATGTCGAAAAATTTATTTGTTTAAAATACAGTAAAATTCCCCTTAACGGACACTTCCCATAAGTGGACACCCCCTTTAGACGGACATTGTTGCCAGGTCCCGGCAGCACTCCATAAGAAAAGCATTGCAGTCGCTTTCCCTTGAACGGACGCTTCTATTGAGCGGACGCGGACATCCGCTTGACAAAAAAATTCTCTTGGACGGACATGTGGCTTATTTTTTTCCGATTTTTTCATGTCCAAATTTACAAATAAGCTTGCCAAGACTCTTTTAATTTGTTCGCTTTAGCCACAAGGCACGGTTTATCATATTTACTACATCACATAACATACTTTAATGTGGGTATGGTAAATATTTTCTCTCTCACATAATGTTTTCAATCTAACATTTTTTCTACAATTTACGCTTCTGCTTCGGAGAGTTGATAATACTAATTCTTGCAATGTTTGTGGTGCGTACGTATGGTGTACAAATCTATTTGACCAACAGCTTGTAATCGATGCCATTACTTACGAGATTTAGGGGATTCCCCAATAACATAGATGTGCGTTTGTTTATTGTAGTTTGGAAAGCATTGTTCATTCGTTTCTATACATTAGTGCGGGCGTGATGTTTGAAAATGGGTAAAAAGAGGTCTGTATTAACTATTAAGCAAAAAATAGAAGTGATTGAAGTGTACAACAAAGAAAAATTAAGTGTGAGAAATTTATCGAAGCGATTTAGCATTAGTAAAACTCAAGCTTCTGACATTATAAAGAAAAGAGAAGAGATAATACAAAAATGGCACTCCAATGTAAATTTAAATGAGAAAAGAAGATTTTTTAATGCTGAAGGGCTGACAATTGATCAGTTGTCCTACGAATGGTTTCTCGCAGTACGCAATAAAGGAATTCCATTAACTGGTACGTAAGTTAGGTTTTTTATTTCTATACAAAAGATTTACAGCAGATTGATTCATTTTATCATTAATTTACTAAGTGGATTCTGATTGACTAATATGTTTTATTCAAATAATTTTACTTTTCCATTTAGGCCAATTGATACAAAGCAAAGCTAAAGAAATAGCTGAATTCTTGGGTAGCAACACTTTTAATGCCTCGTCGGGTTGGCTTAACAAGTTTAAAATTTGTTACAATATTACGTTCAAAGCGATATGTGGCGAAGCCGCCTCTGTTAATCCTGATGATGTAGCAGCATTCATGGTAAAACTACCTTCTCTAATAAAAGGGTACATACGAAAAAATATTTACAATGCTGACGAAACTGGGCTTTATTTTAGGGCATTACCAAACAAGACCATGACTTTAAAAAATCAAAAATGTGTGGGAGGAAAATTGTCTAAGGAAAGGATAACAATATTTGCACTGTGCGAACATGGCTGGAGACAAAGAAAAGCTGCTGGTTATTGGAAAGGCATCTAAACCAAGGGCTTTTAAAAATTTAATAAAAGATAATTTACCGGTGACATGGAAATCAAACACCAAATCGTGGATGACGTCTGAAATTATGAGTGAATGGTTAGAAAATTTCGACCGAAAAATAGGAGGGCAAAATAGGCAAATTTTACTTTTTTTGGACACTGCGGCATCGCATCCAAAAAACATCAATTTGAAAAACATTAAAATACATTTTTTGCCTCCTAATTGTACTTCAATTAGCCAACCAGTTGATCAGGGTGTTATTAAAAATTTTAAGCGTAATTACAAAACTTTGATACTGAGGCACTTACTAGCAAACATTGAAATTCCTAACACAGCCTATGATTTAGTGAAAAGTATAAACTTATTGGATGAAGTTTATTTTGCTAAAAGTGTATGGGACCAAGTTACTTCTGAAACAGTTCAGAACTGTTTTCGTAAGGCAGGATTTACACTTGACAGCCAGGAATGTCCGACAGTATTTGATGTTGATTTTGAGCCTAAGGATGATTTGCCATTAAACCTACTAGCCGAAATTGAGAAAATATGTATTGCAGGGGTCAGTGAGCAAAGCTTAAAAGATTTTTATCAGATCGATGATAATTTACCAATTGAGAGATCACCTTTAGATTTGCTCGTACCATTACAAGAACAAATTTCTGAAGTTCAAGAAATTTCTGATGACTCAACAGATGAAATTGAACCTTCAGATCTTCAAGATGCAAGAAACAACATCCTAACATCTAAAGAGGCTTTGGCGAAAGCGTATGATCTTATAGCGTTTGTGAAATGCCAAGGTAATACAGAAGCTATGAACATACTTTCATCGCTGGACTTACATTTTCAAGATGTTATTGCCAAGACCAAAACACGCCAAACCAGGATGGAGGAATATTTATTGAAATAATATACTACTCATAAAACATTTTAAACTTATATTACATATAGAGCTACATTTAATAATTTTTTTGTTATTAAACCCAATTGAATTGTTTATTTTTTTTTTAATAAAAGTATTTTTAAATAAAAATTTACAACTGTTTATTATTTGCTGGAAAGCGAACACAAAGAAACAGCTTTAATTTTTAAAAACTAACAACCTTAGACAAATTTTTGTTGATTTAAATTTGTAGTTTTCTCTTGGCTGGGCAGCCCCCTTGTACGGATACATTTCGTACGGATTGTACGGATACATGTCAATGGTCCCTTCGGTGTCCGCTCAAGAGAGATTCCACTGTATCTCAGTTATTGAAGAATAATACCCGATGCTTCTCCGTATTATCAATATGATAAATGTACATTTATGCCTATTACAGTCGATTAATGAACGTATCTCGGCATTCTACGCAAACAAAATGAATTACATTTACAAAAAATACAATTGCATAGAACACGTCAATTCTGCCCAACTTTTAAAGTGGCCCCAATATATTGATTACAAACTCCCCTGAGCCACTTATGCCATCCGAACTTCGGCAACTTTTTTGCAACACGAAAATATTAAAAACCTCCTGCCGTAATTGCTTCCCTTCGCTGGCCGAGTACTTAATCGCTGGAGTCCGTATAAAAGGCTTTTTATTATATAGAAGCGAGTTAGACCTACGGAACTTCAGTAGGTTTCCGACAGAGAGAATCCAATGAGGTATATTGAGGTCATTAGAAATATTATCGCGGGTGCATGCATGAGTTATTACTGCAAGCATACGATAATAAAAGAAATTTCAAGAGAGCAAACTGCGGTTATAACGCCTGAAATAAATGAATTATTGCTCCCTGCAACTGCATAATTATACTTTAATATTTCAAAACATGTGTGTGGTGGGTACAGTATCGTACCGCATAATTTTTAAAATTGTAAGTGAAAATGTTTTTTAAAAAGCGAATAAAATTCTTTAATATTTTAACTAAAATATTGCATTTTTATACCGGGTGTTAAAAACAGGGTGTCGGATATTTTACTCAATTATAGTACTGGTGGAAAAATAAAGTAGAGTAAAGTGGCCTAATATCGGATAGTACTGTTTTGAGGAAATCTGAAATTAAAGAAACCTGTCTACACTTCAAACTAAAGCTAAGAATATGCCACGGAATAATATTTTAGTGTTATTTATAAATCATAGATGGCGCTATGGGTATTTATGTAAACTGTCACTTTCCGAGTTCTTCGACGCGCTAATTGTTATCGTGATTTTCAGACATCCAGGTGAGTTATTAAAATTGTTTCTAAAACTTACATTAGTATGTAATATATCTGCTTTAAGTTGGTGTATTTATACATATCGAAAATTATATATGCTTTTTGTTTGACAAACGTAATCTCAAAGATGAATATTTGCCTAATATCGGATGTTTACAATGCCATAATATCGGATATCCGATATTAGGGCAAAAAGTCTCTTGTAACGATTTAGGTATATCTATTAACACCGTCTTTAGGTAGCGAATGTCCCATTAATGAATATACTTTGAAGTTTTCATCAAAAATTATGTATTTTTGTTTAAATCGTAACCAAGGTTTGCTACTTTTATTTTTTTATCTTACATTTTTGCTTAATTTCAGAAATACAATGTCATTAGCAAAACGTAAACAACAGCGAAAAAAGTGGATTGCCGAAGCCATGCTTGCTGCTATCAGTGCGGTAAAAAATAAGGAAATGGGATACCTATTGGCTTCAAAAACCTTCAATGTTCCTAAGAGCACATTGGAAGATTATGTAAAAAATAAAAGTAGAAAGTCCTCAGAAGAAATGATCCGAACAAATCTAGGTCGTCCACCAGTATTACCGAAAGATATTGAGGTAGATTTGGTGGCTTATTGTGTAGAGATGGACAAGAGATTTTACGGGCTAAGAGCTTCTGATATTCGAAGATTAGCATTTCAGCAGGCGGGGGCCGTTACCTCTGCAGAAAGAGGAGCACTAGTAACGGTGGTGACATGCATGAATGCGGCTGGCGGTTATGTGCCTCCAATGATCATATTCCCCAGAAAAAATATGAAGCTAGAATTACTCAACGGCGCTCCACCAGGAACAGTTGCTGCATGCCACGTGTCAGGCTGGATTCAAAGCCACATTTTCACTAAATGGTTACAACACTTTATTACGCATGTAAAACCAACTGAAGCTGACCCAGCTGTGCTAGTCTTGGATGGCCACTACTCCCATACTCGGAACATTGACACGATAAACTTGGCGCGACAAAATAATGTTATTATAATATGTCTCCCACCGCATTCAACGCATAGAATGCAGCCGTTGAACCTTGCGTTCATGGGGCCCCTTAAAACATTATTCGCAGGAGATCGAAAATTGGTTAAGACACAATCCAGGAAGAGTGGTCACCAGCTACCAAATTTGCGAGTTGCTTGGAAAAGCATATGTAAGATGTGCTACAGCTGAAATAGCTATAAATGGTTTTCGAAAGAGCGGCATTCTTCCTTGTAATAGACATATTTTCCGAGACCACGACTTTGCCATTCATCATCAGGTGGAAGCTCCAACTACTAGTGCAGAAGAACTAAGGCATGTGACTCCTCCAAGAGATATTACCACGACGAAATGTGTAAAACAGTCATATGTTAAAGTAACAAATAAAAAGAAGGGTAAATCTATTGCTAAAAAGAACGTGACACTCAAAGTTAGCAAGAAAAATGTAAAGAAGCAAGAATCTAGTGACTCATCTGAAGAAGATGAAGACCTGGTTTTAGACGATGATTCTGACCTGGATTGTGACATTGGAGAAGAGGAAGCAGAATGCATGTTTTGTAGTGGGGTTTTCTCTGATGATCATGCAGGTGAACAATGGATTCAGTGTTCCAAATGTTTTAAGTGGGCTCATTGTGATTGTGCTAACATAGACAGAAAAGACGCATACATTTGTGATTTCTGCCTCGATGGCTAGCTAATTCCTTCCTGTTGTCCTATCCGGTATTAAGATAATTTTTTTCGGTAACGAAAATTTTTTTTTTTAGAATCCGTATTTAAGTTATTTAGAGTAGGTATTCATTTCTTTTGTTTTAATAAATGTTTTTAAATTCTTTAATCTTTGTTTTGTTATAACAGATTCCTCTATCACAATATTCTTTTTCTAGCTCTAAAAAACCGCTTTACCAAAATTAATAATCTTATCCTAAATACGTATTTCGACAAATAAGTTGTCATCATCAGTAGGCAAAACCACTAATTAAAGTGTCGCATATGGGGTACAGTAAAAACACTTAGAATCGCGCACAACTTTACACGGAGTAATCGACCTCTAGCAGTTGTTGCATAACGATTACTTTATATCAGCGATGCACATACCGCGGCCCACATGCGGCCCACTGTCGATATTTATGCGGCCCGTCAACGAATTTTAAAAATTGTTCGAAAAACTACAAAAGTAGGTAAAAATCCATTCAAATCAATATTTCTTAACTTTTTATTTTATGCTAACTTTTGTAATTGTTAATAAGATATGTATCTTTAAGTACCTACCACTTTCTTGTTCAGGTTTACTACGTAGGACAGGTATGCTCCTCGTCGTTCCAAGCATATTGTTACGAGACTAGAAATCTATCGAACCAACTAGATTACTCGAAGATTCGCGAAACATGTCGGTATTAACCCCGAACAATGTGGTAGGTTCTCGATGTTAGGTAAGTCGCCCGCTATCGGGGCAGTTAAGTTTTAACTACGGACAAGCGAACGTTATATTGTTTGAATTGTAATCTGTGAAGAATAAATATTTCGTCGTTCGAACTTGGCATCTACCTACGTAACAATATAATATCAATTTTGATATGGATAAACCAGGCCCCAATAAAAAAACGTAGTCGTAAGGTTGAAGATGAAAATCTACAGTTTCAAGATATTTGGACCGAAAAATACTTTTTTATTTCATCGCATAACAAAAGTGTCTGTTTAATATGCAAGAGTAGTGTTTCTATTTCGAAGGAATATAATGTGAAAAGGCACTATGAAACCCACCATCATACTTTTTACCAAATTAACCGGCGAAAACCGAACGCAAAAAATTTCCACTTTACAAAGGGAACTAATAGGGCAGCAAGCTATGTTCACAAAACCAATTCAAGATGTTGAAATATCTCGAATAATAGAGAAAACTTGTCGGCTTTTTAAAGATGGTGAGTTTGTGAGCAGTGTTTAGATATAGCCGCAAAAAAATGTGTCCGAAAGATGCAAAGAGGTTTGAGAAAATTCAACTAAATCGGATAACTATTCAAAGAACACTTACCAAATAGAAGAGCAATTAGCTACGAAACCGAAAAGTTTTGAGTATTTTTCTATAGCACTCGACGAATCTACAGATATAAGTTCCACTGCTCAACTCTTAATATTTTTACGAGGTGTAACGCAAAATTTTGAAGTGGGTGAAGAACTGATTGGTATGAGTTCTTTGACAAGTCAAACCAAGGGGAGTGACATGCTCAAAAAAAATGTTCTATAATGGATTTGGATTTAACGAAATTATCTATTCTGGAATTACGACTGACGGAGCACCTTCAATGGTTGGAAGTAAATCTGGGATAATAACTATGTTAAAAGAGTATTTACAAACTAAAAACATAGATACCAAGGAATTAATGAAGTTTCATTGTTCAAAATTTCAGTTCAAAATTATTCAGATTTGAAAATGTGATGAAAGTTGTAGTACCTACTGTAAACTTTATAAAATAACGAGGTCTCAATCACCGACAATTCACACAATTTCTCGAGGATATTGAAAGCGAATATGTTAATCTCCTCATTTACACTGAAGTAAGGTGGCCAAGTCGTGGGTTGTCACTTGAACGGTTTTTTAACTTGATTGAAGAAATCAAAATATTTCTGGCGGAAAAGAAAAAGGATGTCTCCGAACTCGACAACCCTGATTGGCTGTGTGACTTAGCGTTTCTTGTAGACATCACAAATCACTTGAATGTCTTAAATACGCGACTCCAAGGCAAAGATCAATTGATTTCGCAGTTATACTCTCATGTTTCGTCCTTTCAATGCAAATTGAGTCTTTTCAGGACACAAATCAATTCAGCCAATTACAGCCATTTTCCGAACTACAAAAAAATTATGGAGAAATTCAATAAAACTGATGTCAACTTCGCTTATGTTGAAAAAATTTATATTTTAATACAAGCTTTTCATGATCGTTTTCTAGACTTCAAAAAAGTTAAACCTATATTAGACATTTTCAGCAATCCTTTCAACATTTCACCCGAAAATGCACCGGAGCCAATTCAGCTGGAATTTATAGACATGCAAAATGATGATAATTTACGAAACAAGTTTAATGAAGGTAATTTACTCAACTTTTACCGTTGCGTTGACAAAACCGCTTATAAAGAGTTGCGAATAAATGCATTGAAATGCGCAAGCTTATTTGGATCGACGTATATTTGTGAGCAAACGGTTTCAGTGATGAAACTTAACAAAACAAAAAATCGAAACCGTCTGACAAATGAAAATCTGGAAGCAATTTAATGTGTGGCGACAAGTAATGTGGAGCCAAACATAAACAAAATTGTTAGGTCAATGCAATGTCATGCATAAAAATAATAAACATGAAATATTACATTGTAATGATTAGATTACATTACGATTACATAATTACAACAAACATTTTTGAAGGTCCTTTTATTTTTATCATTTGTGGTAATTCATACTATTTAAAAATAAAAATATTTGTGTTAATAAGTATTCTATGTAGTGGCCCGTCCCTGGCTTATAATCCTCCCGAGTGGCCCCTGTTCCCTATAAATCTGTGCATCCCTGCTTGATATGAATGCATATGTAAATTTTTAAGTAATGCTTTTCTGGCAGAACCATATGACAAACCTAAAATAAAATCTGTAGCAAAATTGTAAAGATTAGTTTAATCTACATACCAGTTTGAGCAGCTGGCTTTCGAATTGACTTCGTAGGGCTCATCTCAATCCGTTGTCTAACATCATCAAACACTTCCTATGTTAGAACTGATGGTCGTCCACTTGTCTTGATTTTACAAATACAATTTTTGTTTTCAAAGCGATCTATAATTCTATCACGATGTTGTGCAAAGATCTTGTAAGAACATAATCAGGATATTCTTCCCTGAACTGCTCTATACAGGATTGTAAGCAGTACGAACATTCTCCATTCACTCTTCGAACATCACTACGGTAATACGCTTTTAATATATATACATCTTGTTCAGCCGTGAAAAGTATTTTCCTAGGATGCTTTATAAATAATTTAAATGTATAAACACATTTGATATAATCTCATAAATATACTCAAACAATAAACAATTCTAAGAAAATGCTCTAAAATGAACAATTTTTAATAGATGAACGAAGTAAATACAAATAAAAATAATAAATTGACTCAAATAACACACGACAACGCACGTACAACACTGACAATTGATAGTAATATTTGCATGATAGGCACTCTCCAAATTTGAAACACACTAAAAACTATGGCGGTAAATTTAAACTAACCTCGATCATTTATGATCGCATTGTATATATAACTATACTACGCTTTGGTTGTACGGTATGTACAGACACGTGTTTCGAACACATCCTAGTTCCCATCAGTGGGTCCGCAACTCAACTGTTCCTGACATATAGTCTAGATTTTGTTTTAAAACAAAAGAAATTTGATTTGTTCGTTTTCAGAGAGGTCGCCTTTGTAAAGATTATAAATTTGATGAGAAATAAAAAACAATGCCACAGAAATACCCTCATACTAATGCTATAAAGATAAGTGGCAATCATAAAAGCGATTTTAAAATCCACGTCCGTATTTAAATTTTTTTAGTTGATGACGGTTCTAAATTGAGGAAACGTTGTACCGAAAGATGGTTAGCACCGCTGGATGTAGCAAAGACAGTTACTATGGAGAAGTGTTTTTGGTTTTCCAATTCGTTGCATAACAACCAAGTTATCGAAGAAAGAAGAAAATGTGAAAATTTTGAGTTTCACAAAAATCTCAGAAACGAAAAATGATAATGCAAATTTCTTTGTGGCATATTAATCCCCATTAATTTTCGCAACTTTGCCTCAATATAATCTTCTTCGTATATCTTTCGGTTTACAAGATCCAAATGCATCGAATCCAATAGCCATGTGTAACTATACTTTGTGTTTCTACCGCGCAAGGACTGTAAACAAAAAAATATTAGCAAGAAAATGTATCCGAGTATAATGTGTAGAGAACGGATGCAATTTCCATAAAACGCAATCGGCAATTGGAATTGTGTATAACGTCGCTGAAGTATTTGTTTGACTTACTCGGCCACCTGGTCTCGCAGCGATAACAATGGACAACCCAGCTATTGTATTCGGAGAATATAGTGTTTTCAGTGGTGTCGTGTACGTAGATAAAATAAATAAGTTTATCGTATTTCGTAAGAGAAATAGCACGTACATTCCTTTTCTTTTCATTTAAGCAACATCTTCCAATTATTTTCACGTAACTGTGCATAAAATTTCGTTATTTAATTTAGTTTATTTGGATCTAGAATATTCTTATTTCAGACAATGGAAGAGCGTCGAGAATGGCATCGTGAAACAATGGCGAGTTGGATTGAGGGCCATACTGATTGTATGTACATTGCCAGTGATTCCGAAATTTATTGTGAAGTGTGTGAAACGTTATTGAAAAATTGCAATAAATCAACCGTAAAACGTCACGTAGGATCGTTAAAGCACGAAAAAAAAATTGAACCCGTTGGAATCTGACAATTTTAACGAAGAACTCTGTGAAAATTTTATGGCAGCTAATATTCCATTATTTAAATTGAACAATCCAATTTTGAAGACATTTCTGAAAAAATATACTGGTCGAAATGTTCCTGATGAATCAGCTTTACGCAAATATTATGTTTCTAGGTGCTATACGAGAACAGTAGAACGCATTAGAAGCCATCTTTTAAATCAATACATATGTGGATAAGCGCCGACGAAACGGTGGATATGTTAGGACGCTGTGTGGTAAATGTTGTAGCTGGTGTACTACATCCAACTATTCCCTATAACTCATATGTAATAGCAACAAGTGTTATAAATAGAGTTGATGCGGAAACAGTTGCTGAAACCATTAAGGAGAATATGCAAAAAATGCTTCATTCTGACGCCACGTACAAAGAAAAATTACTTTTATTTGTCAGTGATAGTGCTGCGTATATGTTAAAAACAGGCAGACTATTGAAGAAAACCTATCCTAATATGCTGCATATTACTTGTGTAGCACATGCTCTCCACAGAATCTGTGAATATATCAGAGACACTTTTCCGGAAGTTGATAGACTTGTATCAGCTTTTAAAAAAGTTTTCAGAAAAGCACTATTGAGAGTAGCTCTTTTCAGGGAAAAATTTCCATCTCTGTCACTGCCTCCCACTCCAGTAATAACTAGATGGGGAACATGGCTGGAAGCTACTAGTTATTATGCTGAGAATTTTGATAGTCTAAAACATTTCGTAACACTGCTAAAAGAGGATGCTAGAAGTATTGGTGAGTGCAAGGAGCTCACACAAATCCCAAATTTAAAAAATCAGTTGTACTTTCTTCACGAACACTTTGGAAAATTGCCAAAACTAATCACTTATTTTGACAATCGAAATCTCAAATTAAATGACGCATTAACCACATTAGATGTGGCTGTTAATAATTTGAAAAGTATTCCAATGTGGCCTTCGGCAAAAGTTTGAAGCAATTCTTAATAGAAATCAAGATTTAATTACATTGCAGCAATTATGTATGGAGACAATTCCACAAAATCTAACGGCTAAATATGAAGAAATAAATGAATATTTCCAGTATGCACCTATAACCAGTTGCGATGTAGAAAGGACGTTTTCTATTTATAAGGATGTAGTTGATTCAAAGAGAACAAAATTGACAGAAGAAAACCTTGAGAAACTATTGCTAGTCAATATTAATACTCCTTTACTCAACTTGAACGACAAAATGAACAAATAAAAATGTTCCAATTATAGAAATAATTTAAATTAAAAACTTTAAAAATACAACTTTTCAACAAATACATATGTATTTCGTAATTTTATAGATCACCTCCCGTTTGTTTTCCAATTATATAAATAAAATTAAAAACTTTATAAATACAACTTTTCAACAAATACATATGTATTTCGTAATTTTATAGATCACCTCCCGTTTGTTTTCCAATTATATAAATAAAATTAAAAACTTTATAAATACAACTTTTCAACAAATAAAATAAGTATTTCGTAATTTTATAGATCACCACCCGTTCGTTTTCCAATTATATAAATAAAATTAAATATTTTAGAAATACAGCCTTTCGCCAGTACTGCACTGGGCTTTGCGTCATGTGGTAAGCGTGTCCGTTCTCTAATAATGTGTGATAGTCTTGTTAACATATTGTATTTGCAAAAGCTTGTCAATATTTGTCATTAGTAAATAATGGATATACTTTTCTCACTTCCTAACAAAATTAAATAATTAGAAAATTTATCATCCCATTACTAATATTATTTTCTGAATTATGTGATCAGCTTAATGTGTGTGCGTTGATTATAAGGTTAATTATGAATGAAATAACCAGAACACAGGAAGTAGAATTAGTGGAACGTATTATTCTGAACTGGGTCTTGTCATACTTATTCAAAACATATATTATACCGTTTTTTCCTCTTTACATATAGCTGTATTTAATTATAACGCTACCCGTGAAATAAACGGAACGTAAGCTTGTTGTTGGTCTAGGAAATAGTTCCTATGTACTAATTTATTAAACGACCGAAAATTATTTCGTTTCAGGTAATACTGTTGATGTCGGGAACACCATATTGTTTTATAAATGTAATTATATACATATCAGTAATTATTACAAATATATATATTATTATTATTTATATACAAAATTATTATATATATAAATTACGGATTACATACAAAAAAAAAGTGAAAATATGCGCATAAATATGCACTTCCTTATGAAAAATATGCAGGTAAAAAAATACGAGGAATGTTAGAAAATGGAATACTATAGAAAAAAATATTCTATTATCTTTACTACAAGTTTATTTAGAACATTTTACAACATAATTAACTATGAAAATAATTTACAATCACATATTTCTCAGTTTTCAACAGAAAAATTGTGACGCTTGTCTGAAAACACGTATTTATACAGGTTAAGTTTTTTTTGAATGTTTAGCATTGGGATCTCAGAAACTACTGCAGATAGAAAAACGCTTAAATGGGGAAAGATGTTTTACGAGTTTGATTTAAAACTGCTTTTGTTTCTCCGATAACTTTCATGGCTTATTAGATATTCAAAGAAAACTAAATTTTACGATTTTCTTTAAACATGCTTAGCATCGTTAATAGTAATTTTAGAGAAAAAGTGTTCAGACAAAAGTTTTAGATAATTTTACGCCAAATAAAACTATGTAGCTAATATTTTTTTTTCGTTCACCATTATCGAGTTATGACACAAACTTGTGTTTTTTTAAATGGAAACCATAGTTGGTTTTGACATCATTAAAAAGCTTATTTTTTGCTGATTACAATGATATAAGGTTTGATATGGTTATTTTAAAAAATAAAGAGGATATAGACATTTCTATGATTGTTCACTTTATAAGATAAAAACTTAAAAAAAAAATGTTTGGTGTTTTGTAATTCAAAAAACGAAAAATCTGAGTTACAATAGTGTTCGTTGGAGCAGTCGAGATAAATATACTAACATTGCTTTCACGTTGAGTCACAGAAGTGAGAGCTGTTAATTTTTACTTTTAAGTCAAGTTAATTGTCAAACATTGACAATTAACTATCAATTAATTATTGTAACTTAACTATAAGCGGTGCAAACGGCCGTTAATCATAAGTTTGCATTGGCTATGGAATTTTCTAACGTAGAAAAGCGTGATATGGTTGAATGTTACATTCAGTGCCAGAAAAATTCTACTAGAGCTGCTGAAGTTTATTTTGAAAATTATTTTGATCGACGTCAGCCGTCGCTACCTACTTTTAAGAGATTATGGGATAATTTAGCAGATTATGGTTCGTTCGTTAAACCAAAATCAAAAAAGGGATGGATGAAGATAGAGAAATAAACATATTAGCAAGTGTCGCTCAGAATCCATCTACATCGACCCGACAAATTGCAATAGAAATGGGCTCCTCTCAACGCACTATTGTCAGAGTGTTGAAGAAGCATAAATTTCGTCCCTACAAATTATCAGTATCACAAACTTTACATGAAGGTGATAACATCAGACGAATAGCTTTTTGTAGATGGTTTAAAGATCAGTGTCAAAACGATCCACACTTTTCAATGAAAATATTATGGACTGATGAATCTCGTTTCACAAATTGTGGAATGTTTAATAGGCACAATGAGCACATATGGTCTCAAACAAATCCACTTCACGTTGAACATAGGAGACCACAAATTAAATTTGGGTTTAATGTTTGGTGTGGTGTTATAGGATCAACTGTTCTTCCTCCTTTTATTTTTGATGGATCACTAACTGGCAATCGTTATCTTAATTTTTTGCAACAAGATTTCGAGGAAATGTTAGATAATTTAAATTTAAGAACCCGAGCAATGCTGCAATGGTTTCAACATGACGAGCGCCTCCGCACAATCAATTGAATGTTAGAAATTATTTAAATTTGAACTTCCCTAATCAATGGATAGGACGAAATGCACCCATTGAATGGCCGGCTAGATCCCCTGATTTATCAGTTTTGGATTTTTTCTTGTGGGGTGTACTAAAGGACACAGTATACAAAAGAACATATAAAACAATCGGCGATTTAAAAGAAGCTGTCTTAGTTGCTTTTAATAACATCGATAGGCGTAAAGTCCGCAATGCTACAAATTCTGTTGTGAAGAGATGCAATTTGTGTATTAATAATAATGGAGGTATCTTTGAACATTAATAATGTTTTGTGCCCTTAATAAAAGTTCTTATAGTTTTCATTTTATTACTACATAAGATTTCAAAATAAGTTTTCGTTTGGTTTGTACTTTATCAGTTCGAAATTCAATTGTTTTCCATAAAAACCATAAAAATGTCTATATCCTCTTTATTTTTTAAAATAACCATATAAAACCTTATATCATTGTAATCAGCAAAAAATAAGCTTTTTAATGATGTCAAAACCAACTATGGTTTCCATTTAAAAAAACACAAGTTTGTGTCATAACTGGATAATGGTGAACGAAAAAAAAAAATTAGCTACATAGTTTTATTTGGCGTAAAATTATCTAAAACTTTTGTCTGAACACTTTTTCTCTAAAATTACTATTAACGATGCTAAGCATGTTTAAAGAAAATTGTAAAATTTAGTTTTCTTTGAAGATCTAATAAGCCATGAAAGTTATCGGAGAATCAAAAGCAGTTTTAAATCAAACTCGTAAAACTGCGCATCTTTCCCCATTTAAGCGTTTTTCTATCTCCAGTAGTTTCTGAGATCCCAACGCTAAACATTCAAAAAAACTCCCTGTATATTGAAAAGGTTCGTTCTACGTCGAGCATATTTCAAATAGAAATATCTCTATTCTCAACTCAATATTTTCTACTGAATCACCACACAAGATTTTAGCGATGTCCTTTAGCTTCTTAAAAACCCTAATTTTTTCCTATTACACTTAAAAAATTTTCATACACGAACTGTCCCACTTCTCCTTTAACATCAAAACATGAATTTTTTTATTATTTCAACACTCTCGATTAGCGACATAAATTGTTTTACCAACTGCAATATAGAAGTGGAAATAAAACTGTAATTGGCTTTAATAAACGCCAACTGTTGAGGTATTTCTTTACTCGAATACACCTTAAACGAGAAGGAAAACCACGAAAACCTACTGGGACAGCCAGGCAGTGATCAAAATACGGAACTGTCAGCATGATAAGCAAATGTATAGATATTTAAATAACATAAAATATATAATTATATAACAGCAACATACATATATTATTATGGTAAATTGCAGATCGTTACATAATTAAGTTGTAGTATATACTGCTTAAATTTTGTATATCACTTCTGTTGTTAATTGAATTTTTTTCCTGTTTAATACTAATCATTTCTTTAATTTCTCTTTTCATTGTGTGTTGTTCTTTATCAATTATCTGTGTGTTTTCAAAATCGAAAAGGTGATCGCGTTGTAGTTTGTGTGTAGATAAAGCAGTTTTGTCTGTTTTAGAGTATTTGTGGGCTTGTATTCTTTTGTATAAATATTGTTTAGTTAGTAGTAACTAGTAGTAATGTAGTAACTATCGCAATCGCGACATGGTATTTTATAGATGACATGTGTTTCTCCTTTTTTTTCTATTTTAGGTTTAAGTTTTGAAAATAAATGGTGATTGGAACAAAACGTTATCAATTCATTAGACTTCCACCCCATTTTCTTCAAAAGATATGTTGATGATATAACATGTATCCGACTAATAAAATAAACTATCTTTTAAATAAATTCAACAATTTTCACAACAAATTAAAATTCACTATTGAAGAAGAAATTAATAACAGTATTAATTTTCTTGATATTTCTTAAAGCTATTATAGACAGGGTACTATTTATACAAATTGGTATAATAAACCCACAGCTTCTTTTCGATATATGAATTACCATTCAAATGCACCCACAGTATTCAATAAAATGATTATAAATAATCTGACTGATAGAGCAGTAAAACTATCCCATACTCAATACAGAAAAGATAACATCAAGAAAATTAAAACAATCTTAACAGATAATAATTATCCACCACAACTTATAAACCAAACAATTAAAAAAAGAATCCACCAAATATACAACACTGCAGACACCAATAACAATTTAAACAATGATACAACATATCAGGATTCCATATGTTCCACAATTATCGGAAAAAATAATACACTTTAAAAAAATATGATATAGCTACAACATATAAACTTAGTAATACTAACAAATATTTATTTTCAAAACTTAAACCTAAAATAATAAACAATATTTATACAAAAGAATACAAGCCCACAAATACTCTAAATCAGACAAAACTGCTTTATCTACACACAAACTACAACGCGATCACCATTTCGATTTTGAAAACACACAGATAATTGATAAAGAACAACACACAATGAAAAGGCAAATTAAAGAAATGATTAGTATTGAACAGGAAAAAAATTCAATTAACAACAGAAGTGATATAAAAAATTTAAGCAGTATATACTATAACTTAATTATGTATCGATCTGCAATTTACCATCATAATATATGTTGCCTTTATATAATTATATATCTTAGTTATTTAAATATCTATACATTTGCTTATCATGCTGACAGTTCCGTGTTTTGTTCCTGTCTGGCTGTCCGAGTAAGTTTTCGTGGTTTTCCTTCTCGTTTAAGGCGAATGCCGACATCTTAACATCTTAAGTCGCTCCACGGGCGCATACATAATAATAACTCATGTCTTGCGTTTCCCTGTTTTTGTTGTCTATCTATTTTAGAATACTAAGGCATAATTTATTATAATTATTATTATTAAATTGGGATGTATCTTTGAATAATTTTATCCATAGCAACTACAAATGTATGACATTAATATACTGTCATTTATATTTTATATTCCTTGAAAAAGGCATCATTTGCCGAAACATGTAGGATTGTTTTAAATATATACATTTTGAAGTAAAACCAGACCTTAAATCGCCAACAAATTGATTTACCATAACATACAACGGTCACAAAATAATTATCTTTATATATATACAGTAGAACTCGGTTATATCGAACGCGCAAAAGGAAAAAAAATTGTTCGTTCAAAGCAAGTGTTCGTTATAAACGATTTTTAGTATTTTTCATACTTTGTATTTAAAATAATATTCACTAGAGTTTAATTCATATAAACATATTTAATTTTCACATAGAACTAAATAAACATAGTAAATACATACTTACATTAAGAAAGTATAACTGTAGTATTAAAAAACATCATTCAGACAAAAAATAATTCGTGATTTTTAATTGAGTAGATTTTTTTGTTAACATATCTTTTTCAATCTTACTTTGTAACAGATTAAACATGTCTTTTATACTATGATCTACATCTGTAAAGGTAATATACATTCAAGGCATTATACACTTCTCCAATGGTAGGTAGTCTCGCTGCGTTTTCTTCCATATCTGAATCTTCCATGACCTCTTGTAAATCATCTTCAAAAGAATTTGTTATAAGTTCTGCATCAGATGGAGCTTCAGTAGTTATTAATTCGCTGTCAACATTTGTATATCTGGTCAAATCTTCATTGTTAAATGGATTATTAATGTTATTTCTATCTATCCACGTTGAAAGAGGAAGGTTATCATCATCTTCATCACCAGCATATTTTAAAATCCATTGTGATAACAGAAGATCATCATCCTCATCAAATAACGCATTACGCAGAAAACCAGCATGGCGGAAACAGTTTTCAATAGTTTTTGAAGTTACTCGTGTCCAAGCAGTATTGATCATTACTATAGCGTCTAGTAATGAAATGTTTAAATTCTCTTTATTTTCAAGGCAGTTAAATAACCGAGTCAAAAGAATTTTTGTAATGTGATTTCAGGCAGTAAATTACTCCTTGATCCATCGGTTGTAGTATTGCTGTAGTACAAGGAGGTAGGAAGACCAGCTTAATTAATTTTAAATTTTCTATATGGGGATGCGCTGGGCAATTATCGACCACTAATAAAATTTTTCTATTTTTGTTTTTTAATTCCTTGTCCCATTGTCTTAGCTCATTTTCAAACAATACAGATGTCATCCACGCACTTTTGTTTGATGCATAAGAAACGGGTAATTGATTACAATTTTTAAAACATCTAGGAGTCCTTGACTTTCCCACAACTAATAGCTTTCGCTTTTCCGATCCGGTCATGTTTGCACACACTAATACGGTTATGCGTTCTTTACTATGCTTACCGCCAACACATTTTTCCCCTTGATATTTTAAAGTTTTATCAGGTGTTACTCTGTAAAATAGTCCTGTTTCGTCTGCGTTAAAGATATCAACATCTTCTCTCTCAACATATCCTCTTCTTAAATTCGGCCAAATGTCTTTAATCCAGGAGCTAACAGTTTGCTTTGACACACTTGCGGCTTCGCCATGTATTTTTCCTGCAACGATATTACATATATCTTTTTTAAATCTGTCTATCCAGCCTCTGCTACATGTAAAATTAGTATTCTGGAGTTTTCCTAACTTTTCTGCTTTAAATTTTAACATTTCTCCAGTAATCGATGCACGTTGATTTCTTTGGTAGCTAAACCATCTTATTAAACCATTATCCACGTCTTTTCTTATAGGTTTTCTAATTCTTCTTAATTTACTAACATTTAAATTGATTGCTCCTTTTAACTTTTCTTTATTTTTTTAAATTGTGGACACTGTTGATTTTGGTAAATTAAAGCACTTGGACGTCGGCGTTTCAACAATTACCAAGCAGTAGAAGAGTTTGGGCACCAATGGCTACGTGCGCAAGCGAAAACTTTTTAGGACGAAGGAATTAAAAAACTCCCAAACCGCTGGGAAAAATTCGTTGCCAGGGCGGGAGATTATGTGGAAAAATTATATGTTTTTGTAAATAATGTAGAATGAAGTTCCGAGCTGAAAAAAAAATCAGTCCCGTTTAAATTTGATATACTCTTGTACTTTATCGTTGGAATGTGCAATATAATCTTCGGTTTATCCATAATGTAGAAACGTTAGTTGAATACAAACAAATACAAAGAAAACCTTCATAGAAAGATATATTTCATAAACATGATAACAAGAATTGTATTCATTGCTCTTCGAACTGTCTCTTCAACAATAGAAAATGAACGGAGTGGTATGATCGACAGAATACAAAAAGTAATTTAAAACTATGTACATACTCTTGGAATTACTAAGAAAAAAAATATTTATAGAACCTATTAAATAAACGTATAGTAATATTGTATTATCTAATTTACTTTAGGTATGTGTACATTAAACTATCTTAAACACACAGAAACTAAATTGATACGAGAGGTTAAGTATGGTCAACTATTACTAATCAAGCAATTAATTTCTTCTGCTTGTGTAATTCGTTGTGCAGTTGACTTGAATAACGTAATGGGTGAAATAATCTACTACTTGTTTACGGAGGTAAAACAATGGACATTGTACAGTGAACACGTGGGAAGTCGATGATTAAGGTAATTAAATTATTTTTTGTAGTCTTTGTTTATAATGCTGTTGAAACTACCTATAGTTAAGCAAAAAGATGTTTGACACATTGACTACTTTATTTATTGAACAGTAAACAATACTTATAAATACCTATAATATAATAAACAATAATTTATAAAATACTAGAATATAAATGTGTGTATGAAAGAAATACAATTAAATTTTCAGTCAGTTATTTGCATAGATAGAAAGAAAAATTCGAACAAAAAATTGTATATCCTTACTTTAGTCTATGGTTTGGATTAAATAACGAGCGATCAAAATAATTTGCAGAGAGCGGACTGAAGTGAGTGAATGACCAATTGCCCCGATAAAACGCTGTTGTGTCAAGTATAGTATGCATGTTATTACAGCCCTATTTGCTTGCTCGACAGAATTCCTCGAGCAGGTGCTGTATTTCCGTCGTTATGAATAGTACATTGTGTCTATTTATTCATAAATTCTATTTTACAATGGCGCGTAAGAAGGAATAGAGATTTATATCAAGCGAGACACAAAATTTGTATCTTAGGTAGGCCATGAACGACTGAGATAGACATAAGTCACGTCTGAGCTTAGAGAATTGACGAAGTGTCATTTGTTAATAATCATAAGTCAAATTGACAAGTTACGATTTAACCTATTACTAATTGTATGAAATGTTGGTTAGATCACTTAATCGATCTAAGACGTGACTGATTTAATCCATGGGATACTCTGAAGACTTTTTTGTGGCTCACTCCTTATATTATTTCGTTAGACTTCGTTCAAATAATCGCTTAAAAAATTATATCCGCTAATTTTAAAAGTATATTCTCGTGTTTACATGCTGTTATACATGCATATACATACCGTATGAACCGTATGAACGCCCGGGAGTGATTGATCTACCACAATGTAGTAAGACGAAGACGAATAGCGAGTTTATGTGGTTAAGGTTGAGAGAGTATATTCAGTCTGTTCTACTGTCTAACTGTACGGGCGTCCCCTTTCTTTATCCAACACATTCTACATACGATCTAAGTACGAATCAAATAATCTCTCTCTAACACATTGAATATTCCTATCAGTCGCTCAAAGTGTTCAAGCAAGGCGGAATATATTTAATCGGAAAACAAGCTTGCGCACTAAGTAGGATATTTTCTATAATCATCGAACGCTATACGACTGGTGATCCAGTTGCTCCTTGTCATCCGTAGGTTGAGTACGTATAGAAATGCTAACAAATGTCCGTCGTAATTTTTATAACCGATTGGGTTACTGCTCGGCTCAAGAGGGTGGTTTATTTGAGCATTTACTAAATAATTAGTTTTCTTTTTAGAATGTTCTTTTATTTAATAATTAATATTTGTTACCAATAAAGGTATTTTAGTTAAATTTAATATTTTATAGGTAGTTTATTTAAGGAAACCATTTATTTATACTGGTAAACACTTTATTTATATTCTTGCAAGAATCGTTATTGTTTTGAAATTTTATGCTATTACAGAATACTTTTTATTTGAATTTTTTTCAATAAGAGTTACGGTTTTGTTTCATAATTTTATATTATTTATGTGTTTTCATTTGAATAAGAATTTTTTAAGTTCAAGCCACGAAGCTATGATGAAACTTATCATTGAATATTTAGCGATGAAAATATCTGATGCTTCGCCGGTAAGAATTATTATTATGCAGTAAACAAAAACTCTGCACTTTACGGCGGATTGTATTTTATGATACTTTCAACTATATTATATCATTTTATTTAAATTTAAATGTTAAATTTAAAGTATTATGGCCGAAGAGACATAAACAAAACTATCCGTTATTGTAGGGACGTTGACAGCCGGCATATGACTAATAGTGCGAAAAGCAACGGTGTAGTCGGATAAAATATCCAAATTCGTACATTAACCATAAATAATATACTACAAATATTTTTGTAGTTTGTTAAACAATTAGTTATTAATTTGGAATATTTATTTTGATACATCATTTATTAATAAACAACCATAACGTTTTCTTAGTTCACCACAATTAAATACGCCCTGTAGGAGTTTAACGTATGTAGCCCCTCCCACTTGCAGTTGGCCAGTCATTACTTATATATCCATCGATCGCTCGACGTTGTGCACACGGTATATGTATTTATTGTACTTGAGATAGTATATTTTCTATTCTCTTCTATAAGGGATTGTTTCTGGTTTCGTGTCTTTCAGTGTTATTTGGTTACAATTTTTAGTATTTTAAAAAATCCGATTTTTATTGTTATATTGTATATTTATCCTATAATTTTTTGTAAATATTAAGTTTAATTTACTAGCTTATTTTTGGAGTAGTTTTCGTGTCTTCTTTATAGTTCATTTCTTTCTGTTCTTAGTATTTATTATTAGAGAACGGACATGCTTACCACATGACGCAAAGCCCAGTGCAGTACTGGCGAAAGGCTGTATTTCTAAAATATTTTATTTTATTTATATAATTGGAAAACGAACGGGTGGTGATCTATAAAATTACGAAATACATATTTATTTGTTGAAAAGTTGTATTTATAAAGTTTTTAATTTTATTTATATAATTGGAAAACATACGGGTGGTGATCTATCTATCTAAAATTACGAAACAAATATTTATTAATTAATTTTATTTATATAATTGGAAAACAAACGGGTGGTGATCTATAAAATTACGAAATACATATGTATTTGTTGAAAAGTTGTATTTTTAAAGTTTTTAATTTTATTTCTATAATTGGAACATTTTGATTTGTTCATTTTGTCGTTCAAGTTGAGTAAAGGAGTATTAATATTAATAAATATAAATAAAAGTCGAGGGGATTAAGATCGGGTGATCTGGGTGGCCATGCAACAGGACCACCTCGCCCAATCCATCTTGGATAATTGACGTTAACCCAATTTCGGACAGCAATTCCGAAATGTGGTGGTGCCCCATCCATGTCTCGTCAAATATTCAGTGTGACATCCTCTAAAAGACCTGTCAGTTCGTCAATAAGAAATTGAAGGTAATTGTCCGCATTTAACCTCCCAGGAAGAACGACAGGACCAATCAACAAGTCATCGATTAGGGCCGCCCAAACGTTAATAGAAAATTCATGTTGAAATTTAGATGGGCGTATAGTTTTGGGATTTTCTGATGACCACCTGTGCAGGTTTCTCAGATTTGTAACACCACTTCTCGTGAACGTAGATTCATCTGTCCAAAGGACTGTTCTCTAGAAATTAAAATGAAGCCGTGACTGTCTTAATATCCAGGTAGAATAAACTAGACGAGCATAGTGGTCTGCCTCAAGCAAACCGTGTCTCCTGCGATAGTGATTTGAATATAAGCCCTCACGTTTTAAAATTCGCCAAACTGTCGTTCGTGGCACTCCTAGTTGTCTAGCGATTCGACGTACACAGAGAGTTGGATCCCTTGTAACAATAGCTACTGCTTCTTCCTCTAAGTCTGCTGGCAAATTTACTCCTCGGTCGAAAAGATAATCACGCAGTCCGCATTCCCGAAATTGTCTGTGTACTTACAGAAACGTTCTGTAATGAGGAATGCGCCTATCGGGAAACCGATGTCGGTATTCAATAATTGCTTGACGTGCACTACCGTTACAGTAGCCATACACAAAATGCATGTCCGCATACTATTGAGAAGAAAATCGGTAAGGCATTTTGAATAAAGAAAACATGTCCACTCACTAATAAGCTGTTGGATGAACTGAAACGTAATGTAATCCTTTATTAAAAAATGCAACGTTAACAGTCATCTGAACATTTGTTTATTGTATGATATTCATGGTTCAGCACTTACGAAATAAGTAAGAACCTTCTTTATCATAAATCAATTTCCAGTACTCTTTTTTGTAGATCTCCAAGAAATTACTGTATGCACTACAACACGTGTTTATTTATTTTAGGATAACATTTTATTATGCGACGTTAACAATCACAGGCCTGTTATTGAATCGTATAACTTTTTTTAAATAAAATCAGTTCGTATTGACTTTAGGATTACATTTTTTTTCATGATCTGACAAACACATTCATAGATCTGTAACTTTGAAACAAATAAAAATGGATATACAAGTTTTGCGTTTTTGTTACTTGAAATGAAGTCTATTTTACACTCCTAACATTTGAACATAACGATGCGGGACACTTGTATATTATAGATTTATTCCGTTTATCCATACGAAATAACAAGCGATCATTAAAATTTTCACTCGTAGCTGGCCGTGTATATAAAAATTATGTCGTAGCTTTAGTCATTAAGATGTTATTTCAAACATCTGTCAGTGTCAAATATATATTTTAAAGTTTCATCAAAAGAAAAAGTAATGGCCTTTAATGATATGCATAAAGCGTTTATGGTAGAATGTTACTTCCTGACATCTCAAAAAATTGATGGTATTTGGCAGCATTCAATAGAAAATTGCCTTGCGGAGTTTGAAGAGAGATATCCAAATACTGTTCCTAGCTATAAAACTTTCCGTGATACGCTAATGCATTGTGTAAATCTTTTTCGTCAAACAGGCAGTATTTTAAGGAAAAAAGGAAGCGGTCCTCCTCTCAAGAGAAGTCGCGGCGTAATTGAAAATGTCAGACAAATTATTAACGAATCTCCTCAAACATCTATTCGCAGAGTTTCGCAACAAGTAGGGCTTTCGTATGGAACATGTCAAACAATTTTAAAAAAGGACTTGCACATGTATCCATATAAATTAACTTCTGTACAAAATCTATTACCTACGGATTATGAAAAAAGAACACAATTTTGCCAATGGTTTATTCAAACAATAACAGACAATATTTTAAATCATACTTTTTTCACCGATGAAGCTTGGTTTCATTTGAAAGGTTATGTTAATTCGCAAAATATGCGTATGTGGTCCAGTGAAAATCCTCATTTCTACAGAGAAGTTCCTCTACATCCAGAAAAAATAGGCGTATGGGTAGGTATGAGTCGTCACCGATTAATAGGACCAATATTCTTTGAGGGCACGATAACATCGGAGAAATATCGTAACGAAATTCTCAGTGTTTTTACTAATCAATTGACTAATGATGAACTCCAGGTAGGATATTTTCAGCAGGATGGGGCTACATCTCACGTTACACTTGAAAATATTCAGTTTTTGCAACCATTTTATGGCGATAGGATAATAAGTAGAAATACAGCGATTCCATATCCACCACGATCGTGTGATTTAACAGTCATGGATTTTTTTGTGTGGCCAGTGGCCATATATAAAGATTATTATTTATGAAACACCAATTAATAATCTACAAGAGTTAAGACATAAAATCATAGAAAAATGTGAACACATCAATAACTCACCGCAAATACTGATCAATGTTTTCAATGCTCTACGAAATAGAGTGCGATTATGCTTGGTGGAGAATTGTCAACATTTTACACATTTTTTATAATATTCTATTACTTTGTATAAAAATTATAAATATATTTAATATAAAAGTCAGCATTTCAAATTATTTTTTAACAATCATGACGTTTGAAATTATAATGACAGATCTCCTGTAATAACTAATAACTTAAGTTAGGACATAGTTTTTGTGTACATGGCTTACTTGAGCGAAAATTTTAATGATCACTCGTTATAAACAAATATGTATGTATTTAATTAAGTATTCCAAAACAACAAAAATCTAATCTATAATATAAAAACAAAAAATAATGTTTCTTAATCGCATGTTATGATGGCTGTAAAACATTTACTTAGTAACGTATTACATGCGCACTTTTAACGGACAAAACAAGCTTCGAGACTTCAAATAAACCAACGCAACAAGCATCAAAGTTTCACACAAAATTAACAATACATGCATATTGTATCACCAAACTTATCGCAGCGTACATACATGTATTATTCGCGAAGTTACAGCTGTCAGATTACATGGTTTGCTTTATCATGTTGGTTAAACAAAAGGAAATAAATACCGTTATCTTGACAGGAACTACAATGTGTATTCTAAACATCTACACACCCGTGAATATACATCTGACGTGAAGGCATCAATTAAATGGTACATTACGATATTTATGATATTAATTGGTCAATGAATGTTTGTCGGTTTAAGAGACGAAGAATTCGATTTGCATCTAATAAAATCTACCCGCCACGTTTAGTTTTTAAAGATCACCTATTGCGATAAACCGAAACTTAAAATTTCAGTTAAATAAGTATGAATTCTCATCAGCAGGGATCGGTATACGAGTGTACAATTCACGAGCGGACAAATGAATAATGTAATTCGAAATTGGGCTCAGTGACAACAGTAATACAATAATTCGCGACGAGGTGTGCATTATAACGGTGTTCATTTCAAAAGTCAATCTAGTAGCATGTGATTTACTGAGAACATTTTGAAGTATGTCGTAAATTAGAATTTACTAACTTGATTAATTATTCGAAAATAAAACACTTGGCTTAGTTTCACGACTTCTTTAATTAGATATACTAACAATTGTTTCGGCTATTAGGCCATTATCAAAGAGCTATCTAAAACTTTTATTTTCGAATAATTAATCAAGTTATTACAAGAATGTTTCACCAAGAAATATCTGCGAAGTCAACCAATAAAATTTACTACTTAACCCAATACCAGCCATTGCCCCATTTATGGAACGTGACTTTGAATCAACATAACAATACTAAAACAATAGAAATCTGTATTGTAATTTGGGCTGTGGTTTGGGTCTTAAACGCATAATCGACTTTTATCGCCAGATGGCGATAAAATACAACAAGTAAGGTTAGAAAGTGGTTAGAAGTTTTACGCTTTCAAGCTCACGTGCATCGGAAGAAATACAAGTACATAACAACTGTAAATGCAATCAAAACAATATAATTGCTCTTGATCAATAGTCTTCTCGAGTTACAGTATGTGATTCAACTGAAATTTGATGTTATATTTTCTGGTATTTATAGTGTATATGTTGTTTATGTTAGCGTCCCAATATTAGGACATTGGTTGATATCGGTATCAACAGGTTTGTGTAGGTCTCCAGAGACATAGTAAAATACGCGTGAAGGATATTCATAAAATTATCAAAATAAAACAAGTATAAACTCTGCAAAGTACAACGGTGCGAAATGTCTAACTACAACAGAAGTTGAGGAAATTTTACAGGATCCAGCGTTTTGGGAAGACATGAATAATAACAACGTTGATGGCGAAGATATTCAAATCGCAATCATTCCACCACAGCCAGATGAAGTGACTGATACGGAGAATTTCGACGAAAATAATCTACAAGAAGAAGAAGTACAAGATGTTGCAGTTACTCTAGAGCTATTGATACCTAATATCCGCGACGAATCTGAATTCAGCAGCGATGATGAACCACTTGCCGTGAAAAAGCGTAGCGTATCTAAAACGAAAGAAAAAAGAGCATCTGAATTTGATAAGAAAAATAACTCAAACTTTGGAAAAACAGCAAAAACACCGCATTGGGTAGATGAAATAAAATACACTGACGCAAACGGAGCATCGGAAAATGATTTCGAAAATGTCACATCACTGTTATATGGAAAAACTGTTGTGGATATTTTTGAGCAATTTTTTACCGAATATGTAATAGATTACATAGTACAGCAAAGCATATTGTACGCCCGGCAAAAAAACGATCAAGACTTATCACTCACGGCTGAAGAGTTGCGAATTTTCATTGGCGTTCTATTGTTCAGTGGCTATCACAAGTTGCCTCAGGAGGACATGTATTGGCAACAATCTCCTGATGCTGGTGTACCTTTAGTATATAACGCACTGCCGAGAAGACGATTCAAAGAAATATATTCATTTAGCTAATAACACGCTTTTAGATAAAGAGGATAAAATGTACAAACTACGACCGTATTTTGAGATGCTCAAGCAAAACTTTTTGAAATTCGGTGTGTTTCAATCCCAATTATCTATAGATGAAATGATGGTGCGGTATTACGGGCGACATTCCGCAAAAATGTATATGCGCGGAAAGCCAATAAAATTTGGCTATAAACTCTGGTGCTTGTGTAATTCGAATGGTTATTTATACAATTTTGAGACATATTGTGGCAAAAGCGAAAACGTGGAAGGACCGTTGGGTGTTCGGGTAATTACAAATCTTATCTCTTCAATACCAGCAGAAGAGTATGAAAAACACGAATTATTTTTTGATAATTTTTTCACAAGTCATGAAATAATGTGCAATCTAAGAGCACTGAAAATGAAAGAAAGCAACGGGAACAATTCGAGAAAACCGTACTCAAAAATGCCCATTGATTTCAAACAAAACAATGGAAAAAGAGAAGGAACGAGGTTATTTCGATTATAAATTCGACCGATCAAATGAAGTGCTTATTCTAAAATGGAATGACAATAGAGCCGTTTCACTTGCCACTAATTATAGTTGCGTTCAACCTTTAGGGCAAACCAAACGTTATTCCCTTAAGGACAGAAAGCAAATTCAAATTCCAATACTGAAGGTCATACAGGAATATAACTCGCACATGGGTGGAGTGGATATGTTGGATAAACAAGTTTCACTTTATAGGATTAGAATTCGTTCCAAAAAATGGTGGTGGCCTTTATTCACCCAACTTTTAGATATAAGCATTGTAAACACTTGGAGACTCTATCAAGTAACAAATCCTGAAGACAAGATATCGCTTCTAGACGTACGTAGAAGAATAGTGTTGGCTTATATTTCCAAAACAACTTTTTCTACCCCAAAAAGGACGGGGTCACAAACATCTAAATTGCTAGGTGGAAGAGTGAGCTGTGACGTAAGATTTGACGGTAAAAGTAATTTGATAATGCCAATTACGACACAACGCAGGTGCGCCTTCTGTAGTAAAAAAACAATGAGACTTTGTGGCAAATGCGATGTACCTCTACATGATAGATGTTTTGCTCCATTCCATACAAAATAAATGTATTATTTTCAATATTACTGCAATATTACACTATTATTGTTTTCAATCAATTAAACTTTCTGTATTATTTATTATGAGCTCTACTGTTTCCTAAATGCCTCATTTCCAGCCAATGTTCCAAAAATGGGACGTACTATATTTTTGTAAGTGTGAATATTTTTTCGAAAAAAACCATCACAATATCTTAATTTGTAAGCATTTAGTTGGTATTGGATGAAAAAAATTGAAAATTTGCACCAATCGAATTATGGCTAGTAATGGGTTAACCTACGAAGTCGTATATTTTGACAGTTTCAGACATACAAATAAATTTGGAACTTACTGCAAGTGAGAATTAATGAATATTAAATCTCATTCTTACATGTAAATGTCGACTTATGTCATGCGTTTTGAGCAATACAAATAAATAACAAATATGATTGACATTATCAAATGTCATTTGGATTTACGTTTACGGAACAACAAATACATACTAATATATTTACGTCTTATTCTATCAAAATTTCAAAGTAACCTAGATTGACTTTTCAAATGAACACACGTTACAGGGTTAGGCAAATGTATGCATCCATTCGAATATCTTTGATATGACTACTTAGATTTTAATAAGACTTTCCACAATTAATTAAATGCAAATCGGGGATTCAATGAGTATATTTATATCCCAATCAGATTTCCGTTTTATTACGGTTAATTACTGACAGACGACTGGCAAGCGTAACATGTAGTTTCTATAACAGACTAGGGTATTACTTAGCACAAAACGGGGAGTTATTTGAGTACATATTTATTATAATTTATTTTTATTGTTTTAGTTTTAATAACTATTACTTTATTACCAAGCGGACTGAAGCGATTGTTTGACCAATTGCCCCGATAAAACGTTGTAGCGATTTTCGATATAGTATACATGTTATAACAGCCTCACTATTTGCTTGCTCAATTGCATTCGTCGAGCAGATGTTATTTCCGTCGCTATGAATAGTACATTGTATGTATTCCTTCATCAATTTAATTCAACAGTGGCGTGTAAGACGGAATATACATTTCTACAAGTGTCCCGTATCGTTATGTTCAAATTTTAGGAGTGTAAAGTATACGAGTGTGTTATTCCAGTGTTATCCCACTGGCGATTTGGTGAAGAGCATATCTTCTAAGGTTTACCTTAGCCAAAAACGCTACGTTTAACATTTTTTCAGTTTTAAGGTTATTCTACTGAAGATGGCAACTTAGTTGCCTAAATACGTATATAGTATTTATTGTTATATATTGTAGTTAGGGAGTTTTTCTTATTTCTGTTTCAGTGTAAAGTAGACTTCATTTCAAGTAACAAAAACGCCAAACTTGTATATCCATTTTTATTTGCTTCAAGGTTACAGATCTATGAATGTGATTGTCAGATCATGAAAAAAAATGTAATCCTAAAGTCAATACAAACTGATGTTATTTAAAAAAAGTTATACGATTCAATAACAGGCCTGTGATTGTTAACGTCGCATAATAAAATGTTATCCTAAAATAAATAAAAGCATGTCGTAGTGCAAACAGTAATTTCTTGGAGATCTACATTAAAAAAAGAGTACTGAAAATTGATTTATGATAAAGAAAGTTCTTACATATTTCGTAAGTGCTGAACCATGAATATCATACAATAAGTAAATGTTCAGATGACTGTTAACGTTGCACTTTTTAATAAAGGATTACATTACGTTTCAGCTCATACAACAGATTATTAGTGAGTGGACACGTTTTATTTATTCAAAATGCCTTACCGATTTTCTTCTCAGAGTATGCGGATATGCATTTTATGTATGGCTACTGGAACGGCAGTGCACGTCAAGCAGTTATTGAATACCGACATCGGTTTCCCAATAGGCGCATTCCTCATTACAGAACGTTTCTGAAAGTACATAGACAATTTCCGGAATGCAGACTGCGTGATTATATTTTCGACCGAGGAGTAAATATGAAACATCAGTCGCTCGAGTTCGCTCTCTGTTCATTACTTAGTACTTATTTATTGTTTTAGTATAGAAAAAATGACAAAAGTAATAATTAGAGCAAACCAATTTCCGTGCGCGCCATGTGCGCCGATGTGAGGATGATTGTATTGCATCAGAACTAATAAAAAGCATTCAGTATGTGTTTGGTACTTGCTTAGACTGCATGTAAGTGTAAGCATACGTAATAAAATGTCGTCGACACATAAATCGAGAAAACGACCGTTGTCAGACGAAGTGAATAAGTTTATTATGGATTTCCCGGACTTAATATACGATGGCTCAAAAATTAAATGTTTAGTGTGCAATATATCTAATGTGTTGGTCAAAAACACATTGTAAAGAACACGTAAGCAGTTCGAAGCACAATAATAACAAAATTAATTGACAACAGTTTATACATGAACTATATGTAACTATGATTGTGTGTACACTGCCGCTTACCTTGTTAAGTATGATTCATTTATTTCATTTTGGAATAAATACGCGAATCAAACATTACCGAGCACGACAACTTTACGAAGGAATTTACCATCGGTGCGTAAACAGGTTGAAAATAAAATCAAAGCCGAACTGAAAAATAAAAAACTGTGGTTGTGTGTGGACGAAACAACTGACACCAAAAAAACAATCTGTAGTTAATGTGATGGCGCGTAATATGGAACCACATCAACCAACGTCTTCAATTTTATTAGCATCCAGAGGACTAGAACAATGTAATGCCGAAAAAATTTCAGAGGTGCTATTAGATACTAAAAATTTAAACTTTCGAAAGACCAAGTATTAATGTTTATGACCGATGGTGCCGCAACCATGTGTTCTGTAGGCCGGTCTCTTAGAAAATATTGTCCTATCTTGTTACATATTACTTGTAAACTCCATTCTCTACACCTTGTGGCAGAACAGGTTCGTAGATGTTATCCAGAGGTAGATGCTTTAATATCGAGCACAAAGGCAGTATTCCTGAAATCTCCAAAACGTATTCGGAAATTTCACGAATTGTGTCCCCATACCCCTGAGCCACCACAGTCGATTCTGACACGTTGGGGTACATGGTTACGGGCGGGGTTTTACTATCATGAACATTTTGAAAAAATTAAGGGCGTGGTTTTATCATTCGATCCGAAAGGAAGTGCAGCTATCAATACAAGTCAGAAAAAATTTCAAGATGCCCAGATTAAAATGGATTTACAAAGTATTCGTGAGGTTTACTTGGGACTAGAAGAAGCAATAACAAAATTAGAAAATTCGTCGCTGTCGTTAGAGGAATCACTGCAAATAGTTAAAGATGTTCACGCACAACTGTGTGCTGTAGAAGACGCAAAAAGTGAAAGTGTTCTAATTAAATTTGAAAGTGTTTTAGACAGAAATGTAGATTTTGACACCTTAATACGTATTTGTGAGGGCACGTCTACAGATGCGCTAAGTTGCTTAAAAAAAGTATTTTGATTATGCGAATATAACATCACTAGATGTAGAACGCTCGTTTTCCGAATATAAACATATTCTTTCCTCACGGCGGACATGTTTTTCAGAAATAACCTTAGAAACGCACCTGATGTTGAAAATATACAATCGAGTTTCTCCAGTTTGTCAATCCTTGGAAGACGCTTAAAACGGTATGTGTTTTTTCAAAATCCTCTGTCGTGCACACAATCACTGATTTCATACATTTTCCATTTTATTTATAGGTAACATACAACGCTGCTGTAATATGTACTATTCTTATTTTTCGTGTGTTTATGCATATTACTTTAATAGCAGAAAGCCAAATGTATATTTAATTATTTCTGATAGAATAAATGTTTCTACTTCTATACTTATATCGGTAACAAGCTCATGTTGCGTCCCTATTCTATCGCATATTCTAATATATTACGAATTACACTCCCATACCGGCGCTTATGGCTCGCACGGAAATTGGTCTGCTCTAGTAATAATAATTGAATATACTGTTAACTGATTATGTTCGACTTTGAGAGTGGGCACCCGGTATATTATTACCTAAGTTTCCGTAAATTCCTACCATACATAGAACCTTTTTTTCTGATGAAATATTTACCTAACAGAGTACAATGTAAAGACGATCCTCTAACCTCTTCTAAATCTAAATTTATACACGTTTCAACACAAGACTATGTCACAAACTCAAAACAAATGACGCAAAATGTCAGCGCAGGTCACTTCAGTTACCTTTCTCGTCCCAAAAGCGAGTCTCACTTACAATTTCCTGACCATGCATCCATCAAACGCGACACTCGAGTCGAGTCTTTTGTTACATGGCAGCATCCGGGTAAAAGACCTCTTACCTGGGACGCAGACGCTCTGCAGACGTGTTTACAATCTTCACTCAGGCACGTTCACCCCGAGGTATATTTATACGTACAAGAACTGGAACAGTTCGTCAAACTTGCAAGGTATTTTTTTCACACATGCACGCCGTTATTTAGTGCATGTAGAACACCACATGTCGTAATAGGCAAACGATTATTTTTAGGAAATAAATCCCTTCGGCTGGAAAGAAGCCAGAAAGTTTGAACAGGTGTACAGTTTACGCATAGGCGATTACTAACGCGCATGCATCGTTTGATATACAAAATGAGAAAGTAATATGGGAGATTACATATAAGAAAGGGAATCTAATATAAATGAATTGCAATTGTAGTAAGACTAATCTAATTTATTTTTTTTAAGACGAAATGTTACCAAAAAAAATTCGTATTTATCATTTAAACATAACTGTATCAAACACATACCTCGATTATCCTAAAATATTGCGTCTGTTATGTTTAGCAACTGTTTATATTGACATCAGATTTTAGTCGCGGCAAACTAATTCAGAAACACATGGAAAAATAAGCAACGCACGGGGCAGACAAGTGCCAATACGACCGTCATCCTATAATTCGAACTCACAACTACATTTCTCGACGTAACCTTGGGTGATCGTACCTGCCTTCTTGCACCTCCAGCATACTAAATATTCACTGCTCAACGTGGCGTCAGGATATCGCTTTTTTTTTCGCGATTGGATAATTTTTTATGCATGAATTTAACGATTTTTTCGGAAACCGTGTTAACGCGTGCATACAGGTTTTCCCAAAAGATATTAATTCGATCAAGGACGAATGAAACGACTGCAATAAGTAGTAACCGGATTGGAGAAAATGTGGAATATTTATAAACAAAAGTAAATGTTAATTACACTCGTCTACGAAACAAAAAGAAATAAGTTGTCTTTATCCTTTATAAAAATAGTCAATTTCAAACAAATTGAGATCAAAGAACAAGAGAATATGACACCAAACATTTTTTTGTTAGGTCTTGGTTCGAAGATATTTATACAGTGAGGTCCTAAAGTAACGTATAAATTAATTTTCTACGTAATTATTAATACAAAAGGAAAATCCTGAAACAGGTCAATTTTTATATATGAAACTACACTTTTTGAATAAAATTATCTATGTGCCCCTTCAACCCCCTCGAAGTAATAACTACCCCTTTAAAAAATTTAAATGAAAAGGGGTAGCGTGTGTTACTGCGTTTAAAAGGGATTTTAATTCTCTATTCAGCAGTATATGCCTTTTTGATTTTTGGACGTCGATAATCAAGAAAAGAGTAATTTTATGACATACAAACAAGTAGGCGTAGAACCAAATACCTGTCACGAGTGACTAGTCTATTAGTTACCTTTATGTCAAAAAAGTAAATTTGTTTCTTCTTATGACATTTATTTCTCAAATTTGTTTTAGTTCGTTAGACGTCGTTAACAATTGTTAGGTATTAAACGTTTTTTTAGAGATTTCTAAGCGTTAATTTGTTAAATTGTTCAACAATGAGCCTTTCCGAGACCCAAATAATTGACGTATTAATATTAATTGGAGTGGGTGATAAAACACGAACGCATTCTGAAGTATGCAGAATATTTAATGATAAGTATCCTGACCGTCACATTTCCCAGTCTACGGTGAGTAGAGTCGAACAAAGATGTTCCAAAATCTGGTAGATCAAAACTGAATGACGAAAAAAAATTGGATGTATTATTACATGTTGAGGAAAACCCACATAAACCTACAAGAGAAGTAGCCGGTCTTGCGTGTTTTGAAAAAAGAAAAATACCATCCGTATAAAATTCAAATGGTGCAGGAATTAAATGACGATGATCCTGATCGTCGATTACAATTTTGTGAAATTGTTACAAATAGATGTCAACAGGATCCGATGTTTCCCAAAAACATTCTTTTTTCTGATGAGGCAACGTTTACCCTACATGGAACAGTCAACAAGCAAAATTGTCGGTATTGGAGTAAACAAAATCCGCACTGGATGAGGGAAGGTCATACTCAGTATCCTATTAAAGTGAACGTTTGGGCTGGCATAATAAATAACAGAATTATTGGAACATATTTTTTTGAGGGGACATTAACTGGGGCGATTTACTTGGAGTTTTTACAAACATTTTTAATACCTGAATTAAGAAGACTTTTTCCTGATACTGTTAACCCCACAGAAATTAATAGAAACATATGGTTTCAACAAGATGGAGCTACACCACATTATGCAGCAGTAGTACGAGCTTACCTTAATCAAGTTTTTCCGCATTGGTGGATGCCCGTTCTCCCGATATGACTCCACTGGATTATTTTTTGTGGGGTTATTTAAAATCAAAAATTTACTCCAATAAACCAATCAACATTAATGATTTAAAAAACCGAATAATGCATGAAATTAATCCAATCAGCGCTGAAATGTTGCAAAACGTTTTGGAAGAATTCCAACATCGTCTATTTGTTTGTCAAGAAATGAACGGACTCCAGTTTGAGCATATGATTTAAACTATTTTTAGTTATTGTAAATAATGTTAAATATTTTAAAATTTATTTCGTTCTGCGCCATAATTAATTATACAATTTAAACAATTTAACATTGATTTTTCCTATTATCGACGTCCAAAAATCAAAAAGGCATATACTGCTGAATAGAGAATTAAAATCCCTTTTAAACGCAGTAACACACGCTACCCCTTTTCATTTAAATTTTTTTAAGGGGTAGTTATTACTTCGAGGGGGTTGAAGGGGCACATAGATAATTTTATTCAAAAAGTATAGTTTCATATATAAAAATTGACCTGTTTCAGGATTTTCCTTTTGTATTAATAATTACGTAGAAAATGAATTTATCCGTTACTTTAGGACCTCACTGTATATACATATATTACATATATGTATAAGTTTATTTCAAATTATAAGAATAAAACTTTGAACGGCTCTAATGCTTTTATTGCTCGACCTTCTGTGATGATAATTATTATACCTGGTCTCCTTATTGAACGGGTACGGTTTACCTATTTGCAACGTATGAATCTAGGGGCCGTATTGGCTATAAATTAGGGCCCTATAATATAATGATAAAACGCTGTTAATTTCAAGTATATAATAAAAAATATCTGTACATTGGGTTTATATACAAAGAAAAAATTACAAATCGTGTGGCAACATGTGTAGTGCATACATATAGATATATAAAGCTAATTTATTTGTAATACACAATAAAATTTTTATGTGTCACCGCATTTCATAAATCATCTGTGATTGAGTCGTCTTGCAAATCGGTGTCTGTGTCTGAATCGTATTGCAAATTTATAATCAAAGGTGCTACTATTTTGTACATGCGCATATATTCGTCCTCTTTTGCTATTGCGTGTTTAACAGCATTTTTGTGTGTTTGATTTGTTCGTCTTATGGTATTTTTCAGTTCGGCCCATATCAATTCAATGGGATTGAAAATGCAATGGTATGGTGGTAAACGCAAAATTGTATGTCCTGCTTCTTTGACTCTGTTATCCACATAATAATCCTTTAAATATTCTTTTGTCTTCATCACCTCTATTAATTGGTTTTTTGTATAATGATCCTCAAAATATAAATCATTTGCTTCTAAAAATGTTTTAATAGCGTCCGCCAGAAGGTTGCTTTAGAACACTGAATATTTATAGGCTCATCACTGATTCTTTTATGTAAGCAGTCAAGTGTAGATACAACATTTCCTCTGTAGAAGGAGTATACTTGCTGCCTAATAGTATCAATTTCATACTCTTCAATCTTTCTCGGTGCTCCTTTGTCACTTCTTTGCTTTCGAGGCCCTGCGTTATTCTTAATTATTTTATATCTTGTTCCAAAAGGCACCTTGGTTAATTGCGACGTTCGTTGAATGTTCTGGTAGTTCGTTATTTTCTTCCATCACGGTATGATAGACATTGAAAATTATCTGTTTTGCATATTCTGATATATACTTTCCATGTCGTGCTCCAACAGTATTATCACTATCCACATCATAATCACTAACACTTTCAGCAAAAGGTCGCCACATGTTCGTTAAGTAAAGAGAGAAAAATCAAATATGTATACAGCAGTAAAAATGCATCGATACCTATCGATACTTTACCGATTCTAGTACTCGCTAAGTATCGATGTATCGGGTTAACGATGTATCGGGTAGCGATGTATTGGGTAGCCATGTATCGGGTAGCTTACCTTGGTGCATTTTTTAAATGTACATAAAGGATGCAATAACTTTTTAAGTAAAGAATTTTTAAGTATACATGCATTATATATATTATATAATATATATTTAAAGGGATATTATTATTGTGTGTAGCAAATATCTTTATTATGGCATAACTATAATTATTACAAAAAAAAATATATCACAATATTGCAAATTTCATACCGTAGTTATGATAGAATCGGTAAATTAATTTGATTTCTCTTGAAACCGATATCAAACAATCGACACCTAGAAAACGGGTTATGAATATTGATTTCTAGTTATCGAATTAAGGTATCGATTCCAAAGTATTGATTCCAAGGTATCGATTCCAAGGTATCGATTCCAAAGCATCGATACCTATCGATACTTTACCGATTCCAGTACTCAGAATCGATACCGTGCACAGACCCGATACATCGCTAAGTATCGATACCTCGATTGGTATCGGTACCCGATACCGAAAACGTCGGTATCGCCCAGCCCTAATTGCCGCAAAGACGAGAAAATTGTCAAAAGATTTAATTGCTGTTGCAAAACAAATATCACAATATTAAAAATAGAATATTATAACATGCTTATCTTGTAATCTTATCTTTTCAAAGTGTAAATTATGTAAATAGAGAATTAATTACGGATTACATGAATAGTATAACGGTTCAGAATAAACACAATTTACCTTGCCTTAAGTTTTTGTGAAACGCTGAGAAAATGACGAACCGACACTACTTTACGTAGATTGAATAAACCACTACGTTACATAAACACAAATCACTCCATGTTTCAGATAAAAAACCTGATTTGTAAATGAGCGAATTCAATCTGCGTCCCACAGTACACGGATCGATGGATCGCTCGACATTGAATTTTGTCAACTGAAGTTATATTTATTTTTGAGTCAACTCGATTATACGGTTTATGTAACAACGCACTGATTTCGTATATCGTCTCCAGCGAAACGAAACTGCGTGGGCTTTTCTTGTTTCTTCAGTGAACGATGCACTAACACAGTCCCACACATACCACGACGGGAGTATCGAACTGTCAGAATATACAATAGAAACACCTCAAAATACTATAAAAATGCACCCACAAGCGGTGGGCTGTTAAACGCAATTGCCTTGTGTCTCAATATGAACCGATATAGTTGAAGTTTATGAGTGGCAGTATCGTAATAGTTTAATTATAAGTCATAAGTTAAACCGATTAATGCGGTTTCCAGAATTCGATAAACTTTCGGTATTTTCCGCGAACTTGGATAATTGTAATCAATGTACTTACTGTTAACGGTGAGTTTGTAAATGCGGTAAAGTAAATACTACCACACATCAAATAAAATTAAATATTTCCGTAGCTTCTGTTCTGCACATTTTTTTTTATCTTAGATGCAGTTTGCATTCTATCCAAAGATATCAACAACACAGTTTAATTTTCTTATACACCAATATCAATGTTATGCTGATTCTGAACCTGATTTAAAATTTCCGAAACGTTTTATAATTATCGCCAACAATTAAAATTATTCCAATTTCATACGTACAGTAATACCCCGCTTTACGTGACCTCGTTATGCGCGGTTTCGCTTTAACGCAAATTTCAAATTTCGCGTTAAAATGCCTCGTATTACGCGAATTGATTACTTAAGAATATGTATGTATGTACAGTGTACTCTCTCCTTACGGACACCTCTCTTAAGCGGACACCTCCCATAAACGGACACTTTTTGCAGTACCAAAAGATTACTTAGGGATTTTTCAAATTTTTCTCTCTTGAGCGGACAACCCTCCCATAACCGGACGCGGGCACTTTTTTCCCACACCAAAGTGATTTTAGATTGATTTTAGTTCCCCATAACCGGACAGCTGACAACACTGTAACACTGTTTTTCCGTTTACTCTTCTTCATATTCGTACAGATGTTGCTTATTGAATAATACGTGTATGTACAAAGCTTGTTGTTTTGAATGTAGTACGTAAATACTTAGTACATTTATAGATTCTTATTGTATACATACTTGAATCGCTATGCCTAAAGCAGTTTTGACTTTTAAAGACAAAGTTAATGTCATTGAAATTCAAAAAAATGAGAAACTTAGTGTACGCGAGTTAGCAAAGAAATGTAAGATCAGTAAAACTCAAGCTGCTTGTATCATCAAAAACAGAGACCAAATTTTAAGATTGTGGGACACTGATGTCAATCCGGATAGAAAAAGGAGTATGCTGAACGTCAAAGGCGTTAACATTGATAAATTGTGCTACGAATGGTTTGTGAAGGCTCGAAATAAATGTATTCCTCTCTCGGGCGCACTTATCAGGAGCAAGGCTAAAGAAATTGCAGATAAATTGAATTACGCAGATTTTAGTGCATCATCTAGCTGGCTGGAAAGGTTCAAAAAACGGCATAACATAACCTTCCGTGCCATTTCTGGAGAAGCCGCTAGTGTAAACCAAGATGATGTCAAAAGTTTTACTGAAAAAGTGCCATCTTTGATTCAAGGATATGATTCACGAGATATTTATAATGCGGATGAGACTGGATTGTTTTTTCGGGCATTACCCGATAAAACATTTGCATTAAAAGGTGAAAAATGCACTGGTGGAAAAATGGCTAAGGATAGGCTAACGATTTTGCACTGCGTCAATATGGCTGGAGAAAAGGAACCCCTTTTTGTTATTGGGAAAGCTGCAAAACCTCGGGCGTTTCACAATATTAAGTTGAACAATTTACCAGTTACGTGGCGATCAAACAAAAAGATTTGGATGACGTCTGATTTGATGACTGATTTTCTAGCGCAGTTCGATAGAAAAATGCAACTTCAAGAACGGAACGTCCTGCTGTTTTTAGACAATGCGGCCTCTCATTCTCGCGATCTTAACTTGAAAAATGTTAAAGTTATTCTTCTTCCAGCAAACACAACAGCATTTTGTCAGCCCCTGGATCAAGGCGTTATAAAAAACTTTAAGTTTTTGTACAAATCGTGATTTTTAAAAAATATTTTGCTGCAGATGGAAGACGCAAATTCTGCTTTGGATTTATCAAATCAATAAATTTGTTAGATGTAGTTTATTTCATACACAAAGCGTGGGAGCAAGTGGGTCGCCAGACAATAAAACATTGTTTCAGGAAAGCTGGTTTTGAGAAAACAGATATCCTAAATGACGATAGCGGTTGGACCGCAGAAGATGAGCTTCCACTATCAGCACTTGCTCAGTTCTCCAATATTATTAATCAAGTTCAGAACCAAATCCAAATTGACGTCGAAAACTATATTAATTTAGATAACGAAGTCTTCATTAATGATGAAGATGTGGAAAACATTAATACTGAAATGTTAATTGCTTCCCAAGAAACGCTAGCCAACTCGTCTGAAGATGAGCTAGAAAGTCAAATTGAAGACAAGTTAACTTCCTATAAAGAGGCTTATTTAGCTATAAGAAAACTAAAGGCTTTTTCTTTGTATCACAGCGACCTTAAAGGTGTTCAATTGCTTACTGATCTTCAAATACATCTCCAAGATTATGAAATTAAAGGAAAAACGCGCCAAGCTAAAATTTCTGACTTTTTTAAATCTATTTGAATACCTTGCATAACAAATTTTGTTTTTTTTACTTCTCGCTAAAATGTTAATGAAAATTCTGTTTACTTTATCTAATATTTATATGTTCTTGTTTTGGAAATAAAATTGTTTAAAGATAAATATATTACAAATTATTATTTACCCTTTTTGTACTTTTCTCATAAGCGGACACTTCTCATAAGCGGACAAATTTTTCAGTCCCATGGCTGTCCCCTTAAGAGAGAGTACACTGTACATAATTAAGTCATTGACTTCTCTTTGGTCGCGGGAATGCCCGCTTTCTCTGGCCATTCTGAAGAATTGAGGATTCCCCATCCTACGGAGATCTTATGGGGATTCCCTCTTTTGTTTCGTTTGTTTCATATGTTTATCTCGACTGGCAGTCGTGTTTTATCGTTTGGTGGAGATACATACATAATTTAACGCTACGTTAAAAATGCCGCCTATGAAGATAAAAGAGCGTAAAGGCGTAACTTTGGAATTGAAGATGAAGGTTTTAAGAAGAATGGAAAGTGGAGGCAAAGCAACAATTGTTGGCAGAGATTTTGCACTCTCAGAATCGACTGTGAGAACGATTTTTAAAAATCGGGAAAAAATTAAACTTTCCAGCGAAAGTTCAACACCTATATGTGCAACAAAACTTTCTCGTTCGAGATCCTCTATCCTAGAAAGAATGGAGAAGTTGCTGGCAGTCTGGATCGAAGATTTAAATAAGAAGGACACACCATTGAGTCAAGATCTCATATGCACAAAAGCAAAATCTTTGTATGATATGCTAATGACAGAAGAAGGTGAAGGGAGTTCCACTCCGACTTTTGCTTCATCGGTTCAAGTGGCGTTCCAATCTTCACAATATCCACATAACAGGTGAGGCCGCCAGCGCGGACACTCAAGCTGCAGCTGAGTTTCCAGACAAGTTTCAAGAGTTCGTAGCACGAGAAAAAATTCCTGCTTGTCTCATCTTCAATTTTGATGAGACCGGGCTATACTGAAAAAAAATGCCATCTCGAACATTCATTTCTAAAGAGGAACGTCAAGCCAGCGGTTTCAAAGCTGCAAAAGATCGACTAATACTTCTGCTGGATGGTAATGCCACTGGTGATTTCAAACTGAAACCTTTACTGGTATACCATTCAGAAACACCCCGTGCAATGCGAGGTACAGACAAAACAAGCCTACCAGTCGTGTGGCGGTCCAACAGAAAGGCGTGGGTTACACGGGAAGATTGGTATTCTAATAGTTTTTGCCCGTCAGTCAAATCCTACTGTGACAGAAATGGGCTTGAACGTAAAGTTATATTACTCTTAGACAATGCCCCAGGACATCCAACCTCACTTGATACGCCGAGAGACTTAAAAGTGTACGCGAAGTTCCTTCCACCAAACACTTCGTCAATATTACAACCTATGGACCAGGGAGTACTAGCAAACTTCAAAGCTTATTACCATCGCCGCACTTTTAGCCAACTAATTCATGAAACTGACGGGGAAGGAAGACAGTCTATGCGAGAGTGGTGGAAGTCTTACAACATCATGAAGGCTATTCACAACATAGACGAGGCTTGGAACGAAGTTAAAAAGAGTTGTATGAACGGGATGTGGCGTAATCTTTGGCCAGATGTAGTGGAAGCACCTAGAATAATTGTCCAGATGCAGAGACAAGTGCTTGAAGACATTGCTGCAATGATTGAGGGGTCTGAACTTGAAGATGTCGCGGTAGAAGATCTCGAACAACTTGTAGCAACGCATGACGAACCTGTCAGCAATGAAGATCTGATCGAGTTACAGAATAATCCCATCAACGATGAAGAAGAACAAGTAGAAGAGAGAGTTTTATCTTCAAGCGGAATACAAAATGCTCTTTCAAAAATTTATTCAGGTTTGGACATAATGCAGACCATAGACAGTGATGATGGCCGTGTTTTGACCGTGTGTCAAACAATTACAAACAGCGTTGGGTGTTATGAACGTATTTTACAAGAACGTAAAAGAAACGCTACCCAAAAGACAATAGATCCATTTTTCCGTAAAAAAAACATGTAATACTGCATAAAGTATTCTTAGAATTAAAGTGATTGATTCAAATGATTTGTATTTTTTTGTATTAACTTTTGACTATGTTTAATCCTACACCCCGATATACGCGAATTTCACTTAACGCGATTTTTTGCGGAATGTATCCCTCGCGTAAAGCGGGGTATTACTGTATATTTAATAATTTAAATAAGTATACATTTTGACATTTTACTTAAACAGAACTAATTTTTACGGTAGTGCTTATTTTAAAAATTGATTCGCTAGAGATGCAAACATTAATTGTGATAGTAAGTGTTAATACAGTTAAATTTAAACATATTTCATTTTTACAGATTTTTGAAACTAAAAAAACATAGTGTATCTGTTAAATCAATTTTGTATTTCTTAATTTTTGAGTACCCTATACATGGAAAATAAAGTTTGAGAAGTTCATACTGGTAGCCGTAACTTTGTGGTAATTCATTTTGAAAATAATAAAATAAAATAAAACAATAACTTTGTTATACCACTTTATTCACATGTAATAGTAACCGCGGTTTTGACATACAATGTCATTATCAAACTGCAAAAGTTACAGGCCTATATAGATCTTATAAATGACACAAAAATATATGGGGGTGGTTTATGATGTTATTTAAAATTACTACTATATACTTAACTATTATATACAACATTGGAAAAGAGGTGTATATATAAGATCCAACTGGTCGTTAAGAACAATATCTATTGTGTTGTTTCCGCATTTAAAAATTTCAAGTGACTCTAAAAGATTTAATTTACGACCTTTCTCGGCCAAATGCAATATTTTATGATGACCAAATGTATGCCTTTCTGTAATAAGAAGGTTTGCGAATATTGAATCTGTCTTCTTTAGTTTATAATAAATAATAAGCAAGCTAATTGGAAATACAATTTCAAAAAATAATAGTAATGTTAGTATAGCTTACAAACCATACGTAAAAACAAGTAATTTAATTTTTAACGCAAAACCTAAAACAGATATCAATAATAAATCAGGAGTGTACAAATTATATTGTAATGATTGTAAAAGTGTATATATAGGTCAGACTGGTCGAAGTTTTATTATACGGGTAAAAGAACACATGAGGTCATATAAACTAAAGAAGATAGATTCAACATTCGCAAACCATCTTATTACAGAAAGGCATACATTTGGTCACCGTAAAATATTGCATTTGGCCGAGAAAGGTCGTAAATGAAATCTTTTAGAGTCACTTGAAATTTTTAAAAGCGGAAACAACACAATAGATATTGTTCTTAACGACCAGTTGGATCTTATATATACACCTCTTTTCCAATGTTGTATATAATAGTTAAGTATATAGTAGTAATTTTAAATAACATCATAAACCACCCCCATATATTTTTGTGTCATTTATAAGATCTATGTAGGCCTGTCACTTTTGCAGTTTGATAATGACATTGTATGTCGAAACCGCGGTCACTATTACATGTGAATAAAGTGGTATAACAAAGTTATTGTTTTATTTTATTTTATTATTTTGAGAAGTTCAATCATATTTTTTAAGAAACAGATACTTTCTTAAAGAATACCTTTTTTTCGTAAAATTCATAATAAAAAAGTTTTCCGTATGTAGAGAACTTAAGATGGACACAGTGTATATTAATATAGTCTACAAAATATCATACAAAGGCACAAAGAAAACAAGGTTTAACTTGTATTTGTTACAGCTCTTTGTTACGTGTAAAACTGCACCTCGTGTGGCATCACCTTGTATTTGTAGACCTTGAAACGGGATATCAATTATATGGATGTTTTAAAAGTATTTTTTTTATATATAAAAAAAACGACTAGTTTCAAATTCGTTGTCTTGAGTGTTAAAAGGATTCTGGGAATGGTATAGAATAGTATAGATAAACAAATGAAGTAATCTTTTACTGGATTTATCATCTAATGTTTTCTAGAAACTTGTGCTATTGTTATTTTGCCAATTAGAATCATTACGCGATAAAATTATAAGTTAAAGCAATTTAAAGAAATGTATTTATCGAGTAAACCTTGAAAATTATTATAAGATTATTAACTTGAAAAATCTTATATCCTGGATAAAAATAATTAAGCAAATCTTCCGTATAACAATTTCTATAATTTAGCATGTAAATCAATCATAATTAGAGCAGACCAATTTCCAATGTGCGCCGATGTGAGGATGATTGTATTGTATCAGTACTAATAAAAAGCATTCAGTATGTGTTTGGTACTTGCTTAGACTGCATGTAAGTGTAAGCATACGTAATCAACTGTCGTCGACACATAAATCGAGAAAACGACCGTTGTCAGACGAAGTGAATAAGTTTATTATGGATTTCCCGGACTTAATATACGATGGCTCAAAAATTAAATGTTTAGTGTGCAATACATATCTAATGTGTTGGTCAAAAACACATTGTAAAGAACACGTAACCAGTTCGAAGCACAATAATAACAAAATTAATCGACAACAGTTTATATATGAACTATGTGTAACTATGATTGTGTGTACACTGCCGTTTACCTTGTTAAGTATGATTCATTTATTTCATTTTGGAATAAATACGCGAATCCAACATTACCGAGCACGACAACGTTACGAAGGAATTTACCATCGGTGCGTAAACAGGTTGAAAATAAAATCAAAGCCGAACTGAAAAATAAAAAACTGTGGTTATGTGTGGACGAAACAACTGACAGCAAAATACAATATGTAGTTAATGTGATGGCGCGTAATATGGAACCACATCAACCAACGTCTTCAATTTTATTAGCATCCAGACGACTAGAACAATGTAATGCCGAAAAAATTTCAGAGGTGCTATTAGATACTTTGGAAAAATTTCAACTTTCGAAAGACCAAGTATTAATGTTTATGACTGATGGTGCCATGTGTTCTGTTAGCAAATATTGTCCTAACTTGTTTCATATTATTTGTAAACTCCATTCTCTACACCTTGTGGCAGAACAGGTTCGTAGATGTTATCCAGAGGTAGATGCTTTAATATCGAGTACAAGGGCAGTATTCCTGAAATCTGCAAAACGTATTCGGAAATTTCACGAATTGTGTCCCCATACCCCTGAGCCACCACAGCCGATTCTGACACGTTGGGGTACATGGTTACGGACGGGGTTTTACTATCATGAACATTTTGAAAAAATCAAGGACGTGGTTTTATCATTCGAACCGAAAGAAAGTGCAGCTATCAACACAAGCCAGAAAAAATTTCAAGATGCCCAGATTAAAATGGATTTACAAAGTATTCGTGAGAATTACTTGGGACTAGAAGAAGCAATAACAAAATTAGAAAATTCGTCGCTGTCGTTAGAGGAATCACTGCAAATCGGTAAAGATGTTCACGCACAACTGTGTGCTGTAGAAGACGCAAAAAGTGAAAGTGTTCTAATTAAATTTGAAAGTGTTTTAGACAGAAATGCAGATTTTGACACCTTAACACTTATTTGTGAGGGCGCGTCTACAGATGCGTTAAGTTGCTTAAAAAAGTATTTTGATTATGCGAATATAACATCACTAGATGTGGAACGCTCGTTTTCCGAATATAAACACATTTTTTCCTCACGGCGGACATGTTTTTCAGAAATAACCTTAGAAACGCACCTGATATTGAAAATATACAATCGAGTTTCTCCAGTTTGTCAATCCTTGGAAGACGCTTAAAACGGTAAGTGTTTTTTCAAAATCCTCTGTCGTGCACACAATCACTGATTTCATACATTTTCCATTTTATTTATAGGTACATACAACGCTGCTATAATATGTACTATTCTTATTTTTCGTGTGTTTATGCATATTACTTTAATAGCAGAAAACCAAATGTATATTTAATTATTTCTAATAGAATAAATGTCTCTACTTCTTACTTATATCGGTAACAAGCTCATGTTGCGTCCCTATTCTATCGCATATTCTAATATATTGCGAATTACACTCCCATACCGGCGCTCATGGCGCGCACGAAAATTGGTCTGCTCTAATCATAATGTACAGAACTTATTATCAGGGATCGGCGCTCAGGAGTACATTCCAGGAGAGGACTTAAATAAATAATTTAATTCGAAATTGGACACAGTAGCAACAATAATACGTGACAACTGTACATTATACCGGGTTCTTTTTATCATTACACATACATTTCCCTGTGCGTAATGATAAAAAAGAATTGTCAATGCATAGGTGGCATAATAGGCAACCAATTATACACTAGTGAAGCATTTACCTACAAACAATAACTTAATTCTTAAATCAGTTTGCTATAGAGAGCAAAAAAAATTTTTAATGTCAAATATTTCTGAATTTTTATTCATACATGAATCTTAAATTAAATACATTTTATTGAGAAATAGATAATTCAAAGGTATTTTTAATAATATAAAATATTATTAAAAATCTGGTGTGAAGAACACAAATACAGGTTCACTATTAATATTTTTTGTGAACGTGTCCGAACATATCCCTCCCCAGAGACTTAGATACGTATTTCGCCTTTCTACAGGCTCATCGGTACGCCCCTGCTGGAGAAAGGATATCTTCAGACACATTCACAAAAAAGAACCACATCGTCATATCACAGAAATTATCCAGACCGAGCGTAGAAGTAAATTCAGCGCTGCCTGTTGTCAGACAGCCGAAGTACCTCGTCCTGTCCACATAACCAATGCGAACCAACGACGCCCTTCCAGAGGTGGCACAGCCATCTCTCTAGAAACTGTATTTTGTTTGTGTCTTCACTCATACTACGGACTAACCGCATGTGTAATGTATCAGAATAATTGAAACATACATGAATAGGTAAACCGCACCAGTTTTGTATAATACAAAGGTATTTTTAATAATATAAAATATTATTAAAAATCTGGTGTGAAGAACACAAATACAGGTTCACTATTAATATTTTTTGTGAACGCACAATTTTTTTGAAATATATAGGCCAAACAAAACGATCAATAATAACCCGATATAAAGAACACATATCACATTAAATACAATAGACCAGACAAATCTAACGTTGCCAACCATGCTTTAAATACACTAGACAATATGTCGATTAAAGGGTTAAAACTTGTCAAGGCCATCAATAATCCCCGCGATCTTGACGCATACGAAAGCATTCATATCGCTAAGAACAAACAGAACTCTATGAACGGAGAAAAGAGGTAAAAAGGTCGTAGACGGTTCAAAAAGAGTATAAACACATGTGGGTGCCGTTTCCTTAAGATAGGTAATTTTGTCGTACTTTTCAGTCGATATATTTGTATTTTTAAGTCAGGGTCAGGTGAACGCCGTGTAAAGTTATTGCGTGATCAGTTGTGATAGCTTTACTGTGCCCCATGTGTACCACCTTCATTGGTGGTTTCACCTACTGATGATGACAACTTAGTTGTCGAAATACGTATTTAGAATACGATTAATAATTGTGGTAAGGGGTTATATACCTTTTTTAAGTAACAAATAATCTTGTAATTTTTTAATGATTATTGCGTAAATACTATACTCCTGACTAATATTGTATTGAAATAAATAAATAAATTATTAAATGTTATATTTTCTTTATATCGTAACAGGTTTTATGTAAGTAACTACTAGCCGGCATTAGTGATTTTTCAAAGAGCCATAGTACAGTAAACAGTTTAATTTTGACGTGATACTCAAAAACTAATATAATTTTAGGATTCGGCACACCCGAATTAATAAAAAAAACAAGTCAGGCTTAGAAGTCAGCAAAAATCGTGTTGGCCAGTGTTATTCGAGTTTGTAGGGGCTGCAGCTGTACGTAAATAATGTAGATTATGATTTGGATTAGAGTTTTTGTTCATTTTTGTCTAATTTTATTATGAGCAGTTGTTCTTATAGGCATATTTTAGGATTTAGGTGTCTTCTAATACCTAAAATATCGAAATAAATAAATAGATAAATAACCAATTTGTAGACGTACTTCGACTCGCCAACTTCACCGTTTCCTAGAATGATTCGTGTTGAGATCCGTCATTCCACCATTTTAAATAAATATACAAGTGGGCAAATATTATTCCTAAATAGTGTATAAATACCACACGAATTCAAGCAATTTCAAAACAAATTACTTTTGAAATATTTGAAATATTCTTAGCGTGTTATCGGAAATATATAAGAATATTACATCGCGGTTTTTACATATTTTGTACAGCTATCTTAATAACTCATTGGCAATTAAGAACATTTGATAGCAAAAATTGTTAAACCTTTTTTTCTTTATACTTATGGTTTGTTTTGAACCATATTATATTTTGTGTAATCACAGTCTTATCATTACAAGTTAGTTACAATAAAAAAACTGTTTCTCAAATTAAATATTGTGTAAGAAACAAAGTTGTTATCGTTAAATTTTGCATATTAAGGCGATTTTTATTACATTGTATTTAAGAAAGAATTTAATGGCTTCGAACAATGTTGTGGTTAATAAAAAAAGTATATTTTTAAAACTTAATTAAAGATACTATTTGTTCTTGTGTGATGTATTAAATTTCATAATTGTCCATATCGCTGAGTACTTTTGTTGTATACAAGTGTCCCGTATCGTTGTGTTCAAATTTTAGGAGTGTAAAGTAGACTTCATTTCAAGGAACAAAAACGCAAAACTTGTATAACCATTTTTATTTGTTTCAAAGTTACAGATCTATGAATGTGATGGTCAGATCATGAAAAAAAATGTAATCCTAAAGTCAATAAAAACTGATTTTATTTAAAAAAGTTCAATTAATAATATTTTCGAATTGTCCACCTCCTTGTTGAATGCAGGCTTGTGCCCGTAAGCCAACAGAAGAAGTACTTATCCGAATATCATACTTGTTTTGTCGGATTTGCTCGGCAGCCAGGTGAATACGATCCAACAACTCTTCTCTTGTGTTCGAAACTTGCGCGTAGACTAAATTTTTCATGTACTCCCATAAATAAAAGTCAAGGGGATTAAGTTCGGGTGATCTGGGTGGCCATGCAACAGGACCACCTCGACCAATCCATCTTGGATACTTGACGTTAACCCAATTTCGGACAGCAATTTCGAAATGTGGTGGTGACCCATCCATGTGAAACCACATATCTCGTCGAACATTCAGTGGGACATCCTCTAAAAGACCTGGCAGTTCGTCAATAAGAAATTGAAGTTAATTGTCCGCATTTAACCTCCCAGGAAGAACGACAGGACAAATCAACAAGTCATCGATTAGGGCCGCCCAAACGTTATAGCTTTGTATAGCTTTGGGATTTTCTGATGACCACCTGTGCAGGTTTCTCAGATTTGTAACACCACTTCTCGTGAACGTAGATTCATCTGTCCAGAGGACTGTTCTGCAGAAATTAAAATGAAGCCGTGACTGTCTTAATATCCAGGTAGAATAAACTAGACGAGCATAGTGGTCTGCCTCAAGCAAACCGTGTCCCTGCGATAGTGATATAGATATAAGCTCTCACGTTTTAAAATTCGCCAAACTGTCGTTCGTGGCACTCGACGTACACTGAGAGTTGGATCCCTTGTAACAATAGCTACTGCTTCTTCCTCTAAGTCTGCTGGCAAATTTACTCCTAGGTCGAAAAGATAATCACGCAGTCCGCATTCCCGAAATTGTCTGTTTACTTTTAGAAACGTTCTGTAATGAGGAATGCGCCTATCGAGAAACCGATGTCGGTATTCAATAACTGCTTGACGTGCACTGCCGTTACAGTAGCCATACACAAAATGCATGTCCGCATACTCTTGAGAAGAAAATCGGTAAGGCATTTTGAATAAATAAAACGTGTCCACTCACTAATAAGCTGTTGCCTGAACTGAAACATAATGTAATCCTTTATTAAAAAAAGCAACGTTAACAGTCATCTGAGCATTTGTTTATTGTATGATATTCATGGTTCAGCACTTACGAAATAAGTAAGAACCTTCTTTATCATAAATCAATTTTCAGTACTCTTTTTTTATGTAGATCTCCAAGAAATTACTGTATGACTACGACATGCGTTTATTTATTTTAGGATAACATTTTATTTTGCGTCGTTAACAATCACAGGCCTGTTATTGAATCGTATAACTTTTTTTAAATAACATCAGTTTGTATTGACTTTAGGATTACATTTTTTTTTCATGATCTGACAATCACATTCATAGATCTGTAACTTTGAAACAAATAAAAATGGATATACAAGTTTTGCGTTTTTGTTACTTGAAATGAAGTCTACTTTACACTCCTAAAATTTGAATATAACGATACGAGACACTTGTATAAACACCCCCCCTCCAACCATATAATGACAATATAAACATTACACCCCCCCCCCCCCCCCGCATAGTGTTGACACAGCCTACATTCCTTCCACCCGTCAAAATACATACGTGTCCGAAAACGGTCTACCTGGTAATGCAAAAAATTAGTTTTTGTTAGAAATGCGTGACAAATACATCACAATATTTTACCACCACAAAAATTTAATGTAAGTAGATTTATTATATCAATCTCTTACAAAAAAAGGATTATATATAATGCCGAAACGTCAAATTAAATATTGTTTTAATTACCCGGCCGGTGCTTCCAAAAAATATTACGTTTATCTCGTATTATAATTACGGCCAAGAAAATAAAAAAATCCTTCTAATACTATATATAATATTATACATGTCTTCTAATGTTATCGCAGGTTGCATAATGTCGAAGTGGTTTCTCTGGTACAGTTCCGCGTGTGGATTTGGTTCTGAGAAGAACCTCTATCTCGACGTTTCAACGAAATTTCATTCTTCATGTGGAGCAGGTTGGCGGTTGAATGTGCTGCGACCGAGTACACGGCCTATTATGTACCATGCAATTACCATTATGCAATTATGCAATACCATGGAATAATGCAATTCACAAAGATTCACTACACCCTAAGACACACAAACATTCATTTTTTAATTCTATGATACATAGAGCATTAAATATTCCTTTGTCTAATGAATCTTTTGTTCGTGAAATCAATACTATAAAACAAATACCGGTAAACAATAGTTATAAAAGTAGCGTAATTGACAGTATACTAAAGAAAAAACAGTTACAAGTGGCCCTTAGTTTAGTATATCCTAAAGATAGTGCTAATTTGAAACAATTTGTCTCGTTAACTTACTTCTGTAAAATAAGCGAGCAAATTGGAAATATAATTTCAAAAAATAATAGTAATGTTAGTATAGCTTACAAACCATATGTAAACACAAGTAATTTCATTTTTAACGCAAAACCTAAAACAGATATCAATAATAAATCAGGAGTGTACAAATTATATTGCAATTATTGTAAAAGTGTATATATAGGTCAGACTGGTCGAAGTTTTATTATACGGGTAAAAGAACACATAAGGTCATATAAACTAAAGAAGACAGATTCAACATTCGCAAACCATCTTTTTACAGAAAGGCATACATTTGGTCATCATAAAATATTGCATTTGGCCGAGAAAGGTCGTAAATTAAATCTTTTAGTCACTTGAAATTTTTAAAAGCGGAAACAACACAATAGATATTGTTCTAAACGACCAGTTGGATCTTATATATACACCTCTTTTCCAATGTTGTATATAATAGTTAAGTATATAGTAGTAATTTTAAATAACATAATAAACCACCCCCATATATTTTTGTGTCATTTATAAGATCTATGTAGGCCTGTAACTTTTGCAGTTTGATAATGACATTGTATGTCGAAACCGCGGTCACTATTACATGTGAATAAAGTGGTATAACAAAGTTATTGTTTTATTTTATTTTATTATTTTCAAAATGAATTACCACAAAGTTACGGCTACCAGTATTAATTCTTTCTACACTTTATGACGCTATTTTTATTCAAATTTTTCATAGAAAAAAAAATCTTTATATATTCTTTACCACCATGTATTATCTGATTCAGCTACAAATAATTTTTCCTTAATTCACTTGAAAATAAATTTATATCATAAGCCGCTATTTATAAAAGGTTTAATTTCAATACAGATGATTTCAAATTATAAAATGATTAGATTATCGAATCTATTCCAAGAAATACAATAAGCTGTAGTCTGAAATATTTCAAAAGCAACAGCACAATATATATATATATATATTTAGTGTTTATAAGAATTTTATTTTTCTTATTTATTTTATTGGCCGTGTCTTAATATTAAAAATAATAGACTTTTTATTGGTTTAGCGACCTTTTATTGAATTATGATGTTTTATTCTACGACGTTTCGACTTTTATTATTTTTCAGTCTTTTTCAAGTATCGTTTCTTTTGGTTTTCAAAATCACGCATTCTGTGTAACATGTGTATCGGGTACCCGAGACCTTTTTTTGTAACGAACCGATCGCACTGGTTGGAATATTGTAAGTGAAAATTGAAAACCAAAAGAAACGATACTTGAAAAAGACTGAAAAATAATAAAAGTCGAAACGTCGTAGAATAAAACATCATAATTCAATAAAAGGTCGCTAAACCAATAAAAAGTCTATTATTTTTAATATATATATATATATATATATATATATATATATATATATATATATACGTATTCTATAAACAACAAATATTTATGTTGTAAATTACCTATTCACCATAGAAATCGCTCTTTTGAAATCGATTTGTTGTTTACCTATTTACTCGACAAATAAAATTTTATACAGAAATTGGATCAAATACGATAAATACGATGTTATATTTAAAAACCTTATCTTGTTTGTTAAGAGAAAAATATATATTGTTATATCAAATATGTACGTATAACAATGATTACAATCACAGGAACAGAAAACACGAATTCCTTTGTATAGAAATTACATTATATTTTTCTTATTTATTTTTTTACTTGAATATACTCGCCAACTTTGTGGAAACCGATGTCCTAACAATATCATAAAATTAAAATTGTAATGTTAACAGTAATGGGCCTAGAGAACGGATGCAATTTCCATAAAACGCAATCGGCAATTGGAATTGTGTATAACGTCGCACAGTACATCCCGGCGTAATTCAATGAAGTATTTGTTTGACTTACTCGGCCACCTGGTCTCGCAGCGATAACAATGGACAACTGAGCTATTGTATTCGGAGAATATAGTGTTTTTTAAAATGAGCGTAAATAGAAGCGGGGTTTTTATAATGTATTTTATTTATTAGTTTATATTTCGTAAGATAAATAAAGTGCTGTGAGTAAGTTTCTTGTTTTCATAGTTTTAACTGTTAATTACATCGTTATTTTTGTAATAGATTCTGTTTAATATCGTTTGATTGAATCTATTTCTACCAATTATTTCGACGTAAGTGTGCATTGAATTTCGTTCAGTTTCAATAACTTACGCACACATTTTTAGTTTTAATTTATTTAGATCTAGAGCATTGTAAAACAATGGCGAGTTGGATTGACGGTCATACTGATTGTATGTCCATTGTCAGTGATTCCGAAATTGATTACAAAATCCGTAAAATATCGTCAAAAATTCGTCACTTGGGATCGCAAACACATCGGAACTCTGTAAAACTTTTATGGCGGCTAATATTCCATTATCAGAATAATTGAAACATACATGAGTAGGTACACCCCACCAGTTTTGTATAATACAAAGGTATTTTTAATAATATAAAATATTATTAAAAATCTGGTGTGAAGAACACAAATGCAGGTTCACTATTAATATTTTCTGTGAACGTGTCCGAATATATCCTACCCCAGAGACGTAGATACGTATTTCACCTTTCTACAGGCTCGTACAAGCAGGGGCGTACCGATGAGCCTGTAGAAAGGTGAAATACGTATCTACGTCTCTGGGGATAGGATATATTCGAACACGTTCACAGAAAATATTAATAGTGAACCTGCATTTGTGTTCTTCACACCAGATTTTTAATATTTTATATTATTAAAAATACCTTAATATTCCATTAAATAAACTTAGCAATCCCACTTTAAAATATTTCTTCAAAAATATACTGGTCGAAATGTTCCTGATGAATCAACTTTACGCAAATATTATGTTTCTAGGTGCTATACGAGAACAGTAGAACGCATTAGAAGCCATCTTTTAAATCAATACATATGGATAAGCGCCGACGAAACGGTGGATATGTTAGGACGCTGTGTGGTAAATGTTGTAGCTAGTGTACTACATCCAACTATTCCCTATAACTCATATGTAATAGCAACAAGTGTTATAAATAGAGTTGATGCGAAAACAGTTGCTGAAATCATTAAGGAGAATATGCAAAAAATGCTTCATTCGGACGCCACGTACAAGGAAAAAATACTTTTATTTGTCAGTGGTAGTGCTGCGTATATGTTAAAAACAGGCAGACTATTGAAGAAAACATATCCTAATATGCTGCATATTACTTGTGTAGCACATGCTGCTCTCCACAGAATCTGTGAATATATCAGAGACACTTTTCCGGAAGTTGATAGACTTGTATCAGCTTTTAAAAAAGTTTTCAGAAAAGCACCATTGAGAGTAGCTCTTTTCAGGGAAAAATTTCCATCTCTGTCACTGCCTCCCACTCCAGTAATAACTAGATGGGGAAGATGGCTGGAAGCTACTAGTTATTATGCTGAGAATTTCGATAGTCTAAAACATTTCGTAACACTGCTAAAGGAGGATGCTAGAAGTATTGGTGAGTGCAAGGAGCTCACACAAATCCCAAATTTAAAAAATCAGTTGTACTTTCTTCACTTTAGAAAATTGCCAAAACTAATCACTTATTTTGAAAATCGAAATTTCAAATTAAATGACGGATTAACCACATTAGATGTGGCTGTTAATAATTTGAAAAGTATTCCAAGTGACTTCGGATGTGGCCTTCGGCAAAAGTTTGAAGCAATTCTTAATAGAAATCCAGATTTAATTACATTGCAGCAATTATGTATGGAGACAATTCCACAAAATCTAACGGCTAAATATGAAGAAATAAAAGAATATTTCCAGTATGCACCTATAACCAGTTGCGATGTAGAAAGGACGTTTTCTATTTATAAGGATGTACTTAATTCAAAGAGAACAAAATTGACAGAAGAAAACCTTGAGAAACTATTGCTAGTCAATATTAATACTCCTTTACTCAACTTGAACGACAAAATGAACAAATAAAAATGTTCCAATTATAGAAATTAAATTAAAAACTTTAAAAATACAACTTTTCAACAAATACATATGTATTTCGTAATTTTATAGATCACCACCCGTTTGTTTTCCAATTATATAAATAAAATTATAAACTTTATAAATACAACTTTTCAACACATAAATATGTATTTCGTAATTTTATAGATCACCACCCGTTCGTTTTCCAATTATATAAATAAAATTAAATATTTTAGAAATACAGCCTTTCGCCAGTGCACTGGGTGGTAAGCGTGTCCGTTACTTATAACAACTTTCATAGACGGCAGACTATGTGCCCACACTGTCAAATTTAATAATAATATGTTTATATACTGAGAAGGATTGTTCGACGTTGAGAGATGTTATATTTGCATAGTTGAAGTGCTCTTTGTATCTGTACAATGGATCTTCAGTATTGGTAAAAAGTTGCCCTAATTTTGTAAAATCTACATTTTTATCTAATACACCTTATGTGTATTATTAAATTTAACAGTGTGGGGCACATAGTCTGCCGTCTTTTCATCATAGCTAGGTAGATAATATAAAAATATCTAATCGGGTATGTATGGATTGCCTTAAAGAAGACTACAGAAAATAGTAATACTAAAAATTATCATCGAAAAATCGTTGGAAAAGTTAAAATTGGAATGCATTTCCATATAAATTCACTTTCAAGAAGTGAAAGAAGAAAAAGTACATTATTTTGATATTTAAAAAACGCGTATTGTAAACTAGGCTGTCTCTATTTGTATACTTTACCTTCCAAAAACCTTACATCATCGAACGCAAGTGTTTAAATCAATAGGTGAATCACAGACGACAAATTGTCAACAGACAAGCCTAATGTAAACTGGTTTTAAAATAAACAATGATTTCTAATTTATTTAAATTATCTGACGTGTTCAAATAAAGTACCAGTCATGCTAGTCGTGCCAAAGACATAACTACATACACTATACCGCAACGAAAACTTGAAAACTAAAATGTATTGTAAAGCGATGTTTTTGATCTTGAGATTTAGAAGCTGGCCTGCATTGTACGATTGAGAATCATTTCTGTAAAATTTAACTATACAGGCTGATTCAAATTAAGTGCGCACTATTGCTATCTCTGTTATTATTGATTCCAGAAAGTAGGTTAAATTAGCAAAGTATTAGTGTTTTTAACATTGATTAGCAAGCAGTTCATGAAAAAAAAATTGAAAAACGCATTTTCGAGAAATTTTGAAATTTATAATTTTTTTAAATGGAACAGCCTGTATATTTTTTAAAATTCTGAATGCTAATGTTCTTTGTAATATAAAAGTTTCAATGCACTATTGTCCTAAAACGAATAATAAAGTAGTTATAGCAGTTTCTATTTCCTTCTAATTGTTGTCATTGCTCCGCTAACTTTTGACAAAACAGATACATATTTTGTGTTTAATGTTTATTTTAACATATTACAGCTTGCAAAATTAAATTAAAAAGAAGAAAGTACATGTATAATTTATAAATACTGCTCAAAGGTGTCACCTTCCTCCTCAATACATTTTCGTGTCCGCTTCGGTACAGTCTGGGTGGCTCTTAAGATTGTCCTTCTATCTAATTGGTGAAAAACTTCTCTGACCTTGTCTTGCAATTCGCGCACGTTGTCGTATCGCGTTTTGTACACCTAATTTTTTAAGTATCCCCAAAGAAAAAAGTCTAAAGGTGAGAGGTCAGGGGAGCGTGCTGGCCATTGAATTGGACCATTTGTACCAATCCTCTTTTCGACAAAGATGGTGTCGAAGTAGGTTTGCACTAGGTGATAATTGTGTGCAGGAGCACCGTCCTGATGAAAGTATAAATTTTGGCGCATCAGGTAATTGGCATTATCAAGGAAATCCTCTAGAACGTTACGAATAAATTCTAGATATCTGTTTCATGTCAACGTACCATTGTAGAACAGTGGACCAACGACTACCGAACCAATTAATCCGCACCAAACGTTAAAACTAAATCGAACTTGTGCAGCATGTGGACGAACTATTAATAAATTTTCTTGAGACCAGTAGTGACTATTTTTCTTATTAAACATGCCTCTATTTGAAAAATTTGTTTCGTCACTCCATAAAATGCACTGTGCTCCATTCAATTTTTCATCACAAAAACTAACAAACCAATGACAGAAAGCTAATCTCCTGGCGGAATCTCCAGGCTGTAATGTTTGAGAGATTCTGAACTTAAAGGGGATATACTTATGCTTTTTCAAAATTCTTTGAACTGATGAATAACTTAATGCCAATTCCTTAGTAACATCCCTAATGGAAAATTTGCGATGGGCATCAAAATATGCTAACACTAATTTCTTCGTTGACGACGATATTTTTCTTTGTTCTTTTCATTCTAAATAAGCAATCATGCAGTCTAAACTGATTGTAAAGTTTTCGAAAGTAACGTCGATCTGGCTGCTGTCGTAAAGGATAGTGTTCAGCATAATATTCGCTAGTCCTTATTGAATTTTTACGACATAAAATGTATGCTTCCAACATATCGCATTTCTCCAAATGAGGAAATACCATAGTGAAATATTGTCAAACACTAAGCAACGAAAGCAAAACCAAAATGTTAAGAAAAATAAATAGAGAATTAATAAACACAACACAAAATTAAAAAAAAAAAATTTTTAATAACTAAACGTGCGAAAGATTTATATTCAGTACGTTATTGACATTTACAAAGGGCATACTATTTGTTCTGTTTAAAGTGAAAGAAGCTTACTACTGATTTTACAGAATGAAAAAGTATCTTATCTTTGACATCAACTAAATTCCACCGTAAATACTTTATTATTCGTTTTAGGACAATAGTGTATTGAAACTTTTATATTACAAAGAACATTAGCATTCAGAATTTTAAAAAATATACAGGCTGTTCCATTTTAAAAAATTATAAATTTCCAAATTTCTCGAAAATGCGTTATTCAATTTTTTTTCAAGAACTGCATGCTAATCAATGTTAAAAACACTAATACTTTGCTAATTTAACCTACTTTCTAGAATCAATAATAACAGAGATAGCAATAGTGCGCACTTAATTTGAATCAGCCTGTATAGTGTAAATAAATATATTCAGATGAAAGAATATTTATTCATTTAACAAACAGTCACCGAAGATTTAAAAAGTAAAGTGTATACAAGCTTACAACCTGTGCACGGTGAAGAAATATCGGAGTCGGGATTCTAGTAACTAGGGTTGAAGCATCACCGACAGAATCCAGATTAATCGCATACATTCCCAACATGATTTCGGTCCTTTACGAACCGGATACATGCAGTTATATTATTATTAAAAAATGGGATTTATGTACATATATTTCTAAGGGTGCCAATGATACTTTTTGGTTTCATATAATACCACAAAATACCACATGATAAAAATGCGAATATTTAAGGGTGTGAATCTACATGAAAAATGATAGTTTGCTTTATAAACTATAGTCCAAAAATGTTCCGTTACGAAAATACAAGGTTATGTTATTCAAAAACCATAGACAATACTGTGTTCTCGTAACAAAATCTACCTATTTGAGTTCCGAAACTGCTTAAATTTTATATGGAAACAACTTTAAGTCCTTTCTTAAAATAGTATAAAATGTTCCCATTGGCAAATGAACCTGTGATAGTTTGCGATTGACTTTTTAGGTGAGTTGCCCATTCGACGTCGAATATCCTATTCGACGTCGAATATCCTCTATGCAATTTGCTGTTCGTTTTGTAGGTGTTCCATCTCCAGGTTTGCGAGTTTTTGCGAGAATATGTTTTTGCAGTTGTGCGTAAGTAACTGGCAGATTAGGATACCGTTGCCAGAAATCCTGTAAGCACGGATTAGTGGAATAAACCCAATCTCCATTTTCTAATTTTGGACCAGTTCTATAGTAACTCTGAATAATAAATATTTTATGTTGTAACTCTAACATTATATTAAAATAATTTTAAAAATATAAGCGTTTATACTTTGAACTTTATACTTTGAACTTTATACTCAGAATTTGTAATTTTCCAAAGCTTTGTATATGCCCCAATCTTTGATTACTTAATTACTTAAAAAACAACCTACTATAATGCGAAAAGTTTTTGAAGGGGCGTTAGTAAGATAGCAACAATTATGGAAAATCCTCCTGGGTGGCTTATAAAACGCTCTGATTTATTGAATTAAAATGTTCTTTTCCGGAATGCCGTTCAAGATACGAAATTTTGTGTCTTCGATATTATTTATTTGTGATTTTATAGTGATTTCTCTTTTTTTCTAGGGCACGAGTTCTGGGACAGTTTGTATTGTTAATAATGAATTACTTAGAGACCGGACACAATCGGGCTGAAATGGAAGTCATAACGACGGACGATATAAATAGTTTACAACAGGGATGCACAGGGACTTATAAGGAACAGGGGCCACTCGGGAAAATTATAAACCAAGGACGGGCCACTACAAAGAATACTTATTAACACAAATATTTTTATTTTTCAATAGTATGAATTACTACAAATGATAAAAATAAAAGAACATTCAAAAATATTTGTTGTAATTATGTAATCGTAATGTAATCTAATCATTACAATGTAATATTTGATTATGTTGATGCATGATATTGCATTGACCTAACAATTTTGTTTATGTTTGGCTCCACATTACTTGTCGCCACATGTAAAATTAATTCCAGATTTTCATTTGCCAGACGGTTTCGATTTTTTGTTTTGTTAAGTTTCATCACTGAAAACGTTTGCTCACAAATATACGTCGATCCAAATAAGCTTGCGTATTTCAATGTATTTATTCGCAACTCTTTATAAACGGTATTGTCAACGCAACGGTAAAAGTTGAGTAAATTACCTTCATTAAACTTGTTTCGTAAATTATCATCTACGAATAGGTCTATGAATTTCAGCAGTATTGATTCCGGTGCATTTTCGGGTGAAATGTTGAAAGGATTGCTGAAAATGTCAAAATAGAGGTTCAACTTTTTTGAAGTCTAAAAAATTATCATGAAAAGCTTGTATTAAAATATCAATTTTTTCAACATAAGCGAAATTGACATCAGTTTTATTGAATTTCTCCATATTTTTTTTTTGTAGTTCGGAAAATGGCTGTAATTGGCTGAATTGATTTGTCCTGAAAATACTCAATTTGCATTGAAAGGACGAAACATGAGAGTATAACTGCGAAATCAATTGATCTTTGCCTTGGAGTCGCGTATTTAAGACATTCAAGTGATTTGTGATGTCTACAAGAAACGCTAAGTCACACAGCCAATCAGGGTTGTCGAGTTTGGAGACGTCCTTTTTCTTTTCCGACAGAAATATTTTGATTTCTTCAATCAAATTAAGAAACCGCTCTAGTGACAACCACGATTTAGCAACCTTACTTCAGTGTAAAGCAGGAAATCACCATATTCGCTTTCAATATCCTCGAAAAATTGTGTGAATTGTCGGTGATTGAGACCTCGTGATTTTATAAAGTTTACAGTAGGTACCACAACTTTCATCACATTTTCAAATCCCAATAATTTTGAAGCTTTGAGACTCTTGATGTACAATGCAATGAAACTGTATTAATTCCTTGGTATCTATGTTTTTAGTTTGTTAATACTCTTTTAACATAGTTATTATCCCAGATGTACTTCCAGCCATTGAAGGTGCTCCGTCAGTCGTAATTCCAGATAATTTCGTTTAAATCCAAATCCATTATAGAACATTTTTCCAGAAGAGCTTTGAGCATGTCACTCCCCTTGGTTTGACTTGTCAAAGTACTTATACCAATCAGTTCTTCACTCACTTCAAAATTTTGCGTTACACCACGTAAAAATATTAAGAGTTGAGCAGTGGAACTTATATCTGTAGATTCGTCGAGTGCTATAGAAAAATACTCAAAACTTTTCGATTTCGTAGCTAATTGCTCTTCTATATTAGCTGCTAATGTGGTAAGTCCTCTTTGAACAGTCATCCGATTTAGTTGAATTTTCTCAATCCTCTTTGCATCTTTCGGACACATTTTTTTTTCGGCGATATCTAAACCCTGCTTAACAAACACACCAACTTTAAAAGGCCGACAAGTTTTCGCTATTATTCGAGATATTTCAAAGCTAACTTCAGTAGCTGTTTCAGCATCTTGAATTGGTTTTGAAAACATAGCTTGCTGGCCTATTAGTTCCCTTTGTAAAGTGGAAATTTTTTTGCGTTCGATTTTCGCCTGTTAGTTTGGTAAAAGTATGATGCTGGGTTCCATAATGCTTTTTCACATTATATTCCTTCGGAATAGAAACACTACTCTTGCATATTAAACAGACACTTTTGTTATGCGATGAAATAAAAAAGTATTTTTCGATCCAAATATCTTGAAACTGTCGATTTTCATCTTCGACCTTACGACTACGTTCTCTTAATGGGGCCTGGTTTATCCATATCAAAATTGATATTATATTGTTACGTAGGTAGATGCCATGTTCGAACGACGAAATATTTATTCTTCACAGATTACAATTTAAACAATATAACGTTCGCTTGTCCGTAGTTAAAACTTAACTGCCCCGATGGCGGGTGATGCGTTGTATTTATACGAGTTACCTAACATCGAGAACCTACCACATTGTTCGGTGATAATACCGACGTGTTTCGCGAATCTTCGAGTAATTTAGTTGGTTCGGCAGATTTCTAGTCTCGTAACAATATGCTTGAAACGACGATGAGCATACCTGTCCTACGTAGTAAACCTGAACAAGAAAGTAGTAGGTATTTAAAGATACATATCTTACTAACAATTACAAAAGTTTGAATAAAATAAAAAGTTAAGAAATATTGATTAGAATGGATTTTTACCTACTTTTGTAGTTTTTCGAACAATTTTTAAAATTCGTTGGCGGGCCGCATAAATATCGACAGTGGGCCGCATGCGGCCCGCAGGCCGCGGTATGTGCATCGCTGGTCTACAACATCTATAAGTACATCACGGCAGTTGTTGAACTATAAGTACATCACGGCAGTTGTTGAATAGCACTATTCATTCGGTTAACTGCACATCTATTTTTTGTGTGCGGTTAACCGAACGAATAGTGCTATTCAATAACTGCGTGATGTACTTACAGATGTTGTAGACTATTTATATCGTCCGTCGTAATGACGTCATTTCAGCCCGATGTGTCCGGTCTCTATTAATTACTTCTGTAGACGCCATACGATAAATAAAATATACCTAACATTTATTTAATTGATGGTATTATAAATGTTAATTTTTATTTAAGGTTACATTGAATAGATTTAAGTATACGTTTTGAACGTAATAATTGTTAATTAATAATAAAGTAACGAAATTCAAATTATGTACGTATTTTGTTGTTGAATAAAAAAATTCTAATTTTTTTAACGAAAAATATTACAACTTATTTGCATTTATTTAAGTATGCAAATGGATTTGAGGAAATACGCAGTTTAAATAGTGTTAAAACTAACTACGCATTTTTATTATATTTTTAATATCTTATAATTAGTCTTATGTAGCTTATTAGATAATAAATAAATAACCAATAAAATAAGAATATCTAAGCAAATCGCAAATGTTGCCAATATAGATTTTCGGTAATTTTTTCGCTGCCAACTGCCAACCCTTAACTTGTGATTTTAATCCCTTTACACGTTGTTTTCTCTAATTTTTGATAATAATTACAAACTTAAAGTAGCGAAATATTACGTATCCTGCTGATAATCAATTTGCAATAATTCTTAGGTAATTTCAATAATTGATTTGCTATTGCATCAATATATATTATTTACGATACCTACTCCCATTAAGATTCGAAGGACGAAGCTTGCCAGGGAGTGTTTGGTAACAGAAATTTGCAATAACAACTTAATGAACCATACTTACAAGTAAATTGATTTGTGTTAAGATATTCGTGTAGGTACGCAGTAGTGATTGTGTATTATGCTGTGATGTTCACAAACTATAATTTAACATTTTAAACCAATAAAATATTAATTTAGAATCTAATTGCTGTCATTACCGTTTCTAACGTTCCTCAAACTTAGATTTGTATTGTTTGCGGGCAAGTGGAAGGATTGTTACCAAGGTTATCGTAAACATTTGATCCAGTGTAAATGTTAATCTTTAATTCAAGTAATACCCACTCAAGTTCGTGAATAAAGTAGTGTTAACAACTATAATATCGATAAATTAATTGTTTTAAACGTAGGTAAGTAAAATTTATATATCTGACATACAATGCATATTATTTTACAAGTTCATAAACAATAAATTATGGAATCTATTGATCAAATGTCAATAAAGCGATTGCAACGTGTGATAAAATATTCGAAATACGATATTTGTAACATAAAAAGAGTTGGGTTAATTTTATACATGCACACATAAGAAAAAAAAAAGCAGTAGGTCATGGTCAATCGTACGACAATTATTGATCTAACTGTTTGCTGTTTCATCTTCCGTTTACGATTAGCACCTAACCTCAAAATATCATACGAAAAGTACATCGCTCCAATGCATTGATTTCGCGAATATTCACCGTACAACTATTCCAAAAACTTAAATGTGAATTACTTACCCACATGTTTATTAATAGTTCCTATAATTTATAGCTGACATATCAGTTAAAACAGATTTTTTTTCTTTAAGTATTACACCGAACATTTTTAAACTAAACTCTTTTCATTTTCTTGTACGGAACGTTTACGTAACGATTTGTCTAATTCAAGTAATCATTTTCGTGAAACTGATTTGACACGAATGTCCTCATTTTGATGTGGAACGTATTCGTTATGTCCAAAAATAAATTTCCGTGAGAGACGTACGTTTCGCGGCGACCGGCTGTTCGTATTTAACTGTTCAATTACTAGCCTACTAGGGCGATCTTGACGAACTGCGGTTCGCTAGAAAGTTTGTGGCCAGAATGTGCGCGGTTTTTTACGCTTACTAGCGAAGCGTTTTCTAGCAGAGAGTGTCGGAAATCACCGACTATTACACAAAATTAGTATGTAAGGAGGGTGAAGAAATTTCGTTGCATAAAATGTAATCCGCAATGCCTTCGTTTCTAATTATTGAAAGAATAAATTGCGCGACTTTCAATCAAAACACAACTGCATTATATTTGTTCATGGATTGCTTGGATTATTGTAAATTTGCTCAAATCTGTTATAATGGGTGATTCATTTAAAGATACTTTTTCCAAAAGCAAAGAACAAATGAAAAAGGCCAATTTATTTAAGAAACTTGATTATCATACAAAAGAACCATTCTTTACAATTATTTTTTAAAGATTATTTTTCTCAAATGTTGGCCGCGACTGCGGTTAACGTAGTCTATTCTGCTGTTCCAATTTTCAATGACGCGTTCTAGCATTTCGAGTGGTATTTGTCCAATGACCCGAGTAATATTGGCCTCCAACGACTCAATTGTAGCCGGTTTATCCATGTAGACTTTAGACTTCACGTAGCCCCACAGAAAAAAGTCTAATGGTGTGATGTCACAAGATCTAGGCGGCCAATTTACTGGTCCGAAGCGTGAAATTAAATGTTCACCGAATCGTTCTCGCAGTAAAGCCACAGTTTCACGAGCTGTATGGCTAGTGGCGCCATCTTGTTGGAAGTAAATGTCTTGTAGACCACGGGTGTCAAGTTCAGGCAGCAAATAGTCCCTTACCAAGGCGCGATAACGGTCGCCATTCCGGCCGGCTTCTGTTTTGAAGAAATATGGACCAATTATTCACCGGCCCATAATCCGCACCAAACAGTTGTTTTGTCTGGATGTAATGGTAGCACTTCAATCTCTTCAGGTTGCTCATCACCCCAAATACGGGCATTTTGCTTATTCACGTACCCATTAAGCCAGAAATGGGCCTCATCGGAGAACAAAATTTTTGTCGAAAACAGTGGATCTTCTGCAAGTTTAAGAAGAGTCCAACGGCTGAAACGGAAACGATTCGGAAGGTCGGTCGCCTTTAGTTCTTGCACTAGTTGAATTTTGTATGCTTTTAAACCAAGATCCTTTCGTAAAATACGCCAAGTTGTTGCATACGACAAACCAAGCTGTTGAGAACGGCGACGAATTGATTCTTCCCGGTCTTCGCGTACACTCGCTGCTACCGCCGCTATATTTCCTTCACTACGTGCTGGATGAGGTCTATGTGGTCGCGCATTATCCATTATTGTAAATTGAGTTTCAAACTTATTGATGGTATAGCGAATTGTGCGTTCGGTAGGCCGATTATGTGGCCCATATGTTGCTCTAAGCGCACGATACACATTCCTTGTAGAACGCCCATTTTCGTAATAAAGCTGTACTATTTGTAAACGCTGTGCCGGGCTAAGTCTTTCCATTACGTAATGTCAAATAGTACTGAAGCAGAATGCGCAGTCCGCTGACGCGTCGCATGCGCGCTCAGCCATTAACTCCCCACCTAAAAAAGTACCTCCAAATGAATCACCCATTATTAATAGCGTATCCATGTACTGTTTACTGTTAATATCTGAATATTGCTTTGACTCAGCGGTCGGGGAACTTTTTTAGCGATTACCCCAAAATATATTTGTGTTAATATTATCCCCTCATTTTCAAAAGGAGAAAATTCAAATAAATTTAAACTAAACGTTATTTATTGAACCATTTTACACCAAAAACGAAGAAAGCTGCATAAAAATAATAAATAATAGACAAACCAAATCAAATTCTATTTTGGAACAAAATAGGTTTGCAAAATATGCAGGTAAAAAATACGAGGAATATTAGAAAATGGAATACTGTAGAAAAAATATTCTATTATGTTTATTACAAGTTTATTTAGCATAGTTAACTATGAAAATAATTTACAATCACATATTTCTCAAAGTTTTCATGAGAAAAATTGTGACGCTTTTCTGAAAACATGTATTTATATATTTCTACGTCCACGCTTGTTATAGGAGCATATTTCAAATTAGAAATATCATCAATTGTCAACTCACCACACAAGATTTTAGCAATGTCCTTTAGCTTTTTAAAACCCTCATTTTTTCCTATTACACTTAAGAATTTCTCATACACGGACTGTCCCACTCCTCCTTTAACATCAAAACATGACTTTTCAAATTTGTTTATTATTTCAACGCTCTCGATTAACGACATAAATTGTTTTTCCAACTGCAATATAGAAGTGGAAATAAAACTGTAATTGGCTTTAATAAACGCCAACTGTTGAGGTATTTCTTTACTCGAATACATCTTTTAGGCGTCTATCACAGATTGTGCATCCCTATCAAGATCCATAATAATTGTTTTCATTCCTTCATAATGATTTGCATGAAAAATAGCAGCCTCCAACCACGTTCCCCATCGTGTAACTACTGGTTGAGGAGGAAGCGGAACACCGGGTAGATGTTGTTTGTAAAACTGAACTCGTAATGGGGCCTTTAAAAATACTTTCTTAACACTACTAATTAAAGTATTTACTAAGGGAAAATGGTTTCTGACTTCTTCTGCAACACGATTTATTCCTTGCGCCAAGCAAGTTGTTTGAATTAAATTTGGGTAAAAGATTTTCAATTTGAAAGCTGCCTTCACCATGTATGGTGCCGTCAAAACCAATAGAATTTCGTCTGTTGGAATGAATTCCGGTAAGAAAAAAGTTGCCAGTTCTTCTGTATAAACCTTATTATTGTCAAATTATTTGCCTTTTCCAACTGTTTGGATGAAATTAAATAAGATTTTACTGGAACAGATACGTTAAGGTTACCAAACATTAAATGAACTATGTATCGGCCTACACTATCAGTAGTTTCATCTACGCATATATAAAGATAATTGTTTGCAACAACCTTAATGCTATTCAATGTTTCTGCATAGATACAGCGAATATATTTTTTTCTTAACGTGCTCTCGTCGGGAATGTTATATTTGCTGATGTACTTTTGCAAAAATATCTTTACTACATTTAAATTGTTTAATTTATGTAGTGGAATATCTGCCGACACAAACATTTGACACAAATCTTCATTAAATTGTTCTTGTTCCGATTTTCTGGAAGTTGATGGCAAACATTGCGGTAATGTTTCCTGACTCTTCTTCGCCAATTTCATCTTTGTTAGTTTTGCAGCATGAGATGGAGTTTCCATATGTTGGTCGACTTGAAACTTTCTCTCACTTGTAATCTGCAAAAAAAATATCACATCATCGGTTGTTTTCTTATAAAATAAATGTTAGTAAAAGATAAAGGAATAATTAAAAACTTAATTAATTAATTAATAAGAGGAAATAAACTTAAAATTTTACTCACAATCTTGCAGCATGCTACGCAAAATACTTTTTCTCCATCCATATGCAATTCTGAATAAAGTGCAATCCTTCCAGGCACAGTCGCTATTTTCGGCATTTTTGCCATTATATATCACAACTCACAAGTTTACGCTTCGAAAAGTCAACGTAAAATGACGTTTAAAATAAACTACTTTACTTTCGAATATGGAAATAATTTTTTCCGAAAAGCAAAGAAACCCATATCCCCTTAATTTTCTGGTAAACTGTATTTTTGTATTTATTTAGAAGTTTTAAGGTATTATATTTTCCTGGAATTTTGTCTCGGCCTGGATGTATGGGAAGAGCATTAATAAATTCTTGGAGACGCTTATCGGAAAAGTAACGGGAAGAGGCTTAGAAAATCGTATTTTTATTTAAAGAGGGCTGTTCAATTTTTGTTTGTTTGTTACATCCACGACATATTTTTAGTAATGCTGCTCGTAATCAATTATTTTGAAAATCAAAATCTCAAATTAAATGATGGATTAATCACGTTAGATGTGGCTATTAATAATTTAAAAAACATTCCAAGTGACTGTGGATGTGGCCTTCGGCAAAAGTTAGACGCAGTTTTTAATAGAAATCCAGATTCAATAATATTGCGGCAATTGTGAATGGGGACAATGCCTCAAAATCTAACTGCTAAATACGCTGAAAAAAAAACGAATATTTCCAGTATGCACCTGTAACCGGTTACGATGTAGAAAGGACGTTTTCTATCTACAAGGATGTATTTCATTCAAAAAGAACAAATTTTACAGAAGAGAACCTTGAGAAAGTATTCCTGGTTAATATTAATACTCCTTTACTCAACTTGAACTACAAAATGAACAAATTAAAATGTATTTCGTATTTTATAGATCACCACCAGTTTGTTTTCTAATTAGCAGTTAAAACAATGAAAAAATAAACTAACTCGCCGTACTTTATCTTACGAAATATAAACTAATAAATAAAATAAATTCTTCACGCTTCTATCTACGCACGTGAAGAAAGGAATTTAACTGTAATATTAAAATAATTGCGTCACAATTAAACGACAAAAAACCTATATACGGTTAACCGAATGATTTGTGCTATTCAATAACTGTTGCACTTAGCGATGTTATAGACTATTTATATGGTCAATCGTAATTTCGGCCTGATGCGTCTGGTCTCTAGTTATCTCTACGTCCTCCGTGTGATGTATGAATTCTAATTACAATATAACAGTATTTCACGCTGGCGCTCTTATTCTTTTATAATTTGTTAGACACTTAATAACGTTTCGATAACAACACCGCTGCCTTCACTGAACTTAAACCGGGTACTGGCTAGTCGAATTGTATATTTACTATCAACCCTTCCATATAGGTATGGTAAGTCTTTGGAACTCTGTAGTAGTTCTGTAGGGTATCGTGAAATTATCAAAAGTTAGTTTTGTGAGATTTATTTTTGCTATTTATTCGTAGCAAGAGGGCAATTTATTAGGTGTGTCGGGGAGGTTTTGTCATATTTCTGTCCATGACAGTGAACCAATCTGTTCACATTTTCTCTCCCAGGTTTCCTTGATTAATTTCCCAAGTATCTAACTCTATTATATTTTCTTCTTCTTACTATTAAAAAAACTTGAATAAAATTTTCATGTAAAGTCAATAGTCCCTTGCGTGTTTCCGTGATACAATTAAATTTTACCGTATTCTTAATATTTTGGCCAGGGTCTGTATTTATTTTATGATGTACGTTTTTCTAAAAATATCTTAACATCGATTATCGTAATCTTTTAATAATTACACGAACTATACGAACGTAAAAAATTCCATTGCCATATTAATAACAATAATAACTACACGACGTTTTTCAAACAATTCCACCGCGTTACACGAAAATAACTTTCGCTTAATTAACAAAATCATAATGGCGTTTTTATCTATATGCCACCAAATATTTATTATTTATTAACATGCATATGTATAACTTATATGTCTGTAGTATATATTCACTCGCGAATTTATCCCGTGAAAGCTGTTTGGGTATGATGTTATATGTGAACTATGTTACGTTGGAATTTGCATTAATATCTCTTCCCTCACATATTCCCTCTAGGTATTTTTTAATTATATTAAATTCTTTTAATCGTGCGTAGAATATGAATAATTTACTATGTTATGTTAATGTCCAAGTCCAACTACATTACCTAATCGTTACCTCATTTTTGTATTTCATTTTCAATCGTGGCATTGTTCTTATAAAACTTAATTACATTTTCTCTAATTAAATTCACTCTTCCGGGGACATTTGGAAAATTACTGAAGATAATTACATTCACGTAATCTAATTTTGGATATGAATATTCAAAGAGGGTAATTTATTTAGGTGTTTTGTCATATTTATGTTTACTAAAAGTTATCAAAATATCAACAAATAATAGTAACAACAGTAAGCAAATCAGAGCCTACAAGTATGTAATAACTAGAGCTGAGGATGTTTGCGGTACGGCAGGACCGTATGTAGTGCATCCCCACCAGCGTATAAACACGATGCAGCGAAACACTTTAGTTAGTCGTGAACTGGCAACGTGATCGTGTGTTGTCTTGAGCTCTATTTAATAAGTATGACGGACGTGCCCAAGCCAAGAAAGCGCCCATTGTATAACGACGTGAAGAAATTTATCCGAGACTTTCCCGATTTGTATTATAATGGAGCAAAAGTGGTTTGTAAATTATGCGATAAACAGTTACTTTGCTGGGACAAATACGACTGTAAAAGACATGTTGAAAGTGTACACCACAAAGACAAAAAAAATAATGTGCTGTCTAAAACGCAATTCATTTTCGATTTATTGACAATGCTACTCGTCTGCGATGTGCCAGTTCACCTGCTAGATAAAAAAGCCTTTCACGACTTTTGGAATAAATACAATTCCAACAAAAAGCTACCGTCACGGAGAACGTTACTCACCTATTTACCAATTGTGCGTGAGGACATTGAAAACAGAATGAAAGCAGTAGTAAATGATAAACAGTTATGGGTATGTGTCGACGAAACGACAGATCGAAAAAAACATTCTATTGTGAATATAATAGTGCGTGTACTAGATCCTGTCAAATCAACATTTCCCATTTTATTAGCCAGCAAAAGATTGGAAAAGTGCACTAGCGAAGTAATTACGAAGGTAGTGCTCGATACGCTACAAAAATTTCAAGTTTCAACTAATCAACTCCTGATGTTTATGAGCGATGGTGCTGCGACAATGCGTTCTGTAGGCCGTTCTCTTAAAGCAGATTGTGAGAGACTTTTGCATGTGACATGTAAAGTTCATGCTTTACACCTTGTGGCACAAACTATTCGGCAATGTTATCCAGCGGTGGATGCATTAATAGCAACCACAAAAAAAGTGTTTCTAAAATCTCCCAAACGAATTCGAGAGTTTCACAGTCGGTGCCCTGGTATTCCCGAACCACCAGAGCCAATCCTTACACGTTGGGGAAGTTGGTTAAAGGCGGCATTTTATTATGCCAAGTATTTCCAACAAATAAAATCTGTGGTTCTACAATTCAATCCTGCCGAAGCTGTAGCCATTAAGGAAAGCCAGAGACTCTTTCAAAACCCTTCCCTTGATGCAGATTTACAAACTATTTATAACAATCATATAGGATTGTTTAACGCAATCGAGAAATTTCAAAATACTGCATTATCGTTAGCGGAGTCACTGCAAATAGTGGACGATGTACACGCCCAGCTATGCGCCGTAAATGACAACAAAAATGTTAATGTAATAGAAAAGTTCGAGAGTGTGATAAACAATGATTTTGATTTTACCAGATTAAAACAAATTAGTAATGGTGCAAGTGTAGATTCGGTTTCTATCTATAAAGATTATTTTAATTGTGCGTGTGTTACATCCGTAGATGTCGAGCGGTCTTTCTCAAAATATAAAAAAATTTATTCATCACGGCGTACATCGCTCACCGCTACAAATATGGAAACGTATCTAATGCTACAAACTTACTGCAAGTCTTATCCACTTGGCGCTATGCTATAATAATCGTAAATAAGGTAAGTGTGTTATTTATATACAGTACACATAACTGACATACCTAAGTGATATAAATAGCGAATGCATGTAAAGCAATAAAATCACGCATGCATCACCGATCGAAACAAGGTCATTATATTCGTGCGTTTAACTGAATACTATCCTGGTACACCGCAAACATCCCCAGCTCTAGTAATAACTAATAAGTAGAGAACGGACATTCTTACCACATGACTCGGCGTAATTCAATGAAGTATTTGTTAGTCTTTTGCGGCCATCTGGTCTGCTGCGATTACAATGACAACACCCTATTGTATTCGGAGGATAAATATCCATTAAACGCAATCGGCAATTCGGAATGTTTATAAACTTCGCTGAGTACATCTCGACGTAATACAATGAAGTATTTGTGTTTGACTTTCTCGGCCACCTGATTTCGCTGCGTTAACAATGGACAAGGGCTATTGTATTCGGAGAACTTAGTCATGTGGTAAGAATGTCCGTTCTCTAGTAATAAGTAGAGACATGCACTTAGGTCGGGCAGCATTGGCGTCACTGCGTGGGGTTTACCGAAATAAAATTGCCCGTTATTTAGAAAAAAATTATCGTAGAATTATTGAAAATGCAGATAAAATATGCTAAACAACTTACCCAATATTAGAGATAAGTCGAGATAGCCAACTAAATACAATTTAATACAACATTTTAGTTCGGCAAAATTGAACTGGGCAACTGTATTTGAAGATGGGACAGAGGGCGCGGATAACGCAAATGTCGGGAAAATTGAATCATGCATCTCCCTTTATTATTTTTGTATTTTTCTATAATGATGTATCTTTAAGAAATATTTAGCCTAAGAGTTTTTCACTATACAGGCTGATTCATTTTCGGCCCTCACCATGGGGATCTCTCTTATTATTGGAGATAGAGTATAGGTTTAAATTTGGCAAAGTTGTTAAATTTTGTGTTTGTTATAAATCCGTAAAGAAAATAGACCTGTGACAAATGACCTTCGTTATTAAAAAAAAAAACGCGAAAACCCCATTTTCTTCTTTTACCTGTAGCCCCGACATTTGGCCTTGTAGAGAAAAAATAAAAACATCCTTGTGGCCATTTCTAAACCTCTATCCAGTGGTGTACTCTAAATTTTTATACGACGTTTCGTTTCTTTCTGGCCATCATCAACTATCTAATTTCTTATAGGCGCCATATTGGTTTTAGACATCTTCAGAAAGAGTTTTTTTCTGATTTCAACCATGTACCACATGCTGACTATAATTTTTGACATTAGGTTTTATTTGAAAGAATAAATTATAAGATTAAATAAGGTAGCCTTTGGAATTTCAATCTGTCAAACATTTCTTTTATTGTTCATTAATAATACAAAAATGTCATACACTAACGAATAGAAACGAGATATGATAAGTATTTTTTATTCTTCGAAACGAAATTCAACAGTAGCGAGTACAAGATAACAGAAACATTAATAAGAATACATAGAAAAGTAAACAATAAACAATTACAGTAAATGTTCAATTATCTGGCCATCTTCGGTAATGCACAATTGGGCACGCCTTCTGGCATTTTGTACTGCCCTTTGTACAGTTCTTCTAGGAACTGCATCGAAGGCATTCTGAAGTCTGTCTCGTAATTCTTCAATGTTTTGTGGCGCATCTACTTTATAAATATTATTTTTAACATATCCCCATAAAAAAGATCTAGCGGACTTAAATCAGGTAATCTCGCAGGCCATTCAACAACTCCCCTATTTCCAATCCAACGGTTTGCAAACTCTTGATTTAAGAAATTTCTAACAACAGCTGCATTGTGTGCTGGTGCGCCATCTTGTTGCCACCATAAATATTGTAATTGATTTAATGGGATATTGTCGTCAAGATAGTCAGATACGTATGTACGTAAAATGTTTAAATATCTTTCTCCATTTAAATGTTCTTCATACATAACTGGTCCTAAGAGACGATTTGCCAAAATACCCATCCAAACGGTTATTCCAAAACGATGTTGTGGTCTTCTAGCCCTGTTTTGTCGGGGATTTTATACTGCCCAATAGTGCTCCGTATTTCTGTTGAACATTCTAGAATTTGTAAATTTTGTTTCATCTGACCAGATGATTTTGCTTAAAAAATTTTCTTCATTTTCTATTCTTCCCTTTAACCAATTACAATATTCTAGCCTTCTCAAATTATCTCCAGGCAGTAAAGAGTGACTAACATGTATGATCCTGTATGGTATAAACCTACTTTTATGTAAAGTTCTCCAAACTCTGGATTGGCACAAATTTAATTCTGATGCTACTTCGTGTGTAGAAATTGATGGATTATTATTTATCTATAAAAATACAAGATTAACATGAAATTTGAAAACACGCTTTTAATTTACCATTTGTAAAATATCTTGTCGATTTTCATTTAAATTCCTGTTGTCTTGACCATTACGCGGCTTAGTAAACGATCCATTCTCGACCAAACTTCTGTCGAGATCTAGAAAAATGGTACTATGAGGCTGTTGTCGTTCTGGATATAATTGTAGATATCTTGTACTCGCTACTGTTGAATTTCGGTTCGAAGAATAAAAAATACTTATCATATCTCGTTTCTCTTCGTTAGTGTATGACATTTTTGTATTATTAATGAACAATAAATGAAATGTTTGACAGATTGAAATTCCATGGCTACCTTATTTAATCTTATAATTTATTCTTTCAAATAAAACCTAATGTCAAAAACTTTAGTCAGCATGTGGTACACGGTTGAAATCAGAAAAAAAAACTCTTTCTGAAGATGTCTAAATCCAATATGGCGCCTATAAGAAATTAGATAGTTGATGATGGCCAGAAAGAAACAAAACGTCGTATAAAAATTTAGAGTACACCACTGGATAGAGGTTTAGAAATGGCCACAAGGATGTGTTTTTATTTTTCTCTACAAGGCCAAATGTCGGTGCTACAGGTAAAAGAAGAGAATGGGGTTTTCGCGTTTTTTTTTTTAATAACGAAGGTCATTTGTCAGGTCTATTTTCTTTACGGATTTATAACAAACACAAAATTTAACAACTTTGCCAAATTTAAACCTATACTCTATCTCCAATAATAAGCGAGATCCCCATGGTGAGGGCCGAAAATGAATCAGCCTATATAAAGAAAAAAAAAAATCATGAATTAGTAGAAAAGATTTTATTAAACATTTGAAAGTTTAAATACATAGCATGTACATAATGTACCTACTGTACACATTACATATTGCTATGAACTGTGGTTTTGAAATTAGCTTAACTACCATTCACGACAAATCCATCCAGCTAGTCGGATGGATTTGGACAGTCGGTTTATTTCCAAAAACTGGGACTGCTTTCCTCTTAGGGTTCCAATCGGAAAAGTGGAGAATTATTGAGTTAGTAAAATAGTTAGGCGCCACTCAAAATTTGTTTGAGAAAAATTATAATATCTTTAAGTTACTTATAAACTCGAAAAGAAAAAGGTCAATTTAATAATAAACACAATAAAATTTAAATGAAACTTTAATACAAAAATCAAAAAAAAAGAAAAAAAAATCTTTATAGAGTATAAAGATTAATATTGCCTCATTTAACAATATTATAAAGGTAAAAATAACGCATGGAAATGACCGCAGCATGCGTCTAAAAATCCTTTATGACAGCCGATCAAAATTAAAAATAATAAATTACAAAGAAACTTTTTAATTTCTCCCAAGAGAACAAAATCAAAATAAACAAACTAACTTGACAGCCCGAAACAAACTCTTACGCATGTGCACACACACATGTGACAAAAAAGTGCCCTTGAAATTCCCAACGTATAAAATTTTACAGTTACAGAATTTTTTACTAGAAATGTTAGAAACCTTCTTTGTTATTTATATCAAATATCTAAAACTAAATCAATACAGCAAAATTAACACAATAGAAAAATACAATATTCAATTCATTCAATATAAAAAGATATCTTTAGACAATATATTTTACTTACGTAATATATATATATATATATATATATATATATATATATATATATATATATATTCGAGACACGTGAATAAGAAAGCTTAATAATATAACAAAAATAACGAGATTACATACTCGTTAAATATCGGTAATGAATAAAAACAAACACCAACCACTAATTAAATCAAAAATAACCCGAAGTTACTTTACAAAGATAAAGATTTATCTTTAAATAAACACGACGTTCTTATCTCACATTACACTTGTGTCTGAAGTATACATCTAGCACAACGGCTTCGCATAAAGAATACAGTTTTAAAAATAGTCCACATCATAACATACGGCTTGCCCTCACGGCGCAAGTCAAATACATAAGAATATACACATGAGTTCAAAATAATTGTACAATAATTAAATAAGTTTTTATAATATTTACGGGGAAGAAACACAGCAATATGTATTTACAGGGCTAAACACTACATACGAAATAAAAAGAATACATAATACAAAATCTGTTTATACGTACATATTGCTATGGATTGTGGTGTTGATTAATTATTTGAATTGGCCCACAATACACAACAGCTTGCTCGGTTTAACTCTAGTCGGTTCAGCCTTTTAGGAGCTCTTGTATCTTCAGGGTTACCCACAAAGGGTATGTGTTAAATAAAAAAGGTATTAGCAATGAAACTCATATTAACAATACAAACATAAAATTAAAAAAAAAAATTAAAAAAAAAACTCTCTTAACAAAGTATTAAGAGTGTCTTATGCAACACTAATGTATAAGACTGAGGAAAACTTGTATAAATATTGACTTGTACACAAGATAAAAAACCTCAATTTTGACCGCGAACAAACTTAACCTAATTAAATAGTTAGCAAAATTTTCAAATTTAATTAATTACGTTAACCAAAAACTTCAAACGTCAAACAGAAAATTATCTGTGAGCGCGCAACTCAAAAAAATGACGATCATGCGCTCTATAACATGATCAAACTCCCACCAAATTTCCCTGACCTTCAATACAACTACAGCCAGCCAAAAGCAAAAACTAGCTAAAAAAACTAAAATGTTGAAAATTTTTCTGACTATAAAATATTATAAACTAAAATTTACTGAATTTACGAGCTCAATCAATATACAAATAACATAACTAAATTAATATATATATATATATATATATATAAATATACTTGCAAATGCACACGTACATTAATTAATGTGTTCGTCGCACCTCACAAAAAAATTATACTTAAAGAGAGATTTCAGATAGGTCGCACAAATCAAAAATTACAAGTATCAGAAACTCGTAATTAATCGAGAATTACTTTAAACACAACAAAGATCACAACTAAAACACAAACCAAAATTAACTATAATATACCGAATAAAAAGGAAGTCTTTATTCAGAAAAAATTAACTCAACCTATGTGTCTAACGGATGAAAAATCTCTAACGTTCCCCTACGGAAATGAATATCTTCATACCTAGAACAAAATCAAAGGACCGACTACGACAATATACTTCCGTCGTGGCGGGAACCGCAAACATCAAGACCACGCTCGAGCATTCTACAGACGTGGACAAAAATACACATTATAATCAAATTTTAAATAAAATATAAAATATCTAATTATTTTCCTGGAATAAAATGTACATAAATATATATAGTCTTTTACTGTTTCTTTAATTTTTCTTCGGGGAAAAATTCATGACAATATGTGCTATGAATAGTGGGTTGAAGATTTGTTACACAACTATCCACAACAAGTTTTCCCAACTAGTTTTTCTCAGCCGGTGAATCTTCCAATCTGAGACCTCTAACTTCTCGGGTTCCACTTAGGAAAGACGTGTCTAAAATATATAGTTGAGCGCCAGTGAAATGTTCACAAAAATTTATTTACTTATTTTATATAAAATTGATTCCAAACTAGTTTCTCTTTAAGTTTCTTTTAAATATATTTTTTTATATAGAAATAAAATATTTAACAAAATTGGAGTGAGTAAATAAAACAAACGCAGATAAAAAGTTGAAATAAAAATATATTATATTAACACAAAAATAAAAAAAAATAAAAAATATATCTTCACAAAGTATAAAGATGCTTGAGGTAAAAACATTCATTGAAATTGACAGCTAAATGAATGTAAAACATCATCCTTAATGACTCCGAACAAAACTTATCTAAAAATAATCAAGTTTAATATTAAATTCTCCCCAGAGAACCACACTGTATATTCAGATTCTGAACCACGAACAAAAACTATGCAAGTGCTTTGACATGCACAAAAAACCCTGATACCACTCGAACAAACTTTTCATTTATAATTTTAAACAAAGAATTGTTAATACTAAACTGTATTATCTATATGCATAATAATTAAATCTCTTAACTACAATAAGATTAATACAATCGAAATATAGTTTTAATAATTATGACGTCATAAAATTTTAATTCTACTTACAATATAATACGGAGACTCTCACGAAAAAAGGTGCTTAATCAAATTTAATTATCAAAACAACGAGAATTTACCTCTTTAAATATCGGGACTTTAATATCAATCTACTACTAAACACTTTCAATAAATCAAAAAAACCCGAACTAATTAAATATATATATATATATATATCTCGTAACAAGCAACCTTCTCGTTCGCTATCTAAAATTCGTCTCCTCGTTTCACCTCGGTCTCTCTACGACCCTGGATAACCAGTTTTTCTCTCTAGTTAAATTTATATATACATTTATTATACAGTCCTATCACATATAAATATTTTATTTTTAAATAAAAATCCATGGCAATATGTATGTATGTACATTTAAAATTTGTGTAGTCTTGAGAAATTGCTAAATAACACATGTATGTATAGCAAGAGCCAATTAAGTTGGCGCGAGGAGGGGGTACGCAGAAGCCGTTTTTAAAAACGTCCACTCGCACTACTCAAGTAATTGTCAGAATACATTTGTCATTGATGTTTGACGGAACATAGTGTCTTTGCTAGGAGATCATAAAGTGATACACGCTCAGAGGTTAGAATTATCTGACATTTGATGTAAAACCAAATACAAATCTCCCCACTACTTCTAATCCTGCGCGAACTTACCCCTCCTCGCGCCAACTTAATTGGCGTTTGCTATACATACATATTATGTACTAGGAAAAATAATCAGTTATTTTCTTTTGAACATTACTTCTGAAAAATAATTGTTGCTCAACAAAATTCTCGCATATATTCAAATGCATAAAGATTTGATCAGGTACACTTTCCTGGCCCCTGAGAGTAGTTCGCACAATGTCAAATGCATTTCTTATTTCATTTTCACTAAATTTAGCAGACATTCCCCGGTTTCAGTTTCTTCTTCATGATCTTCTACACTCTTTATATCGTCAATTATGTCTTGGTCAGTTGGGAGATCTGTCGTGCCAACATCATTATCGATTTCTAAGAAATCTTCAAGTAAAACATCTGCGTCGACGATAGCAGTTTTTTGTAGAATACCCCATTGTTTTCTTAAGCTAGCGGCGAGATCCATTTCGTCTTCTTCTTCCCATTCTGACCAGTAAAACCTGCTTTAGAAAAGCAGTTTTTGATTGTTTTCTGAGAAACATTTTCACTCCATACTTTAGCGACTTCGGTTATACACTCTTTAAGGGTAATCAATTTTTGGACTGGAAGGTTGTTATCAATCGCGTTAACAATTTTGTGAACAATTCTGTTTCGGTCATGATAGTTTATGTTTTTTATAATACCCTGGTCCATAGGTTGCAATTTGGAGGTCGTGTTTGGTGGAAAAAAGATCAGTTCAATATTCGTTAATTTTTTACTTACAGTAACTGGATGTGCAGGACAATTGTCTATAAACATCGCAATCTTTCGCTTTTGGCTTTTCATTTTCGTGTCCAGTTCTTTGATCCATCTTTCGAAAATCTCAGAAGTCATCCATGCCTTGTTATTACTGGCATAATCTAACTCCAGAGATTGAACTCCTTTTTTGCTTTTACATATCAGCAGTAATTTCAGTTTTTCTGAGCCATTGATGTTTGCTCCAACCATCAGTGTCACCCTTTCTTTACTTGTTTTAACACCAAAACATTTATCATTTTTAAAAGCAAAAGTTTTGTTTGGCAAACATTTAAAAACAAACCGGTTTCATCAGAATTGAAAACGCTTTTTAGCTCGTACTTTTTCAATACACTTTTTAAAACAGTTTCAGTCCAAATGTCACAGTCCTCCTCACTAACACTTGCACTCTCGCCGGACACTGTCTTGAAAACAATTGCATTGCGAATCTTCCAGGCACTCAACCACCCTTCACAACTTGAAAATTAACGCAGTTAAATTCTTTAGCAAATTGTAGAGCCTTATGCTTTATTAAATTTCCCGATATTGGTACGTTTTGATGCGTACGGGCCACTTGAAACCATCGTAAAACTGCTTCGTTTACATTCTCGTTAGAACACACCCGCACTCGTTTTCGACTGCTTGGAACATTCGTTTTCTTGATGATACTTTCGCGACTTTTTATTACCAGAGAGACGCAACTTGGAGAAACTTGGAGAATTTTGCAGCAACATCAATTTTTTGCAGCCTTTATCAACTTCCTCGAAAACTTTAATTTTCTCAGCTAAACTTAAACACACTCGCTTGGACATCTTAACTGATTCTTAAACAAAAACAAACTGAACCTGTTTGCGAATTACATATGTAATTTACGCCTCGACTACATAGGTACATATAAAATGGCGTTTCCCCGGGATTCTCACAGAAATCTATTGTACCTGATTTAGCGTTATGAACGCGTTAAGAACCTTTTCAAGACAGTGCGTCATAAAAATGGAGTTCTGCTAATGTTAGGTAGAAATGGGAAACCCGAAGTGGAAAATCTCAATAAATGCATAAAAATTTATACATGAAATTCCGGTAAATATTTTATTATATAGAGTGTTACTATTTTACAGATTCACTACATGCAGGGCTTTTTACATGAAATTTCATTAAAATATTCTTGGGCTTGAAAGAATTTTACTGTAAAGATTTTTTCACTATAAACAATGTTGACTATATATATATAAGTGTTTAGATAATTTCTTAGACGGTAATTAAATATATCAATCGATAAATTCTTTTTATATGAAATATTTACAAATATCAAATTACATAGTATGTAATTGCAAAGTAGGTGAGGATGTAAACATTGCTGTCTACAAATTACAAAGCAAATCATACGATGATATTTCGTATGATTTGCTTTGAATTAATAAATTTTAAGCCTGGACATTTTTTCGTGAACTGCTTATTTTTCGAGATATTTGAAAGTTTCAAGTTAAAAATACCTCTTCATGTATTAGTGTTTTTTTTTAATAACCAAACGGAACTTACTTAACGAATCGCCCTCGTATATAATACTACTTTATCGTCTACACGACCTTAAATAACGCTTTAACAGAAACTAGGTTATCAAACAACGAGAACGCGAAGCCATGAAAAGTATTTGTTTTATAGAAGGAGGTGCATATTATTTATTATGCCCCATATACGCAAATAATTTTCTGACATTCGTGTATATATATACATATTAAATTAAAGAGATTTATATAATTGGATTGTAAAAATGCATGAACGAAAGTGCGTTCTTAATAATAAAGTTATGCAATAGAACAGCGACGGTTTTAAATTAAGGATTAAATTTCATATTCTTACATTGACAATAGAGACCCGACACATCAGGCTGAAATGACGTCATTACGACGGACGATATACATAGTCTACAACATAGGTCTCCAAACTTTGAAGCCTTAGGGCCATAATGATTTTTTCAGTATGTTCCAAGGGCCAAAACAGTTTTAATTTTTCTGCCCTTAACTATATTTCTAGACTAGTCGCAAAGTGCGCGACCTAAGCAAACATACGCTTTTTTTGCATTTCAATTACTATTGGGTATTGTAACACTTAACGACATCTAGTGGCGAGTAGTGGTACTATGTATTGTACTGTGTACTATCTATTTCAGTTACCCGCTAACAGCAGTGGCATTAGTTGTAATTAAATATTTGTGAATTCTCGCGTTGGTTCGAGAAAGTTCTGGTTCTGGCTAGTGTATTCCGATCACTTCGAGATGGCAGTAATTGTCTGCGTAGAGGCGAAACTGTCTATTGTGAAATAAAGTAACACCCGTGCATAACAGAATTTGATTTGACTTATTGTTTTTATGTGTGATTTATTAGTATGGAAAAGAAGCGAAATATAGACAGTGAATGCAGAAGGTTCAAAGATAAATGGAACTTTCAGTATTTTGTGATTGAGTCCAGTAATAAGGCGCTATGTTTAATTTGTAATGAAACCATAGCTGTTCTCAAAGAATATAACATTAAACGACACTATGAATCGAAACATCTTCAAAATTACTCCAAATATACAGGAAGTTTGCGGACGGAAAAATTTGAAGCTTTGAAGCGCGGATTGAAATCGCAGCAATCTTAATTTACCAAAGCGAATACTGAACAAGAGTCTGCAACTCGCGCCAGCTTTCGTGTGGCTTTTGAAATCGGAAAACGTGGAAAACCATTCACTGATGGAGAAATGATAAAAGAATGCTTGATTGCAGTAGCCGAAGGAATATGCCCCGAAAAGGTAAAATTATTTAAAAGTGTCAGTTTGTCACCAAACACCGTGGCTCGGAGGGTGCAAGACATAGCAGAAAATATATCATCTCAACTGTCTGATAAAAATGGACATCTTGAGTGGTTTTCTCTAGCCTTGGATGAGTCAACTGATGTGTCAGACACTGCTCAGGTGTTGATTTTTATTCGCGGAGTAGATAAAAGCTATGAAGTGTATGAAGAACTTCTTGATATTGATAGTATTCACGGCACGACAACTGGGGCAGATATTTTTAAGGGAGTTGAAAATGCCATTAATAAAAAGAACCTTCGATGGAAAAACTTGAAATCTATTACAACGGAAGGAGGCAAAAATATGTGTGGTAAAAATAATGGAGTGGTTGCACTTGTGTCAAAGGCTGTAGAAAATGATTGTGGTTCAAAACCATTAGTCTTACATTGTATCATTCATCAACAGTCCTTGTGCGGAAAACGTTTGGATATGCCTGAAGTTCTAAAACCAGTCATATCAGTTGTTAATTTCATCAGATCCACTGGGCTGAATCACCGACAATTCCGCGAGTTTATTGAAGAGATAGGAGAAAATGACTTACCATATCATACTGCCCTACGCTTAGTTGCGGAAAAGTCCTTAAGCGCTTTTTTGAACTTCGAGCAGAGATCGACATTTTTTTGAATGAGAAGCATCGCTCTTTTGCCGATTTAGAAAATAGTGAATGGCTGTGGAAGTTAGCATTCTATGTCGATTTGACAAATCATATGAACGAACTGAATTGGAGATTGCAAGGAGAAAATCAGCTTCTCCCTGATTTATACACCAATATCAAATCCTTCAGGCAGAAAATAATACTATTTCAATCGCAATTACGTAAAAAATGTTTCACGCATTTTAAAACATGTGAAATATTCAGCCACAGTACAGAGACTGAATTTCCCGTCGATTTTGCAATCGAAACTTCGAGTGCTTTAAAGATAAATTTTGATACTCGTTTCTCAGACTTTGATGTCATTGCGAATGAAATTAAGCTTTTTCAAAATCCTTTTGATTCTGACATGGCTCCGGAAGTCCAAATGGAAATTATTGATTTACAGTGCAGTGATATGATTAAGAACAAATATCAAAATTGATCTTTGTTGGAATTTTATAAGAGTCTTCCGACTGGTACAATTTGATAATTTGCATAAATTTGCTCGTGGGTTGTTTTCTGTTTTTGGTACTACTTACTTGTGTGAGAAAACGTTTTCCAAGATGAAGTACACAAAGAATGTTTACAGATCTAAATTAACCGATGAGCATCTTAAATCTCTTTTAATGATTGGTACAAGTAAAATTGCTCCACAACTACAAACTATTGTCGGTGGAAAATCACAATTACATAAATCTCATTAGTATTTTTTGTTTTATTGTGATTAGTGGGATTCATTTCATTTATTTGTTAGTTATTAATATGCTTAAGCTTAGATACTTAGTTTTCTGCGTCATCATTTTTGTCGTTAAGTTTTACCTTGCAAGTAAATAAAATCGAGTAATTATCATTCTTCTTCAACTTACCACAGCAATAGTAACAACAATAAGACATTGGCTGTCGCGGACCAGATTGATGACACTAGTCTTAAGCTGTCGCGGGCCGGATTGATGGCACTAGCGGACCGGATTTGGCCCGCGGGCCGTAGTTTGGACACCCCCGGTCTACAACATCTGTAAGTACATCACGCAGTTATTGAATAAGCACTATTCATTAGGTTAACCGCACACAAAAAATAGATGTGCAGTTAACCAAATGAATAGTGCTATTCAAGACAATATAACGGCTGACTATAAATGATTGAAAATTTATTTCTGAAACTGTAAACAGTGGCGTAACTATAAATCCTCACCTCCGTCCCCCACAATACTTAAGTCAACCCAACCAATTATTAGATTATTACCAGAGAGCGAACTGAAGCCATTAAATGACCAATTGCCCTGATAAAACGTTGTGGCGGTCTCAAATATTGTATGCATGTTATAACAGCCCCACTATTTACTTGCTCGATTGTATTCTTCGAGCAGGTGTTTTTATTTCCGTCGTTATGAATAGTACATTGTGTGTATTCCTTCATAAGTTAAATTTAACAGTGGCGTGTAAGACGGAATATACATTTATATATTATTCGTTAGACTTCTTGAAATAATCGCTTAATTAAAAAATTATATCCGCTAATTTCCAAAGTGTATTCTCGTGTTTACATGCTGTTATACATGCATATAACAAGTTGCTACGACCAGTACGTCGCGCTTAAAAAAAAAAGAAAAATTCTATATGCACCCCAGAGCAGACCCGGTCTCGGGCGACAGAAACCGCCCCCTGCCCGTTCTTGCCAACGTCCAACGGCCCACCCGGCTTCTGAGGCAGCCTCAGCCCAGGGGTGAGGAGACCCAGAGGTAAGTAAAACAACCTAAAACGATGGTCAAGGGCGCCACCGAATTTATGCCGCTGGACGTCGCACACTCGGAAACAATGATAATAAAATCTAAAAAAAAAGGCAAGTAGCGTTGGGTAGAAGGCTGGTTCCGCGACCGAGACTCACTCCACTCTCGAGGATCGAGAAACGAGAAAGAAAATTGCGCTGTTTCCAACCAAACAAATCCTATTTATTATCACACTCGGTATATGAGATGAAAAAAATTTTACAAATCTTGAAATGGCGAACTTATAAGATTAAGTTAAAAATTTAATTAGAAACAATGTGTAATATATATTAAAAAAAGAATAAATAGATATAGTGAATTTATTACAATGCGGCTGATGGCCTTAGTTCGCCCTAAAAAAAAACAATACTTATCCCTTTCTTTTTGTTGGTTCACAAGGTATTTACAATTTTAACAATACATTGGAAATAAATCAATCTTAATCTAGGACGTTTTTAATTAAAATAAGTTGGCAAAAATATGTAATGCGTAAAACTAAAGTATTCAAATAATATACATGAATAAAAGCAGGTTAATATAGAAAAGTTTTACATCTGATCGTGAAGCGAATGAAGAAAAGTATTAAGAAAAGACCCCAAAAAAAACAGGTCAGGCAACACAGGTTTGAAAACACCTGGGAATTTATTAAAACGGTCGATAAGTTAATTGCAATAATTATATATAAAAAAAATAAGAAACTGCGAATGACAATAATAAAATAGACAAAACGAGAGCTTATCTGTCGGGCGAAACGGCTACTGTGTCCCTTCTCCCTTCCAAGAGCGCGACACATGCGGGAATAATCAGATGGTTTTTTTTTCGTTCGTTTTTCCTCGCCCGTCGGTTACACCATCTAAATAAAGGAATAAACAACGAAATAAGCAAAAGAAAAAAACAGGAAGCCCAGATACATACTGAAGAAAGCGTTCGATCGCGGTGAAATTAATTAGGTGCTGTTTAACGTGCTATTATTTTTCCCTTATCTCATCACTTAAGATCCTCAAATTGAGATATCGCATTAGCGATTAATTTCGATATTAATATCAACCAAATCCCTCACGGGGCCGTAATTATACAAGTTACATTAAGGCTACATTGATAAATATCGGTGATGAGGGAGAACGTAACCACGTTTTCAGATCGGCAACTAACGACGGAGTATTGAGAGCGAGTCTCGTACTTTTCCTTTGAAAAAAAAAATCCAGCACTGAGGTACGAGAAAAAAGAAAAAAAACTTGAAAGAAATCAAATATATTAACAAATAACGAATAACGATACATATACAGGTAGGTTCGTTGGAAATGGAGCAAAATATACTAAAGATATCATCTATTTTATTACAAAATAACGTGACGAAGCGTTGAGCGTTACGCGTAACAAAGTGTTTATTTTAAAAGTCAATCTAGTAGCATGTGATTTACTGAGAACATTTTGAAGTATGTCGTAAATTAAAATTTACTACTTAACCTACGAAGTCGTATATTTCGACAGTTTCATACATACAAATAAATAACAAATAATAGGTATTTATTGAAAACTATAACAAATGTTGAAAATGTTGTTTATGTTCTAAAGTGAAAGCCATTTTCAAACTGAGAAGCAATTTATTTAAACCAGAATTGACGCATGATTATTTTATGCACTAACTGATATTTGTGATTGACATTATCAAATGTCATTTGGATTTACGTTTACGGAACAACAAACACATACTAATATATATGCGTCTTATTCTATAAAAATTTCAAAGTAATCTAGATTGACTTTTCAAATGAACACACGTTACAGTTCTGTGCAATAAATTAGCGTACACTTAATATACGATCATTTAAATCAGGCTTTTGGTTTCCATAATTACGGGATAAATAACGAGCCATCGAAAAAATTCATAATTGGGTTGGTACTTTAGCCACTTCTACATAATGACACATTACTTGATGCTTGACAGCTTCATTTGGTTTCATTGTAAAAAAAGGTTATGGCATTGAAATGATACTACAACAAAAAAGAAAACAAATAATTTATTTAATATCGAAATCATAATCAAAATTTACATTTAGCTACAGAAGTTGTTGAAAATGTTGTCCATTTACATCTAAACACAAACCAAAAAAACTGTGTTAAGGATATCCTGATTGTGTAGATTATTTTGAAACCATTGACAAAATTCCACTCGTCTTAAATAATCCACTGGATAAAGTTCATGAAAACATTGCAGCTTGTATGGATGACAATGGAAGACTTTTTTAAGAATGAATTGGCACGTACCATAAGATAAATTTGTTTGTTGGGTCACTACTGAAATGGATGTTTTTGGATTTTCATCAATAATATGCTGAAGGGCTTTAATATTATCAGCTGTACGTTTAGATGGCCGTCCACTTCCAGTTTTTCAACCGACGCTACCAGTCTCTCTGAATAACTTTACACAATTTGTCAAAACATTGTAAAAATCATTGTAGTCAAACACTAATTCAGGATGTTCTTCACTAAAATCAGCCATGCATTCCGTAATTGAATACTGCCACTCGCCATTTACTTCCACACCTGTACGGATGTAACATTCGATAATTTTTGCTTTTTGTTCTATGTTGAATACCATTTTTTAAATAAATTTAATTTTCTTAATAAGAGTTTTGAAAAATTTGACACAAACTTATAGTTTCAATGTCAAATAATAAATGTCATTATGTGGAAGTAGCTAAAGTACCAACCCAATTTCACAGTCTACTCCAATTATGAGTTTTTTCGATGGATCGTTATAAATGTATATAGGCTTTGATACTTCCATTTGTCATATCGCGTCAAATCAATTTGTCATACTTGACTGACAGATATAGATCGAAATATGCCCGTGCATCTATATTTGTTAAGTAATGCACGCATTATAGGAAAATTTGAAGATAACTGGTCAATTAGAGCAGTAGCACAGCAATTTGGCATTAATAAATCTACTGTGCTAAAAATTAAGAAACGGTGGGATGAGGAAGGAACAGTCCACGAATATCGACACACGATGAAGACGCGCTGCTTTTGCGCCATTCGAGGGAAAGCCCTTTTAATACCGTTAATATTCCACAGCTAATCGGAGAAATCAAGAATCAGACTTGAAAAGTTGTGTGGCGGTGAAAAAACTATCGCTGACAGAAGTTCACAAACAAGCTCGATTATTATTTTCCTTAAATCATGTTTATAGGGAATTGCCTTTTTGGCAAAATATCATATTCACCGATGAAAAGCTATTTCAATCTATACGTATAATGGTCGTATACGTGTGTATAGACCGCCGCATGCACGATTTAATGAACAGTATATATAACGGGTGTTCAGAAACATTCGAAGTCAAGTGGGCTCTGAACAAAAAATCGTATATTTTTAATTAAGTATCTGATTTGTAATAATTATTAAATGTTAACTGTTGTCTGTCAAAAATTGTCAGAATCTAATATCGAAGATACTAATTTATATTTTTTAATTTTGAAAATGGTATTTACTAACGTACACAAAGCATTCATGGTTGAAGCATATTTTCGAAATGGTCAAAAGATCGATGGCCAGTGGAAGTATTCAATTCAAGCTTGTTTGGAAGAATTTTGAGATGAATTTCCCATGCTTTTGATTATAATACTTTTCAGTGTACACTAATCAGAATTGTTCCAGTTTTTCGACAAACTGGTAGTGTGGGACGCCAAGAGGGTGGTGGGCGGCCAAAAGTCCGGACAGAAGAAGTGATTGGGAAATGTTAGAGAAATAATGACTGATGCCCCTAAAACTTCAGTAAGAACTCTTGCTCAACAAACCGGGTTGTCAGTTGGTTCTTGCCATAAAGTTTTAAAAGAAGATTTACAGTTATTCCCATATCGTATAACTTGTTTGCAAGAAATCCTCGATATTGATTATCGGCGACGAGTAGTATTTTGCGAATGGTTTACAAATAATTTTGATGATGATGTCCTAGACAAAACTTTCTTTTCAGACGAAGCATGGTTTCATGTTAGTGGATATGTTAACTCGCAAAACATGAGAATGTGGAGTGATACAGAGCCCAATAATTTTTATGTTGAAGCTCCTTTACATCCTTAGAAAGTTGGTGTTTGGTGCGCTATAAGTAGAAGAAGGATTATTGGTCCAATTTTTTTAATGGTACCTTGACTGCAGAAAGATATCGACAGGAAATACTATTGCCTTTCTTTAATCAACTTCGCGATGATGAACTAGCTTTTGGGATACTTTCAACAAGATGGTGCTAGAGCTCACACAGCGGGAGAAACAATGAATATGTTACAAGAAGTGTTTGGAAATCGTTTAATTAGTTTGAACAGCGATCATGAATTTCCTCCAAGATCTTGTGATCTTACACTGTGTGATTACTATTAATGGCCTTTTTTAAAAAATTCAATTTATCAAGTACCAGTGCAAGATTATATAGATCTCCAAGACAGAATTATAAATAAAATTAGTGAAATTAGAAATAGTCCCATACTGCAAAATGTATTTAGTAGCATTCGGAGGAGGTGCGTAAAATGCTTGGAAGAAGGTGGTGGACATTTTCAACATCTTTTATAATTATGGTCATTATTGTTGGTAATTTATACAACTACAATTTATGATATTTATTATAAGGTTGTAATCTAAGGACTCTACAAACAATTTATTTGTTTCAAATTTATTTTAAGCCATTTCTTACAATAATTTGTTGAATGTTAATATATTAAACTAGTACGATAACTAGATACTATTGTCACTATAAGATGAATAAAACCTTTACTTGTAAAGTTATTTCCTCTTAATTCTGCATTGTCTTTTTACATGTTGCTACAGATTAGATGAGCTTTATTACACAAGAATGAACAGCATATTAATTGGATTATGTAATTTTTTCCAGTTATCGCATGAAGAGGTGCTATTGTTCAGCAAGAATTCTCTAAAATATCAAAATACTTAATTTGAAATTTGCAAATTAATTACTGTTACCTTCTAAAATCATTATTTGACTAGTTTATATTAATTAATATGGCATATTAAAGTAATATATTTCGACATAAACTGACATTTGCGTGTATGATAACCTATAAAATTATATTAAGTAAATGTATCAATCTATATCAGACATGACTTCATATTTTCAAGGACTACTTTGACTTCGAATGTTTCTGAACACCCGTTATATCCAGTACAAAGGAGTGGACTGTTCAACGAAAATGAATGGGGTTGGTGAGTTATAAGGGGCTAGAAGTTTGTTACAAAGTAGACGGGCGGTTCAATGCTGACAACTATAGCCATATATTAGAAAATGTAATGCTGTCTGTTCGACAACTATATCCGCAAAATTTATTTACCAACATGATAATTGTCCTGTACATACGTCTAATGTTGTTAGAACATGGTTATATAACAATAACATTGAAACGTTTCCGTGACCCGCTAACAGCCCAGATTTGAATCCCATTGAGAATATTTGGGGTTTATTAACTAAAAAATTATATTCTCAAAATATTAATTTTTTTAACGTGAATGACCTTTGGGTGAAAATTACATGCAGCAATTAGTTAACTCAATGCCACATCGATTGAATAAAGCAGGGATGCACAGACTTATAGGGAACAGGGGCCACTCGGGAAAATTATAAGCCAAGGACGGGCCACTACAAAGAATACTTATTAACACAAATATTTTTATTTTTAAATAGTATGAATTACTACAAATGATGAAAATAAAAGAACATTCAAAAATGTTTGTTGTAATTATGTAATCGTAATGTAATCTAATCATTACAATGTAATATTTCATGTTTTATTATTTTGATGCATGACATTGCATTGACCTAAAACAATTTTGTTTATGTTTGGCTCCACATTACTTGTCGCCACACGTAAAATTGCTTCCAGATTTTCATTTGCCAGACGGTTTCGATTTTTTGTTTTGTTAAGTTTCATCACTGAAAACGTTTGCTCACAAATATACATCGATCCAAATAAGCTTGCGCATTTCAATGCATTTATTCGCAACTCTTTATAAGCGGTTTTGCCAACGCACCGGTAAAAGTTGTGTAAATTACCTTCATTAAACTTGTTTCGTAAATTATCATCATTTTGCATGTCTATCAATTCCAGCTGTATTGATTCCGGTGCATTTTCGTGTGAAATGTTGAAAGGATTGCTGAAAATGTCTAATAGAGGTTTAACTTTTTTGAAGTCTAGAAAACGATCATGAAAAGCCTGTATTAAAATATAATTTTTTTCAACATAAGCGAAATTGACATCAGTTTTATTGAATTTCTCTATATTTTTTTGGAGTTCGGAAAATGGCTGTAATTGGCTGAATTGATTTGTGTCCTGAAAAGACCCAATTTGCATTGAAAGGACGACACATGAGAGTATAACTGCGAAATCAATTAATCTTTGCCTTGGAGTCGCGTATTTAAGACAAGATTAAGAGTGATTTGTGATGTCTACAAGAAACGCTAAATCACACAGCCAATCAGGGTTGTCGAGTTCGGAGACGTCCTTTTTCTTTTCCGACAGAAATGTTTTGATTTCTTCAATCAAGTTAAGAAACCGCTCTAGTGACAACACACGACTTAGCCACCTTACTTCAGTGTAAAACAGGAGATCACCATATTCGCTTTCAATATCCTCGAGAAATTGTGTGAATTGTCGGTGATTGAGACCTCGTGGTTGTAGAAAGTTTACAGTAGGTACTACAACTTTCATCACATTTTCAAATCCCAATAATTTTGAACAGAGGGCCTCTTGATGTATAATGCAATTAAACTGCATTAATTCCTTGGTATCTATGTTTTTAGTTTGTAAATACTCTTTTAACATAGTTATTATCCCAGATTTACTTCCAACCATTGAAGGTGCTCCGTCAGTCGTAATTCCAGATGATTTCGTTAAATCCAAATCCATTATAGAACATTTTTTTTGAGCATGTCACTCCCCTTGGTTTGACTTGTCAAAGAACTCATACCAATCAGTTCTTCACCCACTTCAAAATTTTGCGTTATACCTCGTAAAAATATTAAGAGTTGAGCAGTGGAACTTATATCTGTAGATTCGTCGAGGGCTATAGAAAAATAGTCAAAACTTTTTGATTTCGTAGCTAATTGCTCTTCTATATTAGCTGCTAATGTGGTAAGTCTTCTTTGAACAGTCATCCGATTTAGTTGAATTTTCTCAAACCTCTTTGCATCTTTCGGACACATTTTTTTTGCGGCGATATCTAAACACTGCTTAACAAACTGCTATTATTCGAGATATTTCAAAGCTAACTTCAGTAGCTGTTTCAGCATCTTGAATTGGTTTTGTAAACATAGCTTGCTGACCTATTAGTTCCCTTTGTAAGGTGGAAATTTTTTGCGTTCGATTTTCCCGGTTAATTTGGTAAAAATATGAAGCTGAGTTTCATAATGCCTTTTCACATTATATTCCTTCGGAATAGAAACACTACTCTTGCATATTAATCAGATACTTTTGTTATGCGATGAAATAAAAAAGTATTTTTCGTATCTTGAAACTGTCGATTTTCATCTTCAACCTTACGACTGCATTTTTTACTGGGGCCTGGTTTATCCATATAAAAATTGATATTATATTGTTACGTAGGTAGATGCCAAGTTCGAATACGAAATATTTATTCTTCACAGATTACAATTCAAGCAATATAACGTTCGCTTGTCCGTAGTTAAAACTTAACTGCCCCGATAGCGGGCGATGCGTTGTATTTATAAGAGTTACCTAACATCGAGAACCTACCGCATTGTTCGGGGCTCATACCGACGTGTTTCGCGAATCTTCGAGTAATCTAGTTGGTTCGACAGATTTCTAGTCTCGTAACAATATGCTTGGAACTGAGGAGCATACCTGTCCTACGTAGTAAACCTGAACAAGAAAGTAGTAGGTACTTAAAGATACATATCTTACTAACAATTACAAAAATTAGAATAAAATAAAAAGTTAAGAAATATTGATTTGAATGGATTTTTACCTACTTTTGTAGTTTTTCGAACAATTGTAGTTTTTAAAATTCGTTGGCGGGCCGCATAAATATCGACAGTGGGCCGCGGTATGTGCATCGCTGCTTTAAACGATTGTGAAAACTTACCTATCTGACAGAAAGTAATATTCGAAATGGTATTGAACAAAAAAATACAATTACATTGTGTAAGCAGAACTAGCGGGCATGTGAGGTATTTTTGGACCTATCGTTGACGGTTGGGGATACTGATTCGGGGCAGGAGTCATTTGTCCTCTTAAATTGGGATGTCTGGCGGACATGGTGTAAGCGGGTGATCTGGCTTCCTTCATTCGCGGTGCTGAAATAGAGTCATTGAAGTAAACGGTAGTATGACGAAATATTAATGTTTTCTTGTAATTATTAAGATAAAAAAAACAAATTTTATGAATTTCACTTTTTAATTATCACTGTAACGAGTCGTTTCGCACCAACCTGGGCTTCGTCAGACATATAACTAACTTATTTACAAAATATTTTTTATATTAAACACAAGTAAACAGTAACAAGCAAAAACACATGTTTTATTTTAAAAAATAGTCAGAGGGATGGGTGCTTTTTATTACGGGATGTCTATACAAAACTTTCGCTACGGTTTATAAAAAAATGTACTGTTCTTAAGTAATAAAACTAAAGGTTTACATTATATTACAGGGATAAAGAATTCTATGGAAAAATACAAAAATGCTATACACTATGTAACTGTCTGCAAATCAAATAAATAGATTAAGTAAGGGTGAATTATTTGTTTCTAATTGATCATTTAAGATCTTGTCAGTTTTCTTTATTTTATTAATTTCCAGTGACTCTAATAAATTAAGTTTTTTGCCCTTATTTTCTATATGTAATATTTTAAATTCTTTGTTAAAAATGTGGTTCGTTGAATTGATATGAGACGCATATGAAGAGTCACTTTTATTATTTCTAAATGAAGAAACATGTTCTTTGACGCGTACTTCAAACGATCTGCCTGTCTGTCCGATATAAGTCATAGGGCAACTACCGCAGGTTAACTCATAGACCCCTGACTTTTTATTGTTGTTTGTTAAATCCTTATTGTTTTTTATAAATTTGGATAAATTGTTATTAGTTTTAAACGCTGTATTAATGTCAAACTTTCTTAAATATTTACAAATTTTTGTGCTTGAAGAGCCTATAAACGTGATCATTTTAAATTTTTGGGTGTTATTATTTAATATTGGGTAAACTTGTTTACCCAAACTTGTTTAAGAAAGTTTGACATTAATACAGCGTTTAAAACTAATAACAATTTATCCAAATTTATAAAAAACAATAAGGATTTAACAAACAACAATAAAAAGTCAGGGGTCTATGAGTTAATCTGCGGTAGTTGCCCTATGACTTATATCGGACAGACAGGCAGATCGTTTGAAGTACGCGTCAAAGAACATTTTTCTTCATTTAGAAATAATAAAAGTGACTCTTCATATGCGTCTCATATCAATTCAACGAACCACATTTTTAACAAAGAATTTAAAATATTACATATAGAAAATAAGGGCAAAAAACTTAATTTATTTGAGTCACTGGAAATTAATAAAATAAAGAAAACTGACAAGATCTTAAATGATCAATTAGAAACAAATAATTCACCCTTACTTAATCTATTTATTTGATTTGCAGACAGTTACATAGTGTATAGTATTTTTGTATTTTTCCATAGAATTCTTTATCCCTGTAATATAATGTAAACCTTTAGTTTTATTACTTAAGAACAGTACATTTTTTTATAAACCGTAGCGAAAGTTTTGTATAGACATCCCGTAATAAAAAGCACCCATCCCTCTGACTATTTTTTTAAAATAAAACATGTGTTTTTGCTTGTTACTGTTTACTTGTGTTTAATATAAAAAATATTTTGTAAATAAGTTAGTTATATGTCTGACGAAGCCCAGGTTGGTGCGAAACGACTCGTTACAGTGATAATTAAAAAGTGAAATTCATAAAATTTGTTTTATTTTATCTTAAGAGTAATAGAATTTCATCAAGTAAAGGCCGAAACAATCATATATTTTCTTGTAATGGTTTTATATTTATTTTTATTTGTGTTTTATTTTTCGTGTTAAATATTAAACAATTGAAGACCTTAGAGCAACAACGGTACATGCCACAAAACTGATTTTTTGAGAAAATCAACTTTAAAGTTTTCAACTAAATCCTGAAATACTAAGGAATAAAATAAAAATATTACAACTTACTATTTGAAAATTTCTAACCGTTTTTCGAAGAATGCTGACAAAAAAAGAAAAAAAAAGCGTTTTTGTTAAATAAATTAATTTTATTAAAAAAAAAATGTGACTTCTACCCTTATTACATTAAAACATATTGAAAATTAACAAATCGTAAACGTACGATTGTACGTAGTAGGTATATAACAAAAAGTAATGAGTAGAGCTGAGGATGTTTGCGGTATAACCATGGTTATATCATGTAACCATAGTAATTTACTGTGGTTACATGATATAACCATGGTTATACCGCAAACATCCTCAGCTCTAGTAATGAGTAAACATTCTAAAATAAACAAAAACTTTTAATAAAAGAAAATAACGTTTTCATAGGTAGTTAAGGTAAAAACCATTGCTCAAACGACATATTACCTTGCTACATTGGGAAATTATTATTGTATTTTTTATTGAGAACAAAAACAAAATAATATTGTAACTAGGAGCTTTAAACAAAGGAGTAAAAATTAAAAATAAACTACACTCTTTCAGTAAAAACAACAACAACTTTAATTTTCGTCGTCAATATCGCTAAAGTTGTCCAAATGTTCGATCTCATTCTCATCATCAATAGGCTGAGCAATAATATCTACATTATTAGCTTCAACGACCCCAATGTCTCTGTAATAGTTTTGATAAATAGGCGGTATGTATCTTAGATGTGCTGATAGATTAGAAATTTTTTTTGGATTTAATGAAATAGGAGCATCGTATTTGATTTTTAGATCTCTTATGGTCAGGTTTGCTGATGTTCTTACACCTTTTTTACCAATATTTATAGTTTTAAATTCTTCATTCCAAATATGTTTTAAAAACATTACATTTGGACTAAATTTTCCGAATTTAAATGTAACGATTTTACTGAAATTAAGTTTATCCTTATTATCAGTCTGAGTTTTCTTCGTAATTTGCATCTGCAAGTCCTTAAGGCTCTACGCTATACCCGGCAATCCCACACTGAAATTAGTGTATTTTTCCGGCCATTTTTTGGCTTCAAATTAAAAGTTGAAAGACCGCTCGATGTATGTATGACCATGTATCAATAAAAACTAGGTAGGTATTTACGTTTTTTTCAAAATTTTTGAACGGTTTGACTTTTATCGGTAAGAAACAGAAAATCTATCCGGACAAATTGAGAGATAACCAGGCCAGCTAATGTAGTTATGAAATGTTTGTGTTGTAGGTATTTATAATATCTAGGTAGCTATACAGCCCGTTTTTGTCTAGATGTAATTGTTGTTTAGTTATCAATAAAAATAAAAGTCAAAAACAGGCAACCCGATACTCAACGTCCCCGAAAATATGCAGCCCACATTACAGCACACGTAGGTACCAGAGTAGGTACCAAGACGTCCTGCTGAGAGGGTCGAAGGATTATGTAAATTGGCTCCACAGGCTTCTACCTATAACAATATTAACTTATCAACCAATAAATCGGCGTAAATATTGAAATAAATGCTGCAACTGGTTCAATGGCTAATTAAATTACCTTTTATTGAGTTTTAAGAGAATTTTGATCCATAATAATCACCGAAAATTAAGTGCGGATCGGAGACTAAACATCAAAGATGAATTTTCTAGTCATTTATATGTGAACAAACTAATTTGCAGCTAATAAATTACTGTATTTACATAAGTAAATAGTTTGTATTTTAAAAAAATTAGAATAAAAAATAATTAGAGATCTTTTTTCATAATACTTCTTATAGATTGATCTCTATGATACCTCGCGTCAATTATTTCTGGAAGTATGCATTCATATAAAATTTTTCCAGATGTTCAATCATATGATGATTCCAGAAATCATCATTTCGTTCTATTACTATATATTTCAAATCGTGTTTAGTATAAACTACGAAATAACATTTCTCTCTTTTGGTGATGTGGAGTTGTTCCTGCACTTGATACATATAATTATCAAAAGTTTTTAGCAAAATTTTGTTACTATCATTTGCATCTAAGGTGCAATAATTAATTAATTTTTCGTTAATGGCTTCATGTATTAATTTATCACGCGCTGAATAAGGACATTTTATTTCGACAATAGAATCGAATCCAATTAATCAGTCTGGAGTGGCACCTAAACATTTTTTCTTCTCGTCAATGAACAAACCGCATGCCTCAACTTTCAAATTTGTAATTTCCATAAATTTTTGCTTGGCCCTTTCTTCATTATCTATGCCATACTGTAGAGAATGTGGTAGTTTTTTATTATTGAATCTATTAGTATACAGCATATGTTTTATTGTACTAGCCGTGTCTGCTTTTTCTCTCATTTTACAAATCTTGCCAAAGTTACTTGCCGTTAATCTTATCTGTCTCTCTTTTTCCCATTCGTTGTTATGTCTCTGATTCACCGTCCTAATTTGAACATTATGACAATCAGATAATGACAATTCATCAAGAAATTGTTTTCTCTTGCTTTCGTATTCCGGAATAGGCATGTCAGGTACCACGATTTTGCACGCTCCGTAATCCGAATTAGCACTTTGAATTCGAATTTTTTTTTTTTTGCTTTTCTTTTTTATTGCTTGATTTAGTTTAAGATTTTTGAATTTTTCCAAATATACACCGTTAAAATTATCCCCATTAGTTTTCTTAACAAATGTATATACAAATGTCTCTTTATTATTATAATTTATGGCTGCCGCAAAACGTCTCCCTTGGTACGAGCCTCCCAGCGAAAAATTTATTATTTTTCCTCCCACGAATTTATTTACAACAGAATTGAAGGATTCTACGGCGTTATTGTCTACGTCATAAAGTAAACTGGAGGATAAATTGGCTACTCTATTCAAAGACTGGAAAAATATATCATATAGAGCACTGCTTTTGAAATGTTTGTAATCAATAGTATTTGAATTGTTACCATTGTTACGATCTTTACTACAAAAATAGCTAGCACAGTTACTATGTTCTCCAAATATGTGGGCAGGTCCATTGAGAATATCATTTTTTAAGTTTTCAATTTTTTGTTGAAAAGAAACATTTTCATTTTTGCGGTACTTTATGGCACTAACTACAGCTGCCCTAAATTTAAGAATATTCTGCCGTAAAAAATTTCGTATACACATATCTGATCGAGGAGTTTTTGAAATTTCTCGTATTTTCGTACAGAAATTTCGCAACACATGATTTCGACACTCAATTTTTCCAATAAAATATGTTGGTCCGTAAGGTTTTGCTGTTTGAATTTTTTTATACACACTACTATCCCCATCACCAATAATAGTTTTATATCGCAAATTATGCATTTCTATTGACATTCTAAACCCATCTAGAATAATAGCTGCTTCCATAGAAGTTGAAGAACTGTTCCAGTTTTGAAAACATTTATGAGACGGAACATTTTTTTTATCCTTTTTTTACAAAATTTGCACATTTTATTTTTTACTCCTACGTACATAACTTTTTTACTTCTGGTCCCAATTACGCACCCAACGCCCGAGAGAGCGTTATAATTAGACTTGTAACTTCGTTTTGACCAAGCTCCATCCACTGTTACAGTTATAAAAGGTATTCCGTCGCTATCAATTTCTCCTGCTTCAATTGCCAACTTACGTTCTTCCTTTCCTGCAGCTAGCATTTCTTTTAATGCTAACTCCTCTGTATTTTTTAGCAATTTTTTTTCTATGCGCGCATACGTTGCTGAAGACATTTGAGGAATGTCTAAAGCTGCGGAAAATTCTGTTAATTGTGAATGACCCGCCCCTATTGCAACAGTTCCACACACCGCTGCTTCATTTACTCCACATTTTTTATTTTCATTTTCAATACTGAATGTATCGGTTATTCCACACATGTTGCATTTATACGTAAAAACACTTTTAAAACCAAAATGTTTTTCCGCTTTTATTTCTACATTTTGAAAAGTACAGCCAAACATATCATGTCGTATTCCTTTTAGAACAGTAAACAGATGATTTATATCAACAATCCTACGTCCAGCAAGAGTAAAATTTGCAATATTGTTTATATTTCCTGTTTCAATAAAAACCTCATCGGATATATCCGAATCAAAACTGTCGTCGCGTGCCGAATTTGTCTCAGTGAAAACAATTTCATTATCTACAATATTATCACGTTGAGACACTATTCGATTTTTTATCCGAATTTGTTTCATCAACTGTTTTCTACTTTTCCGTTTTGCAGCGGTTGTCAATCTTTTTTGGGAGTGAAGTCCCATTGTTGTTTATATTTCAAAATTACAACGGTCACCAACACTAATATCATATGGTCATATCTTTATCGAATTATATACATTTTTCCAAGTAACCAGGTGATTAACTTTAAATGACTAAGAAGGATTAGAAAGCCAGGTAATGCCGTAACCACTTTTAGAGGAAAACAAGTTAATACATTTGTTTGTCTTTTACTTTACGCAAGCATCTAAGTATTTCAATTAGGTATGTATGGGTAAAATTGTGTAGCTTTACTACACTACTTATTTTAGATTAGAACCTATTAAGTTACATTTGTTATAATAATACATCTATTCTTTATCTACGATTCAAAAAATTTTAGGCGGAAATACACAGATCATCTATCTGCTGAAAACAAGGCATAAATACATCCCAAGTAGCTGATGTGTCAATAATCAAATTTGTTTGCTAATTTACATAATCCTTCGACCCTCTCAGCAGGGCGTCTTGGTGCCTAGTCTGTTGTAGTATGCTGTAATGTGGGTTGCATATTTCTGAAATGGTAATTTTTCGGGCACTAAAGTAGACCCTTAAAGGACAAAATGTCTTGCTGTTGAAGAACGATTACTTTGAAAGGGTTCTTTCTTCTTGCTTTTGAAACAGCTTGATACCAGTCATCAGGATTATATACTTGTTTTAAATGGTGGCGTTTATATTTTTCTATAATCGCAAAGTCACGATCAGACGGAAGATGCGTGTGTCCGACTACTAGAAATCGGTACTCTATGGACTTAAAAATACTTTCTTTTACTAGTTGTAGCCATAAGCATACCATAGTCCAATTTTTATTCTGCCCGGCGCAATTATCGCTATATACAACGAGCTTCTTATATTCATTGCGATTTTCCTTAAAATGTTTATATAATATGCTAGCAATCTCATCGCTGCCACGCTTTGCCAAGTTTTCAGGCCACATATACATGTACCCTATATCTTCAATACAGTCATGTATACCTAGGTTATATGTCCACGCTTTTCGTAGATAAAAAGCAGGCCCAACTGTCAAATTTGGTACAGGTAGAGCCTGTTCTAAATCAAAGCTTATGACGAGAGTATCTTTTGTTTCTTAGCATTTTCTATTTCTTTTTTGAGGCTTTTTGTAACGCTTCTGCTCTACGATGATGTAGTTCAAGCTCAATCTTTAAGCTGTCTGCTGATTCACTTTTACTCATAGCACTTTTAGTCTGAATGTTGGGAAAGTCACAGGTTTTGCAAGTGTCCGTTTTGGGCAGTTTAAATCCGATGTTAAATTCCTTGCAAAATACGTTCCTATAGTAGCTTTCTTTTACGGGATGTAAACCTTTCTTTTTACACCATTCAAGGTAGTAATCCTGATAGAGAGCAGAAATTGATAAGTCATGATCTATGAATACCTTATTAGGATTTTTTTGTCTACTATAGTGACTTGTATATTTAGGGATTGACTTAATGTGCGTCTTTACGTTTTCAAGATCACTGTCGCTAATCTTATTCGCTCTGTTCTGGTGTTTGCCACGTTCATCATTTTTTGGGAGACTAGCACCTTCGCTCATCTGTTCATACAAAAGTTGAACTCTTTTTTTTGAATTTTGCAGTCCGTGAACCGCAAGAAACTCTTGTTTGCATATTTTGATGCCAATACCATTTATCTTGACAAAATATTGTATCGAAACTTTGCGCGACGATACATTTCTTTTTGTTTTTTTAGGGTAAGACCTTTTTTTCGGGACAGATTTCATTTGTGAAAACAGGTAAATATTCTGTTTGTTGTAATCTGCTAAGTCCCAAAAATCGTTTGAAGATTTGCATTTCCTTTCCTTCCAGAGCATCTCGACATTTTCGGCGACACTTACACGAAGGTCCAATTTCTCGATTAGGTACTTGTTTTTGTCGTTTATTTACATAATCGTGACCCAAATTTCGTTTAATTTTTCTTTTATTTCTACTCTGCCTTTCAAGGTTTACTTTGCGCCATCTTGAAGGAGGAACTTTATCTGGTGTAGGCAGAGGACCTCTTTTACTTAGAGAACCATTTTCTGTTTCGGTGACGGAAAGATCATTTTCCTGAAAAGGAAAAATGGCGTTAAAATCTTGCTACCATATTTACTAGAGTTTTTTAGTATAACAATATCAAGTCTGAGATGCTTTATTGGTCATAAGAACATTTTCATATCAAATGAAATGCTAAAAAAATTTCAGTTTATTATTATTTTTTTTGCAAAATCATACCTTCTGTAAAAAAGTTTATGCATAAAAGGGATAAGCCACAATTCGATATTATTCTTAAGGTTGATATACAATCGAACCTTTTTTTTTTTTTTTTGAACATTATGAAACAAGTAATAAGCAATTGTGACATTTTAGCGTTAAGAAAATATAACAACATCGTTATAAAAAATATTTAAAAAAGAAATTTAAGCCACAACAATTTTACTTAACAAGGGGATAAGCCACATATTTTAATTACTCACCTGCCTATCGTTAACTGAAGATGTTTCACTTTCACTGTCACTTTGTACATAATCTTTGTCCCGTACACTATCATCAGATCCAAAATCTGAGCCTCGATCACTTTCAGAGTCATCATAAAAAAACGTTTCTTTTCGAGTAGATTTACTGCTTGGAGCCGCCATGATGTAAATGACGTGGCTTGTACCGTTTTTACACTTAAAAAGGTTGATTTTATTCTAAAAGCAACAAGGATTTTGATGATTTAAAGCGCCATCTATGTTACAGTAGCGATAACTTTTATTTCTTAGATCTGTAGGTGCCTACTAATGTGAAAAATGCATATAACTCATTTTTGAGAAGATTGTGGCTTGTACCGTTGTTGCTCTAAGGTCTTCAATTATGTAATGTAGTAAATTTTCTTTATACGCATACCTACATAAGATCATACCAAAAATTACTAACCTTGATAGAAGATGAACAGAATCAAACATTTTGACAACTAATGTCAATAGTGAAGGCACTACTAATCTTTTCAATATGGGAAAAATAAGCCGTTTTACAGTGATAAAATAATGGCAGAATGAGCAATAAGACGTGTACGCCAATTTATTGCACTGAACTGTACAATTTGTCCATTAACCTTGATCAGTCTCAGTGTTGTTTAAATCGTTGATTTGCTTTGTTACATGTGCCACTTTTATTTTGAGCAACTTGGGCTGAAACGAAGCGAATTTTGGAGCGACATATTTTAACGCTACAAAACATGTTGAAATAAATCATGAAAATAACACTGTTCACCAGAATTTTTTGTTGGAACAGTTCCGTCTGGTGAACGCAGCCATTGTTGCACTTCAAATCGTGTCGGTACTTTAGAAATCGACTGGTTTTGCTCTAAACATGCTACTAACGAGATCTACAGAATACACAAATTAAGAAAATTCCCAATGTTTACGTTTTGTCAAATTTTTGAAGTTGTCTTGTCATATTTTCGTTTTCAAATTCGTACAAAATTTCCAGTGATTTTCAAAACTTAAAAAATTATGCGAAGTTTTTCCCGAATTACGGAACGATGTCGTACACTTGGTGAAGTTATTTTTGGAAGAAGATCTTTTGCAAAAAAATGTAAAGAAGGGGAATGCCCGCCAGCTGTGAAACCTAAACCACCAAAATTACCCTTAACAGCTAGACAAATTAGGTCAAAAGAGTGCGATCCTTGCGCTTACCAAATGGTACGGAAGGAATTACAAGATGATCCACCACCCTGTGCGGAAATCAGTGATTGTAAAATTAAGCCGTGCCCTCCACAGACCTTAAGGACGATGAATCAATGTCCGCAAAAGAAAAAATTACAATGCCCGGAAGGCGATTGGGAAAATAAGTAAATTATTGAGGAAAAGTCTATATATTTTTATTACTAATCTCAACATGGCGAAATAAAGAGTTTGTTTAATTCTTTTTTCTAAAATTTATTGCTGTTTTTCATATTCTTACTGTTTCCTAGAGTTCACGCGTTTTCTTTTGGCACCAACCTGCGCGAAAATATAAACGTCATGCGCTATAGATGGCCCAAAAAATATCGGTCTAGGGTACGTTCATAAGTTATTAATAGAAATATACAGTGCATCCATAAAGTATGGACACAGGCCCGTAATAACGTTATTGTGCATTATTTGACAAAATGCAAAGATATGTCGATTAATGTTTTTTATTAGCTATACAGGCTCAGATTCATTTTCGGCCCTCACCATGGGGATCTCTCGTGTAGCCTTTGGAATTTCAATCTGCCAAACATTTCATTTATTGATATAACAAAAATGTCATACACTAACGAAGAGAAACGAGATATGATAAGTATTTTTTATTCTTCGAAACGAAATTCAACAGTAGCGAGTACAAGATAACAAAAATATTAATAAAAATACATAGAAAAGTAAACAATAAACAATTACAGTAAATGTTCAATTATCTGGCCATCTTCGGTAATGCACAATTGGGCACGCCTTCTGGCATTTTGTACTGCCCTTTGTATAGTTCTTCTAGGAACTGCATCGAAGGCATTCTGAAGTCTGTCTCGTAATTCTTCAATGTTTTGTGGCGCATCTACTTTATAAATATTATTTTTAACATATCCCCATAAAAAAAAATCTAGCGGACTTAAATCAGGTGATCTCGCAGGCCATTCAACAACTCCCCTATTTCCAATCCAACGGTTTGCAAACTCTTGATTTAAGAAATTTCTAACAACAGCTGCATTGTGAGCTGGTGCGCCATCTTGTTGCCACCATAAATATTGTAATTGATTTAATGGGATATTGTCGTCAAGATAGTCAGATACGTATGTACGTAAAATGTTTAAATATCTTTCTCCATTTAAATGTTCTTCATACATAACTGGTCCTAAGAGACGATTTGTCAAAATACCCTTCCAAACGTTTATTCCAAAACGATGTTGTGGTCTTCTAGCCCTGTTTTGTCGGGGATTTTGTACTGCCCAATAGTGCTCCGTATTTCTGTTGAACATTCCAGAATGATTTTGCTTAAAAAATTTTCGTCATTTTCTATCCTTCCCATTAACCAATTACAATATTCTAGCCTTCTCAAATTATCTCCAGGCAGTAAAGAGTGACTAACATGGATCCTGTATGGTTTAAACCTACTTTTATGTAAAGTTCTCCAAACTCTGGACTGGCACAAATTTAATTCTGACGCTACTTCGCGTGTAGAAATTCATGGATTATTATTTATCTATAAAAATACAAGATTAACATGAAATTTGAAAACACGCTTTTAATTTACCATTTGTAAAATATCTTGTCGATTTTCATTTAAATTCCTGTTGTCTTGACCATTACGCGGCTTAGTAAACGATCCATTCTCGACCAAATTTCTGTCGAGATCTAGAAAAATGGTACTATGAGGCTGTCGTCGTTCTGGATATAATTGTAGATATCTTGTACTCGCTACTGTTGAATTTCGGTTCGAAGAATAAAAAATACTTATCATATCTCGTTTCTCTTCGTTAGTGTATGACATTTTTGTATTATTAATGAACAATAAATGAAATGTTTGACAGATTGAAATTCCATGGCTACCTTATTTAATCTTATAATTTATTCTTTCAAATAAGACCTAATGTCAAAAACTTTAGTCAGCATGTGGTACATGGTTGAAATCAGAAAAAAAAACTCTTTCTGAAGATGTCTAAATCCAATATGGCGACTATAAGAAATTATATAGTTGATGATGGCCAGAAAGAAACGAAACGTTGTATAAAAATTTAGAGTACACCACTGGATAGAGGTTTAGAAATGGCCACAAGGATGTGTTTTTATATTTTCTCTACAAGGCCAAATGTCGGTGCTACAGGTAAAAGAAGAAAATGGGGTTTTCGCGTTTTTTTTTTAAATAACGAAGGTCATTTGTCACTGGTCTATTTTCTTTGCGGATTTATAACAAACACAAAATTTAACAACTTTGCCAAATTTAAACCTATACTCTATCTCCAATAATAAGCGAGATCCCTATGGTGAGGGCCGGAAATGAATCAGCCTGTATTTAGATGCTACCATTTTGTTTTTGACCTTGAATAAGTTATGACGTCATTGATAATTTTTTTAAATGTCAACCCCATTTTTTTGTGGATTTTGAAAGCTTTTACAATTCTTTATTCGATGATGTAAAAATTTTGATATGTTACATTAGAAAATTTTTGAGTAATCATTTTTCATCTTTCTGTCATTCCCAAAGTGATAAGGTAATTTTTTTGACAGATTGTAAATAATTCGAATCACAGAATTTTTATTTAATCCTAATTGTTGGTGTAAAGTGTTTTAATTATTCATTCTCTGAGATGCATTTATCTGAACGGGAACGCATTGAGCTGCTCATGTTGATTGGGTTTGGAGATAGACATCGAAATGTTAGGGAAGTAGCGGAGTTGTTTAATGAAACGCATCCTGAACTGGACCCTATCGGTTTTTCAACTGTATGTAAAATCCACAGAAAATTTTTGGAAGAAGGGTTCGTTCGAGATAAACCAAAAAGTGGACGTCCATCAACGGCCCTAGACACTCAAGTTGACATTTTGTTAACAGTTCAAGAACGTCCTCACACAAGCACACGGCAACTTAGTGGAGAATTTGACGTAGCAAGGGGTAGAGTCGGGAAACTTTTGCATAAATCAAAATATCATCCCTATAAAATGAATTTAGTTCAAGAGTTGTCTGAGAATGATTTTGATCGGCGTTTGGAATATTGTGAACGGTTTTGTGATAATGAGCCTCTATTTCTCTTCAACATTTTGTTTTCTAACGAAGCTACTTTCACATTAAATGGCACTGTGAATAGACAAAATTATCGATTTTGGTCGACTGATAATCCTCATTGGATACAAGAGACACATCCCCAACACCCGCAAAAACTAAATGTTTGGGCAGGGATTATCGGCGATCGCATTGTGGGACCGTTTTTCATTGATGGAAACTTGACTGGAGAAATATACTTGAATTTTTTGAGGAATGAATTGATACGCGTTTTAGCGGTTCTTTTTCCTAATAATGAGGATCCACATTTGCCAGATCGTAGAATTTGGTATCAACAGGATGGTGCTTCTCCGCACTATACGCTACCAGTAAGGCAATACCTCAATAATACATTTCCTAACAGATGGAAGAAGATAAAGATTGGAAAAAGAGGGGCAATTTAATGGCCAGCTAGATCGCTAGATTTAACCTCATTGGACTTCTTCTTGTGTTACTTAAAATCAAAAGACTATGCGACACAACCGGAAAATTTGGACGTTTTACGACAACGCATTATCTACGAAGCCAGAAATCACTCCCGAAATATTACAGAATGTGCGAAATGGAATTTTTCATCGCTTAGGATTTTGTCAACAAAATAAAGGAAAACATTTTGAGCATTTGTTATAAATTTGATACTGAAAATGTCAAAAATAAAACTTAGAATTAGAACACAATTTACTCAAAAATTTTCTAATGTTACATACCAAAATTTTTACATCGTCAGGAACATGTCGACCAGTATATTTTTGGAGAAATGTTTTGAAGGTGGGATTGTCAGTTATAATATAACAAGAGCATAGAAAATAATCGATTATGTTTCCGAGTCACGAGACGTATTCTGCGAATTCTGTGTTTTAAGGATATACGTCGAGTGAAGAGGTTATATAATGGATTATTTTCGTTTGCTCGAGAGCTACGATTATATAAAGAATTAACTAACGAAATTTTTTATTGGTTGAAATTAAAAGTACAATTATTATAATAAATATTTGTTGTATTATCTTTAGAAGTTGAATTTGAGGTGCTGGTGATGGTAGAGTTGGCAGAATCTTGTTTATTTCTGATTTTTTAAGTATCTTGCTATGGTGTTCATTAGTAAGCTTTAAATACGGCTTCAGAGATTCAGATGATGAGTGGCCTGTTATCTTAATAATTTCTTGTAAGTTTGCTCCAGATTGTGTCAAGATGTTAACAGCGGAAGAGCGATTGGAATGATTAGATATTTTTTGCTTCTTTGTATCAAGTCCTATACTTTCTGCCGCTGAACGTGTCCATTTACTTAATTAATTAAGGCCTACAGGGCAGTTTTTATACCATATTTTAGTTTTCTGCCAATCAGGATTAGGTGTTAAAAATAGACGATTGGTTTTAATGTTTGGTGTTCTTTTGCTTAACATTTTCTTCAACAGACGTACTGGACACTGATCTTCACAATTTTTATTCGGTGTCAACCATTTAGATTCCGCTGTATGTTTTTCGCCACCTTGTGCTGTCTTTGAAAATATGGTATTGTACTCAATACGTCCTGTGGGTTGACCATAATTGTCGCATTCTGCTTTGAAATAGTCAACTAAACAAAAGACTACTTCATATCTACGCCACGCCAGTTCCACAGAACAAATTTGATAGAATTTTTTTTGTAAACCGTCTGGCGTATTTTCGTAAAAAAATGACATAATTTTGCTAATTTCTTCCGGTTTAAGGGCGACAGAACTTGTTCTTCTTTTTTCAGGAATTGCTTGTAACTTCTTCCTTTTAGCTGCCCGCGCCTTTCTTGCATCTTCAAAAATTACGCCTCTGAATGGATTTGTTTCTAGATTAAACTCTTCATAAAACTTTTTCTGGACAAGTTTAGCGGAAATATTCCAAATTGTTTTCACGGTACCTTCTTTATATTCGGTGCCGTTTGCACGTTTCATGTTGAATGCCCAATCTTTCAAAATACTTGCTAATTGTTCGTCAGAAGTTTGAGCACAAAGTTTATAATTTCGCTGTTCACAAAATTCGGTGAACTGTTTCCAAACATATTTATGTGTTTTAACGGTATTTTGCGGTGTCAAATCTTCAATTTCTTTATCTATTTCGGTCCCCGAGCTATACCAAAGCGTTCCATGTCGAAAAAATTAAAAAAACCTTATGAAATTTGCTGAATATATTTTTGACGTTTATCAACAAACACTTGTTACCATGACAAAATTCATGTTGTTGGAGGAAGCGAAACACCAAAACGGTTATATCACGTCGTCAAGAGTATATTCACTTATCAATACATGGTAACTATGTAAAATTTGTAATTGCTATTGGCTAAATTTCAAATGAGTTATATAATCAGTTATAATATCACAAGCGCATAGAAAATAATCCATTATATTTCCGAGTCACGAGACGTATTCTGCGAAACACCACGAGAGCGTAGCTCGAGTGGTGTTTTAAGGATATACGTCGAGTGAAGAGGTTATATAATGGATTATTTTCGTTTGCTCGAGTGGTATTCGTTACGATTATATAAAGAATTAACTAACGAAATTTTTTTATTGGTTGAAATTAAAAGTTCAATTATTATAATAAATATTTGTTGTATTATCTTTAGAAGTTGAATTTGAGGTGCTGGTGATGGTAGAGTTGGCAGAATCTTGTTTATTTCTCATTTTTTCAAGTATCTTGCTATGGTGTTCATTAGTAAGCTTTAGATGCTTCAGAGATTCAGATGATGAGTGGCCTGTTAATTGCTGAATATATTTTTGACGTTTATCAACAAACTTCAAAACACTTGTTACCATGACGAAATTCATATTGTTGGAGGAAGCGAAACACCAAAACGGTTATATCACGTCGTCAAGAGTATATTCACTTATCAATACATGGTAACTATGTAAAATTTGTAATTGCTATTGGTTAAATTTCAAATGAGTTATATAGTCAAGTTTATGTAATAGAATATTTGCCGCCTTTAAAGTTTCACAGAATTCTTCGTTAAAATTGTCAGATTCCAACGCGTCTAATTTCTGTGTATGTGTTTGCGATGCTAAGTGACGTTTTACGTGCGATTTCTTGGAATCTTTTAACGACATTTTACAGGTTTTGCAATAAATTTCGGAATCAGTAGCAAAGGACATACAATCAGTTTGACTCTTTATCCAACTCGCCATTGTTCCACGATGCCATTCTCGACGTTGTTCCATATCATATCTCAAAAAGTAACTTAAACAGCGTTCTAGATTTAAATAAATGAAAATTAAAAATGTATGCGTAAGTTATTGAAACCTAGCGAAATTCACTGGATGCTTACGTCAAAATAATTGGTAGAAGTAGATTCGACGAAACGATATTAAACAGGATCTATCACAAAAATTACGAAGTATGCAATTAACAGATATAACAATGAAAAAAAGAAACTAACTCACCGTATACGAAATATAAACTAATAAATAAAATAAATTATAAAAACTCCCCAGGCTTCTATCTACGTCCATAAAGGAAGGAATTTAACTGTAATATTGAAGTAATTGCATGACAATTCAACGCCAAAAAACAGTTATGCAGTTAACCGAATGAATAGTGCTATTCAATAACTGCGTGTTGAACTTAGCGATGTTATAGACTGTTTATATGGTCCATCGTAATTTCAGCCTGATACGTCCGGTCTCTAATAATGATTAGAGAACGGACGCAATTTCCATAAAACGCAATCGGCAATTGGAATTGTGTATAACGTCGCTCAGTACATCCCGGCGTAATTCAATGAAGTATTTGTTTGACTTACTCGGCCACCTGGTCTCGCCGCGATAACAATGGACAAGCCAGCTATTGTATTCGGAGAATATAGTGTTTTTTAAAGTGTTTTCATGAGCGTAGATAGAAGCGGGGTTTTTATAATGTATTTTATTTATTAGTTTATATTTCGTAAGATAAATAAAGTGCTGTGAGTAAGTTTCTTGTTTTCATAGTTTTAACTGTTGATTACATCGTAATTTCTGTGATAGATCCTGTTTAATATCGTTTGATTGAATCTATTTCTACCAATTATTTCGACGTAAGAGTGCGCATTGAATTTCGTTCAGTTTCAATAACTTACGTACACATTTTTAGTTTTCATTTATTTAAATCTAGAGCATTGTTTAAGTTACTTTTTCAGACATGATATGGAAGAATGTCGAGAACGGCATTGTAAAACAATGGCGAGTTGGATTGACGGTCATACTGATTGTATGTCCATTGTCAGTGATTCCGAAATTTATTACAAAATCCGTAAAATATCGTCAAAAATTCGTCACTTAGGATCGCAAACACATCTGAACTCTGTAAAACTTTTATGGCGGCTAATATTCCATTAAATAAACTTAGCAATCCCACTTTAAAAATATTTCTGAAAAAATATACTGGTCGAAATGTTCCTGATGAATCAACTTTACGCAAATATTATGTTTCTAGGTGCTATACGAGAACAGTAGAACGCATTAGAAGCCATCTTTTAAATAAATACATATGGATAAGCGCCGACGTAACGGTGGATTTGTTAGGACGCTGTGTGGTAAATGTTGTAGCTGGTGTACTACATCCAACTATTCCCTATAACTCATATGTAATAGCAACAAGTGTTATAAATAGAGTTGATGCGGAAACAGTTGCTGAAACCATTAAGGAGAATATGCAAAAAATGCTTCATTCGGACGCCACGTACAAAGAAAAAATACTTTTATTTGTCAGTGATAGTGCTGCGTATATGTTAAAAACAGGCAGACTATTGAAGAAAACATGTCCTAATATGCTGCATATTACTTGTGTAGCACATGCTCTCCACAGAATCTGTGAATATATCAGAGACACTTTTCCGGAAGTTGATGACTTGTAACAGCTTTTAAAAAAGTTTTCAGAAGAGCACCATTGAGAGTAGCTCTTTTCAGGGAAAAATTTCCATCTCTGTCACTGCCTCCCACTCCAGTAATAACTAGATAGGGAACATGGCTGGAAGCTACTAGTTATTATGCTGAGAATTTCGATAGTCTAAAACATTTCGTAACACTGCTAAAGGAGGATGCTAGAAGTATTGGTGAGTGCAAGGAGCTCACACAAATCCCAAATTTAAAAAATCAGTTGTACTTTCTTCACGAACACTTTGGAAAATTGCCAAAACTAATCACTTATTTTGAAAATCGAAATCTCAAATTAAATGACGGATTAACCACATTAGATGTGGCTGTTAATAATTTGAAAAGTATACCAAGTGACTTCGGATGTGGCCTTCGGCAAAAGTTTGAAGCAATTCTTAATAGAAATCCAGATTTAATTACATTGCAGCAATTATGTATGGAGACAATTCCACAAAATCTAACGGCTAAATATGAAGAAATAAAAGAATATTTCCAGTATGCACCTATAACCAGTTGCGATGTAGAAAGGACGTTTTCTATTTATAAGGATGTACTTAATTCAAAGAGAACAAAATTGACAGAAAAAAACCTTGAGAAACTATTGCTAGTCAATATTAATACTCCTTTACTTAACTTGAATGACAAAATGAACAAATAAAAATGTTCCAATTATAGAAATAAAATTAAAAACTTTAAAAATACAACTTTTCAACAAATACATATGTATTTCGTAATTTTATAGATCACCACCCGTTTGTTTTCCAATTATATAAATAAAATTAAAAACTTTATAAATACAACTTTTCAACAAATAAATATGTATTTCGTAATTTTATAGATCACCACCCGTTCGTTTTCCAATTATATAAATAAAATTAAATATTTTAGAAATACAGCCTTTCGCCAGTACTGCACTGGGTGGTAAGCGTGTCCGTTCTCTAATAATGATAATATCACAGTTAGGTGTATCGAGAAAGTGACCATTGTCCGACCAGCAAAACAAATATCGGCAAATTCTAATTAATAAACATTTTAGTATTGGGTTTTACCAGTGCAATGCTACAAACGCCAAAAATTTATTCACTGGCGTTATCGTTGGAGATTTTCCACGTTTTACGACTAACGACACACATTAACTTCACTAATTATTTTGTTGACAAACTGTAGATCTTTTTGTAAGATTTGAGGAAATATTAAATAAAAATTCAATATTAAAACATTACATTACATTCTCTCACAATCTAAATGTTTAATTTTAATTAAAAGCAAACGAATTAAATTCGGTAAATTTTGTTTAATTTTTCCTGAAATGAACTGCACAATCTTGGAAATTAGACAACTACAAATCCAATGAACGCATAATAATATTTGTTTAGTCATAGGAAAGTGGTTTACTAGCTACGATAAAGTACATGACCCCAAAAAAAATCCAATACGCGACAAACAAATCAGTAACTAAAGACCGCTACGATTACGACAACGACAAACTACACCAATCAACTTTCTCGAAGGAATTTTGACGGGTTATCAAAATATATTTGTTTTGAGTACTTATTATTTCTTTTTTTTTCTGGTATAAGTTTAATAATTTTAATATCGGCGTATCAGTACGAATATTAAATGTTTTTAGGCATACGTGTAATAAATTAATATACACAAATGTTTGTACTTACATACTTACGTCATGTGTTTGCTTTTATAGTTATCTCACCATATATACATATCTACGATGAAAGCCTGTATGAGAAGTAACATCACAGCGTTAGCATCACTACAAAATCAAATATTCGCCAGAAGGTCTTTGCAGTGGGTTGTAGCAGTTCGAAAAATGGCGACAGAGCTTCTTGACGTAGGTAAGTGTTGCGTTGTCTTATGTTTGCTTGTCAAACAAAATATTTTCACAATCATCAGGTGTATTCTTATAGAACGTAATTATTAATTAACATGCTTACATATACTCGCTGAGATGTATTTCATAAATTATTCATCGAAGAATATTTATATATAAATACTATAAATAGCTATCTTTTAATAACAATAAATACAGTTTTTGTATGTATCTTTTTCTTTGTATATAAGAATTACATAGTTCAAATTAAAGTAAATATTGTGTCATTAACGATTAACGTCATTTAAGGTTTTAATTAATGTAGTAGGTCACTAATAAAACTATACGCTGTAACATAATTCACACTTTAAAACTTGTTCGATAAACTTAATTTATTAAGTGATCAAAATGTCAACGTTAGAACATAGCAATGAAAAAATAACCAAAATTTGAATTAGCAACGCTATATAATTTCCTAAACCGAGTTTCGTGTTTTATCTGCTTGTATCTATATATACAGGGTGTTAGAAAAATTTAGGGCTGGCTATACATAGACGGTTTCTACAACTAAAAATAAGCAAAAAAGTTTAAATAAATTTATGTCCTAAAATGGTTCGTTACTAAGTTACGGTCACTTAAGGTTTTTTTATTTTTATTTTAGAAAAGGTTACAGAAAACGGGAGTTTCTTATGTTTCTTATAGTAAATGTTCAAAATGACCTCCACGGGAAGCAACACAAGCTTCAGCTCGTCGTATCATGGACTGCCTCACGCGCTGAAAAATTCCTGGTGAATTTCGAATTTGGTGGCATCCATCTTCCACTCTACGTTGAAGATCTTCAATATTTTGAATTGGAGTAGAATATACCATAGACTTTAAATGTCCCCATACGTAAAAATCTATTGGATTTAAATCTGGAGACCGTGCAGGCCATGCTACAGGTCCACCGCGACCAATCCATCTTCCAGGATATACGGCATTTAAAAATTCGCGTGCTGTGTGACGGAAGTGAGCCGGTGCACCGTCGTTCATGAACCACATGCGTCCTCTAACATTTAGTGGAACATCGTCCAGCAAACCTGGTAAGTCGTTTTCTAAAAAATAACGATAATTATGCCCAGTAAGTCGTGGTGGAAGTACAAAAGGACCAATCACAAATTCGTTAATAATTCCGGCCCACACACTAAATGAAAACTGCGCTTGATGTCTGGACTGAATAATAGCATGAGGGTTTTCTTGTTGCCACTGGTGTAAATTATGAAAATTGACGATACCATCTCTTGTAAAGCCAGCTTCATCACTAAAGAGCACACACGACAGAAAGAGATGATCGGCGGCGCATGTCCGTAACAACCATACACAGTAAGCTTCTCGTGATGGGAAATCATTCTCACTAAATCCCTGTACTCTTTGCAGGTGGTATGGAAAAAGCTGATTAGTTCTTAAAATACGCCATACACTCACATGATCGACATCTTCCGCCAATGCCATTCTTCGAGTACTAGCACCTGCATTTTCTTCAACACGATCCAACAAACGTTCTTCCAATTCCAAATTTCTTGTGGTTCGTGGTCTGCCGCGATCTCGGACTACTGGTTTGAATGATCCTGTTTCTCTTAATCTAATATGAAGCCTTTCGAAAGTTTTTTCATTTGGTAAACGTCGGTTTGGGAAATATTCTGCGTAAAGTCTTCTTGCTTCTGCTCTGTTGCAATGTGCCAAACCATACATTAAATGCATGTCGGACATCTCTTCGAAAGAATAATCTACCATTTTTTACTATTAATTAGAAAACAGTACTAATCACAAATGACTTAATCAACTTTCACGACTGACAGCAAAAAACACGGACTGCCTACTGAATATGATTAACATAAGTTACTCACTTGTCGGCGACTTGTTCAAACATGCAATACGAACGCTTCGCGTCTGCGCGATAATTTGTGACGAGATACACACGTGTCGGACATGCAATACGAAAAACTTCAAGTGGCCGTAACTCAGTAACGAAACATTATAGGACACAAATTTATTTAAACTTTTTTGCTTATTTTTAGTTGTAGAAACCGTCTATGTATAGCCAGCCCTAAATTTTTGTAACATCTGAACGACTTTTTTTTTTAATTCCAAATCCCTTTTGGAACAAGATAAATTCTAATAATTGATATAAAAATGTTCCAATGGGAACAAATATGATATCTAAAAAACTTGTCATTTACGCGAATCCAATAAAATAAGACAAAACAATTATTTAGCATGTGTAGAAAGCAACAAAGAAAATAATAATAAAATTAGTACACCAAACCAAACAATTTATAATAATTGTACATTTAATAACTGTTCTCCTGCTTTCAAATAAAAATAATTATTTATTATTTATTTAAATCGTTAATTTATCTTGCCAAAAAACACTCGAGCTTTTCTTTCACCGATTAATTTTCTTTTTAACTCAAAAATTTTCCTATCAGTAATTTTTCTCGAAAAACTTGTGTTGCTTCCCGTGGAGGTCATTTTGAACATTTACTATAAGAAACTCCCGTTTTCTGTAAACATTTCTAAAATAAAAATAAAAAACTTCAATTGGCCTAACTCAGTAACGAACCATTTTAGGACATAAATTTATATAAACTTTTTTGCTTATTTTTAGTTGTAGAAACCGTCTATGTATAGCCAGCCCTAAATTTTTGTAACACCCTGTATATTAATATTTATAACGAGTGTTCAGAAACATTCGAAGTCAAAGTAGTCCTTGAAAATATGAAGTCATGTCTGAGATAGATTGATTTTTGACAGACAATAGTTGACATTTAATAATTATTACAAATCAGATACTTAAGTAAAGATATACGATTTTTTGTTCAGAGCCCACTTGATTTCGAATGTTTCTGAACACCCGTTATTAATCTTGTTAATAAAAAAAAGATGTTAATAAAAATAATTTAGGTACTATCTTAACAAACAACAAAGACGAAATTACCGATTTGGATTAATGTGGTGTATATAAAATAAATTGAAAAAATTGTGATGCCATCTATATCGAGTGCCCTTGAAATAAAAAGACAAGTTATGAAAAATGGAAAGATGTAATTGTATAGAATATAAATCCGAAATATTGAGAGATTTACTTACCGTGCTACAGTCGTCGAGATCCGCTTCCACGATATTTAAATATCCTCTTTCGCTTGTTGCACTCTGCGTAATCTTTGAGGGCCGCGACCTTTGAACCGTAGAAATACTGATCCTGTCTCCCCCAAAGTTTATACACAGCTCCCACAATTATCTTAGTCGAAGGAAGATGTCGATTTGGGAAACGTTCTGCGTACAAATTTTCTACCAAAAACAGGACACTGTTTCGCCGTAAATTAAAATCATATAAGTATATTCGATATTCGTGTGGGATGGCGTTGCGAACGCACCCAGCCACATCGAAGACTATAAATAAATAAAAGACTGTAAATCTCAGCGTTGCTTATAGCGGTGGATTCCCGTATTACCCGTATATACGACAGGGCCGGACTCGAATAAAGAAAAATCATTTTGTCGTTACTACGTGAACATTAGACCGTGATTTTTTGTATAAAGACATTACTCATATGTATCTTTCACCTCTTTTTTTCTTTGTCGCTATACAAAACTAAAGGTATATATATATATATATGAAAAATTAAAAATTTGTGAAAGACATATCCGACCGGAATGCACAAATATCGATATTTCACTGTTTTTACAGATCATCAGTGCACATTATCCTGCGACAGACATGACTTTCACTTCTATATTACGTGTATACAAGTGTCCCATATCGTCATGTTCAAATTTTAGGAATGTAAAGTAGACTTCATTTCAAGTAACAAAAACGTAAAACTTGTATATCCATTTTTATTTGTTTCAAAGTTACAGATCTATGAATGTGATTGTCAGATCATGAAAAAAAATGTAATCCTAAAGTCAATAAAAACTGATTTTATTTAAAAAAGTTCAATTAATAATATTTTCGAAATGTCACCTCCTTGTTGAATGCAGGCTTGTGCCTGTAGGCCAACAGAAGAAATACTTATCCAAATTTCATACTTGTTCTGTCGGATTTGCTCGGCAGCCAGGTGAATACGACCCAACAACTCTTCTTTTGCGCGTAGACTAAATTTTTCATGTACCCCCATAAATAAAAGTCAAGGGGATTAAGATCGGGTGATCTGGGTGGTCATGCAACAGGACCACCTCGACCAATCCATCTTGGATAATTGACGTTAACCCAATTTCGACAGCAATTCCGAAATGTGGTGGTGCCCCATCCATGTGAAACCACATGTCTCGTCGAACATTCAGTGGGACATCCTCTAAAAGACCTGGCAGTTCGTCAATAAGAAATTGAAGGTAACTGTCCGCATTTAACCTCCCATGAAGAACGACAGGACCAATCAAAAGTCATCGATTAGGGCCGCCCGAACGTTAATAGAAAATTCATGTTGAAATTTAAATGGCCGTATAGCATTGGGATTTTCTGATGACCACCTGTGCAGGTTTCTCAGATTTGTAACACCACATCTCGTGAACGTAGATTCATGTGTTCAGAGGACTGTTCTGCAGAAATTAAAATGAAGCCGTGACTGTCTTAATATCCAGGTAGAATAAACTAGACGAGCATAGTGGTCTGCCTCAAGCAAACCGTGTCCCCTGCGATAGTGATATGGATATAAGCCCTCACGTTTTAAAATTCGCCAAATTGTTGTTCGTGACACTCCTAGTTATCTAGCGATTCGACGTACACTGAGAGTTGGATCCCTTGTAACAATAGCTATTGCTTCTTCCTCTAAGTCTGCTGGCAAATTTACTCCTCGGTCGAAAAAATAATCACGCAGTCCGCCTTCCCGAAATTGTCTGAATACTTCCAGAATCGTTCTGTAATAAGGAATGCGCCTATCGGGAAACCAATGTCGGTATTCAATAACTGCTTGACGTGCACTGCTGTTACAGTAGTCATACACAAAATGCATCTCCGCATACTCTTGAGAAGAAAATCGGTAAGGCATTTTGAATAAAGAAAACGTGTCCACTCACTAATAAGCTGTTGTATGAACTGAAACGTAATGCCATCCTTTATTAAAAAATGCAACGTTAACAGTCATCTGAACAATTGTTTATTGTATGATATTCATGGTTCAGCACTTACGAAATAAGTAAGAAGCTTCTTTATCATAAATCCATTTCCAGTACTCTTTTTTGTAGATCTCCAAGAAAGTACTGTATGCACTACAACACGTGTTTATTTATTTTCGGATAACATTTTTTTTTATGATCCGACAATCACATTCATAGATCTGTAACTTTGAAACAAATGAAAATGGATATACAAGTTTTGCGTTTTTGTTACTTGAAATGAAGTCTACTTTACACTCCTAAAATTAGAACATAACGATACGGGACACTTGTATGTTTATATATGGTAGATTCAATTGAATCTACCATAACATACTAAGGTCAAGAAATAATTATCTTTATTATTTCGTGACCTTTGTATGTTATGGTAAATTCAATTTGTTGGCGATTTAAGGTCTGGTTTTACTTCAAAAAATATATATTTGAAACAACCCTACATGTTTCGGCAAATGATGCCTTTATCAAGGAATATAAAATATATATTTTATATTTTTATATTTTATAATATAAAATATATATTTTTATATTATTATTAAATTTTTTTAAGTAAAACCAGACCTTAAATCGCCAACAAATTGAATTTACTGTATATATATATATATATACCGCGATATCATAAAGTTTCTGGGTCAACGGTGGCCATGGGGTGAAAAACGTTTGTCTTAATTTATATCATCCTTTTGAGAAAAATCTGATAAAATTTTCAGGTTATGTGTCATACTGACATTAAGATTAATATATTGACAAATTTTAACGTCAGCATGACACTTAACCTGAAAATTTTATCAGATTTTTCTCAAAAGGATGATATAAATTAAGACAGACGTTTTTCACCCCATGGCCACCGTTGACCCAGAAACTTTATGATATCGCGGTATATTGTAAATGGTTAATTATTTCTTGTAATTCGGGTTGGAAACTATTCATTAAATAAAAATGCTCACTTTAACGTTTCGACTTTTATTGTGTCTTTATCAGAATAAGTTTGATTACAATACTATGTGTTTTCCTGCAAAGGTAAATTTAAACTAATAATAATATAATAACTATTGTTTTTCGTAAAATGTAAATTTATATATATTTATGGTATTTACAATTTGTATTGTTCTTTTTAATTTTTTTAACAATTTGAACTATTTTACTTAAAATATAAAACTGGCTCATTGTACATTCAACATATGGAAGTAGACTGAATTTTAATCTAAAGTATGTATATATTTTAAATTTTTGTGTTTTGTCCTTGCCTGAAATTTGATACTTCTGGCTTTGGTGTGAGTGAGTTTTAAAAAATTTAAGTGATACTGGATTCAATTGTTTACGTTATTTATATTACGGATGTTTTAGATCAATGGAAGATATAATTTTGACAGATTTGAAATTTCATCGTTTTCTTCATGTTTTTTTAATATGAATTAACTCTAAAACTGATTTAAAAAAAGGTATATAACCGCTTACCACAATTATTAATCGTATCCTAAATACGTATTTCGACAACTAAGTTGTCATCATCAGTAGGTAAAACCACTAATCAAGGTGTCGCACATGGGGCACAGTAAAGCTAGCACAACAGCTTACGCAACAACTTTACCCGGCGTCCACGTATACACTAAATCAAACATGCAAAAATATCGACCGAAAGGATCGACAAAAAATTACCTCTCTTAAGGAAAAAGGCACCCCCATCTGTTTATCCTCCAGTTTGAAACATCCATGACCTTTTTATTTCCGTTTCTAAGAATGAAAAGAGACAGGTGAAGGGAATCGGTCCTTTATCTCTATTCATGGAATTTTGTTTGTTTTTAGCAATATAAATACTTTCGTGGGCGTCAAGATCGCGGGGGTTATTAATGGCCTTGGCAAGTTTCAACCCTTTAATCGACACTTTAATTGAAACTTGCCAAGGCCATTAATAACCCCCGTTCGTTAGCAGAATTATTGATTTTTTTACTTTTATCTTTTAGAAAACGTTATTGTTTTTTTATTACTTAAAATTACTTTTCCGTAGCAGCTAAGAATACAATAATAATAATAAATTGGACCTTATTATGTCTGAAACAAATGGGCAAATTACGTATACAGAACGAATATGCAAACGACTATATCCTTGCGCGGTTTAAGTCTTACTAAATTCTTTACTGCAATGTGCTCCAATTGAAGCTTCTGCGCGTAAAGGGGATTCCCTGTTGCCACTCATTGCTGACTATGGCCCGTTGCGAGCTGGACCTATCGGTATATCAATTTGTTCAGTCAATCTTAATCAAAAGTATAATGCCGTCAGCTATGAAAAATAAATAATACCACATATAAGCCACACACACACACATAAGCTTCGTCGACAATGGCTATTTTTTAAGTTTTTGTTACACATTTATCGCGAAAATATGGAAAAAAAATTATGACGCAATAAAAACAAGATCGGAAATATGCAATTTACCCGGACTAATGAATGATTGATTGAACATTTTCTTGATTTTTATTGAACATAATGACGATAAGAATGATTTATTAAGAATTGATAAATATCAATAGGATTGGATTATAACTTTCATTTAATAATATACTTTAATAATATACGGGGTGGTTCACATCGGGAGTGCATAATTTCAAAATTAAAAAGTGTAATACAAAAATGCTTACCCAATCCTTATAAATTTCACCGACGTACTGTTCCAGACAGGTACTGTTCATTGTAGAGTTTGTTTTGAGGGGATAGTAAATATTACACTACACAGTTTAATTACATCTGACGATAAACGAAGTCCATTTTACGTGTCTTTGACTTGCAGAACAGTTCTATCACTTTTTCATTAGAGTTTGGGAAATCATTTATACATTCTTTTTCACAAGATAACATAGTAAGGGCATTTAATCTCTCTTCTTTCATTGTATTTCCCAGGAAAGTTTTTATTCTCTTCAGCCGTGAAAACTGGCGTTCCGCTTCGGACGTTGTCATTGGGATTGTAATGACAATTTTTAAAAGCGTAACAACTTCATTAAAGGTGTCGCTTAATCCATCCAGCAGAAGACCTAGCAGACCTACAGCACCGACTTCTATATTTTGCCTAAATTCTTCTCTAGAATATAGAACGCTTAATTCATTTCGTAGTCTGCTTTCATTGAGGCATGGATAAAATTTTACTGCTTCTTTAAGGCAATCTTCCGAAAAATTTTTTTGAAAAGAGGAGAACTGTTTAAAAGAAATGAAGTTTGCTAATATTGTGCCCTGTATACCGAAATCTAGTTTTTATTTCTAGCAAAATAATATCGCACACTTCAATAGTTTCCCTCCTTCTTTGGCTACCATTAGTTACTCTTCGCCGCTTTGATGGTCGAGGAGTCAGTTCTGGGTCATTTTGTTTAACCAACTGATTATCTGTGTCAGCGATTTCGGTTCGAATTTTTCCAATAGCGCGTTCAAAATTATCTAAATTATTCTTGATTTTTAATGCATCTGTATTGACATTTTGTAATTGATTAAACAATATGTCCACATGTGGCATAATTTTATGAAAGAAAGTTAACCAATAGATAAAATTTTCCTCCTCTTAAATTCGTAAATTGGCACTAGCTTGATGAATGGTAGTTTGTAAACTAGCTTCTCCCTCGATTTGTTCTAGAGCTTCAATTATTTCTTCTCGGTGCTCATATATTGTATTCACTGTCCTCGAATTGAAGTTCCATCTTATTTTTGAAGAACGAGGTAAGCTTTTTCTCTGAAGGAATTCTTCCAATCTTGCAGCTCGTTGTGGCGAAGTGGAGAAAAATGTACATAATCCCGTCAGATTGGCAAAAAAAAATTCTGCAATTACTACTGCTCGATGTAGCATGTGACATAATTAGATTTGTCTGATGTGCATAACAATGTACAAAATTAGCCCTTGGATACTGGTCTTGGACATGTCTTTGCACGCCGTTAATAGCACCACTCATGACTGCCGCCCCACCATAGCTCTGTGCAATCAGTTTTTCTGGGTCATCAACAAGCAAACTAATTTCGTTAAGGATGGAGGCAGATAAAGAATTAGCATCATGTCCACTAGGCAGAAGAAATTTCCAAAATCTTTCGACCGGTCTCGCGTTCACAATATATCTTAAAACAACCACCAACTGAAACTGATTGGACACATCTGTGGTTTCATCAGCTATCACAGATATGAAGTTGGTTGCTTTAATTTCACTGGCAACTTGTTCATGATACACGTTCAACATTGCATCAAGCAGCTCATTCTGTATCGTTTTTGATAATCCGTTAAAAACCGGTGCTGCTTCGATGTGATCTCTGAGCGATTTATCCAATTCCGCCGTAAAATTAATCAATTCCCGAAAAATGCCCTTGTTATTCGACGTTTGCTGTTCATCATGACCCCGAAGTGCCAGTTCAAACGCGCCACAAAATCTAATGCAATTTATTATTAAATTTAACACATGCCTATTTTTTGTTACCTTTTCATTGTGTTGTTGAATTGCTTTTCTATATGATGAATCTAAAACATTCTGAATGTTATTTTTTCCTAACATTCTTAGACTAAATATATTTTTCAAATGCTCTTCGGAATTTTCATGTTTACTAATTTTAGCACTAAGATGAATTAAGTCTCTTATTCCGTTCTTTAACCAAGACAGTTCACCACCAAACAAAAGACACGGAAAACAAAACAAAGTATTTTTAATTTCACACCCACAAATCCAGTAATTTTTCTGATAAATATTCATTTTGAATTTTCTTATAACGTCTTTACCTTTAACAGATTGTTTATTTTCTAAACATAATTGAGGCATCGGCCGTTTAGGATTTTTTACTGTGATTTTTTCATTATACGTTAAACGCGAACGAGTAGTTCTGTAAAAAAGATACCGTATTCATTGTAACAAACGCCCGAGAGCAGTCTGGTTCAGTTGCTCCAATGCTATGTATTATACGACATTGAAGTACGGCAAAATACAGTTCTCCCCACCATCAATGTAATGTTAATGCCTTATATGAGCAAGAGTAGGGCTTTCCTCCTCAGTATATCTGTGACGATGCTCGATGTATGTACGTTGTTAGCGGCTACGTTTCTCGTCAATAACTATGAATACATAATAAAATACTTTCACAGTTAGTCGCCGCTTGGTTTGTTTTGTTTCATAATTCCAGGGGGTGCAATTGCTCACTTGCTCTCATCAAAGAGCCGCCACTGCCCAACAGGCTAGGCCCAATTACAAGGTACATTATAATTATAAATTACATGACATGGAAGTGCAATAAAATGAAGTATAGACTTAAAATAGTGCTGTCCATCCGAGAGCCATCCTCAAGCAAATAGATCATGTTGCATTCTATTGGCCACGTTGGAGAGAATATAGGTAGGCGTCCGTTTCAAGACGTTTGTCTTCGCGAAGGGAACCATAAATGTAGCTTCGTACCTAGAGTTCATACGAGGAACCAAAAACGACATTCGCTCCAATATGAACGGGCAGTCAATAATGTTTTCCATCAATTTAATTAGGAATTTCCTACAAATATTATCTCTTCTTACGCTTAGTGATGACATGCCATGATGTAAAAGCAAATCAACCTGCAATGCACCACGTTCCGGGTAGATGCCATCAGTCTTGAAAGTGAGGTACTTCAAAAACTTACGGTGAGCACTGTTCAAAGGAATCGAAGCGCAAGCATAAATGGGATACCAAATTAATGAGCCATATTCCATCGTGCTCAAAACATAAGCATGGTACAGTGATTTAAGGCAAGTGATGTCTTTAAAGTGTTTTGATATACGCATAATAAATCCCAAACTTTTATAGACATCGGAAGACATGGATTATATGGGATCTGAACGTAAGATTAGAGTCAAATAAGACTGCGAGATCCTTTATTTCAGCTTTACTGGTTAAGATATTGTTTTTAATAAAATAAAAAGACTCGTGAGGCGTAGCAGAACGAGTATAAGTGACCACGCAGCATTTGTCGATATTTAATTTAAGTTTGATACGGTCACACCATGCAACTAATACGTCCAGATTTTGCTGTAGTTTAACGATATCGGCAGTTGTGGAAATCTCAGAATATATTTTTATATCATCTGCATAGGCGAGAATGGGACACTTCACTTGGAAAAGGAGATCATTCATAAACAAAACAAATAGCAAAGGACCCAAATTTGATCCATGAGGAACGCCAGAAGAAAGAACAAAATTATTGGAGCAGAACCCATTATAGGTCACGTAGCATTTTCTTTGAAATAGATAAGACCGAAGAAGACTGATAGAAGTTGGAACGAGACCAAAAGATCCCAACTTATGAAGTAAAATCTCATGATCAATTGAATCGAAAGCCTTGGATAGGTCAGTATAAATTACATCAGTCTGAACTCTGCCGTCCAAAACCTCACCGATATGCTGAACAATCGACGCCAAATTGGTGACAGTAGATCTACCCGTGACAAAACCATGCTGGTTCGGTGAGATATGAGAGCGCGTGCCACTAAATAGCCTGGTGTATAATACCTTCTCATACAGTTTGGCGAAGTTAGAAATAATAGAGATGGGCCTGTCATTATTAATCAACGCACGATCTCCTTTCTTATGCACAGGGATAATTCTCGTGTTCTTCCACCGATCAGGAAAGATATTAGTTGTTATAGATAGATTAATAAGGAATTTCAGAGGATATACCAGGACAAATCTACAGTCACGTATTAAAAAACTCGGCAAAGAATCATCTCCAGTGGTGTATTTGTTAGGAAAACTGGTCATTAAATTAATTCATCCTCGGTGGTCAACGAAAAGGAAAAGGGTAGGGAACGGTAGTCCGATCCATCACAAGTAAACCCCGACAAGGAGGTTGGCAGAGTAGAAAACGCATCCGCGAAGGCATCTACAATAGTACTGGGATCCGAAAAAGCATTACCATTACTGTCATGAAGTGAATTTGGTATCCTACTGCAGCGCTGTGTATTGCGAAGAAAACTCCAGAGATTAGAAGGGGTTGTTTTTATTGAAGGCTCCATTGCAGAAATTTGTATTTATCATTACAATTGCAATATACTTTTTAAATAACACTGGTCAACAAATATTCATTTGTTTTATTTTTCTTTAAAAGCTATAGAATTTTCGTTTCTTTTATAGTTCTAACAACAAATTTATTTTGATACGTTAGGTTTTGGAGAAAAAAATATTGAAAAGTAAATGAAATAATATTAATTAGGTATCTACATTATAGGGAGCTATTATCCTCCTGTTTCAAATATTTTTCTTTTATACAATTCTTTGGCACTTTCTGATATCAATGTCCAACAATAGTCAGCAAGCATTTCACTGTCCACTTGCTCTGATAACGTTTTTCAATAACAGAAATGTTTTGATCACATCGCCGAGGTTCGGCGGAAAGAAATCCAGATGCGAGTGCAAAATATGTGTTTTAGGCCTCATGTTACAGCCTAATTTATGGTAACCTTTAAGAAGTTTATTTACAAGTGCTATATAATTGTCAGATTTTCTGTTCCCTTGAAAATTGTGCGTCACATTTTTAAAAGCATTTCAAGCAACACGCTCCAAGTCACTTAAGGTTTCCGGAAATATTTTTTCTTGTTGTAGAAGTTTGTCTTGAAGTTTTGCATCTGAGATTTTGTGAAATTTTTGTTTAAGGTATTGGAATCAATCCATTGCTTTCACGAAATTTTTCATTGAACCTAATTTTATGTGTAACGGTGGTAATAGGATTTGATCAGGTTCATCTAGTGACTTATGTTAATGTAGTTTATTCTTTTGTCCAGGAATATACTGAGCCCTGACTGACCAATCTTTAACAATTTAGTGGGAGTTTCTTGATCAACTGTCTCACTCATAAAGAAAACAGCAATTCTTTGTATACAAATTCTCTGGTCGAGTCACGTATACTTTACTTTTTAAGTATCCCCACAAGAAATAATCGAGAGCAGATAAATCTGGCGATCTGGGGGGTCACTCTATTGTCCCTAGGGCTCTTACCTATCCAATAATTTGGAAAAACTTCATCCAAATAAGCGCGAACGGGTAAAGCGTACTGTGGCGGCGCTTCATCTTTAGAAGATTTAAAAGCACGAATACGCCAAGAAATTAGAAACATTACCGCAGATGTCATCTACAACGTTCAAAAAGAATTTCTTAATCGCTTTGGCTATTTCCTTGGTTTCATAATGGTGCTCAATTCGAAGATTCAATTTAGATGTTTATGTTTTCATTTGTAATGTTTACGATCATATTACTTCAAAATTTCCTTGTCGTATGTAAAAAAATCTGCCTTTTCTAATTCTGTAATAAAAAATGGATCTTTATATTTAAAACATAATGACGTCATATCGTTTTTTTTTAGATACCCTGAATATTTCAGTTTCAAGTAAGAAATCTCTAAACTATAAATAAAAACTGAGGGTTTTCTTGAAAAACTTCCCGTTTAATTTTTATTGAATTTATTCGATACTTTACGAATCATCTGATCGCAATTGTTCCCTAAATACGCTTAAAGGTACATCGTCTTCATCTTCGTCACTGGTGCAAAAGAGATTATTCCAACATTTTTGAATTGTTTGCTGATTAAGTGCATTCCAGGCCATGTGCAAATTCAAAATTGAGTTACGTTGGGCGGCATGTACGTGACAAAAATTGACCCATTCTTGCTTCTCAGTTGTTGCTTTGGAGGATGACTTGGTGGCCTTATCTTATAGTAACAACGCTTTTATAGGTAACATTTGCTTTTCCAGGAAATCTTTTACCTACAAATTGATTATCGTTAAACTATGTATAGAGCATTTGTGATTACAGATTCATTGTCATACCTGAGGGACAAAGCGCTTGTATAACTGTTTACGTTATCGAATCTACAAGATGTTTATGTTATCGAGCGTTCCATATAATCCTATAGTACAAATTTTGTGTTCACATTAGCGCAATGTTGCCAATATTGAGTGTTTACATTATCGAGCGTTTGCTGTATTATTATTCATTACTAGAGCAGATCAATTTCCGTGCGCGCCATGTGCGCCGATGTAAGGATGATTATTGCATTAGAACTAATAAAAAGCATTCAGTATGTGTTTGATACTTGCTTAGACTGCATGTAAGTGTAAGCATACGTAATAAAATGTCGTCGACACATAAATCGAGAAAACGACCGTTGTCAGACGAAGTGAATAAGTTTATTATGGATTTCCCGGACTTAATATACGATGGCTCAAAAATTAAATGTTTAGTGTCCAATACATATCTAATGTGTTGGTCAAAAACACATTGTAAAGAACACGTAAGCAGTTCGAAGCACAATAATAACAAAATTAATCGAGAACAGATTATACATGAACTATGTGTAACTATGATTGTGTGTACACTGCCGTTTACCTTAGTACGTAATGATTCATTTATTTCATTTTGGAATAAATACGCGAATCAAACATTACCGAGCACGACAACGTTACGAAGGAATTTACCATCGGTGCGTAAACAGGTTGAAAATAAAATCAAAGCCGAACTGAAAAATAAAAAACTGTGGTTATGTGCGGACGAATCAACTGACAGCAAAAAACAATCTGTAGCTAATGTGATGGCGCGTAATATGGAACCACATCAACCAACGTCTGCAATTTTATTAGCATCCAGACGACTAGAACAATGTAATGCCGAAAAAATTTCAAAGGTGCTATTAGATACTTTGGAAAAATTTAAACTTTCGAAAGACCAAGTATTAATGTTTATGACTGATGATGCCATGTGTTCTGTTAGCAAATATTGTCCTAACTTGTTTCATATTACTTGTAAACTCCATGCTCTACACCTTGTGGCAGAACAGGTTCGTAGATGTTATCCAGAGGTAGATGCTTTAATATCGAGTACAAAAGCAGTATTCCTGAAATCTGCAAAACGTATTCGGAAATTTCACGAATTGTGTCCCCATACCCCTGAGGAGCCACCACAGCTGATTCTGACACGTTGGGGTACATGGTTACGGGCGGGGTTTTACTATCATGAACATTTTGAAAAAATTAAGGACGTGATTTTATCATTCGATCCGAAAGAAAGTGCACCTTAACACGTATTTGTGAGGGCACGTCTACAGATGCGTTAAGTTGCTTAAAAAAGTATTTTTATTATGCGAATCTAACATCACTAGATGTAGAACGAGCGGTTTCCGAATATAAACATATTTTTTCCTCACGGCGGACATATTTTTCAGAAATAACCTTAGAAACGCACCTGATGTTGAAAATATACAATCGAGTTTCTTCAGTTTGTCAATCCATGGAAGACACTTAAAACGGTAAGTGTTTTTTCAAATCCTCTGTCGTGCACACAATCACTGATTTCATACATTTTCCATTTTATTTATAGGTACATACAGCGCTGCTATAATATGTACTATTCTTATTTTTCGTGTGTTTATGCATATTACTTTAATAGCAGAAAACCAAATGTATATTTAATTATGTCTAATAGAATAAATGTCTCTAGTTCTATACTTATATATATATATATATATATATATATATATATATGGTAAACCTAATCAGTAGGCGATTAAAGGTCTGTATATTACTTCAAAATATATGTATTTAAAAAACTCTACATGTTTCGGCTGATACGCCTTTTTCAAGAGAATACAAAATATGAATGACAGGATATAAAATATTATATTTATATATATATATATATATATATATATATATATATATATATATATGTGTTTAGATAATTTCTTAGCCGTTCATTAAATATAACATTTGATAAATTATTGGAGTTTTTCGGAAAACTCCAATAATTTATCAAATGTTATATATATATATATATATATATATATATACTTATATCGGTAACAAGCTCATGTTGCGTCCCAATTCTATCGCATATTCTAATATATGTATTACGAATTACACTCCCATATCGGCGCTCATGGCGCGCACGGAAATTGGTCTGCTCTATTCATTACTATTCATATTATTATTATTCATTACGATTCATATTATTATATCATAAATAGAGACCGGACGCATCGGACCGAAATTACGATGGACCATATAAATAGTCTATAACATCAATAAGTACCTACAACACACAGTTATTGAATAGCACCATTCATTCGGTTAACCGCACATCTGTTTTTCGTCGTCGAATTGTGACGCAATTACTTCAATATTACAGTTAAATTCCTTTCTTCATTGGCGTAGATAGAAGCGTGACGAATTTTTATAATTTATTTTATTTATTAGTTTATATTTCGTAAAATAAATAAAGTGCGGTGAGTTAGTTTCTTTTTTTCATTGTTTTAACCGTTAATTACATACTTCATAATTTTTATAATATATCCTCTTTAATATCGTTTCATCGAATCTACTTCTCCCAATTATTTTGACGTAAGTGTCCAGTGAACAGTGACGCGCCGTCCATATGGGCAAGGTCGTGCAGCGCACAACGGCGCCAAGGCCTTAAAGGCGCCTACGGCCACTTGTGATAAGTTAAATTTTAAAAATATTAAAAACATTTTTTGAAAGTTTACAACAAATCAACAAATTTACATAAAACAATTATTACAATTATTTTAGCATTGACGGCAATAATTTTATTGTTACTTCAAAGAGTGTACTTGATATTTGCATCTACACTGTTTTTTGTATAAATTTAACTTAATTAATATTATTTAATAATTAAAAAAGGTGAAAGGGGTATCTTAAGCATTTTAATAGAAGCTAATAATCATACTGTAATAATTTTATTAAATGATTACAGATTTTTTCGGCTTCATTCAAGAACCATTGCATATATAACAAGTGCGCCGTGTATTAGTAGGTATTATGTATATGGTCGATATCGAGCTTACAGAATCTGGCTGCAGGTTTAAACTTGCAAAATTTTGGGTGTATTTAAACGCTTTCGCAGTCGGTGCAGGGTTATTAACTTATCGTTGTCGTAGGCGCGTGAGCCGTATGAGCGTACCAAATATATGTATGTAGTAAGTCCTGATTTGATAATATAGTGATTGTGAAAAATAATTAAAAAATAAGGTAAGTGATATTAAGTGAATTCAGCTTTATATAGTAATAATAATTATAATAATGCTTTATTCAACTTTAAAAAACTTACATAGTTTTAACTATACATTCAGTTTACCTAATTTCTATAAATATTTAACTTAACGAAATTTGGCATTACAGTAATTACAAAATTTAAAATTTCGAATTTTTTTGAACAATTTTTTATATAAAACAAATAAAACTTTGTGTTTCCTAATTCTTAGTGATTTTATTTAGATGGCCAGAGAAGAAAAAAAGAAATTATCTGGTTATCAAAACTTGCTTAACAAGCGAAAACGGGAGGAAGACTTGGAGAAGAGCAATTTAAAAGTTACCAACTTTTTTCGGAAGCTCACACATTTTCAAGACAGTACTTCTACTGATAACAGTGGTTTTCCATTTCCATCAACATCAAAGTTGCCATCAGAATTAGAGAAGCAAGCCAATGAGGATGAGGATCCGATAGATTCAGGTTCTGATACGTTTCAGTCGGTACCATCATGTTCGAGTAAGCAAGACGAATCATCCGAAGACGCGTATTCGCCCCTCTCTAACGATCCAGGTCTTTGGCCGAGTATATTATCTCCAACCCAGGTGCAAGAACTAGTCGAAAAAGGTCCTATGTATTATCAAAATAAAACTATGTATCCTAAAGACAAAAATGGACGTCAGTTTTCTGATATATATTTCACTCGAATTTTGTAAAATGGTGAAAAGGTTCAGCGAGATTGGTTACTATATTCTATTAAGAAAAATATAGTTTTCTGTTTTTGTTGTAAAATATTCAGTGACACCAATAATCCATTGACTAAAAATACTAAATTAGGTAACCAAGACGGTTTCAATGATTGGCATCACTTAAGCGAACATTTGAAAAATCACGAAAAAAGTAAATCTCACTTTCAAAATTTACGTTCTTGGTCAGATTTATTAGAAAGATTAAAAACTAATCGAACCGTAGATTCCGAAATGCAAAATTTATTAAAATGTGAAACTAAACACTGGCGCAGTGTCGTCATTGAAAGAATAATTTATACAATTCAATTTTTGACTGAACAAAACTTGGCTTTTCGTGGTCCTAATAATAAATTATTTCAAAGAAATAATGGAAATTTTTTGAAATGTATAGAAATGATAGCAAAATTTGACCCAGTGATGTCTGTACATATTAATAGATCTCAAAGAAATATGCCATTTTATCTTGGAGATAAAATTCAAAACGAAACGATTAAATTAATAGGTGATAATATAAGAAACAAAATTTTAAATGAAGTTAAAAAAGCAAAGTATTTTTCTATATTACTTGATTGTACTCCCGATGTGAGCCACCAGGAGCAAATTTCTGTTTGCATAAGATATGTTAATTTAAAAAACAATGAATTTAGTGTCGAAGAACGTTTTTAACATTCCGTCCTGTAAATGATACAACAGGTGAAGGTTTAACCAACTTTTTACTGAAAACTTTAGAAAATTATGGTTTAGTTATTTATAACATACGCGGACAAGGATACGACAATGGTGCGAATATGAAGGGTAAACATCAAGGTGTACAAAAACGAATTTTAGACATTAATTCACGAGCAATATTTGTACCATGCTGTAATCACAGTTTAAACCTTGTCATAAACGACGCTGTGAAATCCAATATGTTTAGTATAAATTTTTTCTCAACTGTTCAAGAGGTATATAATTTTTTTTCTGCTTCAACCAATCGGTGGTCTGTTTTGAAAAGTAACATTTCAAACTTAACGTTAAAACCTTTATCATAAACCAGATGGTCTAGCAGAATTGATGCAGTAACCCCTCTAAGATTCCAGTTAGGCGAAATTTACGATGCTTTTTATGAAGTTTTGTCTGGAAATAATTTTGATAACACTACAAAACATCTGGCTATTTCTATAGTTAAAAAAATTAAAAATTATGAGTTTGTATGTATGTTAGTGTTGTGGTACAAGATACTAAGTAAAGTTAATGTTGTTACCAAGATCCTGCAAACTAAAAAATTCAATATTTCACAGGCTTGCGAAAGTTTGAACAACCTAAATACCTTTTTAAAGGAATATCGATCAGATAAAGGCTTCAGTGACTTGCTCGTAGATGCCAAAGAATTAGCATCTTGCTTGGAAGTAGATGCGATATTCAAATGTTCAGAAATTTTAAGGCCACGAAAAATAAAAAAACAATTTTCCTACGAAAGTGAAGATCAGCCAATTGAAAACCAAGAATTAAAATTCAAAGTCAATTGTTTTTTTGGAATGCTAGACATTACTCTTTCATCTGTAAATGAAAGATTTGAACTGCTATCCTCTCATTCTGATGTTTTCAAATTTTTGTGGAATATTGAGGATTTTGGCAAGTATTCTGACCAAGAACAATTTAATTTTTGTAAAAAACTTGAAGAAGCTTTAACTGACAAAAATCGAAACGAAAAAGATATAGACGGAACTGAACTTTTACATGAATTGCAATTTCTGCAAAATTGCGACAAAAATGTGACGTCTGTAGTAGAAACACTCAATTACATTACAATAAATATCTTAACCCACTCATTCCCAAACATTACAATTGCATTACGTATATTGTTAACTATACCAATTTCTGTAGCTACAGCCGAAAGATCATTTTCTAAATTAAAGTTAATTAAAGATTACTTACGATCTAGAATGGGCCAGGAGCGGCTAGAAAATCTTGCTATCATTTCTATAGAGTCTGACTTTTTAAAGCAGCTGAATATTGAAAATCTTATTAATGAATTTGCCAAAAGTAAAGCTAGAAAAGTCCAATTTCTATAAGACATTTCCGTTGTTTTCCTTCACGTTTATCTATTTAAAAACACGGGCACTCTAAAAATATTTTATTTGACCTTTTGTTTTTTAATAATTTGGAATACTGTTTTTTATTTTGTTACTGTTGTTTCAGTGTGCAATGAAAATTTTAATAATATTGTTTTGTATGTGAACCTATTGTTTGCCTCAAATAAAAAATACCTACCAGTACTAACAAGTCTAAAGAGTTCGTCATAAATTTCAATGTTGAACTGTTGGAGAGTGGCTGGTAATTTTGGCTCAATACATATAGGGTAAAGGCGCCTATCAGTATTTCGCACGACGGCGCCGAATATACTTGGCGCTACTGCCAGTGAATTTCGTTAAGTTTCAATTGAAACTTAACGAAATTCACTGGTAAGTAATTACTTACGCATACATTTTTAATTTTTATTTATTTAGATCTAGGACATTGTTTAAGTTTCTTTTTCAGATATGATATGGAACAACGTCGAGAATGGCATCGTGAAACAATGGTGAGTTGGATTAAGTATGTCCATTGCCAGTGATTTTGAAATTTATTGCAACGTCTGTAAAATATCGTTAAAAAATTCCAACAAATCGCACGTAAAACGTCACTTAGCATGTATTTGTGAGGCTAAGTGACGTTTTACGTGCGATTTCTTGGAATACATACGCAGATATTAGACCCGTTGAAATCTGACAATCTTAACGAAGAACTTTGTGAAACTTTAATACCGGCAAATATTCCATTAAATAAACTTAACAAACCCACCTTCAAAACATTTCTCCAAAAATAAACTGGTCGAAATGTTCCTGATGAATCCACCTTACGCAAATATTATGTTTCTAAGTCAGTAGAACGCATTAGAAGGCATCTTTCAAATTAGTACTTATGGATAAGTGCCGTCGAAACTGTCGATATATTAGGACGCTGTATGGTAAATATTGTGGTTGGTGTATTACATCCATTCCATGTAACGCATATACGATGTGTCCGAGATAAAGAGAGCCACTATGAGGATCTCGGAAACCTTAAGAGATGCAGATTTTGTTAAATGGGAGAAAAGTTGCGTAATCAAAGGTCTAAGAAGCAGGCGTTTAGATTTTCCTGGAAAATTTTTTAGTTTTTGAGAAATTTTGAAAAAATAGAATTTTTCAATTTTACAAACTATGTTTTCCTGGCGTTAATATTTGACCAAAGCAAAACCAATGGCCCCTCTACACAGCAACTTTTAATGCTGTTTAAGGTGGCCTTGTTAGTTTTTTAATCCAACGTTTCATCTTTGCGGAACCATCATAAACTACATTTTTTAAATACGGCCCTGATGTGTTTATATTAGATTCTGAAAACCCTTTTCATTGCGAATTCAACTACCTATCATACTTTATCATTTAATTGCGGTTTCGTCATTTTTTTGATTTTTTTTGCCTTTTCCAAATGTATGATACGCCAATATTGAATACTAATTTAGATTTCAAAACTCACGTTCAATACCTATCTAATAAAATTTCAAAGAAAATATTTTTCTTAAATAGATTTAGTCATAATTTGTCACTGTATGCCCGACTGTTGTTGTTTAAATCCTTAATAGCACCACATTTTGATTTTTGCTCTGCCATTTTATTTAGTATAAATGGGAATGAGATGCAGCAACTCCAAAAACTACAGAATAAGGCTTTGCGAATAGTATTAAAATGTAACAGATATACCCCAATTAATATAATGCTAGAAACTTTAAGTTTATTAAGTGTAAAACAATACATAGTATATAAGACAATCGTTTTCATCTATAAAATTAAAATTGGAATAATGCCTCCTTACTTAAGTGGAAAATTGACAACGGTCGATCAAATTCACAACTACGGAACCAGAGATACCAACGATTATTATATTGAAAACTATAATAGGGTGCAAACAACCAAGAATGTGTTTGTGAACGGACTGAAACTGTTTAATAGTTTTTCTATTTCGGTGCTATAAAGTGCACTTTTCGACACCCGTTTGGGTTGCATAAAGTATTACTTTTCGCACGCAAAATTTTGTTTTTAGAGGTTGGTCATTGCATAAATCAATCTAAATTTAAAATGACATATAACACCGCCGATTTTCAAATATTTAAAATGCTCTAGTTAAACATCAATGCTACCAACATCAAAAAAAGAAAATTTCTACAATTTTCGTACAAAACATGCCTCTTATTTTAAGTCTTTTTGAACTTTTAATGTCCGAAATAGAAAAAATAGTATAAAATACACGTTTCATAAGACATTTTAGTGCACTTGTTCTTTAGAAAACTCGCCTTGCGGCTCGTTTTCTAAACTTGAACGCGTGCACTAAAATCATGTCTTATGCAATATATACTATTACCTACGCACATGAAATCCAGTGGTAGTTTGAATAGATTTAAGATCCTTGTAATTGAATTTGTTAGGGAAAACTTTTAGTTTAAGTCTTCTGTTATTGTTCTAACTTTCATAGTTTATATTTTCAAAATTTATTGTGCATGTATAGCAAACGCCAATTAAGTTGGCGCGAGGAGGGGTAAGTTCGCGCAGGATTAAAAGTAGTGGGGAGATTTGTATTTGGTTTTACATCAAATGTCAGATAATTCTAACCTCTGAGCGTGTATCAGTTTATGATCCCCTAGCAAAGACATTATGTTCCGTCAAACGTCAATGACAAATGTATTGTGACAATTACTTGAGTAGTGGGGGTGGACGTTTTTAAAAACGGCTTCTGCGCACCCCCTCCTCGCGCCAACCTAATTGGCGCTTGCTATACTATCGTGAGCAATTGAAAGTAAACGCACTATTATAGCTGCGTAAATTTTACCAAATTGTCAAGCTAATGTCATTTATGTTATGATTAAATGCTGACACTGACACTTCAAAAGTACTGTATACATTAGATAAATTTTGAAATTTCGACTTGCCAACATAATAAAGTGTTAACTTTCAATTGCTCACAATAGTACATAGCAGTTGCTAAATAAAGTTATAACGAGTGATCATTAAAATTTTCGCTCAAGTAAGCCATGTACACAAAAAGTATGTCCTAACTTAAGTTATTAGAGGAGATCTGTCATTATAATTTCAAACGTCATGAGTCATGATTGTTAAAAAATAATTTGAAAAGCTGACTTTTATATTAAACATATTTATAAATCTTATACAAAGTAATCGAATATTATAAAAAATGTGTAAAATGATGACCATTCTCCACCAAGCATAATCGCACTCTATTTCGTAGAGCATTGAAAACATTGATCAGTATTTGCGGTGAGTTATTGATGTGTTCACATTTTTCTATGATTTTATGTCTTAACTCTTGTAGATTATTAATTGGTGTTTCATAAATAATATTCTTTATATATGGCCACACAAAAAAATCCATGACTGTTAAATCACACGATCGTGGTGGATATGGAATCGCTGTATTTCTACTTATTATCCTATCGCCATAAAATTGTTGCAAAAACTGAATATTTTCAAGTGTAACGTGAGATGTAGCCCCATCCTGTTGAAAATATCCGACCTGGAGTTCATCATTAGTCAATTGATTAGTAAAAACACTGAGAATTTCGTTACGATATTTCTCCGATGTTATCGTGCCCTCAAAGAACATTGGTTCTATTAATCGGTGACGACTCATACCTACCCATACGCCTATTTTTTCTGGATGTAGAGGAACTTCTCTGTAGAAATGAGGATTTTCACCGGACCACATACGCATATTTTGCGAATTAACATAACCTTTCAAATAAAACCAAGCTTCATCGGTGAAAAAAGTATGATTTAAAATATTGTCTGTCATTGTTTGAATAAACCATTGGCAAAATTGTGTTCTTTCTTCATAATCCGTAGTTAATAGATTTTGTACAGAAGTTAATTTATATGGATACATGTGCAAGTCCTTTTTTAAAATTTTTTGACATGTTCCATACGAAAGCCCTACTTGTTGCGAAACTCTGCGAATAGATGTTTTAGGAGATTCGTTAATAATTTGTCTGACATTTTCAATTACGCCGCGACTTCTCTTGAGAGGAGGACCGCTTCCTTTTTTCCTTAAAATACTGCCTGTTTGACGAAAAAGATTTACACAATGCATTAGCGTATCTCGGAAAGTTTTTTAGCTAGGGACAGTATTTGGATATCTCTCTTCAAACTCCGCAAGGCAATTTTCTATTGAATGCTGCCAAATACCATCAATTTTTTGAGATGTCAGGAAGTAACATTCTACCATAAACGCTTTATGCATATCATTAAAGGCCATTACTTTTTCTTTTGATGAAACTTTAAAATATATATTTGACACTGACAGATGTTTGAAATAACATCTTAATGAATAAAGCTACGACATAATTTTTATATACACGGCCAGCTACGAGTGAAAATTTTAATGATCGCTCGTTATTATTATTATCACCAAGACGTAAGCAAGCTTTGGAAAGCAAATGTGGTACTGTTGTATTTGGATTGACAGTTGCGTTGGCTTTTTGACACATTAGTTTGGTGTTTAATTTTTTGTGCAATAATTTTTTTCTATTAATTATGTTTTCTAACGAAAAAAAGTTTGACATGGTGGCATGTTTCATTTCATCCAACCAAAATTGTTCTGTTACAGAGCGTATGTATTTGCAGAAGTATCCTGAAAGGAGGCAGCCAAATAAAAGGACTTTTAGAAAGTTAATAGCAAACCTTAAAGCATATGGTTCTTTTAGAAAACCAGTAGTTTCCCGACGAAAAACAGGCAATGAGGAAACCGTACAAAATGTTCTGTTGGCCGTCACTGAGGATCTCGGTACATCAGTCCGGCGGATTGAACAAAACATTGGTATACCAAAATCAACGACGCATTGTATTTAAAAAAAAACAAAAATTACATCCGTACAAGTACAGAATTTGTCAAAGACTTACACCAGGTGATTCAGAACGACGTCGCTCATTCTGTGAATGGTACACAAGAAAATGTCAAGAGAGTATGAATTTTCCGTATCAAATAATATGGTCTGATGAGAGTATGATTACGAATAATGGCATTTTCAATAGACGAAATGTCCATTATTGGTCTGGAACCAATCCACGTTTAAACAAAACGACAAGGCATCAACACCGTTTTGGTTTTAATATGTGGGCTGGTATTTTCGGTACAACGATTGTAGGACCGTTTATTTACCACCATACCTTAACATCAGAGCGTTACCTACATTTGCTGCAAAACGATTTAGAGGTTGCTCTCGATAGCATGCCCCTAGCTATGATTCATAACTCTTGGATACAGCGAGATGGGGCACTTGCACATAATTCTAGAGCAGTTCGGGAATATCTTTCAATGAGATTTCCAGGCGAAAATCATTAGCACGCATTCGGAAACACCTTGGCCAGCGCGTTCACCCGATATAACTCCGCTTGGTTTCTTCGTATGGGGATTCGATAAGAATCATGTTTATCAGCAAAATGTTGAAACAGATGAAGAACTGAGGGGGTTAGTTCTGGAAGCATTTGGCAATATTACTCCACAAATGCTTACAGGGTTTTTCGGTTGCCTTTAACGATTTGTCATTTGTGATTCATTATTTATCAAATGACATTCACTCTTTTATTTGTCTTTCACCATTTGTCAATTGTATTTCACCATTATTCAAATGATATTCACATTTGTCAAATGAATTTCATCTTTTGTCAAAATAATTTCATGAACTGTCATTACTGTAACATGGAGCGTGTGAGAAGGCGAAATGCGAAAATTAGTAACGAAGTGCGCGCATTAATTATTAACTCCATGAATCAGGGAAAATCTTCTGTTGATGTGGGAATACAGTTTAATGTAAAACCGAATACAGTGCGTAAAATTTATGCAAAACATGTGCAAACGGGACAGATACATAAACAACCTCCGGGTCACAGAAAGCAAAAGCTTAATGAAGCTCAAAAGGAACGAATATGTGATTGGATTGACGAGGATTGTACTCTTACACTTCGTGATTTACAAGCAAAGAGTCTTTGCCAATGGCCCGACATGCACATATCTACATCAACAATTAATAGGGCTTTAAAAGAATTCCATTATTCTATGAAACGAGTGACGTGCATACCAGAAAGAATAAATACACCAGCTATAATACAAAATCGTTTTGATTATGCAATTGAATACAACAGAATTATGCATGAGAGAGACAAATTTTTTTTCATTGATGAATTTGGTATAAATGTATACTCAAAGTGTCCTCTGGTAGATCTGCCAAAAATACTCCAGCATGTTTACGTAAAGCCCAAGTTAGAGGACGAAATTATTCAATTGTAGCAGGAATGAATTTTAATTCGTTATATTTATTTCAAATACAGGATAAACCATACAACGTGGAACATTTTTCAGAGTATCTGTTAAGTTTGATTAATCATTTTCGTGTTGATAATATCGTAGGAGCTTAACTTATAATGGACAATGTTCGCTTTCACAAAAATGCTGAAGTACTAAATCTTATTCAAGCTCATGGCCACCATGCTGTATTTATTCCGGCGTATAGCCCATTCTTGAATCCAATTGAGGAATTGTTTAGTCAATGGAAAAATTACATCAAGAGATCACAACCAAGAAATGCGGATGAGCTATATCAATCCATCCACAGAGTATCAGAAAATATCACTCACGAACACTGCCTTCACTACATACAACATATGGAGTCCTACTTAGGCGCTTGTTTACGAAGAATCGAAATTCTTTCGTAAATTGTACTTGAATGTTTAAGAATTTCATTACTTATTGTCTATTTTACATAATAAGTTTCGTTGGTTCCTAATAAATGTACATGAGTTCGATTGCTTTCTATTATTTTATTTGCATAAGAATAGAGAAAATCATTTGACAAATAGTGAAACAGTTTTGATAAAAGGGAATTACAATTGACACAAATTTGACAGTTGGTAATGTCATTTGAGAATTAGTGAATTACAAATGACAAATCGTGAAAGGCAACCGAAAAACCCTGGTTAGAATCGACGGTGAGAAGGTGCTATCTGTGCCTGGAAAATAATGGAAATATTTTCGAACATATGCTCTAAACTTAGTTGTTTTGTTCATATTCGTTTGTTGTCGTATTTCACTTTTTATGTCTTCTGTTAATTTAATTTGATTTGTTCTTTGTTTTTTAAATGTAGCCATTGGATTGCTATTAAATATGTAAATGAAATAAACTGTTAATGAACATAACAAATCATTTATTCTTAAAAAATTTAAAAAATTGTACAGGTCCGTACTAGGAATTTTCTTGATTAAGGTCGAAAAAATTACGAAACCGCAATTAAATGATAAAATATGATAAGTCGTTGAATTCGCAATAAAAAGGGTTTTCAGAATCTAATATAAACACATCAGTGCCGTATTTAAAAAAATTAAGTTTATGATGGTTACGCAAAGACGAAACATTGGATTAAAAAACTAACAATGCCACCTTAAACAGCATTAAGAGTTGCTGTGGAGAACTGTCATTGGTTTTGCTATAGGTCAAATATTAACGCCAGGAAAAAATAGTTTGTAAAATCGAAAAATTCTATTTTCAGGAAAATCTAAAATTTCTTAGACTTTTTATAACGCAACTTTTCTCCTATTTAACCAAATCTGTATCTCTTAAGGTTTCTGAGATCCCCATAGTGGCCCTCTTTATCTCGGACACATCGTATAATAGCAACAACAATTATAAATACAGTTGATGCGGAAACAGTAGCTGCAACCATTTACGAGAATATACACCAAATGCTTAATTCGGGCGACAGGTACAAAGAAAACGTACTTTTATTTGTCAGTGACAGTGCTGCATGTATGTTAAAAACAGGCAGACTATTAAAGAACATATTGTGTTGACTCATCCAATAACGCGTCACGCGTCATTCCTCTGGTGTTTTCTGGAGGCCTACGAGAACGCTCTAGAAGAGTATTCACCACGATATAAAAGCCGCGTCGAAGAAGGGATAGGACATTCAATCCTAGAGCCTCGCGCAGTAAACATAAATATAGATACATAAATATATATACATAAATTGTTAATAGTTAGTTTTATATTGTTATTGTACGTTTTATTATTAATATAGTGTGTGTCTAAAGTTATTGTTAGTTTTATTTAAGAACCCGAAAAGACAAACTTTTATAATATTCTAATATGCTGAATATTATTTGTGTAGCACATGCTCTTCACAGAATCTGTGAATATATCAGAGACACCATTCCGGAAGTTGATAGACTTGTATCCGCTTTTAAAAAAGTTTTCAGAAAAGCACCATTGAGAGTAGCTCTCTACAGGAAAAAGCTTCCATCTTTGTCACTGCCTCACTCTTCAGTAATAACTAGATTGGGAACATGATTGGAAGCTACTAGTTTGTATGTAGCGAATTTCGATAGTTTACAAAATTTCGTTACATGTTTAAATGACGATGCTCGAACTATTTCTGAGTGCAAGGAACTAATACAAATTCCAAATTTAAAAAGGTTAAGTTTTTTACTTTTTCTTGAATGTGTAAAATTTTGAAATCTATATTAAATCTATGATTGATATCTATACAATGACTTGCGAAAGTTGAATCTGTTTTCTTTTCTTTATGGCTTCTCTCGTGTTCTTTCATCCTAATTTTGAATGTCCTCCCGTTTGTCCTATGTATACCTTATTACAATCTTCGCATGTTAACTTATATACATCAGAGTTTGATTCTTTGTCTATTTTATCTTTGTTGTTTTTAATAATGTTCTGTATAGTATTGTCTGTTTTAAATGATATATGTTCGTTATTAAGTTTTTTAATGAAAGTACCAATTTTTTCCGAAATTCTTCATAAGTAAGTGATTGAATTATAGGAATTAATTATCTTGTATTTTAATTTTGGATAAACTTAAGGAAAGGGTTTTAGACTTTTGTTGGCTATTTAGGATGTTATTGACAATATTTATAGAGTAACCATTGTTTAATGCTATTGTGTATATTCTATTTAGTTCAAGTTCGAAATTACTTTTACTCATGGGTACATGAATTAATCTATATACCATTGATTGGTATGCTGATAATTTGTGTGTTATAGGATGAAAAGAATTAGCGTGTATTGTGGTATCTGTATGTGTTGGTTTATGGTATATAGCGAACTCGTGTTTATTAGTTTTGTGTGATATGGTTAAATCTAGAAAATTAATGCTTTTATTTATTTCTGTTTCTATAGTAAAATTTATTTTGGGGTGAATAGTGTAACCAATATACACAATTACCAAACAAGGGATGTGTACTAATTATAGTTTCTAAATTATTCATGAAAATTTCCGCTAATAAGGGGCTTAGTGGGTTTCCCATTGCTAGAGCCTCTGTTTGTTTATAAAATTTCTTTTTAAATTGAAAATAATTTTGTTCCAGGCACGTTTCTAAGAGCTGTAAAATTTCGGTCTTTGTGACAATGTTCTTGTTTCTACGTTCTAGTTGTAAAGTAATTAAATCTATTACCTCCTGGGGTAGGATACTAGTGAACAAATTCGAGACATGAAAAGAAATGAGTTTACATTTGTTTGGTAATTGCAAGTTTGAAATGTTGCTAATTAATTCCTGGCAATTTTTAATGGAGAACTTAGATTTGAATTTAGTGTGTATAAGAATTAAATCTATTAAGTGTTTGGACACATTTCTACAAGGTGCTTTTACGTACGATACTACTGGTCGTATAGGTGTATTGTCTTTATGTAGTTTAATTATACGGTTTAATTAAACTACATAAAGACAATGCACTATACATTACATATTATGACATATTAATTTGCTTTAACGGTTCAGATAGACAATTAAAAACTTTACATAATTATATCAACACTATTCACCCCAAAATAAATTTTACTATAGAAACACAAATAAATAAAAGCATTAATTTTCTAGATTTAACCATATCACACAAAACTAATAAACACGCGTTCGCTATATACCATAAACCAACACATACAGATACCACAATACCCGCTAATTCTTTTCATCCTATAACACACAAATTATCAGCATACCAATCAATGGTATATAGATTAATTCATGTACCCATGAGTAAAAGTAATTTCGACCTTGACCTAAATAGAGTATACACAATAGCATTAAACAATGGTTACTCTATAAATATTGTCAATAACATCATAAATAGCCAACAAAAGTCTAAAACCCTTTCCTTAGTTTATCCAAAATTAAAATACAAGATAATTAATTCCTATAATTCAATCACTTACTTAGGAAAAATTTCGGAAAAAATTGGTACTTTCATTAAAAAACTTAATAACGAACATATATCATTTAAAACAGACAATACTATACAGAACATTATTAAAAACAACAAAGATAAAATAGACAAAGAATCAAACTCTGGTGTATATAAGTTAACATGCGAAGATTGTAATAAGGTATACATAGGACAAACGGGGAGGACATTCAAAATTAGGATGAAAGAACATGAGAGAAGCCGTAAAGAAAAGAAAACAGATTCAACTTTCGCAAGTCATTGTATAGATATCAATCATAGATTTAATATATATTTCAAAATTTTACACATTCAAGAAAAAAGTAAAAAACTTAACCTGTTAGAAAACTTAGAAATTAATAGATACAATAGTTTAGGATTAGCTTTAAATGACCAACTAGATTTAAACAACTCCCCTCTACTAAATTTAAGATTGTAAAATTTTTCCACCACCATTTCCCCAATAATTTTCACATAAATATTCAAACTTGTATTGTACATATTCAGTATTTCATCCACCTGATGAAGCCATTGTATGGCGAAACAATATTGTAGTGGTATTTACAATAAAAGAATTTTTGAAACTAGAAGTTTAATTACTTATTTCCTAGCGTTATAATGAAGTTTCAACAAGTATCTCCTTCGTCAATTAACTATCAATAAGAATTAACTGTCATTCGGGTCAGTTCAGAAATTTTTCTCTCTTTTTTTGAATAGCTTTAACTCGCATAGTTTTACTTTTAGTGATGAATTTTCAATTTGAAAAAACGTCACATGATTTTTAAAAAATTAGATTTAAATAGCTAAAATTTATCCTATTCTTTTTTGTTCATAATACGTAATTTCTCAATAAACTATTTGAGGTACGAAACTCAGTTTTATATTAAAAAAATACGGTAAATTCGTGTTTTAAAGTTTTTCAAACTCAAACAAAAACAATCCTTTTTAAGGTCGTTTGCCGATTTTGCAGACACGCCCATAATTCCATTGCGAGAATCCAACCGATTCATATCAGAATGTCTTCAAGCAGTAGGAACACCAAAATCCCACGCCAAAGCTATGGCGGATATTTTAGTGGAAGCCGATTACAGAGGGCACTACAGTCACGGCATGAACCGACTAGGTTATTATAGAGATAGAAGATTCCCTTATATTTATTTATTTATTTACTTCTGTTTAAGAAATGTATATTAACGATATTACCTCTGGATCTTCTATCAGTGACGCGGTTCCGAAAATACTGAAAGAAACACCAGCGACGGCTTGGGTGTGCGGTCAAAATGGTTTAGGAGGTGTCGTTGGGAATTTCTGCATGGATTTAGCGATTAAAAAAGCTAAAAACGTTGGTGTAGGATGGGTCGTGGCTAAAAGTATGAATAAATTCCTTCTTTATATTTCAATTCCATTTATCTATTTCAAACTGATACAGCTTCAAATCATTATGGCATTGCTGGATGGTATACTATACAAGCGATTAAAGAAGGCATGATTGGCATGAGTTTTACAAATACCTCTCCTTTCATGAGCCCAACTAGAAGCAAAAAGGTACAAATGCTATTTACTGTACGTGTTTGTAACAAATCTAAAGAATATTTTCAACTTTCAGGCTGCTCTAGGAACCAATCCAATATCAGTAGGAGCACCGGGAAAGGACGACGACAGCTTCGTATTAGATATGGCAACTACCGCAGTCGCAGTAGGCAAGGTCGGTTGAAGTTATTAAAAGTAGAATAATACCGCACTTGCCGCTTCAGTATAGAACAAAACAAATTTCCTCTTAATTCTTATTCATATAACATACTACAAGCTCATGAGCTAGATAGTAGACAAGTATTGTAATAATATGGCGCCCGAGCTCGGGCTTGTAAATTTTAAATCTTTACTACCATTTTACTAAAATGCATTGTTTCTCAATCTCTCCTGTATGTACAGACTGACCTAAAAGAATGATCGAATTTGACCCTTAATCCAACTCGCCATTGTTTCACGATACCATTATCGATGTTGTTCCATATAGTGGTGGGTCGTTATTTCTGTAACGTTATTTTGGAACGGTACTGTCTTGGAACGTCTCGGAACGTTACGTGCTTACAAAATAACTTGTTATATTGGAACGGTTTAGAGACGCGTTAGCGGTAGATTGCGAGAACGAAAGAACGTATGTTCTTTCTTGTACTTTGGGAAACATGAAACGTAGAATCTATGAAAACGTTATACGTTATTGCATTTTACTCAGAAACGAGAAACGGAGTCGCGATAAACGCATTTATGTTAGTTATATCGTATATACATATTACATAATAAATAAAATAATTGAATAAATTAAAATATATATTTACAAAAAACTAACAACTTATTAAATACTTACAGATAATACACAAAAAAATAAATATTTCACTCACTACTATTGGTATTAAGAAAAAGTAAATATTTCACATGGTTTGGGCTGAGTTTGTTTCTTCTTTCGGACAAAATATGTCCTGATTTCGAAAATAGTCTCTCACAGGGTACCGATGTTGCGACGGTTACAAATTTTTCTTTAATTAGCTCTCCCAAATTTGGAAAATTGTAATAATTTCGTTTCCACCAGAACATGGGATCATCTGTTCTTGGAATTGTTGGTTCCTCTAAATAACGTTGAATTTTTTTAACGCCTTAGAATATGCTGTGCCAACAGGAACCGGAGTATCCTTTTTTTTGTCGAAATTTACCCAAATATTATTTTCTTCTTGAACATTATCAATGTTCTGATTTTTTATTTCTAGTGCATCCTTATTCTTAGAAATACTTTTACGGCGAATAATTTCACTACGTTGTGAAGTTGCGTGCTTTTTTGTCTTTTCAAGTGTTTCTTCTCTGGAAAACCCAAGGGTTTTATACCTGGGATCCAAAAGTGTACATAGAATTAGCGTATTACTATTTTCCAGGCCATGCAATCTTCTTTCAATTCCTTTTAAAATAACATTAATTATTTCTAAGAGTAATTCGGTTGTTGTTTTAGGCAAATGAGAATATTATTTTGCAGATAAATCTGAATAAACATGAATTAAGTCAGTTATTACAATAATTGTTGAAGCTGTTACATAACTTTCGCCACATATAAATTTCGTTGCGGTTTCTAGAAGTTTTAGAATTTTTACCATTTCTTTCATAAATTTCCACTCTTCAACAAGTATCACTGGAAGATCCTTACTAAGCAACGCGATTGTGGTCCACAGAGATTCTTCTAGATCTATGAATCTATCCAACATATAGAACGTTGAGTTCCAACTAGTTGAAACACACTGAATTATTTTTTTTGTCTCTTTGCCTGTCAATCTTTGCTGTTCCAATAGTTTTGCCATTGAAGAAGTACTACGTTTAAAATGACCAATAATATGTTTTACCTTCTTGAACAAATTATGTAACAGTTGAAAATAAAGTGCGTCTTTTGCTATTAAATTTATAGTGTGGGCAAAACAGCCAAGATGTTTCAATTTCATATTGTCCTTTGCGGCCTTTACTATATTAGCTGCATTATCTGTCACGGCCAATAGAACTTTCTTCTCCAAATGCCATTCTGTAATTATTTTATTTACCGCGTTAGACAGATTTTAACTTGTATGAGATTCCGTAAAATGTATGCAATCTAGTAGAACATATTTCAGTTGAAAATCTTCCGTTATATAGTGACCGGTAACCGCAAAAAAGTTCTCAGTGTTCCTAGAAGTCCAGGAATCCATAGTTAATGTAATGGACTTTGTATTTGCTATTGAATGCTTAGTATTATTGTAAGCTTCTTCATAAGCTGCGGATAACATCGACTTTGTTATGGTTTTCCTTGAAGGTACTCGTAGTTGATAGGAAGGGTTTAACGCCTCCACAAATTTTCTATATCCAATATCCTCGACTATAGAAAAAGGTTGAAAATCCATAGTAAATAGAAGAATCAAGGTATCGTCAATTTTTTTTTCTTGCACTAACTCCCATTTTTCTTCGTAAGAAAGTTTCTACTGTTGTTTGTTTCACAGCTTGTCTAGCTTGTTGCGCCGAGCATAATGACTCGCTTAGCAATACGTCTTCACTTGTAGCTATAATTTGTTGTTGGGAGGAAGTGGATGCGACGGCTTTACTCACTGGTTCTACTGTGTTCGCGTTTTCACTATTCCTGTTATCATTGAAATTGACGAACGGATGACGCGTTCTTCTGGAACGTTATTTTTTTGGAACGGAACAGTGTGGAACGTTCCAAATGAGTAACCGTTTTTCACACCACTAGTTCCATATCATATCTGAAAAAGTAACAAACAATGTTCTAGATCTAAATAAATGAAAATTAAAAATGTATGCGTAAGTTACTGAAACTTAGTGAAATTCACTGGATACTTACGTATATATGTAATTAACAGTTAAAATAATGAAAAAACGAAACTCACCGTACTTTATTTGTCTTACGAAATATAAACTAATAAATAAAACAAATTATAAAAACTCCTCCCGCTTCTATCTACGCCCATGAAGAAATGAATTTAAGTATAATATTGAATTATGTCACAAGACAAAAAACAGATGTGCGGTTAACCGAATGAATAGTGCTATTCAATAACTGCGGGTTGTACTTAGCGATATTATAGACCAGGGGTCGGCAACCTTTTTTGGCTGCGGGTCAAAGTCAACCACAATGTGAATATTAAAGGGACGTTTGGGTCAGTGATATTTTCATTTTAAAACAGTCTTTTAGTGAATAATAAGATACATTTTATTAAGAAAATAATTACAATACGCTATTAAACTTTAATTATTATTAGAAAAACTAATAAAATTCTAATTATTATAAAAACGAACATGGTTGAATGAACTTTATTTATAAACGTTCTCTTCGATATTAATGGCTCCCCTGATGTTGAACTTGTGACGTCAATTTAGTCAAGTCTGGTGTATAGTCAGTCGTTTTAAGACGAATACAAGCATCTGAATTTTCGGTAGTTAACCTGCTCCTGTTCTTGCTTAAAATAAATTTCACTTGTGAAAATATCTGCTCACATTTATAAGTTGAACCGAATGTGGACAAAATGGCAAAGCCAATTTTTTTCAAAGATGAAAACTTCGAAGGAAGTGATGCCCAACACGTTGATATCATGAGGAAATGATTATCTTTCTGTTTTTTCCAAATCTTTCCGCAATTCCTTGAATTTATCCGTCCATAACGTTGAATTTTTAAAATCAATCATTTCAAAACTAATATTTTCAATTTTTATATATTGAAAATACTGCAAATTTAAAACATTTTCGTCTATTTCGTCGGGCTTTGTTATAAATGTAAACATTTCGCCATGGTTCTTAAAACTTTGAAATCGACTTTCATATTCACTTTTAATGACGAAAATCCAACTTTCGAACATATTTAGATTGCTTTCATCGATATTTTCTTTTTCATGTTCCCTTTTTAACAAAGGAAAGAAAATGAATTTTTTAGTTTTTATGTCAGTTTCAAATAATATTAATTTCGATGTAAAACCTTTCCATTCCTCATACATTTTCATAATTGTATGGTTATTTCCTTGGAGTCGTACGTTGAAATCATTATAATGATTCATTATGTCTGTTAAGAACAAAAGTTTTAAAAGCCATTGTTTGTCATTGAGTTCGAGATCATTTTCACCGATTTCGTGAAGAAATATTTGTATATCATCAAAACACTCTACAAATCTATTAAGAACTTTGCCTCGACTTAACCATCGTATTTCAGAATGTAACAGCAAATCTCCATATTTCGATTAAATTTCCTCCAAAAAAGTTTTGAATCGCCTGTGTATTAATGCTGATCGTGCTATTATCTTGTTTACGATCTTAACAACCTTTTCCATTACATCCATAAGTTGTTGCGTAGATGCCTTTGCAAATAAATTTTCTTCATATATGATACAATGAAACGATAAAAGTGAGCGGCCAAGTTCATTTTCCATTAGTTTTACAAATCCAACCGTTTTTCCTCTCATACTTGGAGCACCATCAGTTGTTATTGAAAACAATTTACTTTATCTAATTTTGACACATAAAGTGACACTTTTCAAAACTGTATGACGTTAGGAAAGGGTTTACTTTTCGTAACTAGTTACGAAAAGTAAAATATTTCGTAACTAGTGTTGAAAAGTTCATTTCATCACTAGTTACGAAATATTTTGAAAAAATCATTTCATCTCAAGTTAATAAAGGGGAACGTTAAATGACACAAACTGGTTAAATTTTTATTTTATGCATTATAAACATTTATGACACAATGTGAACAATTGGTGAGGTTAATTCCTGCACACGTAGAATTCATGGCAGGTACTCTGATGTTATGATGCAAAACGGAATGTGCATTTGAGCTTGATTCACCAAGAATATCATTGGCAATCCTTTTCTTATTTTCTATAGAATTCTCTACATAGCCCTCAGCTACAGTATTGGACTTCCAGCCTCCATGTCGTTTAACCTTAAAAATATCCGCACCAGAATCTGCCAAAAAGGTAGCCGATGACCTTCTGAAGCAGTGTCCGGTAAATAGGAAGAGATTTGGTAGTTTCAAAAACTGAGCAATTCTTTTCGGTAGATTACCGATTGTATTAATGCCAACTGGCTGTGCCCCGCATTTACCATTATTATATTTGACGAAAAACCTATCGTGATTAACGTTTTGTGGACGCAAAGAAATATATTTTCTAATAAGATCAAGAAAATTTTGCCCTTCAATATTTCCTTCTGTGATCACAAACTTGCGCGTTACTTTTGTCTTTGTATTAGGGACTTTTATTACAAAATGAGAAAACTCGTCTAAAATATCCCCCACACGTAGAAAAGTTAGCTCACTTTTTCGACAAGCACCAGCTATTCCAACGATCAATGCGACCTTTGTCATTAAATATGTTTTATCCTCAGCTTCTGTCATAAACCGGGAGACGTTTTCCTTTGACAAAATATTAGACTTTTTTGCATGGTATCCCTCTGACTGCCTCTTTAGAAATGCATGTAAACTGGCATATTTTGCAATATCAATATTCTTCTTCAAAGACAATTCACTTCGTAACATGGAATAAAGAGTCCAGAGTGTTGAAGCTTTTTGATTCTTTCTTCCCTCGAAATAGGCTAATAAAACCTTCTCATTAACACATTTAATTTTTTTGTCTTTAAGCCACTTCCCAAGTTTTTCATAAGCCTAATCGTACTGGGCTTTCGACTTTTGTGGAATCACAGTCGATAATGCACTTTGTGCAGCCTCTTCTATATCGCTTGGTAGTCCACCTGAATCTGAATCCGACATTTTTACTCGTACAATGCACCGAAATATTTAGCTAATAAAAGTAAATACTTATACTTAAATTAACAAACACCTGTCAAGTCAAATGAATTATTTCAATAGCATGAAAACTGTCACTAATTATTTAATACGACTTATGACGTTTAATGTCAGATCAACTGGAAAATTATAAATCTATGTTTTGGTCAAAATTAGATAAAATCTTGTATGAAACACGTTATGAAATGTTATTTTGTGTAACTCATGTCATTTTGCAGGATCTCGCTCCCTACGCTCGCTCGTCCTGCAAACATTCCATTTCGTTACACAAAATAACCCATTTCATAACTGGTTACATAAATAGCTATTTTAAATCCAATACTTGCCCATTTTTGAAATTTGTAAACTTTTGTACTTGATGAAAAATATCAGTGCCTTTGGTCGTGTCATTCATTGAAGCAAGAACGCACAGTTCTTCTTTGACTTTCGAATTATTTATTGATGCAAATCTAATAATAATTGCAAGCCTACCCATACTATTTATATCAGTACTTTCATCAAGTGCAATGCTAATTATGTCACTAGATAACAAATAATTTTTGACCTGTTCGTCAATATTTTTAGCCATATCTTCAACGCGACGCTGAACTGTTCTAGCTGACAATGGCATTTCTTTGATTCTCTCGATTATTTGTTTTTTATTTGCGAAGTCGTTAAATAAGTGTTCGGAACAATTTATGAATGCGTTTTTCAAAAACTCGCCGTCTGTAAATGGTTTTCCGTTGGTACCAATGCTAAGAGCTGCAACAAAGCTGGCAGATGTAGCGTGATTTTAGCGGGTAACAAGCGGGTTAACAATGTATTCAGATTTATCTTCATTTGTCATTTCACTTACATCTATATGTTTTGAAGAAAAGTGTCGCTCAATATTGTAAGTCCTGGCGGTAATTACATCTGTACATAAAGTACATACCAATTTGTCACCATTTTCGATACATCCATACTTTTCTTTCCACACATCTTGAAATAACCTCTTTTTTGCTTTTTGTTTGTTCATGGTAATATTTTTTTTAAATAATAATAATTATTTCACTTAGGTAACTGCTTAATAATTATTTAGCTGCGTAACTGCGTTACTCCGCTACTGAACATGTGCTACAACTGAGAGAACGATACACACCGCGCCAATTTTGTCTCACGTCTCCGCCACTACTCTGCAGCGCGTGGCGCATGTCATTAGGGCGGAGACGTAAGGGACGAAATTGCTTTCATGCTTATGTTTTATAATTTATTTTTATATATTATACTTTTTTTCGGAACTAGAGTGGGTCACTTGAAATTAGTAAATGGGTCACTCGGTGACCCGCGGGTCATAGATTGCCGACCCCTGTTATAGACTATTTATATGGTCCATCCTAATTTCGACTTCTCGTGCCCGGTCCCTACTGATTAACCAATTGCAAGCGGAATTCGATATATGATGTATTAGCCCTACACCGTTGCCTTAATTTGCTACGGCATGTGTTCTGCGATTTTAATATAGAGACATCCGTCGCAGAATCTCCAAGATTCTTCGAACGGTGTGAGCCGTCGCCCCATCCTGTTAAAACTTAAACATTTCTTATCTCAAGATTATCCACCTGCTCTGTAAAAAATTTTCAAGAATCCGTGAATAACGATGGGAAAGAGAAAGGGGCCCATAATGCTGAACCTGATAACCGCATATCACACTGTCAGCCTGTCAAGTAGATAACACAAAATACCACAAGAATTGAATATGAATACCAGATTGTATTTTATCCCCCTTTTTATCTCCCTTTTTTTCAGGGAAATGCATATTGCTCTCTATGATCGATAGCGTTGAATATATTTAGTTCGTACTGGAAATGTGTGTAAAGAGATATATGCAAATATATCCAAATTTGGAAAGTAAAGTACACCCGAATGAAGAATCCTAGTTATCTCAAATAAACTGCTGAAAATTTGTGAAAGCAATCTACATTATGTGTTCCATACGATTTTTTTCTTTTTGAAAATCTTTATTAGAAGCTGAACAATTAACAATTTTCGGAAATACCAAATAAAATAATTTTAAAATTGTACGCGGTCTAGTGGCTATTACTAGAGAACGGACACGCTTACCACATGACGCAAAGCCCAGTGCAGTACTGGCGAAAGGCTGTATTTCTAAAATATTTAATTTTATTTATATAATTGGAAAACGAACGGGTGGTGATCTATAAAATTACGAAATACATATTTATTTGTTGAAAAGTTGTATTTATAAAGTTTTTAATTTTATTTATATAATTGGAAAACAAACGGGTGGTGATCTATAAAATTACGAAATACATATGTATTTGTTGAAAAGTTGTATTTTTAAAGTTTTTAACTTTATTTCGATAATTGGAACATTTTCATTTGTTCATTTTGTCGTTCAAGTTGAGTAAAGGACTATTAATATTGACTAGCAATAGTTTCTCAAGGTTTTCTTCTGTCAATTTTGTTCTCTTTGAATTAAGTACATCCTTATAAATAGAAAACGTCCTTTCTACATCGCAACTGGTTATAGGTGCATACTGGAAATATTCTTTTATTTCTTCATATTTAGCCGTTAGATTTTGTGGAATTGTCTCCATACATAATTGCTGCAATGTAATTAAATCTGGATTTCTATTAAGAATTGCTTCAAACTTTTGCCGAAGGCCACATCCGAAGTCACTTGGAATACTTTTCAAATTATTAACAGCCACATCTAATGTGGTTAATCCGTCATTTAATTTGAGATTTCGATTTTCAAAATAAGTGATTAGTTTTGGCAATTTTCCAAAGTGTTCGTGAAGAAAGTACAACTGATTTTTTAAATTTGGGATTTGTGTGAGCTCCTTGCACTCACCAATACTTCTAGCATCCTCCTTTAGCAGTGTTACGAAATGTTTTAGACTATGGAAATTCTCAGCATAATAACTAGTAGCTTCCAGCCATGTTCCCCATCTAGTTATTACTGGAGTGGGAGGCAGTGACAGAGATGGAAATTTTGCCCAGAAAAGAGCTACTCTCAATGGTGCTTTTCTGAAAACTTTTTTAAAAGCTGATACAAGTCTATCAACTTCCGGAAAAGTGTCTCTGATATATTCACAGATTCTGTGGAGAGCATGTGCTACACAAGTAATATGCAGCATATTAGGAGATGTTTTCTTCAATGTCTGCCTGTTTTTAACATATACGCAGCACTATCACTGACAAATAAAAGTATTTTTTCTTTGTACGTGGTGTCCGAATGAAGCATTTTTTACATATTCTCCTTAATGGTTTCAGCAACTGTTTCCGCATCAACTCTATTTATAACACTTGTTGCTATTACATATGAGTTATAGGGAATAGTTGAATGTAGTACACCAGCTACAACATTTACCACACAGCGTCCTAACATATCCACCGTTTCGTCGGCGCTTATCCATATGTATTGATTAAAAGATGGCTTCTAATTCGTTCTACTGTTCTAGTATAGCACCTAGAAACATAATATTTGCGTAAAGTTGATTTATCAGGAACATTTCGACCAGTATATTTTTTCAGAAATGTCAAAATTGGATTGTTCAATTTAAATAATGGAATATTAGCTGCCATAAAAGTTTCACAGAGTTCTTCGTTAAAATTGTCAGATTCCAACGGGTTCAATTTTTTTTCGTGCTTTAACGATCCTACGTTTTACGGTTGATTTATTGCAATTTTTCAATAACGTTTCACACACTTCACAATAAATTTCGGAATCACTGGCAATGTACATACAATCAGTATGGCCCTCAATCCAACTCGCCATTGTTTCACGATGCCATTCTCGACGCTCTTCCATTGTCTGAAAAAGTAAGAATATTCTAGATCCAAATAAACGAAATTAAATAACGAAATTTTATGCACACTTACGTGAAAATAATTGGAAGATGTTGCTTAAATGAAAAGAAAAGGAATGTACGTGCTATTTCTCTTACGAAATACGATAAACTTATTTATTTTATCTACGTACACGACACCACTGAAAACACTATATTCTCCGCATACAATAGCTGGGCTGTCTCGCAGCGATAACAATGGTTATCGCTGCGAGACCAGATGGCCGAGTAAGTCAAACAAATACTTCATTGAATTACGCCGGGATGTACTGAGCGACGTTATACACAATTCCAATTGCCGATTGCGTTTTATGGAAATTGCATCCGTTCTCTAGTTACTGTGAACTGTGAACTACACGATCCGAGTTCAAAGCAATTGAGCCACCCCAAAAATTCCAAAAAAGTCTTATAAATTATGAAAAAAAAAGTTATTTTATCGTCTTTTTTTGGCATCATTTATAAGATTTTTTGCGACTTTTTTGGGGGTCTGAAATCCACGACTTTTATCAGCTTGACACCTTCTTGTCCACCACAAAACACATGAAGTATATTTTCCCTTTTTTCTGTCCCACTAGAGCATTTTGCATTAACCTTAAACAGCAACTGACCGTGGTAAGGTCTGTTTGACTATGTCAATTGCGATACTGTTATCTTAACTACACCGTCGTACTATCGCCAGGGTAAATATCACTGTTTTGAAATTAAACTATATAACGGGTAATTCAAATATTTTCTAATACCACCTTATTATTATTATTAGGTTGAAATGCAGAGAAGAAAAGGGTTATCAATACCCGAAGGCTGGGCAATAGACAAAGATGGTAGTCCGACAACTGATGCAGATGAAGCCTATAGCAAAGGATGTTTGATGCCGCTTGGAGGCACTGAACTTAACTCAGGCTACAAAGGCTACGGATTGGGTTTCGTGGTGGAGTTATTTTGTGGTATATTAGGCGGAGCTACTTACGGTCCAAACGTTAGGCACTGGGGACAAACAGAGAAAGTAGCAAATCTTGGCCAGTGCTTTGTTGCGATTGATCCAAATTGTTTCGCGCCAGGTTTCGAGAATAGATTAAATGATCTAATGGATCACATGAGAAATATGGAACCGGTAAGTTTCCAAAGCCTGTCAAAAAATTAATAGGCACATAGTTCATACCTCGTAAGCTTGTAGATCATAATGAGAAGGATTTGTATACAAGTGTCCCGTACCGTTATGTTCAAATTTTATATATGTCTTGCCAGGCGCGGCTCGTGATGACGTATTTGGGAGTGCAAGTACAATTATGCGAGTGCTTCGTGTATTCTCGTGTACTAACTGTAACGTTTTCTTAGTAAACACCGAAAACACACGAGGCACTCGCATCATTGTACTTGCACTCCCAAATACGTCATCACGAGCCGCGCCTGTGTGGTCCATTTGAAAACCGCGTCCCTATTCCACCGTTTTTGAATTTCCTTTTCGCAATGGTTAATGCTGTCGGCCCAAATATCAGGGGTTACTTGGGTTAATGCCTCTTACCATAATCTTACACATTCTTCTTCTGTTCTATCATATTTTCCTAATTTTTTGTCATTCACTTGCCAAGATTTGCAAATAGTTCCATCTTCGAAAACCCAGATTTAATTGAGGAAAACAAACTGTTTCATACGAACATATTGTTCCAAGAATGTATTGTATACATGAAATATAGAATGGATTTAATTTTCTTAGAACAATTTACTTATTTATTTATTTATGCTTAGGCCGATCCGACGAAACCTGTACTAGTAGCTGGAGATCCAGAAAAGCAACACATGGCTGCAGTTGAAAAAGCAGGCGGGGTCAAATACGTTCCCAATCAGATGGAAACCTGTAAGAAATTAGCCGAAAGATTCAAAGTAACACCATTGCAACCGCTTTCGTAAAACCTAGTTAATAATCTTTTAGTAATTAAGCAAGTGCATGGCTAAATTTTTACATTCCATTTATTGTAAAGTTAAACTTTATTTTAAGCTGCATCGACTTTTATGTATAATATTAATACTTTTATTGAGAAAATAAGTTTTTATGTATAAGTAAATATTTTATTTTTGTAGTAATTATTAACTAATAATAATATTGTTTTAATGAAATTCTGTTTTTTTTTTTTAATAATAATAATAACAATAATATATTGATTTCCTACAGGCAACCCAATAAACAAAAATAAATTAAATAAATGCTTTCTACATATACGAAGCTAATTATTCGAATTTTTTACTGAAGAAAAATTCGCCTTTATGCAGGATTCGAACCTACTTCCTTTGGTTTGCCGGACCACGCTCTTAACCATTAAGCTATTAAGGGACTGCATAAGGGAGAATTTTTTTTTTCAGTAAAAAAATTTTGAAAAAGATTGCACAAGAAAAATAAATATTTTGTAAACAAATAAACTAAAATTTCTTAAAAAAATAAAGTTATATATTTTCATAAAATATGAATGCTCATAATTAATTATGGTACTTCGTGAATTAGCATTAATAAGAGATCTAATTAAAGTAGGAACACAGTAGTGAAATGTGATATCTTACTAAAACATCAGTGCTAGTGCCGCGTAGGAATATTGCCATTCTCCGTTGAGAAATTATATACCTGAGCGCCGTTGTGTACTACCTACTACGCTCAGGTCTCAAGTTAACTCATTCCTTCTAAACGAGACTTTTACTATAACAGTATAACACTATAACCCATAGTAAAAGTCTCGTTTAGAATGAATGTTTAAGCTCCGCTAATATAGCTCACAATAATTAATTTAATTTGAAGTTATAGTGGTTTTTAACTAGGTGAAAAAATGGGGGCGTTAAAAAATAATTTATTCTCGAAGTGAGCAGTAGACAAAATAAGTTTGGGAACCACTGATCTAAAGATATACAGGGTTGGGCAAAAGTAACGCATCAGTCTAATAATTCCGTAAATATAAACTTTAGAACAGAATGTTGTCAACAAATGTTTTTTGACAAGTTATTTTGTATTAGCTTCAATCATTTGCGTTTTTTTTTCATGATGATTACATATGACAGCAAACAAATTTTTTTTTTTAAATAGAAATAATATTTTCTTTTAGAAAATTCGGAATCTTTATTAATTTCTGAATATGAATATGTACTTTTTTCATGGGGTTAGATAATAAAAATATTGAGAAAAAAATAAAATTTAATAAACGTACATTTGGACTAGTGCAGTGTTTTGTAGATTGCTTTGGAAATTGTAGATTTTTTGACTGTCATTGAATTATTGACGTTTCACAATAAAATAGTTTCCATCGTAAAACTTGCTTTTTTTAATACGTGTTTTGTGTGAAAATGGTCAAATTAACTACTAAAGAAAGAATAGAAATTCTTATGATGGTCGGATATGGTGACAGGTAACGTTCACATCACGAAGTTTGCACTTTATTCAATGTTTATTTGGATCGAGATCCTATAGCTCAATCAACAGTTTCGAGATTGGTTACTAAATTTAGAGAAACGGGCGATGTTAGAGATATACCTAAAGCTAGCCGACCAAAAGAAATCACTAATGAAGACCGATCTCTTCATGTTTTACTTGCTGTAACGGAAAATCCCACTACGTCAACCACTCAACTAGGATTAGAAAATGATATGAGTAGCAGATCTATTAGACGAATATTAAAAGCGAACAAATACAAGCCCTATAAGATACACTTACTGCATGAACTTAACGAAGATGACCCAGACAGAAGATTACAGTTTTGTGAAACAATAATGGAATTGTCCAATAACGATCGAAATTTTTTAAACAACATCATATTTCAAAGGTATTTTTAATAATATAAACTATTATTAAAAATCTGGTGTGAAGAACACAAATGCAGGTTCACTATTAATATTTTTTGTGAACGTGTCCGAATATATCCTATCCCCAGAGACGTAGATACGTATTTCACCTTTCTACAGGGTCATCGGTACGCCCCTCATATTAATAGTGAACCTGCATTTGTGTTCTTCACACCAGATTTTTAATAATATTTTATATTATTAAAAATACCTTTGTATTGTACAAAACTGGTGGGGTTTACCTACTCATGTATGTTTCAATTATTCTAAAACATCATATTTTCTGACGAAGCTACATTTTGTCTAAACGGATTTGTAAATAGGCATAACTGCCGTTATTGGGTGACTGAGAATCCACATTGGATGCGAGAAAATCATACACAGCATCGCCACAAACTTAATGTGTGGGCTGGCATTGTTGGGCAACGAATCATAGGTCCGTACTTCTTGGAACACAACCTAAATGGTGATGGTTACTTACATTTATTGCGTAACCACATTGTACCAGATCTGTTGATTTTATTTTCTAACGACAATCAACCAAGCATGCCAAACCGTAATCTATGGTTTCAACAAGATGGAGCACCACCACATTATGCTATTAATGTTCGACAGTATTTAGACACAATTTTTCCCGGTCGTTGGATTGGACGTCGGGGTTTTATTGATTGGCCCGCTAGGTCTCCCGCTTTAAATCCATTGGATTTCTTTCTTTGGGGACACTTGAAGTCGCAAGTATACAAGGAGAAACCTAGAGGATTTGAGAGCAAAAATTACTCGTGAGATACAAGCCATACCACCTAATAGTTTACAAAATACAATTCGTCATTTTTGGGAACGTTTAGGACACTGTCAAGTAGTAGTAGGACGTCACTTTGAGCATTTAACCCTCTATTGCATGAATTATGAAAAAATTGACAGAAAAATTTGTTTCAATGAATTTCATGTCAAGAAATGGTCGAGAATAAAAGAAAAACAATGATTTCGAAAAAATGTATTTAAACTAAAAAAAAAAATTGTTTACACAAATTCTTTTAAAGCTAAACTTGCATGGCTTTGGCCTTTAATTTATAGTCTAAGCAGAGTGAAAGTCTTTAAAGCAATTATTTTCTTTATGGAGACATAAGTGCACTTGACATTTGTCACACATTATGCGTGATTTGCCTTTACAATTAGGTTTTTTGCATCTTTCTCGATTGTTTATGTGAGAGGGCCAATGACCAACATTGTCTGAACTTACAAGATTTGTAGGACGAAGTTCGAAACATTTTCTTTTTGGAATCATAGGAGTCGGGGAACTTGTAGGGGTACTAGTAATCGGCCGCCCTCTTTTTTTTTCCTATTACTTTACCTACCAAACATAGATCCTGAGCTACAGTTGTTTTGAAGTCCAATAGAGAAATGTATTTTTGTATATTAAGCTGCTTGCCAATTCGCCTAGACAGTAACCAGACATTGACAATGACAACATCAATCATGTGACAAAAAATTCGCATATACCACTTCCTACTTTTGAGTTTAATGGTATACAACCCTATTAATGAGTCCTGTAGATCAACGCCTCCCGTGTGCATGTTATACACTGACACTATATCTGGACGTTCAATGTCTTTCTTGCAATTTTGGGATTTAAAAAACCGTTGAATTTGAGTAATCGGCTCTGCTCCGCAAAAAGAGGATGCCAATGAAACAATATGATTATCGTACCATTGAACCACGTGAACATCTAGTTCATTTATACTGGCAGTTTTTTTCTATATATGAGCCGCGTCCATTCTTTTTCATTTCTTTTTCAGATAAAGCTTCAAAGTTTTTCAGGCGTTTGGATCTCATTGTGGCTACGAATTTGATTCCCAGCTTATCTAAATAGGATATTAGATGTAAACTAGAGAAGTAGTTGTCGAAGTATAGTTTGTGGAAAACATTTCTCGGGACGAGTCGATATAAACGAACAATTATGTTGCTTGCGGCTCCAAGTTCAGGTTCTCCTGGCATTTTGCCCACGTCGGCTTTCCTACTGCAGAGTTCAAAATCACAGCTAAATCCACTTACACCAGACAAAACATATATTCTATAACCCCATTTGTGTGGCTTCTTTGGGTTATAGGTTTTTAGTGACGTTCTGCCTTTGAAAGGAATAATTTGCTCGTCCCAGGAAAGATGTTCTTCAAATGGTATTTTTTGGCAAGCTTCTTTTACTTGGCTGAGTACTGGCATAATTTTATCCGTATTGTTAGTAGCCACGCTATTGTCCGAAAAATGAAGAAACCGCTTTAGTTCTTCAAATTTATTTATGGGCATAATGTCAGCAATTTGTGGAGTTCGTGTATTTGGAGCCCAGTATCTGCGTGTTGAGGGTTGTCGAATAAGTGACATCCAAACTAGTATTCCCAAGAATTGCTCAATTTCTTTCGAGTTTGTTGCAAGTGGTTTATTTGGTCTTTTCTGGACACTGTATAAGCAAGTTTGTTCAACTATATGGGAAATAAAATCATCCGTGAAGAAAAATTTGAACAAATCATATGGACTGCCTAATTCCAAGATTTCTTGTGGTAAATCGCGTGGTCCAGAGAATAAACTTTGTTGAGGATCTCTTGCAGTTCTTGAATCCTTCCATAGTATATTTTCATATTTGGGAAAATAAAGTCTTGTGCCAGGTGGAAGATGAAACAGTTGACTTAGGGGAACATCATCGTCTAACTCGTCAATTTCTTGAGGCTCCCATATTTCATCCCTATTTTCAAGGAAATCAAGTTTTGGAAAATATGTAAAATAGGAAAGTCTCAGGTACCGATATTTCATATCGTACCTCTATCCTCGTCATCTGACAGTTCAGAATCTTCACTGTCAGAAGGAATATCACGAATAGCTTCTACCGATTTTCGTCCATAAAAAGCGTTAGCACTTATTTCAGGAAATTCCCTAGCAATAAAGAAAAGCTTTAAAAGTAATTAATTTCGTAATAAATCTAATACCAATAATTTAGGTATATTTTATGTTTGTTGAACTTAGTATCCACATTGTTCCCATATGGGAACATCCACGTTGTACCATGTTCTGGTAACAAAAACTTATAATAAATAGTATAAATGACACTATTGCACTGTTAATCGTCATATCTAACTGTTAAAAAAATTAATACTTACATATTTTTACTTTAAATCCTTTATTTATTATAATAAAAAGTCCATACGCTAACTGCTCTTGGTGGGGAGCACGTGGTTCAATTTAATTACAGGTTTCGTGCGAGTAGTGACATTTACGCATCACCAACCTACTTAAACCAGGAAACTATATTATATTTAAACCGATTTATATAAAATTTTACCGAAATTCATAAGATGGCGCCATATTCTGTAACTATTTTTATTGTGTTCCCGTTTGGGCACAGTATGCAATAGAGGGTTAATTTAATTTTGTAGTTTGTTTACTTTTATTAAATTTTATTTTTTTCTCAATATTTTTATTATCTAACCCCATGAAAAAAGTACATATTCATATTCAGAACTTAATAAAGATTCCGAATTGTCTAAAAAATAATATTACATATTTCGATTTAAAAAAACAAAAATTTTTTCGCTGTCATATGTAATCATTACTAATCATCATGAAAAGAAAAAACAAATGATTGAAGCCAATACAAAATAACTTGTCAAAAAACTTTTGTTAACAACATTTTGTTCTAAAGTTTATATTTACGGAATTATTCGACTGATGCGTTACTTTTGCCCAACCCTGTATATCTTTAGATCAGTGGTTCCCAAACTTATTTTGTCTACTGCTCACTTCGAGAATAAATTATTTTTTAACGCCCCCATTTTTTCACCTAGTTAAAAACCACTATAACTTCAAATTAAATTAATTATTGTGAGCTATATTAGCGGAGCTTAAACATTCATTCTAAACGAGACTTTTACTATGGGTTATAGTGTTATACTGTTATAGTAAAAGTCTCGTTTAGAAGGAATGAGTTAACTTGAGACCTGAGCGTAGTAGGTAGTACACAACGGCGCTCAGGTCTCAAGTTAACTTTTACGGGCTACACCTGCCAATGAGAATGATTATTGAAACACAACTTTATAGTATTCAGACAAAGTATCTTTTATTCAAAATTCAAAATAAAACAAACAGAATCGATTCTAATATAAAAACTAATGTGAAGGATGAATCTGATGCTGTTTAATAAGTTTGTTGATATCAGGTTCCAATTTACTCAAGAACAGCCGCAAGTCACCACGTTCGGTAACATGCAAACGATTTCTCTTTTTAGTAAGCGGCGTTGCCACAACACTAAATCCACGTTCACACAAATATGACGATGGGAATGCTATCAAGAATCGTTGAACGATTGACCACAATCCAGGGTACAATTGCGGGATCGGTTTTTATAGCCAAAATTCTTGGTAGCCATTTTTGAACTTGATTTTTATTTCCTCGTTCGTTGTCAATTCTATAAGTTCTTCTTCCAGATGTGGTGATATTGCTGTGTTGACATTTGAAAACGGATCCAACACCCAGTCTGGTATTTCCAAGTTCAAAATATCCTGGTATCGTTCGGTGAAGTCAATGTGGAGGTTTTCCAAATGTTGGCAGTAGGCAAACAAGTCGTCGTTACTGCAGGATACTGATAAATTCGGAAAATTGTGAAACTCACGTCTGCCCATATTCTTTTTGTGTAGAAGCAGTTTGGCTGCGCAAGCAGCAACGACATTTTTTCTTTTAATTAAATTTAGTTCATCGCCTTGCAGTTGGAGATTCATGTTGTTGAACAATTTATACAGGTCTGTCATGTAAGCTATATCATTTTTTGATGTAATGAGCTTGTTGCGCAATTCTGTATCTTTAGTTTCCAAAAACTCTATCACAGAGTCAAACAGGTTGTAAAATCGAGTCAGACAATTGCCTCTTGATAGCCAACGAACTTCGGTATGAAACAACAAACGGTTGAAATCTTCGTCATTAGTAACACAAAGCTGATGAAATAATCTATCATTCAAAGAGCAGTTTCGGATTTTATTCACTGCTTTGATGACATATTGCAGTGATTGAAATAGTCGTTCACTTAAATTTCTAGCAACCAAATGTTGTCTATGAATAACGCAATGTACAGCAAGGACATCTGGAATTTTATTTTTTACGTACGCTATGAAGCCTTTATGGCACCCTGTCATAACCGGAGCGCCATCCGTAGCAACTGATATAATATTTTTCAAGGGAATCACATTCTCATCACAAAACTTTTCCAATGTATTGAATATGGTTTCGCCTTTTGTATCGGTCTCTAAATTTTTAGCAAACAATAGTTCTTCACATATTTTCTCATCTTTAATAAACCTCACGTAAGACAGCAACAATGCTTCATTAGTTGGTAAAGTGGACTCATCGAGCTGAATTGAGAATTGACTAGTCCTCAGATGATTGCACAATGATTCTTCAATGTTTCCAGCTATTTCATCAATTCGTCTTTGCACAGAATTATTACTCAAAGGAATTTTTCGGATAATATCTGCGGCCGGTTTATGAAGCACAGTAGTTATTACTTCCTTTATTGCTGGCAAAATTAACTCTTCTCCGATGTTGTGTGGTTTGCCTTTTTGAGCAATTAACAAAGAGATATTGTACGAAGCTCGAAGTCCGTCGTCATCTTGCTTAGCAGCCGCCGAAAAGAGTTTTGCTACACTTGGCTGAGTATTATGCTTCTTCTCTAGGTCTTGAAAATATGCTACATTCTTGTCTTTCTTATCTGGATGCATTTTATTCAAATGATCTTGCAGTCTTGAAGGCTTCATTGCTTCATTCGAAAATGTTTTTAGACATAGAAGGCACAAAGGCGACGATGGGTTTGTAGGATTTTCAATGAATCCGAATTTAATGTATTCCGCACAGTATTGCCGTCTCTTCTTTTTTACTTCCGACATTGTTTTGTTTTGAGAAATACGTAAGTAAGTGTTGAACTTAAGTACTGCTTATCTATTACGCGCGAAACCGCAAATGAAAATAAAATAAATATTACGTTGTTTATATAGGATTGCATAAGCAGCACGCACCGACAGGAATAACACAAACATGCATAAACTCGTTTATCTCATTCGACGCGTCGAGAGTCGAGAGCTCAGTCGGTGTCTAAGAGTCTCCTCCCCGCCCCCCCTTTAGACCTGCAGCGCCCACAAGGGGGCGTTATCGCCCACTTTGGGAACCAGTGCTTTAGATATACCTAAATTGAAAAACAATGTAGTACCTTCAGTATTTCCAAACCTGCCGCTCTATTTAAGTACAACTCCTCTACTTCAAGAAGGTTATGTAATGTAGAAGAGGAAAATATTGAAACCGCTGTAAAAGACAGTCTTGAGTCTTTACAGAAATATCAACAAGCGAGAGAAATTCACACAATAGAAGATATTATAACGTATTATTATAATTCTAAGAATATCTCAAATGAATGGATTTTAATTAATCGAAATGAAAAGGTGTATTTGTGCTACATTGATGTGACCGAAGATGTCCCAAGTGTTCTATATTCGGTAGTGGTTCAACAAAACTTAAATTATGAATTATGCATAAAAGGCGAGAAATTATCTTTTAAAAATATACCCTGGAACATGCATGCGTTAAATTCCATTAATATTTTAGAAGACATTCTTGATTTTGTGAAGTGTAGTGGTAGTGATCTAATTGAAAAAAAAATCATTTGATAAAATTAATACTATGTTATCTGAAATTAGTGAAAATCATAAAGAAGCTGTGCAACTTTCTTTTATAATGGAGCAATTAACCTTATGCAGGCAGCCATCCAACACAAGGAGGTATAGTGCGAACACACTACTTTTTGCATCAACCTTATTAGTTTAGTCAAGTGCAGCATATATTTCTTTGTATAAAAATAAATATCTATATTTGCCACATCCTAGAAATATAAGGAAGTTAATTTGCAAATTTTCCCAAGGAGATGCTAGTCTTGAAGGAAGCATTGAATACTTAAAAAGTAAAGTAAGTTTTTTGAAAGACCATGAATTAATTGTAAATTTACATCTGGATGAAATATATGTCAATGCAGAGTTAAATTTTAAAGGTGACACAATTTTTGGTATAAGTGAAACAGATCCTTCAAAAATAGCTAAAACTATTCAGGTTTTTATGATATCCAGCATAACTTCAAAGTATAAAGATGTGGTTGCTTTAATACCCGTACATAATTTAACAGCCGTACAATTAAAAACTCTGATCATTAAAATTTTAACAGAAATAGAAAATCTCGGCTTTAAAGTGGTAACTTTAATATCTGATAACAATAATGTGAATCGGAAAGCGTTTGAACTTTTTACAGAGAAAAATATTTTGCAACCGTCAATACCTCATCCTATTGATAACTCAAGGCAGCTATTTTTTTATTTTTGATGTTGTTCATATTATTAAATGTATATGCAACAACTGGATAAGTAAAAGAACTGATAACTGTGTCTTGAAATTTCCAGATTTTGATAATCCTGCTAATAGTAGCATAAACACAGCGCAGTTTAAACATTTAGAGACGTTATATAAGCAGAAAAAAATTCTCTTATAAAATTTGGTCACTCCCTATCATATAAAGTTTTGTACCCCTCAAATATTCAAAAACAAAATGTAAATTTAGCTTCAAAAGTTCTTGACGAGAAAAACATAGCTGCATTGGAATGTGCTGCAAAAAGTATTTCAGTGCTAAGTACGACTGAAGGTACTTGTATGTTTTTATATATTATTTCTACGTGGTGGAAAATCGTTAATATAAAAAGTGCTTTTGAAGGAAGACGGTTTAATGATAAATATAGAGAACCAATAAGACGTGACAGCGTGTTACAGATTGATTTCCTTCGTAAAATGTCCCTTTGGTTAAAAAACTGGAGAATGTCTGTGCCTATATCTCAGTCATTATCAATCCAAACATTTCAGTCTCTTATAAATACCATAGTTCTTGCTTCTAATACCGTATATGTTTGATACATACCGACTGGATTATCTGCTATTAAGTAAATTTGAAAATGATGTATTGGAAGGTAGATTTGGTTATTACCGTCAATTAAGTGGCGCTAATTATTATATCAGTTTGATACAACTTTTAGAGAGCGAAAGGAAAATCAGATTTAGAGATGCTGTTCTCTTTTCTTCTGCAAATAGAGAAATTTCTCTCAAAACTATTGTAAAGTTTGTCTTTTCGGGTTCTTAAATAAAACTAACAATAACTTTAGACACACACACTATATTAATATTAAAACGTATAACAATATAAAATTAACTATTAACAATAATAAGTACTATATGTATCTATATTTATGTGTACTGCGCGAGACTGTAGGATTCAATGAATGTCCCATCCCTTCCTCGACGGCTTTTATATATCCGCGTTGTTGGATGAGTCATCACATTGCCCCCTTCTTAAGAATGAAGTTTCGTCCCGAAACATGTCAAGTTTTGATTCCTCAACCGATGGCCTAATCGACAGGTAGGGCCTTTGTTACATTGTGACGTCATATCGAAATAACAGTCCACGGTCTTATCTTGCCTGGATGGACAGGAATATTCAGGCCGGTAACTGCATACCAGAATTTCCATACCAGTATGTCGGAAGATTACTTCCAACATGCTCCTTACAATTCTCCAGTCCAGGCGGTCCAATCCACAACCCAATTTTGGAACTGCTAATTTCAGAATGTCTTGCTATAACATTTGTTCGCGTAAGTGGGCCAGGGCCTCCCATAAGGCACGATAGGTTGGCTTCAGGCTCGACAGTTCTTTCGTGACCAAATAAAATATGGGCTGTCCTTCATTTATTATTTGGAGACTCTTCCCAATTGCTGGTCCCTGCTGCCTTAGTTTTTCGATTCTGCCAAATCTCTCTTTAAATTCCCAGGCAATTCCTTTGGCCATTCGTAGATCTCGGGCTACGCAATGAGCAAGCGCGTAGTCTGGCGGCACCGTAAACAAATCTTGCTGTTTCTCGATGGTTACCCCAAATCGAGCTTTCTTCGAACCAGAATACTCTTCCATAAAGTCTTCGAAGGTTGGTTCCTGGTATTGGCTATCCAATTGACGCAAGTCAGCGGTTTCGTCATTATTGTCTCCAGAGTATGGGGCTAATCGATTAAAATGTACGACTCTTGGCTTAGTGTGAGGTGTTCGCCTGATGCGGTATATTACATCGTTGATCCGCTTCAACACCTCGTACGGCCCCTCCCAATTCTTTTGAAGTTTTGGAGATAGGCCCCGTCGGCGTTGTGGATTATATAACCAAACCCGATCGCCTTTATGGTAACCACTCTTCTCGGCGTTGATGTCATAGCTCTCCTTCATTCTGTCACTAGCATCTTGGATATTGTGTCTGACTTGTTCATGTATATTATCTAGTCGTCGTCTGAGCGTGCTGACATAATCTTCTCCGGCAAGATCTTCACCAGGCTTACTCCCAAACTTTAAATCACAGGGCAATCGGAGTTCCCTCCCTAATAGCACGTTTGCCGGTGATTGGCCAGTTGTCTCTTGGACGGCGGCCCGATACGCCATTAGAAATAATGGTAAATGTTCGTCCCAATCTCTCTGGTGTTCGGAGACCACTTCGGATAAGTGTCTGATCATGGTCTTGTTCATTCGCTCTACCATCCCATCTGATTGTGGATGCAAGGGAGTTGTTCTTGTCTTCCGTATGCCCAAAAGTCCACACATTTTTTCGAATAGACTGGACTCAAAATTTCGCTCTTGATCGGAATGAAGTTCCAAGGGTACAGCAAAACGGCTGACGAACTCCTTCACAATCACGTCTGCTACAGTTCCAGCTTCTTGATTTGGTAGAGCATATGCTTCAACCCATTTGGTAAAGTAATACATGACCACTATTATGTATTTATTTCCTTTGTCGCTTTCTGGAAAAGGGCCGGCGGCATCTATGGCGATCCTTTCAAATGCGCTTCCTTCATTATATTGGCGCATAGGTGCACGTCGACGCCTCTGGGGACCATTTCTTCCGGCGCAATTAGCACACTTTCGGCACCATTCTTTCACATCTCGTGAACAATTCACCCAGTAAAATCTTTGGCGCATCTTCTCCAGTGTTTTATGGACTCCAAAATGTCCCCCAGAAGCACCATTATGGAGTTCTCGCAATACCTCTGGTATTCTTTTCTTGGGAACCACCATTTGTATCTTGCGCTCACTTCCATCGTGATTTTCGACCTCACGTCTCAGGAGATCGTCTTCCATGGTTAAGAAATCCCATTGTGCCCAGTATGACTTCAATTCTCGTGAATGGGCAGCAATTTCTTGCCAGGTTGGTCTTTGCCCATTTTTCTTCCAAGCCCTGAGGACTGCAAGATCCGGATCAGCTTCTTGATCTGCGCGCAAATTGTCAGGTTGCCATTGGTCATCAACCACGGTGGTTCGAAGAGCGTTGGCCGATTTGTCTTCGATTCGGTTGCAATATCGACAGTCTTCTGGACAGGGCCTTCTGGAAAGGGCATCTGCATTTTGATGTTCGAGGCCTGCTCTGTGTTCAATGTCGAAGTCATACTCCTGTAGCCTCTCAATCCATCTAGCTACTTGACCCTCTGGATTCTTAAATTGCAAGAGCCACTTTAAGGCGGCATGATCAGTGCGGATCAGGAACTTCTGTCCATACAGGTACTTGTAAAAGTGCTCAATGGTCTTGACTACTGCCAATAGTTCTCTCCTGGTTACGCAGTAGTTCCTCTCCGGTTTGGACAGGGTCTTGCTGAAGTATCCAATGACCTTTTCTTGTCCATCTTGGATTTTGAGAGAGCACGCCACCAATCCCGACGTTACTGGCATCCGTATCCAAAACAAACCTCCCAGATGGCAGTGGATAGTTTAAAACAGGTGCACTGATCAACGTACCTTTTAACAACTCAAAGGCCGCTTGGCATTCGATGTTCCAAATGAATGCTCGATTTTCTGTTAGGCGAGTAAGTGGTTTTGCAATGTTGGAGAATCCAGGAACGTAGCGTCGATAATATGTGCATAATCCCAAAAAGCTTCTTAGCTGATGTTTGTCTTTGGATGCCGGCCATTTTTCCACAGCTTTTACTTTTTCGGGATCCACAGCAACTCCTTTTCTGGAAACCACATGTCCAAGGTAATTTACCTCCTTGCGGAAAAGGTGACACTTCTTTGGACTTAATCTCAGGTTGGCATCTCGCAACCTCTGGAATACTACTTCCAAATTTTTCATGTGATCTTCAAAGGTCTTCCCTACCACAATCACATCATCGAGATATACGAGGCAGGTATTCCAAGACAATCCCCTCAGTACAGTGTCCATGAGTCGCGCAAAAGTAGCTGGGGCGTTACACAGTCCAAATGGCATGACTGTAAATTGCCAGAGTCCTGTACCTAAACTGAAGGCAGTCTTCTCTTTGTCATTGGGATCCATTCCCACTTGCCAATAGCCGCTCTTTAAGTCGAGAGTGGAGAACCATTTTGCTCCTGCCAAGGTGTCTAGCGTATCGTCTATTCTTGGGAGAGGATAGCTGTCCTTTTTGGTTACACTATTCAATGGACGATAGTCCACACAGAATCTGGTAGATCCATCCTTCTTCCTGACAAAGACAACTGGTGAAGCCCATGGACTATTCGATGGTTCAATTACTCCTTGGTCTTCCATATCTTGTATAATTTGCTTGGCTTCCTCACGTTTTGCCAGAGGTAACCTCCTTGGTCCTTGTCGAATTGGACTTGCATCGCTGGTATTTATTTTGTGCATTACAATATTGGTTCTTCCCTTCGTACCAGTTTCAGTTTCAAAGACGTCTTCATAAAGTTTGATTAAATCCTTAACTTGGCTCTGTTCCTTCTTGCTCAATCCTTGACAGGCGGAGTCATTATCTTGGACAATTTCTCAGGAACCTGCACGAATCCATTCTTCTTTGCCTCTATGCGATGAACGACGGCCGACACTGGCGAACACCACCCCAGAATAGTACCCTTCTTCAATGAAACAGGGTAATGGTTCACATTCATTACCCTTATCGGTACAGTCTTTTGAGTCTTAACCAGCATTTTGGCAACTACTATTCCTCGGCCCACCTCGTCATCATCAGCCTTTGGTTCCAACATTGTAACATTTCCGTCCAAATAATCACCTTCCATACACGCCGTCAAAAATGTCTCACTTCTTGCATCCAGAACAACATTCTCTGCAGTAATTACTTGTACATTTCCACAATATTTCCCATGAAGAAACAATTCCTCATTATTTATTTGTAAAGTGCCTTCTTTCATATTTAACTGGAAGCTGTAGGTGTTCATGATGTCTAATCCCAAGATTATTTGTTCTTCTATGTCAGCTACGAGAACACGATGTCGGATTGATGTTGGTCCTATGATAAAGTTGACATCTACTTCACCTGCCACAGAAGCTGCTTCTCCTGTTGCTGTCCTAAGTCTCCATTTGCTAGAAAATAACTTTTTATTTCTGGGAATTAAATCGGGTCGCACGATGGTTTTCGTCGATCCAGTATGTAGCAAGCAAGCATAGGTCCTTTTTTTCCATAACAGCGTCCACATACAGGCCGTTGGTTTGATGTTGCAAGGATGCGACTTGGCCAGGCTTCCTTGGGGCTTCCTGATGCTGGATCGATGATTGCCCCCGCTCATCGACCCGCTTTAGTTTTCCTGCTGCTCAGACGATGCTTTCTTGGCCACCTTACCACATTTACTCCGAACGTGACCAATCTCTCGACAATTCCAGCATCGCAGTACTCTTTTATTTGATTTGATCTGGTTTAGGACTCTACTAACCACCTGCTCCATGAACTCCTCATTTTCCTGCTTGTCAACAGTGCAGACACGAACATGGTTCCGAGAGGCTTGTTTTGCAGTCTCAAACTCAAGCGCGTGCGCCAAAGCATCGATCAAGGTTTTCGGTCTTGCCAACCTTAATGCTTGCTGCGTATCAATATCCCGGAGATCATCTATGAACGTCTGGACAGCTAGGTGTTCCATGAAATTATCTGGCGCCATCGGATATGCAAGTCGAACTAGACGAGCAATATCTGCCTCAAATTCCTGAAGATTCTCGCCTTTCTTCTGTGATCGATTCTTCAGTAGGGTATGGTATACTTGCTCCAAATGCGCATGGCCATATCTCATCTCCAAGCGTTTAATGAGTTGAGAATAATCTTTACGTTCCTCAGGAGGCAATGTCTGCAAAATATCACTAGCATCACCCCTTAATGCTATGACTAAAGCAGTCGCCTTCTCGGCAGAAGACCATGCGTTTGCTTCTGCGGCCGCTTCGAATTGCGTCAGGTAAGTTGCCCATGACGTCTTTCCATCAAAGGTTGGCGGCTTGATTCTGGTCTTTGAAATAGCCACAAGTTCTTCTTTTATTTCGATGGGCCGCGGTATGACTTCTTTGTTGACCTGCTTGGGATCAGAATGACTCGTGGTAGTGGGTAATTTCATCTCAATCATTATTGCCTCTAAAAGTCTAGAATGTTCTCCAATTTTCTCTTCTACAGCTTCTACAGCTATAAAAACCTCTTCTTTTAACGCTTCTGATTTTTCCGCTAATCGCTGTTCTAGAACTTTCCCCACTTGTTCCAGACTTTTTTCGAAGTTTCTAGAATTTTCTAGTAATTTATTTTCCAGATTTTTCTCGAGGATTCTAGCGGTTTCTAGGTTTCTTTGTTCCATTTGTTACATTTGTATTTGCGCATTCTCTATTAATCGTTGTTCCAAGGTTTGCGAATTATCTATTAGTCTTTGTTCCATATTTTTCGCACTATCCAGATTATTCTGTTCCATTTTAGTTTGTGAATCTATTAGACGCTGTTCCAAGGTTTGCGAATTATCTATTAGTCTTTGTTCCATATTTTTCGCACTATCCAGATTATTCGGTTCCATTTTAGTTTGTGAATCTATTATTCGTTGTTCCATTTTCATCAACAGCGAATTCACGTCAGCATCTCCGCCTGGAACTTGAAAGACATAATTCTCTGGATCCTCGCCTTCTTGGATCAACACATTGCGCAGCCGTTGCTGGAGGATCGACTTTTTGCCAGTTGTATCCTCATCCCTCTCTTCTAATTCTCGTTTTAACTCGGACACTTTTAATTCCGTCAGTTTCATTCTGTTGGCCATCACGATATTTAAAATAACGTCTTTCCGCACTGTATATTTATTTAATCGAATACTTAATTAACACTTAATTGTCTACTTAGTTTATTATTTATTAATTAATCCACACCTGAATACCACTGTAAAGTTTGTCTTTTCGGGTTCTTAAATAAAACTAACAATAACTTTAGACACACACACTATATTAATATTAAAACGTATAACAATATAAAACTAACTATTAACAATAATAAGTACATTTATGTATTTATATTTATGTATCTATATTTATGTGTACTGCGCGAGACTGTAGGATTCAATGAATGTCCCATCCCTTCCTCCACGGCTTTTATATATCGTAGCTTACATTTTCTCGACGCAGGCAGAACGATTGAGAAAATGCTAGAGGGTATGACGCGCTACGCGTTGTTGGATGAGTCATCACACTATACTTCCTTGTAGTAAAGAATCTAATGAAAATGTTATTAACATTGACCCATTTTACGCAGTTGTAAGCAACGATTTTTCTTTGAAAAATATTTCTGTTGATAAACTGTCAATTTTAGCATATATCGCTGGTTTGCCGTAAGAAAACAATTACGCATAAAAAATGCAATGTTTGTACTAATTGGGTACAATCAGATAAGGAAGTTGAAGTACAAGTACCAAATGACTTCTGTAATTTTATTTCAGAAATGGATAGAGGTAAATTAATTTTGCCTACTGAATGTGCATTAATATCGGCATCAATTGCATGGCATACCTTACAAGAAATTTGTGAAACCTTTCATGATTTATTTTTAAGCACAACAAATCAACTTTCAATATTACATAAATTAAGTTTAGTAATTAATTCTTGATAGATATTTACAAGACTCAAATTTGTATTTAACGGATTTATCCGAACAATGTAATTGTAAAGAAAGTCTTGAAAATATATTGCATAATATTAACTTTACTGCTTGTAGGATTTTATTGAACAATTTAGTTAAGACACACAACGATTGTAACAGTAAATCAAAGCAAGATTCAGAAAGAAAAATAAAAAAACTGAAAGCTTAAAATATATTTAGTATAAGACAATGAGCTATTTATATTTCCTTATATACCTTCACTTTTATAAATCTTATGTATGACTATTTTTCTGTTAATTTATATATATTATATTGTTGTTTGTAATTGTTTATATATTAAAAATTATTTACAATGACTATGTGATAATTTTATTAACACCGAAACCATTCGTTGCAGTAAAATATCTTAATACTTTCTTGTTCAATATATGTACCGGGTGGCGCAAAACTACCGTTATGGTTTGAATGTTTAATAACTTTTTTAATAAATTTATATTTTTTATTTTTATTTCAGAATTTTGTGAAGAAGAGTTGGGAAATTAGAAATGGAACGATAAACCACAGAACAGCGATCAAAACTTGTTGAATTTTATTTTGAAAATCATCGGTCAATTGTATTGACGCAGCGTGCTTATCGTGGTTTTTTTAATGTGCGTACTGGACCTTCAGCACCAACAATAAACCGCCTGGTTGAAAATTTTCGACAACATGGTACAGTAAGACACCTTCCATGAACCGGAAGACCACGTACGGTCCACACGGAAGAAAATATCCAACGTGTTGTGGATAGTGTACAGGACAGTCCAGAAACATCAACAAGAAGACGTTCGGCACAACTGGGGCTATCGCGGAGGTCCGTTCAGAGGATTATGGCCGCATTGCACATGTTCCCGTATAAGGTTTAGCTTGCGCAAGAATTGAAGCCGTTAGACTACCAAAAACGGCTAGATTATGCCATTTCATTCCGACAAAAAGCACAAGAAATTTCATTTACAATTTGATAATGAGCGATGAATGATTTCTTGATGATTTCTTTGAAAATGCACTGGCGCCTCAGTTACGGTTAATAGTGCTGAATATCGAGCGATGCTGGACAATTTTTTGAGGCCAGCTGTAGAAAACCATCCACAGTTGTGGTTCCAACAAGATGGAGCCACAGCCCACACTGCAAGGGATACAATGGCTATGTTACGGTAAATCTTTGGCGAACGCATTATTTCGCGCAGAAGCGATTTCAATTGGCCCCCACGTTCACCGGATTTAACAGCGCCAGACGGTTTTCTTTATGGTTATTTGAAAGAAAGGGTATACGTAAATAAGCCAGCGACCATACCACAGCTAAAACAAATCATTCGCAATGAAATTCAAGCCATAACACCGGAAATTTTACGAAAAGTTATGCAAAATGTACTGGAAAGAGCACGAATGTGCGAAGCCGAAAATGGCCACCACTTGCGGGATGTAATTTTTCATACTTAAGCCAAAAATATTCCCCATTAATATACTTTATAACAAAAAAATAATAATAATAATTAACCATTAAATAAAAAAGTTATTAAACATTCAAACCATAACGGTAGTTTTGCGCTACATAAAAAACACTATTATCTACATAAATACTTTGCTGTTTTATGCTATATTTCGAAGTAATTAAATAAGAAAAATTTAAAACAGAAATCGATTTATTACACCAAACGTTTGCACATATAGAACATTCAAATCTAGCGCGGTGAAGTTATGGGACTAAGATGGTCACGTGACCACTGTTTCTCGAATACGCGCCTAGGCCTGTCTTTCTCGTAGGCCTCGTTATAAACCTTGTAACATTTTTAAAAAGGCATATATTGACCTTTTACACCTTCGATGATTTTAGGTTATATTTTCGTTTTTGTGTTTAATGCGGATTAGTGGTTAAACTTATGTTTATCATTAACTATTAAAACTGCCAAAAGTTTCCTAAATGTGGATTTTTTCATTCTGAAAAGTTGAAAATATATTTACTTATTGTAGGACGTTATCCACAAATTTCATGTCGAATATTTTGGGATCTTAGCGAATGTAATAGGACATATCATTTTTAATCTTCCTTGATTAACGTACTGCATTATCTTTTTGAAGAATAAATCATTATCAGCAAAATCGTTTAAAAGAAAACGCATTAAATTATTTTCCATTTTGCGCATACGTGTATGGGTAGGTGTTTTGCTAACAAAAATTGAAATTTCTTGTGAGTAGCTTGGTTGAGGTTAGATTCTCATGTTTACTTTTACTATAACCAAACAAATAATAACATAACACCATTTTCCAGATTTCTGTCATTCTTTAAATAATATTATGGTGGGTTTGAAGTTAAAGAAATCCGAAATTAAAAAATAATAACTTAATAACAGCAAGGTTATTATTAGTTTATAACAGCTGTTACCAGATGTTACGTCGCGAAAAAGAGCCTATAGTTAGTTATAAATAAAAGGCAAGTGACTTATAATAATTTGTACGAAGTTGTTTTTGAAACGCGTTGTATTATAAATGCTTAAGTTAGAAAATACGTTTTTTCGTGCAAAACCTATTTCGACTCGAAATTTATTTGATCGCTCGTTATAATTACAAAATACCCAGATAAATTTACTTACGAGAAAATAATTATGATTTGAGATTAAATGATCATTTTCATTAAAGAAGTTTCGCAATTGCTGAATTTTATCTATGAAGTCTGCTAATTTTTTAAATTGTGTAGTCATTCAAATTCATGTAATAACATACTGACAAATAACGAGCGATCATTAAAATTTTCACTCGTAGCTGGCCGTGTATATAAAAATTATGTCGTAGCTTTAGTCATTAAGATGTTATTTCAAACATCTGTCAGTGTCAAATATATATTTTAAAGTTTCATCAAAAGAAAAAGTAATGGCCTTTAATGATATGCATAAAGCGTTTATTGTAGAATGTTACTTCCTGCCATCTCAAAAAATTGATGGTATTTGGCAGCATTCAATAGAAAATTGCCTTGCGGAGTTTGAAGAGAGATATCCAAATACTGTTCCTAGCTATAAAACTTTCCGTGATACGCTAATGCATTGTGTAAATCTTTTTCGTCAAACAGGCAGTATTTTAAGGAAAAAAGGAAGCGGTCCTCCTCTCAAGAGAAGTCGCGGCGTAATTGAAAATGTCAGACACATTATTAACGAATCTCCTCAAACATCTATTCGCAGAGTTTCGCAACAAGTTGGGCTTTCGTATGGAACATGTCAAAAAAATTTAAAAAAGGACTTGCACATGTATCCATATAAATTAACTTCTGTACAAAATCTATTACCTACGGATTATGAAAAAAGAACACAATTTTGCCAATGGTTTATTCAAACAATGACAGACAATATTTTAAATCATACTTTTTTCACCGATGAAGCTTGGTTTTATTTGAAAGGTTATGTTAATTCGCAAAATATGCGTATGTGGTCCAGTGAAAATCCTCATTTCTACAGAGAAGTTCCTCTACATCCAGAAAAAATAGGCGTATGGGTAGGTATGAGTCGTCACCGATTAATAGGACCAATATTCTTTGAGGGCACGATAACATCGGAGAAATATCGTAACGAAATTCTCAGCGTTTTTACTAATCAATTTACTATATATTTTCAACAGGATGGGGCTACATCTCACGTTACACTTGAAAATATTCAGTTTTTGCAACAATTTTATGGCGACAGGATAATAAGTAGAAATACAGCGATTCCATATCCACCACGATCGTGTGATTTAACAGTCATGGATTTTTTTGTGTGTCCATATATAAAGCATATTATTTATGAAACACCAATTAATAATCTACAAGAGTTAAGACATAAAATCATTGAAAAATGTGAACACATCAATAACTCACCGCAAATACTGATCAATGTTTTCAATGCTCTACGAAATAGAGTGCGATTATGCTTGGTGGAGAATGGTCATCGTTTTACACATTTTTTATAATATTCTATTACTTTGTATAAAAATTATAAATATATTTAATATAAAAGTCAGCATTTCAAATTATTTTTTAACAATCATGACGTTTGAAATTATAATGACAGATCTCCTCTAATAACTTAAGTTAGGACATACTTTTTGTGTACATGGCTTACTTGAGCGAAAATTTTAATGATCACTCGTTACTTGAAATTACTTTATTGACATTTAAATGAGACATTTCAACTTTAATCAGCGATATCGTCAGTCAACACTTTATATTTGTTAATAAAAAAATTTATCAAATTCCAAAGACATGAAACGCACATATGCTTGGATCATATTCCTTTGTTAACAGTTTGAGATATGAATCTGAATTTTGTATTAAAAGACGCCGCAAATTCGTGTTTTAAAATATTGAAGATCAAATCAAGAAAATCCTTCTTAAGGTCGTTTGCGGATATTATAAACACTCCCATCATTTCACTGGATGAATCCAATCGATTCATAACAGAATGTCTTCAAGTAATTGGAACACCTAAAGCGCACGCCAAAATTATGGCAGATATTTTAGTGGAAGCCGATTACAGAGGGCATTTCAGTCACGGCATGAATCGACTAGGTAATTATTAGGTTGATGCATAAATTCGTAGCGTTTTTAATGAAAGCAAATTTTATTAATTTTTTAACAAACTATTAACTAATCAAGAATATATTCTTCTTCATTACTTACGATTGCCTCCCAACGATTTGGTAATGTTCGATAGCAAAGCTGAAGAAATCCAGTGGTTTGGAAGTAAAGAAGCATTTCTAGATGTTCGTCTTGTAGATCTTGCTTGTAGATCTTCAGCAGGTTGTAATTCTCCATCTAAATTCTTGGTTTGGGTGCATAAAGCCAGGTCTGCATATGAAAATTTTCATGAGTTTGTGGGTGGGAGGTCATTGGTGTAAGTGTTGAACATTAAAAGAGGCTTTGAGGAAGGCCATATTTCAAAGTTTTGCCATTGTTAGTTTGATTGTTTAGGCAGATTGCAATTCGACGATTGCTTTGCATATGCTGACTAAGTTCGATTAATTTAGCAAATGGGATGGTTTTCTAGTATTTAAAAATCATTCCATTCTTCCAGACTGAATCATAGGCAATGAAGAGATCGAGAAAATAAGCGGATGTTTTCAGGCTCTTCTGAAAACTTGTTTCAAAGTGCGTTGTTAACCCAAGACTTGGTTACAACAGTTCCTACCCGTTCTAAAACCGACATGCACCTTATTAGTAACCCCGTCGACGGAGGGTGCTGTTCTATCTCGTATAAAAGTTACTCAAACATTCTCGGACATCCATTCCAAGATTCTTGATGAATTCACCGAGAGTCTATCTTAACTTGAACCAGACATTGGCCGAATTAATTTCTTCCGTAGAAAAAGGACATGACCATTGCGAAATCTGCTGGAGACTGGAAAAGGTATTCTTAATTTCTGTTTTAATATCCCTAGCAAAAGCTCTGTCGACGGACACACTATTTGAAATATTTCGAAGAGGCATAAGAATGGGATACATTGGCGAACTTTGTTTGAAGGGTAAAGCTGCCTAGCCTAGAGTTTATAAAATGTTTCTTTGCAGTTCGTACTGCCCAAGCACGAAGCACGAATGGTAGTTTATCTCTTTCTAACACACATAAATACGCGCTGTAATACTACACGTTAGTCATTTTAAGGTATTCTTATGCATTAAATACTTCATGAACTGCAGCTTTCTAACCAGCGACCAGCTTTTTCTCTTCAAGTTTCCGGTCATTTCTCTCAATTTAATTTTCCGAGCCTCATCTAGTTGACTAAGAATTTGATCAGCTAGTTCATTGCCGCCACTCTCAGAATATCGTTCTTCGTAAAGTTCTTCAAGTTCATTTGACCACCCCAGGATGTATTGTTTTCTATAGCCACGAGGAATGGAGTTTTTAGCACCATCAATCAGTACCGGTACGACTTTAGGATAGTTTTTAATTGTCGTAGGGAGATCCTGAATAAACTGGTGCTGAATGTTGACAATGTTTATGACAAAATGACCATTTTAAAATCAATAAAACCATTTCCGTGCTGTATTCTCTCCAATTACGCTTTTTTTTTGGAAATGGCACAAATGGTTCTAGTGGCTTTCGATGCATTCACTCATCTACTGAACCTGAACAAAAGAATATGTCGGGAATGCTTCAATACAATCTTTGCACAAATTCACATATACAAACAATGGTAAATTAACAATAATTCGACAATTAAATAACTTTGACATATGCCTAACAATTTTTCAAGTCACTCTCATCCTAGAACCCAAAAATGCTACAAACTTATGCATCGACCCGATACTTATGTATTTATTTCTGTTGAAGAAATGTATGTTAACGAAGTTAGCGCTGGGTCTTGTATTAGTAACGCAATTCCGAAGATATTGAAAGAAACATCAGCTACCGCTTGGGTGTGCGGTCAAAGCGGTTTAGGAGGTGTCGTTGGGAATTTTTGCATGGATTTAGCGATTAATAAAGCTAAAAAAATGGGTGTGGGATGGGTCGTGGCTAAAAGTATGAATAAATTCCTTCTTTATATTTCAATTCCATTTATCTATTTCAAACCAATACAGCTTCAAATCATTATGGCATTGCTGGATGGTATTGCCTGAAAGCGATTAAAGAAGGCTTGATCGGCATGAGTTTTACAAATTCTTGTTCTTTCATGAGCCCAACTAGAGCTAAAAAGGTGCAATTGCTACCTGTCTGTTTCGCACCGATCTAAAAAATATTTTCAAATTCTAGGCAGTTCTCGGAACCAATCCAATCGCAGTTGGAGCACCAGGTAAAAGCAATGACAGTTTTTTACTAGATATGGCAACTTCGGCAGTTGCACTGGGCAAGGTCAGTTGAAGTTATTAATTTATTAACAGTACAATAATAAATGAAAAAATACGTGAAAACATCGTCCATCCCGAAACCTATACATACTAGCATTTCATTCTCGTTAGAAATCGTCGTATTCGGAAATAAACATGAATTTCTATACTGCGTGTAGGTATGTATTTATGTATGTATACCGGGTGCGGTTTTGCATTTTATATTTTTATTTATATATTTACAGGGTGTTCCAAAATTCCGCAACCACTTTCAATTTTGTTTTTAATAGATTGCTGTACTTTCTTGTTATTATGATGATAGCCACCCAAATTATCTTTGCAATGATATATGACAATGAGCACTTACAACTGTTAGTTTTGGTTTTATTGCAAATTTTGTTAAAATCTTGATCTAACATTTTAAGTCTTAGCCTGAAAATGGGTGCAGTGCCTCACGTAACGCTTTTGTTACCAATTTATGGACTAACACGTTATATGTTTTGAGAGTGAACAACGTGACAACATATACAGAGTGTTAAATATGTCGTGCCAAAGTTATCGAAGTTTAAAGGCTATATTCTCTTTTTTTTTAATTGAACCTATAATTTTTTAATTAGTCAACAAATTCCTTGTAAAATTGCCGTTAAAATGGTGGTTAAAATGGTTTGTATTAGGGACATCCACAACGATAATTGATCCATGGTCTTGAAAGTCCTTTATATCCATAGAATATAGCTCATTTGCACGACAAGCCCACATTAATCCCATGATTAAAGCGACCTAAAAGTATTATTACATAATAACGTGTGTTCATTTGAAAAGTCAATCTAGGTTACTTTTGATAGAATAAGACGTATATATATTAGTATGTGTTTGTTGTTCCGTAAACGTAAATCCAAATGACATTTGATAATGTCAATCACATTTGTTATTTATTTGTATGTATGAAACTGTCAAAATATTTTCAACCACTTGCCCCATAATATACTATTTTTCCCCAATTGTCAAAAAAAGCACACATTTTTGACTTGAAATATAGGCTAATTGTAAGTGTAGGTTTCCGCGGTCGTTCTCTAGAGCCAAGCCGCCGAGATTATATGGATTACCTAAAATTCACAAACTCAACGTGCCTCTTCGCCCCATTGTCAGCGCTATCGACAGCCCCACCTACAAAATTAGCCAAATATTTATCTTCTTCTTCTTCTTACTTCACGTATTAGACTTTGAGCCTGTTACGACCTTTATTTTTGATCTGCCCATCTTTTCCGTGGGCGTCCCGTCGCTCTTCTTCCTTTCGCCTTATATTTCCATATTCTTTTGGGTATCCTATCATCGTCCATCCTTTCTACGTGTTCTCTCCATTTATGTCTGTATTCTCTTATCATCTCGTTCACATCTTCAACTCCAAGTTCTTGTCTTATTTCTGTGTTCCTCTTCCTATCCATTCTTGTGTAGCCTGCTGCTCTTCTTAGGAACCTCATCTCCGATGTTTGGATTCTTCTTTCATTCGCTTTGGTAATGGTCCAGCTTCCACTCCCATATATACCACATGGGATTGCCATTGTTTTATAGAATTTTAACAGCGTGTCCTTCCTCACTTTATTTTTTAGTGTTCTGGCTATGGTGCCATCTATTCTGTTGAATTTTGTTAGTTTCGTATGTATATCCGTGTCATCGTATAAATACGATATAGTGGATCCGAGGAAGTTAAATATTTTTACTTGTTCTATTGGCTTATTATTAATTATTATTTTTGATCGCACTGTTTCGTTTCCGCTGAAGGTCATTACTTTAGTTTTTTCTGTTGATATCATTAGATTGTATTTCTCGGTTATTCTATTTAAGTCGTAGACAGCTCTTTGAAGTGTGTCCTCGTCACTGGCTATTAGATCTTGATCGTCGGCGAAGAGTATGGTCATTAGGTATTTTTGTCTGTTTAGGTCATGTGGGTAGTGCTTAGTATTTGTCAGCCATTCCCGTAGCACGTCATCAATATATATATATATTAAAAAGTATAGGTGACAGGCTGCAACCGTGTCGTAGTCCTAAGTTGACGGTTGCCACTTCCGTTTCGCTATCAGTTATGGTAATCTTTGAGTTTTTGTACATACTCTTAATAACTTTAATCAATTGTAAAGGTATTCCTCGTCTTTCCAGTATGTCCCATAGTTTTTCTCTTACTACTCTGTCAATAGCTTTTTTGTAGTCTATAAACAACATATGTGTTTGTTTGTTATGTTCTCGATGTTTCTCTATTATTTGCTTAATTGTAAAAGTATTGTCGGTGCAAGATCTTCCTCTTCTAAAACCCGTCTGTTTCTCCATAAGTATATTTTCCGCTATTTTATTTAATCTGGCTGTCACATTTTTGAATATATTTTATATGCGGTGTTTAGCAGGGATATGCCTCTATAGTTTTCGCAGTTGGATCTGTCTCCTTTTTTAAATATTGGTGTTATCTTCGCGATCTTCCAACTGTCAGGTATTGTTTTTGTTCTCCAGCATTTATTTAGTAGTTGTAAGAATCTTGATTTCACCTCTATGTGGGCAAATTTGAGAAGTTCCGGGTTTATATTATCTTGTCCTGGGGCTTTTCGGTTTTTTGTTTTTTGTAGTGCTTCTTCTAGCTTCTGTAATATTTATCTAACACGCTCAAACAATACACAGGTGATAGTAACTCCGCAATTAAAAATTCTCAACATTTTGTAACTCGTTTACAGGATTTTTCCTTAGACACTAGTGATTTACTAGTTAGATTTGACGTTGAATCTCTTTCCACGAAGGTCCCGATCCCGGACACAGTGTCAATCATCTCCGACATTATAGCCGCCCACGGCAAACTAAATGATATATCCGAACTTACTTCCTTCCTTACTTCCACGTACATCCAATTTCGAAACAAGTTCTATGAACAAGTGTCTGGAGCCGCTATTGGTTCCCCTTATCCCCGGTTGTCGCTAACATTTTTAAGGAAGCGTTCGAACAAGTCTTAAGCTCCTTTCATTTAAAACCTAAATGTTGGTTTAGATATGTAGACGATATATTCGTCATCTGGCCGCATGGGCGGCAGTCTTTAGATGAATTCTTACTTTTTCTAAACTCCAACCCGCAACCCAGCACCGTGACATTCGCTTTACCGTGGAGGTGGAATCAGACGGAAGTCTCCCGTTTTTAGACGTCTTAGTGACCCGCAATATCAATGCCAAACTGAGCCACACGGTTTATAGGAAACCGACTCATACGGACCGATATCTGAACGGGTTTTCCCATCATCACCCGGCACACAAACAAGCGGTCATCAATACTCTTGTACATCGTGCGTTTTCTATTTCAGAACCTAGGGCACTACCCTCCGAACTTAAGCATGTTTCTAACACCGTACTCCAGAATAATTATAACGCCCACGACATACACCGTACTATAGTGAGACATCGTAACCCCAAACCTCGAAGTGAACCCGATCCTAACATCAGCACCGCCTTCTTATCGTATATTCAAGGTATCACCTATCATATAGGAAAGGTTCTACATAGAAATAAAATCAAAACTGTCTTCAGACCCCATTCTAAAGTTTCGGACCTTTTACCCTCGGTTAAAGACAAAATATCTCTGCTCCAAGCACAAGGAGTGTATCGCATTCCGTGTTCGCGTGGCAGTGTGTACATTGGCGAAACTAAGCGGCCAGTCGGTGTGCGTGTGTCCGAACATGAACGTTGTACTAGACTGTTACATATAGCCGGTTCAGCGCTGGCAGAACACATACTCAACTCCGGTCATCAAATTCTATTCAAAGATGTCAAGCTTCTGTCCCGTGAATTGCATTATTTCCCTAGGAAAATTCGTGAATCTATTGAAATTTACAAACATCCCCGCAATCTCAATAGAGACGATGGCTATACGTTACATCCGACGTGGCAAACTCCTAAGAATTGCCACGCCCATACGACGCATGCTATTGGCTCATTGGCACAGCCAATAGCAGGCCACCATCTGACCCGGTCCCCCCTATATAAGTTGTGCCGGTCCCTGTCATAGCATTCTGCAAGCTACTGCGAAACGACGAACATCTACGTACAGCCCTGAAGATGTCCCTTGAAACAGTGGACGAAACATTGGCAATTACGCCTAACTCGACGCGGTTCCAACTCGGAAACCGAGATCTACATCTATAGGCTAATTATTCATAATGATTTGTCATTAGCATTCCATAGGTGACTATGAGTATGTAATTTTTTTAGCATTTTCTCAAAAATAAAATTACTTATCAGTTTATTTCAGAAAAATACTTAAAATTAATTACACAGGCCTGCATTTTTCAACACTTTGAAAGTTGATTTAAAAATTTTAACTGTTTCCTAGTAATTGGGTAGCGCTGATTTCAAATCTGCTTTTATTTTTTTTTGTATCACGTAAGGTTATTTTTCAAACCAGTAAAATCAAAAAATATAGAAAAAACACGATTTATTTCATTTATAGTTTTATAGTATATTAAAAAAAAATACAAAAATATACACATGGAAACTATTAGAAATAGTTATTTATTCTTTATGCTTCTTAAGAAAAGTTTTCGTTTTTCAGAAAAGCTTCGTGTGGTTGTTTTTCTGTCATATTCAGCTAAAGGAAGATCTCTTGTCAATGTCCAGCAGTAATCGGCCATCATTTTTGTGTCCCAGCGCCCTTGGTATCTTTTTTCCATCTCTTTAATACCCTGGTGAAATCTTTCTCCTTGCTCTTCACTCACGTCAAGGTTTTCTGGGAAATAGTCCAAATGGGAATGTAAAAAGTGAATTTTTATGCTCATATTGCAACCAAGAATCCTGAATTTTTCCAGCATATTTTCAACGATCTCAACATAGTTTGTCTTTATAATTCCCTAGAAATGTATGTACAACTTCGTTAAAAGCATGCCATGCATGTTTTTCCTTATCTTCCATCACATTTTCAAATTCTTGATCTTTCACCAAGCTCCTAATCTGCGGGCCTACAAAGATTCCCTTCTTTAATTTTGCCTCTGATAGAGTCGGAAATGTTTTACACAAATATTTAAAACAATTTCCTTCTTTGTTTAATGCCTTAACAAATTGTTTCATAAGTCCAAGTTTTATGTGAAGCGATGGAAGTAACACTTTTTTATGGTCAATAAGACTTTCGCGAATTACATTTTTGGTTACAGGTGTTAAAGTCACCCTTTGTGGCCAGTCTCTTTTTATCCAATGCTGTTCTCGATTTCTGCTATCCCACTCGCACAGGAAACATGGAAATTTAGTATATCCAGACTGCTGACCCAAGAGAAGGCCTAAAATTTTTAAATCTCCACACACTTCCCAGTTGTGATTTTCACAATATGAAAATCACAAATCATTCTTAAAAGTAATTCCTGTAAATTTTCATAGTTTTCCTTTAAATGAAAGAGTCGATGAAAAGTCTACAGTCAGAAGGTGTGTACTCAGGAGCTCCGAGAAAAGTAAGTAGATCAGCAATTGCTTGGCAGTACACGAGTGGTCCGTTTTGTGCAAAATATTTTACAAATCCAGCCTCACGATTTCTATACCAAGAGATACCAAGTTTCTGGGGCAAGCAAATTTTTTTGTTTCAACCTAGACTACAGTACTTCAGAAAGATCTTTTGAAAGTCCCAAATCTCTTACTAAATCATTCAGTTCGGCTTATGAAAATAGCTGAGGTTGGTTTTGACCTGAGGTTGATGGTTCAAAATCACTATCCATCTGTACGGAGCCGGAAGTTGAAGAGGTTTCAATACCTTCTTGTAGTACTTTGGGGGGTATAGGTATAGATACATGATCACTGTGAGGAACTGGTCTGATAGCTGATTTAATATTGTTTGGGTACAAAATATGTTTCAAAGTTTTTCTATTATGTCCCTTAATATCACAAAGACAAAAGTAGCAATCTTCATGATGATTTTGCGGTTCTCTCCAAACCATCGGTATTCCAAAAGAATACCGATATAGCTTTTTCTATTCCCTTTGGTCCAATGTCTTAAACCTTCTTCACATACCTTACAAACAACGTGCGGTGCCCAATTTTTATCTTGATCTCCTAATTTGATTTTGAAATAAGCATAATATGCAATTTTCACAAATTCACCAATTGGTCTCTTAAACTTTTTCAAGACGAAATATCCACAAATATAACAGAAATCATCTGGTTTGTTTTTGCAACACCGGCTAGACATATTTTTAAGCAATGTTTATTTATCAAATACCACGCACAACTCTAAAGACAAATTAATTTTACGTGTTTACTGATCGACACTCAGAGCTATAATGAAGTAAATGACATTAAAATATACATTTTGTTTGGAGTGATAAACTTGAAATCCTTCTTCGCAGTACTAATAAAGTGAAAGCATAATAAATAGGATTTAGCAGGTAAAAATTGCCGGAAATCTTGTCCAAAATTAATACATGTAATAAAAGATTTACATCAGGTAATGAGAGCCTATTTAACAAATTTCTTTAAAACCACAACAGAAAATCATTTTTGGGTTAATACCTAGAATTTGAAGTATGTAGTACATTCATTTTAAAATGTATTAAAACGCCTATTATAAGATTTTTTTTATATTTTTTTCTTTTTCTTTTGTGCAAAAAAAAATCTGTGGGTGGTAGAGACCAACTGTATTTTAATTAGTTATTGCTATATAAAAACTGAGCTTAACAAACAAAAATCACGTCATCACAAATTTTATGCAGGCCTGTTTATTTTACTCGCCATCATTAGATTGAAATGCAGAGAAGGAAAGGCTTACCAATACCTGAAGGCTGGGCAATGGACAAAGATGGCAAGGTGACAACTGACACAAAAAAAGCTTATGCAGCAGGATGTTTGATGCCGCTCGGAGGTACTGAACTCAATTCGGGCTACAAAGGCTATGGATTGGGTTTCATGGTGGAGCTGATTTGTGGTATATTGTCTGGAGCTGCTTATGGTCCAAAAATTAGGCATTGGGGAAAGGCGGAGGATAAAGCAAATCTTGGTCAGTGTTTTGTTGCAATTGATCCAAATTTCTTCGCTCCCGGTTTCCAAGACAGACTAAGCGATCTAATGAATTATATGAGAAATATGGAACCCGTAAGTTTTTAAAGTTCGTCTAACAAATATCACAGTTTATACACGCATTATCAATCGAAATATATTCAAAATTACGCGATTATTAAACTTTATAAAGTCCAATATTCTTAAGAGAGGCCTTCCTTTCATATATAAAAGCACAGAACATATAGAGAAGCGACACTCTTGCCGGCACCTTTGATCTTTTAGATTCCAATTTCGGTGACGTTCGCCATCATTTGTAGGTACTTTTAAGCGCCAAGTTTAAATGTTATTGATACATACTTGGATATTGTAATAGTCAACATTATGAAATTATAGTATTAGCGATATTTAAGTATTGTTTTTGCTAATTGATAAAATAGAATACATAAATATTTAAATAAGAAAATTAATACTGGTAGCCGTAACTTTGTGGTAATTCATTTTGAAAATAATAAAATAAAATAAAACAATAACTTTGTTATACCACTTTATTCACATGTAATAGTGACCGCGGTTTCGACATACAATGTCATTATCAAACTGCAAAAGTTACAGGCCTACATAGATCTTATAAATGACACAAAAATATATGGGGGTGGTTTATGATGTTATTTAAAATTACTACTATATACTTAACTATTATATACAACATTGGAAAAGAGGTGTATATATAAGATCCAACTGGTCGTTAAGAACAATATCTATTGTGTTGTTTCCGCTTTTAAAAATTTCAAGTGACTCTAAAAGATTTAATTTACGACCTTTCTCGGCCAAATGCAATATTTTATGATGACCAAATGTATGCCTTTCTGTAATAAGATGGTTTGCGAATGTTGAATCTGTCTTCTTTAGTTTATATGACCTCATGTGTTCTTTTACCCGTATAATAAAACTTCGACCAGTCTGACCTATATATACACTTTTACAATCATTACAATATAATTTGTACACTCCTGATTTATTATTTATATCTGTTTTAGGTTTTGCGTTAAAAATTAAATTACTTGTTTTTGCATATGGTTTGTAAGCTATACTAACATTACTATTATTTTTGGAAATTATATTTCCAATTTGCTCGCTTATTTTACCGAAGTAAGTTAACGAGACAAATTGTTTCAAATTAGCACTATCTTTAGGATATACTAAACTAAGGGCCACTTGTAACTGTTTTTTCTTTAGTATACTGTCAATTACGCTACTTTTATAACTATTGTTTACCGCTATTTGTTTTATAGTATTGATTTCACGAACAAAAGATTCATCAAACAAAGGAATATTTAATGCTCTATGTATCATAGAATTAAAAAATGAATGTTTGTGTGTCTTAGGGTGTAGTGAATCTTTGGGAATAATGCAATCAGTGAAAGTAGGTTTACGATATATATCAAATTTTAAGCTGTGATCTAATTTGTTTAATTTTAAATCCAGGAAGTGAATACTGTTATTCTCTTCTATTTCTACTGTAAAATTGATATTAGAATGGATTGAATTTATGTAGTTCAGAAATGTTTGTAGTTGTCTATGAGTACCATTAAAGCAAGCTAGGATGTCTACATACCGATACCAAAATTTAATATGTTTTTTACCTAGTTGTGATGAAAGAATTTTTTCTGTAATATGCTTCATAAAAATTTCAGCTAATAGAGGACTTAGAGGTGAGCCCATTGCCAGACATTCTACAAACACAAATTCTACAAACAAACAGAAGGTCGTATATATCAATTTGTTCAGTCAATCTTAATCAAAAGTATAATGCCGTCAGCTATGAAAAATAAATAATACCATATATAAGCCACACACACACATTAGCTTCGTCGACAATGGCTATTTTTTAAGTTTTTGTTTCACATTTATCGCGAAAATATGGAAAAAAAATTATGACGCAATAAAAACAAGATCGGAAATATGCAATTTAGCCGGACTAATGAATGATTGATTGAACATTTTCTTGATTTTTATTGAACATAATGACGATAAGAATGATTTATTAAGAATTGTTAAATATCAATAGGATTAGATTATAACTTTCATTTAACAATATACTTTAATAATATACTTTAATACCCAACAGCAGTGGCGGCTCGGGGTGGTTCACATAGGGAGTGCATAATTTCAAAATTAAAAAGTGTAATACAAAAATGCTTACCCAATCCTTATAAATTTCACCGACGTACTGTTCCAGACAGGTACTGTTCATTGTAGAGTTTGTTTTGAGGGGATAGTAAATATTACACTACACAGTTTAATTACATCTGACGATAAACGAAGTCCATTTTACGTGTCTTTGACTTCCAGAGCAGTTCTATCACTTTTTCATTAAAGTTTGGGAAATCATTTATACATTCTTTTTCACAAGATAACATAGTAAGGGCATTTAATCTCTCTTCTTTCATTGTATTTCTCAGGAAAGTTTTTATTCTCTTCAGCCGTGAAAACTGGCGTTCTGCTGCGGACGTTGTCATTGGGATTGTAATGACAATTTTTAAAAGCGTAACAACTTCATTAAAGGTGTCGCTTAATCCATCCAGCAGAAGACCTAGCAGACCTACAGCACCGACTTCTATATTTTGCCCAAATTCTTCTCTAGAATATAGAACGCTTAAGTTCGTAGTCTGCTTTCATTGAGGCATGGATAAAATTTTACTGCTTCTTTAAGGCAATCTTCCGGAAATTTTTTTTGAAAAGAGGAGAACTGTTTAAAAGAAATTAAGTTTGCTAATATTAAGTGCCCTGTATACCGAAATCTAGTTTTATTTCTAGCAAAATAATATCGAAGAATTTTTTCATGAATGAAGCATATTACAGAAAAAATTCTTTCATCACAACTAGGTAAAAAACATATTAAATTTTGGTATCGGTATGTAGACGACGTCCTAGCTTGCTTTAAGGGTACTCATAGACAACTACAAACATTTCTGAACTACATAAATTCAATCCATTCTAATATCAATTTTACAGTAGAAATAGAAGAGAATAACAGTATTAACTTCCTGGATTTAAAATTAAACAAATTAGATCAGAGCTTAAAATTTGATATATATCGTAAAGCTACTTTCACTGATTGCATTATTCCCAAAGATTCACTACACCCTAAGACACACAAACATTCATTTTTTAATTCTATGATACATAGAGCATTAAATATTCCTTTGTCTAATGAATCTTTTATTCGTGAAATCAATACTATAAAACAAATAGCGGTAACCAATATTTATAAAAGTAGCGTAATTGACAGTATACTAAAGAAAAAACAGTTACAAGTGGCCCTTAGTTTAGTATATCCTAAAGATAGTGCTAATTTGAAACAATTTGTCTCGTTAACTTACTTCGGTAAAATAAGCGAGCAAATTGGAAATATAATTTCAAAAAATAATAGTAATGTTAGTATAGCTTACAAACGATATGTAAAAACAAGTAATTTCATTTTTAACGCAAAACCTAAAACAGATATCAATAATAAATCAGGCGTGTACAAATTATATTGTAATGATTGTAAAAGTGTATATATAGGTCAGACTGGTCGAAGTTTTATTATACGGGAAAAGAACACATGAGGTCATATAAACTAAAGAAGACAGATTCAACATTCGCAACCCATCTTATTACAGAAAGGCATACATTTGGTCATCATAAAATATTGCATTTGGCCGAGAAAGGTCGTAAATTAAATCTTTTAGAGTCACTTGAAATTTTTAAAAGCGGAAACAACACAATAGATATTGTTCTTAACGACCAGTTGGATCTTATATATACACCTCTTTTCCAATGTTGTATATAATAGTTAAGTATATAGTGGTAATTTTAAATAACATCATAAACCACCCCCATATATTTTTGTGTCATTTATAAGATCTATGTAGGCCTGTAACTTTTGCAGTTTGATAATGACATTGTATGTCGAAGCCGCGGTCACTATTACATGTGAATAAAGTGGTATAACAAAGTTATTGTTTTATTTTATTTTAATATTTAAATAAGTCTTTCCAAATACAAATAAGCATAAAAAATAACATTTAATGATATACAGTAAACATTTAATTCAAAAAAATTAAGAAGCAACAAAGCAAAATAGGAGATATAAACATGTACAACATTTTATTACATATTTATTACTATACATTTCAAAATTCTTTCAATGGAGACTGTGGTTAAATAAAAATTTAAAAAAGGTATATAACCCCTTACCACAATTATTAGTCGTATCCTAAATACGTATTTCGACAACTAAGTTGTCATCATCAGTAGGTAAAAACTACTAATTAAAAGTCACACATGGGGCACAGTAAAGTAAAATAAACGCTTCCGCACAACTACTATACACTGCAACCCTGTAAAGACTCTAGTCTTTACAGGGTTGCAGTGCATAGTAGTTGTGCGGACGCAATTTCCATAAAACGCAATCGGCAATTGGAATTGTGTATAACGTCGCACAGTACATCCCGGCGTAATTCAATGAAGTATTTATTTGACCTACTCGGACACCTGGTCTCGCACGATAACAATGGACAACTGAGCTATTGTATTCGGAGAATATAGTGCTTTTTAAAGTGTTTTCATGAGCGTAGATAGAAGCGGGGTTTTTATAATGTATTTTATTTATTAGTTTATATTTCGTAAGATAAATAAAGTGCTGTGAGCTTGTTTTCATAGTTTTAACTGTTAATTACATCGTAATTTTTGTGATAGATCCTGTTTAATATCGTTTGATTGAATCTGTTTCTACCAATTATTTCGACGTAAGTGTGCATTGAATTTCGTTCAGTTTCAATAACTTACGCACACATTTTTAGTTTTCATTTATTTAGATCTAGAGCATTGTTTAAGTTACTTTTTCAGACATGATATGGAAGAATGTCGAGAACGGCATTGTAAAACAATGGCGAGTTGGATTGACGGTCATACTGATTGTATGTCCAGTGTCAGTGATTCCGAAATTTATTACAAAATCCGTAAAATATCGTCAAAAATTCGTCATTTAGGATCGCAAACACATCTGACTCTGTAAAACTTTTATGGCGGCTAATATTCCATTAAATAAACTTAGCAATCCCACTTTAAAAATATTTCTTCAAAAATATACTGGTCGAAATGTTCCTGATGAATCAACTTTACGCAAATATTATGTTTCTAGGTGCTATACGAGAACAGTAGAACGCATTAGAAGCCATCTTTTAAATCAATACATATGGATAAGCGCCGACGAAACGGTGAATATGTTAGGACGCTGTGTGGTAAATGTTGTAGCTGGTGTACTACATCTAACTATTCCCTATAACTCATATGTAATAGCAACAAGTGTTATAAATAGAGTTGATGCGGAAACAGTTGCTGAAACCATTAAGGAGAATATGCAAAAAATGCTTCATTCGGACGCCACGTACAAAGAAAAATTACTTTTATTTGTCAGTGATAGTGCTGCGTATATGTTAAAAACAGACAGACTATTGAAGAAAACATATCCTAATATGCTGCATATTACTTGTGTAGCACATGCTCTCCACAGAATCTGTGAATATATCAGAGACACATTTCCGGAAGTTGATAGACTTGTATCAGCTTTTAAAAAAGTTTTCAGAAAAGCACCATTGAGAGTAGCTCTTTTCAGGGAAAAATTTCCATCTCTGTCACTGCCTCCCACTCCAGTAATAACTAGATGGGGAACATGGCTGGAAGCTACTAGTTATTACGCTGAGAATTTCGATAGTCTAAAACATTTCGTAACACTGCTAAAGGAGGATGCTAGAAGTATTGGTGAGTGCAAGGAGCTCACACAAATCCCAAATTTAAAAAATCAGTTGTACTTTCTTCACGAACACTTTGGAAAATTGCCAAAACTAATCACTTATTTTGAAAATCGAAATCTCAAATTAAATGACGGATTAACCACATTAGATGTGGCTGTTAATAATTTGAAAAGTATTCCAAGTGACTTCGGATGTGGCCTTCGGCAAAAGTTTGAAGCAATTCTTAATAGAAATCCAGATTTAATTACATTGCAGCAATTATGTATGGAGACAATTCCACAAAATCTAACGGCTAAATATGAAGAAATAAAAGAATATTTCCAGTATGCACCTATAACCAGTTGCGATGTAGAAAAGACGTTTTCTATTTATAAGGATGTACTTAATTCAAAGAGAACAAAATTGACAGAAGAAAACCTTGAGAAACTATTGCTAGTCAATATTAATACTCCTTTACTCAACTTGAACGACAAAATGAACAAATAAAAATGTTCCAATTATAGAAATAAAATTAAAAACTTTAAAAATACAACTTTTCAATAAATACATATTGCCATGGATTTTTCCCCGAAGAATGAAATTAAAAGAAACTATAAAAGACTATATATTTATGTACATTTTTTCCAGAAAGATAATTATAAAAATTTCATATTTTATGTAAAATTTATTATAATGTGTATTTTTGTCCACGACTGTATATCGTTCGTGACGGTCGGATGTTTGGTTCCCGCTATTTTGTAAGTTATAATAATTTGCATATTGTAGCTGTTTTGATTTATTTTATGTTAGGTGGGGCTATCATGCTGTTTCCGAGATACTGATGTTTTTAGAGATTTAATAGTTCTTGAGCAGATAGGTCGAGTTTTTGTTACTATTGAATAGAACTTAATTTTATTCAATTAAAACTTTGGATAAATTCGGTTTGTGTTTTGTGAGGTGATTTGATGTGTTTAAAGTTAATTCTCGAGTTTTTACGAGTCTTTTAAACTTGTAATTTAATTCATATTGACCTATCTGTAAATCTCTCATTTTTTGTGAAGTGGCTACATTAATTAATGTATGTATATTTCTCTCAATATATTGATGTCTTTAGAAATAATTAAATTATATAGAAGAGCTCAGTAATTCAGTATTTTTAGATTTGTAAGATTGTTGTAATCATATGGATATTAAGAAAGTTATCAGATATTTTTTTTGAAGTATTTTTTTTGTACAAATAAAATATATTTTAGAAGGTTAGATGGCGGGAAAACTTATTTGTTTCATGTTATTTGTGCGCATGAATTAATTTTGGTTGCGTGCGAAAATAGATAATTTTCTATTTTGACGTTTGATCCAGGGGTTAACGTAATTGTTGATATCTGATAGTTGTTCTAAATATTTAATTTGAATTTTGTTCGCAGTCATTTAGGTGAGTTTTTTTCGCTTCTACTGTCATTTAGTATCAAAGTTTTTGTCACCAGCTGTTTCATTGTATATGTTTCAGTTCGACGTTATACTTTATAAAGTCGACTTTTTTTTCTTTCTTTTTTTTTGGAGTAAATAGTTTTCGGGGAAAATTTTGTTTTTATTCCTAATTCCTGTTGTTTTAATTTTCTATACCGCGTATCCATGAGGATAAGCTCTGACGATTGAAGAGTCTCTAGAAGGCGACCCGATTGAGATGGACCGGCAAGGCTACTGTGCAATGTGAATTAAAGTTAATTAAGCTATCCATATCAAAATTCACTGCAATATGTATTTCGTAATTTTATAGAACACCACATGTTCGTTTTCCAATTATATAAATAAAATTAAAAACTGTATAAATACAACTTTTCAACAAATAAATATGTATTTCGTAATTTTATAGATCACCACCCGTTCGTTTTCCAATTATATAAATAAAATTAAATATTTTAGAAATACAGCCTTTCGCCAATACTGCACTGAGTGGTAAGCGTGTCCGTTCTCTAATAATAAAGAATAAAAATACAATATAAATTACTACTATAATGGCATTCATCTTTAATCTATGACTATAATAAATAGAAAATTAAAACAGGCAAGCAATTTTATGAGTAGGGACAGTAATAAAAACTACTATGGATTGCAGTCGATATAATGCTTGAATTCAAAGGCAACAATTATGTATGTCGGTAGGTATTTATTTGCACGCTTCTCAAGCGCTCTTTATTCTAAATAAAGGGACTATTCTGGTTAAAAATTATCTTAAAGAAGCATTGTTTTTCAAATAAAAATACTTATTCCCCCGAAAATAATTATTTCAAAATACTACAACAATGAAATAATCCTTTTCATTCGAACAAATGAATGAATGAAATAAATACAACATATCATTCAATAATGAATAAAAGCGATATCTATTTGGTTATTTGCTTATTTCTATGAGTTTAAAACAGTGGGGCATCTTGAGTGAAGGGTTTGTTTCTGTTTTTGCGTTTAAAATTTGAAATCAGTATCCTATATCGGTTCTACAAGAACACATACATAGGTGTCACTTGATTTTTTTTTAAATTAATATACCTAGTGTTAAAATATGGGTAGTGACAGTGACTGTGAACAAGCTGGCCCAAGTAATATAGCAAAAAAAATAAAATATTCCCAAAATTATAAGGAAGATTGGGAAAAGCTGGAAGACTTTGAGAGATGGCTTTCTAGAAGTAAAAAGAGAAAAAATTTTGCAAGATGTAAGATCTGCAGTAAAGACATTAATATTTCATAATTTGCCATTTTTGGTAATGGATCATTTGCCAAAATTAATAGCTAACATTTGTCCCGATTCAAAGATTGCTCAAGGCATATCGTGCGCCAGAAAGAAAACCACAGCTATTGTTCGAAATGTCATAGGTGCTGAATGTTTCGAAAATATATGTGAGGATATTAAATTTAATAAATTTTCACTTATTATAGACGAGTCTACAGATCGCTCAACGATAAAACATCTTTGTCTCGTCGTCAGGTATGCAAAAGACAATTTAATCAGAGACTGTTTTTTTGCTCTTGTGAAATTAGATAGTGCGAATGCGGAAACTTTATATAATCATATTATAAATACATTTGTCTCAAATTCTGTTCCTTATAAAGATAATATGATTGGCTTTGCTTCTGATGGAGCAAATGTAATGATGGGAAGACATCATTCCGTTACAACATTACTAAAAAAAGATATACCGAATTTATTTGTCATGAAGTGCATCTGCCACTCATTTCACTTAGTTGCTTCATACGAATGCGAGAAATTGCCAAATTTCCTTGAAAACTTAACAAGAAATATTTTTAATTACTTCAACTCTAGTCCAAAAAGAATCAGCGAATTCCAAGAGTATAAATTATTTTGCAATGTTAAAATCCACTAAATTTTACACCCGTCCCAAACCAGATGGTTATCGGTTGATTCAGTTATTAAACGAATTCTAGAACAATACAATCCGCTCAGATTATATTTTACAACTGCTGTTGCAGATGGCGATGTCTCAACAGCTGAAAACATACTCGATCATTTAAATAATCCGCTAACCAAAGTCTTTCTATTATTTCTAGATTATGTTTTGCCACTCTTTAATAGTCTAAATCGTGAAATGCAATCAGAATCGCCAAAACTTTACACTTTATATAATAGTGTGTCCAATATTTTTGGAACAATTTGTGACTGTTTCCTAAAACGTAACTATTTATTATCTACAGCATTAGAAAACATTGAATTTGAAAATCCACATAATTATCAAGCATTAGAAGATCTGTATTTAGGAGCAAATGTTAGAATTTATCTAGAAGAAGGTAAATTGAGTTCAGAGCAAATAAAATATTTGCGACTACGTTGTTTGGATTTTTACGTTGAAGTTGTTCACAAATCACGGCTAGATTTCCACTAAAAAACAACCCATTTAAAAAATTTAATTTAATTGACCCCAAGATAGTAAAAAGCGGAACTATAAGTTCAATAGAAGATATAGCTTTACTTTTTCCGAATTTAATACCACAAAACGAACTTGAAAATTTAGATAGCGAATGGAGGCAATTACGAAATTACAGAGAACGCCAAAATTTCAGCACAGATATGTTGGAATTCTGGGCTAGTGTCAGGGCAATAAAACGTGGTGATGAATCGAATGTCTTTCCATTATTATGTAATTTTATTCAAAATTTGTTGTGTTTACCACATTCTTCCGCAAATGTGAAACGAATTTTTTCCTCCATCAATTTAATGAAAACTAAACAACGTACTAAATTAAGCACGGAAACAGTCACAGGACTTCTTCATAGTAAGACATATATAAGTAAAAATAGCTGTTTCGATTTTAAAATAGACAAAAAATTGATATTGAAAATAAATGAAAAAACATTAAGAAATATACCTGATGACGAGTAGAGTTTATTAACTATTATTATTATTAACGTCATTAGTTTTATAAAACATCATGTATATAATAATATAAGTTATTGTTAGTGTGCTTCATATATATTTACATTTTTATTATATTTACTAGTTATATGATACTATTAATAACTATTATTATATGTATTTTAGAAATTAAAATTGTTTTCATATAATTGTTTGATTTTAAACTAAGGATAAAAAAATCTACCGAATTCTACCGAATTTTCACGAACCATTCTACCGATTATCTCAACAGGTCACGTAACAACACTGGGTCAGTGTTGCCAGAGCTAGGGAAATTTCCCTAGACCTAGGGAATTTAGGTGGGTGCTAGGGAAAAAGGGAATTTTTACGAAATAAGGATATAATCTAGGGAATTATGCTATGTCACAATATTTCCAGTATATATGTTGGGGATTCCCTTAACGTAGAAACTTTAAATATTGTGAATCATGTAAGGAAACCTCGATATACAAAGATCCCAAAAATTTCGCATAGTAGTTGTTAATTGCAACTCAATAGCGAGTGGTTTTTATTTTGAAAAGCACCATTCCAAATTTATACGTTCATCTTATACCTACAAACCCATCTAATTAATACCGAATTACGATGTGGTTACTTTTATTAACTAATCAATAGATTTTTATGACCCGTAATAATGACACACATACTCATATTTAATGTGTTAAAACTTGAACAAGAAGTAACTTAGGAAAATTAAATAATTAAGATTGGAATTCCTATTTCTAGAAGTGATTTATGTTTTTTCAAATTAAAACAATCTTTTTAATTAAAATTATTTTATTCAAAACATGCGAGTTATTACATAGACGATTCATGTAACACTGAAAACTAATTGAATTAATTCACACAAAGTAACTTACTGTATTTTCTTTCCTTATCTGCATTCTAAGAACTTATAAGCACAACAAAATGTATTATCTTAAGAATGTGCACATATAGCGAATGTGTATATGTAAGACGTATGTATATGTAACATATTGTAGTGGATTTTTCTATCCAGAGAGAGAGAAAAGAGGGAAGATTTAAATTATGTACAATAATTGAAGTTTATTAATATTTATTATATTTGTAATTATATTTTGACTGACTCTGTATGTTTATTAGTTTAAACGTATGGACATGGACAGTTGTGGTACTATTGAAGGAGATGTAGGAATTTTTCGCGGTATATTGGGCAGAGATATCTAAACTTCTAGTGACCGGGTTGCTAGAGGATAAGAAGTTCATTTTTATTCTCTGTTTTAGTAAAATCGGGTTTTTATTTTTGTTTATGCATATTATTCAGGTGCATGTAATGTTATTTCGATTTTTGCGAGAGTTTGTGATCTTGGTGTGATCTAATAAGTATGATATCTCTCACGTAGTTTTTGTGTTATCAGTGCATAGATCTATGTAAGTTCGATAAAAATATTTAATTTATATAATTGATACTACGTTTATTTTTATTATTATATTTTATGTATTATTTGTGATAATTTTGATATTTAAAATCGTATATGAGTATTAGAGAAAATTGTCATGTTTTTTTTTTAGTGGAGTTTTTTCTTAAAGATAATATTCTAGAACGTTTTAAATTCAGGTTTGATTTTTTTTGTTGTGGGTTGACTTTGTCGTGTTTTATTTTGCGCATGACTGTAAGCCAAGTTACGCGGGTTTTGAAAACTTTGTTGTTTTTGACATTTGATATTGTAGGGGTTAAAGTAGAGGTCAAACTTGACAAATTTCTCCAGTATTTATTAATTTTATATTTGTTCGAGAGTCACAGGGGGTTTTTCTCTGTGTGCGAGTCATATTCACAAAGAGTATTTCCTCCTAATGCTACTGTTAATGTTGCTTTAGCACCCTATACATTCGGTAAAGGGATTTTTTTTGATTTTTTTTTTATTAAAAATTGTAAATTAGCTAACCGTGACTTTTATTGACATTTATTGTTTTACTTCTAACATAACCTGGCCCTAATCTGAGAAGAACGATCCGTGAGATGGGAGTTCGTGGAATCTACTAGACTGTACAGCCGGCAGCATAAGTTGTAGTGTGAATAAAAAAATTAATTAATAAGCAATCAAAAGCACATTCCACTGCAATATGTATATATAACAATCCTACTGACTGCGCCATTTATGTTTTTTCAAATTAAAACAATCTTTTTAATTAAAATTATTTTATTCAAAACATGCGAGTTATTACATAGACGATTCATGTAACACTGAAAACTAATTGAATTAATTCACACAAAGTAACTTACTGTATTTTCTTTCCTTATCTGCATTCTAAGAACTTATAAGCACAACAAAATGTATTATCTTAAGAATGTGCACATATAGCGAATGTGTATATGTAAGACGTATGTATATGTAACATATGTATATATAACAAGTGTATGTATATTATTGTTTATGAAGCACGACTATTCTACAAATTTAGTATGCAAATGTTCAAGAAATAAATAAACGTATTGTTATATTAAATATATAAAGCAAAAGAAAATATAAATAATGTGAACTACATTTTTAAAGTAACACGTGGGAATTACAATATGTATATACAAAAGAGGATTTTATAGTAATAAAAACTATAAATTATGGGTAATATAGGAATCACTTCAGAGTAATAAATTCCTATATGTACATATTTACATATATTTGTAAATATTATTTTATGGTACGGGGCGGGGCTATTTATGAATTTATAGATAATGTATATTGTTCTAATAAAAATACAATAGACAAAATAATATATCTTTATTACGTTCTAGAAGTATATGTTAGCACTTTAAAGTAACACGTGCGAATTCTATACACAAAAGAGGATTATTGATAGTAATAAAATAAAACCCCGAATTATTGAACATTTTTTATTTATGAGTATGACATAAAAGATAACCAGCTGATGGCAATAAAACTAAAATAGGTATATTATGTACTTACCCCCAAATTTTACCCAATATTTTTATATATTCAATCCAAGAATTTTATTTGAATTTTTAATTAGCGGTCAGTATCAAAAATACATTGACTAGTTTCAGTTCAGCCTCAAAGAACAGTTTTAGTATTTTAAAGAATACACTTATTACTATCTCTTAAATAAAAAGTTTTTTTCTAAAGCAGTGAATCAAAAGTGCGTTTCCATTCAAAAAGGTGAATATTTCAGATTTTGCTTTTATTTTAACAATTAATTAAAATATATTTGTAATTATTTTTATGCAGTAAGTAAAGGATCAATATGTCATCAGAGGTCGGGCCATCTTCTGTGAAGGATATATCTGAATTTTCATCAGCCTCATCGTCCGAGGAGGCACAGAATATATCGAAGAAAAGAAAAAGAAATTCCTATGCACAGAAATACAATATTCGGTGGGAGCAGAACCCACAGTTTAAAAACTGGTTGCGAAGCAGCGAAAAAGGACAAAATTATGCATACTGTAAGGCATGTAAAAAGCATTTTATATGTGGCAAATCAGAAATATTGAAACACGCGCACGGAAAAGCACATACAAAATTAGTAACTTCTGTAACTAAACAACAGTCTTTGACTGATATATCTTCTTTTTTACAAACACTCGATCTTCAAAAGAAAATTAAAACCGCTCAAGTAAGATTCGCCGCTTTTGCAGCCGAGCATAATATTGCGTTAAATGCATTAGATCATTTATCGGAAATTATAAGAACCACATTTACCGACTCTGAGATCGCAAAAAATTACAGTAATAACCGCACAAAAGCAACTGCAATTGTTAATAATGTTATCGGTTCTTATAGTTTTGATAAAACTATAAATTTATTAATTTGTAATAAATTTTCACTGATTGTCGATGAATCTACCGATAAAGGATCCATTAAACATTTAGCGCTAGTAGCGCGAGTGTTTGATGGCACTAGCATCAAAGACTTATTTTTCGGTTTGTTGAAAGTGCCTAGTGGTACAGCAGAATCTTTATCTTTTACGGAATATTTTGTTAAAAATAATATTAACTATAAAGAGAATTTGATAGGCTTTGCTGCCGATAACGCAAGTGCAATGATGGGCAAACACTATTCACTATCTACTAAGTTAAAAGCAGATATCCCAGATTTATTTATATTTAATTGTGTTTGCCACTCTTTTAATATTTGCGCTAATCAGTGGCGCATAAGCGCTGCAGTTCTGCAGAGCTCCCAAAAAATTGGGCGGGCGAACCTGTATTAGTTATAACTAGTTTTCTTTTACATAATTTTTCCGACATTTCTGATGTTTATAAAAGCGTAACATATTGTTGTGAAAATTCTCCCCCTGTATATAAAAAAATTTGCATATTTTTCTACATCACCTGTAGAGGACATCAAACCCTACAATTTGACACCTCAATCATCAAAATCCGATCAGTAGAAGCCGAGATATTCGCTTCCGATATTCCAACACTAACGCCGGTTATATCGTATATACTATATTATCAAATATACAATAGGCGACCAGTGGAATAACCAACCTAATTCGCGCGATCGCTCACTTGTTCCTTATCTGGTCCACACGAACGTGCTCTGAGCGCTCCTTCCAACACCCGCGCGCACCCCGCTATCCCCGTGGCTGTCTAAAACCAATGCATGATTTTACCAGGCAATATTCGCTGCATTCATTCCAGCGCAGAGGTCATATGAATCGGTATAGGTATTTAATATTTTCGCGTGTTGTTTACTGTGCGGCAAGTGTAACGTAAAAACAATAATATTGTGCGCGTGCTTGTTTGTTTTTAATTTAATTAATGTGAAGAGATTCTTTAAATATTCATTCGAAGAAAAAATAAAATTAAAAGCAAGTGGTAGGCCATTAGTAGATATCACTATTGAAAAAACGTGTAAGTAGAGGGAAAAATTATACACGTAAATTTAGTAGCGATATTTATTCAAAAAACGAATGGATTTGTTGATGCAACAAAAAAAATGCTTTATATTGTTTTCCCTGTTTACTTTTTGGTGGCGATAAAGCTTGGACGGAAATAGGGGTCACGGATCTAGAGCACTTGAGTTTGAAAATAAAAAGACATGAGAATTCTAACAGCCATCTTCATAATTGTATGGAATTTGCGTTACTAGGGTCAACTAATATTATGGCTCAACTAGATTCTGCTTATTGGGTAAATATACAGAGACATAATGAAAATGTGTCAAAGAATCGTTATATTTTATCAAAAATTATTAATTGTATAAAATTTTGTGGAGCTTTTGAATTGGCCCTTCGGGGATATGATGAGAGCGATACTTCCGAGAATCCGGGGATATTTCGTGGACTTATTAATTTTTCGGCTGAATTAGATGCAAATTATGCAACCCTAAGTGAGCACCTAAAAAATTGTTCGGTATTTAAAGGCACTTCCAAAGAAATACAGAATGATCTGTTACAGTGCATACTTGAAGTCTGCCAAGAACAAATAATTGAGGAAATTAATAATTCTCTAGACAATTTTAATGACAAAGTAATTTATAAGAAATAATTTGTTAGTAAAGTAGTGCTTAGTGACTCTTATTTTTTTGTCTGACAATTGACAATCGTTTCAGAAATCCATTACTTCAGTGCGGAAGGCGAAGAAAGCACGATAAGATCGATGGGAGACAACCTCTTACTGCCCGTGCAAGGTAAATTTTTTTGTAAAACTTGCGGAACACCTTAAAATTTTTAGCACGAGCCGCCACTGGCGCTAATTATGCTTGTGAAAAGCTACCTTCTTCTCTTGAGGAACTAGTCAGAGATATATACAGCTATTTGCAATACAGTTACAAAAGACAGAGTGAATTCAAAGAATTTCAAGAGTTTTTAGCTTTAAAACCCCATAAAATACTACAACTCTCTCAGACTCGGTGGTTATCTTTATTATCAGTTGTTAGACGATTTTTAGAGCAATACGATGCTTTAAAATTGTATTTCACAAATGCACAATTAAGTGATAAAGATATAACAGCGAAAAATATTTTCAATGGTCTCAACAATCCCACTATAAAATTATATTTTCATTTTCTAGAATATCTTTTACCTTTTTTCACAAATTTAAACACAGAGATGCAGTCTGAGGGCGTTAAAATTCACATATTATATAGAAATGTAGAAACTGCATTAAGATCTTTACTAGATTGTTACTTAAAAAGGACTTATCTCGATAGAACGCCAACTGAAAATGTAGAATATAAAAATCCAGACAATTTTGTTAACCTGGAGAAAATTTATTTAGGTGCCTTTGTTATGGGTAAAATAGCTAATAATACCCATGGGCTAAATATAAACGAACTAGCGAACTTTAGACGGCGATGTTTAGATTTTTTAATAGAAGGGTGCCATCAAATATATCAGAGGTTCGACCAAAAGAATAGATCAATTATTATTTTAAAGCAAATCGAAATGATTTCACCCATCGATGTAATATCAAAAAAATATGAATCAATAGCACCTATGGCCATTAATTTCCCGAATTTAGTTGGCAATGATTTAAATGAGATAGACAGGGAATGGCGAATGTTACGAAATACAGATTTGTCTCAATTTGGAGACTTGAATGTTGAACAATTCTGGAAAAAAATTGCCAGTCTTAAATCCGGCGACGACATGCTTATGTATCCAAAGCTGTGCACATTTATATTTAATATATTTAGTTTGCCACACTCTAGTGCGACTGCAGAGCGTGTATTTTCGCAAATTAACTTAAATAAAACCAAAACCCGTAACCGGTTATCCACCGAAACGTTGTGTGGCATTTTACATTGCAAAACATTAATGAAGGGCAACAGTTGTTTTAATTTCGAACTCAACAATGATTTATTTAAAAAATTTGATATATTGTATGATAGTATTTAGTATGATAGAATTTATTTTAAAAAATTGTTTGTCTTTGTTATATGTATATTTAGTATTATGTTACCTAGATTAGTTATTGTTATATTAAACTATATAAATATATATTTTGTTTTTATGATTTGTGTAATCGTTTTTTTTTAAATTTTTTTGTATTATATAACTTGCAATCTCCAATCCGCTTTTAAGTACGTCTTGAAAATTGTTTAAAAATTCTAGGGAAATTTTCTGCAAATGTCTAGGGAATTAAAAAAATTTTCCCTGGCAACACTGCACTGGGTTAGTTTAGCGGCAGCATCAGTAACATCAGTTATTTGTGACAGTTTGTATTAGCATAATGGAGTTTAAAGTAGAAGAAGAAAACTTTAATTCAACATCGGCGTTATCTAAAGAAGATTTAATAAATAAGAATACTTACTTAGTAAGACATCATTCAAATTTAAAAGAAGAACTAAATAAAAAGCTTCAACAAATACATGATTATAAAAGAGAATTAATTAGACTTAACACGTTGAAAATAGAATATATAAGTGAGATAGATTCTCTACAAACACTAAAAGGAAGTGAATATGAGAAGCTAAAATTGAAAGTCGAGAATTTAGAAAAACAAAAGCAAGTACTGAATTGCCAACATAGTGAACAAATTAACCATTTACAACAAATTATCTCAAAAAAAGGTGAGGAACTTTCTAAGTTACAAGATGAATTAGAATCAGTTTCAAATATATCAAATTCTGCTAAGAAAAAAAGTGAAAATGATGAATTAATTTCGCACAATGCCAAATTTAAAGATGTTATTAACGAATTGCAAAATGAAGCTATGGTTTTGAAAGAGAAGATTAACTTTCTAGAGAAACAACAATTAATGAATAAAGTTCAAAATAATGTAAGTAGGATCTTAGGAACTTATAAGTTTCTTGGATTTTATTGAAATGTTTACAGACCATTCAAGAAGAGTTGAATACCCTTCATGAAAATTATGAAAACAAAAAAGAAAAATTAGATGAGGCAAAACAATTAAATGAAAAACTTCAAGAAGATATTATATTAGCAAGACAAGAACTAGAAGTTCTTAGAAGTAAACCTTTACAGGATGGGAGTCAGGGTAATTCATTATTTGCTGAAGTGGATAATAAGTAATTTCTCATGTTAATAAAAATAAATAATATTAGTATAAATTTCATAAATTGTAGAAGATTAGAATTAGAAGAAAAAATGGCTTTTATGAAGTCTCAATACTTGAAAATGAAATACGACTATGGTAAGTCGATATCAAAAGTAGCAAGTTTGACATCTATAAATGAAGATTCATGTCGAAAATGGGAAACTGAATTGCAAGATTATGACAACAACATAATAGAAGAAAAATATAGGTATATTTTTATTCAAATGTTAACCTGAATTAACTTTATGTATTTTAGAGAACGATTAAAATTATTGGAATCTCAGTTTGAAGTATATATAGGAAAAATTTTAAGTAAGCAAACAATTCCTAATAAAAATTTAGAGACTGGTGAAATTCATTTTATGCAAAATATGTTGGAAACTAAAAACAAAGAAATTGTAACTACCTTAAGACAAGGTGATAGTTGTTCTTTGTCTAGAATTATGTTATCATGCCAACTTAGAGATACAAATGTTGAAATGAGAAATGTTAGAGCCAAAGCCACAAAATTAGAATTTGAGATGGCTAAATTACGAGCTGAAATACAAGCTCAAGAATTAAAAAACCTCTCTAAAAAAGAAATAGTACCAATAGCAGAAAAGTGTGTAATACCTTCAAAAAATAAAAAGTCTATCCTAAAATCACAGTGTTTTGACAGCATAATTGCACATTTAAATAGTGCAGATGATGGCTTTAGTAGGATAGACTGTTCTAGATTAATAAAACGATCTCGCTCCAGAGGATTTAATGATAGAAATTCGAAAGGTGTTGAGGATATTGCTTGTGATAACAACAAAGAAAATGCTGAAATGAAGAGAGAAATCGAACCTCCAATCACTGTATCAAAAAAAATTGAACATACTGATTATTCTAATACCAATACAAGTAAATTAGAGAAAGTTATCAAAAAGAAATGTTAATGAAATGTGTACTTTATTTGTTATGTATAGTTTGTAGAATTTTTATTTTATTTTCAATTTAATATTTTCAAACAAAATTTTTTACATTTATAATATAAAATATACAAATCAGCTTGATTTCTTTGGGTTTTTTTTAATTACAGTTTCTTTAAAACATTTCTGAAGATAATGCTTTTAATGAATAAGCATCAATAATAATGATTTAATGTACTGTCGCGGCATTTTAAATCCGGACGATTATATAACAAGTGTTCATTTGAAAAGTCAATCTAAGTTACTTTGAAATTTTGATAGAATAAGACGCAAATATATTAATATGTGTTTGTTGTCCCGTAAACGTAAATCCAAATGACATTTGATAATGTCAATCACATTTGTTATTTATTTGTATGTATGAAACTGTCAAAATATACGACTTCGTAGGTTAAGTAGTAAATTTTAATTTACGACATACTTCAAAATGTTCTCAGTAAATCACATGCTACTAGATTGACTTTTCAAATGAACACTTATTATATAGCAGAATCTTTTTATTGATGGGCACCCAATTTGCACTGAATTTTTTTTTTGATTAATTTTAGAATTATTACCGTAAAGTATTTACTGTAAGTAAAACTTTTTATATATTTTTATTCATTTTCCTAAATCTCTTTTAATTTCTAGCAGTTATTATGTCGATCATAGATAGAGTTCGATAATCTACCTCAAAAAGAAAAGAAAATTATCAACAAAAATACAAAATTGATTGGGAAAAACAACGATTAGAAACATTGGATAGGAGCAAGCTTAAAATTAAAAGAGTTTTTCAGATGTAAAAGATGTGGTAATTACTAGAGCTGGGGATGTTTGCGGTGTGCCAGGATAGTATTCAGTTAAACGCACGAATATAATGACCTTGTTTCGATCGGTGATGCATGCGTGATTTTATTGCTTTACATGCATTCGCTATTTATATCACTTAGGTATGTCAGTTATGTGTACTGTATATAAATAACACACTTACCTTATTTACGATTATTATAGCATAGCGCCAAGTGGATAAGACTTGCAGTAAGTTTGTAGCATTAGATACGTTTCCATATTTGTAGCGGTGAGCGATGTACGCCGTGATGAATAAATTTTTTTATATTTTGAGAAAGACCGCTCGACATCTACGGATGTAACACACGCACAATTAAAATAATCTTTATAGATAGAAACCGAATCTACACTTGCACCATTACTAATTTGTTTTAATCTGGTAAAATCAAAATCATTGTTTATCACACTCTCGAACTTTTCTATTACATTAACATTTTTGTTGTCATTTACTGCGCATAGCTGGGCGTGTACATCGTCCAGTATTTGCAGTGACTCCGCTAACGATAATGCAGTATTTTGAAATTTCTCGATAGCGTTAAACAATCCTATATGATTGTTATAAATAGTTTGTAAATCTGCATCAAGGGAAGGGTTTTGAAAGAGTCTCTGGCTTTCCTTAATGGCTACAGCTTCGGCAGGATTGAATTGTAGAACCACAGATTTTATTTGTTGGAAATACTTGGCATAATAAAATGCCGCCTTTAACCAACTTCCCCAACGTGTAAGGATTGGCTCTGGTGGTTCGGGAATACCAGGGCACCGACTGTGAAACTCTCGAATTCGTTTGGGAGATTTTAGAAACACTTTTTTTGTGGTTGCTATTAATGCATCCACCTCTGGATAACATTGCCGAATAGTTTGTGCCACAAGGTGTAAAGCATGAACTTTACATGTCACATGCAAAAGTCTCTCACAATCTGCTTTAAGAGAACGGCCTACAGAACGCATTGTCGCACCACCATCGCTCATAAACATCAGGAGTTGATTAGTTAAAACTTGAAATTTTTGTAGCGTATCGAGCACTACCTTCGTAATTACTTCGCTAGTGCACTTTTCCAATCTTTTGCTGGCTAATAAAATGGGAAATGTTGATTGGACAGGATCTAGTACACGCACTATAATATTCACAATAGAATGTTTTTTTCGATCTGTCGTTTCGTCGACACATACCCATAACTGTTTATCATTTACTACTGCTTTCATTCTGTTTTCAATGTCCTCACGCACAATTGGTAAATAGGTGAGTAACGTTCTCCGTGACGGTAGCTTTATGTTGGAATTGTATTTATTCCAAAAGTCGTGAAAGGCTTTTTTATCTAGCAGGTGAACTGGCACATCGCAGACGAGTAGCATTGTCAATAAATCGAAAATGAATTGCGTTTTAGACAGCACATTATTTTTTTTGTCTTTGTGGTGTACACTTTCAACATGTCTTTTACAGTCGTATTTGTCCCAGCAAAGTAACTGTTTATCGCATAATTTACAAACCACTTTTGCTCCATTATAATACAAATCGGGAAAGTCTCGGATAAATTTCTTCACGTCGTTATACAATGGGCGCTTTCTTGGCTTGGGCACGTCCGTCATACTTATTAAATAGAGCTCAAGACAACACACGATCACGTTGCCAGTTCACGACTAACTAAAGTGTTTCGCTGCATCGTGTTTATACGCTGGTGGGGATGCACTACATACGGTCCTGCCGTACCGCAAACATCCTCAGCTCTAGACTAATTACTATATTGGAATATATAATCATCATGATTTCATAAAATACCAGTGTTATTGGAAAATATTATTTATATAATATACCAATATATATATATATATATATATATATATATATATATATATATATATATATATATGCATAAATTATATATATTATATCTAGAAATTGTAATTACCATTAACAAATAAAATATTATTTACCTAGTGCTTAATTTTTTTTAAATTTCAATAGTTCATTCTTTATTAACAAAAACTAAGATGGTATATATATATATAGTACTGATTAATGTATTTAATACATGTGCATAATTTATGACTGCGGAAAAGGTCTAGTGAAATCTAGTGATTTTTTACGTTTACATCTAATGAAACCAATACCTTTCATCTGGCAACACTGGCTTACCTTTGAGTCGATGTCAGTTAGGTATTCAATAACTGCTTGACGTGCATTGCCGTTACAGTAGCCATACACAAAATGCATGTCCGCATACTCTTGAGAGGAAAATCGGTAGGGCATTTTGATTAAAGAAAACGTGTCCACTCACTTAAGCTGTTGTATGAACTGAAACGTAATGTAATCCTTTATTAAAAAATGCAATGTTAACAGTCATCTGAATACAGTAGTACCCCGTTATCCGCTGACTCCGTATCCGCGGTTTCAGTCATCCGCGATTTACCTATGATGAGCAGAAGACGCGTTATATCAATAAATATAAACGTTATAGGAGCATTTGTCGATATATCGTCGTATATATGAGTCATCCCCTGAATTCGGCGCTTTCTTATGATAAGTTAAACAAGTTGGAACGTGCTTAAGGTGCCATTCGCTTTTACTTGTTCATATAAACGCTCCTGTTAACTATGAGTTTAGTACTATTCGAATTGTCGGACAAGACAGTGCTTGCAATAGTTTTTAAATAAAGCAAGTAAATTTGAAAATCATTTTAAAATGGCTTCTAAACCAAAAAGAAAATGTGAAATGCTCACTATTAGTGAAAAAATAAAAATCATTAATATGATTGAAATAGAACAAAAATCTATTGCAACTGTTGCTAAAATATACAATAAAAACGAATCTTCGATACGGGAAGTGTTAAAAAACAAAGATAAGATTCGAGCTAGTTTTTCTAGTGCACCCCAAACTGCAAAAGTTGCAACCACAATACGTAATATAGTGTTACTTAAGGTAGAAAATGCCTTAAATTTATGGGTGGAAGATATGACAAGAAAACATATTCCAAAAGGCGTTGGCTTTATATGAAGATATGCAGACCCAAGATTATATTGAAGAGGAAGGAAAATCATTCACAGCAAGTAGGGGGTGGCTGCATAGATTTAAAACTCGGTTTAATCTAAAAAATGACAGGGGAATCTGCGTCGGCTGATCATATAGCTGCTGCCCTGTATCCAGAAAAATTTAAACAAATTGTTGCAGAAAAGAATTATCATCCTAAGCAAGTTTTTAACTGCGATGAGACTGGTCTTATGTTGAAAAAAATGCCTCAACGGACTTATATTCATATGACTGCAAAGAGTGCACCAGGCTTTAAAGCAATTAAGGATAGACTTACCTTGATATTTTGTACAAATGCAGCTGGTCATATGATTAAACCCGGACTTGTTTACCGATCACAGAATCCACGTGCTCTTAAATACAAAGATAAAGCTTGCCTGCCTGTGTTTTGGCAATCAAATCGAAAGGCGTGGGTTACGGCTGTTCTATTTACACAATGGTTTCATCAATGCTTTATTGCGGAAGTGAAAAGATATTTGGAAAAGGATGAATTACCATTTAAAGTGCTGCTGATACTAGACAATGCTCCTGGGCATCCTGTGTCACTAGGCACAGAAGATAAAAATGTTGAAGTGCTTTTTTTACTACCTAACACGACCTTATTGCTTCAGCCCCTTGATGAAGGTGTCATTAGATGCTTTAAAGCCATATATATTCGACAGGTTTTCGAAATGCTGTATACAATGGTTAACGAATGCTCTGATATCGGGCTCATGAATGCTGGAAGTCATTTACAATTGCTGACGCAATTCTATTTATCAAAGGAGCGATGGAGGAATTAAAGTCAGAAACGATAATAGCATGTTGGAAAAATCTGTGGAATGACATCGTTCCTAGTTCTGAAGACACACATGATATTAATTCACATCTAACAACGATATTTAACATAGCGCAGGAAATAGATGGAGAAGGATTTAACGATATAACCCAAGAGGAACTCAGTGATTACAGAAACGAAGATGATCAAGTATTCACCAACGAGGAATTGGAAGACCTTGTGAAATCTTCTCCAGAAGCGAGTGACGATGAGGATGAGGGTCAACAAGAACCGCCAGCATGGATGGACGCTTGAAAAATTTTCAGCGATATTTCGAACTGCTCAAACATTAAAAGAACAGATAGTAGAATATGATCCAATAATGGAACGCAGTATAACCTCGCACGTATTACTCGCACTATAACAGAAGCCTTGAAACCTTTGGAAGATTTGTTTATTGAAATGAAAAGACAAAAACGACAACTACCAATAACAATGTTCTTTGAAAAAGTCGACAAAACTATCGATAATGCACAGCCATCAACATCGTTTGCTTCGGATCTAAGTAAACAATCGACTGCTAACTTGGACTTGGAGGAAGATGAATGAATATGTAGCTCACGATGATAAAGTTTTACTTGTGTATGTAAATATGTACTATATGTACAACATATGTATGAACTCATATATTTATTAAACTTAAATTCGATTTGTGCCACAGCACAAGAATATTTATTTATTTATTGTTTATTTATTTTAAATAAATATTATATAACTTATTTTTTCTTGTTTCATTGTTTTAACTTTGCTTCATATTTCATATTGTACTCGAAAATAAAGCGTTCGCTACTATCCGCGGTTTTCAGTATCCGCGGAAGACCACAGAACCAAACCCCCGCGGATATGGGGTACTACTGTACTTGTTTATTGTATGATATTCATGGTTCAGCACTTACGCAATAAGTAAGAACCTTCTTTATCATAAATCAATTTCCAGTACTCTTTTTTGAAATTACTGTATGCACTACGACACGTGTTTATGTATTTTAGGATAACATTTTATTATACGACGTTAACAATCACATGCCTTTTTGAACTTACTGCAAGTGAGAATTAATGAATATTAAATCTCATTCTTACATGTAAATGTCGACTTATGTGATGCGTTCTTAATATAGTTAAGATTTTGAACTGACTGCAAGTGAGAATTAATGAATATTAAATCTCATTCTTACATGTAAATGTCGACTTGTGTGATGCGTTCATAATTTTATGAACGCATCACATAAGTCGACATTTACATGTAAGAATGAGATTTAATATTCATTAATTCTCACTTGCAGTAAGTTCAAAATGTTAACTATATATACAGAAAGTATAGAAATGAAAAGCAATGTCCGTCTTCGAGGAATGCCGTGCATTGAAAAGTTCCAACTAGAACGAAACGCGTCTGTACGTTTCCCGTTGATTGACTTGTTTTTTTCAGCAATTCTTAATCACATGCCTGTTATTGAATCGTATAACTTTTTTTTAAATAAAATCAGTTTGTATTGACTTTAGGATTACATTTTTTTTTCATGATCTAACAATCACATTCATAGGTCTGTAACTTTGAAACAAATTAAAATGGATATACAAGTTTTGCGTTTTTGTTACTTGAAATGAAGTCTACTTTACACTCCTAAAATTTGAACATAACGATACGGGACACTTGTATATAGGTATACAATCATTAAGTACTCTTTTTTTCTCCCTTTTTTTATATAGCTTAACAGTGTATAGAAATCATTGGCAGGACAGATTTGTTGTTGGATGACAAATATTTGAAATGTCATTATCAAATATGCAGTATATGTATTTTTAACAACATTTCTTAAAATGACGCATGGTTGGGGAGCACGACTAGAAAATAGAAATAAAAATCCTAAGGTCTATAGTAATAATAAAAAATTAAAAAATATTTCTCATCTATAATATCAGGTTATGCTAATAAATGATCAACATTACTACTCGTGTTTAGATATTTATTATAACATTCATTCAATAAAAAGACAAATAATTACAGAGACAAGTAATTTTGCAGTTATTATGGTGGAAAGAATTACTATTATTTTAAACTTGCCGCGTTGTGAATTTTTAAAGTTTACTGAAGCGCCACTTGTGTCTTAAAAGTTAATTACATAGAACTTGGCTTTTATTTTATCTTTTGTATTATCATTGTTTCACTATTCCAAAAACAGAAATATTCTTTACTCGAAACACCTGTGGGTCTTGGCACTAGCAAGGCTTTCGCATGAGGTACTGGACGAGTAACAGAGGGCAGACTAGCATAACTAATATTTTTGTTGGAAAAGCTGAAAGTTTTCATGCAGAAAAAGTACCAAACAGTCGAATGCTCCGTTTATTCACGCCAAATCATAGGTCTTGCAAATCGCATAGCGCTTTTCCTACAGTTTGACCAGCCCCTCAGAGTAACAGCACAGCGTCCGCAGCAAATGCTGGAAGTTCATGGCTTATCTTGATGTTCAATGATTAAGCCTAAATAGTGAAAATATAACTTTTCTATTAATGGCAAAATATTCTATTTTCTATTAACGGCAAAATAGCAATAAGCCCTATTTTACTGAAAAGTCAAAGTAGCCCTATATTACGGTACAGCATCGATATTCTTCGCAACAGATGTTGCAGGGCACCCTTTCCTTGATTGATCACGAAGCGAAGTACAAACACACTTGAATTCTCAATACCAGCGATATACCGTCGTCTTTGATGACAGTTCATCACCAAACGCAGAAATTAAACGTTTATGCAGCGCCGGATCTAGGGGGGGCAAGCCGGGGCCCATGCCCCGGGCGGCAAATCCAGAGGGCGGCAAATTCGTCGCAAGTTATCAAACATCAAAATGAAAAAAAAAACCAACAATTTAACCAAAAATAAGGGTGTAACCTAAAACATTAGCTATACCATGATACTGACCGATGTGTCGAATGTAATATCTGTGGAGTTTACCTACCCGATGGTTTTATTATGGTCGAGAGAACGGTTACTTCTAAAACAAAGGTCCATTTTTTTTAAACATCATGCTTTTGTCTTGCAAGGAATTTATGGGCACACGTGTTCAAGCGGGTACAATAGCATCCGAAGCCCAGTCTTGTAATTCTCTAATTTTACCTTCGTTGCTGCGCCAGGAACGAACCATTTCCACTGGTCTACGGAAACTTGGCATCTGTTCGTAATTGCAGTTTAAAATTATGTTGGACGATCGAGACGTGCGCTGTCATTTGAACGTTCACGAACCGGTCATATTTGACCTGTGATTATGAGCATTTGTTGCGAGTTGAGGTATCAAAATAGAATGGTTCGCTTCTGCCGCTGCGTCAACAACGAATAAGAGAATACACCCCTGCTTTCTAACTTAATCAGTTTGCTTTTAACTTGTAAACATTACGGATGTGCTAACTACAAAAAAATTAAAAACTGTTTTTGAAATTAAAAGTGTACATGTTAATTGTTAATACTGATTGTGCTTTAACATTATGTTGTTAAATATCAGAGAAAGTTTTTGAGGCGACGTGACATTATTTTTTTGAATTACCGGTAAGTTTAAAAAGTGTACACTTTTTATTTTTTTGTTATATGGTTACATAATGATTTTGTTTTTTTAAGTTTATGGATTACATGAAGTATAAGTTGAAAATGATAAATATTGGAATTATAGTTGGGTAGGCAGTGTCTTTTTAGGGTTCCGGAGCCAAATGGCAAAAACGGAACCCTTATAATTTCGTCATGTCCGTCTGTCCGTCCGTCCGTCCGTCTGTCCGTCTGTATGTCACAGCCATTTTACTCAGAGACTATTGGCACTATATAAATGAAATTTGGAGGATAGATGTATTCTATGAACCGCTATACAATGATGTAGTAAAATTGAGAAAAAAAATACATTTAGGGGTGGCACTCCATACATGTAACAGAGGGACGAAAAAAATTTTTTTGGATTACATCAGCGTGTGGGGTATTTTTGGATAGGGCTTTCAAAATGATATGGAGCTTTTTTATTTAAGTCAATAGTTGACGAGATATACGCTTCTAAAGTCGTCAAATCCTATCCGGGCCTCTAATTTTTGAACTGTTTAATAGAAAATTAAAAAAAAAAAATACAGTAGTAGAACATACAAAATACTTTCATCCAAAATTGTTTTGAACACGATACGTTGTGTAGTTTTCGAAATATGATATATTTTCGGTTACACGCTAGTTCTACTTTAGTGACCGCAAAATAAGTTTGTGTTTTCATAGGAAGACTATGAAAATACAAACTTATTTTGCGGCCGCTAAAACGAATGTTGACTGTGTACTACAGAAATTTTAGTTGGGATGGCGAGGGGTAGGAGCGGGAGGGGAAGAAGATTGGCGGAGGGGGAGGAAGGGGGATGTTTACGGAGTAGGTACGGAACCCTACATTGTGCATGGTCCGACATGCACTTGGCCGGTATTTTATCTTTATGGAGTGCACGCCGCACGTCCCTGATTGATTAAAGTTAAAGTTTTGTCTTTTTTTGCAGGCTGAAATTATGAGTGCGCCAAGAAAAAAACTATCAGGAGCTGAATATAGGAAAAAAGCTAAATTTAAGGTGTTACAGGGAAAACAATTTGCGGAAAAGATGAAAAATTGGCTTCGCGGACAAGGTAACCCGTCAGTTTCTGCCAGAGCTTCCCAAGAAGATGTTATTCAATTAGAAGAAAATTGTTGCACTTTTCCTGAACAAACGGATCAAGATTTTTCACCTGTAGTCGCCCAACCGACTACGAGTACAGCAAGTTCTGGTTTGACAATGCAAACTTCATCATCATTTTCGATCTGCGAAGAGCAACTTGAAAGGATAAACGTTAAATACGAAGAATCTGAATCAGCTCCCGCGGATGTGGATGTACTGCAAAAAACCGAAGTAGATTTATCGGACCCAGGCTATTGGCCACACACGGAAAAAATTACCGACCAGCAACGATCTTTCTTTAGCAGTCAGGCTGTGTTATTAGGAGAGAATCACCCTGAAAACATTGAATTCAGATCAACTGAACGCGCTGGCAGACATTTAACATCTTCAATGTGGTACAAAACGTTAGCCAATCACGAAAGGCTTAAAAGATCTTGGCTTTTATATTCTAAGACAAAAAATGCAATTTTTTGTGTGTGTTGCAAGCTTTACCAACAACCGTCCTCTGCCGCTACATCTGCATTGTGTTCTACAGGGTTTATGAATTGGAAAAAAGTTTCAGAAAGATTAACCGAACACGAGGCATCACAAATGCACAAAGAATGTATGATTAAGTGGAAAACTCGAGTACAACAAATAAAATCATGCCAGGGTATTGATCAAGACATTGAGCGAGTAATTCACACAGAGAAAGATAAATGGAGACAGATCCTACGTATTGTTATGGATGCTGTGCTGTATCTATCAACAAACTGTCTTTCTTTTCGAGGGTCTCACGAAACCCCAAGCAACCTCATCACACAATGTCCTCAGCCTTCTCAAGGAAACTTTTTGAATTTAATTTCCCTGCTCGCGAAACATAATTTAACTCTTAAGTTTCAACTAGAACACCTAAAAAAGGGGCAAGTATCATATTTATCAAAGACTACACAGAATGAAATTATTGGTCTAATGGCAAAGACAGTTAAAAATAGCATCTTAAACGACATTAAAGAAGCCAAATACTATACTATAATGTTCGACTGCACTCCAGATGTGTCTCACACAGAACAAATGAGCCAGGTAATTCGATATGTAAAAAAAACTGGCGACGTGTGGGAAATCAAAGAAAGTTTCATTGATTTCATAGAAGTCGCTGGAAAGACAGGAGAGTACATTTGTGAAAAAATTATAGAGAAATTGACAGTTGATGGTTTTGATATTGGACAATGTCGTGGCCAATCTTATGATAATGGGTCCAATATGGCTGGCACCTATAAAGGAGTGCAAGCTAGGATTGCAGAAAAGAATGAGCTGGCGGAGTTCATACCGTGCTCGGCTCACTCCTTAAATCTTGTAGGTTTCCATTCTGCCTCATCTTGCCAGGAAGCTGTAAACCTATTCGGACTAATTCACAAAGTGTATTGCTTTTTTGTTGGCTCCACTTCTCGGTGGGATATTATGAAAAAACATCTTAAAACCAATTTAAAAGGAAGCAGTCAGACGAGATGGTCAGCGAAATATGTCGCTGTAAATGCGTTGGTAAGTAATTTGCCAGAAGTAATAGAAGCCTTGGAAGAAGTTAAGCAAACTTCTCATGCTCCGGAAGCTAAGTATGAAGCAGGTTGTCTCTTAATTGCTATAAAGAATTTTAAATTTATTCTGAATTTGACGATATGGGCAAATATTCTTCGCGAAATCAATCGAGTAAATATCGAAATTCAAAACAATGATATAATCCTTGCGCGTTCCGTTGCTTTAATGGATGGCCTGCTCAAAACTTTGCAAAAAATGAGAGAAAATTCAATTGAAAATTGGATAAAAGAGGCTACGGAAATTGCTGAAAAAATTGACGTTGAGCCTATTCTGCCGAATAGACGAATTCCGAAATGTAAAAAACAATTTGACGAGATGTGTGATGACGAATCGCGAACACTTCAACCTATACAACTCTTTTCTAAAAATATAATGATGGTATTTGATCGAATCATATCAGAAATTAAAACGAGATTCGATTCTGCTACCATGCTGAATCTGAATTTTGCATTTCTCAATGGTACAGAAATCTTCAAAATGTCAACTGAAGAACTGCAAAAACATGGAGCAGATCTAGCTCGAAAATACGAGCGAGATTTAAACGCTGTTGAATTCTGCCAGGAGCTCTATGTTTTTAAAGAACAAGCTCAACTTTTATTTGAAGATATAAACAAGGCTAACAGCTTCTGTCTCTTGCAACAGATTCATGCGCATGATTTGCAGGATGCCTTTCCTAATATTTGTATTGCTTTGCGAATTTACAGTACGCTTCCGACGACATCCGCAAGCTGCGAACGAAGTTTTAGCAAATTAAAACTTATTAAAAACTATTTGCGATCGACTATGAGCCAGGAACGTCTATCGAGTCTCGCAATCCTCGCCATAGAAAATGTAATTGCTAACGATATTAATTATGAGCAGGCCATAGATCTGTTCGCAGAACAAAAAGCTCGCAAAGTAAAATTGTAAATTGAAAATGTAAGACAGTAAAATAACTTATAATAAATTAAGTTAAGATAAAATAATATAAGTTATAATGTAAAAATTTTGATTTAAGGAATAATGAGGAAGGTACAGCGCGACTATTATAATCCAATGTCAGTACATTTTTTAAATAAAATTAAGTTACTAGAAAAAGAGAGCCAAAAAAAATGTAAAATAGGTTAAGAATTTTTTTGAGTAATAAAACAAAAAAAAAAACAGATTATTATTTTTTATCCTCACTTTCTATTTCATATACTATTCTGTGTTATCCTAATTTTATTTACATTTAAAACATATACAAGCGGAGGCGGGGCGGCATTTTTCAGTTTTTGCCCCGCCTCGAATAATGTCTAGATCCGGCGCTGCGTTTATGCACTGGTATTGAGCTAAACCACAACAAGAATCATAATAAATCGTAGCGCGAATATTTTACGAATTAACTCTATTTTTCAATATGATTAGCAAACTTTAAAACTGCACAAACTAACTGATATTTTGACAATCGGACAAAGACAATATTTTTAACACTTTGCAGTATACCAGCGCTCATCATAATTTATTAAACTAAACAGCGTTGCTAGATTCCCAAAATTTATCAACTGTTTATCGTATTATTGCATTCCTGCTTAAAATAATAGCTTGGATTTAGTTCACACAAAATATTTGATTTTTGCTTAGGTCGATCCGATGAAGCCTGTGCTAGTAGCTGGAGATATAGAAAGGCAACACATGGCTGCTGTTGATAAAGCTGGTGGCGTTAGATACGTTCCAAATCAGTTGGAAACTTGTATGAAATTAGCCAAAAAATTGAAAGTGAAACCGCTACAACCACTCTCGTAATATGACTATTTAGAAAAGTGCGTGGGTAAATTTTTAAATTCTTATATCTTCAGAACTCTATTTTAAACTTCATGAACTTTTACTTTTAATATTAGTCCTTTTAGTGAAAAATAAGTTTTAATGTATGAATCAATATTTTATTTTTGTAGTAAATATTAATTAATAATAACATTGTTTGAATGAAACGCCTATATTTGTTCTTTAAAAATAATCTTAAAGAGCATCTAACAATAGTGTAGCTACCGAAACCTAGATGGAGGAAACTATCTACGTGATAATTGATAACATATTCAATTATACGAATATAAATTGGTGGCCTATTAAGTGATTTGTGCAAAGTAATATTTATTTTAAAAACGTTTTAGTTTACTTAATATGAAAAGAAACATTAAAATATATATATATTAAATGTTATTAAAATTGTATTATATAAATATTTTTATCGTAAACTTCGACATATAAATAATTACATATTTTCTTCTTTATATGGTATTTATATTGGCGCCGAACAAATTAATAATTGTCTTTCTAGTAAATACGCTAACTTCTGAAAGTAGTTATATACGAGTTATTTTAGTTTTATTAATTTCCAAATGTGGCACTATTCACTAAGAAACAGTGCTGCCAAAGTTCAGCGTGTTGAATAACCTCACTTTTTCTCTCTTGCTTATGCGTCTTAAAAGCGTGGACTAAAATAAGAATAATGGAATACTCCATTGGAAGTGTGGCCGATTTAATATCAGGTTCAACAACACCTAACAAGCCCAAAGTTATACAAAAGCAATTCAAAATTAAACCTAATCTACAAGCTTTTGAAGAAACAGAAATAGAAGGTATCCAAAAGGAAAAAAAGCAAACGAAATTAAAGAGGAAACGTACAGTCTCTCCAAAGAATAAGGTTGAAATCGAAGATTTAGAAGAACATGTTCCGTCAGAAGAAGAGTCTGATCAGCCACCAGTAATTAAACTAAAAAGAAGACGTTCTAAATCTTCAAAAATTAAACAATTAAATACAATCGAAAATTCAGATACAATTCCAGATATAACGGATAGTGATACAAGTGATGATGAACAATTAGTGAACACTCCTAAAAAAAAGAAATTAAAAACTGTCAATGAAATTGCCCCAAAAAATCCAGATCACATAACAGTTTTCGTGGGAAATCTTCCCGTAACTACGACACATAAAAAGTTGGAAAAACACTTTTCAAAGATCGGCAATGTTATTAACGCTCGAATACGAAGTATAGCAGTTGCAGATCCCAAAGTACCCAAAAAGGTAGCCGCAATAAAGAAACAATTTCATCCTGACCGTAAAAGTGTACATGGTTATGTGACGTATGTTTTCTAAATTTCGTATTGAATTTGTTATATATGTAAGTGTTCTAGTTTTGCTTCACGTGAAGATGCTGACAAGGCACTTGCTGCAAATGGTAGTGAATATAGAGGCCACCACATTAGAGTGAATATTTGTGATGAAAAGCAAGAGCCAGATAAAACAAAAGCAATATTCCTGGGAAATGTCAGTTTTGGTACGTGCTTAATATTTTATTAAACATTAAAATTTAATATACGTATTTACTTTGTTACAGCTGCAGAAGAAGAGGAATTATGGAAACTGTTTGAATCCTGCGGAGAAATTGAAAGTGTAAGATTGGTTAGAGATCGTCGTACTGATATAGGGAAAGGGTTCGGGTATATTAATTTCAAATCATCCGATTCTGTTGAGTTGGCATTACAAATGGATGAAGTTAAATTAAGGGATCGAGTTTTGAGAATATCACTTTATAATGGTAAAGCACCAAAAAAAGCAAAAATGCAAAAGCCTCATAAAAAGTCTGGGAAACCTAATGCTCAGAAAAAAGAACATGTAGTAACGACAGCTGTGCACGGTCAGTTTCAAGGAAAATTTGCAACTGAGAAGAAGGTAATATAATCAGTTTACATAAATTCTAATTTAATAACTTTATTTTTTGTTCATCTTTAGAAAAAATTCAATAAGGGCAACCAACAGAAGAAAAAATTAGCCAAGAAAATTGCTCCAAAAACAATGTCGAATTGAAATACTGTTATATTTGCCTTTTATAAAAATAAATAAACATAATTTTACTAAATAATCAAATAATTAGTATTCTTTTCTCATCATATATGATTATTCCTTAGCATAATAATAATGTATTTATTGATTACAATAAGTAATTACAGTTCCAGTTTTTGTTTAAAGAATTTGTCTAAAGAATCAAGAATACAAATATCTTTATGAAAATTCTTTCAATGGAGAGTGTAGTTAAATAAAAATTTAAAAAAAGGATATAACCCCTTACCACAATTATTAATCGTATCCTAAATACGTATTTCGACAACTAAGTTGTCATCATCAGTAGGTACAAACTACTAATTAAAAGTCGCACATGGGGCACAGTAAAGCAAGAGAAACGCTTACGCACAACTACTATACACCGCGTCCCCGTATAGACTAAATTTAACATGCCAATCTAAACTACGAGGGAGGTCGAGACAAACACTTACCTACTTAAGGAAAAAAGGTCTAAACATGTGTTTATTGTCGAACAAAGGAACGGCAGACATTCCTCTCTAAGGGGGACGGCACTAACTTCGATTTTTAAAAACTACGATGACCCACTATTAAACTTAAATAAAACACCTTATATTTTCACAAAACAATAGTATATTTAACTATATGTACATTTCATGTGCACTGCACACATCATCAGTAGTTACTATTTAAACGTATTATTTTCGAGTACATGTACATATAGTAAAAATATCTATTTTGGGTAGGGGTGTAAAAAATTTTTCAATTACAAATGGTTAAAAAACATGCAAATAATCGGAAAGTATGGTCGTATATTGTAAAAACTAAACTCTATTGAAATTCTAAGAAGGACAAATTTGGGAAGGACCGTTACATATGAAAAAACAAGACATCTGACTGCGTTGAGTTATATTAAATAACAATAAAGTAACGTGAAAAGGATCTATGAATTATTAGATATTGTTGGTATATAATTTAAAAGTTTATTATTAATAGGTGACATGTCATTGTTAAGGAGGTAATTTTTGTATTTTTTCATATGTATGGCTTCCCACATGTCTAAATTTCTGCTGTTACCCACCCACCCACTTATGGTAATAAAAATGAGAATAGACAGCTGAACGGTATCGGTGATTTATCGCTATTCAAGGAAATATGTTTATTTCTCGCGATAAATATACTTTCACCAAGTTCGTGGGGTTTATTAATTCCTTTGATCAACTTCAAACCTGTAATCGATAAACACATGTTTAGACCTTTTTTCCTTAAGTAGGTAAGTGTTTGTCTCGACCTCAATCGTAGTTTAGATTGGCATGTTAAATTTAGTCTATACGGGGACGCGGTGTATAGTAGTTGTGCGTAAGCGTTTCTCTTGCTTTACTGTGCCCCACGTGCGACTTTTAATTAGTAGTTTTTACCTACTGATGATGACAACTTAGTTGTCGAAATACGTATTTAGGATACGATTAATAATTGTGGTAAGGGGTTATATACCTTTTTTTAAATTTTTATTTAACCACAGTCTCCATTGAAAGAATTTTCACAATAACTTCCCGGTCAAAGGAGTTCAATAGATTTCATAAGTTATATATTAAAATTAAACTTATAAGTACAGATATCAATTTTCTGAAACGGTGTAAAATTAACAATGTTTTTCCTAAATTCATGAACGTAAATGTAACGACAAATTGTAGAAATAACGATAAGGTCATTTCATATGCAAAAATGAAATGGTTGAACCTAGAAATGAAATATCTGTACAGTAAACGTAGTAAATTAGAATTAGAACTATATAATTTACATTTAAAATTAACTAAAAGCATGAACAATAATGAATTCGAAGATTGGTGTAACTTTTATAGGAAAATTACGGAAATTAAAGACCATAAATTGAAAAAGAAATGTTTAAAACTTAATAAGAAATTCAGAAAGTTATGTCCACCTAAAAAGGATACTAATAGAATTCCTATAAAAGAAACAATAGTGATCAATCAATCATCCGAGAATTTTAGTGATTTAGAAATAGATTTGTTAAACAAAGGGTTAAAATACTGTTTGCCAAGCCGTCAGATTCCTATGGAACAGGTGATTGCAAGCATCGAAACTTCGATTAAGTATTTTGAACAAGGGCCAAAAAACTATTCGAAAAGCTTGTAAAACCCAAATCGATAAGAATTTGCAGCAGCACAAACAGAAGTCGGTCAATAAAGAATGGAATATCATTAAAACTCTTATATCGAAGGACTGCTTTTACCTAAAAGCAGATAAAGGGAACAAGTTAGTAATTATGGACAAAACCGACTATTTTCAAAGAGTTAAAAATTTAATTGCCGAAGGTCCGTATTAAAAATCAAGAGAAATCCGTTACCTAAAATGATTAGTGACACAAAAGACGCGATTAAGAAATGTCCAATTTTAATAACTTCTACCCAAAAGTATAAATTGAATGTTAGTAATCCTGTAGTACCAAGAATGTATTGTTTACTGAAGATACATAAACCAGGTAACTCGATGAGACCTATAGTTTCAGGTATCAACTCACCGACTTATTTGATTTCCAAATGGTTAGTGAATGAATTTAAAAATCTACCCGTTGAACCAGAAAATTTGTTCAGTCAGTAATTCTTTAGAATTTGTTAAATTAATTAAAGATTGTGAACTGGAAACCGGGGAAATTTTAGTTTCATTCGACGTGACGTCGTTATTCCCCTCGGTACCTATTCCAGAGACTATGAAATATTTAGGAAGCTTGCTCCACAAGAATTACATTGAACCTTCAAAAATAAAAGAATACATGAGATTGACAACTCTGTGCATGACGCAAAATTGTTTCCAAGTAGGAGAAAAATTTTATGAACAGAAACAAGGCACAACAATGGGTAACTGCCTATCTCCTTTCATAGCCAATTTATTCATGAGTCAATTTGAAGTAGAATTCAAAAACAACGCTAAATATTTCCCTAGAGTCTGGATTAGGTATGTAGATGACATTCTCGCGATTTTTGACACACGAAAATGCGAATTAGACATGTTTGTTAATCAATTAAATTTGAAATTTCCGACTATTAAATTTACAGTGGAAAAGGAACACTATGGCAAGATACCATTTTTAGATACTTTACTGATTAGAAATAAACATAAAATAGAAATCGATATTTTCCGGAAAGAAACCAAATGTTAATAGATTCATCACCGCGGATTCAAATCATAGTTATCAACATAAGACAGCTTCCTTTAACTTCTTAGTCAATCGGTTACTAAATTTTCCGTTAACAAAAGAGAGATGTAAAATAAAACTAGATTTCATTAAAAATATTGCGACATACAATGGCTTTGATATAGAAATAATCATTAAATTAATTAGAAAAACAAAAATAAAAAATACAATCCGCGAATCCACGAGTTTGATATCCCAAAGTAACCAAGAGAAAAAGTACATATGTCTACCATACCACCCCGTCACGCAAAGCATTAATAAAGTTGTGAAAGAAAGAGGTCTCCAGGTAGCCTTTCGGTCCGAAAACACCATCAAAAGTCTGCTAGGGAATACTAAAGATAGAATTAATTCCAATTCGAAATCAGGTATATATGAAATTAGTTGCGCGGATTGTAATTTGAAATATATAGGCCAAACTAAACGACCTATAATAACCTGTTTTAAAGAACACATATCAAATACAATAGACCGGATAAATCGAATGTCGCAAATCACGCTTTGAGCACACTGCACAATGTATCGATTACAGGTTTGAAGTTGATCAAAGGAATTAATAAACCCCACGAACTTGATGCTTATGAAAGTATATTTATCGGGAAAAATAAACATGTTTCCATTAATAGCGATAAATCACTGATACCGTTCAGCTGTCTATTCTCATTTTTATTACCATAAGTGGGTGGGTGGGTAACAGCAGAAATTTAGACATGTGGGAAGCCATACATATGAAAAAATACAAAAATTACCTCCTTAACAATGACATGTCACCTATTAATAATAAACTTTTAAATTATATACCAACAATATCTAATAATTCATAGATCCTTTTCACGTTACTTTATTGTTATTTAATATAACTCAACACAGTCAGATGTCTTGTTTTTTCATATGTAACGGTCCTTCCCAAATTTGTCCTTCTTAGAATTTCAATAGAGTTTAGTTTTTACAATATACGACCATACTTTCCGATTATTTGCATGTTTTTTAACCATTTGTAATTGAAAAATTTTTTACACCCCTACCCAAAATAGATATTTTTACTATATGTACATGTACTCGAAAATAATACGTTTAAATAGTAACTACTGATGATGTGTGCAGTGCACATGAAATGTACATATAGTTAAATATACTATTGTTTTGTGAAAATATAAGGTGTTTTATTTAAGTTTAATAGTGGGTCATCGTAGTTTTTAAAAATCGAAGTTAGTGCCGTCCCCCTTAGAGAGGAATGTCTGCCGTTCCTTTGTTCGACAATAAACACATGTTTAGACCTTTTTTCCTTAAGTAGGTAAGTGTTTGTCTCGACCTCCCTCGTAGTTTAGATTGGCATGTTAAATTTAGTCTATACGGGGACGCGGTGTATAGTAGTTGTGCGTAAGCGTTTCTCTTGCTTTACTGTGCCCCATGTGCGACTTTTAATTAGTAGTTTTTACCTACTGATGATGACAACTTAGTTGTCGAAATACGTATTTAGAATACGATTAATAATTGTGGTAAGGGGTTATATACCTTTTTTTAAATATCTTTATAATTAAGATTTAAATTTAGAGTTTAATAAAGTCTTCAATTCATAAGGTAAGTGATTAAATATCATGATAACATTAAAATATCCTCATATTTTGTATTTCACATTAAGAAAGTAAAATCTTTCAGTAAAGACCATTTTTTTGTAGAATTTTTTGTGTAGAATTTTCTTTAGACCATTACTTTCCCAGTATCAAATTGAATTACACCATATGAATATGAAAAATGTTAATATTACTAAATCAGAAATAGAAGCAAACTTGTTTAAAGTAGTAAAACAAATTTGAAATTAATTTTAACTGAAATACTTCACGAAGAATATTTAAGTGACAAAATAATAGTAAGTAAATGTGTAAAATAAGACTGTTTTGGCCTTAATGCTGTTTAACATCTGCCTAGATTATTATTAAAGAAAATAGAACTGGGAAATGGCAGATAAATTCTAAATTTTACGTGCATTGTTTAAACCATTCATTTTCAACGTACGGCCTGCAGAGCCTTTGTGAGTGGCCCAGCCATATACCCAACCTACCGATGGTAGGAAAAAAAAAAGTCTCGGAGGTTACTCAAAGTATTTAAAAGGTCGCGGGTAAAATCTGTCAGTCTATGGGCCATTCGTGTACGTCACATAGGTATACCCAGATTTACTTGATTGCACTATAGAATCTCAGAGTTGTATTTTCTTTATTTCCGAAATTACTTGATTTTTATTACTGATCTATCAAACAGTGCATTGGAAGCATTTATGAAACATTCCTGCATCGTTAACCGGCTTCATATAACAAGTGGTCATTTGAAAAGTCAATCTAGTACCATGTGATTTACCGAGAACATTTTGAAGTATGTCGTTTAAAATTTACTACTTAACCTATGAAGTCGTATATTTTGACAGTTTCATACATATAAATAAATAACAAATAATAGGTATTTATTGAAAACTATAACAAATGTTGTCCTTCAAGATCGATGCACTTTAAAATCCTCCGTTCAAAATTTCTGATGATATTCTGCAACATTACTGGATTGTTATTAATTTTCATGCATTTCTGTTCGATTCTCTGTAGCATATCATTCAAATTCAATATAGGTGTTCGAAATATGTTCTTTTTTAGATAAGGCCACAAAAAGAAGTCGCAAGGTGTTAAATCGCATGAACATGCAGACCAGGCAATTTCAGTATTTCGACTAATTATACGCTCATCAAAAAATTCTCTTAAATAATTCAAAGATTCTGCAGTACAGTGACAAGGTGCTCTGTCTTGTTGGAAATATGCATTTTGTAGTTCATTAATTCATTATCATGGAACTGATTGACAAATGGTTGTCAAATTTCCGTACTATGGTACCTCTGAGCATTTAACGATCCCTGAAAAAATATTGGTCCAATGATTCGCCTTTGGCTTATCGCTGCCCAACCAATTTTCTCTGGATGTAGCGATTTTTCATTAATTACATGTGGATTTTCACTACTCCAAATTCTTGTATTTTGTGAATTTAGGTATCCCGTTTTGTAAAACCATCATCAGTAAAGATGACTCTTTGCGAAAGTTCTCCATTATTGTTCATATTTACAAACCAATTACAAAACTGTAGTCTACGTGGGTAAACAATTTCTAACAATTCTTGTACTGCTGTGACACGGTATGGATAAAGTTACATATCTTTTTTTAATAACTTGTGAGTTGTACCAACAGAAAGGTTTATTTGTTGACTCAAATGTCGAACAGATGTTTGTGGTTCATTTTCCATTATTTCTTCAACACGATTGACAACTTGAGGTATACGTTTCTTAACTGCTCCGCTCCCTGATTTTCTTAAGAGACTACCAGTTTCAGAAAAAAGTTTTAAAGTTCTATCCAAAGTATTCTTAAATTGTATATAATCATAATCTATTACAAAATGCGAAAATAAGCCTGGACTCAAAAAATTTTATGTTCTAAAGTGAAAGCCATTTTAAAACTGAGAAGCAATTTATTTAAACCAGAATCGAACTGATATTTGTGATTGACATTATCAAATGTCATTTGGATGTACGTTTACGGAACAACAAACACATACTAATATATTTGCGTCTTATTCTATCAAAATTTCAAAGTAACCTAGATTGACTTTTCAAATGAACACACGTTAGTTTATAGTAAATTTCATAAGATGCCTTGGTTTGTGAGTGTACCATCAACATGACGTTTGGTCACTATTGTAATAGCCTTTTTAAGGTAAAGCATACATCTGCCACCGATTTTCGCAAATATAATTATTGGGGGCGCTTAGAGGACCTTTAGGGAAGCAATTTATCCCATTACAGTTTTTAACCAAGTTATGCATTTGAATAATGAAATTGACTCAATATATTTTAAAATTTTGCACTAGATTCACCATCTACAGAGTTATATATTATAGAGGATATACGCAAGGTAATGACGCAAGCGATCGAGGTTCCCTCAATGTCAACAGAATTGAATGTCAACTGTAAGTCTTTCCATTAAATTTTTAATACATTATAGCAATTAATTGTATAACCAATTACACAGTTGAATAATATTGATACGAAAATATTATACAAAAAGGTTTAAGTATATCAATACGTTATGCACGTATCTGTAACTGTACACATGGACAATACACCTCGTAAGACACGTGTTTCTGCCATCTATAGGCGTCATCAGTCAAGCTAGTGAAGCAATGTAATATAAAATAATACAAATCTGTTAAAAAACAGATTGTCTCTGTATCTGTATTTGTATCTACGAAAATATTAATTAAAATCACGATCTTTTTCTAGTAAAATGATGTAATTAACTTCATTTATTCTAAAATATTGTTGCAGTAGATGAAGTGCCATCAGAAGCAGATACAGAAGATATACCTGAAGAAATAATGGAGATGAAGATACGTTAAACAACAATAGAATCAGATGTCAATTGTATTTGCATAAAAATATCAATAAATTGTAGCATAAGTAACGATAGTATAACAAATTACTTTGAATAATATTTATGTTTAATTAAATCCACAAGACATTATTTTATCTTTTAATAGTTTATCAACAAAATATTGGAACATTGAAGGACACATCACCATAACAAATAACTGAAGAAAAGCGGGTTACCACTTAGTTATTATCACCATTATAGTTTTGTTACATTTAAAATTGTAATAGGAAAAGCATCTCTTAATAAAAATAATAAATATATTACATAAATATTGCCTGTTTTATTATTAATGATGATTATGAAGAATTCCCAAGTATACATTATTTTCAGTGTACCGTCAACTGGGGTGAATCGGGACAGTTTTTTAACATTTTTGCCTGTAACTTTTTAAATTTGAAAGATATTAACTTCAAATTTGGTGAGTATTGCGAAGGCACTTACTAGTATTAGTAATGGATACCGGATTATTTTTACGACCTTCCACTAAAAAAATATTTTTTTTAACGCCTGTTCCGATTGACCCCGGGTTTGGGGTGAATTGGGACAGCCACTTATTTGGCCTATAAAAACCAAGTAGCCCCTTTTGAGGGGTCAATCGGGATAAAATTTAACAAAGACTTATTCTAGCACATAGGTAATTAATGAGATTTGATAAAAAAAAGAACAATTTTAACATGGAAATAAAACATTTATTCTAATGGTTGGGTTTTTTTAACATGTCTGTTTACATTAGAATTTATTAACATAAAATACACATATAAAGGTGAAATATTAACAAAATAAACATAAAAATCTGAAATATTAAACACAAGTAGGTAGGTAGTTAAATATAAAGGCAACTAGGTGCATTTTAGCAATATTATATAAAGATGAAAAGGCATGTATTTTTAACTTAGAAATCTATTCTAACAAATTGTAGGATTTTAGTTTTACAGGTTATTAAATGACCTTATGTTTGTAGCAAATGTGAAACCACCCCTTCTTAAAACGGTTGGTTTGGGCAGTTTACAAATAATTTGGTTTATTGTAATTTCACAATAATCTTCAACCACTGGAAATACAAAAGCGTTTTCTTGTTTTTTGTTTGGCCTTAAAAATAAAACTTCAGCTTTGTCTTTCTTGATTTTTTTCACTATTCCTACATAGGATTTATTCGTTTTATTTATGGTTTCAAAATTAACTTCAATAAAATTTTCTATTTCCAGGTCATTTATAGATGACACTTTAAAGCCTTCTTCTAAATCCTCATTCTCTTCTAAATCTTCTTGTGTTTCTTCATCTGAATTTGTTGCATCATCATAAGGTTCTTCAATTTCTCTTATATTTTGTCCGCTAGTAGAAGGGAAATCGTCCACAGTTAAGCTTTTACCAGGTTGAACATCAATTTTTCTTTTTCGGCCGACATGTGGTTTTTCGGGATTTCGAAGTTGCTGAAAGATTTCTGCTAATGGTGCTGTCCAGTCATTGTCATCATCATTTGCAGGAGGTTTCCTGCACGGTATTCGCTTCAGCACTTGTTGTCTGTCTACTGTAGGTGCTATCCCAGCAGCAGAAAATCCAGATAAAATATTGTTTTCAAGATTTTTTATATCAGCCAAACATTTCTGTAATAACTGCGGAAAATATTATTTGGGAAGTGGCCCCTTATTTTTAGTTTTCCACTTTTCTAAAGTCTTTCGCCAACTAATTTTTATCGGACGAAACACTGCAACATCAAGGGGTTGGGTCAAATGTGTTGAATTTGGAGGTAGGAAACAGAATTTAATGTCGTTTTCCCGACAAATTTCAATAACGTTAAATGATAGATGAGACGCTAAGTTGTCACCTATCACGACCTTTGTTACATTTTGCTTTCTCAAATAAGGCACTGTGATTTTGATAAACCACTCTTCGAAGTGAGCTTGATCAAACCATCCACTCGGATTTCTCCCATATCTTGCGCCTGGTGGCCCATTCATCATCCACGTATCGTACAGATGCTCGCTCTTGTACAGTATGAATGGTGGGAGCATCGTTCCATTGCCAGCAACACTAAACATCACCGAAGTAGAATTTTTTGTTGTATCCGTTATCCTCTCGGGATGTTTACAACCCCTTCTTACAACAACTTTCTTTTTACCAACATCGTCAACAAAGCACGTTTCGTCATAGTTAATTATTGCGGCAGGTTTAACACCCCTAAGGGTTTCATCCAGATTGTCGAAGTACTGATTTATAGTTGCATGATCAACCGCAGCCCTACATCTTTTAATGTTTTCTCCAAACCTCTGCGTCAACTTTGAACGATGTCGTTCTAGAAACTTGTTTACCCAATCTGATCCGGGCATATTAGGAAATTTTTGGATTCGTAAACCTCGACGGTCTAAGTAAGACTTCAACATGTAGCGGATATCTAATTTCTCCATGGGATATCCCCGTTCACCAGCTAAAATGATTAACTCAACCAACCTACTTTCTTGAGCCGAAGTTAACACTGTCTGCCCTCCTTGCTTGCGTTGTGGGGCCTTTACATGACGATGAAGAGTTGTTTTTGGTATGCCATATATCTCGGTGGCTTCTCTCAGGGTAATCTGCCCCTTTTTGTACTGCATAATAGCAGTGTCAAGTGTTTCCCTGCCATAATTCTGATACACTCGCCCTCCGACTTTACGCTTGTATGTTCGAACCATTATCGAGTACTTGTCCCGATTCACCCTACAGAACGCTCTAAAATAGGAAAATATTTTCCAGGAAAAGACGAAAATTATTTTTTAAAACCTAACTTCAAATTCTTAAACTAAACATCATAACTAGAGAACGGATGCAATTTCCATAAAACGCAATCGGCAATTGGAATTGTGTATAACGTCGCTCAGTACATCCCGGCGTAATTCAATGAAGTATTTGTTTGACTTACTCCGCCACCTGGTCTCGCTGCGATAACAATGGACAACCCAGCTATTGTATTCGGAAAATTGGGCGAGTATTTTAATATGTAGTTGTTTCTGTTGCTTTGTAATTTTACAATTTTGTAATTACTGACAATGTATTTTATTGTGTTTCTTGTTGTACTTTCTTTTTGTATTTTTTTGACGTTTCAATCCATAATATAGGCTTTTGAATAAAGATGTATTATTATTATTATTATTATTATTATTATTAATATAGTGTTTTTCAGTGGTGTCGTGTACGTAGATAAAATAAATAAGTTTATCGTATTTCGTAAGAGAAATAGCACGTACATTCCTTTTCTTTTCATTTAAGCAACTTCTTCCAATTATTTTCATGTAAGTGTGCATAAAATTTCGTTATTTAATTTCGTTTATTTGGATCTAGAATATTCTTACTTTTTCAGACAATGGAAGAGCGTCGAGAATGGCATCGTGAAACAATGGCGAGTTGGATTGAGGGCCATACTGATTGTATGTACATACATTGCCAGTGATTCCGAAATTTATTGTGAAGTGTGTGAAACGTTATTGAAAAATTGCAATAAATCAACCGTAAAACGTAACGTAGGATCGTTAAAGCACGAAAAAAAATTGAACCCGTTGGAATCTGACAATTTTAACGAAGAACTCTGTGAAACTTTTATGGCAGCTAATATTCCATTATTTAAATTGAACAATACAATTTTGAAGACATTTCTGAAAAAATATACTGGTCGAAATGTTCCCGATGAATCAACTTTACGCAAATATTATGTTTCTAGGTGCTATACGAGAACAGTAGAACGCATTAGAAGCCATCTTTTAAATCAATACATATGGATAGGCGCCGACGAAACGGTGGATATGTTAGGACGCTGTGTGGTAAATGTTGTAGCTGGTGTACTACATCCAACTATTCCCTATAACTCATATGTAATAGCAACAAGTGTTATAAATAGAGTTGATGCGGAAACAGTTGCTGAAACCATTAAGGAGAATATGCAAAAAATGCTTCATTCGGACGCCACGTACAAAGAAAAAATACTTTTATTTGTCAGTGATAGTGATGCGTATATGTTAAAAACAGGCAGACTATTGAAGAAAACATATCCTAATATGCTGCATATTACTTGTGTAGCACATGTAGCACACACTCTCCACAGAATCTGTGAATATATCAGAGACACTTTTCCGGAAGTTGATAGACTTGTATCAGCTTTTAAAAAAGTTTTCAGAAAAGCACCATTGAGAGTAGCTCTTTTCAGGGAAAAATTTCCATTTCCAAATTTGTCTCTGTCACTGCCTCCCACTCCAGTAATAACTAGATGGGGAACATGGCTGGAAGCTACTAGATATTATGCTGAGAATTTCGATAGTCTAAAACATTTCATAACACTGCTAAAGGAGGATGCTAGAAGTATTGGTGAGTGCAAGGAACTCACACAAATCCCAAATTTAAAAAATCAATTGTACTTTCTTCACGAACACTTTGGAAAATTGCCAAAACTAATCACTTATTTTGAAAATCGAAATCTCAAATTAAATGACGGATTAACCACATTAGATGTGGCTGTTAATAATTTGAAAAGTATTCCAAGTGACTTCGGATGTGGCCTTCGGCAAAAGTTTGAAGCAATTCTTAATAGAAATCCAGATTTAATTACATTGCAGCAATTATGTATGGAGACAATTCCACAAAATCTAACGGCTAAATATGAAGAAATAAAAGAATATTTCCAGTATGCACCTATAACCAGTTGCGATGTAGAAAGGACGTTTTCTATTTATAATTTATTTATTATATGTACTTAATTCAAAGAGAACAAAATTGACAGAAGAAAACCTTGAGAAACTATTGCTAGTCAATATTAATACTCCTTTACTCAACTTTAACGACAAAATGAACAAATAAAAATGTTCCAATTATAGAAATAAAATTAAAAACTTTGAAAATACAACTTTTCAACAAATACATATGTATTTCGTAATTTTATAGATCACCACCCGTTTGTTTTCCAATTATATAAATAAAATTAATTAATAAATATGTATTTCGTAATTTTAGATAGATAGATCACCACCCGTATGTTTTCCAATTATATAAATAAAATTAAAAACTTTATAAATACAACTTTTCAACAAATTAATATCTATTTCGTAATTTTATAGATCACCACCCGTTCGTTTTCCAATTATATAAATAAAATTAAATATTTTAGAAATACAGCCTTTCGCCAGTACTGCACTGGGCTTTGCGTCATGTGGTAAGCGTGTTCGTTCTCTAGTCCGTAGTCTAGTCATATTGCTATGAATAGTGGTTTGAAAATTTAGAACGCCACCATCCACAACTAGTTTTCCCAACTAGGTTTTCTCAGCCGGTGAATTTTCAAATCTGAGACCTCTAACTTCTCGGGTTCCACTTAGGAAAGACGTGTCTAAAATATGAGTTGAGCGCCAGTACACTTGTACACAAAAATTTATTTATCTATTTTATATAAATTAAGTTTTAACTAATCTCTCTTAAATTTTCTTTTAAATATATTCTTTTATATAGGTATTAATTAATTAGCAATATTGGAATGAGTAAATAAAACAAACACAGGTTAAAATTTGAAATAACAATTTTATATATATATATATATATATATACAAGAATAAAAAAATATATCTTTACGAAGTATAAAGATGCTGTTTCATATAACAGAGATACTGAAGGTAAAAACATTCATTGACAATTGACCGCTAAATGAATGGAAAACATCCTCCTTAATGACTCCGAACAAAACTTATAAAATAATCAAGCTTTATAATAGATTCTTCAAAGAAAACCACACTGTATAATCAGATACTGATATGCGAACAAAAACTACGCATGTGCTATACCATGCACAAAAAAACTGAAACCAATCGAACAAATTTACATCTAAAAATTATAACGAAGAATTTTAATATATAAGCTATATTATCTGTATTCCTAATAATTAAATCTCTTAACTACTTATTCTAATACAATAAAACTATTATTTCGATAATTATGACGTCATAAAAATTTTATTCTACTTACAAAATTAATATGGAGACTCTCATGAAAAAGGTGCTTAATCAAATTAAACAGCAATACAACGAGAATTTAATTCAATAATTGTCGGGAATTTAATATCTAAATACATCAACTATAAAATTCGTAATTTTATAGATCACCACCCGTTTGTTTTCCAATTATATAAATAAAATTAATTAATAAATATGTATTTCGTAATTTTAGATTGATAGATCACCACCCGTATGTTTTCCAATTATATAAATAAAATTAAAAACTTTATAAATACAACTTTTCACCAAATAAATATGTATTTCGTAATTTTATAGATCACCACCCGTTCGTTTTCCAATTATATAAATAAAATTAAATATTTTAGAAATACAGCCTTTCGCCAGTACTGCACTGGGCTTTGCGTCATGTGGTAAGCGTGTCCGTTCTCTAATCATAACCTAACGACGTACATAATTTCATAACCCTATTTATTTTTTAATCTACCCTAAAAAAGTAAGATTTTCAGACAACGAAAAACTAGAGAAAAATTAGCAACAATTAAAGATTTTTTGCTGTGGATTTGTGTGATAATGCTACGAAAAATTTATATGTGTGTATTTGGATGTAAATGTCAGGTTCGAGGTTAGTTCTCATTTTGAACGTATTTGATTTTTTGATAGATTAGCGGTGCCTCTGCTCTTAAAACTTTGTAAACTTCATTAGGATATATCACTTTCCTAAAGGTACTTTAAACGCCCCCCTTAATTATTTTACTCCCCAATAATTATTTTTTCGAAAATCGGTGGCAGATGTATGCTTTACCTTAGCCGTAATTAATGTTTTAAATAAAAGACAAAGATAGAAAATTTAATCAAAATAGAACCCTTTTTGCTACGTAGTTAACCATCCCGACTTATCTCTAGTACTCGTTTGGGGTTGTTGTTGATAAAACAAATAAAGATAGTACCTCTAATATTAAAACGGCCGGTTTCATAATATTTTCTTAATAGGTATTTTATCTAAAAGGCCATTTAGCTTAAAAGCTCTCTTAAATGCTAGATTAAAAGACGACCGTCTGTATTTCACGTTCAATTTCATTTAGTAAAAATGTAAATGTGGGCTTTGTTAATCTGAATCTATCGAAAAAATCTATGTCGTCGTATATTTCAAAATAATTTTTTCTTTCCTTATAAATCTTTCTTCTTCTTACAAAAATATCTTCGTCGTCTTCGGAAGTGGAACTGGAGTCTGACGAGGAGGTATAAAATTCATCCATATTGACTAACGTTCGCAGTTATAAATGACAGCCCATGTGTTATTTATCGGTTAAATGGTCATTTAAATCAACTAAATGGCCAGATTTCTTCTTTTAACTAAGAGCCGATTTAAAACAAACTTTTAAGCTAAATGGCAATTATGAGACGAAATATTTCACTAAAAGCCCTTTTAAAAAATAAGAGACCGTTTAAATATATTATGAAACCGGCCGTAAGTTAACTATACGAATGGCTTGAAAATTTTATTTTCGTTTTGGTCTATAAAACTGGCTGTAATATTTGTGCTTAAAAAATAAAAAGGGATACATTGACATTCAGTTACCAAAATCATGATACAATTATACATAGAAAAATATTTCTTTACATCAAATTTATATTTATTTTCTGCGTACACACGGCATATTATCGGCGGCTGTAATAAATGGTTCGATGTCGGTACGTCTACCGAACGAATACCCTGCCGGTTTACAACAAGGTCCGGCAAGCTTAGGCAAATATCCCGCAGGTCCAGGATTAGGACTTCTGCCAGTCAAGTCTACGTGTTTGATGCCCATGGTATACGTGGGAGGTTTATTTTTATAAATATTCGATCTAGTTTCTCCATATCGAGCTGGACCCGGGGACCGTTCCAAATCTTTACTTCCATGCTTACCGCACCTGCAATAGTATGTTTTGTAGAAATACATTTTTCATGATTTACGTATAGTTTATTTCAAATTATAAGAATATAACTTTGAACGGCTCTAATGCTTTTATTTCACCACCTGCGGCAATAACTACCTGGCCGCCCAATACGATTATCTTTTACGCAAATAAACTGCTGAGGTCCGTAATGACAAAATTTAAGTAAATTGTAATTACTGCAATTTAGATGAAATAAGTGCTTATATTTATTAAACAAAATTTAAGTAAATATAGTTAGGAGAGTTGGTATATATTACATCTAATATTGAGTCGATTTATCATTTATTGTTAATCTTTACTGCTGTATACATATTTGATTTTTCTCTCTTTACTTAACGAACATGTGGCAACCTTTTGCTGAAAGTATTATTATGATGTGGATAGTGATAATACTGGTATAATACTGTGATAATACGACAGAGAAAGCATATATCTGAAGATGCAAAACAGATAATTTTCAATGTCTATCATACCCTGATGGAAGAAAATAACGAACTACAAACCCAGAACATTCAACGAACGTCGCAATTAACCAAGGTGCCTTTTGGAACAATATATAAAATAATTAAGAATAACGCAGGGCCTCGAAAGCAAAGAAGTGACAAAGGAGCACCGAGAAAAATTGAAGAGTATGAAATTGATACTATTAGGCAGCGAGTATACTCCTTCTACAGAGGAAATGTTGTATCTACACTTGATTGCTTACATAAAAGAATCCGTGATGAGCCTATAAATATTCAGTGTACTAAAGCAACCTTGTGGCGGACGCTAAAGAAAGCTGGCTTTAAGTTTGGCACTATAGACAAACGTCGCAAAATTATGGAAAATCCGAGGTTACAGAAACTTCGATATGAATACTTAACGGGAATTAGAAGGTATAGACAGGAAGGACGATTAATATGTTATTTAGACGAGACGTGGTATGACACCCATGACACAATTTGCAAAGGTTGGGTGGATAGTTCAAGTATGTGTCAGTTGGGCGCGCCGGTTTCGAGAGGGAAGAGAATAATCATTCTTCATGCTGGGTCAGAAAAAGGATGGATCGGACAGCCGCTATTATCTGCTAAAAATGTTAAATCCTCAAGTTTAGATTACCATGAATGATTTGATTTATTTGAAGAATGGTTTTGTGACACTTTGCTGCCAAATTTACCAAAAGATAGTGTGATGGTGATGAATAACGCTCCGTATCATTCTCGACAGCAAACCAAAGTTCCTACAAATAAATAATAAATATAATAAAAATTTTATCACAATACATTAAAGGTTTGAAAATAGTCATTCCCATGCGTACGAATTAGCGTAATAATAAGAAAGATATTAAAACATTTTTAAAAGCAAATGATTTATATTTCGAGGATCATTATACAAAAAACAATTAATAGAGGTGATGAAGACAAAAGAATATTTAAAGGATTATTATGTGGATAACAGAGCCAAAGAAGCAGGACATACAATTTTGCGTTTACCACCATACCATTGCATTTTCAATCCCATTGAATTGATATGGGCCCAACTGAAAAATACCATAAGACGAACAAATCAAACACCGAAATTTAGTGAAAGCAGTGTAACACACATAAAAAATGCTATGGAAAATATAACTGCTGTAAATTGGAAAAATGCTGTTAAACACGCAATAGCAAAAGAGGACGAATATATGCGCATGTATAAAATAGTAGCACCTTTGATTATAAATTTGCAATACGATTCAGACACAGACACCGATTTGCAAGACGACTCAATCACAGATGATTTATGAAATGCGGTGACATAAAAAAAATTTATTGTGTATTACAAATAAATTAGCTTTATATATCTATATGTATCCACTACATATTGCAGTGGAATGTGCTTTTGATTGCTTATTAAACTTTTGTTCACACTACAACTTAATCTTCCGGCTGTTCAGTCTCGTAGATTTCCTTGAGCTCACTTCTCTCGGGTCGATCCTTACGGATGCAGGTTATATCATAAAATAAAACACGAGGTGTCAGATAAATTATACAAACATTTTTCCCTTACATTTATATTTAAAAAAAAATTAAAAAAAAATCAACTTTACAAAGTGTAACGTTGAACTGTTAAAGACACAGCAAATCGAGGATAAAAAAGATTTGGATATCATATGAAGATACAAATCATTAAAAAAACCTCACTATGACAACTCACGAGCAAAGATAACAAAATTACTAGTATCCAAAAATTCATCAGATGTCAACAAAATATTAACCCAACAATTTAAACGTCAAAGTAAAGAATTGTTTACTCTGCGCGCGAAATCAAAATCTGAACTGTCATGAATGCATTCACATGACATCACACAAACTCGTCCCCACCTTCCTACGAATTGAAAAATTCAAAGTGAATAAAAACACCCAAACTCCACAAAAAACCATCTAACAAATTTTCTAGATATTATTCTGAATACATAAAAAAATTTCACAAAAATTTACAAGTTAATTATAGCGCTTTCTTCAATATATATTAATAATAATTATAAAGATACCTACATTAATTAATGCATCACAATTAAACACGAGAGATTCCCTTTCTTTAGATAGGTGTATCAATTAAATCAAATTACAAATATAAAAGATTTGTAAATTCACGATAAATTACTTTTAAATCACATACGACGCACCAAAAACTATAAACGAATTATCCAAGATTTTAAATATATCAGACAAAATTAAGTTGTGTCTAATATTCACTTATACGGACCTATCTTAAAGGACATTCAAATAATCTCTGAAATGAAGTTCCAGGAACCGCAAGGGCATCCCCACCTACTATATAAAATCAAGATAGAGAAAAACATATACATCTTAGTACAATATGATATCCGGGGTGGCGGCGGCTTTAAACATCTGACTAACCTAAATATACAGGGATGGATTAAAAATTCAAACATAATAAAATTCATCACTTAAAATTAAATATATTTATATCGATCCCCGTCTGAAATAAAATAGACACCAAAATAAAATACATGAGTTTATAAATGTTCTTCACAAAAAGTTCAATATAGTTCTGTTATTTTTTTCTTTCTTCTCCATGGAAAAATCCATGGCAATATGTTGCCACACGATTTGTAATTTTTTCTTTGTATATAAACCCAATGTACAGATATTTTTTATTATATACTTGAAATTAACAGCGTTTTATTATTATATTATAGGGCCGTAATTTATAGTCAATACGGCCCCTGGATTCATACGTTGCAAATAGGTAAACCGTACCCGTTCAATAAGGAGACCAGGTATAATAATAATCATCACAGAAGGTGGTGCAATAAAAGCATTAGAGCCGTTCAAAGTTATATTCTTATAATTTGAAATAAATTATACATATGAGGATGATTTGACAGAAGATGCCTCTCAGTGTTTGTTAAAAAAATTGACATTATTAGGTATATCCCGCGATCGATACCGCTGTTAGATTTTCTCTAACGTTTTTCTATTTTTATCTCGACGGCCCCACCAACAACTTACATTAGCATTAACGGGAAGCTCGGAAAGCCGCCAATATCAAGATGTTAGTTCTTACTAACACCTTCTAACGCGGTACAGATGACGTAGATGTAAATTGTGCATTGTGTTAGATAAAAATCTAATAACTACAGCAAGATGAAATCGATCAATCGACATAGATTCTTCAGACGCCACTTCCTCACATAGTGAAACAGAAGAACAGAGTGTACAAAGCCCTGTATCTACACAATCAAGACCCAATGATGTCTTTGAGAATTTAGAAAGGATGACAAAAGTGGACCTTATTAGGTATACTGGCAAAGACGGCACTAAATAGTTAGTGCACAAACATAGAAAAAAAGGAGACCTCAAAATACAGTTCCAATAACAAGCAGTTTTTTCTTGTCATTTCCCGTCATGTTCGTACAGCATAAAACAGTTATTCTTTCCATTGCTTTATTCGAACCTGCTAAATTGTCTTTTTTAAAACGAAGAGAACCATCTGGAGTTGCTCTATTATAATACAACCCTGTCTCATCGGCGTTGTAAATGCTTTCCGGTGTAAATTCGTTCGTAATTTCGGGAAGCCTTTTGAGTTTCCACCTATCAACAGACAAAACACGTGAACTTTTTTTAAGTTGATGTCGTGTCTCTTTTTCCAATTGAGAAAGCCATTCGTCGGTCGCCTTAAAATTTACATGCTTCTGGCCCAACTTGTTTGTATACACTCGCAGTGTATACGTGGACGCTGTGTAAAATTGTTGCGAAAACAGTTGTGCTAGCTTTACTGTGCCCCATGTGCGACACCTTAATTAGTGGTTTTACCTACTGATGATGACAACTTAGTTGTCGAAATACGTATTTAGGATACGATTAATAATTGGGGTAAGGGCTTATATACCCTTTTTTAAGTTTTTTACTTAACCACAGTCTCCAAAGAAAGACTTTTTATAGTTATTATCCCAGATTTACTTCCAACCATTGAAGGTGCTCCGTCAGTCGTAATTCCAGATAATTTCGTTAAATCCAAATCCATTATGGAACATGTTTCCAGAAGAGCTTTGAACATGTCACTCCCCTTGGTTTGACTTGTCACAGAACTCATACCCATCAGTTCTTCACTCACTTCAAAATTTTGCGTTACACCTCGTAAAAATATTAAGAGTTGAGCAGTGGAACTTATATCTGTAGATTCGTCGAGTGCTATAGAAAAATACTCAAAACTTTTCGGTTTCGTAGCTAATTGCTCTTCTATATTTGGTAAGTCTTCTTTGAAAAGTCATCCGATTTAGTTGAATTTTCTCAAACCTCTTTGCATCTTTCGGACACATTTTTTTTTGCGGCGATATCTAAACACTGCTTAACAAACTCACCATCTTTAAAAGGCGGACAAGTTTTCGCTATTATTCGAGATATTTCAAAGCTAACTTCAGTAGCTGTTTCAGCATCTTGAATTGGTTTTGTAAACAGCTTGCTGGCCTATTAGTTCCCTTTGTAAAGTGTAAATTTTTTGCGTACGATTTTCGCCGGTTAATTTGGTAAAAGTATGATGCTGGGTTTCATAATGCCTTTTCACATTATATTCCTTCGGAATAGAAACACTACTCTTGCATATTAAACAGACACTTTTGTTATGCGATTAAATAAAAAAGTATTTTTCGGTCCAAATATCTTGAAACTGTCGATTTTCATCTTCAACCTTACGACTACGTTTTTTTACTGGGGCCTGGTTTATCCATATTAAAATTGATATTATATTGTTACGTAAGTAGATGCCAAGTTTGAACGACGAAATATTTATTCTTCACAGATTACAATTCAAACAATATAACGTTCGCTTGTCCGTAGTTAAAACTTAACTGCCCCGATAGCTTTCATGGGTCCTTGAATTTTGAATCGTGGTCGAAGATTGCCTCCATTTCCACTCCGTTGTTATGTATCTCCCAGGGTTGTGATGTGTTTGTGTCTGATTAATATCGTGCGTTGTTGTGTTTGTTTTTGTGCGGTCATATGTTGTGTGTGCAGTCTATGCGTCAGTCGCGTTTTTGCGTTTAAGTCGTGTGTGTTTGTTTGTTGGTCATCATCACATTTTTTTTTTTTTTTTTTGCGTTTCAGTTGTGTGTGTTTAATGTGTTTTGTTGTATAGTGTTATTATTGTCTGTGTCTGTGTAACGAAGTGTTGTATTTGTTCGTTTGTTGCGTTAGTCGATTGTAGTGTTATTAGCATATTGCCTAAGGCAAGTGCTAATTCGTCAACTGTGTTAAGTTTTGTCTTGTTTTGTCTTTGTGTCCATGGATTACTTGTTGGGGGTGGTGCTGGTACGTATTTAGGTTGAGGTGTGGTTTTATTTGTAGGATTGTTTGGGTTATTGGGACAGTTTATGAAAGTGGATAGATGAGGACCACCGCAGTTTGCACACTTTGGCGGGGTTGTTTTTGTCTTAGTACATAGATGTGTCGAATGTCCGTCTCCGCATTTCATACATTTGTAGTTTATGTTGCAATTCCGTTGGTGATGTCCGAAAGTCTGGCACTTGTGGCATTGTATAATGTCAGTCCGTTTGTTTAGTTGTTCTATTTTGATTGCAAGTCCGCAGCAGTCGCGTAAGTTGTAGATTGACTTGTATTGTCTCGTCAGTTCGATTAATACAAGAGGTGCTGGTATTCCGTGTTTGCCGTTCATGCGTTTAATTTTTAAAGTCGGGTATCCTTGGTCTGTCAAGTCGTCTGTAATGTCAGTGTCTGTTATAAAGGTGGGAATGCCACGCATCGCCACCTTTAGTGTCTTTTCACTTCTTAATTGGAAAGTGTAATATTGTATTTGTTCGTTGTCTAGTGTGTGTTTGAGTTTTCGGTAGTCTTCGTCTGTTGTCGGTTCGATGTGTATTCCTGGTTTCACCATTTTGTTTTCTACTGTGTTAATGCTGTTTGATTTAAGTAATTGTCGTATGTATGTCCATTTGTCTTTTTCGATTATGATAATTGGTGCGATTTTGTGTTTTTTTTGTTTCAGTTTTTGTGTTAAGTGTAGTGTGTCTTATCACTTACCCTGGGCGTGCTGTTCGATGTTGACGGTTGTGGAGTGTGTTCGGAGGTTTCTTCTTCCATTTTTTCCTCGGTGTTGGTTTTTTCGAGGACCCTGTACGAGTTTTTTGTTTCTATTGGTGTGCTTGCGTGTTCTGTTTTCTGTTTTTTTGCTGTTTTCTTTGGATTTATAAAACTATTTGAGATATCCATGGCGAATTTTTGTAGATCTATGAGTTGTTGTTTGCTTTCTGACGGTTTTACTGAACTTGTTTCCTCTTTGGGCGATTCTAGTATTTCTATTTTTACCGTTGGTTCGGCGGGATCTATGATGAATGTTTGCGGTTGTTTTTTTAATAGATTTTGAATCTCTTCTTCCTCCGTGGTTCCGTTAATAATGGTTTCCGCGTCTTCGCGTTGCTGCGGAGTGCATCTTCTTTTAAAACTTGGATTCAGCGCTAGGTTGGTAATCGTAGAAGTGATATATCGTCCGGCCATTGCTTCCGGGTTCGCTTTGACGGTTACCGTCGTCTGTTTAAATGCAATATACGTGTGTTCGTCTCAAAGACTAGCATACGAATGCTGCCCCGATAGCGGGCGATGCATTGTATTTATACGAGTTATCTAACATCGAGTCATCTTTGAGTAATCTAGTTGGTTCGATAGATTTCTAGTCTCGTAACAATATGCTTGGAACGACGAGGAGCATACCTGTCCTACGTAGTAAACCTGAACAAGAAAGCAGTAGGTACTTAAAGATACATATCTTACTAACAATTACAAAAGTTAGAATAAAATAAAAAGTTAAGAAATATTGATTTGAATAGATTTTTACCTACTTTTGTAGTTTTTCGAACAATTTTTAAAATTCGTTGGCGGGCCGCATAAATATCGACAGTGGACCGCGGTATGTGCATTGCTGCTTTAAACAATTGTAAAAACTTACCTATCTGACAGAAAGTAATATTCGAAATGGTATTGAATGGTATTATACACTTACATTGTGTAAGCAGAACTGGCGGGCATGTGAGGTATTTTTGGACCTATCGTTGACGGTTGGGGATACTGATTCGGGGCAGGAGTCATTTGTCCTTTTAAATTGGGATGTCTGGCGGACATGGTGTAAGCGGGTGGTCTGGCTTCCTTCATTCGCGGTGCCTTTTCAGGGCTGTAAGTGCCGGGGCCGGGAGGTTTAAATATTGCTGAGGGAGTAACCTTCTTTTACATATTTAATTGAAAGACATTTTATAAAAAGTCGTAAGAACATTGTCTCTTCTGGGTTTCTAAATTGAATTGCGTCTTGGGAACCTTTGCTGCTGTCAACGTTGCGTCCTCACTTGCATGGAACATTTCCAATGCTTCTGGTGATGTTGCATGTCGTTCCAATAAAATTAAAGCCCCAGGCAAGTGAGAATCATTTTATAGAAAGAAGATTAAATGATTAAAAGTTTTCAATATAAATACATTGGGCAATTTCTAAACTCTAAATTAGAATTTTTGTTTTAAATTAATGAAGAAATATAATATCATCAGATTAAAACTATTACTATTGTATGTTCAAATACAATCCTTGGCTATTAAATTAACACTATTGGGAAGTTTATATATATATTTCATTTCATAAAATAAATAGAACTAGTTTTGCCTTACACACGGCATTACACGATGCGTCGAACGTTGACTCAAACATTGGACTAAACGTTTGAGTCACGTTGTGTTAGGATATGTATACCGTATGTGTTAAATATCATTAGGCATAGAGAATCAACGTATGAGTACATACAATGTATACGTACATGAGAAAGCCAGTCCAATGCCAGCGAAGACCGCGACGACTGACGATTGTCTCAGATACCGATTGACTGGAAATTTTGCATTCAGTCTAGCTGCGGCCGTTACAGTTTGAAAGCGTACAATAAAATTCATGTATAACGGCTCTTTATACACCCACTGAAAAGCTTCAGTTAGTAAAATGGTTTTATGCTGGCAAGTCTGCAATGGAGTGCATGAATTTGTTTGCGCTGACTTTTGCAGACCGTTCTGTACCTTGCAGACAAACAATTTATTACATTATAAATAAATTTGAAACTTGTTTCTGTCTCAATAACTGTACGAAATGCAAACCAAGAGAGGTATCACCACAAATAATTGAGGAAAGAGGACGGCGGGATGTATTAATTTGTAGTATTGTGGAAATTGATAACACGAGATCTACTAGAAGTGCTGCTGAGGAATTGGGTACAAGTAACACAACTATTTCACGTATTTGGAAACGTAATGGTTTAAAATGTTTCAAATATTTGAAAACTCAAGAAATATTTTCCGAGGGCAATTTCCGGAGAATGGAGTTTTGTCAAGACGTTATGGAAAAGATACATCGAGATGAAAATTTCGTTAAAAATATTCTCTTCACCGATAAATCAACTTTTCCATTACACGGAAAGCACAATCCCTCTGTTCTTCGGGCTTCGGAAAATCAACACCGGCATTTTGCAAATCGCACTCAGTATCCTCAAAAACTAAACGTTTGGGCAGGTATTTTAGGTGACCATTCTATAGGCCCCTATCTTATTGATGGTACAGTATAACCTCCTTATAATGGACACTGACGGGGAATCCTAAAATGTCCAATATATGGAGGTGTCCAAAATGTGGAGGTGAAAAAAAAAACGAAAAAAAAAATTCATTCTCATATCAATTTAATCACACATAATAAGACGAAAGTCGAAAAAAATTTACAATACTTAATACACATACATACATACATATTTTATGCTAGATTTTACTTGAAATAATCATTAATTGTTGTTTGTCTTGCTTTTTTAATTTTATGTTTAAATATCTCAGATTCACATTCAAGAAGAGCTTGAGAAATATTGTTAGCAATGTTAAAACTGTTAGTGCTTAAGAAATAGTTCTCAAGATCTTTTAATTTTTGATGGGCTTCTGAAATATTTGATATACTAGTTACAAATTCCTCTTCAATCTCATTTTCCATTTCATCACTGATATCAGTAATTTCATCGATACAATCTATAATGGAAACATTAGGATTTTCAGTAAATAACTCATTATCAATTAATGCGTATGTGCTTAAATCTAAATTAGTGATGTTAAAATTGGGAAATAAAAATGCTAATGGTATATTATCTTCTATATCGCACTCTGCACTTAGATCACTGTCACTTTGATTGAATCCGCATTTTTGAAAACAGTTTCTTACGGTCACAGGCGAGAGTTTTTTCCAAGCAGCTGATATCCATATTAATGCAGTGACTACCGTAATGTTTTTTTCTACCATTTCTAGTGAATTTTCAGTATCCATTAACGCCAAAAGCCTTTTACAAGCATGCTCCGGTAAATTACTTTAAAGTTTTGAATCACACCCTGGTCCATAGGTTGACAATGCGAGGTAGTATTTGGAGGCAGAAAAACCAATTTTACGTTTTCCAATGAAATCTTCGGATGAGAAGTGGCATTATCAAGAAACAAAATTACATGCCTTTTTTCTTTCTTCATCTTGTTATCAAAGTTCTTTAACCAAGCTGACATAATATCCAAAGTCATCCACGCTTTTTTGTTAGATATCCATCCTATCGGCAACTTATCCACATGAGCTCCTTTAAAACATCTAGGTTTCTTACTTTTACCGATGACTAACGGCCTTTCCTTATCACCCTCCATATTTGAACACAACAATATAGTTAGTCGTTCTTTTGCAGATTTTCCTCCGGCACATTTATCACTTCTTAACGCAAATGTTTTTGTCGGAAGGGCGCGAAAAAATAAACCGGTTTCATCAGCATTAAAAATATCTTTCGGAGAGTAATCTTTGCATATTGATTGCAACTTGACTTTCCAATCGTCTACATTTTGCATGTTTACATAGGCAGATTCACCACACACACTTTTAAATGATATTTTATTTCTACAACCAACCATTAGACGCTTTGAATTCGGTGAGTTGTAAACTTTGTGCTACTTCCAGCGCCTTTTCTTTGAGTAGGGGTCCTGACATGGGAATATTTTTGTTTCGCACCTTACAGAACCAGTTGAACACTGCTCCGTCGATTGCTAAACCACTAGTTTTTGGAAACTTCCTTTTTTGAGCTAGGTTTCCATTTTTCTCGAAAAGTTCTTTTACTTCACTTTTGTTTTTCACTATATCACTAATTTGCGACTTTACGACACCAAACTTATCCGCGAGCTTTCGGACACTTAAGCTTTGCTGTTCACTAACCGCAATAATATCAATTTTATCTTGGATTGTTAACCGCTTTCTTTTACTAGAATCCATGTTGACACTATCAAAGGCTAGTTCAAACTGATTCAAAATATCACTCCACTTATCACCTGACGAGTAGGCCAGTATTATGTATTATGTATTATGTATTATGGGAAAAACCCGAGTAGATATACTTCCACGTGTGCAGCAATAAAAGTACATACATACATACATAATTGCAAAATTTTAAAATTTTATTCGGCGCCGCCCGTCTTGTCTGTCGTTAATTAAGAGATTTATTTACAGATGTTTTATTGCTTCGGTGAAATAAAGGGTGTCCGCGTCCGATTTATGGAGGGTTCAATATTAGGAGTGACTATTGTTAAGAAAACCCATTATAAAATTTCGTACCACAAAAAATGTCCATTTTTTAGAGGTGTCCGATTGTCGGAGGTGTCCATAATTAGAGGTTTTACTGTATATTAAATGCCGACAAGTATCTCGAATTACTGAAAAATCAAATACTTCCCGCCATTCAAAACATTGGAATAAATATCGTTTAGTTTCAACATGATGGCTGTCCAGCACATAATGCAGTGAGGGTAAAGGAATTTCTAGGAAATACTTTTCCTGATCGTCTTATTACTGGAACAGGAAACATTAAATGGCCCCCGCGATCTCCTGATCTATCTCCAAATGATTTCTTTTTGTGGGGATATCTAAAAAATATTGTTTATACTCATGAAGCTGGTAGAGTATAAAATCTAGTTGCCTTGAGAGAAAAAAAAACTGAGGCTGCGAATTCATTAACTGCCGACATGTTAGCAAATGTAAGAGCTAATTTCTACGACCGCCTAGGACAATGTCTTGCTGTGCAAGGAAGAATTTTTGAACCTCTTGTATAATTTATTATAATTTTTAGAATCCTTTTTTATTTATTTTATTAGGATTATTCTTTAATTTTAGTAGAATTACGCTTTCGTTTATGCGACGCATCGCAGCTTAAAAATTTCCTGCATCTACTGAAAGAAATAAGAAAAGCAAATCCCTTGCAATTCGTAAATGTTATTTTAGAACGCATTACAAGTACCTATGTCGATGGTCAAATGATTACTGCTAACTTGTATTTGCGAAACAATCGGAGACAATCGCTGCCGGCCGTCGCGGTCTTCGCCGGCATTGGATCGGCTTTTCCATATACATATACATCGTATGTACTCATAACAAGTGTTCATTTGAAAAGTCAATCTAGGTTACTTTGAAATTTTGATAGAATAAGACGCAAATATATTAGTATGTGTTTGTTGTTCCGTAAACGTAAATCCAAATGACATTTGATAATGTCAATCACAAATATCAGTTAGTGCATAAAATAATCGTGCGTCGATTCTAGCTTAAATTAATTGCTTCTCAGTTTTAAAATGGTTTTCACTTTAGAACATAAAATTTTTTTAGTCCAGGCTTATTTTCGAAGTGGTAATAAAATTGATGGTTTATGGGTTTTTTCAGTTCAAGATTGCATGGTAGAATTTCAAGTTGAGTTTCCACTTTCAACTTTCGCAAAGAGTCATCTTTACTGATGAAGCATGGTTTTATCAAACGGGATACCTAAATTCACAAAATACAAGAATTTGGAGTAGTGAAAATCCACATGTAATTAATGAAGAATCGCTACATCCAGAGAAAATTGGTGTTTGGGCAGCGATAAGCCAAAGGCGAATCATTGGACCAATATTTTTTCAGGGAACGTTAACTGCTCAAAGGTACCGTACGGAAATTTTACAACCATTTGTCAATCAGTTACATGTTGATGTACTTCAAAATGCATATTTCCAACAAGACGGAGCACCTTGTCACTGTACTGCAGAATCTTTGAATTATTTAAGAGAATTTTTTGATGAGCGTATAATTAGTCGAAATACTGTAATTGCCTGGCCTGCACGTTCATGCGATTTAACACCTTGCGACTTCTTTTTGTGGCCTTATCTAAAAAATAACATATTTCGAACACCTATATTGAATTTGAATGATATGCTACAGAGAATCGAACAGAAATGCATGGAAATTAATAACAATCCAGTAATGTTGCAGAATATCATCAGAAATTTTGAACGGAGGATTTTAAAGTGCATCGATCTTGAAGGACAACATTTTCAACATTTGTTATAGTTTTCAATAAATACCTATTATTTGTTATTTATTTGTATGTATGAAACTGTCAAAATATACGACTTCGTAGGTTAAGTAGTAAATTTTAATTTACGACATACTTCAAAATGTTTGCTTTTGGTTGATTTTTCAAATGAACGCTTGTTACGTATTCCCTATGCCTAACGATATTTGACACATGCGGTATAGAGATACGTTTCAAGCGTAATATCGGTGTCGTGTTACCCAGAGGCAATGCCAGCATTACTACTGTTGTTAAAGCTATGAAATATATCTTTTTAAATCGAAGGATCTTGAGCTTTATTCCTTGAAGGCTAAAGAGACTAAAGATCGTCAACAATGTGATATATTTACAATAACACTTAACCTGATTTTTCTAAAGTGATCGAAATTTAATGGGCAACAATTAACATTATATGTATCAATAACTTACCCAATTCCTTGGGTCTTGACGACATACTGTACATGGGTGGTGTAATCTTCCCATATTTCGTGTAGTTTCCAACATCGTGAGCGGGACCTGGGCCCATAGACTTGTAATGCGTTGGAAACTTCGGCGCCATACTATACTGAGGATTTCTGTAGCGTGTATAGTCGTGCTTCTCATATCCAACTGTGCTTGGGAGCAAATACGCCCCCGGTCCAGGTCCTACATCATTCGGGTTCGTTTATACTATTTTCTGTGTATTTTTCTGCAATAATTAAACCTTACCTATTTTACCCATATTTGAAAAATTACTGAAATTTGACTATCAAGCCATAAATAGATGAACTGAGCCGAATAAATTTACATACAAAACAGCCAATGACACAGGTACCATTTAAAATTTCTGACTTTTCTGGTTGAAACAAAACTTGACAGATCTAAGGTGAATTGATAAAAATCACAATTTAACGCTTCGATTAGAATATAAATTATTTCTTGAATGTGAAACCTTTAATTCAAAGTAATTATTTATCAAAATAATCCAACTTTTAACTCGTTCGTTCTTCGACGATTTTGAAAACGCTCGTTTAATCTTTTTACCAAATATACAATGCATTTTTTATTAACAAAATTCAGTATTTTTCTTTTTCGATTTTCAATTACAAAGTTTCTATTTAACTTTACAACTATGGAAAATTCTCTTCCGACAATATGAGCTTGTTAAAATTTAAGTAAAAATTCACGTACCTATATTTTCAAAAGAAAATAAATTTCTTTTGTAATTCCTTAGATTTTATTAAATTTGCTACAAGTAAAAAATGGCATCATGAAACTAGAAAATGAAATAATTTCCCGATGTGATTTTTAGCATAGATTTTGTCCAAAAAGATATACGCCGTTCACGATTCGAAGACATGCACGTCCTTAATGATATCAAAGCAATGTCGAGAAATCATTTGCAAAATCGATTTGTTTACAATTTAGGTTAGGGTAGTAAACGCTTATGTCAATCTTGCAACATTTAGTTATAAGATAAGTGCAATATGTAAAGGAAATTATAGCAAAATACAAATACGATTTTACTACTCTCACAGTTGATAAAGATAGCAACAGTCCATTATTACCGCGATCTGTTTCAGTTTGTAATCGCAGATGCAACAAGTCGCTTACTTATATTGGCTGCAAAACGCTTTCAGCATTGCAAACCAAGAGTAAACAGACGCAAAATATGACAGAACGATATGTGTCAACACTGAACATTCGCACCAATAACGAGCCATCGAAAAAATTGGAGTAGACTGTGAAATTGGGTTGGTACTTTAGCCATGACACATTACTTGATGCTTGATAGTTTCATTGTAAAAAAAGGTTATGGCATTGAAATGATACTACTGGCTCATTGACATGTCTCGTCATGTACCTAGACGTCACTTTTTCTATTTTCGTGCTTCAAATTAGTTGGTGTATGTACCCTTCGTTGCTACAACACACCTTTTAGTTATTTTTATACTTGAACTACATGTACTAGCCTAGATTTTAATGTGTTGATCCCCTTGAAATGTCAGAAATCCTGTCAGGATCGCCATGTGATGATCGTAAATGAAATTAAGTTCGCTGAGATTGAAAATACATGTTTTTTTCTGTTTTTTTAGTTGACAGCTTTCCGAAAAAAAATGGGGCTCGTGTCTGCTTTCGTTGTCAACGGTGGATATATTAGAATTTGCAGAAAAAAATTATTATTTCCGACGCGATTGTTACGTCTCGGTAAGTTCTTGTGAGACTGAGTTTTACTGTTACAGTTGCGAATATTACCAGAATGGTTATTTTTGTGGCTATAACTGTGATATTAATATTATATTATTATAAATTCACAGCTAATGGATAGACAAAAGAAAAGCTCGAAACCTACATAAAACAAGCGCCAAATAAGCGAGCGGTGGGAGTAAGTTCGCGCAGCATTAGATATTAGATGTAGTGGGGAGATTTGTATTTAGTTTTACATAAAATTGCAAGATACCATAGGCGGCGTAAACTACACATCTATCACTTAATAAATTAATAATTTATTAGAGTAAAATATATACAGTTATTTTTTAACAGTATAGATTTATTGTGAAATCAATTAGACGTTACAGAAACAATTAAACACATGGATAATGACATATACGTTCATTACCATACGAAATGATATTACGCTTCCCACAAAAAAAAACGGGAGATTGACATACACAGAAATTTGTGTTTTATGTTTTTTTAATCTGTTTAATTATGGCTTTTTTCAAAGAGGTTAGAATTATCTGATATTGCCATCCGAATGATTAATCAAAATAATTTAATTAGACGTAAAATAATATGCGGCAAGAAAATAAAGGTCGTATTTTTTATTAGGTAGTTATTAACAGAAATAGTATTTTGTTGCATTGTCATTACTTTCTATCACCAAATTAATCCTTCTAGGAATAGATCTAATTAGAGCTTCACAATATTGTGCAGTTAAATTTTGCCAACACTCGTTTATGCCATTAACCAATTCTTGTCTGTCTAAAATTATTACGACGCATTGCTTTTTCCATGTATCCCACAAATTTTCAATAGGAATAAGATTCGGGCTTTTAGCATACTTATATGTTAACTAAAACCAATAGTAACGTTTAACACGAATAAAACTGACATAAGCTGACAATTAATAGCACACGATCAAATTCTAAATTTACAATTTTTTTTGCCGTTGAGATTGTAATGAGATAGTAATGTATAAACAGGTTTTTAAAAATATTTTTAAAACAGTATAAATTTACAGAGGACGCAATTTCATGAAACGATTTACATATGAAATGAGATTTAAATGTATAAACAGATAGTTAAAGAGTACCGCAAAACACAAATCCATTTGCTTGCGTACGTATAAAGAATATTTTATTTATAAATGGTTTATTCCTTTATTACTAACACTGCAATAGATTAAAGAAATTAATCTTTTGCGTAACTGAAGTTGTCGTCATCACTGTCACTCTCATTATATACATTAATAATTAAACTTTCTGTCGATTCATCAACTAATATTTCTGATTCAAAATATTTATTTCACTTAATAGCAATGATGTAACAAGTGTTCATTTGAAAAGTCAATCTAGGTTACTTTGAAATTTTGATAGAATAAGACGCAAATATATTAGTATGTGTTTGTTGTTCCGCAAAAGTAAATCCAAATAACATTTGATAATGTCAATCGCAAATATCAGTTAGTGCATAAAATAATCGTGCGTCGATTCTGGTTTAAATAAATTGCTTCTCCGTTTGAAAATGGCTTTCACTTTAGAACATAAAATATTTTTAGTCCAGGCTTATTTTCGAAGTGGTAATAAAATTGATGGTTTATGTATTTATTCAGTTCAAGATTGCATGGTAGAATTTCAAGTTGAATTTCCACATTTTGTAATAGATTATATACAATTTAAGAATACTTTGGATAGAACTTAAGAAACTGGTAGTCTCTTAAGAAAATCAGGCAGCGGAGCAGTTAAGAAACGTACACCTCAAGTTGTCAATCGTGTTGAAGAAATAATGGAAAATGAACCACACACATCTGTTCGACATTTGAGTCAACAAATAAACCTTTCTGTTGGTACAACTCACAAGTTATTAAAAAAAGATACGCAACTTTATCCATACCGTGTCACAGCAGTACAAGAATTGTTAGAAATTGATTACCCACGTAGACTACAGTTTTGTAATTGGTTTGTAAATATGAATAATAATGGAGAACTTTCGCAAAGAGTCATCTTTACTGATGAAGCATGGTTTTATAAAACGGGATACCTAAATTCACAAAATATAAGAATTTGGAGTAGTGAAAATCTACATGTAATTAATGAAGAATCGCTACATCCAGAGAAAATTGGTGTTTGGGCAGCGATAAGCCAAAGGCGAATCATTGGACCAATATTTTTTCAGTGAACGTTAACTGCTCAAAGGTACCGTACGGAAATTTTACAACCATTTGTCAATCAGTTGCATGATGATGAACTTCAAAATGCATATTTCCAACAAGACGGAGCACCTTGTCACTGTACTGCAGAATCTTTGGATTATTTAAGAGAATTTTTTGATGAGCGTATAATTAGTCGAAATACTGCACGTTCATGCGATTTAACACCTTGCGCTTCTTTTTGTGGCGTTATCTAAAAAATAACATATTTCGAACACCTATACTGAATTTGAATGATATGCTACAGAGAATCGAACAGAAATGCATGGAAATTAATAACAATCCAGTAATGTTGCAGAATATCATCAGAAATTTTGAACGGAGGATTTTAAAGTGCATTGATCTTGAAGGACAACATTTTCAACATTTGTTATAGTTTTCAATAAATACCTATTATTTGTTATTTATTTGTATGTATGAAACTGTCAAAATATACGACTTCGTAGGTTAAGTAGTAAATTTTAATTTACGACACACTTCAAAATGTTCTCAGTAAATCACATGCTACTAGATTGACTTTCCAAATGAACATTTGTTACTTTTATGTTTATAAAAATTATTGTAAACATTAAAAAATGCTTCTCGCGTTTGAGTGTGTATCACATGTGTTAGGGGTTGGTAGTACTGATACAAATACCGCCATATAATAGCGTACATGTGAATAGCTTGCAATTCCTATGTGTTAATAATATACAATAAACGCTCCTAAATTATTGTCTTTCATTTATATAAAATGGAATAAAGAAAAACAACAACCTAGCAAAGACATTGTGTTCCATCACTGACAAATATATTCTGACAATTAAGTGGGCGTGCACGTTTTTAAAAACGACTACTGCGCACCCCCTCCGCTCGACATCTTATTTGGCGCTTGCTATACGTCTATTTGCCTCAAAACAAAAGACGTTCAATTACTCGGTACGGTAATGAGCTTTCTTTTTAAATTTTCTCATTGCGCCCTAGTCGAATCCGCAAACTGAGTTAATTTCCAAAATACTTAGGGCAGGCGTGAAACATATTTCGATTATCGGAGTACACCAAGAAATAACAACCTTACGCAGTGGTCGTACAAACAGAAATGTCCATAAGACATCAGCGCGAAAACGGCCTTGTCGCAGGTCCACACAAACGAGACAGAGGGCGCAGCCGTAATTAAAGAATATACGTACTAAATCTTATATGTAAAATTAAAATACAAGGCGGTATAACTTTATCCACGTTGAACATTTAAAACAAAGAAAAATAAAACTGTAACAGTATTTCTTTTAACGCACTAATATAATGCACTTTTATAGAATACACAATGCGTCTGTTCGTATGCACTATCTAAACATAGCATATAGTATTATGAAATAATAGTCCGTTGCTCGTTTGCATATTAAGACTTAGAAGTGTACTACATATAGTACCTTAAGCATATATGGGTGAATAGACTCGAAGGTCTATGAATAGGTGATTAAAGAACAGTACATTCCTTAATGATTTATTTAACAAAAATTATGGTATATATACAAATCTTATTTACAATTTAATTCCAACAGTTCTAAACATTTTAATTTTATACACATTAATTAAGCGTAATTGAATATCGAGTACATTTCATCTTTGTTGTGGTATCGCTGATATAACCTACTTTAATTACGGTGTTTATACAGATGCTTATAATGCATTTTCATGACCTCACAATTCTTGCACTTCATCATATTTACGCGATGACGATATTGAATATTGAACTGGTTTATTTTAAATACCTGACCTATGTTTATTTATGCATCGGCAGTATACTAATCTAGGTTAGATTAAATACCTGACTTGTCTATGTGAATTATTTGATTGCTAATATATAGTATATAACTATCTAATTTAGATTAATAATATTAAATTATAATATGTAACATATACGGTGTGATAATTATAAAATATGGATTATACTATTTTAGTTAGATTAAATGATGTTGAAAATAATAAAATAAAATAAAACAATAACTTTGTTATACCACTTTATTCACATGTAATAGTGACCGCGGTTTCGACATACAATGTCATTATCAAACTGCAAAAGTTACAGGCCTACATAGATCTTATAAATGACACAAAAATATATGGGGGTGGTTTATGATGTTATTTAAAATTACTACTATATACTTAACTATTATATACAACATTGGAAAAGAGGTGTATATATAAGATCCAACTGGTCGTTCAAAACAACATGATGAAGTAAGTTAACGAGATAAATTGTTTCAAATTAGCACTATCTTTAGGATATACTAAACTAAGGGCCACTTGTAACTGTTTTTTCTTTAGTATACTGTCAATTACGCTACTTTTATAACTATTGTTTACCCCTATTTGTTTTATAGTATTGATTTTACGAACAAAAGATTCATTAGACAAAGGGATATTTATCTAATGAATCTTTTGTTCGTGAAATCAATACTATAAAACAAATAGCGGTAAACAATAGTTATAAAAGTAGCGTAATTGACAGGATACCTGCTAAAGAAAAAACAGTTACAAGTGGCCCTTAGTTTAGTATATCCTAAAGATAGTGCTAATTTGAAACAATTTGTCTCGTTAACTTACTTCGGTAAAATAAGCGAGCAAATTGGAAATATAATTTCAAAAAATAATAGTAATGTTAGTATAGCTTACAAACCATATGTAATAACAAGAAATTTCATTTTTAACGCAAAACCTAAAACAGATATCAATAATAAATCAGGAGTGTACAAATTATATTGTAATGATTGTAAAAGTGTATATATAGGTCAGACTGGTCGAAGTTTTGTTATACGGGTAAAAGAACACATGAGGTCATATAAACTAAAGAAGACAGATTCAACATTCGCAAACCATCTTATTACAGAAAGGCATACATTTGGTCATCATAAAATATTGCATTTGGCCGAGAAAAGTCGTAAATTAAATCTTTTAGAGTCACTTGAAATTTTTAAAAGCGGAAACAACACAATAGATATTGTTCTTAACGACCAGCTGGATCTTATATATACACCTCTTTTCCAATGTTGTATATAATAGTTAAGTATATAGTAGTAATTTTAAATAACATCATAAACCACCCCCATATATTTTTGTGTCATTTATAAGATCTATGTAGACCTGTAACTTTTGCAGTTTGATAATGACATTGTATGTCGAAACCGCGGTCACTATTACATGTGAATAAAGTGGTATAACAAAGTTATTGTTTTATTTTATTTTATTATTTTCAAAATGAATTACCACAAAGTTACGGCTACCAGTATTAATTTTCTTAAATGATGTTGGTTTAAACGGGATTAAACACTGGGTTAAAAAAAGACAAATTTTGCTGCAATAGTTTAATATAAAAAGTTACTAAATCAGTAATAAATAAGTAAACAGTATAAATAAAAAGTATCGTCATTAATTAGTAAATTATGTAGGGCATTATTTAAAATTTGAATTAATAAAAAAGTAGTGCGAGTTAAGGAATTAAGACGGTGTTCATTTCTTGGCGTCTGTGTGCAGACGTCCACCTTTTCCCGTCCACGCCTCCTTCAACTCCACTTGACAACCCAGATCCCTCAACGCTGACTTGAAATCGTATTCAACATTTTTAAATTTCTTCGTCGCAGATTTCAACGCATCTTCGGCACCTAATTCAATAAATTTTGCGCATTGATAGCGACTCCTAGACACCATATTTCTAATAGCCCAACCTCCGTTTTTCTGTAAAAAAAAAGAATGATCAATAAATTTAATTGTAAAATAATTATTTTATTTATTCAATATATAATACGAGGTGAGCCAAAAAGACTGAAATAGTTAGCATCATTGATTTTAGTGTTAAAGTTGGTGGTGATCTGACAACTACTTCACTGTGACATTCGTGACGTTTATAAACAATGCACATTGCGTCAAGTCAATATTAGGTGCCTCTTCTTCGCCACGGGATACCATCTTGGGTTACTGGAGTTGAGGGCCTCATGTTTTAAGAAGTGGGCGGCAGAGTCCGTGCGTGTTGTCAAATTATTTCATTATATTTTAACATTTCTTTTATTTTTGCTCTAAAGTTCGTATATTGAAGATCTTTTATTACTTTAGGAAGGTCGTTGTATATGTTTAATGTTGTTGTAGTTAGTAATTGTGTGTGTTTTTGGTGGATAAATCTTTCCGTTCTGATGTGGGATATCCTGTGTGTTCTGTATCTGTGTATTTCTCTGCTTCTGTGTAAATTTATATTAATTTTTATTTTGTTCTTGTTTGAAACAGAAATAAGAAAAACACCCTAACCACAATATATATCAATAAATTCTATATACGTATTTCGGAAACTAAGTTGCCATCTTCAGTAGAATAACCTTAAAACTGAAAAATGTTAAACGTAGCGTTTTTGGCTAAGGTAAACCTTAGCAGATATGCTCTTCACCAAATCGCCAGTGGGATAATACTAAATTCCTAATATCGAAATAATACTTATATACTACTTAAACCTAGCGTGAAATTTAGGGAACCGTGAATACATGAAGCCAGTGGCGGCTCTTTAATGAGAGCAAGTGAGCAATTGCACCCCCTGGAATTATGAAACAAAACAAACCAAGCGGCGACTAACTGTGAAAGTATTTATTTATTATATATATTATGTACTCATAGTTATTGACGAGGAACGTGGCACGCTAACAACGTACATATACCGATCGTCGTCACAGATATACTGAGCAACGCCCGACTGTTGCTCTGTTAAGGCATTAACATTACATTGATGGTGGGGAGAACTGTATTTTGCCGTACTTCAATGTCGTATAATACATAGCGTTGGAGCAACTGAACCAGACTGCTCTCGGGCGTTGTTACAATGAATACGGTATCTTTTTACAGAACAACACGTTTTCGCGGTTAACGTATAATGAAAAAATCGCAGTAAAAAAATCTTAAACGGCCGATGCCTCAATTATGTTTAGAAAATAAACAATCTGTTAAAGGTAAAGATGTTATAAGAAAATTCAAAATGAATATTTATCAGAAAAATGACTGGATTTGTGGGTGTGAAATTAAAAATACTTTGTTATGTTTCCGTGTCTTTTGTTTGGTGGTGAACCGTCTTGGTCAAAGAACAGAATAAGAGACTTAATTCATCTTAGTGCTAAAATTATTAAACATGAAAATTCCGAAGGGCATTTGAAAAATATATTTAGTCTAAGAATGTTAGGAAAAAATAACATTCAGAATGTTTTAGATTCATCATATAGAAAAGCAATTCAACAACACAATGAAAAGGTAACAAAAAATAGGCATGTGTTAAATTTAATAATATATTGCATTAGATTTTGTGGCGCGTTTGAACTGGCACTTCGGGGTCATGATGAACAGCAAACGTCGAATAACAAGGGCATTTTTCGGGAATTGATAAATTTTACGGCAGAATTGGATAAATCGCTCAGAGATCACATCGAAGCAGCACCGGTTTTTAAGGGATTATCAAAAATGATACAGAATGAGCTGCTTGATGCAATGTTGAACGTGTATCATGAGCAAGTTGCCAGTGAAATTAAAGCAACCGACTTCATATCTGTGATAGCTGATGAAACCACAGATGTGTCCAATCAGTTTCAGTTGGTGGTTGTTTTAAGATATATTGTGAACGCGAGACCGGTCGAAAGATTTTGGAAATTTCTTCTGCCTAGTGGACATAATGCTAATTCTTTATCTGCCTCCATCCTTAACGAAATTAGTTTGCTTGTTGATGACCCAGAAAAACCGATTGCACAGAGCTATGGTGGGGCAGCAGTCATGAGTGGTGCTATTAACGGCGTGCAAAGACATGTCCAAGACCAGTATCAAAGGGCTAATTTTGTACATTGTTATCTAGACAAATCTAATTATGTCACATGCTACATCGAGCAGTAGTAATTGCAGAATTTTTTTTGCCAATCTGACGGGATTATGTACATTTTTCTCCACTTCACCACAACGAGCTGCAAGATTGGAAGAATTCCTTCAGAGAAAAAGCTTACCTCGTTCTTCAAAAATAAGATGGAACTTCAATTCTAGGCCAGTGAATACAATATATGAGCACCGAGAAGAAATAATTGAAGCTCTAGAACAAATCGAGGGAGAAGCTAGTTTACAAACTACCATTCATCAAGCTAGTGCCAATTTGCGAATTTTAGAGGAGGAAAATTTTATCTATTGGTTAACTTTCTTTCATAAAATTATGCTACATGTGGACATATTGTTTAATCAATTACAAAATGTCAATACAGATGCATTAAAAATCAAGAATAATTTAGATAATTTTGAACGCGCTATTGGAAAAATTCGAACCGAAATCGCTGACACAGATAATCAGTTGGTTAAACAAAATGACCCAGAACTGACTCCTCGACCATCAAAGCGGCGAAGAGTAACTGATGGTAGCCAAAGAAGGAGGGAAACTATTGAAGTGTGCGATATTATTTTGCTAAAAATAAAAACTAGATTTCGGTATACAGGGCACTTAATATTAGCAAACCTAGTTTCTTTTAAACAGTTCTCCTCTTTTAAAAAAAAATTTCCGGAAGATTGCCTTAAAGAAGCAGTAAAATTTTATCCATGCCTCAATCAAAGCAGACTACGAACTGAATTAAGCGTTCTATATTCTAGAGAAGAATTTAGGCAAAATATAGAAGTCGGTGCTGTAGGTCTGCAAGGTCTTCTGCTGGATGGATTAAGCGACACCTTTAATGAAGTTGTTACGCTTTTAAAAATTGTCATTACAATCCCAATGACAACGTCCTAAGCGGAACGCCAGTTTTCACGGCTGAAGAGAATAAAAACTTTCCTGAGAAATACAATGAAAGAAGAGAGATTAAATGCCCTTACTATGTAATCTTGTGAAAAAGAATGTATAAATGATTTCCCAAACTTTAATGAAAAAGTGATAGAACTGTTCTGCAAGCCAAAGACACGTAAAATGGACTTCGTTTATCGTCAGATGTAATTAAACTGTGTAGTGTAATATTTACTATTCCCTCAAAACAAACTCTACAATGAACAGTACCTGTCTGGAACAGTACGTCGGTGAAATTTATAAGGATTGGGTAAGCGTTTTTGTATTACACTTTTTAATTTTGAAATTATGCACTCCCTATGTGAACCACCACGAGCCGCCACTGCATGAAGCGTAAAAAAATTTAATGCTAATGTCACAATAAGGTATACAAACTGGACTGAGGGATTGGTCCATTGTCAGAATTCATTAATTTATTCTTATTTCTATATATATATAAATACTTTCATAACTATCTAATTCTTTAAAATTATTAACAGATTTAATGACCTGTGTCCCAAATATGTCGGGCAACGCTAGATTTTTCGGGTCTGTTGAATCTAAAGTGAGAAATATGTTCCTTGTAAGTCGCTTTAAAAGAAAAACAATTTAATTTCAGGTATTGTAATCGGATATCTTGAGAAGGTGAGTAGGTTTCTTTTTTAATCATAGAAGAATGTGTTTACATAAAGCGAACATGCATCGATTGGCGTGTAAATCAACAGTAAATCAAAGCAAGATTCAGAAAGAAAAATAAAAAAACTGAAAGCTTAAAATATATTTAGTATAAGACAATGAGCTATTTCCTTATATACCTTCACTTTTATAAATCTTATGACTATTTTTCTGTTAATTTATATATATTATATTGTTGTTTGTAATTGTTTATACATTAAAAATTATTTACAATGACTATGTGATAATTTTATTAAGACCCAAACCATTCATTGCAGTCAAATATCTTGATACTTTCTTGTTCAATGTACGGTCGCGGTTACATAAAAGCGACCACTAATTTGACATTTTGTGTTATTTTCATAAATTTTGGCTTTGTAAGTAATGACACTAATGACAAATTAAATAATATTTGACTTTTTTCATTATTAAGTGACATGATGTATACAATAGGAAAAAGTGCCGGTCGCTTTTATGTGACCGCGACCGTACATAAAAAACACTATTATCTACATAAATACTTTTCTGTTTTATGCTATATATTTCGTACTAAGTAATTAAATAAGAAAAATTTAAAACAGAAATCGATTTATTACACCAAACGTTTGCACATATGGTACATTCAAATCTAGCGCGGTGAAGTTATGGGACTAAGATGGTCACGTGACCACTATTTCTCGAATACGCGCCTAGGCCTGTCTTTCTCGTAGCTTCGACTAACGCAATGTGACGTCATACTAATACAGAGTATAGTCGTAAATACAACTTATTTATTATACATCAACTTAAAACTAAGAGCTTTTTGTACCTGCACAGTTTCATTATCTGGATGTAATTTCAAGGCTTCAACAATAACATTGGCAGCACCAGCATCATATAATACTTTGCTATTCTCCGGACTTCTTAAAGTTAAAGCTGCTATACAGGCGAGTCCAAAAATGACGGTTTGCGCCGTTTGCCGATGCAGTCCCATAACCAAAATTATATCAGGCGCGATGCCCCTTTGAATTATATGCGCCTTGCATTCGTCATTACCAGCCAGCGCCTTCAGTACCTTCAGGCATTGCCTGACAATCTTATCATTATCCTTAAAATCGTTCATCGCTTCGTGTATCATCTGTATCCCGCCCGCGTCTTCGACCTTCTTGCAAAACTCGGTTCTTACCAGCAGAGCCGATACCGTCAGTATCAGGTCGTGTATCAGCGCACTGTCTTTCTTGAATCTCTCCAACAGGCTTATTATCACGCATAAAGTATCGCTAGCTATAGCGCGGGCATGCTCGTGACCTCGACCGAACTCTAACCGTACGTCGTCGTCTAATACGAGAGCTCTCAGAACAGACAGAACGTCTCTTAACATCGCCGAATTCGCATCATGTAGCAAAGGCTTTAAGTGATCCAAAATAGCGGCATCGAATATATTTTGCCTGAAATGTTTAAAGAAATTTAACATAGTCCATAGATGGCGCTACTGACTCAAAATTTCTATACCATCGTTTAGCACCAAGGTTGAAATAACAACTTATAATTTCAGACTAATTCGTCAGTGTGTTTATTTTGACAGTTGATGAAAGTAAACAAATTTGCATTTTATTGAAATCATTGGAACAGAGCAATATCCAGTCAGTAATTCAATTCTGTTTTTGATGGGCAAACATATGAGTATATAGTAATAATCTTTATGTTTACAGATTTCTCCAATAACAGGACAATACAATAATACTTGTAACAAGTGTTCGTTTGAAAAGTCAATCTATAGTTTGTCTCAAAAAGAGAGAGACAACTTTCCAAACGAACCCCCATCCAGGGTTGCCAGTGCTATTACTTTAGTAACAGATCTATTACCTTTTCCTAAGATCTGTTACCTTAGTACCTTTTAGTTAAAATCTATTACTTTTTTTCCTTTCTTTAAAATATACCTACCTACTTATACTACGTGACTATAAATGATTGTAACAAATATTTACTTTGGCAACACTGAAAAATTGCCTGGGTATTCGTATATAGGTAAAACTTTGTAGGTTATGTCATTTGTATCATATGGATGCGTTAAAAATCAGGTGTGCTAACATAAAATTACAGAAGTGTTTCCAACTTAAGTCGAAAATTTACAATCATTTATAGTCTCGTTGTATATTATATATGTTAAAAGAAAAATTTGTATTGGTACCTTTCCCACTTTTTTGAACTTGTTACACAACGTAACCGAATTGTTCAGATCAATTTTAAAATGTTTTCTTAAAAAGGACTACATAAATTCAGTATCAATAGCAGACATAAACGTGAAAAACCCAAGAAATTTTTTACCCATAGAAAATATTTATTTCGAGGCTAAAGCTACTTTATTATTGAGTAACGAAGCAACACATGTAAAAGCAATAGATGTGCACGATTTTAAATTGCGTGTAATAGAATTTTATCAAGAACTATGTGTTCAGATTAAGAACAGATTCAATTTTGCAGATCCAGTCCTAAACTTTGTTTCTAATTTTAGTCCTCAGAAAGTTACTTCTGGTGATTTAGTATCAATTGTAAAACCAGTATCCGACTTTTTTCCACATGTGATTGAAAACGAGTTTGATGCTCTAGATTCAGAATGGCGTCGAATATCTGACATTGACAATATAGTTAAAAAAAGCCAATCGATGAATTTCAACGATTTTTGGTGTTATGTGTTTAAATACAAACCACATTTTGAAGAAAATTATATTTTTCCTATTTTATCTAAGCTAGTTAAAGCCATTATGTCATTACCCCATTCTTCTGCTGCAGCTGAAGGAGTGTTTTCAAAATTAAATCTCAATAAAACTAAAACCCGAAATCGGTTGAATATTGAAACTTGCGACGCACTTTTGAGTACAAAAGAACTACTAAATAAAAAAGTTTGCTATACATGGGAACCCTCTAGAACGCTGCTAAACAAAACACCTCAATATAAAAATAAATAAAAACTTTCAAGTTCGTTTTTAATTTTTGTTGTTTTAAATGTTAGTTTTTTCTTTCTATTTTAAATTTTATACACGTAGTATGTATTTTTAGTATTGACTTGTTAAATGCATACCTATGTATTCGAAAACTGTTATGTACTTTGAGAAATTAATAATAAAGAAAACATTATACCACATATTGATTTTGAAAGCGCCCTCTTTTGACAACATCTATTACTTTTTGTCAGAATCTGTTACCTTTTCCACCTCCAAACGTTACTTTTCAATTTTATGTTCTGGCAACCCTGCCCCCATCCCAAACCACATCTTACTTTCAACCAATGAAAATTAAAGGTCATTGTGGGTTGTTCAGAATGTTGTCTCTCTCTTTTTGAGACAAACTATAATAGCATGTGATTTACTGAGAATATTTTGAAGTATGTCGTAAATTAAAATTTACTACTTAACCTACGAAGTCGTATATTTTGACAGTTTCATACATACAAATAAATAACAAATAATAGGTATTTATTGAAAACTATAACAAATGTTGAAAATGTTGTCCTTCAAGATCAATGCACTTTAAAATCCTCCGTTCAAAATTTCTGATGATATTCTACATTACTGGATTGTTATTAATTTCCATGCATTTCTGTTCGATTCTCTGTAGCATATCATTCAAATTCAATATAGGTGTTCAAAATATGTTATATTTTAGATAAGGCCACAAAAATAAGTCGCAAGGTCTTAAATCGCATGAACGTAAAAAACGTTAAATCGCATGAACAAACTATAGTAGCATGTGATTTACTGAGAACATTTTGAAGTATGTCGTAAATTAAAATTTACTACTTAACCTACGAAGTCGTATATTTTGACAGTTTCATACATACAAATAAATAACAAATAGGTATTTATTGAAAACTATAACAAATGTTGAAAATGTTGTACTTCAAGATCAATGCACTTTAAAATCCTCCGTTCAAAGTTTCTGATGATATTCTGCAACATTACTGGATTGTTATTAATTTCAATGCATTTCTGTTCGGTTCTCTGTAGCATATCATTCAAATTCAATATAGGTGTTCGAAATATGTTATTTTTTAGATAAGGCCACAAAAAGAAGTCGCAAGGTGTTAAATCGCATGAACGTGCAGGCCAGGCAATTTCAGTATTTCGACTAATTATACGCTCATCAAAAAATTCTCTTAAATAATCCAAAGATTCTGCAGTACAGTGACAAGGTGCTCCGTCTTGTTGGAAATATGCATTTTGAAGTTCATCATCATGTAACTGATTGACAAATGGTTGTAAAATTTCCGTACGGTACCTTTGAGCAGTTAACGTTCCCTGAAAAAATATTGGTCCAATGATTCGCCTTTGGCTTATCGCTGCCCAAACACCAATTTTCTCTGGATGTAGCGATTCTTCATTAATTACATGTGGATTTTCGCTACTCCAAATTCTTGTATTTTGTGAATTTAGGTATCCCGTTTTATAAAACCATGCTTCATCAGTAAAGATGACTCTTTGCGAAAGTTCTCCATTATTGTTCATATTTACAAACCAATTACAAAACTGTAGTCTACGTGGGTAATCAATTTCTAACAATTCTTGTATTGCTGTGACACGGTATGGATAAAGTTGCATATCTTTTTTTAATAACTTGTGAGTTGTACCAACAGAAAGGTTTATTTGTTGACTCAAATGTCGAACAGATGTTTGTGGTTCATTTTCCATTATTTCTTCAACACGATTGACAACTTGAGGTGTACGTTTCTTAACTGCTCCGCTGCCTGATTTTCTTAAGAGACTACTAGTTTCAGAAAAAAGTTTAAAGTTCTATCCAAAGTATTCTTAAATTGTATATAATCTATTATAATTGGAGTAGACTGTGAAATTGGGTTGGTACTTTAGCCACTTCCACATAATGACATTTATTATTTGACATTAAAACTATAAGTTTGTCAAATTTTTCAAAACTCTATTCAACATAGAACAAAAAGCAAAAATTATCGAATGTTACTTCCGTACAGGTGTGAAAGTAAATGGCGAGGGGCAGTATTCAATTACGGAATGCCATGGCTGATTTTAGTGAAGAACATCCTGAATTAGTGTTTGACTACAATGATTTTTACAATGTTTTGACAAATTGTGTAAAGTTATTCAAAGAGACTGGTAGCGTCGGTCGAAAAACTGGAACTGGACGGCCATCTAAACGTACAGCTGATAATATTGAAGCCCTTCAGCATATTATTGATGAAAATTCAAAAACATCCATTTCAGTAGTGACCCAACAAACAAATTTATCTTATGGTACGTGCCAATTCATTCTTAAAAAAGTCTTACATTGTCATCCATACAAGCTGCAATGTTTTCATGAACTTTATCCAGTAGATTATTTAAGTCGAGTGGAATTTTGTCAATGGTTTCAAAATAATCTACACAATCAGGATATCCTTAACACAGTTTTTTCACAGATGAGGCCTGGTTTTATCTTTCTGGATATGTTAATTCACAGAATAAAAGTGTGAAGAGAACAACAACTCACCGCAAATACTGCATAAAGTTTTTGCTGGATTGCGGAGAAGAGTTGGTTTGTGTTTAGATCTAAATGGACAACATTTTCAACAACTTCTGTAGCTATATGTAAATTTTGATTATGATTTCGATATTAAATAAATTATTTGTTTTAGTATCATTTCAATGCTATAACCTTTTTTTACAATGAAACTGTCAAGCATCAAGTAATGTGTCATTATGTGGAAGTGGCTAAAGTACCAACCCAACCAACTCCAATTATGAATTTTTTCGATGGCTCGTTATAATTAAGGGTAGATATACGTACATAATATATAATATGAAAAAAAATGTTAAAAAAAAGAAATTAATAAGTAATATAGTTGAAGAAATAGAGGGTTAGACATAAATGGTCTGGCACTGCCAACATAACATTATAACATGATGGGGCACGTGGCTTGATGCATTTTATGTAAATACCTTTGAACAAATAAGAGAATTCATTCTATCTTTTTCAAGCAACACGATAGCAATTGCAAATTGCAAAGATACACTAAATAAACCGCAAATGCGCCAAGAGTTAGCTTTTATCGAAGCAAACTATGATTTTATTAGTAAAACACCACGAAAACTTGAAACTCAAGGTGTTGAATTCAGTGACTCGAGAGTTGTTTCAAAGTTTGAAGAATAAAATTTACAATATGAGAGGTACCATAGGACAGCGGTTCAAAATTAAATTAACACAAGCTCTAGAGAGAAACGAGGGCTTTAATCAACTTAGTAGAATATCCAGTGTGTTGCAAGGCAACTACGATGAAACTATTGAGATGAGTCCATCAATTATCTCCAAATATAGCGTATGCTCCAATTATATCAGTTGACATTAAGCAAAGCTTTTCAGCATACAAGCTATTATTGACGGATTGCAAAAGATCATTTTTAGATGAGAATTTAGAAAAGCATTAAATTGTAAATGTTTACAATACTATACAAATGCAAATATAAATACAAAGAGTTACATTGTTTAGCTTATTTATTCTTCTTATTATTACACATGTATGTATTTTGTAAAGTTTTGAATAAAATTTTGATATACATAGTACATATTTGTGATATCTCTAAATTTACATTGACATTATGTATTTAATGTTTTGACAATAATTTAGCTGTGTAACTATCACTTAAACTTTACATATTTTAATAAAAGTTCTGCATATTATCATAAAATTTTGGAAACATATATGGACATATAATAGTTTCAGTGTGCAAAAAATTCCCAACTTTTCTTATAACTCTCTGGTAAGCATACATTGATATACAGATATAAATATGGTTACTTAATATATAAAAATGAGTATTAATATGTGGGTGATTTAGTGGTGTATAGCAAACGCCTATTAACTTGGCGCGAGGAGGGGTAAGTTCGCGCAGGATTAAAAGTAGTGGGGAAATTTGTATTTGGTTTTACATCAAATGCCAGATAATTCTAACCTCTGAGCGTGTATCACTTATAATCCCCTAGAAAAGACATTCAGTCAAACGTCAATGACAAATGTATTCTGACAATTACTTGAGTAATGGGGATGGACGTTTTTAAAAACGGCTTCTGCGCACCGCCTCCTCGCGCCAACTTAATTGGCGCTTGCTATACTTTGTCTGTATAAAGCATCTACTAGGACTCCGAGTATAATGCTTTTTCTACTGCTTATAATGACAACTTAGTTGTCAAAATGTGTAAACAGTATTTAAAGCTATGTTGTTGTAAATGTTTTTAAAAGTAACTTTTACCTTTCCAAATAAAATATGTATTTTGACTTTACTATTAAGTCTAAATGCAAGTTGTTTTGAAAAATTTATAGTTGTGTATATAGACAATAACTTCCTACCTGTTCATTTCATGTAAAATGCAACATTCTTTCGTCCATTTTAACACCAACCTCAATATATCACTATTTTTCTGGTTATCTAAGTACTTAATAATCATCTGTACTCCAGTAGTATCTAATAAATCAGGATGTTTAGTCATTAGACTTATCAATGTTTGTAAACATTCTTTCGTTATCTCGACATTAGACTCAAATTTTAACATGACATCTATTATCACTTTATAAGCACCTTCTTTTCCTTTAATAGCATAATAAATACAATAGATTCCCATAAAAAAATTTCATATTAATACCTGCCATCACCTGGTAATTTAACCCTTTCTCGCATTCTGTTCTTATAATCGCTAACTGTGAGATGTACTCTTTGGGATCTTTTGTTGAACCGCTGACTAAATTACCAAGTTTAGTGATAGCTTCGACCAATGCTGGTGAATTTATAGAAGCAGCCATCATCCAGTCTGTTACAATATGTGACAAATCTACACCCTAAAATTATGCACTGACACTTGATGTTGCCATATAAAAATGATTTGTGTATGACAATACTTGAGCTGTGAATTGTTCAATTGTCTCTTTGATTGCTTCCTCTGTCGACATATCAAATTCGTTAATATTTTCTCGCACCGCATCGTCAAAGGTTTCTTGAGAGATTGCAAAGACCATTTTTTTCCTTTTATGGAATGCTTAAAGAAAATGTAATACTAAAAATATGTTGGAGATATTTTTTTAAACAAGTGATATGTTAATGTATAGCTACTTATATACAAAATAAGGAACTTTATAAAGAAGCAACTCATAAAATATTTTCAAATTTGGAGCACAAATGTTTAGTATATTTTTGGCAAGTATCTGTCATTACTTGTAAAAATAGAGAAATGACTACATATGGTTATGACAATTTAGTAGATTGACAGTAGTGACAATATCGCAGTAATGCCAACGATTATAAATTTAAATAGGACTTCAAAGAATAACATATTCAGATAAAATATAATATTCAGTACATATTTGAATTTGAATGTCTACATATATTTTATTTACTTTAAATACCGGTAATATATTTGCCACTCTTTATATCTAATTAATATTATTTATTAGAAAACATACGTTATAATATGACAATTTATATCTGTTCGTTAATATAGATAAATGTGTTCATACTTCAATATTTTTGCTGTGGAATACCTACTTGTTTATGTTACATCAAAATATTGAAATAGTCACGATTTGAGCAGTTACAATATACAAGAACTATTTCTAAATCCTCAAATGATTGCTTCCAAATGAAATGTTTTAGATTTAATTGTAGTCTTATTGTACGCAAAATATGAGATAAAGACGTCTTCTAAAGAAAATACTTAAATTATGGTAAGAATATTGACGCAAAACAAAATTTAAATATAATACGTTCACAATAAATATCTTTATCTAAACGCATCCAAACATGTTCAGCAACGCAAACGAACAGATCGAATAGACTTTCAAATGCTAATCTGTGCTAATCTTCATTCGTCAAATACTTTATCTATGGTGAAAATCAAGCAAGTTTTAATCAGTTTTAATATTATACTGTCCATACGATTTTCCAATAAGAAAAAAATATTTTTCTACAAATTCGATTCTATATAAATAAGGATTTTGTTTTAAATATCCCGAAGCTTCTTATAATTTTGTATAGTATCCGACTTTTTATATAAAACCTGAATTTTTTAAGAAGAAATAGATGTCGTAAGACAGTTTGTTTGCGATATTAAAAGTATATAATCGTGTGTAATTATTTGCCTGTATCCGCCAAAGAATAAAGTATACTAAAGCTTGTATAGCATTTATGTGAAAAGTATTTTTCATTCTTAATAATGTCTGAATGGGTTGGATATATGGTTTCTATAGAATGCGGAAATAATAAAGGAGCATATCAGGGTGAAATAATCTCTGTATCAAATACAGATCTAATTTTAGCAAAAGCCTTTTATAATGGAATACCATGTGATCAGCCTGAAGTAACAATACAGTGAGTTTTTCTAGTACTGAAAAATCACGTATACGTTAAGTATTTTGCAGAGCAAGTGATATAATAGACCTAAAGTTAATTGACAAGCAAACCAGTCCTGCTGGAAGAAGTATAATCACTATAGCGAAACCAGTTGCAAAACGGGCAGGTCGAACACACAGTACATCAGAAAGTGCAACTGTGACTAAAAACAATCAAAATGGCACTCAGAATACAAATACAAGATCCAAGCCTATTGATATTGCTACAAAATCCAGTTCTGATTTTTACAAGGCAGGTACTCCAAATAAAAAAGAGAGAACGAAGGGAAAATGGGGTAGGGGTTGGAAAGATGAAGCATGTTTCGGATCGCCATTAGATGACACAATCTTCAAAGATTTTGACTTTGAAAAAATGCTCGCACTGTTTGATAAACAAGCTGTGTGGGATGAAATTAATTCACAAAAACCAGATGTCGTACGGCACACTGACCAAAATAAACGAAACACTAAATATAGGTAAAACTATTTTGTATTCTTGACATGTTATGTATCGAATTTTTTTTTCATATGTGTGTGTGAGAAAATGAAATAATTTCTGTTAATAACTTTGCTTTATGTATCTGAGATCAACATTTCTCATTTTAGCAAGTCCTATTAATCCTATACCAACACTTACAGATGGCAATGTGGCTTAAGTATAGGGGGATATTCTAAAGTAGGTTCCCAGTTTGAAATGGCCATAAGTTTGGCAAATTTTTAATATGTACAAAAATAATAGCACTAATTTGTTCATAAAGAAATGGCATTTTATTATAACAAGAAGAAATAGGAAAACATTTAATATAACCACCACTGTGTTGTTCAATATAAACAGCATTAGAAAGTTTTAGTGCGTTTTCAATGACATATGATATCGATTGTTTAGGTTCCCCATGATTTGTAGGTCTATTAAGAAATACCCTATCTTTAAGGTAACCCCATAACCAGTAGTCAGCTCGATTTATGCCCAGCTGACATAAATGGTGACCTAGAAGGCCGACTGTTTGAAAAATGCCTACCAATTACTCGATTGCTAAATGTGTTACTTAAAATAGTGTTTTTACAGTATTGTGTATGTGAGGCAGAGCTCTGTCTTGAATTTAAATAATGTTTTCAATATCATGATTAATGTAATGCTGGTATTACGTATTAAGCCGTACAATATTTGAAAAGAAATCCACTTTATAATGCCGTTTATACCATAGAAGAACGACTAATACTTATTGAACTACTTATTGAATTGGTCATATTTAACTTTTTCCTATTTCTTCTTGTTATAATGAAATCCCGTTTCTTTATGAACAAGTTAGTACTATTATTTTTGTAAACTGGCGGACAAAAAACTGACCCATCATATTGACATTTAATAACGTTTTAAGTATACTTACATGGTGTGAATTGGATTTGTGAATTTGGAGCTTATACCTACTTACATATTAGTTACATTATGACTTATTGCATGACACATTATGACAGCCATATATATATATATATAACTGGCTATACATTCCTTACGGAATTGGAGCCGCTGCTTGAGCTCTTCTGACTATCATTATGGGGCGGTTCGTCACTCCTCTCCATTTTCTTGTTTGTTTGTATTTACAGGTTGTCATGTTTCTTTGCTTCATCTGCTATTTGCCTCCATACCTTTCTATCCTTTATCTTCTCTCGCCAGTTAATGATTCCCATGGCCCCTATGTCATTATTCACTTGGTCCTCCCGTCTTAACTTAGGTCTTCCTTTGGATCCACTTTCCTGCGGTTTCCATTTCATTATTTTCCTTGATATTGATTCTTCCTCCTTTCTCATTATGTGTCCATACCAACGTATTCTTTTCGATTTGATTTCCTTTACTATATCTTCTCCGTTTAGTATTTCTCTTATAGCTTGATTAGTTAATCGTCGATACTGCTTCTCGCTTATCCTCTCCGGTCCATAAATCTTTCTAATTATCTTCCTTTCGAAAATTTTTAAATTTTCTGCGTCCCTGCTTGTAATGTACATAGTTTCCGCCGCATATAAGACTGTCGGGGTATCGCTGTTTTGTACACTTTCAATTTTGTTTTCCTACTTATCTTTTTACTTCTCATTATCTCCCTATACCTGTAGTATGCGTTGTGTCCCGATTTTATTCTTTGTGCTATTTCTATACTTCTATCGTTTTTATTACTTATAATCGTTCCGAGGTATTTGAAGGTTTGTACTTGTTCAAACCTGCGGTCTCCCATCCGTATTTCCTTCCAATGTTCTGCCTGTTTCCTACTCACTCTCATATATTTCGTTTTCTTTTGATTTATCTCTAGACCTCGTTTCCGTGCTTCTCCATCTATCCTCTTTATTATTTTTTCTAAACTTTTCTTGTCCCTTGCCATGACAGCAATATCATCGGCATATGCAATCACTTGTATTGATTTCTGTATTAAGGATCCGGTTATTTCACAACTTCGTATGGTTCCTTCCAATGCTATGTTAAATAGTGCCGCCGAAAGTCCATCTCCCTTTCTTACTCCTTTTGTTTGTTTTATTGCATTTGTCATCCCTTCTTCTGTAATTACAGCTGCTTTTGATTCATCTAATATCATTCCGATTAGCATTTTTATCTTTTCTGGTATTCCCAATGTTGTTGCTTCCTTCATGATAGTTTTCCTTTCCAAACTGTCAAACGCCTGTTTAAAATCGATGTATATTAAATGTAAGTCTATATCTCTTTCATAGCATTTTTCTACAACTTGGCTTAATGAGTGAATTGCATCGATTGTTGACTTTCCCTGCATGAATCCGTTCTGGTACTCTCCTATCTCTCTTCTTAGGTATGTATTCAACCTTTTTAATACAATTGATGTTAATACTTTGTATACTATGTTTAGTAATGTTATTCTTCTATAATTATCACATTTTGTTAAATCACCATTTTTTGGTATTGGTATTATGATTCCTAGTCGGCATTCTTCGGGCATTGATTCCTTTTCCCATATTTTTAATAATAGGTCGTGTATTCTCTCTCTTAATTTTTCTCCTCCATTTTTTAGCATTTCATTACTAATGTTATCTGATCCTGGGGCTTTTCTATCCTTTAAGTTATTGATAATATCATTCACTTCCTCTGCTGTTGGTTCTTTTAGAATTTCTTCTTCTAGGTTATCTATTCTTTCATCTTCGCTGGTACTTTCCTCTATGCTTATCGTATTTTCCATATATTCCTGCCATTGATTTTTATTTATTCTGGTTATTACATTCTTCCTTTTTGGTTGCTTTATCTGTCTGTATAACTTCGTGTTATTCTTATTGTCCCTTTCTAATTCGTCCATCCTTGTCTCTATCCATTTTATTTTTTTTTCTCTTATGAGTTTTGTTCCTTCCTTTCTTATTTGTTTGTATATTTCGTAATCTTCATCTTTACTTGTTCTTATCCACTCCAGCCTTGCCCGTCTCTTCTCCCCTATCACAACTTCGCACTCATTATCAAACCATCCAGTTCCTCTTTATTTGTTTTCTCTTCAACACTTTATCTGACGCATCATTTATTGCATTTTTAATGTTTTGCCACTCCTCTTCTATGTTCTCATTTTTTCCTCTTTTATCTAATTGTGCTTTGATCTCCTCTTGGTATTTTCTTTTACTTTCATCATTATTTAGGCTTTCTACATTCCATTTTTTTGGTATCCCTTTGGTTCTACAGTTTCTAATCATTCTTAGCTTTGTTTTTGCTATTACCAAGTGATGATCCGTTATTCACACTTGTTCCTCTATAAGATCTAACGTCCTCTATTAAATTTTCTCTTTTCTTTTTGATTAGCATATGATCTATTTGGTTTCCTCTTTTTTGTCCTGGGAATGTCCATGTGATTTTATGTTCCTTTTTATGCTTGAATTTTGTGCTTACGATAAATAACTGCATTTCTTCTGCTAGGTTGCATAATCTTGTCCCATTGTCAGCGGTTGATTCATGAATTGTTTCCCTTCCAGCTACATTCCTTAGGTGTTCTTCCTTACCTATTTTTGACAGCCATAATAATTATTATTTTGACATATTGAAGGTTGTTTTAAAAAGCAAAGAAAGAGGGGAATCAGTTTTTTGGCCGCCAGTTTACATGTAAAAGATTTGTCAAACTTATGGTCATTTCAAACTGGGACTTACTTTAGAAAGCTATTTATTGTTAACATCCTTCCAAACTCCTGTGTCTCCAAAAAAACTTTTGGAACCATTACCCCACATCGTACCCCAAAGCAAAGTCATTTTATAAACTAATTAAAAAATAATTTAAGCTTAAATTTTGTATATTATGAATCCAAAATACCCCAAATTTTGGATAATCATGTTATTTATATGTGCCAATGTTTAACTTAAATATCACTTTAAAGTATTTATGCTATAAAGTTAGTTAAATTGTTTATTTTATTTATTTTTTTGCTAAGAGTACGCCCCCCCCCCCCCCCCCCCCTCCCTAATATATAAGGCAAATTAGTTCGCATTGGGGTTCTTTAATGATTACAAAAGTTTTTTTCGAGATACGGTAGATTGGAAAGATCTTAACAATAGCACTTTAGAATAATCCTAGACAATAAGCTTGTGTATGAATTGTGGCTATAAAATAACAGGACTGATGCTGTACAACTTTTATTTTAAATTTATACATATTTAATTATTATCCCCTTCAATATACACTACTTCTATATCCCCACACTGTTCCATTCAAATTTTCCATTGTACAAAACAGTACTGTAAGTCTTCTTATGTGAGCTCATTTATAGCGCGTGCCGATTCTTGACGAACAAAAATCACATGATGCCAGGGCCCCTATTCTAATTGAAAATTTCAACTATAGTATAATCGTCCAACAGATTGTAGTAGCAAATTAAGGCAATCTCGCATTGACGCCACATTAAAATGTCCGATTCAAACTGCTTAAATCACATGTTGTTAACATATTACAAAAATAATAACATAATTTCGGATGTCATATAAATGAAAATTGCAAATGCGTACTAAGATAATCTCTTTCTTATTTTCTCAAGTATATTTTTTGCATATAATTATACATATCCAAAATATAAAATTATATACCGTCTGTAAACGTGGTAAGTTAACGACGCTGCTACGCAAGACGCGTCCCCACCAACTTTATTTTCCCGATATATTTATTCAAGGTATATTGTAGCATTTAATTGGATAAGCAATGGGGATAGGTCAGAAGTAGGTGTGGTATACGTATTACGTATGTATGTATCAGACTGGGCGCAAACACGCCTGGCGCCTGGTATGGTACCTCCCTTCTCGCTTATCTAATGTACTGGTGGGGTATTATTCACGTTTCCACCGTTAACTCACCACGTTTACAGACGGTATAGTAAATAAAAAATACACAATTGCTTTGAGAAGATTTAATATAAACAAGGTCATTTAATTTCATCATGGAAATCTGAAAATAATTTAAAATGTTATTTTGTAAGAAAAATAAGAAGACAATTGAAATTGAAAGTATGTAACAGCTCATGCTCCACAAGTCGTGTAAATAATTACAAATTAAGCAAACTTGAAATATAATAATGCAAACAAAATAATAATAAAACATTGCATAAAACAATTAAAGAATTAATTAACAAGTGTTCATTTGAAAAGTCAATCTAGTAGCATGTGATTTACTGAGAACATTTTGAAGTATGTCGTATATTAAAATTTACTACTTAACCTACGAAGTCGTATATTTTGACAGTTTCATACATACAAATAAATAACAAATAATAGGTATTTATTGAAAACTATAACAAATGTTGAAAATGTTGTACTTCAAGATCAATGCACTTTAAAATCCTCCGTTCAAAGTTTCTGATGATATTCTGCAACATTACTGGATTGTTATTAATTTCCATGCATTTTTGTTCGATTTTCTGTAGCATATCATTCAAATTCAAAATAGGTGTTCGAAATATGTTATTTTTTAGATAAGGCCACAAAAAGAAGTCGCAAGGTGTTAAATCTCATGAACGTGCAGGCCAGGCAATTTCAGTATTTCGACTAATTATACGCTCATCAAAAAATTCTCTTAAATAATCCAAAGATTCTGCAGTACAGTGACAAGATGCTCCGTCTTGTTGGAAATATGCATTTTGTAGTTCATCATCATGCAACTGATTGACAAATGGTTGTAAAATTTCCGTACGGTACCTTTGAGCATTTAACGTTCCCTGAAAAAATATTGGTCCAATGATTCGCCTTTGGCTTATCGCTGCCCAAACACTAATTTTCTCTGGATGTAGTGATTCTTCATTAATTACATGTGGATTTTCACTACTCCAAATTCTTGTATTTTGTATCCCGTTTAGGTATCCCGTTTTTATAAAACCATGCTTCATCAGTAAAGATGACTCTTTGCGAAAGTTCTCCATTATTATTCATATTTATAAACCAATTACAAAACTGTAGTCTACGTGGGTAATCAATTTCTAACAATTCTTGTACTGCTGTGACACGGTATGGATAAAGTTGCATATCTTTTTTAAATAACTTGTGAGTTGTACCAACAGAAAGGTTTATTTGTTGACTCAAATGTCGAACAGATGTTTGTGGTTCATTTTCCATTATTTCTTCAACACGATTGACAACTTGAGGTGTACGTTTCTTAACTGCTCCGCTGCCTGATTTTCTTAAGAAACTACCAGTTTCAGAAAAAAGTTTTAAAGTTCTATCCAAAGTATTCTTAAATTGTATATAATCTATTACAAAATGTGGAAACTCAACTTGAAATTCTACCATGCAATCTTGAACTGAATAAACCCATAAACCATCAATTTTATTACCACTTCGAAAATAAGCCTGGACTAAAAAAAAGTGAAAGCCATTTTAAAACTGAGAAGCAATTTATTTAAACCAGAATCGACGAACGATTATTTTATGCACTAACTTATTGTGATTGACATTATCAAATGTCATTTGGATTTACGTTTACGGAAAAACAAACACATATTAATATATTTGCGTCTTATTCTACCAAAATTTCAAAGTAACTTATATTGACTTTTCAAATGAACACGTTATATCTATGAGATTGTCAAGTACCCACATTTTATTACTCTGTTTGAATAACATGTTTAATAGCATTTTGCCAATTTTCAACAGAAACATTGCCAATACATTGTTGAAATAATATTTTCACGTCTGCAAATTTAATATATATAATGTGGTATTATATCTCGCTACATATCCTTTCACTTGTGCCCATATTAGCTCAATCGGGTTTAAATTACATACAGTGATAAGGGGGGAGTCTTAATACCTTTCTGTTAATATTTTCTATTAGTTCATCAGCATCTTTTGAGGATCTAGATAAATTTTTCTTTAATTAATGCTAACAATTCTGCTTTAACCATGTCTTCTTCATATGCAATATCATTTTCCCTCATTCAATTTTGTATTTCCGATTTGCGACTATTAGTTGTAGGTGTGGCTTATTTAATTTACGACATTGTCTAAAATTATAATTCAATTTTCTTTTAAACTTTCATCCACTCTTCAAATCTTTCTCCATTCATGTCTTCATGATAATCTCCTGTTCTCTTTGATTCAAACAGGATTTAGGGGTATTTGACTAATCTAGCGAGACAAAATTATTTATGGTTGTTAATCGTTTGGAAATTAATCGATAACTCATTAAAACTTGTATGCAAACGTACCTTCACTTCTAATTTCCAGCAATGTAGCAAAGGGCGAAAGCAAAACATAGTTTTTCAGCTTTGGGAAAATCTACACGGAGACCTAACCTACTTTTAAATTCGGCTTGAATTCTCTCTTTGTATTAAAAGTTTGTCTGCTTCAGATTTAGCGGGCAAATCTCGCACGCCAAGTTTGTAAACAATATGCAGCAAGTTTTCAAATAGCCGAATCTTAGCGTGTAAAATAGACAAACCGAATTTGTATCAATCTGCATTAATCTCACATGTTTTATTCAAACCGTTGAAATCTTTAGATGTATCTCCACATAACGTGCCTTCGAAAACTTTCCTCAGTAGAGACGGTCACGCTCATTCAAAATTATACGTTTGTGACAGATTAAGTGCACTGTCACCAACCATTATCCTAAAGCATAGCCATCTCTAATGAGGAAAGTTCTTGAGAGCACGTCATATAACATCTCATTGTCAGATTTTGTACCTGTTGCCGTATTGCACACTTTTGCGTCTATCATTGTTAGCACCATATTATTTTGTACAATATATGATCTTCCACTAATTGTTACTCTGCTCAATTTACTTGCCGAACTTTCCACGTAACTAACCAATATTTTCTATGCCATCACAGAATATTATAATAAAATTACTTGTAAAGCAGTTAAAAAATGTAGACACAATTGCCCTATTATTTTTTATAGACATGATGAGAATATTCTGGCGTCAACACCAACGACCTACCGTCAAATCATTGTACCTAAACAAGAGATAGGTGAATATGTTACAGATGATGGTCTAATAATTCCTAGTATATCACGATTATTAAGGAACAGATTGTTCCTTTTAGCTGAGAGAGCTGGACTGACATGGGAAAAAAGAACTGAATTAATGGGAAGAGCTACAACGGAGATGGCACTGCAACTTTTAGGAGGAGGTCATCGATTAAATCCTCATAATACACATCAAATGCCTACCGTTGTGGTACTATGTGGACCAAATAGGTATTAACTTTAATTATTAATTCCTTTTGTTCTGTACACTTTATTATTCGAAATATTAGTTTCCGCTTGGTCACTTAAAGGACTTTTATGTTGATAAAAATACAATTTTTTACAATGTATGAGGGGGTATTGATATACAAGTGTCCCGTATCGTTATGTTCAAATTTTAGGAATGTAAAGTAGACTTCATTTCAAGTAACAAAAACCCAAAACTGTATATGCATTTTTATTTCTTTCAAAGTTACAGATCTTATTTAAAAAAGTTCAGTTAATATTTTCGAAATGTCCACCTCCTTGTTGAATGCAGGCTTGTGCCCGGAAGCCAACAGAAGAAGTACTTATCCGAATTTCATACTTGTTTTGTCGGATTTGCTCGGCAGCCAGGTGAATACGATCCAACAACTCTTCTCTTGTGTTCGAAACTTGCGCGTAGACTAAATTCATGTACCCCCATAAATAAAAGTCGAGGGGATTAAGATCGGGTGATCTGGGTGACCATGCAACAGGACCACCTCGGCCAATCCATCTTGGATAATTGACGTTAACCTAATTTCGGACAGCAATTCCGAAATGTGGTGCTGCCCCATCCAAGTGAAACCACATGTCTCGTCGAACATTCAGTGGGACATCCTCTAAAAGACCTGGCAGTTCGTCAATAAGAAATTGAAGGTAATTGTTCGCATTTAACCTCCCAGTAGGAATGACAGTACCAATCAACAAATCATCGATTAGAGCCGCCCAAACGTTAATAGAAAATTCATGTTGAAATTTACATGGGCGGTATAGCTTTGGGATTTTCTGATGACCACCTGTGCAGGTTTCTCAGATTTGTAACACCACTTCTCGTGAACGTAGATTCATCTGTCCATAGGACTGTTCTGCAGAAATTAAAATGAAGCCGTGACTGTCTTAATATCCAGGCAGAATAAACTAGACGAGCATAGTGGTGTGCCTCAAGCAAACCGTGTCCCCTGCGATAGTGATATGATATAAGCCCTCACGTTTTAAAATTCGCCAAACTGTCGTTCGTGGCACTCCTAGTTGTCTAGCGATTCGACGTACATTGAGAGTTGGATCCCTTGTAACAATAGCTACTGCTTCTTCCTCTAAGTCTGCTGGCAAATTTACTCCTCGGTCGAAAAGATAATCACGCAGTCCGCATTCCCGAAATTGTCTGTGTACTTCCAGAAACGTTCAGTAATGAGGAATGCGCCTATCGGGAAACCGATGTCGGTATTCAATAACTGCTTGACGTGCACTGCCGTTACAGTAGCCATACACAAAATGCATGTCCGCATACTCTTGAGAAGAAAATCGGTAAGGCATTTTGAATAAAGAAAACGTGTCCACTCACTAATAAGCTGTTGTATGAACTGAAAGGTAATGTAATCCTTTATTAAAAAATGCAATGTTAACAGTCATCTGAACATTTGTTTATTGTATGATATTCATGGTTCAGCACTTACGAAATAAGTAAGAATCTTCTTTAAATTAATAAATCAATTTCCAGGACTCTTTTTTGTAGATCTCCAAGAAATTACTGTATGCACTACGACACGTGTTTATTTATTTTAGGATAACATTTTATTATGCGACGTTAGCAATCACAGGCCTATTATTGAATCGTATAACTTTTTTAAATAAAATCAGTTTGTATTGACTTTAGGATTACATTTTTTTCATGATCTGACAATGACATTCATAGATCTGTAACTTTGAAACAAATAAAAATGGATATACAAGTTTTGTGTTTTTGTTACTTGAAGTGAAGTCTACTTTACACTCCTAAAATTTGAACATAACGATACGGGACAGTTGTATACGCGTGAGAACGTGCCGCTCGTGACGATATTTGAATGAACCTCTCTAATTATCACCATGTAATTATTTTTACGAATTATTTCTTCACTCATATTTGCTACTAAAACATTGTAAAGTTAAACAAACTGAAATGATGTATACACACTGATATAATTGATATTCTTTAGGTGATTGTTAAGTTTCTCCCCTGTTAGGTATGGGAGTAATAAATGTTTCTAGTCGGTATTATCGGAATAGTGTCCCCTCTCTGCACGCCCGTGATCTGGCCCAGGCTTTGCGAACCATAGTTATCGCTGCAAAGTGAGAGAGAAATTCTATTTTACTCATTTCATATTCAAATATCGGTCTTGGAAGTTACTAAAACAGTTATTTATGCACCAAGGGCGTTATGGGTATTATATTGCTCCGAGGTCGACGTTAATTCAGCCCGAGGGCCTCTGGCTCGAGGAATGAATGTCGACCGAGGTCAATATAATCGCCATAACGCTAGTGGTTCATACAAGATTTTATTTTTCGCGAAGAATTAATTTCTTAAGCGGAAAATTCAAATTACATTGGAAAAGTTCCGAGATTTCTGTCAACTGTCGTTACGGATCATTACGCATTGAACTTTGAACATTACACTTTGAAGTTTTCAAGTTGTCAATGTTTAGATACTATTAATTTATAATAAAAAATGCTAAAACTTTGCTTCTTCCTTTAGACTTTCTTAAAAATTGAAATTATTAGTTTGGTAAAATGTATATCCTTTTTCCTCGGGCCTTATTTATACTCACACAACATTAAAAACTGTGAATAAATTACCGGGCGTTATGGACCTTATCGCCTAGTTATAACGCCCACGGGGGATATGACCGTGTTTATGGTAACGATATTCAAGAATAAAATAAGTGAAAAATAAAGAAACTAATTGTGTGTACACAGTGTGTATTCTTTATAGTTTGCTAATAATTAATATTTTTAGGCCAGGCGCAATAGGAATCAATGCAGCAAGACAGTTAGCAAGCCACGGTGTAAACACCATAGTGTACTTAGTTTCAACCGAATCAGAAGATGTATTAACAGAACTGTCATTATATAAAATGACCAACAATAAAATTATAACGTCCATATCTGAACTTCCCGAACTGTCCGACCTAATTATAGTGGCGTTATGCGAAGAAGCCGATAATGTTAAGTTGTACACCCACTTAGCTGATTGGACGAAGAAAAATCGGGCTTCCGTACTAGCTATAGATCCACCAGCGGCAGGCACTCCCGGAATATCTGCAAAATACTCTTTGGTGCCCGTGTTACCTCTGTCCCATTCGATGGATAATGGGAAAATATATCTTTGTAACTTGGCTTTTCCAATAGAATTGTTTAAAAACTTGAGAATTCAGTATAAATCACCGTTCGGCTCTAAATTCGTGATCGCATTACATCCTAATGAAGATGTATAACCCACACTACAAATATACATATATTTGACGAAATAAGTGAAAATTATGATCAAAATATGAGCGACTGATATTCAAGATTCAAGAAAGCAATGGAAAATTGAATTATATCATGTATATTAATTTTATATGTACTTGAGGATATGGTAAATAAACAATGAATTATTAAATTTTATACAATTATTATTTTATTGTGTGCATTGTTTTTTGATTACCCATACTAACAATACATTACTAGAGTCGGCAAAGAGGGGCAAGTTTCAGTGCAGTGTGAACAACGTGGAGGGACCTAGCGGCCGTATCAAGGCGAGCGTTCAGTAACGTTTACGTACTCGCATCATTTATGTTCGTGACTTTCATGTGTGAGCATAGGCGATGCGGTCGAATCAATGTTTACACATAAAATAATGATAAAAAATATATTATACAGGGTGTCCAGAAACTCTCCTGACAAACGAAGACTGGAGATTCCTCTGATAATTTTAAGACAATTAAACCCAAATTCACCTAGTCCGAAAATGCTTCCTAAGGGAGCTAGAGTTCTTTGAAGATGGCGCCTTGTATTTATTTTTTTTTAAATTCCTCCAGAACGCTTCTATTTAGAAAAACAAAAACTGGTATGCTTATTTATCCTCCAGAGATGAATCGATTCCATCAATTGCGAATTTCTAGTACCGGCCATAGGCGTCCGTTTTTGGGTAGGTCAACGGTTATTTTAAGGCATAACTTTTTCGTCTTTAACTTTTAAGCATTTGTGACACTACATTATTAAATTTTCAGGTATTCCAGTACTAAAATGTACTCTTACTTTAAGTCGGTAGGATACACCGTTTTCTAGAAAAATCGATGTGTAAATTTTTCGGTTTTTCTTCATTAAAGTTCAATTTATTATGTACCTACTTATTTTTAGCGACGAAGTTGGCTTGGACTATCAAGGCATGGATGAAAATTAATTTAATAAATTAAAAACAAATTATTTATTACAATGGAACGAAACTAACAAAAAAAGAACAAGTATCAAAGGTAGATTGTTATAAAAGTTGCTCGATGTGATGACCATTAGTCTCTATGCATAAGTTTACCCTTTTGCTTAGAGATCGCCGAATTCTTGCAAAAATTCCAAAGTTATTTCTAAATTCGTTGCAAGCATCTTGTATCCTTAGCCAGAGTTGTGCGCGATTTTGTATCGGAACGGAATAAACAAATGCTTTTATGTATCCCCAAACACAATAATCGCAAGGATTCAAATCCGGCGACCTTGCTGGCCAAGCAACTGGACCGCCCCTTCCAATCCAATGGTCTTCGTAGTTATTATCTAGAAAGTCTCGTACATTCCTGCTAAAGTGGGCCGGACAGCCGTCCTGTAGAAACCATAAGTTTTACCGAATATTTAAACGCACCTCATCTAACAAATCAGGTAAAATATTTTGCAGGAAATGTAAGTAATCAGCACCATTTAAACGAGCAGGTAATTCCACAGGTCCAAGTAGATAATCGTCAACTACTCCTATCCAGACGTTTATGCTAAACCTATGCTGATGCTTAAATTCTTGAACAACGTGGGGATTGTCACCAACGTACGAATAATAATGTGCATTATGTACATTAAAAATTCCATTTTTTGAGAATGTAGCTTCGTCACCAAACAAAATGTTCCTGAAGAAATCTTCATCTTGATTTTTCTGATTTTGTAACCATCTAGCGAATTCTACGCGAGCAGGAAAATATCCTTCTAGCAGTGCTTGCACCTTTGTAAAATGAAAAGGATATAAATTTTCTTTGTGTAAGATATTTCCTACGGAAGATTTTGAAATTGTGGGGTACATGGCAGATAGTCTTCGAACGCTAATTTCTGGATTTTCCTCAACTTCCACTAAAATAACATCTTCATGTTCTGCTGTTACATCATTATGTCTCCCTGTTTCATTATTTTTTGAGACCACTGAACCTGTTTCTCTTAATCGTTGATGAAGAGCTGTAAATGTTGAGTGAGTGGGATGCTGACGATTGGGAAATTTTTCAGCGTATTTACGTTGCGCCGCTCGAGCGTTACACCTCATTTCGCCATAAACTAAATGCATATCGGCGTATTCCTCATTAGTAAAAACCATTTTTTTTAAAATTGAAATCGTTGTGTTTGAATAACACAAAGTAAAAAATGAAAAGATAAACTTCGCGAACTGACAACAATTTGACAATGAAAAACGTAGGTTTTACTTCTGTTGGCAGTTCAGAGCTAACTATTGCAAAAAATAAAAAATTGAACTTTAATGAAGAAAATCGAAAAATTTACAAATCGATTTTTCTAGAAAACGGTGTATCCTACCGACTTAAAGTAAGAGTACCTTTTAGTACTGGAATACCTGAAAATTTAATAATCTAGTGTCACAAATGCTTAAAAGTTAAAGACAAAAAAGTTATGCCTTAAAATAACCGTTGACCTACCCAAAACGGACGCCTATGACCGGTACTAGAAATTCGCAATTGATGGAATCGATTCATCTCTGGAGGATAAATAAGCATACCAGTTTTTGTTTTTCTAAATAGAAGCGTTCTGGAGGAATTTAAAAAAAAATAAATACAAGGCGCCATCTTCAAAGAACTCTAGCTTCCTTAGGAAGCATTTTCGGACTAGGTGAATTTGGGTTTAATTGTCTAAAAATTATCTGAGGAAACTCCGGTCTTCGTTTGTCAGGAGAGTTTCTGGACACCCTGTATAATGTGCTGAAACACTAACTGTTTCAAAAAGCTTCCATGAAATCACAAACTGGGTGGCATCTATTAAATATGTGAATCATTATATATATTTCCACACTTGTTTCAGTCAAATGAGTACGGCCTGCGGAAATAATAATTTTTCAATGATGAAAATGACCGTTCCACAACGAGTGATGTTATATTTGCAAATTTAAAGTAATCCTTGTGACAACTTAATGGATCTTTCGACGCACTTTCACAAATTTGTCTTAGTATGAGAAAATCTGAATCCTTGTCAATAACATTTTCAAATTTTCGTATTACACACTAATTTTTTCCGCCATCCGCCGCACATAGGTGTGAGTGAACATCATCCACAATTTGAACAGAATCCACAAACGACATCGAATCATTTTGTAATTTTTCAATTCCCTCTGCTAGTCCATAGTAGTTCCTGCGAATAGTTTCTAAATCACTTTTTACCTGACTATTTTGAAACATTTTCTGGCTTTTCTTGATAGCTTCGGCGTGTCTCGGATCGAATTGTAAAACTACCTTCTTTACATCATCAAAATGTTCGCAGTAGTAAAAAGCAGACTCTAACCATGTTCTCCAACGCGTAGTAATCGGCTGTGGTGGTTCAGGGACTTTGGGACACCGTTCCTGAAATCTTTCTGTACATTTTGGGGACTTTAGAAACACTGCCTTCGTATGAGCTAACGAGTGATCATTAAAATTTTCGCTCAAGTAAGCCATGTACACAAAAAGTATGTCCTAACTTAAGTTATTAGAGATCTGTTATTATAATTTCAAACGTCATGATTGTTAAAAAATAATTTGAAATGCTGACTTTTATACAGGGTGTTACAAAAATTTAGGGCTGGCTATACATAGACGGTTTCTACAACTAAAAATAAGCAAAAAAGTTTATATAAATTTATGTCCTAAAATGGTTCGTTACTGAGTTACGGCCAATTGAAGTTTTTTATTTTTATTTTAGAAATGTTTACAGAAAACGGGAGTTTCTTATAGTAAATGTTCAAAATGACCTCCACGGGAAGCAACACAAGTTTTTCGAGAAAAATTACTGATAGGAAAATTTTTGAGTTAAAAAGAAAATTAATCGGTGAAAGAAAAGCTCGAGTGTTTTTTGGCAAGATAAATTAACGATTTAAATAAATAATTATTTTTATTTGAAAGCAGGAGAACAGTTATTAAATGTACAATTATTATAAATTGTTTGGTTTGGTGTACTAATTTTAATATTATTTTCTTTGTTGCTTTCTACACATGCTGAATAATTGTTTTGTCTTATTTTATTGGATTCGCGTAAATGACAAGTTTTTGAGATATCATATTTGTTCCTATTGGAACATTTTTATACCAATTATTAGAATTTGTCTTGTTCCAAAAGGGATTTGGAATTAAAAAAAAAGTCGTTCAGATGTTACAAAAATTTAGGGCTGGCTATACATAGACGATTTCTACAACTAAAAATAAGCAAAAAAGTTTAAATAAATTTGTGTCCTATAATGTTTCGTTACTGAGTTACGGCCACTTGAAGTTTTTCGTATTGCATGTCCGACACGTGTGTATCTCGTCACAAATTATCGCGCAGACGCGAAGCGTTCGTATTGCATGTTTGAACAAGTCGCCGACAAGTGAGTAACTTATGTTAATCATATTCAGTAGGCAGTCCGTGTTTTTTGCTGTCAGTCGTGAAAGTTGATTAAGTCATTTGTGATTAGTACTGTTTTCTAATTAATAGTATAAAATGGCAGATTATTCTTTCGAAGAGATGTCCGACATGCATTTAATGTATGGTTTGGCACATTGCAACAGAGCAGAAGCAAGAAGACTACGCAGAATATTTCCCAAACCGACGTTTACCAAATGAAAAAACTTTCGAAAGGCTTCATATTAGATTAAGAGAAACAGGATCATTCAAACCAGTAGTCCGAGATCGCGGCAGACCACGAACCACAAGAAATTTGGAATTGGAAGAACGTTTGTTGGATCGTGTTGAAGAAAATGCAGGTGCTAGTACTCGAACAATGGCATTGGCGGAAGATGTCGATCATGTGAGTGTATGGCGTATTTTAAGAACTAATCAGCTTTTTCCTTACCACCTGCAAAGAGTACAGGGACTTAGTGAGAATGATTTCCCATCACGAGAAGCTTACTGTGTATGGTTGTTACGGACATGCGCCACCGATCATCCCTTTCTGTCGTCTGTGCTCTTTAGTGATGAAGCTGGCTTTACAAGAGATGGTATCGTCAATTTTCATAATTTACACCAGTGGCAACAAGAAAACTCTGATGCTATTATTCAGTCCAGACATCAAGCGCAGTTTTCATTTAGTGTGTGGGCCGGAATTATTAACGAATTTGTGATTGGTCCTTTTGTACTTCCACCACGACTTACTGGGCAGAATTATCGTTATTTTTTAGAAAACGACTTACCAGGTTTGCTGGACGATGTTCCACTAAATGTTAGAGGACGCATGTGGTTCATGCACGACGGTGCACCGGCTCACTTCCGTCACAAAGCACGCGAATTTTTAAATGCCGTATATCCTGGAAGATGGATTGGTCGCGGTGGACCTGTAGCATGGCCTGCATGGTCTCCAGATTTAAATCCAATAGATTTTTACGTATGGGGACATTTAAAGTCTATGGTATATTCTACTCCAATTCAAAATATTGAAGATCTTCAACGTAGAGTGGAAGATGGATGCCACCAAATTCGAAATTCACCAGGAATTTTTCAGCGCGTGAGGCAGTCCATGATACGACGAGCTGAAGCTTGTGTTGCTTCCCGTGGAGGTCATTTTGAACATTTACTATAAGAAACATAAGAAACTCCCGTTTTCTGTAACCTTTTTTAAAATAAAAAGAAAAAAACCTTAAGTGGCCGTAACTCAGTAACGAACCATTTTAGGACATAAATTTATTTAAACTTTTTTGCTTATTTTTAGTTGTAGAAACCGTCTATGTATAGCCAGCCCTACATTTTTGTAACACCCTGTATTAAATATATTTATAATTTTTATACAAAGTAATAGAATATTATAAAAAATGTGTAAAATGTTGGCCATTCTCCACCAAGCATAATCGCACTCTATTTCGTAGAGCATTGAAACATTGATCAGTATTTGCGGTGAGTTATTGATGTGTTCACATTTTTCTATGATTTTATGTCTTAACTCTTGTAGATTATTAATTGGTGCTTCATAAATAATATTCTTTATATATGGCCACACAAAAAAATCCATGACTGTTAAATCGCACGATCGTGGTGGATATGGAATCGCTGTATTTCTACTTATTATCCTATCGCCATAAAATTGTTGCAAAAACTGAATATTTTCAAGTGTAACGTGAGATGTAGCCCCATCCTGTTGAAAATATCCGACCTGGAGTTCATCATTAGTCAATTGATTAGTAAAAACGCTGAGAATTTCGTTACGATATTTCTCCGATGTTATCGTGCCCTCAAAGAATATTGGTCCTATTAATCGGTGACGACTCATACCTACCCATACGCCTATTTTTTCTGGATGTAGAGGAACTTCTCTGTAGAAATGAGGATTTTCACTGGACCACATACGCATATTTTGCGAATTAACATAACCTTTCAAATAAAACCAAGCTTCATCGGTGAAAAAAGTATGATTTAAAATATTGTCTGTCATTGTTTGAATAAACCATTGGCAAAATTGTGTTCTTTTTTCATAATCCGTAGGTAATAGATTTTGTACAGAAGTTAATTTATATGGATACATGTGCAAGTCCTTTTTTAAAATTTTTTGACATGTTCCATACGAACCCCCTACTTGTTGCGAATCTCTGGGAATAGATGTTTGAGGAGATTCGTTAATAATTTGTCTGACATTTTCAATTACGCCGCGACTTCTCTTGAGAGGAGGACCGCTTCCTTTTTTCCTTAAAATACTGCCTGTTTGACGAAAAAGATTTACACAATGCATTAGCGTATCACGGAAAGTTTTATAGCTAGGAACAGTATTTGGATATCTCTCTTCAAACTCCGCAAGGCAATTTTCTATTGAATGCTGCCAAATACCATCAATTTTTTGAGATGTCAGAAAGTAACATTCTACCATAAACGCTTTATGCATATCATTAAAGGTCATTACTTTTTCTTTTGATGAAACTTTAAAATATATATTTGACACTGACAGATGTTTGAAATAACATCTTAATGACTAAAGCTACGACATAATTTTTATATACACGGCCAGCTACGAGTGAAAATTTTAATGATCGCTCGTTATTAAAGCATTTATAGCAAACGCCAATTAAGTTGGCGCGAGGAGGGGTAAGTTCGCGCAGGATTAGAAGTAGTGGGGAGATTTGTATTTGGTTTTACATCAAATGTCAGATAATTCTAACCTCTAAGCGTGTATCATTAACAAAGAAATTATGTTCCGTCAAACGTCAATGACAAATGTATTCTGACAATTACTTGAGTAGTGGGGGTGGACGTTTTTAAAATCGGCTTCTGCGCATCCCCTCCTCGCGCCAACTTAATTGGCGTTTGCTATACTCGTGGATAACATTTAGGTATCAATTGCGCCACAAGATTTAAAGCTTGGATTTTACATGTGACATGTAACAGATTGCCACTCTCTTTAAGAGATCAGCTTAAGGAAAGCATGTTAGCGCTACCGTCACTTATAAACATTAAAAGTTGGTTTGTTGAAACTTGAAATTTGTTCAATGCGCTCAACACCATTTTTAAAATTTCATCGCTAGTACATTTTACAACTCTTTTGGAAGTAAGTAAGATGGAGGATGACGGTTCAAATTCTTCCATTGTAGGTATCATCACATTCACCACAGAATTTTTTTGCCGATTGGTTGTTCCGTCCACACATAACCACCAATTTTCTATCTTTCAATTCTGTTTTAATTCTTCTTTCAACATAGTCACGAGCCGATGGTATAACGGTTCTTATCGATGTCCGACTTAGTAATGTATAATCCGAACACTTGTTCCAAAAGAGACAAATGCTTTTTGGTCTAGCAAAGTGAACGGTAGATTACATATAATAAAACATACACCTATATCAAATGTCAATTGTTCGCTGTATCGTTTGCCACGGATTGCAGAACAGTGTTTTATACTTTTTAGGTGGCGTTCACACTTCCACTTGCTGGTACACGTTAAATAGTCGTCACACCTTACACATTTAATTTTATCGCCTTCGTATTCTAAATCCGGAATACTCGCGATTACGTTTTCTAGTTTCTTCGAAATACGCCGTTTTCGAAACGTACCTAAATGCGACATTTTCTAAGTATGTGTGTACTGACATGCACTCACAATGACCAGTGGAATAATACTGAATAAGTGTGCTTTGATGCGGACGCATGAGTTTCCGTGCCGAGTCTATACATTACCTTTTTTAACCTATAATTATATCCAATAATCTGGATTTCCCAGTAATCCGGACGAAACTGAAATATAGCACATTTACACTATCTATCCCTTAATCCGGATTACCTATGATTCCGTAATCCGGATCATCCATTGCGCAGTTTGCCATATATAGGGACCGGTCACGTGAGACCCATGGCCCACGGGCGTACTATTGAAAATTTATATTTTCAAAAAGCTTTTAATTTTATTAATTGTAAAACAAAAGGGTGGTGATCTATAAAATACGAAATGCATTTTTATTTGTCATTTTGTAGTTCAACTTGAGTAAAAGAGTATTAATATTAACTAGCAATACTTTCTCAAGGTTCTCTTCTGTAAAATTTGTTCTCTTTGAATGAAATACATCCTTGTAGATAGAAAACGTCCTTTCTACATCGAAACTGGTTATAGGTGCACACTGGAAAAATTATTTTATTTCAGCGTATTTAGCAGTTAGATTTTGAGGCATTGTCCGCATACACAATTGCCGCAATGTTATTAAATCTGGATTTCTATTAAAAACTGCGTCTAATTTTTGCCGAAGGCCACATCTGAAGTCACTTGGAATATTTTTCAAATTATTAATAGCCACGTCTAATGTGGTTAATTAATCATTTAATTTTGATTTTTAAAATAAGTGATTAGTTTTGGCAAATTTCCAAAGTGTTCCTGAAAAAAATACAGCTAATTTTTTAAATTTGGAATTTATATTAGTTCATTGCACTCAGAACTACCCCGAGCGTCGTCATTTAAACATGGAACGAAATTTTGTAAACTATGGAAATTCTCTGCATACAAACTAGTAGCTTCCGACCATGTTCCCCATCTAGTTATTACTAGAGAGGGAGGCAGTGACAAAGATAGAAGTTTTTCCCTGTTAAGAGCTACTCTCAATGGTGTTTTTCTTAAAATTTTTACAACCGGATACAAGTCTATCAACTTCCGGAAAGGTGTGTCTGATATATTCAGAGATTCTGTGGAGAACATGTGCTATACAAGTAATATGCAGCATATTAGGATATGTTTCGTTTAATAGTCTGCTTGTTTTTAACATATATGCAGCACTGTCACTGACAAATAAAAGTATTTTTTCTTATATGTCATCTGAATGAAGCATTTGGTGCATATTCTCGTAAACGGTTTTAGCTACTGTTTCCGCATCAATTGTATTTATAACTTTTATTGCTATTACATATGCATTATATGGAATAGTTGGATGTAGTACACCAGCTACCTACAACATTTACCACACAGCGTCCTAATATATCGACAGTTTCGTCGGCACTTATCCATAGGTACTGATTTGAAAGATGGCTTCTAATGCGTTCTACTGTTTTCGTGTAGCACTTAGAAACAGAATATTTGCGTAAAATGGATTCATCAGGAACATTTCGACCAGTATATTTTTGCAGAAATGTTTTGAAAGTGGAATTGTTAAGTTTATTTAATGGAATATTTGCCACCATTAAAGTTTCACGGAGTTCCTCATTAAAATTGTCAGATTCCAACGGGTCTAATTTCTGATAAATGTGTTTGCGATGCTAAGTGAGGTTTTACGTGCGATTTCTTGGAATTTTTTAACGATCTTTTACAGACCTTGCAATAAATTTCGGAATCACTGGCAATGGACATACAATCAGTATGACCCTTAATCTAACTTGCCATGGTTTCATGATGCCATTCTCGACGTTGTTCCATATCATATCTGAAAAGGTAACTGAAACAATGTTCTAGATCTAAATAAATGAAAATTAAAAATGTATGCGTAAGTTATTGAAACTTAACGAAATTGACTATGTAATTAATAATAATAATAATAATAATAATATTTATTAATGTATATATACATACATACGTCATATTGATATATTCAGTATAAAATATAAATGAGAAAAGTACAAATAACAATAAAAGAAAAAACACATTAAAATTGATGATTGAAAAAATCACTTAACGAGTAAAAACACTCCTTTAGTAGTATGTCTTTGGCTTTGATTTTAAATCGTCCACGGTCCAGGCCTTTCATTCCACTGCTTCGTATGTCGCTACCTGTTTTATCCTACGAATAGAATAAACAGCAGCAGCAAGGCGGCGACACAAATCTTCCACATGGCAATCCCAACTCATGTCGCTGGTGAGTTGTAGACCCAGAAATTTGATGCTCTCATTAGAAATCCTTTTTGTTGTAAGTGCTAACTGCTGTGTTTTATCTTGATTTAGCTTCAGGAGGTTACTGCCAAACCATTCGCCTGCCTCCATTAGTGCATGCTCCAAATTTATACTTCCCTCTCCCATTTCCTGGGCCCGAACCAAAACGGATGTATCATCCGCAAACTGGGTAACTTTCCCTGCAGATATGTTATAAGGTAGATCATTCACGTAAATTAGAAAGAGCAGAGAACCTAATATTGACCCCTGTGGAACCCCTCGATTTATCGATAATGTATTCGAATATTTATGAGTCCAGTAAACTGCTTGCTTTCTGTTCATTAAGTAAGAGGAAATAAGTTAATTTGCTCGTCCTCGCACGCCGTATCTGTGCAGTTTCTGTAAAAGTATTGGATGGTCCATGGAGTCAAAGGCCTTACTCACATCGCAATAACCAAGAATCACCACTTCCTTGCGATCAAAAGCATCTGCAATATGGTTCAAAAGCTCAGAAATTGCTGTGCTAGTAGATCTGCCTTTTAAATAGCCATGTTGGTTATCATTTAAGAGTTTGTATCAAAATAATTAAGTAATCTTTTCTTGATGATGGTTTCTAAAATTTTTGACATGATTGGCAGTATTGAGATTGGTCGGAAATTTGCTTTATCATCCGTGCCCCCTTATGTATAGGAAACACTTTGGCTACTTTCAATTGATCAGGGAATATGCCACTGCACAAACAACTATTGAAGATCTGCGTTATAGGATCCACTATATAATCTATACTCTTTTTTAATACAATGACATTTAACGTGAATATATCAGTGGTTTGTTGATTTCTAAGGCTATATACTATTTCTTTGATTTCTTCATCTGTTGTAGGGCGAAGAAAAAAGGTATTTGGTGAACTTTTAATACTTTTGGCAAGTAGGTCATCAGGAGCTAAATTTGGACCCCCAATTGACCTAAATGAATCATTGCCAATATCAACAAAGAAAGAGTTAAACTCATCAGATGTAATATTTGACAAAACATTCCCATCACGCTTACTATTTCCCACTTCTCTATTTATTATATTCCACACTGCTCTAGACCTATTTTTAGATCTTTGAATGTAATTTGAGTTCATCCTTTTCTTGCTCAGGATTATCTGTTCTTTGTATTACTTTTTTAAGTGCCTATATAATTCACTAGCCTCCCTCTCGCCTGTAGCTCTACTTATTACTTCAACGCTATCAAGAACATTTCTCATTTCTTTAATTTCGTCGGTATACCACGACATATTGTTGTAGTTGCTACTAATACTTTTTACTACCTCAGGAAATGATTCATCAAAAATATCCCAGTAGAGAGCAAAAAAGCATTTGAAACGTTCCTGTATGTTGTCAATAGTATACAGTGCACTCCAATTTACATTTAAAAGCTTGTTCACAAACGTGCAAGAATTAATCTCATTCATTTGTCTGGTGTTTACCTTAGTCAGCTGTAGTGTTTCAACTTCGTCCTTAATTACTAAGGATATTCTCTGACAAAAATGGTCAGACAGATGAGGATTAAAGGTCTCAAAAAATGTTTTGTTTATGCCCTCCGATATAAAAATATTATCTATGCATTAATTAACAGTTAAACAGTTAAAACAATGAGAAAAAGAAACTCACTCACCGTACCTTATTTATCTTACGAAAATATAAACTAATAAATCAAAAAATAGCCACAAGTCACACATCGCCAAATCCGGTGAGTAAGAAGGATGTTCTATAACTTTGATTTTTTTTCAGCTAAATCCTGAACAGTTATCCCTGCTGCATGGGACGACGCGTTATCATAATGTAACATAATTCCCTTTCTTGGCACTTTACTAAATACAGTAGGCAAACAATTTTCAACTACCATTTAACGGTAACTGTGTTCTGATCTTCTAATTTAATTGCGGCCACCAAACTCGTAGGTACTTCTAAAAAATACTGCGTACATTACTTTTTTCATTGCCCGCTGTTTTTTCGCCATCGTAGGGGTTTCCTCATCTTCATGTATCCAGATTCGGCTTTCTTGGCGAGTGGGAACATCAAAAAACGGTATGTACGTTTCATCGCCAGTTACAATTTTAGAAATAATTTGATGGTCTCCAGCATTCAACATATCTAATGCTTGTTGAGAAATTCTAACACGTTCTGCTATTTGTAAATCTGTCAGATGATGCACAAACCGAGCTACAACCTTTTTCAAATGTAATGTTCGTGCAATACTGATCTCACTTGTGAGGATCCAATCTTCAGTTTAGACTCTATCATTGCATAGGTAACGCGGCTGTCCTCTTCCACCATCTTCACTGCAGCAATATTTTTTGGATTAACAACAGTTGTAGGAGGGCCAGCTCGCCCAGCTCTTTTTCTGTGTACAACCGAGTTACAACCTCATTCAAATTCCTTATACCATCTATAAACAGTAGTCAATTATTGTGCGAGATCCCCAAATAATGATTTGAAAATTTCCTCACACTCATACGCGCTCAAGCCTTTCTTGAAATCATAGTAAATCATTATCCGAAAAGTTCTCTCGTGATAATTCCATTTTTTCGATAACAGAAGCGGGTTATGGGTTATTTCTCAAACACTATTCAATCAAATTGCACAAACTAAACTGCATTTGACAGATAAACTAATGCACTATTTTATAAACAACAATTTGTTTTTCATAGGTGACTGGATTTTTCTATTCACAATAATTGTAGCTTATCCCTCGTATTGTCCTGAAATATTAATTCGTGATAGTCTGTCTGATTTAAGTAATGATCTGAATAAGCAAAAATTGCTTCAATGATCGCACACTAATATTTTAGGTGTAGTAGTCTCACCAAAGTAACAATTTGTCTTAACTCTTTTGTTATAGTGAGACGAACTTGGAAAAGTTAAGTATTATGACGGTCACTTTCAAGAAACAGAATGGAACATTATACTTAATGCATAGAATATTACATAAACTTGTCAACAAACTAATTTTAAAAATAACACCACTTGTGTTGACTGTTATCGAAAAACAAAAGACAATTCTTGGATTTAAAAGAAATTATTTTTCTGAATAAAATATATTTTGTTTAACTCATTTTTTAAATTTTCTATTTTGGAGAGAGTTTAGTATATTTAAATTTGTCTTTTCATTGCACTTAGATTATTATACGGCTTGTAAGAACTAATTCCAAGACCTATTAGTCAATAACTAACAACTGTATTCCAAAACCAGTTTGAATTACTTAAAAATTATTACAAAATATAAAACCAAAACAATTTATTCAAATACTTTATTTAACTATGAAAATAATTAGGAATTTCAAATAAATACATTACTTAAACATACTTTCACGATTTTCTAATAAACCTTTCACTAATTTTTGTATAAAGGGATGCTCGAATTTACCATCTGTACAATCAAAAAATTCCTGCAATTTATTAGGTTCATTGCAATTCTTTTCATATGATGCTGCCGTAAAGATCATATCGAATCTATCTAAATCTTTAACAAATTTTGCTTCGGGAGTACAGTGAGCTTCGTATTCCACAAAAATATCATAAATAATTTTTCCTACCTCGTCACCTAGCAACTCAGTTAGTTCTTTCATAGCAACATCCTCAAGTTCATGCTTTAATTCTGGTGATATATTGTCTCTAGGCGTTATATCCCCTACAATAGATTCTGCTAGATCGTGCACTAACGCCAATTGCATGCACTTTAATCGATCTAGACTAGAATCATTGCCAATTAGAAAGGTCATCATGCTCATTGCATACATGTGACAGGCAATTTTTTCTGGATCTTGGATTTTGTGGTGGACCCATCCTTTTCTCGTAAAATATTTAAGGTTATGCACTAATCGTATGAATTTAAGTACATTGCCTATGTTCAATGAATCCATTCTGATTTGTTAATTCATTTAATATAATTATCGAAAATAAATACTATTCTTGAGCAATTAACGATATTTAAAATCAGTAATTTATAGATCACGAGAAGATGGAGAATAAAACATTAAATAAAAAAACAGAAAAAACATTTGCACGATGTCACACACTCACACTCTTGCATTCAAATTAATGTATTTACCGCCATCCATCCGTCATCTAAACGACAAGTTAATGTCGATTTATCAGAATTCTATAAGGAAAGTATGAAACAAAAATAAGGGGATTTTTCATTTTTAGAAAAATATACTCTCTCCGAAAATTTATTGTTACTATTAATTCGATACTCTCAAAACGTTAGCTTACAGTTTATAAAATACATTGTATGAAAGTATTAATCTAATTACTAAATTTGATAATTTCAAACTTTTTAAACGTCCGTTACACCTGTTGTATTATAAAAGTTGGGTTTTAACGATTTATTGAAATCGGTAAACCCTTTTAAAATTATATTTATTCTAAAAGATTTCACGGGCGATCAAACATAAATTTACAAATTTTTAAATATTAATATCACGTCACATTTTGACTAGTTTTTCCATCTTTGTTAGATGACGTTCTCTGTATCTAATTTATTACATTAAAGTAGGCGATTATAGAGTTATTTATTACTCGATGTGTTATGTTTACTACAACATCTAAGTTCGCCTTTCATTATCCTTGAAAGAAATAAATATGCACAAGTCATATTATAAAACAAGGATGTTGGATGCAAATAAATTTTCCTATTTTGTTGCACGCTCAATTATCTGTTCGAATATTCAAAATTTGCAAGTTTCAAATAGTGGAATTTAAAACAGTTCGCGATAATAATTCAACGGATTATAATTTTTTTCCGATAGATAGCGCTCGCCAGAGTACCTGGTTTTTGTTTATTACAATTTTGTCGATGGATTTATGGATTTATGGGATTTATGTTTCATGTTGAATGTTAGCAACGACGGTATCCGGTTGCTATTTTCGCGACCTACACGAAATATACCACGTGATATGTTACCACAGACATCATTACGGTAACAACTGGTTGGTTCAACGGTTACTCGAAAAAAAATGCTTAATATTGTCACAAGTTGAATTTATAAATATAGTGCTAAGATCGGAGGCGCAAATGCTAAGCGAGTTCATTAATTTAGTTTAAATAAGTCTATACTCTATTTTTAAAGAAGAGAGACGAATTTCTGAACAGACCACTTTGACAGTGAAATCTCATTGGTTGAAAGCAAGGCCAAATTGCTTTCAACCAATGAGATTTTGAGAAACTTTATAGTGTGTGGTAATACTCTACATAATTAGTAGGTTGGCAACAGACAACTAGGTAACATGTCATGTATGGCTTGTATTTGAAGTATTATTCTTGTGTATACATAGTTTATTAAATATTAAAAGTATAAACTCTTGTTGTTAACTTGTTATATAAAACATGGTGTCAGTTGTGTAAATTTGAATAAGAAATTTAATCAATTGCTAATAGAACGTCTCTAGTATACGTATTGATTTTAAATCATAACAAAATGGAGTGCAAGCCATTTGATTGCAATAATACCGCACTTTGGACGAAGTGGAAACAAAAGTTTGCAATATTTTTAAAAGCGTCTGGAAAAGAAAAATGTGAAGAAGATATCAAAATAGCCCTACTATTAAATGCAATAGGAGATACAGGTTTAGATATTTATAACACATTTCCAGCGGAAAAAACTATGACCTTGCAGAATGTGCTAGAATGTTATGATAAACAGTTTTTACCAAAAACCAATATTACAATGGAAACATTCAAATTTAATAACATTGTACAAAATGATCAAAGCATAGATGTATTTATTAATAATTTAAAAAAACAAGCCGCAAGCTGTACATTCATTTGTGAAAATGAACAATGTAAACAATCATATGAAGACAGAATGATAAAAGATGGTGTCATTTTGGGAGTTAATGATAGACAATTACAACAAAGATTGATATGAGAATCTAGTATGACCCTTGAAAAAATTAGAGAATATTGTAAATTGATAGAACTTTCAAAGGAACACATTCAGTTATTAAACACTGAAGAATCGATTAATTCACTAATGAAGCAAACAAAATAAAATGCAAAAGATGTGGTTATGAACATTATTTAAATAAATGTCCAGCAAACAATAAAACTTTGTGCTAAATGTCAAGGCCGAAATCACTTTGCGAAGATGTGTTTCAAGAATAGTAAAATAGGAAATGAAAATAAGCAAACAGCAGAAGAGAAAAACAAACCAAATGCTACCAGAAGAAAAGAAAAAGTACACACTGTTGAAGTTGATGAGAATGATAGTGAAGGTGAAGTTTTTATTGGAGAACAGACTACTTTGAAGAATACCAAAGCATGGACGCAAGTACTCCGGATAAATGGTAAAGACATTCATTTTAAATTAGACACTGGTGCTGAGTCAAGTGTACTTCCTTTAGATGTACTTGAGAAAATAGATGTAAATTTACAATTAAAAAAAAACAAATTTAAAAATTGTAACTTATGGTAATTTTAAATTAAATACTTTAGGAAACATAACATTGTCATGCAAATTAAGAAATGTTTTAAAATGTATTACATTTATAGTAGTTGATTTTAAGGCTGAACCTTTACTGGGTCTCAAAGAATGTATAATGTTAAATTTGGTATCACGCATTAATAATGTAGGTATATTGCCTGATAGTAAGTTTGATATTATTAATCAATATGTTGATATTTTTGATAATGGATTGGGTTTACTTCCAGGTTATTGTAAAATTTATGTAGATTCCAATGTTCCTCCTGTTATACAATATCGAAAGAAAATCCCTCTAGCCCTTCATACAAAGCTCAAAGAAACCTTAGAATCTTTAGAAAGAAAACAGGTAATTTCAAAAGTAGAAGTTCCTACCGAATGGGTTAACAACCTCATGATAGTGGAAAAACCTAATGGTTCATTACGTTTGTGTCTGGATCCAAAACCATTGAATAAAGCAATTAAGAGAGAGCATTATGTTATTCCTACAACAGAAGATATAGTATCAAAGTTAAATGGTAAAAAGTACTTCACAGTAATTGACATGAAAGATGGATTTTGGCAACTCATGCTTGATGAACAAAGTTCTAAATATTGCACGTTTAATAATCCTTCTGGCAGATACAAGTTCAATCACTTGCCATTTGGTATTTCTTGTGCTCCGGAAATCTTCCAAAAGAAAAATATGGAAATATTTGGTCACATTCAAAATGTAGATATTTATTTCGATGATATAATTGTTTCAGGTTCCACAATAGAAGAACATGATAAAGCACTGAAAGAAGTTTTAGATCAAGCACAAAATGTTAAATTTAATAAAAGAAAATTTCAATACAGACTGCACGAAATAACATTTATGGGACAAGTAGTATCACAGAATGGAATTAAACCAGATAAGAAAAATTTTAAAGCAGTTCAAGAATTAGAACCACCAACGAATAAAAAAGAACTATTGCTTATATTGGGTATGGCCAAATTTTTTACAAAATATGTACCTAATTTATCCAAAATCACAACTAAATTGCGTGAATTGACAAAAAATTCTGAAATTTGGCTTTGGACAACGATACATCAAGAAGAATTTGATAATTTAAAAAGACTAATTACTGAAGCCCCTACTCTACAAATATATGATAGAAAGAAACCTCTTGTAATACAAACCGATGCATCCTCAAAGGGATTAGGATGTTGTCTACTTCAAGAAGGTAAGCCGATAGCATTTGCCTCAAGAAGTTTAAATAGTAGTGAAGTTAGATATGCACAAATTAAAAAAGAGCTGCTCAGTATATTGTTTGCAGCTGAGAAATTTCATCAATTCATTTATGGACAAGAAGTAAGAGTTTATACCGATCATAAATCACTAATACCTATTTTTAAAAAAGATTTAAATAAAGTAAGTGTAAGATTACAAAGAATGCTTTTAAGATTACTTAAATATAATTTAAATATAGAATATTTACCAGGCAGAGTATGTAGCAGATACATTATCTAGATCCTACCTGAAAGAAACACCAGAAGAAGATGCAGAAATGTCTTATATTATACATGCACTGTCTGTAAATTTACCAATATCTGAAGAAAAAAGAAAATTATTCAAAGAAATGACATCTGAGGATCCTATTTTAGGACTAGTGAAACAATATCAATTAACTAAATGGCTGGATAAGCAGAAGCTAAATTCACAATTAAGGCATTATTATGAGTTGAGAGATGAAATATTTGTGTCAGATGATTTATTGTTTTTTAATTCTAAATTAGTTGTTCCAGAAAAATTGAAGTTAGAAATGCTTAAATTAATTCACAAAGGACATTTTGGATACCAACAATGTGTGTTAAAGGCAAGACAAATCATGTATTGGAAAAATCAAGCTAAAGATATTAAAGACTACATAGAATTATGTGAAACGTGCCAATTAAATCAAAAGTCGAATTCCAAAGAAACAATTGTTAATCATGATCCCCCTGCTGCTCCTTGGAAACACCTGCATACAGACATATGTGAAATTAATAATAAAACATACATTGTACTGATTGACGCTTTTTCTCACTGGATAGAAGCCGAAGAAATTAAAGACAAAAGTGTCAATGAAGTAATAAAATTTCTTTCTAATTTAATAACCAGATTCGGAGCACCAGATAAGTTATTTTCGGATAACAATCCTTATATATAATTAAAACAATTGCACGAATTTGCAACTAGGTGGAATTTTGAACTCGTATTTTCAAGTCCACATCATCATCGATCTAACGGATTAGCAGAAAGAGCCGTTGGAATATTTAAAAACATGGTAAAGAAAAACGAAGATTTTAAAATGAGTTTAATGGAATATAGAAACACTCCTCTACCACAATGGGGATATTCTCCATCTCAATTACTATTAAACAGAATAATAAAATCACAACTGCCTGTAAGTGATAAACTTTTAGATACAGTTATAATAGATCCAAAAAAGATACATCAACGTTTGCAAGAGAATTTAGAAAAGAAAAATGAAGTATATAACAGAACTGCCAGAGACTTACCAATATTAGAGAAAAGCGAAACTGTTTTGATGCAATGGAAAAATGGATGGAAAAGAGCAAGAGTTATAGAGAAACATAATAATCGCTCCTATATTATTGAGGATGAAGAAGGACGAAAATATCGAAGGAATAGAGTATTTCTTAGAAAAACAAAATTAGAATATAAACCGAAATTATTATCGTTGCTACTTTACGATGACAATATTGTTGATGACGACTTACCTGATGATTCCATACCAATATTATCCGATACCGCTCCTAAAAGGCAACCTAAAAGGCCAACAAAATTTAAAGATTTTGTACTAACGTAAATAACAAGTTTTATTAAGTATTAAAAGTATAAAATAAAAAAAAAAAAGAAGAAAGGGCATGTGTGGTAATACTCTACATAATTAGTAGGTTGGCAACAGACAACTAGGTAACATGTCATGTATTTGAAGTACTATTCTTGTGTATACATAGTTTTATTAAATATTAAAAGTATAAACTCTTGTTAACTTGTTATATAAAACACTAGTTGTTTTTAGAGAATCTATTCTAAACGTAAATGACTTAAAACTAATCTTGAATTAACAATGGGAAAGTCGAATAGTTTATTTTATATCTTGCCAATTCAGTAGCCGCTCGATTATGTGAACTAATTAAAACCTTACCTGTTCACAGAATCGAAATGTTCACTCAATCGAATGTGCAGTTTAAAACGTTTATTTATATGTATTCAGTTACATCAAAAAGAATTAACAAATGAAAAATATACATGTTCTACATAGATACGTACATACATACATGAATACGTAATGATTTAAAGAAGTCAGTTTTGTTTGTTAAAAAAACTGGTTAAATTTGTTTGTTAAAAAAACTGGTTAAATTTGTTTGAACCTTTTTTTCTTTTAAACATCTTTGAACTGCGATTTCTTTTATTCTTCGCAAAGTTAATAGATCTTCAGAATTTAGCATGTTTTGTTCTGCCCAAGAAATCACTATATTAAGTCCTTGTAAAGCTTCCTGAGTGGGGATGGTAGTTGGCATTGGCTCATCATCCATTGTTTCTTCCGCACTTTCAATTTCAATTACATCCTCTTCAAGATCTTCTATGACATCCGTATTCCAGTTTTCTATGTCTTTACGGTTGTATGTTATGTTTCCGTTCACTTTCTGTAGTAATGCTACAGTTTCTTGAAATGTCACTGCCTCGACGCTGTTCTTGTATTTTTCTTGTAGAACAGCCAATGGAACATCTTCTGAATCAGAGTCGCTATTGAAAGAATCTGATAAAATATTTTTCCAACACTTAGCAATTATTTCTTCTTTCACATTCATCCATGCTAATGCCAGATGTGTAACAGCATCTTTTAGACTCAAGTTTTTAATGACAGCTGAAATATCATTGCTATCAGAAGCAACTATTGTGGATAAAAGGCTTCTTCTATAAAACAATTTTGTTAACCTAATGACATTCTGGTCCATGGGCTGTATAAGAGCTGTTACATTCGGAGGCATGTATACAGTAAGAATTTTTCCATCATCGGAAACCAAGTTTTCTGCTGGTGGATGACTTGGAGCGTTATCCAAAAGTAGAAGAGCTTTTTGTGGTAATCCCTTTTGTTTCAAAAATCTTCGAACCTGCGGGACAAATGAATGATGAAACCAATTTTCAAATCCCCCCGACGTCATCCACGGATTTTTCGTACTTGTGTATTGCACTGGAAGTGAAAAGTTCTTAAAGCATCTTGGATTTGCGGCACGCCCAATCACTAACGGTTTGATTTTATGTTCACCGGTTGCATTGGTGCATGCTAGTAAAGTAACTCTACTTTTATCCGTTTTCCGACCAGGGGCCGATTTTTCTTCAGACGTAACCAAAGTCCTTTCTGGGAGTAATTTCCAAAACAAGCCTGTCTCGTCGGCATTGTATAATTGGTCATGTGTTAATTGTAGCTCCTCTATTTTCTTTCGAAGATAATTCTTAAATGGACCTACATGCTCCGGAGCAGCTGATAACTTTTCTCCCGAAATTTTTAAATGTCTTATTCCAAATCTTTGTTTAAATCTTTGGCTCCATCCGTCACTAGCATTAAAATTAGGATTTTCAGCGATAGTTTCATTGACAGCTTTTGCTTTTGTTTTTTTAAAGTTCAATCGAAACCGGTTCATTTTTAAGTCTTTGTGTACAAAACCATGAATATAATTTTTTTTCCATTCGTGGCATCTTACAGGATTTTAAAGTTTTTCTTTTCCGTATTTCACTGCGCCTTGATGTGACTTTTAAAATGTCCCGTTTTTTATTTTTGATTGCACATACTGTGGATTTGGCAATCCCGTACTTTTTAGACAAATACGTTACACTGCTTCCACTGTCCAGACTTTTATAATTTCACATTTTTCGAGCAAACTTAACACTTTTCGCTTCATTTTTATTGTAAACACAAAAATGTTCTAGCACAGTACACCTACAACATCAACAGAACTCAGAATTACAACTAAAATAAAATACATACATACATCTGTCCGCTGTTCTTGTAAGTTACGCCGGCGAGTCAGCAAAATAATTCATACGCCGGGAATTTACCCAGTTCACTGAAACTGAATCGAATGCAGCAAAATAATTCATACGCCGGGAATTTACCCAGTTCACTGAATAGAATGTGTTATTGTTCACTCTATGGAGCTTTACTAATAAAATTTTAGTTGTTCATATAAACGAGCTGTTCACTGAATAGAGTGTTCACTCTTCCGAGCGGCTACTGTAGTTCTGTAATCTTACCTGCGACAATATACAAGAAAAATAAAACAAATAACAATTCACAAAATATATATCAGTAAATTCCAGTGTATTTTTGTTAAATCAACGAAGTACAGGGTGACTTACGGGAAACTGACGGTTTTCAAATGAACATTACTCAATTGTTTTTCAATAAAGAAGAAGTTTATTTTTACAAAACGAAAGATTAATATTTACCATTTAATGTAACATTGTCATTTATGGAAAATTATATCACTCAAGTGACGGCCGTCCGCTTGAATACAGATTTCAAGGCTCTGCCAAAATTCATTCACAACTCGTGCCAATAGCTCATGGTCAATCGCATGCACCTCTTCTGTAATGATATTTTGCAACGCAATTAAAGTACGGGGTTTGTGAACATAAACACATTCTTTCAAGTACCCCCACAAGAAAAAGTCACAAGACGACAAGTCCGGCGATCTTGGGGGCCACGGCACGTCACCGAAACGAGAAATGAGGCGCCCAGGAAACATGTTTCTCAAAACTTCCATTGATGCATTTGCAGTGTGTGCTGTGGCACCATCCTGCTGAAAATAAACATTTCTGAGGTTTATCTGTCTTCTTCGTAGTTCAGGTAGGAAAAACGTATTTAACATGTGAATGTAACGCTCCGAATTCACGGTCACCGTAACGCCATTCTCATCAAAAAAATACGGTCCAATAACACCAAAAGCCGCAACTGCGCACCATACGGTCACACGCGCGGAGTGAAGAGGCCTTTCACGGATAATGCGAGGATTTTGTGGGGCCCAGTAACGAATGTTTTGTTTATTTACTGAGCCATCCAAGCTAAAATGAGCTTCATCGCTCATTATCACTATTGGGTTTTCCTCAAACAACACTTGCATACGTACGGCGAAGTCTTCGCGTTCAACATAGTCCCTCTCGTTGAGCTTCTGAACAACCTGCATTTTATATGGGTGAAATTTCAAATCCAAACGCAAAATTCTTCTCACAGAATCACGGCTTAACTGCAACTCACGTGCAGATCGACTTGGGCTCCTGTTCATTGCCTCTCTCACTGCGTCGATGTTTTCGGGCGTTCTCGCTGTTCTTGCAGGGCCTGGCGGCTTCTTCTTTGCAATATTCCCTGTTCTCAACGTTTGCACCCATTTCAGGATTGTATTGCGGCTTGGAACCGCGCTATTCCGGCGGATATTGAAATGCCGGCGGAAAATTCGTTGTGTTATGATAACTGATTCGCCATTTTTGACAAAAGTATCGTATGCGAATATGCGGTGCTGTATTGTCCACTGCTCCATTGTAACTGAAACGGTAAGTCATGCCGACGCGTATGACCCCTCCACCTTCTTCCTCCCGCCACTAACGCCTTTATATTATCTATTTTAAAAACGTCACCCTGTATATTCAAAGTTACAAAAATAAAGCACACAAAAGAAATTATGTAAAATACAACTGTCATAATTTTTAGTTATATTCACGAAAAAAAAAAACTATCACCTACAATTCTATGACATATATTCACATACAAATTGTTTCCATTGAAATATAATTTATACAACAGTTAATAAAATTTACATTATTCGAGACCATTTGTTAAAAAAATGGTTTAACAGTGACAAGAGATGACGATGTAGAGAATTTTTACTAATCCATTGTCTGTTAAACCAATTTTCTTCTTTCTAACGTCAATAGGATTATTTATTGGCAGACTTAATTTCTATAGTTCATCGATTTTTATTTCGTTAGCGAATTTATAAATTACATGCCACTCACATACTTTGTCTATTTGTTTAAATAATTTGACAGCAGTCACCTCTACGTGGTCAGGGCAAAATTTTTAATAGCATTGGTCGTATTTTCTCTGGAGCTCGTACCTGGGCATCCTGCCGCGAGTGGAAAATCATCTAAATAAAACATACGCAAGCATGTGATTTCAAAATTACTTATTAAGAATATAAATGCTTACCTCGTTGTATGTTCGGATATGTGATCATGTTTTTCAATAATTCTATTAAAACACTTAACAGCAAATTAACTAACTAACCGCCACAGAATACGTACGTTACCGCTGCTACGATGTCAAAGAAAATGGTGTGGAGAAAATACGGATAATACGTCACATTCGTTACCATTTGTTACATAGCCACAGTTAATATATAACTATACTAGATAGAAGGGGTCACTTAATAATAAAGTAGCGTATACAATATTGCATGCCATCTAACGGGCTGGTGGATTGTAAACGCGGGAAAATTTGAAAAACTAGTTATTTAGGGCATTTTTTAAATTTATTTCACTTATAAATATTTGTTTAATATCAATTTGCTTGCTTCTCAGTGAATAAGAAGTAAACTATCATGATAAAAACACATACTTATTTAATAAATTCCAAATTTCCCAATATTTATAAGCAAGCAAATTAATTATTAAACATTATCGTCTTATTCATTGGATAATTGAGGAAAACAATGTATATTTGCATTAATATATTTACCTCACAATGTACACACAATTTACATGTTATTTTTTACTAAATCTACCTCTTCCTTTAACATACATCTCTTTTGCATAACAAAAAATGTTATCAGCATTATCTGGCACGATTTTAAATTTACCTTGCAGAATATAATTTGTATGTTTTATATAATTATATGTAATTATTTTCGTAAATTCATTTATTTTATAATTATTTCAATAAATATATCTACATGAGGACAAGTTACGAAATGAAAATTTATATTTTTTATAGTAATTTGTTATGAAATTGGAAAATCCTTTATGGCATATTACTTGTGGTAGCAAATAGCGAATTGTTGTATACAAATTCACCATTACATTATACAGATTTTCATTTATATAATGCAATCTAAATGGAATAGTTCCTCCATATTCTTTCTTCTTTGTCAAGGTATGGTATGACATCTCTCTTTCCTCTGGAGTGTTTTTGATATTATTTATGCATGTATTACTTGCCCCATACTTGGGTATAATATTTTTCAATATATATCCAGCTACATAAGATAAAACAGTATAGTCTAAAGTTTTATCACAAATAACTGGTGTGTGGATTTGTATATCTTGGAGAACATCAGGCTTATTGACATCCTAAAACGACATCTTTGAGTATATATTTATAAACAATAAAAAAGATTACCTCTATAAGCAACTTTTCTAAAGTGACGACCAAATTTTGATGATCATTCTCGCAGTTGCTTCCCTTAGAATGCTTTTTTGTCAAGTTATTGATTAGTAAACTTTTATAAAACGGTGTAAATGCAGCAACAGTTGGATTTGTGAAACGTGCTCCACGCTGACGTATATTTCCAAAAAAATTTTCAAGACCATCTTGATTGAAAACACGTGTCTTCATGCTTTTAAATCCAACTTGCTGCATTTTATAATACAAGTATTTGAATTTTTTTATTGTTAACAACATATTTTTTATTGATGGAGGAACAGTATACCCCTTATTAGTTTTAAATTTTGAAGTTGATAATATTTTGATAGCTTTGTTCCAAAATTCATGGTGGGGGCTATTTTCAGTCACTGCCGTTCTCAATATTTTGCCTTCTTTGTTGAAATTAGAACTTCCATTCAAACTATCAAAAAGGTCATCACAAAATTCAACAAATCTAGCTGTCTGAGTGGCTTCTGCAGGCAACATTTCTGTGACATCCTCAGTAGTGATACCTACAAATTAGAATGTCAATATATCTATTTGTGTAAGTTCATATTGGTACACGAATTTTTAGTTTTGTACATACCTTTACTTGCCAAAATATTGACAGCTACAGCCACTGATCTACTTAGAACTTGTGAGCAGTATGATACCTTCATCTTCTTCATGTTGGTTGGATCCACGTGATGATCTGTTAGTTTGGGCATCATTCTTAAGCTTCCAAGTGTCGCATCAATTCCATAAGCTTTTTGTATGTGTTCCCACTTGGCAAGCATTATTTTGTCATCGCACTTGAATTCCACATTGTTTTTTAAAAAGTTATTGCGGATACCCTTCATTAAATGAGGAACGTCGAACAATGGTATGATTCTTTGATCATCAATTTCAAATATTGCCTCATTTAATTGCTCCTGCTGACGTTTATATTTTGCAGATGTTGCCTCAACAAGTGCACTTATGGCGGCTACATTATTGGTGCCCTGATCACAAACAGTGCTAATAATGTGTAAACCAATATTTCTACTTGCTCGAACAATTTCTTTTATGGTTCTCATAATTCCATAACTTTTATTAGCACCATTTACAAAATTATAGTATATTGGCTGCTTCCACTTTGTATTTATACCATGTAGCATGTACACCTACAATTAAAAATATATTAATATTATTTTAATAATCACATTTAATGTCTGAAACTCACCTGAACATGATTTGCAATTAAGTCTGAACGACGATAAGCAAAATTTTCAAAGCCCTCAATTACATCCTCTTTCTTATTCCACGCCAGATGGGGAGTGATGCTCATTTCATCAAATGATAATAAACAATATTTATCCAGTTGATTTTTAAAGTTCTGCACTTCAGTCTGAAGTACATTGAGGACAGATTCATTCAATCCTGGATGAATAGGAATTTTCTGTAATAATCTATTCAATGTACTCTTTGAAGGCAAAGTAAATATATTGGACAGAAGGTGATAACCACTACCACTTTGCTTCTGTAATGCCAAAGCTAAAATTTTATCTTGTAAGGTAAACCTTCTACCTTTAGTTGGTCTACAAACATTGCGGATTTGTGACTTAAAAAACGTATATTGTATAAGACCCAAACTTTTCAATTTAGCAAATTCATTTGACTTGCTGAATTTTTCTGCTTTAGTCAATTTAGCTTTAAATGAATGTCGCTTAGTGACTCTAATTCTCCATCTTCTTTCCTTCTGTAGTTCGGAATACAAAATCTTAGTCTTTGGAGGCAAATCTACTTTACGTTTTACTCCAATGCTTGGTAATACTTAAATAAAAATATAAGTAAACAATAAATACAATATAATATAAACATATATATTACGATTAGATACCCTTCGACTTTTCCTGGACGATACTATATCTGGTGTACGGCTGGGCGCTCCAGATGCACTTGGTTCATCTGTGAATATAAGAGCATTATAAATATGAGTGTTACTTAATAATTCTTGTATTTTTCTAAAAATAATTATGTAGCTCAAAGAATTACCTAGAGAGGAGGAGCAAGTAACATCTTCTTGAGTCCTGGATTGACTTTTTTCTACTTCAGAAGCCTTTACTACTGGCACTGGCAAGTTTAATGTTGGAATAGCATTTTGTAATAATCTGTTGTTAGGCCCCAACTGATCTTCTGCAAAGTGCTTCCGACAAACTCTTCTTGTCTTGTAAATGTGGCTTGGCAGCATGTTATACAATTCTCTGTTGCCACATATTTCCAACCACCTATTAAATAAAGTCCTGTTTTTTTCAGGATTAGGGAATCTGTGACTCTTCTTGTCCCAGTCATAGCAATTCTGTACAACACAAGTGTGACCACCCATTCTGAAAGTTCATTCTGATTAATAATATTGCCCAAAATAGTTGATATGACTTACCTACTAGTAAACACAAATGTGCAAACAGTTCTTTCTTAAAATACACTATGTCTTAATACTAACAACAAACAAACTTAACCACTATAATTGTTTAAAATAACAAAAAATAAATGAACGTAAACACAATAGTCCAAAATGTCAAGGTAGTAAAATGAAACACTAAGTAAAAACTCACAAAGTACAAAAATCGACTAAAATAATTTTCATACATATATACAAAACAATTATGGCGACATAAACAACAATTGCTAACAACGCCTCTACCGGGCTGGTGGAAAGCAAATTATGTGTACTGGTCGGGCATATGTGTTATATTGTATTAGTCATTTATGTATTAGAACAATAAGATGTTATTATAATATTGTATGAATCATTTATGTACGAAACAATAAACAGTTATCTCTATCATGTAGCGGGAACGTTGTGTAAATCTAAGATACATAACTCCTCTATTTGTCCATCGATGATTATGAATCTCCGAATATTGTTTGTTAAGAAATAACAAACAATATCGATAACTAGACATTGTACCCTCGAAATGTTATATTAGTTTTAAGAAATAGAATATAAGGACATTCTTGTAAAGACCACTGTAACTAGTGCATTCACATAATCACTTAAAATAAAACTATCTTCCAATTCAGTAGTATTATTTGAAAAAGTGCAGTATCAATTTACGGAGTCACCCCTCTTCTCACACTAATAAAAGTTACAAATCAAACCACCGTCTGAATACGTAACTTAATTGGCGCAGTCAGTAGGATACCAGAGTACAGAAGAATATCAAAATCTCAAATTGATCAAGAGATTCTTCTGGTGAGTTCAACTCTTTACCTGGACGAGCAGAAGAGGCTAGATCCGAAGAAAATTCCTTCTTGAAAGACGATCAAATTTCGGAACCCAGGAGACATCACCCATCACGCCCATCACATGTAGTGAATATACGGTGTACATAGCTCTTGTGTCAATGAGCGTCATCTATCAGCAGTATGCATAACTAAATTTAAAAAAATTAGAAAATCGTTTTTTTTTCATTTAGATGTAATATATAGTTTGAATGAATAATTTCAGTTTTTCCTACAAATTTTCAAATTTAATGCTTATCATTGTATGGGAATAAAATTATAATTTTTATCAACAATGACTTTTATTGGAAAGAATTTATCTTTTCTAATTATTTGATAGCTAATTATATAATTAAACAAAATATTTATTTTATCTATACAAGTGTCCCGTATCGTTATTGTCAAATTTTAGGAGTGTAAAGTAGACTTCATTTCAAGTAACAAAAACGCAAAACTTGTATATCCATTTTTATTTGTTTCAAAGTTACAGATCTATGAATGTGATTGCCAGATCATGAAAAAAAATGTAATCCCAAAGTCAATAAAAACTGATTTTATTTAAAAAAGTTCAATTAATAATATTTTCGAAATGTCCACCTCCTTGTTGAATGCAGGCTTGTGCCCGTAAGCCAACAGAAGAAGTACTTATCCGAATTTCATACAGGTGAATACGATCCAACAACTCTTCTCTTGTGTTCGAAACTTGCGCGTAGACTAAATTTTTCACGTACCCCCATAAATGAAAATCAAGAGGAAGATCGGGTGATCTGGGTAGCCATGCAACAGAACCACCTCGACCTATCCATCTTGGATAATTGAAGTTAATCCAATTTCGGACAGCAATTCCGAAATGCGGTGGTGCCCCATCCATGTGAAACCACATGCCTCGTCGAACATTCAGTGGGACATCTGGCAGTTCGTCAATAAGAAATTCAAGGTAATTGTACGCATTTAACCTCCCAGGAAGAGCGACGGGACCAATCAACACGTCATCGATTAGGGCCGCCCAAGCGTTAATAGAAAACTCTTGTTGAAATTTAGATGGGCGTATAGCTTTGGGATTTTCTGATGACCACCTGTGCAGGTTTCTCAGTTCTCAGTCCAGAGGACTGTTCTGCAAAAATTAAAATGAAGCCGTGACTGTCTTAATATCCAGGTAGAATAAACTAGACGAGCATAGTGGTCTGCCTCAAGCAAACCGTGTCCCCTGCGATAGTGATATGGATATAAGCCCTCACGTTTTAAAATTCGCCAAACTGTCGTTCGTGGCAGTCCTAGTTGTCTAGCGATTCGACGTACACTGAGAGTTGGATCCCTTGTAGCAATAGCTACTGTTTCTTCTCCTCTAAGTCTGCTGGCAAATTTACTACTCGGTCGAAAAGATAATCACGCAGTCCGCATTCCCGAAATTGTCTGTGTACTTCCAAAAACGTTCTGTAATGAGGAATGCGCCTATCGGGAAACCGATGTCGGTATTCAATAACTGCTTGACGTGCACTGCCGTTACAGTAGCCATACACAAAATGCATGTCCGCATACTCTTGAGAGGAAAATTGGTAAAGCATTTTGAATAAAGAAAACGTGTCCACTCACTAATAAGCTGTTGTATGAACTGAAACGTAATGTAATCCTTTATTAAAAAATGCAACGTTAACAGTCATCTGAACATTTGTTTATTGTATGGTATTCATGGTTCAGCACTTACGAAATAAGCAAGAACCTTCTTTACCTTCTTTATCATAAATCAATTTCCAGCACTCTTTTTTGTAGATCTCCAAGAAATTACTGTATGCACTACGACACGTGTTTATTTATTTTAGGATAACATTTTATTATGCGACGTTAACAATCACAGGCCTGTTATTGAATCGTATAACTTTTTTTAAATAAGATCAGTTTGTATTGACTTTAGGATTACATTTTTGTTCATGATCTGACAATCACATTCATAGATCGGTAACTTTGAAACAAATAAAAGTGGATATACAAGTTTTGCATTTTTGTTACTTGAAATGAAGTCTACTTTACACTCCTAAAATTTGAACATAACGATACGGGACACTTCTATAGTTCCTATTTATTTTATATTTCTTATTTTTAAAAAATACTATACAGTCAAATGAATTTGTTAGAATGTTCTCGAATTTTGAAAGGTTTGTAATAGAATTTTATTTATTGGTAGTTTAGGTAACGAATTGTATTAATTTATGTACTTAATTGGATAATTATTAAGTGATTTAATTTCCTTCAAATATCGTTTGTATCCATGTTAATTTATTTATATTTAAAATAATTATGTAATTAATTTTCTGTTGAATATTTTTTATCGAAAGAAAAAATAAATATGAAAACAATTGATCTGAATAATTAATGTTTATTAGAATTTTATTATTAACATACACTTATATTTTTTGACGTTAGACATATTACTAGAATTATTATTGTCGTGAGCAAAAAAAACGGGACACTGTTTCTGCGTGGGTTTAAATTGTGACTACTTAAGTGGCTATCTTTACTCATAATAGTAAGTCAGGAATTGTCAAAAATTTGTGTCTTATTGACATTTATTAAACATTTTTGAAATAAATGTTAATAAAAATTACTAAAAACGATAGAGAAAGATTATTTATTAAATTAAAATAATTAGTATTTCGTCATTCCACCGTTATTATTAACTGCATCTAATCTTGTAGACATTGAAGCGACAATATTTTGTACAAAATTTGTAGAAATTTGATGCCAAACATTATGAACAATCTCCCAAAATTCTTCCTGGGTAGAAGCTCTATCACATTAATCCCCATATATTTTCAATGGGATTTAGATAAGGACTGTAGGGCTGGATACCTCAAGTTTAAATTTCATTCTCTTGTAACCATTGTGTTACAAGATGAGACAGGAAATTGTGTTGTTCTTATAGCTTCCTTTAATGTTTTGAAAGGGTTGTGCCTAATCTCAGTAACTAATGTTTCGTCTTCCTGCGTATTCGAAATTTTGTTACGTGCGGAAATTATTTTCCGATTTAAATTATCCTCTTCCCTCCATTTTTTTTTATATATTCTTGTGGCTGAACTTTTACCAATATTAAATTGAACCGATAACACTTCTTAATGATTTCCCATTTTTCAAACTAGTAAGAAGTCTAGCTTTATCAGTTTTCCAAAGATGCGGCATTTTCAATTTTGAATGATCAACTATGATATATAATTTGACGTAGAGTTTGAAAGTTAATCAAATGTTAAAATTACAACACTAAAAAATAAAGGAAATTGACATAACGATTTTGACACTGTCCCGTTTTTTTTGCTCACGACGGTACGTTTACGTTACGTTCTACATTCACATTTAGAGTGCTTTATAGTAAAATACAATAAGTATAAAAACTGAAGTAGTAAAATTTAGAGGTGAGGATGTTTCACCCTCTCCCTTAATTATATAATTAAGCAAACTAATTATATGTGTACAGAATGCGATTACAGAACTAATTACAAGTCACACTTAGAAGCACACATCAAAACAAGACATCGCCAAGAATGTAATTATAGCTGCTGTGAATGTGATTATAGAACTAATTACAAAGCTAATTTAAAAATGCATATAAAAACAAAACATCTTAAAGAAACGAATTTTAAATGCACAGAGTGTGAATACAGGACTAATGTCAAATCAAACTTAAAAAAACACAAATTCAATACATCTTAAATAAATAAATTATAAATATAAGGATAACCAAAAGCATACGCACATAACTCAAGTTTTTTTTTAGTTGAGTAGTCAAAAAGAATGCTTGGGTTCAATATAATATTTTATAGTTGTATGTTTTTGTGGTCTTGCGTAATGTTCAATGTTAATCTTTACCGGTTTGGTGTTTACAATTTTTATTTTGTAATTTATTTTCCTATCATTACAAGAAGAAATGTGGTAGGTTACCTGCGAATTTTAATTAATTAAAATATATTTTGATTTATTTTACATAACAGACAAATTTTTAATTGAAGAAAACATTTCAGATTTTTTTTGTTTCCTTGTTTGCTATTTGGATAAGTATTTTATCCAACACCTCCTAATAATAGACCTATAACTATGGCGATTTTAAATCAATTATGTAGCTTATAACTCGCTAGTGAGTTAAAAACATAATTTATCTCACTAGTGAGATCAAACAAGGTGAAATTTAGATTGCATAGAGACATTCAAACTGCTATAGTATTAACACATTTATATTAATTCTAAAGGGTAAACAATAGCAACTAATTAACATTTACATTAATATTAAAGTTGAAGGAAATCCTCTTTGTATCTGACTCTGCATTCAGGTTATTCGAATTTAGAGTTATACTAGAAGACGTATTTGAAGTATCCTGAACAGAAATTTGATGACCAGAAGTCGAGGACGTTAGACTGTCTGGACCTTGTATCTTTCTGGCTATATCAATCTTGTTGGATACTGAATCTTGTATATAACCTTCTGCCACAGTGGACGATTTCTACCCACCATGTCGTTTAATTGTTGTAATATCAGCTCCTGCGTTTGCCAGAAGAGATGCTGACGAACGTCTCAGACTATGTCCTGTATATAATTGAGCTTCTGGTAGGTTCAGGAAAGATGCAACTTTCTGAGGTATCTTAGAAATGGTGTTAATTCCAACTGGCTGGATAGTGCATTTTTCTTTCTTGTAATTTAGGAAGAATCTGCCATGTGGAATACCTTTTGATCTCATACAGATATATTTTCTGTAGAGGTCAAGAATATCTGTTGTAAATCCTTCTGCCATAACAGTGAAACTTCTAGATACGTTTGTCTTTGTGTCAGGTATCGAAACATACAAGTATCCTCCTTTATCTTCTATATCGTCAATTTTCAGCTTAGTTATTTCATCACAACGACACGCACCTGATATACCCATTATTAAGGCAACCTGCATAGAATACACGAACGAATAAATACTTTGAATTAAATATAAGAAAATAAATAATACCTTCATCATCAAATATTTATTGTTAGGAGCCTCATTCAGAAACTTCTCTATATGTAGCCTCCAAGATTTTCGCCTTTTTGGACATGTAGGTTCTTGCCTCACTCTTCAAATAGGAAATCAGTTTTCCGTATTTCGATATGTCACTATTCATATACACTTTCAAAGTACTTCTTAACATGGAATACTTCGTCCACAATGAAGAAGGTGCTATTTTCCTTCTATAAATATGGAAATACGCCAGCATAACTTCTTTGTTAATTCCAGTGATACTTTGCTGTTTTCTCCATTCTTCAAAATGACGAAATTCTTTGTCGTAATTATCCTTCGATTTTTTTGGCAGTAATTTATAACATGCTGCTTGAGCTTCTTTCTTAACTTCTAGCGGAATGAAAACAGCCTCTTGCAACTCTTCCATTACCATCAACTTTTAACTGCAGTATTATTAATCAAATAATCAATCACTAATTTTGTTTGCTTGTTGATTTGCATTATTTATTCTCCATAGTAACTGCATTACTGTATATGAACTTTTTGCATTAGTCGTTTATAATTTAAATTTGACATGGAACGTCAAATTTATAATTTAAATTTGACATGGAACGTCAAATTTATAAAACATTAAAAGCCATTTTGAACAGATCTTAAGAGGTGTTGGATAAAGTTTTGTATTGCACACGTGTGAAAGTAAAGTAGCTCACTCGTCCTAGCGGACTCGTGAGCTAAACATTTTCTCGCGTGACTTATTTGTAACATAACACACTTGTACAATAAATAACTATTATTTTGTTTATTTGTAAAATACCTTGACAATTATTTCGACACACAGTGTCTATTTCAGATGAAGTGTTACACACAGTATGTAATACAACTCCATACGAAGAAGACGCTGAGAAATTGTTTTTTTCAATTTTATTTCATCATAAGTATTTTAAGTTGGTTCGAACAAATGGAAGACACAATTTGAAAAATATCAAATTGAAAGTATACGTAAGAACAATATTTTAGTGAAGTGCAACAGGTCATAACTCTAAAAGCTACACTTAATATCCAAATTAAGGTAATTATATTGTAAATATTATATCTACTTATTTTTACGTAAAATTGTATATATGAATACTGCTTATCCATTAAATGTCAGACATAATCGAAAATATGTATTGTAGTTTTATTTAATGTTGAATTCGTCTTTGGAAAAACCAACCTATCAGAGCGCCTACCAGAGAGCACACTCGAGCAATTTATGATTCATAGCCCCTAGGCGTCTGCCTTCTATTAGCAATAGGTTTCCTTCTGTAAGCGCTCCGTGAGTTTCGAACAATTTGATACGTGTGGTCACTGCATAAGTGGCAAATACCTACACATGCAGTTTAATATTTTTCTGGCAATGCACAATAGAGCGAATGTAATAAACGGTTTGGTAACCGGCAGCAACTACTGCTGAAACAAAAGTAATGCTGACAAGTGAATTGCGTATCGAATTTTGAATAAAAATAATTTACAAAGAACAAAACTCAAAACTATGTATTTTTTGTGAAACATTGACAGTGTAAAACATTACTATGAACAACTAAAGTTTATTCAAGGTGTTTCTGTTGAATTAGTTCTTTTAGATGTTAAAACGTATAAAAATAGAAAATGTCCATTCCACATCACAACTGGGTGATGGGTGCTTGATTAAAATGTTGCAAAAGTGCACCATACTTCGAATGTATAGATTTTTCAATCGGCTCTGTGCATAATTGATATAATATATTCAAATCTGGATTTCTGCTAAATATGGCATCAACTTTTTGTCTCAGCTTGTTTCCAAATTCAGAAGGCATACTTTTCATTCGATCGATAACGGTTTCTAAGTTAATTATCAGTAACGCGCCAAGTATCTTCGGCGCCGTCGTGCGAAACACTGATAGGCGCCTTTACCCTATATGTATTGAACCAAAATTACCAGCCACTCTCCCACAGAAGTAACAATAAAATTATTGCTGTCAATGCTAAAATAATTGTAATAATTGTTTTATGTAAATTTGTTGATTTGTTGTAAACTTTCAAAAAATGTTTTTAATATATTTAAAATTTATCACAAGTGGCCGTAGGCGCCTTTAAGGCCTTGGCGCCGTTGTGCGCTGCACGACCTTGCCCATATGGACGGCGCGTCACTGTTAATTATTGCCTCTTTTAAGTTAGTATCTTGATTTTTGCATGTAAGTAATGGTATCTGTAAGACACTGGAAATTAGCTTTAATAAATTTTAGCTGGTTTTGTAAATTTTCAATTTATATCAGGTGTTTACAATTAGAAATGCTTCGCGTATCATCATCTTGAAGATGAAAAACAAAGTTTTTTAATTCATCCAAAGGTTGTGAATAGAAAAATGCTGCTTTTAGCCATGTTCCCCACCTAGTTAATACAGGAACTGGGGGTAAACGCGAATTTGGAAGTATTTCTCTATATAATACCACTCGTGAAGGTGCTTTGAGAAATAACTATTTGAATGGGATGTTGGCCGCCATGAAAGCTTCACATAGTTCGTTAAAAGTGTCAGGTGCAGATGGTCATATGTTATCTTGATGAGCTTTCGAAGAAACATGTCTCTGCACATTACACTTTCGTGGACGCCTTAAATTTAATAAACGGGCAATATATCTCGGTATTCTTAAGAATATGCAACCAATCTGTAAACTACCCCAAAAATAAGGTAGTAAATAAAACTTAATATTTCTAAAAAATTATAGGATAAATATACAATATAACAATATAAAATGGATTTTTTTAAATAATAAACGTTGTAACCAAATAACACTGAAAGAAACGAAACCAGAAACAACCCCTTTTAGAAGGGAATAGAAAATATACTATCTCAAGACCAATAAATACATATATGTATATGCATGTATAACAGCATGTAAACACAAGAATACACTTTGGAATAAATAGATGCTATGCTATTTATATAATTTAGAAAAACAGTATATTTAGTACATTTACACAAAAAGTAAGAGTATAGAGCAGCGATGCACATACCGCGGCCCACTGTCGATATTTATGCGGCCCGTCAACGAATTTTAAAGTTGTTCGAAAAACTACAAAAGTAGGTAAAAATCCATTCAAATCAATATTTCTTAACTTTTTATTTTATTCTAACTTTTGTAATTGTTAGTAAGATATGTATCTTTAAGTACCTACTACTTTCTTGTTCAGGTTTACTACGTAGGACAGGTACGCTCCTCGTCGTTCCAAGCGTATTGTTACGAGACTAGAAATCTGTCGAACCAACTAGATTACTCGAAGATTCGCGAAACACGTCGGTATTAGCCCCGAACAATGTGGTAGTTCTCAATGTTAGGTAACTCGTATAAATACAACGCATCGCCCGCTATCGGGGCAGTTAAGTTTTAACTACGGACAAGCGACCGTTATATTGTTTGAATTGTAATCTGTGAAGAATAAATATTTCGTCGTTCGAACTTGGCATCTACCTACGTAACAATATAATATCAATTTTGATATGGATAAACCAGGTTCCAGTAAAAAACGTAGTCGTAAGGTTGAAGATTAAAATCGACAGTTTCAAGATATCTGGACCGAAAAATACTTTCTTATTTCATCGCATAACAAAAGTGTCTGTTTAATATGCAAGAGTAGTGTTTCTATTCCGAAGGAATATAATGTGAAAAGGCATTATGAAACCCAGCATCATACTTTTACCAAATTAACCGGCGAAAATCGAACGCAAAAAATTTCCACTTTACAAAGGGAACTAATAGGCCAGCAAGCTATGTTTACAAAACCAATTCAAGATGCTGAAACAGCTACTGAAGTTAGCTTTGAAATATCTCGAATAATAGCGAAAACTTGTCGGCCTTTTAAAGATGGTGAGTTTGTTAAGCAGTGTTTAGATATCGCCGCAAAAAAAATGTGTCCGAAAGATGCAAAGAGGTTTGAGAAAATTCAACTAAATCGGATGCCTGTTCAAAGAAGAATTACCACAATAGCAGCTAATATAGAAGAGCAATTAGCTACAAAATCGAAAAGTTTTGAGTATTTTTCTATAGCACTCGACGAATCTACAGATATAAGTTCCACTGCTCAACTCTTCAATATTTTTACGAGGTGTAACGCAAAATTTTGAAGTGAGTGAAGATCTGATTGGTATGAGTTCTTTGACAAGTCAAACCATGCTCAAAGCTCTTCTGGAAAAAATGTTCTATAATGGATTTGGATTTAACGAAATTATCTGGAATTACCACTGACGGAGCACCTTCAATAGTTGGAAGTAAATCTGGGATAATAACTATGTCAAAAGAGTATTTACAAACTAAAAACATAGATACCAAGGAATTAATTCATATACATCAAGAGGCCCTCTGTTCAAAATTGGGATTTGAAAATGTGATGAAAGTTGTAGTACCTACTGTAAACTTTATAAAATCACGAGGTCTCAATCACCGACAATTCACACAATTTCTCGAGGATATTGAAAGCGAATATGGTGATCTCCTGTTTTACATTGAAGTAAGGTGGCTAAGTCGTGGGTTGTCACTAGAGCGGTTTCTTAACTTGATTGAAGAAATCAAAATATTTCTGGCGGAAAAGAAAAAGGACGTCTCCGAACTCGACAACCCTGATTGGCTGTGTGACTTAGCGTTTCTTGTAGACATCACAAATCACTTGAATGTCTTAAATACGCGATTCCAAGGCAAAGATCAATTGAATTCGCAGTTATACTCATGTTTCGTCTTTTCAATGCAAATTGAGTCTTATCAGGACACAAATCAATTCAGCCAATTACAGTCATTTTCCCAACTATAAAAAAATTATGGAGAAATTCAATAAAACTGATGTCAATTTCGCTTATGTTGAAAAAATTATCATTTTAATACAAGCTTTTCATGATCGTTTTCTAGACTTCAAAAAAGTTAAACCTCTATTAGACATTTTCAGCAATCCTTTCAACATTGCGAACGAAAATGCACCGGAATCAATACAGCTGGAATTGATAGACATGCAAAATGATGATAATTTACGAAACAAGTTTAATGAAGGTAATTTACTCAACTTTTACCGTTGCGTTGACAAAACCGCTTATAAAGAGTTGCGAATAAATGCATTGAAATGCGCAAGCTTATTTGGATCGACGTATATTTGTGAGCAAACGTTTTCAGTGATGAAACTTAACAAAACAAAAAATCGAAACCGTCTGGCAAATGAAAATCTGGAAGCAATTTTACGTGTGGCGACAAGTAATGTGGAGCCAAACATAAACAAAATTGTTAGGTCAACGCAATCAGTGACGCGCCGTCCAAATGGGCAAGGTCGTGCAGCGCACAACGGCGCCAAGGCCTTAAAGGCGCCTACGGCCACTTGTGATAAGTTAAATTTTAAAAATATTAAAAACATTTTTTGAAAATTAAGAAATACTGAAAAGCGCTTTCGAACGCATTAAATAAGTCGACAGTTACATGTAAGAATGTGATTTAATATTCATTAATTCTCACTTGCAGTAAATTCCAAATGTTAACTACATTTTTTGAAAGTTTACAACAAATCAACAAATTTACATAAAACAATTATTACAATTATTTTAGCATTGACAGCAATAATTTTATTGTTACTTCAAAGAGTGTACTTGATATTTGCATCTACACTGTTTTTGTATAAAAAGGGTATTTTAAGCATTTTAATAGAAGCTAATAATCATACTGTAATAATTTTATTAAATGAATACAGACTTTTTTCGGCCTCATTCAAGAACCATTGCATATATAACAAGTGCGCCGTGTATTAGTAGGTATTATGTATATGGTCTATATCGAGCTTACAGAATCTGGCTGCAGGTTTAAACTTGCATAATTGTGGGTGTATTTAAACGCTTTCGCAGTCGGTGCAGGTTTATTAACTTATCGTTGTCGTAGGCGCGTGAGCCGTATGAGCGTATCAAATATATGTATGTAGTAAGTCCTGATTTGATAATATAGTGATTGTGAAAAATAATTAAAAAATAAGGTAAGTGATTAAGTGAATTCAGCTTTATATAGTAATAATAATTATAATTAATTCTAATTTCTATAAATATTTAACTTAACGAAATTTGGCATTACAGTAATTACAAAATTTAAAATTTCGAATTTTTTTGAACAATTTTTTATATAAAACAAATAAAACTTTGTGTTTCCTAATTCTTAGTGATTTTATTTAGATGGCCAGAGAAGAAAAAAAGAAATTATCTGGTTATCAAAACTTGCTTAACAAGCGAAAACGGGAGGAAGACTTGGAGAAGAGCAATTTAAAAGTTACCAACTTTTTTCGGAAGCTCACACATTTTCAAGACAGTACTTCTACTGATAACAGTGGTTTTCCATTTCCATCAACATCAAAGTTGCCATCAGAATTAGAGAAGCAAGCCAATGAGGATGAGGATCCGATAGATTCAGGTTCTGATACGTTTCAGTCGGTACCATCATGTTCGAGTAAGCAAGACGAATCATCCGAAGACGCGTATTCGCCCCTCTCTAACGATCCAGGTCTTTGGCCGAGTATATTATCTCCAACCCAGGTGCAAGAACTAGTCGAAAAAGGTCCTATGTATTATCAAAATAAAACTATGTATCCTAAAGACAAAAATGGACGTCAGTTTTCTGATATATATTTCACTCGAATTTTGTAAAATGGTGAAAAGGTTCAGCGAGATTGGTTACTATATTCTATTAAGAAAAATATAGTTTTCTGTTTTTGTTGTAAAATATTCAGTGACACCAATAATCCATTGACTAAAAATACTAAATTAGGTAACCAAGACGGTTTCAATGATTGGCATCACTTAAGCGAACATTTGAAAAATCACGAAAAAAGTAAATCTCACTTTCAAAATTTACGTTCTTGGTCAGATTTATTAGAAAGATTAAAAACTAATCGAACCGTAGATTCCGAAATGCAAAATTTATTAAAATGTGAAACTAAACACTGGCGCAGTGTCATTGAAAGAATAATTTATACAATTCAATTTTTGACTGAACAAAACTTGGCTTTTCGTGGTCCTAATAATAAATTATTTCAAAGAAATAATGGAAATTTTTTGAAATGTATAGAAATGATAGCAAAATTTGACCCAGTGATGTCTGTACATATTAATAGATCTCAAAGAAATATGCCATTTTATCTTGGAGATAAAATTCAAAACGAAACGATTAAATTAATAGGTGATAATATAAGAAACAAAATTTTAAATGAAGTTAAAAAAGCAAAGTATTTTTCGATATTACTTGATTGTACTCCCGATGTGAGCCACCAGGAGCAAATTTCTGTTTGCATAAGATACGTTAATTTAAAAAACAATGAATTTAGTGTCGAAGAACGTTTTTTAACATTCCGTCCTGTAAATGATACAACAGGTGAAGGTTTAACCAACTTTTTACTGAAAACTTTAGAAAATTATGGTTTAGATATTTATAACATACGCGGATAAGGATACGACAATGGTGCGAATATGAAGGGTAAACATCAAGGTGTACAAAAAAGAATTTTAGACATTAATTCACGAGCAATATTTGTACCTTGCTGTAATTACAGTTTAAACCTTGTCATAAACGACGCTGTGAAATCCAATATGTTTAGTATAAATTTTTTCTCAACTGTTCAAGAGGTATATAATTTTTTTCTGCTTCAACCAATCGGTGGTCTGTTTTCAAAAGTAACATTTCAAACTTAACGTTAAAACCTTTATCATAAACCAGATGGTCTAGCAGAATTGATGCAGTAACCCCTCTAAGATTCCAGTTAAGCGAAATTTACGATGCTTTTAATGAAGTTTTGTCTGGAAATAATTTTGATAACACTACAAAACATCTGGCTATTTCTATAGTTAAAAAAATTAAAAATTATGAGTTTGTATGTATGTTAGTGTTGTGGTACAAGATACTAAGTAAAGTTAATGTTGTTACCAAGATCCTGCAAACTAAAAAATTCAATATTTCACAGGCTTGCGAAAGTTTGAACAACCTAAATACCTTTTTAAAGGAATATCGATCAGATAAAGGCTTCCGTGACTTGCTCGTAGATGCCAAAGAATTAGTATCTTGCTTGGAAGTAGATGCGATATTCAAATGTTCTGAAATTTTAAGGCCACGAAAAATAAAAAAACAATTTTCCTACGAAAGTGAAGATCAGCCAATTGAAAACCAAGAATTTAAATTCAAAGTCAATTCTTTTTTTGGAATGCTAAACATTACTCTTTCATCTGTAAATGAAAGATTTGAACTGCTATCCTCTCATTCTGATGTTATCAAATTTTTGTGGAATATTGAGGATTTTGGCAAGTATTCTGACCAAGAACAATTTAATTTTTGTAAAAAACTTGAAGAAGCTTTAACTGACAAAAATCGAAACGAAAAAGATATAGACGGAACAGAACTTTTACATGAATTGCAATTTCTGCAAAATTGCGACAAAAATGTGACGTCTGTAGTAGAAACACTCAATTACTTTACAATAAATAACTTAACCCACTCATTCCCAAACATTACAATTGCATTACGTATATTGTTAACTATACCAATTTCTGTAGCTACAGCCGAAAGATCATTTTCTAAATTAAAGTTAATTAAGGATTACTTACGATCTAGAATGGGCCAGGAGCGGCTAGAAAATCTTGCTATCATTTCTATAGAGTCTGACTTTTTAAAGCAGCTGAATATTGAAAATCTTATTAATGAATTTGCCAAAAGTAAAGCTAGAAAAGTCCAATTTCTATAAGACATTTCCGTTGTTTTCCTTCACGTTTATCTATTTAAAAACACGGGCACTCTAAAAATATTTTATTTGACCTTTTGTTTTTTAATAATTTGGAATACTGTTTTTTTATTTTGTTACTGTTGTTTCAGTGTGCAATAAAAATTTTAATAATATTTTTTGTATGTGAACCTATTGTTTGCCTCAAATAAAAAATACCTACCAGTACTATACTCTATTTTTAAAGTAGAGAGACGAATTTCTGAACAGACCACTTTGACAGTGAAATCTCATTGGTTGAAAGCAAGGCCAAATTGCTTTCAACCAATGAGATTTCACTGTCAAAGAGGTCTGTTCAGAAACTCGTCTCTCTACTTTAAAAATAGAGTATAACAAGTCTAAAGAGTTCGTCATAAATTTCAATGTTGAACTGTGGGAGAGTGGCTGATAATTTTGGCTCAATACATATAGGGTAAAGGCGCCTATCAGTATTTCGCACGACGGCGCCGAAGATACTTGGCGCGTTACTGAACGCAATGTCATGCATCGAACTAATAAAACATGAAATATTACATTGTAATGATTATATTACATAATTCTTTTATTTTTATCATTTGTAGTAATTCATACTATTTAAAAATAAAAATATTTGTGTTAATAAGTATTCTTTGTAGTGGCCCGTCCTTGGCTTCTAATTTTCCTGAGTGGCCCCTGTTCCCTATAAGTCTGTGTATCCCTGGTATAGAGTATTTGATTTTGAAAAAGACAACAACACTCTTAAGAGTGTCTTAAGAGTACATCGGGTCATTTTGTATGATGTCGGGTCAACCTCGTTAAACGCTGAATCATAACTAAACCTCAGTAGCGCCACCTTGCTATAACTATAAGACTAGATGTGCTAGAATTTTTCTAGCGGCAGATATGAATTAAGCATTACAAAATACACTAAATCCAGTTGATTTTACATCTTGCACTAAAAACAAATAAATTTGTAAACTTGGGTTATTATTAAATCGTTTAAATATTAATACTTGCTTAGTAAATAACTTAAACGAAAACAGTTTAAATTTTAGTTATTTAAAAAAAAATTATACGTATTTGGGATAATGTATTATTTTTTAATCAAAACTTTCATGTACCGAATAAAAAAATTGTTATTTGGAGAAGCGACGTGCAAACAAACTCGTTATGATTTTAATAGCGTATAAATAACTCAAGTCTCAAGTGCATTCAAACCAGTTTTTACATTTATTTTAGTTCGATTTCCGAGTTTTAAGTACAACAAATTTCAAAGAAATTCAATTTTCAAAGTACCTACAGTATCTTGCGTTTTTGGGATTACGTAATTTGTTATAAATACACCGTCGCTAATATAAAAATTATTACAAGAACTCCACTCCACAGCAAAGCATAAGATAATTATTTTTTTCCACAACATTAACAATTATTATCTGACGACCTTGTGTTCCATTCAATACCGCTGCGAGTTATAAAGCAGTGTTCGCAAAGTGTATAATTGCTGTTATATACTAAAACCGTCATAATAAAAAGTGTATATAGTATCTTCGTTCGCCTCCTCTCCTAATCTATTAAGATAAGGAATATCGCAATCTAAGATACAGGTCCTATTTCATTAAGGTTATTATGTTTAGTAAGTTGTGGGTGCTAAATTGTGCGATTTTATTTTCGTTGATATTTAGTGAAAGTTTGGCCATCTAAGATATGTGAACTCGTGATCTGGACTTACATTAAATTGCTTGTTTGTAGTGATTTTCGGTAATGCAAACTGATTACCGATATAATGCCTCTGTTTCACCGACAAAGGAGTAACACCTGGTCTTCCAGGGAACGATCAACATCCGTTGTTTCTTTAGCGCATAGACCGCGAAGATCTTTCTGCGCTATAGATCCGGTAAGAGGCAGTATGTAATTGTATTTAGTAATAAAGGACATATTAAAATTAATAATAATCATGAGTTGTTTCGTGTACAACTTTATACGTTTTTTTTTTTAGACAGATTCACTATCTTATCTAGATTATTTTACAGATTGCTTGGTAATATTTGCATTACTTTTTTAAGGACATGAAGTTTTTTTTTTTGATAATTTCTTAATTAACTATCCATCAGTATTTAAGGGAAAAATTCAACTAAAAAGAAAATTTATCTTTATTTAAGAGCGATCACAGATTGAAATTTATTGCACATGAATATTGGAAAAACAAACTCGGTTAGTTGTAAAATTGTGCAATATCTAACCCACAGGTAAATTATGCGCGGGATATGATCGTTTTCTCTTCTACTAAATTAACATTGCGTTTAAAATTGGTGTCACGTAAAAATGGATAGTCACGTGTATTGAAATGAAGTACATATTATGAAAATTAGTACAGGTGTCAGGTAGTAATATTTAAAATGAATAGCTTTAGTTAACATAACCTACTTTTAAATTCTATCGTAAGAAATATTGATACTTACACTTAATTAATAAATGAACAATGACCTTAGATATGGTACGGACCTTCTTAAGATAACGCGCAACATTGCAATTTCGAATTTTTTTACACAGTTATTGTTTCAACGTATAACCTCAAAATTTGGAAACATGTTAAATTAATCACTTTTTATTTAAAAATTTGACCACTGCAAAGTATTGTCTTCATTTAAATTATAAATTATAATATTTAACTGTCACTTGCATAGAAATTCCAAAGCAAATCATGTTATAACTTCAATAATAATAATAATTTATTTCTCTAACAGTGACTACAAGTTCAAAAGCGGATTAAAGTTATGTTAACAAAGTAAAACAAACATTTAGTGGGGATTGTTATATTTTGATATTTAATTGGTAACAAATAAATATATCGGTAGTTAACAAATGATAAATACTTGAGAAGAAAAGCATAAGAAATCTTAATTTTTTTAAATTAATACTATGTTGGTCTTGCCTGTTTTTTACACTTTTTCTGGTGCGTCGTTGCATGCATTTCAACAAGTGGTCAATGTCTTCTTGATGTATTGTATGTACTTTTGAGTCTGACGTGGAAGTTCCAAAATGCTTAACTTTCTATAGATAATTTGTCATATAAGTATGTGTTCTATTACGAAAATATCGAGAGATTTTGGAGGCCATGGTGAAACATGGCCTCCAAACATGTGAAACATTAAAAAAGTTTAGCGCAAGTTTTGCCGCATGAAGACGTATATTGTGTTAAAAAATCAAATCTTCGCGTGTCCGAAGACGAGGAAAAAGATGAGATACAACAATTTCTTCTAAGTAATTCTGGACGATTACGAGAAGAGAACTTTTCCCATGGTTAATAGAGTTCCATACTGTTGTAAATAAAACACTGCGATACACATTATTGAACGCGTTGAACTAACATGTGTACTTATTTCTCCTATAAATTATGATGTTCTGCATTCTTGAAATGCGGATATATATTAAATGGTATGAAGGTTATTTACCTGTGACTGTCAAAATTTATCATCCAGAGATATGGTGATGAAATTAATAACAAGTACAATTAGATTATTAATTTATTTAATAAGAAAATTTTAAGGATGATATATTAATCAAACAACAAATGTAAATAACTAATTTCTAGAACTTGTATTGTAATTTATAACAAGTGTTCAAATTCTTGTCTTATATACTTTGTTTGAACTGATAAACGACGAACTGATGTATGCGGGTTTTATACGTGTTCAGCAATATTCTGCTGTGTACATGGTATACCAGAAGTTTTCCCTTTTAACAGAGTTTCTGTAACTCGAAACTTCCCGACGACTAGACGATTGTGATGATGTAAAGCGGTATTATCAACAACTCTATTAGGAAACTGCAAGTGAAACTGTCGCTTACATTCCGCGTAGGAATATTGCCATTCTCCGATAAGAAATTCTGCACTTCGGAAGTATGTTCCAACAATAAAAATATTTTCTTGCAATGTGTACATTATTTAGTGTAGGTCTTTCACGATAACAGACGAGACACGTGATAAATAGTTACAAAACAAGGTTGACAAATCTACATTGCTTTGAGTCAGCTGTTATTAGTAAATAATCTATTAGGTTAGGTTTGTCATTTTAAAATATTCACAATTCCTACTAATATGCTTTATGTTGTTATTATATATACTATATTATATATAGGCATGATTTAGTTGTGAAAATAACTGACCTTATACAGGCTGTCCCGTAAAAAACGCCAACATTCATAATTCCGTTATTTATTGTCCGGTTTTATTTAAACAAAAAGTAAATTTAATAGCATCAAAAACACTATAAGATAGCAGTGTTTTATTTGTTTTCAATTGTTTTCATTAATGTCAAACGACAGTCAAGTTTTTTTATTTTAAATGGCAACATATATATTTTTGGCTATATTCGGATTGGATTTTTTTTTCTGAATTCAACGATGTATAACATGTTTATTTTTGATAAACGTTTATTGCAAAAAAAAAACTTTATAAATTTCATCTTTGTCTTCCATTATTTATAAATATTCGAATGTGTCATGAAACATTGGAAATGTAAGTATTATAAATATTATTATAAGAAACAAAACACTTTACAATAAATGTTGAAATTGCCCGCCACCTTGTTCAACACATATCGCACATCTCCTAATTACTCCAAAGGTCGCATTTAAAAGACAAGCGGCAGGTACTTCTTGACAAGTGTTAATAATTCTTTGTCTTAAAATGTCAACATTTTCTGGAGTTGTTAAATAAACTCGATCTTGTAGATAAGCCCACAACCAAAAATCGAGGGGCGTAAGATCCGGTGAACGCGCAGGCCACTCGATAGGACCGGATGTTCCTATCCACCTATTTCTAAATTGGGTGTTCAACAAATCAGTATTTACTCTGGCGTTGTGCGCGGGAGCCCCATCTTGTTGAAAATATATTCTATTTAAATTTGCCAAAGGTAATTCATCTAAAAAGTTTTGGAGATTTTCGTGTAATAAAGTGTAGTATTTTTCTTGATTTAAGCAACCATCTATGAAAAATGGCCCAATTAATTGATCACCTAAAATGCCACACCAAACATTTACGTTGAAACGTCTTTGAAAAATATTTTCATTAAAAATACCGTTGTTGCTAAAAGTGCATTCATCAGACCAAATTATCCTTCTGTAAAAATTCGGGTCTTGTTCTAATGCATTTAAATAAAAACGACAAAACTGGATTCTTCGGCCAGGATCATTTTGTTCTAATGCATGAACTTTTCGAGCTATGTACGGTTTAAGTTTGTGTTTTCTTAAAATACCATGAACTGTAGTTTTTGATACCCCAATATTATGTGCAATTTCGCGAATCGAAGTTCGTGAATTTTCTGTACTGCAAGAAGAACATCTAATTCCTTATCTTCGGAGAATTTCCGTTTTTGTGTTTTTGGTTTGGTAAATGATCCATAATTTCTTAAATTCTTTTCAATTCTCTGAAATATTTTCGAATCTGGAACTTCTCTGTTCGGAAAACGAGCACTGTACCGACGAACTGCTTGAAGGCGATTTTTATTACATTCAAAGAACACTTGTAACATGTCCGTTAATTCATTGTTATTCATTTTTAACGAAAATACGCTTTTTGTTGCGGCAAAACGTTCAAACAGGATAATACAGAAAACTTAATAAAGTCAAACTGACACTTAAGGCACATTGACATAATGCTAGTGGACTGGGCCAAGTCTACTATAATGAAAGATTAAATTTATAAAGTTTTTTTTTTATTTTTTATTATTAGGAGATGTGCGATATGTGTTAAACAAGGTGGCGGGCAATTTCAACATTTATTGTAAAGTGTTTTGTTTCTTATAATAATATTTATAATACTTACATTTCAAATGTTTCATGACACATTCGAATATTTATAGATAATGGAAGACGAAGATGAAATTTATAAAGTTTTTTTTTGCAATAAACATTTATCAAAAATAAACATGTTATACATCGTTGAATTCAGAAAAAAAAATACAATCCGAATATAGCCAAAAATATATATGTTGCCATTTAAAATAAAAAACTTGACTGTCGTTTGACATTAATGAAAACAATTGAAAACAAATAAAACACTGCTATCTTATAGTGTTTTTGATGCTATTAAATTTACTTTTTGTTTAAATAAAACCGGACAATAAATAACGGAATTATGAATGTTGGCGTTTTTTACGGGACAGTCTGTATATAAAATCGTTTTATAAATAAAATAGAGAGTAATTTGTAAATATGAACTCATTGTAAACAACTTATTCGAATAACATTTGACAGAATCCAAGCTGGCAACCATGCCCAGTTCTGGTAACATAATATATTCACTTAATAGAGAGAAATACTAGGATTATTAGGTATTATTGTAATTTAAATGTTACTTGTTCCGAAGTAACTGTTTATCACGTGTCTCGTCTGTTATCGTGAAAGACCTATAATATTGTTGTTTAAGTAAAAAAAATATTTGTAAGAAAAAATTATATTGCTAATCACAAAATGACAAATGTCAAAATGACATTAGATAAATAGTTATAGAAAAAAGGCAAGTGGCTTATAATAATTTGCAAGTACTAGTTCTCAGTCCCTACTGGGATGAAGTTCTTTTTGAAACACCTTGTATAATTTGACTTTTTATCAGTTGAGTACATCTTTTGCTTATAGTATACATTAAAAAAAAAGGTATATAACCCCCTACCACAATGATTAATCGTATCCTAAGTACGTATTTCGACAACTAAGTTGTCATCATCAGTAGGTAAAACCACTAATCAAGGTGTTGCACATGAGGCACAGTAAAGCTAACACAACTGCTACGTGGACGCCGTGTAAAGTTGTTGCGTAAGCAGTTGTGCTAGCTTTCCTGTGCCCCATGTGCGACACCTTGATTAGTGGTTTTACCTACTGATGATGACAACCTAGTTGTCGAAATACGTATTTAGGATACGATTAATAATTGGGGTAAGGGGTTATACACCTTTTTTGAGTTTTTACTTAACCACAGTCTCCAAAGAAAGACTTTACATACATCTTTCAAAAATCATATATTATATTTTACTAATATTATATTGTAATAATATGCTGTTTTGAATAATTAACAATATATACTACAATATATAATAACAATATACATATTACAATTCCATCGATTGGGTTAACAGACTTTTCAAGAGAATAATACACTGCTCAACTTTTGAACTGGTACACTTACAAGAACATATATAAATAACAATTTACTACTTTTTGAGCAACACTTGCTTGCTTAATTGATAGTATATGGTTCTGGGAAACACTTTTAAAGCGAAGAATTAAAAGAATAAAACTTAAATAACGAATTTCAAATGTTTTAATAGAAAAATAACAAAATTTTCATTTTAGTATTACAGAAAAGTTTGCTTTGTAAAGAAAATATAACCAAACACTTAAAGATTAATAATACGTGGGACCTCCTCTAGCTCTTATGATCTCCTGGCAACGTTTTGGCATGCTGGAAATCAAATTCCGAATGTAATGCTGAGGAATATTTTGCCATTCTTCCAAAACGGCAGTTCGGAGCTGATGGTGATTGTTTGGATCCACTCCTCTTGATCTTATCAACCTCGTCAGGTAATCTCATACGTCCTCTATGGGATTAAGATCTGGAGAGTTCCCTGGCCAATCCATGTGCGTAATATTGTTCTCTTCAAAAAATGCATTGATTTGTCTTGTTCTATGAGGACGCGCGTTATCATCAACAAACACAAAAACAATTGCCTATTTCATTAGCAAACGGCAACACTACAGGTTGTAATACCTCATTAAGATACCTGACACTATTCATTGTAGCATTTCCAAACATAACCAATTCAGTACGGCGAGTCGCAGAAATACCTTCCCAAACAGTAATCGAACCACCTCCATAAGCTTGATGGTAAGTCACGTTGTTCTCAATATAGCGTTCTCCTCTGTTTCTCCAAATTCTAACACTTCCATCTGAGCTATGGAGACGCACTCTGGTCTCGTAACTAAGTAAACAACCACTCCAATCTTCAACACTCCAATTTGCATGTTGATGTGCCCACTCTAGCCTTCTTCTTTTGTGGGCTCTGGTCAACAATGGGTATTTTTTAGAAGATCTGGACCTTAAATTTACCCCATGGAGCCTTCTTCTTACTGTTTGAGTGGATACTTGAGTACCTGTTGCATTCAATAACTGAATTTGGAGTGTTCTTACGGTAGAAAATCTATTCCTTCGACACTGAACCGTAATAAAACGGTCCTCCCTGACTGTTGTACTGCGATTTCGCCCTCCGCCGGGTCTATGTTTGACAGATCCAGTATCATTAAAATGCATTCGAACTCTTCTGATCACATTGTGGCTCACATTGAAATGGGCAACAACAGTTCTTAGCGATGCACCAGTCATAAGCATTCTCATAGCTTGGCTCATCTCTTCAATACTTAAACGCCTTAATGGCATCTCTAAAATGCAATGGACCACTCTGCATTTAAACTTATTCGAGAAATTAGCAAAAATTCTCTTAAAACTTGATAAAAGTATAAGCGTCCGCGAGCTCAGTAACTGCACTTATGACAGATAATACCAACAAACAACAATGGAGTTGCAAATGTCATTCGATAGACATTTGTTTGCATTCCGAAACGCAGCTCTGATCATATAGGAAGTCATGCCTAACGCCTACGAAGGGTTGTTTACTTTTACTGCATGCTATATCAGTGAACCAGTTCAAAAGTTGAGCAGTGTATAATAAATGCCATTCTCCACGTCTTTATGTAACCATCTGATATCTGATACATGTATCTCCAAAGATATTAGATTCCTCCTTGAAGACGATCCTACGCCACTCGATATTACATTGCAGCCTTTCCTGGCACAAGTTTTAAATGTTATATTCGGTGTAAACACGCTTTCTACTAATTTATTCGAATTTTAATAGAAAAAAATTCGCCCTTAAGTAGGATTCGAATCTATGTGCATGGCTTGCCGGACCATCGCTTTAACCACTAAGCTATCACCTTCTATCTTTGCTATTAAATACAGTATTTCATCCACCTGATGAAGCCATTGTATGACGAAACAATATTGTAGTGGTATTTACAATAAAATAATTTTTGAAACTAGAAGTTTAATTACTTATTTCTTAGCGTTATAATGAAGCTTCAACAAGTATCTCCTTGGTCAATTAACTAGGTTCGTAAAATTTGTTTCAATTATCATCGAATATAACAACTATCGGTGCAACAAAATGAACAGATCTAATATTTCCTATTAATTTGGTTTACATTAACGATAATGACGTGATGATCAACCTTCTTGAGCCAATACAAATATCTTTGTAGTGTTGTTTTTTATTATTAAATGTCCCTGTAGTGTTGGAAGATATTCGGAAACGACTCTACAACAGAAATAATACTTCAAATAAATTACATTCGCACATTAAACGTAAATGGTTTTCTAATAGTGCTAATATATTCCAAGAATTTCATAAATATGTCTACAATCAATTAACACATTATCAGAGAGAGATACATTCAAATAAACTATATACGAAGGATGTCCGGTTACTAAGGTACATTTGTGATTTACAGACAGACTATTTTATTTATAGAAATCAAAGATACACTGTAAAAGCGTGAACTGTTAGGTACTTTTCAACACTATCGCCGCCAATGTTAAGGCATTTATCCTAGCGAGGCACAAGCTCCTGTTTACCCTCTAAAAGGTGCCATCCAAATTTTTAAAATACTCTTGAATTTCGTCGTCGTCTTCAAACCTTTTAACCGACCAATGAGCTTTCAACTACCCAAACAAATGAAAATCAAAAGAAACCCAAGTTTGGATTTTGGGGCGGATGAACAATAACTTCCCAATTGTGTTTCTGAAGCCGGGCCTTCGTATTGTATTATCATGCAACAACCTGATTCCTTTCGTCAACCTTCCTCTTCGTTTCTGTCGAATGGCTTGGTGTAGTTTTTCGAGAGTTTGACAATAAATATCGCTGCTGATTGTCGTTTTCGGTGGTAAAAACTCTATGAGCAAAATGCCTTGCATATCCCAGAACACAGTTGCCATTGTCTTTTTTGCAGACTGCTTAACTTTGAATTTTTCGGTATTGGTGAACTCGGATGCTTCCACGTCATCGAGTTTTTTTTTTTGGTTCGGGGATATGGTGGTTGAAGAATATGGTACATAATTCATATGTGAATAACACACATATACCGACACACACACAGTTACAATAAGAGGCGCTAACATAGAACACACATGATTTGTACTTACTTCATATTCATTAAAGATTACTGTGTTAATTATCAATTGTGTTTCGTTATGACTAAGTAGTAAATAGCCATCCATCTCGTAAACATAACATACTGGCGACGAGGATAAACAGGTAATAAACAGTGAAAACAGTGAAATAACAAAAAAAACATAACCTCAAGAAAATGGATAAGGATCATTTTGCTAAATTTTTAGAAATACAAGTCCAACAACAGCAACAAATTTCACAATTATTACAAGCTCTGACATTAACGCATAGTTCAAATGTAACACAAAGTGATAACAGTGAGTGTGAAGTAAAAAACTTTAAATGTGAGAAATACGATACAAACACGGCTGCAGAAACATTTGTAGATTTTTTCGAAGCACAATGTAGAATGTGGGGTCTCGAAAACAAAACAGGTAATATAAATTACTTAAACGCTAAACGTGAATTATTTTTATCGTGCTTGAAACCGGATACGTATAAAGAATTAAAAATTGCTTTTGCTAACAGTGAAATCAGTTTTGAACAACAAACGTATAAAGACATCTCTAAGAAATGTCTAAATTTATTTCAAATAAAAACAAGATTTAAAGCTTTAACGAACTTTTGGAACTGTACGCGATTAAAAAACCAAACATTCGGAAATTATGCAAATAAATTAAAAGAAATAGCTCAATATTGTGGGTATGAAGGTGAAATAATGGACAGACAATTACGCGATCGATTTGCAACGGGATTAAATCATAAACGACTCGAAATAGAACTTAAACAAAAGTGGCCCGATTTAAAAACAATAATAGACAATAAAGATTGTGAAGTAACATTCACACAAGTGTTTGAAGTAGCTCAGGTACGCGAAGCTGCGGAAAAAGACTACAACGATGAAAACAATGATGGTGTTAACAAAATTAAAACAAAAAACGTTTACGGAAATAATAAAAAACCAAAATTTGCAAATAACAATAAATTTATTATAAGTAGTAAACAATGCATGTGATGCGGAAAATTTGAACATTTAAATAACAAGTGTACAGCATACAATCATATTTGCAAAGAATGCAATTTAAAAGGACATTTTGAAAAATTGTGTATAAAAACAGGTAAAGCTCAAATAAAACAATTTAACAAAGGTAATCGATTTCAATCAAAAAACAAAACAACAAATCGTAAAATTCATAAAATGAAGAGCGATGATTCAGATATTGATAGTGAATACGAAGATATATTCAAAACATCCGCTACGTCACGAAGTAAGAAAATTAATGTAATAATTAATAACATTAAATGCACAATGGATTGGGATTCAGGAGCATCTCATTCTACAATTAACAACGAAATGTGGGAAAAGATAGGTAAACCAAAACTAACAAAACCTCCAAAACTAAAAGCATATGGTGATTTTAAACTCAACCCAAGGGGGAAGACAGAAGTCAACGTCACGATAGGAAAAGTTACCAAACGGCTTTCTGTAGTTATCATAGAGGAAGCAGATCCAATGTTATTCGGATTAAGTTGGAGCGAGGCTTTTAACATGCTTTTTCCAGAACACGTATATTCAATACAGTCAACAGCTCAAGTACATAATAAACCACAGACGTCAAATAAAAACCAACTGGAACAAATCATTAAGGATAATGCGGAATTATTTGACAAGTCGCTGGGAAAAGTCAAGAATTACAAAGTAAAGTTACATATTAAAGAAAATTCAAAACCAGTTCACATCTCAGCAAGACCTATCAAGTTTGGAATTCAAAAGAACGTCGAAGCAGAACTAGATCGTTAGTTAAAGAAGAAATTCTATCTACAGTCGATCCTAATGAAATACAAATAGAATGGGCAACGCCTACAGTTAATGCACCGAAGAAAAACGGAGGCATACGAATTTGTGGTGATTTTCGTACAACATTAAACCCCTGCTTTAATTACTGAGAAACATCCAGTACCTCTTTTTGATCAGTTAAGAAGACAACTGGCCAATGGATTAAGTTACTCGAAGATTGATCTGAAGGACGCATATCTACAGTTTGAAATAGATGAAGCATCACGCAAGTATCTAGTAATTTCAACGCACAAAGGTTACTTTAGATATAATCGCCTACCTTTTGGTATCGCGACATCGCCATAGATTTTCTGTCGATACATAGAAAAGCTTTTAAACGGAATCGACAACGTCGCAGTGTATTTCGATGACATTGCTATAACAGGCACAACAGATGAAAAACATTTAGAAAGTCTTAAGGAAGTATTTAAAAGGTTACACGAAACTGGACGACATGGATTTAACAGAACAACTATTACGTAGACGAACAATCACTGACAAACTGTTGAACAACGTGAAACAATTAGTACAGTCACGTTCTTGGAATCATACCATTCCAAAAGAACTTCAACCTTTCTATGAGAAACGTGACGAAATCTCTATTGAAAATGGTATATTGATGAGGCAAGGAAGAATCATCATTCCAATTACATTAAGAAAACATATACTAAGATTATTACATGATGGACACCCAGGCATTGTGGCCATGCGCGCCTTAGCACGATTTTATATCTGGTGGCCATGCATGGATACTGATATTGAGAATTATATCAAGGATTGCAGAAACTGTCAAAACTATCGACAGCAACAACCAGAATTACCAACCTATTAGTGGTCTATACCTGAAAACATATGGGAGAGATTACACATAGATTTCGCAGGACCATTTGAGGGAAAATACTGGTTAGTTGTGGTGGATGCACTATCGAAGTGGGCTGATGTGAAACCAATGACGACAATTACTACACAAACCTTGTGTAACGCATTGGACGAACTATTCGTGAATTTTGGACAGCCACGGATTATAGTTTCTGACAATGGACGATGATTTACATCAGAAGAGTTCAGACGGTATTGTACAAAGAAAAATATTAAACATATTACATCGTCACCGTACCATCCTAAAACAAATGGACTAGCTGAACGTTTTGTTCGAACATTTAAACTTCGAATGAAGGCGAGTAGAAGTGACAATCAAACAGCAATTCAACGCTTAAGAAACTTTTTATTCAACTATCGTAATACACCCCATAGCACAACTCACAAATGTCCCAATGAAATGATTTTTGGACATCGATTGCGATCAGTATTGGATAATTTGAAACCAAATATGAGAGAAACATTGAAATACAAAAATCTAAAATATGAAATAGAACATGAAGGATATCGTTATAGACAATTTCAACATAATGATAATGTGTATGTTCGGACCAACCTAGAAAAAGAATGGTCTCCCGCAAAAATTACCGAACGAACAAACAAATATTCATACAAACTTATTACGAATGATGGAGTAGAAAGAAGACGTCATGCTGACCACATTCACAGTCGTAACGATGACTTACCGTTTATTAAACAACCAATTGAAATTAGCACACCAGAAGTGACAACACCTAATCATGAATTAAAAAAGAGTGATATTCCTAACACCCAGAACCATCCATCAGAAGAAGAAACGTTAGTTCCTATACCTAATCCAAATCCTATCACACAATATCATAATGTAGACATCAACATTCATTCCACAAGTCATACTTTCCACAATACAACATCCGAACCAGAGGCGATTCAACTTCGTCGAAGCACCCGCAACCGGAAAATTCCAAGCCAATACTTAGAAGAGTGAAATTTCTCTTAAGGCCGGAGGAAATGAAGAATATGGTACATAATTCATATGTGAATAACACACATACACCGACACACACACACACATACACCGACACACACACAGTTACAATAAGAGACGCTAACATAGAACATACATGATTTGTACTTACTTCATATTCATTAAATTAATTAATAATTCATTAAAAAAAATGTGTTAATTATAAATTGTGTTTCGTTATGACTAAGTAGTAAATAGCCATCCATCTCGTAAACATAACAGTGGTATATCCACATTTCGTCTCCTGTAACTATAGATTCTAGAAATCCGTTTTCTTGATGATAGCGCGTTAAAAGTTCCATTGCCGCCGTCATTCGTTGCATTTTGTGTTGGTCGGTCAATAGTTTTGGTACCCATCTCGCGGACACTTCGATAGCGTAATTCAGATACGATTTCATTAACAGAGCTTTAGGAATGCCGGTTGGTAGAGCCATTTCCCGTATTTTCAACCGACGATCTTCTCGAATCAGCGTATCGACCTTTAATTGATTCTCATCTGTTTTCGTTGTTGATGGTGTTATACGTCAATTTTGACCCTTTTACATTTTAGCTCGGCTATATTACAGTACTACTATTCGTAGTAATTGAATTATTAAAATTTCAACCTTATATTGCATTTTGGTTGTTAGTTATTTTTGTATAACTATATATATATAATAGGTTCGCTATGAATAGGTAACACATTTATTAGATCTTCCAATAACGACTTCTTGCATTGTTTAGTTAAGCGTTAGTTTAATTATTAATCGATCTAGCGTTGGTTATCTGTAAAAGTGTTAATTAGAACAGAGGCAGATTAGGATCTTCTAAATTTATCAGTGCTAAAATCGTAATTTTGTACGGGTTTCATAGTTAAATAAATCTTTTCCCTTTGCTTAGTGTGTTGTTTACATCTTTTAAATAATATGGTTTTGACATTTATAGTACATGCGCCGTACATGCGATTTAGATTCACATGGTCATAGAATTTGCATTTGGGTGCGTTCAGTTATAACAACAAGTGTTCATTTGAAAAGTCAATCTAGGTTACTTTGAAATTTTGATAGAATAAGACGCAAATATATTAATATGTGTTTGTTGTTCCGTAAACGTAAATCCAAATGACATTTGATAATGTCAATCACAAATATCAGTTAGTGCATAAAATAATTGTGCGTCGATTCTGGTTTAAATAAATTGCTTCTCAGTTTTAAAATGGATTTCACTTTAGAACATAAAATTTTTTTAGCCCAGGCTTATTTTCGAAGTGGTAATAAAATTGATAGTTTACGGGTTTATTCAGTTCAAGATTGCATGGTAGAATTTCAAGTTGAGTTTCCAAATTTTGTAATAGATTATATACAATTTAATAATACTTTGGATAGAACTTTAAAACTTTTTTCTGAAACTGATAGTCTCTTAAGAAAATCAGGCAGCGGAGCAGTTAAAAAACGTACACCTCAAGTTGTCAATCGTGTTGAAGAAATAAAGGAAAATGAACCACAAACATCTGTTCGACATTTGATTCAACAAATAAACCTTTCTGTTGGTACAACTCACAAGTTATTAAAAAAAGATATGCAACTTTATCCATACCGTGTCACAGCAGTACAAGAATTGTTAGAAATTGATTACCCACGTAGACTACAGTTTTGTAATTGGTTTGTAAATATGAACAATAATGGAGAACTTTCGCAAAGAGTCATCTTTACTGATGAAGCATGGTTTTATAAAACGGGATACCTAAATTCACAAAATACAAGAATTTGGAGTAGTGAAAATCCACATGTAATTAATGAAGAATCGCTACATCCAGAGAAAATTGGTGTTTGGGCAGCGATAAGCCAAAGGCGAATCATTGGACCAATATTTCTTCAGGGAACGTTAAATGCTCAAAGGTACCGTACGGAAATTTTACAACCATTTGTCAATCAGTTGCATGATGATGAACTACAAAATGCATATTTCCAACAAGACGGAGCACCTTGTCACTGTACTGCAGAATCTTTGGATTATTTAGGAGAATTTTTTGATGAGCGTATAATTAGTCGAAATACTGAAATTGCCTGGCCTGCACATTCATGCGATTTAACACCTTGCGACTTCTTTTTGTGGCCTTATCTAAAAAATAACATATTTCGAACACCTATATTGAATTTGAATGATATGCTACAGAGAATCGAACATGGAAATGAATAACAATCCAGTAATGTTGCAGAATATCATCAGAAATTTTGAACGGAGTATTTTAAAGTGCAATGATCTTGAAGAACAACATTTTCAACATTTGTTATAGTTTTCAATAAATACCTATTATTTGTTATTCATTTGTATGTATGAAACTGTCAAAATATACGACTTCGTAGGTTAAGTAGTAAATTTTAATTTACGACATACTTCAAAATGTTCTCAGTAAATCACATGCTACTAGATTGACTTTTCAAATGAACACTTGTTAGCAATTATGCAATTGTAATTAAACACTGCTGTTTAACGCAACATATCTTGAGAATAGGAACTTAGTATTTTATCGAAATTTTTGAAGATATAATTTAATTAGTATATCAGTTATTTGGACTTCGATTTGTGAAGCTCCTTGAAGTAGACATCCAGTGACATCTATTAGTATTTATTTGGGATATAGTACGATGTAATTAACGATGTTGGCGTATTAATTAGTTGAAATTTAAAAGGAAAGAGGTTGTAAATTTGTAGTATGTTTTCTTTGCGGTAGATTTCCTTTTTGAAAATAATTAAATATGCAGTAATTAAAAGTTTTCTTTAAAATATGTTTTTTGCGGTATGACGTAATTTTGTCTGTTTAAAAAGGCGAACACGTAGATTTTTCGTCTTATTCGATTCGATTCTCGTGTGTTGGTGTGGTATTAACTCTCTCAGCTGGTGTGTAGAGAAATGGTAGTCTAACAGAGATTTCAATTTAAGACCATGTGTAAGGGTTCGTTTAAAACTGAATCATTGTTGATTTCCTTCTTGTTTGATACGGCTTTTTATAGTAAGGCTTGAATTTGTTCTGCTGATGGTTGGTCAAACTCGAAAGTTATTCTTTATCGTGTTGTTTTGGTTTAATTCTTCGGATAAAGTTTAACATGTTGGATTAGAATGAGACAGATGATGATTCTATTGCTTATCTTTTTGATAGATTTTGTTTGATTCTTTGTAATTTACTATTGGCAGAATCTGTGTTCTCTGTTACGGCTAAAGGTATAAACATTGTGGTGCCTTTTAAAATATAAGAACTCTCCTCCACTCACCTCTAAACTGAGCTGGTCTTTAGCAGAAAGATCTCCGGGGCAATCATGTATTGAGGTAAATTGAGTAAGTCATAGCAATAGGTATTACGTAAGTAATACCTATTGGGGGCATATAGCAATGGTTTGTTTCGCACACCTTCAGGATCATCGTTCAGAGCTGTGCGTCTATTTTTGAACTGTTTACACCAAACACTAACTTGCTTGCGACTAATAACGCCTTCTCCGTAAGTCTTCAGTATTTTTTATGAATTTCCGTAGGTGTTTCATTATTTGTATGCAAAAAAGAATGACCGCTCGCCCTTCCAACTTGGAGTATGTTTCGATAAGAACTGACATTGTGCGGCTGTCACTGCTCACGTTGTACTGAACCTAAGGCAATGAAAATAGCTACCTATACAGTACATACACACATCTAAAATCCAAGTTTCAATACAAAAACTATAACTTCCTAGAATTAGTAATTTAGTACAACCTGTAACAATTTAGATAGATTGTCTATTTATAAGTTTATACCATACTTAAATAAAAGAAGGAAACCTCCATGTAACATCAATAGAGATGGTATATTGATGCCACATACATAGTCGGAGATATTTCAGACATTATCGAATTTGATATCGGCAGCTACTCGTGCGAAGTCTGATGTTACATCAGACTTCAAAGTAAAATATACCCAAGTATTTTTTTTTTAATTTTGCTTACTTATGTTTCGAGTTGGTATTCCCAGATTTGCTAGTAATATAGGTTATGTATGGTTAGGAAATTAGCAAATAGCATATTTCTAGTAGATACTGGATTTATTTTAAATATTGGTTTCGTTTTTTTAATGAGATACCTATACATCCTTTTATTATACAGTAAATAATAAAAATAAATTAAAACACTTGGCTTGTTTCACTATGAGATTTATTTAAATTCTCTAACAATTGTTTCGGCTGTTATGCCATTCTCAAAGAGATCTATAAATCTAACTTAAAGACTATCGCACTTGTTCTTATATGTTGTCTGTTCTTGTGTGTAGTGGGGGTGGTATTATATTGTGTATTACGGTGTCTATAAAGGGTGTATTGGCATATTCTATCTGTGTGTTGGTGATTAATAGATTTTGTTTTTTCGCTATTTTTATTTCTAATATTTCTAGGAGGTCCAATCTCTTGCTTTTTGTGATATTGTGTATTAAGTCGCAGTTATCTATATCGGGGAAGTGGTTGAGTTCTATACAGTGTTCGGCAAAGCCTGTGTTTTTCTCACTATATAAAATTGACTTTTTGTGTTCTTTAACTCTGTTTTTAATGGCTCGTCCACTTTGGCCGATATAGATAGCTTCACAGTCTTTACATTTTAATTTATAAACACCTGATTGGTCCATTTTATCTCTTTTATCTTTGTTGTTGCTAATCATTGTTCCTAAATTTGTTTTATTTACCCAGCTTATTTTGATATCTAATCCTTTTACTATTCTGTTTATTTTATTAGTGAGTTGTGGTATGTATGTAATTTTGTGCCATCTTTGTATATTTTCTGTTATTTTCGGGTATAGGTATTTGTTCTTATTATAATACCTATACCCGAAAATAACAGAAAATATACAAAGATGGCACAAAATTACATACATACCACAACTCACTAATAAAATAAACAGAATAGTAAAAGGATTAGATATCAAAATAAGCTGGGTAAATAAAACAAATTTAGGAACAATGATTAGCAACAACAAAGATAAAAGAGATAAAATGGACCAATCAGGTGTTTATAAATTAAAATGTAAAGACTGTGAAGCTATCTATATCGGCCAAAGTGGACGAGCCATTAAAAACAGAGTTAAAGAACACAAAAAGTCAATTTTATATAGTGAGAAAAACACAGGCTTTGCCGAACACTGTATAGAACTCAACCACTTCCCCGATATAGATAACTGCGACTTAATACACAATATCACAAAAAGCAAGAGATTGGACCTCCTAGAAATATTAGAAATAAAAATAGCGAAAAAACAAAATCTATTAATCACCAACACACAGATAGAATATGCCAATACACCCTTTATAGACACCGTAATACACAATATAATACCACCCCCACTACACACAAGAACAGACAACATATAAGAACAAGTGCGATAGTCTTTAAGTTAGATTTATAGATCTCTTTGAGAATGGCATAACAGCCGAAACAATTGTTAGAGAATTTAAATAAATCTCATAGTGAAACAAGCCAAGTGTTTTAATTTATTTTTATTATTTACTGTATGAAGTTAAAATGTTTCACCAAGAAGTATCTGCAACAACAGCCGAGAATATCCTTTTATTATATATTATCGTAGATGAGGCTGCAGTGGCCTTCCGTAACTTAATATTTCATCATTGGCAGTTTAGAATCGCTGACTTGCGTATACAAAGACAAACAATATTGGCTTAATTAATTAATTTATTTATTATTAAGTGTAATATAATGTTATCTAAGTAATCGTGACTACTATTATATAAAGTACAGTAGTACCCCCATATCCGCGGGGGTTTGGTTCTGTGGTTTTCCGCGGATACTGAAAACCGCGGATAGTAGCGAACGCTTTATTTTCGAGTACAATATGAAATATGAAGCAAAGTTAAAACAATGAAACAAGAAAAAATAAGTTATATAATATTTATTTAAAATAAATAAACAATAAATAAATAAATATTCTTGTGCTGTGGCACAAATAGAATTTAAGTTTAATAAATATATAAGTTCATACATATGTACATATAGTACATATTTACATACACAACAAGAAAATATACAACAAGAAAAACTTTATCATCGTGAGCTACATATTCATTCATCTTCCTCCAAGTCCAAGTTAGCAGTCGATTGTTTACTTAGATCCGAAGCAAACGATGTTGATGGCTGTGCATTATCGATAGTTTTGTCGACTTTTTCAAAGAACATTGTTATTGGTAGTTGTCGTTTTTGTCTTTTCATTTCAATAAACAAATCCTCCAAAGGTTTCAAGGCTTCTGTTATAGTGCGAGTAATTTTTATACTGCGTTCCATTATTGGATCATATTCTACTATCTGTTCTTTTAATGTTTGAGCAGTTCGAAATATCGCTGAAAATTTTTCAAGCGTCCATGCTGGCGGTTCTTGTTGACCCTCATGCTCATCGTCACTCGCTTCTGGAGAAGATTTCACAAGGTCTTCCAATTCCTCGTTGGTGAATACTTGATCCTCTTCGTTTATGTAATCACTGTGTTCCTCTTGGGTTATATCGTTAAATCCTTCTCCATCTATTTTCTGCGCTATGTTAAATATCGTTGTTAGATGTGAATTAATATCATGTGTGTCTTCAGAACTAAGAACGATGTCATTCCACAGATTTTTCCAACATGCTATTATCGTTTCTGACTTTAATTCCTCCATCGCTCCTTTGATAAATAGAATTGCGTCAGCAATTGTAAATGACTTCCAGCATTCCATGAGCCCGATATCAGAGCATTCGTTAGCCATCGTATACAGCATTTCGAAAACCTGTCGAATATATATGACTTTCAAGCATCTAATGACACCTTGATCAAGGGGCTGAAGCAATGAGGTCGTGTTAGGTGGTAAAAAAACCACTTCAACATTTTTATCTTCTGTGCCTAGTGACATAGGATGCCCAGGAGCATTGTCTAGTATCAGCAGCACTTTAAATGGTAATTCTTCCTTTTCCAAATATCTTTTCACTTCCGCAATAAAGCATTGATGAAACCATTGTGTAAATAGAACAGCCGTAACCCACGCCTTTCGATTTGATTGCCAAAACACAGGCAGGCAAGCTTTATCTTTGTATTTAAGAGCACGTGGATTCTGTGATCGGTAAACAAGTCCGGGTTTAATCATATGACCAGCTGCATTTGTACAAAATATCAAGGTAAGTCTATCCTTAATTGCTTTAAAGCCTGGTGCACTCTTTGCAGTCTTATGAATATAAATCCGTTGAGGCATTTCTTTCCACATAAGACCAGTCTAACTTGCTTAGGATGATAATTCTTTTCTGCAATAATTTGCTTAAATATTTCTGGAAACAGGGCAGCAGCTACATGATTAGCCGAAGCAGATTCCCCTGTAATTTTTATATTTTTTAAATTAAACCGAGTTTTAAATCTATGCAGCCACCCCCTACTTGCTGTGAATGATTTTCCTTCCTCTTCAGTATAATCTTGAGTCTGCATATCTTCATATAAAACCAACGCCTTTTGTTGTAGCACTTTGCCATCGATAGGAATATGTTTTCTTGTCATATCTTCCACCCATAAATTTAAGGCATTTTCTACCTTAAGTAACACTTTATTACGTATTGTGGTTGCAACTTTTGCAGTTTGTGGTGCTCTAGAAAAACTAGCTCGAATCTTATCTTTGTTTTTTAACACTTCTCGTATCGAAGATGCGTTTTTATTGTATATTTTAGCAACAGTTGCAATAGATTTTTTTTATATTTCAATCATATTAATGATTTTTATTTTTTCACTAATAGTGAGCATTTCACGTTTGCTTTTTGGTTTAGAAGCCATTTTAAAATGATTTTCAAATTTACTTGCTTTATTTAAAAACTATTGTAAGCACTGTCTTGTCCGACAATTCGAATAGTACTAAACTCATAGTTAACAGGAGCGTTTATATGTACAAGTAAAAGCGAGTGGCACCTTAAGCACGTTCCAACTTGTTTAACTGATCATAACAGAGCGCCGAATTCAGGGGATGACTCATATATACGACGATATATCGACAAATGCTCCTATAACTTTTATATTTATTGACATAACGCGTTTTCTGCTGATCATAGATAAATCGCGGATGACTGAAACCGCGGATACGGAGTCAGCGGATAACGGGGTACTACTGTACTTCAAATTGAGAACATTCATACCTATGTAATAATTAGAGACCGGACACGAGAGGTTGATGACTCATCGCCCCCGAGCGTACTATTGAACATTTGTATTTTTGAAGCTTTTAATTTTATTTATATAATTATACTTATAATAATAAACCGGGTATATATATACGGCTACAAAGCACGAAATACTTTTTTATTTGTTCATTTTGTAGTTCAAGTTGAGTAAAGGAGTATTATATTAACTAGCAATACTTTCTCAAGATTCTCATCTGTCAAATTTGTTCTCTTTGAACGAAATACATCGTTGTAAATATAAAACGTCCTTTCTACATCGCAACTGGTTATAGGTGCATACTGGAAATATTCCTTTATTTCCGCGTATTTTGCAGTTAGATGTTTTGGCATTGTCCCCATACACAATTGCCGCAATGTTATTAAATCTGGATTTCTATTAAACAATGTGTCTAACTTTTGCCGAAGGCCACATCCGAAGTCACTTGGAATACTTTTCAAATTATTAATAGCCATATCTAATGTCGTTAAACCATCATTTAATTTGAGATTTAGATTTTCAAAATAAGTGATTAGTTTTGGCAAATTTCCAAAGTGTTCCTGAAGAAAATACAACTGATTTTTTAAATGTGGAATTTGTATTAGTTCCTTGTACTCAGAAATACTCCGAGCATCGTCATTTAAACATGCAACGAAATTTTGTAAACTATCGAAATTCTCTGCATAAAAACTAGTAGCTTCCAACCATGTCCCCCATCTAGTTATTACTGGAGAGGGAGGCAGTGACAAAGATGGTAGTTTTTCCCTGTAAAGAGCTACTCTCAATGGTGCTTTTCTGAAAACTTTTTTAAAAGCGGATACAAGTTTATCAACTTCTGGAAAGGTGTCTCTGATATATTCACAGATTCTGTGGAGAGCATGTACTACACAAGTAATATGTAGCATATTAGGATATGTTTCCTTTAATAGTCTGCCTGTTTTTAACATATATTCAGCACTGTCACTTACAAATAAAAGTACTTTTTCTTTGTACCTGTCGTCCGAATGAAGTATTTTTTTAATATTCTCTTTAATGGTTTTAGCAACTGTTTTCGCATCAACTGTATTTATAACTTTTGTTGCTATTACATATGCGTTATATGTAATAGTTGGATGTAGTACACCAGCTACAACATTTACCATACAGCGTCCTAATATATCGACAGTTTCGTCGGCACTTATCCAGAGGTACTGATTTGAAAGATGGCTTCTAATGCGTTCTACTGCTTTCGTGTAGCACTTAGAAATATAATATTTGCGTAAGGTGGATTCATCAGAAACATTTCGACCAGTATATTTTTGGAGAAATATTTTTAAACTGGGATTGTTAAGTCTATTTAATGGAATATTAGCCGCCATAAAAGTTTCACAGAGTTCTTCGTTAAAATTGTCAGATTCCAACGGTTCCAATTTCTATGCACGTGTTTGCGATGCTAAGTGACGTTGTACGTGCGATTTCATGGAATTTTTTATCGATATTTTACAGATTTTGCAATAAATTGCGGAATCACCGACAATGGACATACAATCAGTATGACCGCCAATCCAACTCGCCATTGTTTTACGATGCCGTTCTCGACGGTCTTCCATATCATATCTGAAAAAGTAACTTAAACAATGCTCTAGATCTAAATAAATGAAAACTAAAAATGTATGCGTAAATTATTGAAACTGAACGAAATTCAATGCACACTTACGTCGAAATAATTGGGAGAAGTAGATTCAATCAAACGATATTAAACAGGATCTATTACAAAAATTACGATGTAATTAACAGTTACAACTATGAAAACAAGAAACTAACTCACAGCACTTTATTTATCTTACGAAATATAATCTAAATAGACTACATTATTAAAACTCCACACGCTTCTATCTACGCCCATGAAAACATAAATTTAACTGTAAATATCCAACAGAAACGTCGCAATTCTCGATGAAAACAGATGTACGCGCTAGCCAGGTCAATAGTGCATTCAATAACTGCTTGATGTACTTACAAATGTTGTAGACTATTTATATCGTCGGTCGTAATGACGACGTCATTTCAACCCGATGTGTCCGGTCTCTAGTCATTATACATATTGCTATGAATAGTGGTTTTGCAATTGAATATACCACTATTCACAATAAATCTATCCAGCTAGGATACTCAGTCGGTTTAATTTCAAAAAATGGGACTGCTTTCCTCTCGGGGTTCCAATTGGAAAACGTGTTTTTTTCTCTTCTACAAATTTATAATGCGCCAGTAAAAGAGTATTGACAAATGTTATAATTATGTTTCTTTAAGTTACGTGTAAACTTCTTGAAATAAGGTTTAATAATAATACACAATCAACTTTAAATGAATCTTTAATACAAAAATAAAAAAAATAACCTTTATAAAGTATAAAGGTTAATATTGCCTCATTTAACAATATTATTACGGTAAAAATATCGCATGGAAGTGACCGCAGCATGCGATAAAAAAATCCTTTATGACAGCCGATCAAAATTAAAACTAATAAATTACAAAGATGCTTTTTAATTTCTCCCACAAGAAACAAAATCAAAAATAAACAAAATTGACAGCTCGAAGCAATCTCTAACACACGTGCAACCACATGAAAAAAAATGCCCTTGATATCCCAAGCGAACTAAATTTATAGTTACAGAAAAGTTTTTTTATATTAGAAATTTTAAAAAACCTTCTTTGTCGTTTATATCAAATAACTAAGATTAAATCAATACGATATTAATAATACAATTAAAAAATACAGTAAGATATCTTTCAATAATATACAGGCTGTGTATAAATTGGCGGACCCACTACACGCGGCGATGTTCTTCGTTAAATTCGGAGTCCAAAATCCTAATACGAAAATGTTGTACCATGCTCCATATCTTTGCACGAGATTCCTAAAGTTCGGACTTTCAGTCTTGAATTAAGCATTATTACTCGATATTTGTTGACAGAAAGAGCTACAATTTAGAAGAAAGAAGAATTGTTGTTATTATCCTTTCGTTAAAGTTTTCTTTTTGATTTTAAAGTTTGTTTTTAATATTTGTTTATTAACTTATTTTGACGAAAAACACATCTGACAAAGTTGTAAAACAATAAGTAGGCAGCCTAATGTTGTTCTAGTCAAATACATTACTACTGTCAAATTCATTCTGAAGACAAAGGAAGCCTGATACATCGTTTTAGGATTAGGACTTTTAACTCAAAATTTGACCAAGAATGTCGCCACGTGTAGTGGGTCCGCCAATTTATACACACCTTGTATATTACTTACTTAAAGAATATATTCTTTTACACGAGACACGGTGTGTAAGAAAGTGTTAAAAAAAATCAATTACGAGATTCATAAATAAATAAAATTCATAATTAAATAAAACGGTAATGATATACTCAAGCACAAATCACAAATAAATCAACCAACAAAAACCGAAATTACTTAAAACAAAGATAAAGATTTAATAGATATAATAAAACACAGTTGTATAGTTTCAAAATAATATATATAATGTTAACACACTACATATGTTTCACCACACTGTGGCTTCATCAGGTGGATGAAAATATGAGTATTTTCATCCACCTGATGAAGCCACTGGGTGAAACATATGTAGTGTGTTAACATTATATATATTATTTTGAAACTATACAACTGTGTTTTATTATATCTATATAATGAAGTTTCAACAAGTATCTCCTTCGTCGATTATTAATAAAGATTTAACTTTAACTAAGCACGCCTTCCTTACTTCACATCACATTTATGTCTGCGGATACAGCAAACCCGCTTGCTCCGTATAAAAAATACAGTTATAAAAATCGTACACAGCAAAGCAAAACAGCTCGCTCCAACTGCACTAGTCAAAAATACATAATCAAAATAATAATTCACTCATATTAAATAACTTTTCAAAATATTTGTGGGGAAAAGTTCATAGCACTATGTTTAATAGTTTCTGTAACATCTAATTGATTTCACAATAAATCTATACTGTTAAAAAATAAGTTTGTGTATATTTTACTCTAATAAATTACTGTCCGCGTCAAAAAAAAAAAATTAAGTGATAGATGAGTAGTATGGTATCTTGCAATTTTATGTAAAACCAAATACAAATCTCCCCACAACTTCTAATGCTGCGCGAACTTACTCCTACCGCTCGTCATCTTATTTGGCGCTTGCTATACAATAAAGTAAAGCTTTATAGCCGCTAAAAAGTATCATAAAGCATCTGTTTCTAATGCAGTCGTACACAAATTTGCATTTTATATTCAAAATGTATTTATTTCAAATGACGACTATGTTCAATATGGTTATATCATCTAAGGAACTGTCACGCAAACTATATATAACTATATATTTATGATTACATTACTTATAGTTATATGTTATATGCGAACTATTAAATGAACAGTAGGACAACGACAGAAGCAATAGAGTAGGTAACTGATTGTCAAAATTTAGATTTGTCAAATGTCCATGCCATTATTGGTCGAATATTGCAATATCGCTTTTCTATTGGCTGTCGACTTGTATCTAAATGAAAAATTTGTACCGTAATGGACAATTATTAAAGTACAGGTCCCGCATATCTAATAATAATAATACAATTGAAGTGTGGGAGTATTACTTTATTATAAGGTATTTGTTATTTGTATTGCAAGTATGAAAATGCAAAAACATAAATGATTTTGAAGGTTAAGTACATTAAGTAGTTGTTTAATTTGAGACATACTTGAAAATCTTCAAAGTACTTACCTACCGTATACCAAAGACAAATAGATGAACTTTTGAATTGAAATTGAACACATGATACTTTACTGACTAGAATTTACTCTTTTTTAATTAGTGTCTTATCTGTAGTTTTATCATAACTACGTCTATAGAATTAATCGTTTCTATATTATCGATACTGTCATGTCATCATTGATCACTGGAAATCTATTGGACAATAAATTTCGCAATTCTTTTTAAATTAAATGAGAAACTGTACCTAGACGGTCAAATTTTTTGTAGATAGCCAAGATAAGATTAAAGGAACTCTTTTTTTACACGGTAATGTATTTACGTATAACTAAACAAAAACAAACAACAACAAAAATTATAAAAAGGAACGCAAAAACATGATAAACTGTAAATATGTATACAGGAATGAGGAATGTGTTTCTGACGTCTGTTAATTGGTGAAAATATTTTAATCTTTCATTAAACAAATACTACGTGAAACAAAACGTAAAAAACAAACAAAAATAAAAGGAAATTGCTGGACCGAAATATGACCTGTTTGGTTATAAATAAAACGGATTGATTGGATGTTATCAGAGGTTTTGAAGTGGGTAGTTTCATTTTGATCAAATAAATGTTCTAATTTTCTCCGTTCATTTTTGTAGGAATTATTTCAAATTTTTAAGGTCAGAATATACGAGAGCCGATTCATTAATTCGCGCGATCGTACAGAAGAATAATTTAAATAAACGCCTTTATTTATCTACATAATCTCCTATTAATTTGATACATTTGGCACTGCTGGGTTCATTAAATTTAGTTACGCTAAAATGTTCATGTGTAAACCGGTCTTTTCAATTAAAAAATGTCGTTGCCAAAAACATGTTCCGTCTTCAATGTAAAAATCCTAGTATCAATCAAAAGTTTCAAATTTATGTCAGTAAATTTTCGCACATATTACCAAAGAGATGAGAGCACGGAATATAACGGAATATAATATTGTATATTTATTGTAGATTTCTGTGATGTGTGCTTGTCGTGGTTAGACGTGTCCTAGAGTGCTCCTATACTTTTATACCTTTCTAATTATACATTGGTAAGATGACAGACCGTTATACACTGATGAACAGACCAGGTAATATCACTGATGAGAGCTTCGAGGAATCTCTTGCACAAAAAATATTGGATAAATTGATTGAATCTGATGAGTTTCTCGTCAAATTTTGTGAAAAGGTTGGTGAGAATTTATCATCGATCATAAATACGAAAATCAATGCACTTAGCCAAGAGGTAGTACAACTTAAAACTGAATTAGAAGTAGTTAATAATAAGATGGAGCAGGTCGAACAGTACTCAAGAATAAATAATTTGCGTGTGTTTGGTGTGAAAGAACAACCGAATGAGGATGTTTCTAAAGTGTTTACAGATATATGTAAGAATAAATTAAATATTGATATTTTGTCGTCTGATATAGACGTTATTCACCGGCTTAAAGGAAGAGAAGGTGGTGTCAGACACATTATTGTCCGTTTCGCAAAAAGAACTGTGAAGCAGAAAATATTTAAAAATAAAAGCAAATTAAAAGGAACAAAGTCCGTATTAAAAGAAGATCTGACGCCGTATCGTTTGTCTTTGATGAAAAAATTATCTACACATGTTCCGCCTAATAGGTACGTATTGGACAAATGATTGCAAGATTTTCTGTAAGTCAGGTAACACGATATTTCATATTAAATCTTTCAAAGATATCCATGATCGATGGGGCACGACAGCTGGAATACATAGCGAACCGTCTTAAAACAACGCCTTGAAATTTATATATTTTGTGTATTTGTATATTTTTTATCGATAAGAGATTTTTTTTTTTTTATGACTATTATTTCTTTGGATAGCAAATATTTCTTGCGATTTTTAAAGTAAACTTTTTTGGGTGTCATTCGTAGTATACAGTATGTCCTTAATGAAATAATTAATTGTGCTTTGTTGACTGTTATGAATGGGATGATTGACTTGGGTTATTAAGGAATATGCCTCGTGAACTAAATGTTGCGCATTTGAACGTTCGCTCATTGTACCCTAAATTAGGCGAGGTGTTTGATATACTTACAGAGGGGAATATTCATGTACTTTGTTTGTCTGAAACGTGGTTGTCACCCGAAATTAGTGACAGCAAGATTAAGTTAGAAGGTTATAATTTTTTTCGTAGGGATAGGGATGGGCGTGGCGGTGGAGTTGGGATTTATGTGCGGGATGTTGTGGCCTGCTGCTTCTTGAATTCTTTCAGTGTTACTTTTGAGCAGGTGTGGATTCAGGCCTTTGACGGCCGTAGACGGTTTAGTTTTGGAAGTTTTTACAGACCGCCTACACTCAATACACTTGCTTTTGTAGACGAGATAGAGGAACAATTACTTCAACGGAATTTGGATTCCGATTATGTTCTTTGTTTGGGTGACGTCAATCTTGATATGCTGAATAGCGAATGTAGCGGTGCCAACAGATTAACTATTGCCCTTGAATCCTTGGGTATGACCCAATTAATAGCGGAGCCTACTCGTGTTACTCGAACTTCAGCTACTTTATTAGATGTTATTATTGTTTCTAGTGGCCTAACTGTGCGCGCGCTAGGGATGTTGACTTTTCAGATCATGATCTTGTTTATTGCCGTGTAGAGTGTGTGTATCCTCCAGCTAAACTGCTTTATTATACATTCAGAGATTTCTCTAATTTTGACCATGTTGATTTTAATAATGATTTGCGTAATATCCTTTTAATTTGATATTTAGAATGGAGTTATATGATAAAATAAGCTTCTTGAATCAAGCAATTTTGAACATATTTAATTATCATGCTCCAACTAAAACAATTAGAATAAAAAAGAGAGGATATTTCGAATTTCTGCATAAAAATAATGGCGGAAGACGCGTTTGGCATGAACTGAGAAACCTACATATATTACCTAAAAAGCGCCATGAAATTCCATCACATCTAGCTAATGCTGATGATATCAATCACTCTTTCATTAATGCTGTCCCCGCTGTTGCCTCTGCAAATTTAAACGAAACGTGTGATTTTTATTTGACCTCCACTCATGCCAATGTTCGCGATACATTCCGATTCCATACGGTTGACTGTAATACTGTCCTGCATCATTTATTGAACATTAAAAGTAAAGCTGTGGGAGAGGATGGAATTGGCATTCATATGCTCAAGTTGATTGTCCCGCGCGCTCTTCCGTACATTACACATATAATTAATTGCTGCATCGAGTGTAGTATTGTTCCTTCCCAATGGAAATCTGCTATTGTACTTCCTCTACCAAAAATCAACGCGCCCGCAGATTTTAAAGATTTGCGACCCATTAGTATTCTTCCCGCATTGAGTAAGGTATTCGAGAGAATTCTGTGCGAACAATTACGCGAACATCTCGATTTAAACAATCTTATGCCTAACAGTCAGTCGGGATTTACGCGCGGTCACAGCTGTGCTACGGCATTGTTAAGGGTAACCGATGACATACTGCAAGCTCGCGATAAAGGCGAATTAACTTTGCTTGTCTTGCTGGATTTCAGCAAGGCATTTGATACCGTCACTCATGAGATTTTGCTGTCTATACTGCATTATTTGGGTTGCGATGCATCAGCTGTGGAGATGCTGAAGTCTTACTTGCAGGGACGGTCGCAGACTGTTCGTCTGGGTAGCAGTGTTTCGCGGCCTCTACCAGTTAATCGTGGCGTGCCTCAGGGCTCGATCCTGGGGCCGCTCTTGTTCTGCGTTTATACACACTTACTGCCAGAATGTGTAAAATTCTCGAATGTGCAAATGTTTGCGGATGATACGCAAATTTATCACTCGTTTCAGTCGGCAAATATCCAGTCTGCCTTACATAAAATTAATTCTGACTTAGATAATATTAATACCTTCGCGACGCGTCATTCTTTGTATCTTAACCCTAGCAAGAGTAGCGCGATTTTGTTTGGGGGTTTGTTGGAGGTTGAGAGGTGTGTGCAGCAAGTTGCAGTACGAATCTCAGATGAAAATATACCTGTTGTTAGGGAGGTGAGGAATCTTGGGCTAATTATGGATAACGCATTTAGATATAGAGCACATGTGTCTAATCTTATAGGAAGGGCTTACTATCAACTTAAATCTCTGTATCCGCATCGTTCGATATTTACTAACAAATTAAAGGCGTCCTTGTGTCAGACACTGGTCCTGTCACTTTTCAATTACTGTTTGGTTGTTTATGGTCCATGTTTGGATTTTGTGGACGCTGGTAGGGTACAGAGGGTGCAGAATGCTTGTATAAGATATATTTTTGGTATAAGAAAATATGAGCATGTTTCACATAAACTAAAGGATTTGAATTGGTTAAACATGCGTGGGAGAGTAGCTCTGCATTCGCTTAATCTTTATCATACAATATTGTATCACAGAAAACCACCCTACCTTTTGGATGGGATTACTTTCAGAACGGATGTCCACAACATCAATATAAGAAATAAGAATCTTATTACACCGCCTGCTCATAGGACGGCATTGTTTGAGCGATCGTTCTCTTATAATATCTATTTATTATATAACTCTGTGCCGGGTGAACTAAAAACGAAAAATGTTGCGACGTTTAGGCGTTTAATGTACAATCACCTCATTCTGCGTCAATGAATTCTTTACTACAAGCGAATGATACGTAGGCATCTTTTGTTTTAAGTTGCTTATGCGGTTGTATTATATATATATTTGTTACATGATTTGTATCTTTGATATATACTTCTTTCATTTTCATTTGACATCACACACAGAATTAGATTAGGTTAGGTTAGTTGACTAGGCATTTAATTAGAATTAGGAGAATGTTCTTCATTTGTTATTAAAGTAAGGGTTCAGTGGAAGAGCAGCTAATAACATTGTTATTTTGCTGAACTGCCCCTTAAGGTTTTCCCAACTTCTTTCTTGATTATTTAATTTTAATACTTTGATTTTAATTTTTATTCCTGTTATTTGTTTATTCTATTATCACCGGTTTCTGTATTATTATTATAATTTCTTTTCTCTAATCCATATTGTTCGATATATGAAAATGTATTGTTTGGGAAAATAAAGGCATTATTTTCGCTAGAGAGGGAAGGAGGATCAGCCAGATCGAAAGTTTCCACCCAGTAAGAAGATGCGATTCTTACAGAAAGACTGGAAGAGGACCCATTTCAAACAGCAAAGCAAGCAAGTTAAGTCCCAGCTTCCAGGGAGTAAGACAACCGCCTTAAGAAGAATACAAAGGTCTCGTTTAAAGTGACGAATTGCAGCTATTAAAAAAGAACTCACCCAACAGCAAAAACAATCTCGTTTGCTGTTTGCACTAAATTTTGTTTACAGAACCCAAGATTTTTGGAGCCGTGTGATATTTACCGACGAAAAAATTTTTCAGTCATCTAAAAAAGGCAAAGGCTGGACAATGCCAGATTCGATCCACGGTATGTGAATTACTACCGAGCAGAGCTGGTCATTTAAGCGTCAATGTGCGGGTATCGATTTCATCAAGAAGAATGGGGATAGTATGGAGGATCGACGGAAGATTTGTGGGTCAAATTTATCTGGAGATTTTGAAAAATGCCATACTATCAAGTGCCAAACAGTTTTTTCCAGAAAATCATTTTGCCTTCCAATAAGACAACTGTTCAGTCCATACTGTCAACATTGTTGAAACACTTCCTTGGGGCCAGTTATAACCCAGACATGAACCCTATAGAAAATTTCTAGGGTATAATTGCAAATAACCTGTATCAATGCAGATTTTTGCCAGAAAGTGCGGACCATCTCTGGGAAGAAATTTCATCGATATAGGAAGACGTTAGCACGAAGAAAATTGTTTGTTTTCATCTAAGTAGTTTATTATTCGATATGTTGATGATTATTTATAACTTGAAAATAAGCATAGTTAATCAAAAGAAATGGTAGAATTTTTAAAAAAACTTTAAAAATCTTTTTCTTTGGTGTTTTGGTCATTCGTCTGTTGACATCCGGAAGGTCCACGTTGGGGTGTAGTTTCCCTTCTAAGCTCTTGGTTTTCTTCCAGTCTGTAAGTTCTTCCCATGTCATTGTTTTCCACAAATTCTTGTTCCGTTAAAATGCTAAGAGCAAAAGCTACTTCGGAAATAGCATGTGGGTTGTACAGATAGATACCCGTAGCAGAGAAACCTGATATTATATTTTTGGGGGTTTAATGACTGGTCCCAAACGATAGAGAACAGCTCCCCACACCTTTGTACTTCATCATCCCAATGATGCTCAAACGATTTGAATACAACCTTGTCCATTAGCTGCAGCTCATGCGTCATATTACTCGGGAGGCATAAAATGGTGATTCCATAAGAATCTGCAGTGTCAACAATAGAATGATCTAGATAAGCCATAAAAAATTAGAAGGCTATTGCCTGGCAGCTTATATTTTCCAAAGTGCTTTATCCATTGATTAAATGTTTCAATTGTCATGCTTGCTTTCTTCGTCATAAGGGTCAGAGTTCCTGGGGGCAAGTTATCATACCATTTTTCATCCTTTTGCCTTTGAATAAAATTTTTGGGGGAATTCTTCCCCCACTGGCGTTGCCACAAGCAACGACAGTAAAATTCTCTGCGTGTTCTGGTGCCATTAGGTGGACCCTTTTCGCGCCGTTTTTAGCTAGTGATGTAACGTTAATTTGCACCCCTTTTAATGCATGTTATAAATTATTTCAGGTTTATCCATTAAGTCAAGTTCTAGAAGCACTGTTTTAAGCTTTTCAAAATAATCAGAAACAATATATTTGTTGAGCTTTTGTGTTCTCGCCGGGTTCATGTTCTGGGCCCGTCTAGGAGAAATCTCTGGGTGTCTATTTAAGAATGCTTGGCCAGGCTTGGCGCTTTTCTTGTGAGAAAATGTTAGATAGACCGTTTCGCTCACAATAGTGGTACACAGATCTTCGAAGCATTCGTTTCGTAAGAGGGTAACCCACCTGCGTCAGCCTCATAATTCGGGCCACTAATTCTGTTTCTTGGTCTTTATTCAGAACACTTTTTTCTGCCAAGTGGTTGTTTTACGTTAGTATTTTTGTTAATATGTGATTAAGAGTCCTTCGTGGTATTTTATATTGCTTAGAAACTGAGTTTTTCGACTTTCCGTTTTCTACCGCTCTTAGGGCGGGTGGTAAAAAGGCATATTTTAAAATGCTGTACTTACAATTATTGCAAACAAACACAAACAAAATTTACGCTCTATTTCAGCACGTGATATTTTTATAGTCGACAGCGCCAAAAAACTGATTTGACTCGTAGCGCTGTAAGTGCGAAATCTTAACGTGTTGGACGCCTTCTATGAGCATATAAGCTAAACTTTTTAAAATGGCAGCGGGTGGGCATATTACCTGCATGGGCATATTCACCGCACCTACCTTATAGATATACAACCTAATTCTAAAAATTCAAGAAGAGGGTCAGTTACGTTATCAAAGAAAAATCTTTCTGTAAATAACCTGCCTTGTGACATTTTAGAACAGTCCGCTTTACAACACTTAAAAACTGAGAAAATTCGCTGTAAGTGTCGCGCCGAAATTTAATGAACCCAGCTGTACATCTGTGTTCAAGTTTCTTTACTTTGTCTCGACAGTGATTGTTTTCTAACCCTGCAAAATAATCGTCCACTGTTGAAGTTAGCTCTTCATTTGTGCGGAATTTTTTGCCTCCGAGAAAATCTTTTAATTTAGAGATAGACGAAAGTCAGATGGTGCTACAAAGTACTTTGAAAATGCTATTTAATGATCTAGAAATGTTTTATTTTATACCATTTCTCTGAAAAACCGTCCACTATATCGCAAACTATAAATATCATTCATTTAAAATGTTTTGTTGAAAATAAACTTACTTTAGTTTATATTGTAAATACGATACTAATTATAAAAGGAAGCTAGCTTATCAATGATAAATATAGTTCGGTAAAACGATTTAGATAAGATATATCTATAACCTAACCTATGAATCCTGTGATAACCAATGTGACAGATTGATTGTGGTTTTAAATTTCATGGGTAATAGGATGTCATTTCATATATACATTTAAATTTAAAGAAATTCATTAAAAAGTTTACTAAAACCGGATTAAATGCAAAGAAAAATTGAAATATATGCGCATATATATGCATGAAATTTTTCAGGAAATATGCATAAATTTCGGCCGTATATGCAAAAAAATTGCGAAAATATCTAAAAATTTTACCTAAAATAAATAAAAGCAGAAATTTGAACATGTACTTTATTGCACAAAAATTTTTGTAAAGATGCATTTTAGGTACCTTAGTTAGGCAAAATATATACATGAATTTTATGACCAATTATATCAAAGAATTGTTTTCGTAACCATGGAAACATCATTCAAAATTAAACAGAGTTAATACGTTTGAACTGAAAATTCAGTTATAAACAGTTATATTATATCGTTGTTGTATGCCGCTGTTTAATACAAATTACAAAATATATATTTTTTCTATTTTGCGTTCGAAATGAACTCATTATGAAACCCAAAACAGTATCGTAATGAGCTTCATTTCGATACACTTTTTTTCATTTTTCAATGTTGGCGTTGTTCGAATACAGAAATAAATATCATTGCTGTCATTTGATTTTAAGAATTTATGTACATTTGACAGATATGATATATGTCCGTATTTTACACAAACAACGTATGTTGTATACAATTGACAACAACATATATATGTTTCTATGTCACTCATGTTTATATTTTTAAATGAAATATCAAGTAATGTTAACGAAAATTAATAAATAATATGTAATATAATATACTTTGCGGATAGCAAGATTTAAATTTGAAAATGTCAAGTATCAATGTGACCAACTGCATGCTTTATATAAAAATTAAACTCTGAACTTTCAAATTAAATAATTCCAATTTAAGCAATTTATTAATGTAAAAAACGCAAAATAGAAAAAATAGTATAAACAACTCGTTTCATAAGGCCTTTTGCCGCACTCGCTCTTTAGAAAACTCGCTGCCATCGCGGCTCGTTTTCTAAACTGATCCCGTGCGGCAAAATGGTGCCTTATGACTTATGAAACTTGTTTTTTAATATACTATTTTAAATAGATAGTTGCATTTCATTACCACGATTTTTAATATTTTGTTGAATATTGTCTTCTTTATAACCTTATCTGGCTTGAAATTATTTACTTCAAATAATCTAACATATGAGTGGTAATCGCATTTCATTGGTTTCAAATTCATGTATAATATTTTGCCTAACTAAGGTACCTAAAATGTATCTTTACCAATTTTTTGCAACATATTTCTAAAACAATTTATAATTAAATGTTTTTCAAAATTGTGTAAAAGAAAGTCTTGTCTTCCATCGGAATACATATTGCTGTGAACTGTGCTTTTGCTTATCAGGTCAGCCCACAACAAATGTCCGGACTAATTCAGACGGAAATTCTTCTTGCTTGAAACTTCTTGCATCAGGGCTTTTCCTCTTTTTCTCGATTGAAAATGTGGACAAATTAAAGAGTCAAAGAAAAATCACACTTCTACTTAACTAATTTATTAAAAAAAATAAAAAAGAAAAAAAAATCTCTTTTCAAAGTGCAAAGAGAGCTAAAGCAGGATTAACAATAGCTTGGAGGAAAAGTCTGAGTGATAAATAACACGCACACAGAGAAAAACCTCCTGTGACTCGCGAGCAAAATTCAAAACTAATAGATTATTAAGAAAATTCGCAAATTTAAAATCTAAATTATATCCCCATAATTCAATTCGAAAATAGACTAAACGTCAACTCGTAATTTACTTTACTCGTGCGCACTTAACACAAGTCCAAAATCTCCCCTCCAACCTGACTTTCAAAAATCTTCTAGAATATCGTGACAAAAAACTCCCTCATAAAACATGATAATTTTCTTAAGTATCTATATAACACACTAATATCAAAATAATTCAAAATTACAAATAAGCACACATATCTTAGAATTATAGCGAAATAGAATTTATATAAATCAAATATAAAAAAGTACTTACGCACGCAACACTTTTTCTACTGAAAAAACTAATGCGAGAGATATCAAATATAGTTTAAATTAAGTCAAAAATACGAGATCACTACCACTCGTAATGCGTAAATGAAATATTAATTACACATTAAAACCACTCAAGACAAAATAAACCGAAGTTAAATCAAATATACTTAGAAGTAAAAAATTATGTTTTTTACCCCAAACCGTACAATGCAACGAACCTGATATCTCTGTCGATCATGGGCCGGAAAAGATCGGATGTCGGGCACAATTAGTTCAATAAAGTCCCCGAGTCGATACAATTTCCGGTACACAATTAACTATACAGACATGGTCATTATTTTCGATTCAACAAAATATTTAAATGTAATACAATATAAAATAAAAGTACATATTAAATAAATGCAGTAAATTCACTGTTTCTTCTTCTTCTTTTTGTGCCCTCTCCGTCATCGGAGGTTAGCGATCACATCAGCAAAGGTCTCGATTTGCAGCAGCTCTAATGAGTTGTTCAAAGTTTAATCCGGTCCAGTTCCTAATATTCCGCATCCATGATAGTTTCTTTCTGCCAAGCCTACGTTTACCCTCTATCTTTCCTTTAATTATGAGCCGTAGTAGGTAATATTTTTCATTTCTCAAAACGTGACCAAGGTAAGCCGTCTTTCGCATCTTTACTATGTGGAGCAGTTCTCGATCTTTGTGTACCCTTTTCAAAGTTTCCTCATTAGTTGTATGTGATGTCCATGGAATTCTTAGCATTCTTCGGTATGTCCACATTTCAAATGCTTCTATACGGTTCATACTGACAGTTTTCAAGGTCCATGTTTCCACTCCGTATAATAGCGTTGACCAGACGTAACACTTTGTAAATCGTATGCGTAAATTTACATTTAGCTATTTATCGCACAGTATGTTTTTGAGTTTGAAGAAATTTTGCCTTGCCTGTTCAATTCTGGACCTTATTTCGATGTCATGGTTCAGTCTTGAGTCAATACAGCAGCCCAGGTACTTAAAGCGATCAACCCTGGTCAATATTTCCCCGTCAACCTGTAGAGGTGTGGGTACGTTTGAATTACGAGAAATTAACATTACTTTCGTTTTGCTGATGTTTATGGCCATATTAAAATTTTTGCATGTCATATTCAATCTGTTGATCATGTTTTGTAATCCTATATCGGTATCCGCAATCAACACAGTATCGTCTGCATAACGGATAGTCGATATATTGACACCGTTTATTTTTATTCCGTCGTTACAACCCCTAAGCGCCTTCGCAAACAGATACTCTGAGTATATATTAAATAGTGTGGGGGACAACACGCACCCCTGTCTCACACCTCTACAAATGTCAATGTTTCTTGAAGACAAGTTAGTCTCGACTCTTATTCTTGCGGACTGGTGCCAATACAAGTTTCTGAGAAGTCTCAAATCCCCATCATCCAACCCGATTTCCTCCAGGAACTCGAAAAGTTTATCATGGTTTACTCGGTCAAACGCTTTCTCAAAATCGACGAAACAAATATGTATGTCTCTTTGTTGGTCGTGGCACTTCTGTGCAAGGACTTGTAGGCTGAATAAAGCTTCTCTCGTACCTAGCCCATTTCGGAATCCGAATTGTTCCGAGCCGATGTTAGATTCGCATTTGTTATATATACTCTTGTGTATAATTTTTAATAGGATCTTGAGAACATGACTCATCAGACTTATGAGTCTGTAGTCGTTACATTTCCTTGCACTATACTTTTTTGGTAAGGGTATAAAAGTTGATTCGAGCCAATCCTGGGGAATTTTGCCTGTCTTATATATGTTGTTAAACAGAAGTAGAAGTAGATCTATGTTTTCCTCATTTATGAGTTTAAGTATCTCTGAGTTTATTTGATCAGGGCCCGGACTTTTATTATTTTTCAGCTGGTTAATAGCATATACAATCTCACATGTTTTCATCCACAGCCTCACGAAAGTCGGCCACATATTGCTGAATAATGTCATCTCTGTATGTGTCCATTGACATTGTTTTCAAAGAGATGGAGGTTCGTACGTCCATTCAAACTAATGCCCGCCCACACCATGATACCACCGCCGCCAAAAGGCACCACAGCTTTTGTAAACTCGCGTCTATAACGGTCTCCTCGAGTTCTCCAGACCCTTACTCTACGATTATCACTAAATAAGCAGAATCTGGATTCATCGGTGTATAAACCATGCTCCCATTGAAAATTTTCTACTAGTCGTTGGTTAACCCAAGTTCTTCTAGCCATTCTATTGGCATTAGTTAATTTTGGGCGTTTCACAGGCCTGCAGCTATGAAGATCCATTTCCCTCAGACGGTTTCTGATGGTTTGATCCGAAACTCTAACTCCAGTGGCGGCACGTAACTGTGTTTGCAGCCATACAGCACTTCTAAACGGATTCATCCTTGTCTGAATTCGTATGTAGAGGTCTCTCTGATTTGTTTTCCTCTTAGATCCACTACCGGGTCTTCTCCTTGCAGATCCTATCTGTTGGAATCTTGTTAGAGCCCTACTAACAACACTTGGAGACACATTAAAAATTGCGGCAATTTCTGCTCCAGATTGCCCTCGCTGATGCAATAACGCAATTAAATCAAAAGTTTCTTTATTTAAATGACGTCTTGGCATCGTGAAAATGTGAAATGACGTTTAAAATGAATAATACTTGTCAAAAAATGCGATTTTTATAATTTTGTATTCTAAATTAATTTAAGGTTAAAATACAAGATTCAATATTTTATCACACAGAAAAGACATTTACCAAATAAAATGTCCACAAACGACTGTGGGCATTCTAATTTATCTATAGTTTGAGAAAATACGTTAAATTTAATCGAATTAATTAGATCTAATTCCCTATTCATTTTTGAGTAGTTTAATTCTACCGTAAAAGCACCCTTTTTCGATAACGAACGCATTTAAAAATATGGATATGAAGCCTGTTATATTAATTTGTTAATTGGACAGACGATTGTTTTTCAATAGTCAGTTATTTACATAGTTTATTTTTAGCACTAACAATCTATTTAGACCGTTAATAAATTAAATTAGACTTTTAAAATCTGATTAGCAAGTTAATTAGGAGTATTAAAACTGTTATCTATCCGTCATCCTTATCTTGATATCTAATCTAAAAACTCGACCATTTCGGGAATAAAAATAAGTTTACGTTACTCATTTTTATAATGGGTGTTCTAATTCCAGTATCCTAACTTTTAAATCGTTAAGTAACGAAGAAGATACTTGTTGTAACTTCATTATATAACGATAGGAACGAAGTACTAAACGTCTAGTTTCAAAAAATGTTTATTGTAAATCCACTACAATATTGTTTCGCCATGCAACGGCTTCGTCAGGTGGATGAAAAACTGAATATTTAAAATACAAGTTTGCATATTTATGTACAAATTTTGAGGAAAAAAATGGTGGTGAAAAAGTTTTACGATCTTAAATTTAGTGGAGGGAAGTTGTTTAAATCTGTGTCTAATTGGTCTAATTGGTCATTTAAAGCTAATCCTAAATTATTAATCTATTAATTTCTAAGTTTTCTATAACAAGTTAAGTTTTTTGCTTTTATCTTGAATATGTAAAATTTTGAAATCTATATTAAATATAACAAGTGTTCATTTGAAAAGTCAATCTAGGTTACTTTGAAATTTTGATAGAATAAGACGCAAATATATTACTATGTGTTGTTGATCCGTAAACGTAAATCCAAATGACATTTGATAATGTCAATCACAAATATCTTACTAATCTTACTAATCAGTACTAATATATTTGATTATATAATTCATCTGTCGTGTAATGTTCATTAGCCAATGAAATAAACTAAATTTTAGTCATTTTCATGGTTACAAAAACATTGCAGTGGTTATTAGACTAGTAAAAATAGCATCGAATATTGTATTATTGTAGTTATGGAAGTGAATATTTTAAACAAATGAAAATCTTTATTTAAACTTTATTCAAACTGAGTTACGAGATCTTTTTGTGGTTTCGAGAACATTTTTTGTAATCTCTACATCAAGTTCTCCCATTATCTTTCCCGCCAAATCTTCTCAACTCACTTTCCATCGTAATTTAAAACGATTTTTAACAGTTTTAACAAACTTATTGAGAGAAATTTGTGACGGACGCCCTCTGATACTTATGACACTTGTGGCACTTATCGAATATTATTAACGTGTGTTCATTTGAAAAGTAAATCTAGGTTACTTTGAAATTTTGATAGAATGAGACGCAAATATATTAGTATGTGCTTGTTGTTCCGTAAACGTAAATCCAAATGACATTTGATAATGTCAATCACAAATATCTTACTAATCTTACTAATCAGTACTAATATATTTGATTATCGATATAATTCATCTGTCGTGTAATGTTCATTAGCCAATGAAATAGACTAAATTTTAGTCATTTTCATGGTTACAAAAACATTGCAGTGGTTATTAGACTAGTAAAAATAGCATCGAATATTGTATTAGTTATGGAAGTGAATATTTTAAACAAATGAAAATCTTTATTTAAACTTTATTCAAACTGAGTTACGAGATCTTTTTGTGTTTTCGAGAACATTTTTTGTGATCTCTACCAGGCGCGGCTCGTGATGACGTATTTTGGTTTGCAGTACAATGATCCGAGTGCTTCGTGTATTCTCGTGTACTAAATGTAACGTTTGCTTAGTAAACACCGAAAACACACGAGGCACTCGTATCATTGTACTGCAAACCAAAATACGTCATCACGAGCCGCGCCTGATCTCTACATCAAGTTCTCCCATTATCTTTCCCGCCAAATCTTCTCAACTCACTTTCCATCGTAATTTAAAACGATTTTTAACAGTTTTAACAAACTTATTGAGAGAAATTTGTGACGGACGCCCTCTGATACTTATGTCACTTGTGTCACTTATCGAATATTATTAACGTGTGTTCATTTGAAAAGTAAATCTAGGCTACTTTGAAATTTTGATAGAATGAGACGCAAATATATTAGTATGTGCTTGTTGTTCCGTAAACGTAAATCCAAATGACATTTGTTAATGTCAATCACAAATATCAGTTAGTGCATATAATAATCGTGCGTCGATTCTGGTTTAAATAAATTGCTTCTCAGTTTTAAAATGGCTTTCGCTTCAGAACATAAAATTTTTTTAGTCCAGGCTTATTTTCGAAGTGGTAATAAAATTGATGGTTTATGGGTTTATTCAGTTCAAGATTGCATGGTAGAATTTCAAGTTGAGTTTCCACATTTTGTAATAGATTATATACAATTTAAGAATACTTTGGATAGAACTTTAAAACTTTTTTCTGAAACTGGTAGTCTCTTAAGAAAATCAGGCAGCGGAGCAGTTAAAAAACGTACACCTCAAGTTGTCAATCGTGTTGAAGAAATAATGGAAAATGAACCACAAACATCTGTTCGACATTTGAATCAACAAATAAACCTTTCTGTTGGTACAACTCACAAGTTATTAAAAAAAGATATGCAACTTTATCCATACCGTGTCACAGCAGTACAAGAATTGTTAGAAATTGATTACCCACGTAGACTACAGTTTTGTAATTGGTTTGTAAATATGAACAATAATGGAGAACTTTCGCAAAGAGTCAACTTTACTGATGAAGCATGGTTTTATAAAACGGGATACCTAAATTCACAAAATACAAGAATTTGGAGTAGTGAAAATCCACATGTAATTAATGAAGAATCGCTACATCCAGAGAAAATTGGTGTTTGGGCAGCGATAAGCCAAAGGCGAATCATTGGACCAATATTTTTTCAGGGAACGTTAACTGCTCAAAGGTACCCTACGGAAATTTTACAACCATTTGTCAATCAGTTGCATGATGATGAACTTCAAAATGCATATTTCCAACAAGACGGAGCACCTTGTCACTGTACTGCAGAATCTTTGAATTATATAAGAGAATTTTTTGATGAGCGTATAATTAGTCGAAATACTGAAATTGCCTGGCCTGCACATTCATGCGATTTAACACCTTGCGACTTCTTTTTGTGGCCTTATCTAAAAAATAACATATTTCGAACACCTATATTGAATTTGAATGATATGCGACAGAGAATCGAACAGAAATGCATGGAAATTAATAACAATCCAGTAATGTTGCAGAATATCATCTGAAATTTTGAACGGAGGATTTTAAGTGCATTGATCTTGAAGGACAACATTTTCAACATTTGTTATAGTTTTCAATAAATACCTATTATTTGTTATTTATTTGTATGTATGAAGCTGTGAAAATATACGACTTCGTAGGTTAAGTAGTAAATTTTAATTTACGACATACTTCAAAATGTTCTCAGTAAATCACATGCTACTAGATTGACTTTTCAAATGAACACTTGTTATAATTGTTATCTAAACAATGATTTGCGAAAGTTGAATCTGAAAGTTGAATTCCAGTCTATTTTTGTTAAATCAACGAAGTACAGGGTGACTTACGGGAAACTGACGGTTTTCAAATGAACATTACTCAATTGTTTTTCAATAAAGAAGTTTATTTTTACAAAACGAAAGATTAATATTTACCATTTAATGTAACATTGTCATTTATGGAAAATTATATCACTCAAGTGACGGCCGTCCGCTTGAATACAGATTTCAAGTCTCTGCCAAAATTCATTCACAACTCGTGCCAATAGCTCTTGGTCAATCGCATGCACCTCTTCTGTAATGATATCTTGCAACGCAATTCTTTATGACTTCTCTCGTGTTCTTTCATCTTAATTTTGAACGTTCTCCCCGTTTGTCCTATGTATTCCTTATTACAATCTTCACATGTTAACTTACATATACCACAGTTCGATTCTTTGTCTATTTTATCTTTGTTGTTTTGAATAATGTTCTGTATAGTATTGTCTGTTTTAAATGATATATGTTCATTATTAAGTTTTTTTAATGAAAGTACCAATTTTTGCCGAAATTTTTCCTAAGTGATTGAATTACAGTGGCGGCTCGTGAGTTGTGAAAGAAGGTGGGCACAAAAAAAAAACTTACCTATTTTTTTGTATATAAAATCCATTCTCCTATTTTTCATGCTGGAAAAGACGTCTATGACTTTGTTCTCAAAATCCGGGGTAGACTAGATGGACTTCATTTCTATTGATAGGATCGCCAATGCTTTCAGTCGATCTTCGGACATTGTGCTTCTCAGAAAAGTTTTAATGCGTTTAATGGTGGAATAACATCGTTCACATTCTGCTGTCGACATGGGCGTTGTACAAATAATATCCAACAGTTTGTATGCTTCCGTCAAAACCATTTTAGGTTGTTGTCTGTTATGAACACTAAGAGTGGCAAAACACCACCTACGTCACACATGTCATTGCGCTCATAAATTACTGAAAGTTCACTTTTCAATTTTACACTGTCCACCATACGATAAGATTTCACACTTTCATTCAAATTTTTTTGTGAAAATGAGTGACTATAAGTTTTAAAATTTTGAGAATGAAATAATTTTGCTGCACTTACGAGATCCCTAAAATCAAATCGGTCGCTAATTTGACTTAAAATATTGTCACATACTTCCTTCGCAATAACGGCTCTGTTATCTCCAGCTGTCGTTTTTTGTCTTTTCCTTGCAGGTTCTTCATTATTGCGTTCTTGATTGTCATTGTCAGTAGAATTTTTTAAATTTCTAATGTGAATAATTTGCTGTTGGAATTGTTCAAATGCCTTTCGCAGTTGAGCACTGTCAATCCCGCGCATTTGAGTCCGATTAAATAATATTTCAACATGTGGCATAATGAAATGAAATATTTTCAACCAGTAGAGTATTCCAGGCAATTCAAATGTTTCAATAAGCCACTTGTTTCACTAATAGTAACTGATCCCATATCCATCCAATCTTCGTCAATAATTTTGTCTAAACTTTCTTTGAAAGAATCCTGGTGTTCAAATAATGTGTTCACCTTTTGACTTTTGAAAATCCAGCGTGTACGAACAGCGCATGGTAATCTACGTTTGATTATTTTATCAAGAATTACCATTCGTTTTGGCGATCAAGAAAAAAAAATTGAAAATGACAGCAAATTTGCAATGAAAGTTTTTTTTTTATTACACTGTACCGCTCGTTATTGATGCGCGTAGCAGTGAATATAATATGCATGTGGAAATGTTCTTTTGATAATAGCTTGGACACCATTTGTCTTACCACTCATCACGGACGCCCCATTGTAACTTTGAGCGCTTAGTTTATTGTTATCAGACCCAGAAGGATAATTTAAAATAGTTTGCAATTCATTCAGCAATGTTTTTACTAATACATCAGCATTGTCCACCCGGCTTAAAAAAAGACAAAAAGCGTTCAAAAATTTGTCCATTAAACACGTATCGAATAATAACAACCATTTGCTGATTATTAGAGGTGTTTGTAGTTTCATCGGTTTCCAAAGCAATGAAATTTGCAGATTTAATTTCTTTTAATATTTCCTGGTTGTAAATTTGCCACATTGCATCTGGCAATTCGTTGTGAATAGTTTTTGAGGCGCCCTTAAACACTTGTGAACCTTTCATATACAGGATGATTCATTTCGGCCCTCACCATGGTGATCTCGCTTATTATTGGAGATAGAGTATAGGTTTAAATTTGGCAAAGTTGTTAAATTTTGTGTTTGTTATAAATCCGTAAAGAAAATATACCTGTGACGAATGACCTTCGTTATTTAAAAAAAAAACGCGAAAACCCCATTTTCTTCTTTTACCTGTAGCACCGACATTTGGCCTTGTAGAGAAAAAATAAAAACACATCCTTGTGGCCATTTCTAAACCTCTATTCAGTGGTGTACTCTAAATTTTTATACGATGTTTCGTTTCTTTCTGGCCATCATCAACTATCTAATTTCTTATAGGCGCCATATTAGATTTAGACATCTTCAGAAAGAGTTTTTTTTTCTGATTTCAACCATGTACCACATGCCGACTAAAGTTTTTGACATTAGGTTTTATTTGAAAGAATAAATTATAAGATTAAATAAGGTAGCCATGGAATTTCAATCTGTCAAACATTTCATTTATTGTTCATTAATAATACAAAAATGTCATACACTAACGAAGAGAAACGAGATATGATAAGTATTTTTTATTCTTCGAACCAAAATTCAACAGTAGCGAGTACAAGATAACAGAAACATTAATAAAAATACATAGAAAAGTAAACAATAAACAATTACAGTAAATGTTCAATTATCTGGCCATCTTCGGTAATGCACAATTGGGCACGCCTTCTGGCATTTTGTACTGCCCTTTGTATAGTTCTTCTAGGAACTGCATCGAAGGCATTCTGAAGTCTGTCTCGTAATTCTTCAATGTTTTGTGGCGCATCTACTTTATAAATATTATTTTTAACATATCCCCATAAAAAAAAATCTAGCGGACTTAAATCAGGTGATCTCGCAGGCCATTCAACAACTCCTCTATTTCCAATCCAACGGTTTGACTGATTCTTGAGTTAAGAAATTTCTAACAACAGCTGCATTGTGTGCTGGTGCGCCATCTTGTTGCCACCATAAATATTGTAAATGTTTTAATGGGATATTGTCGTCAAGATAGTCAGATACGTATGTACGTAAAATGTTTAAATATATTTCTACATTTAAATGTTCTTCATACATAACTGGTCCTAAGAGACGATTTGCCAAAATACCCATCCAAACGTTTATTCCAAAACGATGTTGTGGTCTTCTAGCCCTGTTTTGTCGGGGATTTTGTACTGCCCAATAGTGCTCCGTATTTCTGTTGAACATTCCAGAATTTGTAAATTTTGTTTCATCTGACCAGATGATTTTGCTTAAAAAATTTTCGTAATTTTCTATCCTTCCCATTAACCAATTACAATATTCTAGCCTTCTCAAATTATCTCCAGGCAGTAAAGAGTGACTAACATGGATCCTGTATGGTTTAAACCTACTTTTATGTAAAGTTCTCCAAGCTCTGGACTGGCACAAATTTAATTCTGACGCTACTTCGCGTGTAGAAATTGATGGATTATTTATCTATAAAAATACAAGATTAACATGAAATTTGAAAACACGCTTTGAGTTTACCATTTGTAAAATATCTTGTCGATTTTCATTTAGATTCCTGTTGTCTTGACCATTACGCGGCTTAGTAAACGATCCATTCTCGACCAAATTTGTCGAGGCGCAAGCCGAGACTTAGCAACACAGAGTCCAGGAATGTGGCTTTTCCTACGAGGTAAACATACTATTTTTCCGCAAATCGGTTAAAATTCGACAGATATTAATTAATTTTGAAAAAATCGCGAATAATTTTCTTCACAAATAAATGGTGTTTTGAAATTCGTAATAACGAGTGATCATTAAAATTTTCGCTCAAGTAAGCCATGTACACAAAAAGTATGTCCTAACTTAAGTTATTAGAGGAGATCTGTCATTATAATTTCAAACGTCATGATTGTTAAAAAATAATTTGAAATGCTGACTTTTATATTAAATATATTTATAATTTTTATACAAAGTAATAGAATATTATAAAAAATGTGTAAAATGTTGACCATTCTCCACCAAGCATAATCGCACTCTATTTCGTAGAGCATTGAAAACATTGATCAGTATTTGCGGTGAGTTATTGATGTGTTCACATTTTTCTATGATTTTATGTCTTAACTCTTGTAGATTATTAATTGGTGTTTCATAAATAATATTCTTTATATATGGCCACACAAAAAAATCCATGACTGTTAAATCACACAATCGTGGTGGATATGGAATCGCTGTATTTCTACTTATTATCCTATCGCCATAAAATTGTTGCAAAAACTGAATATTTTCAAGTGTAACGTGAGATGTAGCCCCATCCTGTTGAAAATATCCGACCTGGAGTTCATCATTAGTCAATTGATTAGTAAAAACACTGAGAATTTCGTTACGATATTTCTCCGATGTTATCGTGCCCTCAAAGAATATTGGTCCTATTAATCGGTGACGACTCATACCTACCCATACGCCTATTTTTTTCTGGATGTAGAGGAACTTCTCTGTAGAAATGAGGATTTTCACTGGACCACATACGCATATTTTGCGAATTAACATAACCTTTCAAATAAAACCAAGCTTCATCGGTGAAAAAAGTATGATTTAAAATATTTTCTGTCATTGTTTGAATAAACCATTGGCAAAATTGTGTTCTTTTTTCATAATCCGTAGGTAATAGATTTTGTACAGAAGTTAATTTATATGGATACATGTGCAAGTCCTTTTTTAAAATTGTTTGACATGTTCCATACGAAAGCCCTACTTGTTGCGAAACTCTGCGAATAGATGTTTGAGGAGATTCGTTAATAATTTGTCTGACATTTTCAATTACGCCGCGACTTCTCTTGAGAGGAGGACCGCTTCCTTTTTTCCTTAAAATACTGCCTGTTTGACGAAAAAGATTTACACAATGCATTAGCGTATCACGGTAAGTTTTATAGCTAGGAACAGTATTTGGATATCTCTCTTCAAACTCCGCAAGGCAATTTTCTATTGAATGCTGCCAAATACCAGTAATAAAGCGTGAGGTGTCAAAATTAATCTCAATCTTTCGTTAACCTAAATCTAAAGTTTCCTCAAGATACTGCAAGTATTTAGTGAAAGTTTATAAGTTGGCCGAAAAATAGAATTAAGTCGTTTATTATTTATGAATTCTGACTATTTTTAATAAATATTTTATGTTGTAACTCTAACATTATAATAAAATAATTTAAATAATATAAGCGTTTATAATTTGAATTTATGTATAACAACTGTCAGAATTTGAAGTTTTCTAAAGCTTCGCATGTACACCAATCTTTGATTACTTAATTATTTTAAAGACAGCCTACTATAATGTGGAAAGTTTTTGAAGAGACGTTATTTAACAAATTGCACACGAACTGTTCCACTTGATTATCGCCGTCAAAATGTAGTCTTCCCAGTGCATCTTTTAGTGGACCAAACATATGGTAACCAAATGGTTAAAGGTCTGGACTGTATGTAGTGTTCAACGACATTCTAATGCATTTCCGCTAGTTTTTTTTGCGTTTGAGCAGCTGTAAGCAGTCGAGCGTTGTCATACAAGAGCAACATTTGTTGAATCGGTCATCACCGTCTTTTGGACCGATAGTCGGGTCAAACACGCTCCAAAAGATTACAATAATGATCTGCATTAACGATTCGCCTTTCGTAAAGAAAATTGAGCAACAAAACATCTCTATAACTCCAAAACACTATCGCTAAAAGTTTACCCGCCGACAAACGAGTTTTCGCCTTTACCGGGCAAGTTTCACATTTTTGTCTCCGCTCATTAATTGCTCTTTTGGACTCCGGTGTATAGTGATGTACCTAAGTCTTATCACAGGCCATTACACGATGTAAAAATGGATTCCCTTCCGCTTTGTAACGTGTCAGTAGCCTTTGAGAAATTTCAAAACGAATAGTTCGTTAATTTTTATTCAAGAGCCTTGTAACCCATCGTGTCAAAATTTTTCGAAATTGAAGTCTTAACAATGGATTGGGCACTACCATAGCATATTCCTACTCTTCGTTAAATTTCTGCTATGGTCAGTCGACGATCTGTCGCAATAAAGTCACGAATGGCATCAATGTTTTCTTGAGTGGTTCTTGTTCTTGGACGGCGTTGGTGTGTTTCGTTTTGCATGGTATCTCGTCCACGAAATTGTTAATTGCCAAAATTTCACTTGTGTCTTGGACAATGTTAATTTCCCATATTTATTATGCAATCTTCGCCAAATTTCGGCGGGACAACATTTTCTTTCGTAAGAAATTTGAAAGTGGCGACTTGCTGTAACACATCAGACTATCCCATCCCACCACATAACTACTTACTTCTCTCACGAGTCTTTGTTACTCGCTAGACGGAAAGATCAGTTCATATTTGATCCATCCTCGTACTTCAATATTATTCTTAAGAGTAAATAATACTGCATTTATGTTGCAATTACTCTAATCAACAATGACGTAGTTTTTTACTTTTACATAAACACATAAATCGATGAAACGCTACCAGAAAATGTGGGCGAAATATCATAACATTTTGTGATCTAAGTTATAAAATAGGTATTTGAATAATTTGAAGTTCTAGAACATTTACACTTATATATTTTCATAAGTAATTTAATTGAACACACAATTTATATATTTTAATTTTAAGAGGTTAACCAAAATGAACTAAAAAATCACGAATAATTAGATGAAGCTCAGTTAATGTAATTTTATTTTGAACGAGTTCTGAAGTTTTAATTGCTCAAAATAGGCCAACTTAGGGGACTTAAAATAGATAAAATATTAAGTGAAAATATTGACGTTAACACAAATCTATTTTTGTTATTTTTAGGGTTTAAGTTATTAGTATAATTGTAAAAATAACAACGATATCTTTATATCTCGAGGATTAATATGCAGATTATGTTAATGCTCCACTAGTTATTTTTTTATTTCACGTAACCATCCAGTTTTTTTTCCACTCTGTATTATAATGATTATAAGTGCATAGCACATTCAATGTAAGGTTTATACTTTTCAAATTAGTATTTGTTTATTTTCAAAAAGTGTTTATGAGCTTTTACTTTTTAAAAATTTAAGTGCAAGTATCATTTGATAACAAGGTTTTCGGAAGTGTACCGAGAAAGATAGAAATAATAAAAACGGGGATAGCATCCAGTTTGACGTTTCTGTCATCGTTAGTATGTTCATGGTTTGTGTTTGGTAGTTGTACGGTTTTTTTTCTATTTTTTTTAATTCTGAATTTATTACGGCTGTGAACCAAATCCATTAGTAAATGTCAGCATTATAATTAATTTCGTTTTTAATGGCATCGGAAGGCATTTACGGGTATATACCCCGTTTAGGAATTGACGAATATGTGAGTAAAAATTAATCCAATGTCATGCAAAAATTACATTATTAAACGCAATCCGATTCCAAGAAGTATAAAGATCTGGAATTTTGAATGCTCAATCTGGTTTATAAGATATACGTTTAAAAAGAAAATGACGTATTTACTTTTGTAGATAGTGTTGTATTTTTTATTGATTATTGAACATAACCTATATTTTTCAGACTGATGAACCGACAAGTTTTCTTCGAATAACAGTAGTTCGAGGTATTGGTCTAGCTAAAAAAGATATATTCGGAGCAAGGTACAGTGTATAATTTATTTTAATTAGTTACCAATCACTATAATTTGTAATAAACCTTGTACAAAATGTATTTAAATTACATATATGTGCAATACAGTATATAAAACATAATGACGTCAACCCATAAAGATATTTCTTTACAGTATTCTTATATTAATGCTAGGTATTAATTTTTTTTATTTCAGTGATCCATACGTACGGATAGATTTAAATACAATCAATGGAGACGAAACCATTGATACAGTTCTAACTAAAACGAAAAAGAAGGTAGGACAAATTAATAGAATACTTCTATGATATTAATTTATAGAAGAGATTATTTCAGACTCTTAATCCTGCATGGGAGGAAGAATTTATATTTAGGGTGAGTATTGTTTTTAAATTGAACTTAGTTTATACTTTAACTGCTTATATTTTATTGATCTGCGTGTTTGAATATGTTTTACTAATTTTACTGCCATTAAAATAGTTAGGGATGCGAATGTCATTTATGAATGAATGGTGTTTTATATAACAACTCGTAAACACAGTTACTATTTTTATTTTATCTGTAAGGTAATATTTGATTAATTTTCTTTCATGATTACATTTTAAGATTCCATTTTATAATAATAATAATTTATTTTCATCCCTTTAACTACAGTAGCATAGGATAAGTCAATTTAAAGTAAAATAAAATCTTAATCGTGGTCACAATTCTTCTTACATATGTAAGAGCGTTAATATCTATATATAAAATAAACATTAATATCTAATACTACATTAAGAAAAGTACAAATGAAAATATACAAGGAACAAAATATTAAAAACCTATGCAATAACATAGAGTTTCACAGTAACCTTAACTACATTACAACTAATATTGTACATCACAGTCATGAACAAACTCCTGGACTGAATAATAGACTTTGGAGATTAATAGGTCCCTAATACTGTATTCAAACAAATCAGGTGGTAGCTGTGTAGGACGGCACCGAGTTCGTTCCCAAATCCGCAGGTAACAAAATGATATAGACCGAATTCGTTCCCAAAGTTGTAGGTGTATACATTAGAGGATTAAAAGATAAGGACGAAGGCGTTTTTAAAAATACTCAAACCATAGCAAACATGTACCTATGTATTCAAATACAATATCCAAAAATATTTACAAATATACATATTTGGAATTTACTGCAAGTGAGAATTAATGAATATTAAATCACATTCTTACATGTAAATGTCGACTTATTTAATGCGTATAAATCTACAATCCGTCAAACTAAGTTTGTACTAGTATGCAGAACACACTCTTTCGCGACAACGAACTTCCTGGTAGTTAGGTTAATTAAGAATTAAGAAATACTGAAAAAACAAGCCTATCAACGCGAGGAAACGTACAGACGACCGTTTCGTTCTAATTGGAACTTCTCAATGTACGGCATTCCCTTTCGATGACGACCTTGCTTTTTCATTTCTATACTTTCTGTATATATAGTTAACATTTGGAATTTACTGCAAGTGAGAATTAATGAATATTAAATCACATTCTTACATGTAAATGTCGACTTATTTAATGCGTATAAATCTACAATCCGTCAAACTAAGTTTGTACTAGTATGCAGAACACACTCTTTCGCGACAACGAACTTCCTGGTAGTTAGGTTAATTAAGAATTAAGAAATACTGAAAAAACAAGCCTATCAACGCGAGGAAACGTACAGACGACCGTTTCGTTCTAATTGGAACTTCTCAATGTACGGCATTCCCTTTCGATGACGACCTTGCTTTTTCATTTCTATACTTTCTGTATATATAGTTAACATTTGGAATTTACTGCAAGTGAGAATTAATGAATATTAAATCACATTCTTACATGTAAATGTAAAAAACATTTACATGTAAGAATGTGATTTAATATTCATTAATTCTCACTTGCAGTAAATTCCAAATGTTAACTATATATACAGAAAGTATAGAAATGAAAAAGCAAGGTCGTCATCGAAAGGGAATGCCGTACATTGAGAAGTTCCAATTAGAACGAAACGGTCGTCTGTACGTTTCCTCGCGTTGATAGGCTTGTTTTTTCAGTATTTCTTAATTCTTAACAAAATAATTAGTGAAGTTAATGTGTGTCGTTAGACGTAAAACGTGGAAAATCTCCAACGATAACACCAGTAAATAATTTTTTGGCGGTTGTAGCATTGCATTGGTAAAACCCAATACTAAAATGTTTATTAATTAGAATTTGCCGATCTTTGTTTTACTGGTCGGACAATGGTCACTTTCTCGATACATCTAACTGTGATATTATCATTATCAGAGACCGGACGCATCAGGCTGAAATTACGAAGGACCATATAAATAGTCTATAACATCGCAGTTATTGAATATCGGTTAACCGCACATCTGTTTTTTGTCGTTGAATTGTGACACAATTACTTAAATATTACAGTCAAATTCCTTTCTTCATGGGCGTAGAGAGAAGCGTGAGGAGTTTTTGTAATTTATTTTATTTATTAATTTATATTTCGTAAGATAAATATAGTACGGTAAGTTAGTTTCTTTTTTTTTATTGTTTTAACTGTTAATTACATACTTCGTAATTTTTGTAATAGATTTAATATCGTTTCATCGAATCTACTTCTCCCAATTATTTTGACAAAAGCATCCAGTGAATTTAGTAAAGATTCAATAACTTACGTATACATTTTTAATTTTCATTTATTTAGATCTAGAACATTGTTTAAGTTACTTTTTTAGATATGATATGGAACAACGTCGAGAATGGTATCGTGAAACAATGGCGAGTTGGATTAAGAGTCAAACTGATTGTATGTCCTTTGCTACTGATTCCGAAATTTATAGCAAAACGTCACTTAGCATCGCAAACACATACACAGAAATTAGACGCGTTGGAATCTGACAATTTTAACGAAGAATTCTGTGAAACTTTAATGAACGAATTTAATTTAATTTAATCTACCGTAAATAGTTTGGGAAAAAAATTATAACCAAGTTTTTGGCATTCTTGCACCAAATAACGAAACGCCGATTGATAAGTTTCAAATCTCTTATTTGGGAGTAAAAAATACGCGAGAGGTATATAGTGGTTATTCTTGATTCCATGGATAGTGAATAGTTGTAGAAAGAATCTAGGACAATATTCAAATGTTCCATCTGCATATAATGTTGTTCACATATAAAAATGTTTCCTGTTTATTTGTTTCTATTGGCAGTTGCTTTAACTGTTGATGTATGTCGTAAACATTTTTTGGTAATTTTGGTAAAACCGATTTTCTCGCTTGGTATATATTCTTCCTAATACAGTTCACGTCATTAACAGTAAGTGTCTCAATGTGCCTATTTTGCAGTTCTTTATGTACAAGTTTCATAGGACGTTCGCACAAATCATCAACTGCTTTTCGTTTCAGACCGTTACTTAATATATTTCTATTAATTATTTCAGTTGTAATTTTATCGTGACTATGTATTGCCGACATTTGCACTACACTGTTGTCGGCACCTTCGGTTTTTACAAATGCTTTGCACAAATTTGTTTTACAACGCGACGTACAAGTCCATCTGTTAATACCATTGGCCAACTCTTTATGAAATGTAAATTTATAACCATCCAACACCAGTATTGTTTTTCCTTTTTCACTTTGTTCAAACTGTACAACACTGATGGCTTATTAGTTATTATTACTTAACTTACAACGTCAAAAGTAAAACTGATTGTTATTGCAAAATATCTTACCAGGTAAACTTTGACAAATTTAGGAGTAATTAGAGGAAGGGATAATAGCACGCAATGTATGCATATTGGTTTCTGATCGGGTAATGAAATTCTCATTATATATACATAGCATTTACTCTATCTTATATTAGAAACACTGGAAACAATAATATGCAAACGAACACTAAAAACAATAGAAACAATAAAGTCACACGAAAACCCCACAATAAGGAAAATAATAAACCCAAAACGGAGACTAATTAAAGAAGACGGACTCAAACAAATTAAAAGACGCGCTGAGGATAACGATATCCAAATTAGCCGCGGAAAAAATCAAAAATTAACAGATAAACAAAGGTCAACACAAACACACAAAAATGTAGCAAAACACACAGCATTCCTTATAGGCAAAATAAACGTAACACACAAACATACACACAATACACATACAACATACACACAATAACACAAAACATTCACAACCCCGGGTAATGAAATTGGAGTGGAAATGGAGGCAACTTCGACCACCAAACAAAATTAAAAGGACTCATATAATCTATCTTATAGTTTTATTATAAATGTGTTACACTTAAAATACCCCATTATCTCTTAATCTTCTTAATATATACACCGGCAACTTTGGGAACGAATTCGGCTAAGACTCCGGAACGGAATAATAAAATGATATATTACCTGCGGATTTGGGAACGAACTCGGCTCCGCCGACTGTCTATACTTAAGTGGTAACCTATTGTACAAACTGATTGCCTGGTATTTAAGATTTTTTTCAGTAAATGCTAATTTGTGTTTGGGAATTTCCAATACCTGACTATTACATGTATGATAATGGTGGTTCGCATTTAATTTTGTGAAAATATTAAAATTTTGCTTGACATAAATTAATAATTTATAAATATATACACATGGTAATGTCATAATGTTCATTTCCTTGAATAAGTTTTTACAACTTACTCTTACACTGACTTTATTCATTAATCTAATCGCTCTCTTTTGAAGTCGAGAAATGCTTAGTACTTCTATTGAACCGCCCCAAGCAAGTATTCCATATGCGAGTAGGGAATGGAAAAGAGCAAAATAGTAAATTCTTACGACACACGTATCTACCCTGTTACGCAATTGACTTATTGTGTAACATACACTAGTCAATTTCTTTTCCAAGCAATTAATGTGCTCATTAAAAGAGAAGTTCTCATCTACAGGCTAAGTTTTTTTGAATGTTTAGCATTGGGATCTTAGAAACTACTGGAGATAGAAAAACGCTTAAATGAGGAAAGATGCGCAGTTTTACGAGTTTGATTTAAAACTGCTTTTGTTTCTCCGATAACTTTCATGGCTTATTAGATATTCAAAGAAAACTAAATTTTACGATTTTGTTTAAACATGCTTAGCATCGTTAATAGTAATTTTAGAGAAAAAGTGTTCAGACAAAAGTTTTAGATAATATTACGCCAAATAAAACTATGTAGCTAATATTTTTTTTTCGTTCACCATTATCGAGTTATGACACAAACTTGTGTTTTTTAAAATGGAAACCATAGTTGGTTTTGACATCATTAAGAAGCTTATTTTTTGCTGATTACAATGATATAAGGTTTGATATGGTTATTTTAAAAAATAAAGAGGATATAGACATTTTTATGGTTTTTATGGAAAACAATTGAATTTCGAACTGATAAAATACAAACCAAACGAAAACTTATTTTGAAATCTTATGTAGTAATAAAATGAAAACTATAAGAACTTTTATTAAGGGCACACAACATTATTAATGTTCAAAACCTCCATTATTATTAATACACAAATTGCATCTCTTCACAACAGAATTTGTAGCATTGCGGACTTTACGCCTATCGATGTCATTAAAAGCAACTAAGACAGCTTCTCTTAAATCGTCGATTGTTTCATATGTTCTTTTGTATACTGTGTCCTTTAGTACACCCCACAAGAAAAAATCCAAAACTGATAAATCAGGGGATCTAGCCGGCCATTCAATGGGTGCATTTCGTCCTATCCATTGATTAGGGAAGTTCAAATTTAAATAATTTCTAACATTCAGTTGATTGTGCGGAGGCGCTCCGTCATGCTGAAACCATTGCAGCATTGCTCGGGTTCTTAAATTTAAATTATCTAACATTTCCTCGAAATCTTGTTGTAAAAAATTAAGATAACGATTGCCAGTTAGTGATCCATCAAAAATAAAAGGAGGAAGAACAGTTGATCCTATAACACCACACCAAACATTAAACCCAAATTTAATTTGTGGTCTCCTATGTTCAACGTGAAGTGGATTTGTGTGAGACCATATGTGCTCATTGTGCCTATTAAACATTCCGCAATTTGTGAAACGAGATTCATCAGTCCATAATATTTTCATTGAAAAGTGTGGATCGTTTTGACACTGATCTTTAAACCATCTACAAAAAGCTATTCGTCTGATGTTATCACCTTCATGTAAAGTTTGTGATACTGATAATTTGTAGGGACGAAATTTATGCTTCTTCAACACTCTGACAATAGTGCGTTGAGAGGAGCCCATTTCTGTTGAAATTTGTCGGGTCGATGTAGATGGATTCTGAGCGACACTTGCTAATATGTTTATTTCTCTATCTTCATCCATCCCTTTTTTTGATTTTGGTTTAACGAACGAACCATAATCTGCTAAATTAGCCCATAATCTCTTAAAAGTAGGTAGCGACGGCTGACGTCGATCAAAATAATTCTCAAAATAAACTTCAGCAGCTCTAGTAGAATTTTTCTGGCACTGAATGTAACTATCAACAATATCACGCTTTTCTACGTTAGAAAATTCCATAGCCAATGCAAACTTATGATTAACGGCCGTTTGCACCGCTTATTAAAATTAAATTAATTAATAGTTAATTGTCAATGTTTGACAATTAACTTGACTTAAAAGTAAAAATTAACAGCTCTCACTTCTGTGACTCAACGTGAAAGCAATGTTAGTATATTTATCTCGACTGCTCCAACGAACACTATTGTAACTCAAATTGTTCGTTTTTTGAATTACAAAACACCAAACATTTTTTTTTTAAGTTTTTATCTTATAAAGTGAACAATCATAGAAATGTCTATATCCTCTTTATTTTTTAAAATAACCATATCAAACCTTATATCATTGTAATCAGCAAAAAATAAGCTTTTTAATGATGTCAAAACCAACTATGGTTTCCATTTAAAAAAACACAAGTTTGTGTCATAACTCGATAATGGTGAACGAAAAAAAAATATTAGCTACATAGTTTTATTTGGCGTAAAATTATCTAAAACTTTTGTCTGAACACTTTTTCTCTAAAATTACTATTAACGATGCTAAGCATGTTTAAAGAAAATCGTAAAATTTAGTTTTCTTTGTATATCTAATAAGCCATGAAAGTTATCGGAGAAACAAAAGCAGTTTTAAATCAAACTCGTAAAACTGCGCATCTTTCCCCATTTAAGCGTTTTTCTATCTCCAGTAGTTTCTGAGATCCCAATGCTAAACATTCAAAAAAACTCACCCTGTATATATATATATACCCAAAAAATTTGTCGAGTCTACCTGAGCAACAGTACCACCATTTACTCTAATTAACTGTGAACAATTCCTCTCGCGTTTTTTTGCACTAAATTCGACTATTTTTGTTTTTGTGTTATTTAAGTACAAAGCATTGTTTTGAAAATACCCGTTCAAGATATTCAATGAGGATTCCACTGCATGACTTATATTTTCATATTTATTACACGTTACAAGCAATGACGTGTCATCCGCGTACATCACCATTTTACTGTTTGGTGCATCATTTACATAAATTATGTAAAGAAGCGGTCCCAATATGCTTCCCTAGGGTACTCCTCTCCCTATTTCACTTAAATTCGATTTAATTCCCTTTACTTCCACATAACTTGAACGATCCTCCAAATAATTCTGAAACCAGTCCAAGGCCAAACCTCTGATGCCATATCGAGCTAATTATTCTAATAAAATTTTGTGATTTACTTAATCAAATGCTTTGCTTAAGTGTATAAATACACCCACACATGTCCGTCCTGTCTAAATTGTTGTACAAACCATCCAAGAATGCTGTTACTGCGGATATAGTTGAACGTCCTTTGCGGAAACCAAACTATCTTTCATCAAAATATTATTTTGCTCTAGGAATTTTGTCAATCTATTAGCTACTATTTTTTCTATAATTTTGGAAAATACGCTCAATAAAGAAATATAGTGGAATCCACCTATAATGAACTCGCTTATAATGGAAACCCTGCTATAATGTACACTTTTTTAAAGTCCCGGCACAAACACGTGTAAAATCCTCGGTTGAAATGAACTCGCTTATAATAGACTTTCGCTTATAATTAACCTAAATTCGTTATTATGTCCATTACAAGCGGAGCGATTGGGTACTTTCCCCAATTATATGACGCAATCGAACAGAAGCTGAGACGCGCGAAGTGATGTCGCTCTTGCAGTGTATGTTAGGGGATTGACGAGTGTGCCTCGCTGCAAAGATTTGATCGTGAAAATGTCTGAAAAAGGTAAAAAACGTGCCTTTACAATGCCTGAAAAGTTTACGATAATAAGTGAAATTGAGAAAGGAATGACCCAAGCAGATATTTGTACGACCATGAAGCTGAAGAAATCTACTGTTTCGAACAATGGAAGAACCGCGACAAAATAAAAAATTGTAATTGGAAAATCAATGATAAAAAGAAGAAAATGCGGTCTTCTACACACCCGCAAGTAGATGACTTGTTATTTCAATGGTTCTTGCAAACAAGAGCGAATAATTTTCCCGTAAGTGGCCCAATGCTACAAATGAAAGCTGAGGAATTCGGAAGAATGATTCAAGATGATTTTAAATGCAGTGCAGGGTGGCTGGATAGATTTAAAAAAAGACAATATTGTTTTTGGAAAAGTTTGTGGTGAGTCAGCTTCAGTGGACAGAAATGTAACTGATAATTTGATTTCTAAAGTTTGGCCTGCTATAAGTAAAGATTACTCCTTGGACGACGTTTTTAATGCTCATGAAATAGGGATTTTCAACCGAATGATGCCAGATAAGACCTATAAAATAAAAGGGGAAACCTGTGCAGGGGGTAAAATGTCAAAAGAAAGGATAACAGCGATGGTTTGTGCTAATGCTTCGGGTACTGAAAAACGAAAACTATTTATTATTGGTAAGTGTATAGGTCTTTTTACAATAATGTAACCTGTACCTACTTCATACCTGTCTGTTCTCTTTTAGGAAAGTTTCTAAACCCTAGATGTTTTAAAAATGTAAAAACATTACCTGTAGATTATTGTGCTAATAAAAAAGCATGGATGACTTCACAAATCTTTATTGATTATTTGAAGAAATGGGACAGAGAGCTTACACAACAAAGACGCAAAATATTATTACTGGTTGATAACTGTCCTACTCATCCAAATGTTAAACTTCATAACATTAAGCTACATTTCTTTCCATCTAATGCTACGTCAGTGTTGCAACCTATGGACCAAGGTGTCATTCGGTCTCTGAAACAAGTTTATAGGAAACAAATGTTGACGCAAATTATGGCACTTCGGGAAAAAGGTGTTACAAGAGCTGTAACTCTTTTAGATGCTGTGAATTTGTTAAGCGTTGCATGGGAAAGTGTTTCTTCAGAAACAATTAGGAACTGCTATCGTCATGCTGGTCTAGTAAATTATAATCCTGTAGCAATGGATTTCGATGCATAAGATGATATACCCTTGAGTGAACTGGTCAACATCAGTAACCTAATGGTTCTAAGCAAGTTTGACGAATATGTGAGCATTGATGAAAATTTAGAAGTTACGGAACAATTATCAGATGTTGATTTAGTTCAGCAAGCAATGGAGGAACCACAGGAGGAAGAACACATGGAAGATGATGAAGGACTAGAAGGGGAGGAAACCGCGATAACAACTGAAGACGCAATAACTTCTATTAGAAAATTGCAGCGTTATTTTCAGCAAAAGGAGAATAACACTGACACTATATCAATACTAAATAAAGTTGAACTTATACTAAATAAAGATTATCTGGACAAACCGTGGATTCAAACAAAACTGACCAACTTTTTTCAAAACATGTAATGTTAAATATGTACACAAACATGTGTGTACGTACATAGATACCTACTACTATGTATGTAACATACATGTATTACAATAAGTTTTTTGTTTGTATTTTCGTCCTCATGTATTATATACAAATTATGTAGGTCAGAGTTATCTTATATAGAGATATGTATATCCTATAGAATTATCTTATTTTAATAAAAACGTGGAAATACATAAATTTTATTATGTAGTAATTATTCTGATGAGATGAGAAAACAATTAGCTACACCCTGCGGATCTCTACATTCCTCCTTGCCATTTACAGACAAAACTGTCGTTCTTCACATGCTTTTCCTTATTTGTATTTTCTTGAATTATTTTCCAAACTGCTTTGCTTTTATTCATAGAAGAGCCTATTCTATTGTTATTGTGAATTAGTTTGGCTTTTCTTATAACCTCTCTATACAGGCTGATTCATTTTCGGCCCTCACCATGGGGATCTCGCTTATTATTGGAGATAGAATATAGGTTTAAATTTGGCAAAGTTGTTAAATTTTGTGTTTGTTATAAATCCGCAAAGAAAATAGACCTGTGACAAATGACCTTCATTATTTAAAAAAAAACGCGAAAACCCCATTTTCTTCTTTTACCTGTAGCACCGACATTTGGGCTTGTAGAGAAAAAATAAAAACACATCCTTGTGGCCATTTCTAAACCTCTATCCAGTGGTGTACTCTAAATTTTTATACGACGTTTCGTTTCTTTCTGACCATCATCAACTATCTAATTTCTTGTAGGCGCCATATTGGATTTAGACATCTTCAGAAAGAGTTTTTCTTTCTGATTTCAACCATGTACCACATGCTGACTATAGTTTTTGACATTAGCTTTTATGTGAAAGAATAAATTATAAGATTAAATAAGGTAGCCTTTGGAATTTCAATCTGTCAAACATTTCATTTATTGTTCATTAATAATACAAAAATGTCATACACTAACGAAGAGAAACGAGATATGATAAGTATTTTTTATTCTTCGAAACGAAATTCAACAGTAGCGAGTACAAGATAACAAAAACATTAATAAAAATACATAGAAAAGTAAACAATAAACAATTACAGTAAATGTTCAATTATCTGGCCATCTTCGGTAATGCACAATTGAGCACGCCTTCTGGCATTTTGTACTGCACTTTGTATAGTTCTTCTAGGAACTGCATCGAAGGCATTCTGAAGTCTGTCTCGTAATTCTTCAATGTTTTGTGGCGCATCTACTTTATAAATATTATTTTTAACATATCCCCATAAAAAAAAATCTAGCGGACTTAAATCAGGTGATCTCGCAGGCCATTCAACAACTCCCCTATTTCCAATCCAACGGTTTACAAACTCTTGATTTAAGAAATTTCTAACAACAGCTGCATTGTGTGCTGGTGCGCCATCTTGTTGCCACCATAAATATTGTAATTCATTTAATGGGATATTGTCGTCAAGATAGTCAGATACGTATGTACGTAAAATGTTTAAATATCTTTCTCCAATTAAATGTTCTTCATACATAACTGGTCCTAAGAGACGATTTGCCAAAATACCCATCCAAACGTTTATTCCAAAACGATGTTGTGGTCTTCTAGCCCTGTTTTGTCGGAGATTTTGTACTGCCCAATAGTGCTCCGTATTTCTGTTGAACATTCCAGAATTTGTAAATTTTGTTTCATCTGACCAGATGATTTTGCTTAAAAAATTTTCGTCATTTTCTATCCTTCCCATTAACCAATTCAATATTCTAGCCTTCTCAAATTATCTCCAGGCAGTAAAGAGTGACTAACATGGATCCTGTATGGTTTACACCTACTTTTATGTAAAGTTCTCCAAACTCTGGACTGGCACAAATTTAATTCTGACGCTACTTCGCGTGTAGAAATTGATGGATTATTATTTATCTATAAAAATACAAGATTAACATGAAATTTGAAAACACGCTTTTAATTTACCATTTGCAAAATATCTTGTCGATTTTCATTTAAATTCCTGTTGTCTTGACCATTACGCGGCTTAGTAAACGATCCATTCTCGACCAAATTTCTGTCGAGATCTAGAAAAATGGTACGATGAGGCTGTTGTCGTTCTGGATATAATTGTAGATATCTTGTACTCGCTACTGTTGAATTTCGGTTCGAAGAATAAAAAATACTTATCATATCTCGTTTCACTTCGTTAGTGTATGACATTTTTGTATTATTAATGAACAATAAATGAAATGTTTGACAGATTGAAATTCCATGGCTACCTTATTTAATCTTATAATTTATTCTTTCAAATAAAACCTAATGTCAAAAACTTTAGTCAGCATGTGGTACATGGTTGAAATCAGAAAAAAAACTCTTTCTGAAGATGTCTAAATCCAATATGGCGCCTATAAGAAATTAGATAGTTGATGATGGCCAGAAAGAAACAAAACGTCGTATAAAAATTTAGAGTACACCACTGGATAGAGGTTTAGAAATGGCCACAAGGATGTGTTTTTATATTTTCTCTACAAGGCCAAATCTCGGTGCTACAGGTAAAAGAAGAAAATTGGGTTTTCGCGTTTTTTTTTAAATAACGAAGGTCATTTGTCACAGGTCTATTTTCTTTACGGATTTATAACAAACACAAAATTTAACAACTTTGCCAAATTTAAACCTATACTCTTATCTCCAATAATAAGCGAGATCCCCATGGTGAGGGCCGAAAATGAATCAGCCTGTATATACCGCTTTATATTTATTATAATAAATCTTAATCTCCACTCAAAGTTATAATGTATAATTCTTTAAGTCGTTTTGATGAAACTATAATTCCATTAGTTATCCACTGATTATTTCCTCTCTTGTTATTTGTTAATTCTTTGCGCTTCGTTGGAAACGCCTTTTCAAATTATAATTTATTTTACTGATAAAATTTGTATATTGTTCCTCTAAATTATTTAAATCTAATACATCTGACCAGCAATAATCACAAAGCAATTGTTTAAAGTACAAAATATGTATTTCATTATTTATGGGTCTAATGTAATATAAGATTTATTTAGTTCAGTAGCTTCAAAGAAACATACCAACCTTTGAGCAGAGTGATCTGATAAACCATTATGTAAAACTTCACTATGAAAGTTAGACATTGCCCGGTCGATGCATATATTATCCAAGCAGTTGTTTTTTCTAGTAGGCTCGTTTATAATGCTACAAAAGTTATAGGAACCTATCAAATCCTTAAAAATATTTAATTCTTTTGACTCATTTAGAAAGTTTATATTAAAATCTCCACAAATCACTATCTTAAACGTCTTATGTCTACTTAATATCTCCAGCATTTCAGTAAATTTATCTATAAACGTAAGGAAATTGCCATTTGGACTCGTATATACTAGCACTACAATCATACAAATATGTAATAAAACAAATTTTGCACCTATCCATTCAAAGTCAAATTCCACAGCTAAATTATTTACAGTCTCTACTTCCCTTACATTTACACAGTCCAATGACTCATTCAAAAACATTGCTACCCCGCCATGCACTGATGATTCTCTGCTGAAATGGTTCACTAAGCTAAAGCCACCAAGACCAACAGACCGAATATTATTATTGGTAAACCAATGCTCTGTTATACACAAGATATCCACTTTTTCACTTTCCACAAATATTTCCACTTCCTCAAGCTTATTGATCAAACTTTGCACATTTTGATGTACTATGACAAGACGACCTATATAATCGTCCTTTGCTGACTGTATGTTTCTTCTAAAAAATTATTTTCTCTGGAAATATCTCGTACAGAACGTATTATTTCGACAATTTCTAAACAAATAAATTTTTTGGTACGATTCTTAAAATGAATTCCATCTCTTCTGTAATCACGAATCGAAACGAGATTATTAACACATAAAATCTGCAATTGATTATATTGCTGTGCCAAATTATATATCCTATAGTTTATGTGTTCTATGATAGCATTCAATTCCGTTACAAATGAAACAGACATGCAATATACATATCTGTAACTGTACACATGGACAATACACCTCGTATTTTCAGCATTTACTTCAGCTTAAGACAGGTGTTTCTGCCATTTACTATTAGGCGTCATCAGTTAAGCTAGTGAAGTAATTTTAAAGCTTAAATCGCCTATAAGGTATAGCAAATTTTGTCCTATCAGGTAGCACCATATAATATAGTGACATCTGACGGACGAAAGAGACTATGCCGAAAATGGCAACCCTTCTTAAGCAGAAGTAAATGCTGAAAATACGAGGTGTATTGTCCATGTGTACAGTTACAGATATGTATATTGCACGTCTGTTTCATTTGTAACAAATGCGTAATACGTGCTTAACGTATTGAAAATTTATGTACGACTGCATTAGAAACAGATGCTTTATGATACTTTTTAGCGGCTATAAAGCTTTACTTTATTGTATAGCAAGCGCTAAATAAGATGACGAACGGTAGGAGTAAGTTCGCGCAGCATTAGAAATAGTGGGAAAATTTGTATTTGATTTTACATAAAGTTGCAAGTAAGTGGGCGTGCGCGTTTTTGAAAACGACTACGGCGCAGCCCCACCGCTCGCCATCTTATTTGGCGTTTGCTATACCTAAATCAACAGAAAAAACTTCACACAGCGCTGTAATTTACTTCTTTACACTACAATTACAACACAAGGTTCAAATTTGTGACAAAATATTACATAACACGCTAAGATAATAAAATATTTTCGTATAATCAACTCCACCTCACTTTTTATGTGTATGTCTCTGTGTGTTTGTGTTTCGAGAAACTTTTCATTTACACAAGCTTTATACGTGTCTACTACTTACTATCAACACTATACAAGCTGTCCCGTATCGTTATGTTCAAATTTTGGGAGTGTAAAGTAGACTTCATTTCAAGTAACAAAAACGCAAAACTTGTATATTCATTTTTATTTGTTTCAAAGTTACAGATCTATGAATGTGATTGTCAGACCATGAAAAAAAATGTAATCCTAAAGTCAATAAAAACTGATTTTATTTAAAAAAGTTTAATTAATAATATTTTCGAAATGTCCACCTCCTTGTTGAATGCAGGCTTGTGCCCGTAAGCCAACAGAAGAAGTACTTATCCGAATTTCATACTTGTTTTGTCGGATTTGCTCGGCAGCCAGGTGAATACGATCCAACAACTCTTTTCTTGTGTTCGAAACTTGCGCGTAGACTAAATATTTCATGTACCCTCATAAATAAAAGTCAAGGGGATTGAGATCGGGTGATCTGGGTGGCCATGCAACAGGACCACCTCGACCAATCCACCTTGGATAATTGACGTTAACCCTATTTCGGACAGCAATTCCGAAATGTGCTGGTGCCCCATCCATGTGAAACCACATGTCTCGTCGAACATTCAGTGGAACATCCTCTAAAAGACCTGGCAGTTCGTCAATAAGAAATTGGAGGTAATTGTCCGCATTTAACCTCCCAGGCAGAACGACAGGACCAATCAACAAGTCATCGATTAGGGCCGCCAAAACGTTAATAGAAAATTCATTTTGAAATTTAGATGGGCGTATAGCTTTGGGATTTTCTGATGACCACCTGTGCAAATTTCTCAGATTTGTAACACCACTTCTTGTGAACGTAGATTCATCTGTCCAGAGGACTGTTCTGCAGAAATTAAAATGAAGCCGTGACTGTCTTAATGTCCAGGTAGAATAAACTAAACGAGCATAGTGGTCTGCCTCAAGCAAACCGTGTCCCCTGTGATAGTGATATGGATATAAGCCCTCACCTTTTAAAATTCGGCAAACTGTCTTTCGTGGCACTCCTAGTTGTCTAGCGATTCGACGTACACTGAGAGTTGGATCCTTTGTAACAATAGCTACTGCTTCTTCCTCTAAGCCTGCTGGCAAATTTACTCCTCGGTCGAAAAGATAATCACGCAGTCCGCATTCTCGAAATTGTCTGTGTACTTCCAGAAACGTTCTATGAGGAATACGTCTACCGGGAAATCGATGTCGGTATTCAATGCTTGACGTGCACTGCCGTTACAGTAGCCATACACAAAATGCATGTCTGCATACTCTTGAGAAAAAAATCGGTAAGGCATTTTGAATAAAGAAAACGTGTCCACTCACTAATAAGCTGTTGTATGAACTGAAACGAAATGTAATCCTTTATTAAAAAATGCAACGTTAACAGTCATCTGAACATTTGTTTATTGTATGATATTCATGGTTCAGCACTTACGAAATAAGCAAGAACCTTCTTTATCATAAATCAATTTCCAGTACTTTTTTTTGTAGATCTCCAAGAAATTACTTTATGCACTACGACACGTGTTTATTTATTTGAGGATAACATTTTATTATGCGACGTTAACAATCACAGGCCTGTTATTGAATCGTATAACTTTTTTTTAAATAAAATCATTTTGTATTGACTTTAGGATTACATTTGTTTTCATGATCTGACAATCACATTCATAGATCTGTAACTTTGAAACAAATAAAAATGGATATACAAGTTATGCGTTTTTGTTACTTGAAATGAAGTCTACTTTACACTTCCAAAATTTGAACATAACGATACGGGACACTTGTATATTGCAATTTATGTATGTTTATATGTAAATTATTTTAGGTATTTTTCATTTTTAACGTAAATTGATTGAATGTTGTTTAGGTGAAACCGGCGGAACATAAGCTAGTTTTACAAGTGTTTGATGAAAATAGACTAACACGTGATGATTTTCTTGGCATGGTGGAATTAACCTTGATTAACTTACCGAAAGAACAAGAAGGAAGAGTGATAGCACCCACCAAATATGTACTAAGACCTAGAAGGTAACATTCATTAGCTATTTTTTACTTTTTGTTCTTTTATGAGACTAAAGATTTTTAGTCGTATGTTAGATGTTAAATTTCAAAGAGATAAGACATTATTATAATATAGAAGAGACTATCGTTCTTACAATATTTCTTTAGAAATTAATGTTAAATTTTATCCATATTAAATCCTTCGTTTTATTGTTGGTATCGATTATGTTATTGATAAAACAAGATACATATTACTTGAATAGTAGACACTTCATTTTGTCACGCCCGGTACAAGTTATTCCCTGCTCGAAAATTGAAGTGAAACAAAACTTTTTTTTATCATTTTATCATTTTAATTAATGTTTCAAGGCTTTATTATGTTTCGTTTTTGAATCGTATTTTAAACGAATGTAAATAAGAAAGAAAACGTCCTCCTAACAATTTTGTAGCTCGATAGAAACGAAAAGTAAATCAAATTTGGAAGCTTTTATTTCATTAATTTAAATACAAAATGTAATAAATTGATGATAATATAGACATTCGTGGCAAATAAACACATAATTTCCGTTTCAATACTAAATGTTTCCTGTATATGTTTTTAACAGGGTAATAGTTACTTGCGGTGTTGAAAGATAACGTATCTGTTAAATAAGCCTAGTTTTGTATACATTTTTCCCGTCTATTTTGATTATTTAAAAACGGTTCCTTTTAGAACTACATTCGTTTAATATCTCGTTTCGTCATTTTGATATAATACCGAAAGGTTTCTGTAAACAGTCGAAGCAATTAATTGCTTCATTATTGACCTCGTCTTCTTCTGTTTTGGGTTGGACGCCAACACGTCCAGGCACTTGAGCACACTGCTCTTTTTATCCCCAATAGATCTCTCAGTTCTACTCTGTTAGTCTTGTGTCCTCGATAAAAGCCACTATGCTCAGGGGAAGTTTGAGTACACTCGAAGGATCCAATAGATCTCTCCCGAAATATTTCTGTCTGAGTTCCTTCAGTTCCTCACACATGCATATTACATGAAGGCCAGTTTCCTCCTGTTTTTCACATCTCCTACACCAGGGCTCGCTAACCAAGCCCATGCTGTACAGAAGCTTCCTTAAAGGACAATGTCCGGTTATTAACCCGGTAATTATTTTAATTTCTTTTTTGTTACTACGAATTAGGTTGGCTGAAAGCTTCCCATCCAGCTCCCTTAGTAGTGTTTTAGTATGGACTTGACATTCCGTTAACCTCCATTTATTTTTATGTTCCTTTTCTAACCATAACCAGATCTCCCTTTTAGCGGAATCCTTAGCGATTTCACATACAGGTTCTGGTCCTATGAAGTTTCTATTAGTACCTTCTTTGGCCAGTTTCGTCTGCTATCTCATTGCCTTTAATTCACTCATGTCCTGGCACCCATATCAGCGACACAGTATTGTCTTGTGCCAGTTTATTTAGGACCTCTTTACAATATTTCACCACTTAGACCTGGTAGATGGGTTCATATATATATATATATATATATATATATATATATATATATATATATATATATATATATATAGTAAACTTAATAAGTCGGCGATTAAAGGTCTGGTTTATTACTTCAAAGTATATATATTTGGGTTGTTTTAAATATATATACTTTGAAGTAATAAACCAGACCTTTAATCGCCGACTTATTAAGTTTACCATATCATACCAAGGTCACGAAAATATTATATATATATATATATATATATATATATTGAATTTAATTGGAGTGAGAAATAGCAATTATTCAAATCTCCTCTCACATGTAATTGTCGCTAAATTTGTGCAATTGATTCTACAATCTGACAAGATTACTCCTGCCGAAGAATGTAGACGTCTTGTCAGATTGTAGAATCAATTGCACAAATTTAGCGACAATTACATGTGAGAGGAGATTTGAATAATTGCTATTTCTCACTCCAATTAAATTCAATATAATTCGTATATATACACGAAAGTATAATAATAAAATCATGTCCATGTTAGAATATCGTGTACTGATGATCTGTAACGACAGTGAAATATCGATATATGCACGTTTCTGGACGGATGTGGTTATTTTTCATATATATATATATATATATATATATATATATATAATCGATAAAGCCTTCTTATACCCGAAGGTGTTAGGCATCTAAAAACTTTTTAATTACGAACAAACATTGCCCAATCCCTTCTGTCTCTTGCCATTACTTCTGCATCCTTCCACTTTGTTCCTCTGGCTTCCAAGCACTCTGCCACTACACTGTTCCACTCTTTTCTCGGTCTTCCTCTAGCCCTCTTTTCCTATGTCCTTGCCAGCCATATCCGTTTCGGTTGTCTCTGGTTTTCCATTCGTATTACATGTCCGAACCACTTCAGATGTTGCCTTTCAATGCTCTTTAAGATCGATTCCACTTTTAGTTCTTCCCTCACTGTTTCATTGAGATGGGTTCATAATGGCTTTAATAGCCGCCTGACTATCAGTTGATTATATTATATGATGATATTATGTTGTTTTTTTTGTTGCGCAGCCGGCTTCCCGAATTTCCTCGGCGCAGGCTGCGTCTGCAAACAATTCGGCCTGGAAAACCGTTGTATGTTTGCCCAGACATATCGATAACTTCCTTCTAGGGCACATTCCGCATATGCCTGCACCTGCCCCCTGACTAAATTTGTGATCCATCAGTGAACCAGGTGCCGGCACCACAATCGCTTGAGCGACTTTTTGCCTGTTCCTTGGTCGGTATGAATATGTTCAGCTTAGCTGCAAATATAATCTCAGGTGCAATACTGTCCGCCGACGTTTGAAATATCGGCTCTTGCTGTATAGTTCCTGTGATATCTGTATGGCTCCCTACAATCTTATTAGGGCACCATACGTCATTGGCCTTCAGCCTCAGGATCGCAGCCATTGCCTCCGCCTTTACAAATAGTTCCAGCGGAGGGAGACCCACGATGGCCTCCATGGAGGCGATTCCCGTGATGTTCATAGCTCCCGTGATTCCCAACAGAGCCTGTCGCTGGAGAGTCGTGTGGAGCCCCACCGACGATGTCCGCTCCGTCCTCCTCCACCAGACAACTGCTCCATAGGTAATCGTTGGTCTTACTACTGCTGTGTACAACCAGTGTACCACATTTGGTTTTAGTCCCCAGGTCTTGCCAACAGCTCTTCTGCATCTCCAGAAGAGCTGCGTTGCCCTGCTTGACACTTTGACTAGGTGTCTGGTCCAATTCAGTTTCGCATCAAGTGTTATGCCTAGATACTTCACTTCATTGGTTAATTCTAACTCTTGTCTAAACAGCCTTACGCTGCCCAGATCATTTAGTTTTCTCATGTTGGTAAAGGCTACCAACTTGTTTTTTTGAGGATTGACAGTTAATCCCTCCTCAAGGCACCATCTTTTCACAATTCGCAAAGCATTTCGCATGATGCTCGCCACTGTCCCCGGGAATTTCCCCTGGGACACTATGACAGTGTCATCGGCGAACCCCTGCGTCCATATTCCCTGGTCATTTAATGTCCTAAGGAGATTATCCACTACTAGACTTCATAGTAGCGGTGACAATACGCCTCCTTAAGAACACCCTTTTGTTGTCCTCATGGAGATCGTTTTGTTTTGCATTTGTGCATGAACTACTCTGCTACGCAGCATGTTATGAACCCAGTTGCATGTGGTGCTTCATATTTTTCGAACTCTTAAAGATCGAATAATGAAAGACGTCGAGGTGTTATCGAAAGCTCCCTCTATGTCTAAGAAGACTGCAAGTGCAATTTACTTGTAGTGTAGGCTCCTTTCGCCTCGCCAGGCTATGCAGGGCACCCTCACCTGATTTTCCCATCTGGTTATGCCCATTGCAGTGAGTGTAGAGGAGATCTATCCAGAGCCCCTTATTTAATATTTAAATATATCATTTTTTCCATAGTCTTCAACATGAAAGAGGTAAGACTAATTGGTATAAATGATTTAGTGTGGGTATATGTTCCTTTTCCGAGCTTCGGAATAAACACTACCCTACTTTCTCTCCATGCCCTTGGGATATAACCCATACCATGGCTAGACCTGAATATCTCCAATAGAGGACCCATAATTTCCCTACTTCCCTCTTGAAGGAGCTTGGGAAATACTCCGTCGGCCTGTGGATTTATATGGTTCAAACGGGCTTGAAGATCTCGTTTGATATCTCCCAATCATTCCTAGTCAAACAAATTTTAGTTGTTCATAGCAATGTTTTACACTTTCAAAGTTTCACAGAAAGTACGTAGTTTTGAGTTTTGTTCTTTGTAAATTATTTTTGTTCAAAATTAGATACCCAATTCGCTTGTCAGCATTACTTTTGTTTCAGCAGTAGTTGCTGCCGGTTACCAAACCGTTTATTACATTCGCTCTGTTGTGCATTGACAGATACATATTAACTGCATGTATGTGCCACTTATGCAGTTGTCCACACGTATCAAATTGTTCGAAACTCACGGATCGCTTACAGAAACAAAGGCAAACAAGGCAGACGCCTATGAGCTGTGAATCATCAATCGCTCCTTTTCGCCGTCTGCTAATTATGAATCGACAGTCCTGATTCAAAAAAGTTGTACGGTCCTCATTAAACCGCACGAATTGCTTAAAAAATATGTCGACTTGGCAACACCGAATCAGACAAATACTGTAGCAGTTATCAATCACTTAATTTTATTTTTTTGACGGAGTTTAAATTGATAGTTCGTTGAGAATTGCTTCCGCGAACTAGTTCACTAAATAGAACTAAACGTTAAGCCTATCCTTATCAAGTAATATCCAAGAAGTTCTGGTTATCCACATAGCAACCTATTATATTTTATTTCATATTAGTTACAATCTGGTTCTTGATATTTTAAATTCTAGAAAAATGTTTTTTTAGGATAAATAAAAGCCTATTCGTAAATCACCAAGACACAGAAATTCATACACATGTTATTTTCTACATGCAGTAATAGTGAAAACATCTTACTTATTCGAGTCTTATCTTGTTTACATGTCAGAATACAGGGACTCATATTTTTAATTGTATAATTTGAATATTCCTATACTCATTTTTAAAATTACTCTTTAACCGTTAAAAAAGTTATGAGATTTATAATATGCTTTTTATTTAAACGATAAATCACAAACTTTATGTACATATTAAAAGAAAAACTTAAAAAAAATTTTTTTTTGCATTTGTTTGTTGAATGATTAACTTTCGAAGAATAAAAGTTTTATCATTAAAAAAGCTACGTCATATCTTCTGTATGTTTATTTGATTTAATTAAAAGATTACCTGAAAATTTATTATTTATCTTATAAACGGATTACTTACTAATTAGTGAAGCGGGGATATTTGGGCGGCGAGCGGAGCTGGTAGGATGTCACCGACGTAATCAGGCCAGTGGCGGCTCGTGAGTTATGAAAGAGGGTGGGCGCAAAAAAAAACTTACCTATTTTTTGTACATAAAATCCATTCTCCTATTACACAGGTTTACAAAATTAAACTTTTTGACAGATGAATTAAGAAATACTGAAAATACGGCTTTAAATAAGTCGACATTTACATGTAAGAATGTGATTTAATATTCATTAATTCTCACTTGCAGTAAGTTCCAAATTTTTGACGGATGTTTTTATTTTGAAAACTGATTTTATATAATTTTGGTAGGCTGATTTCAAAAATTCTATGCATTTATTTGTATCACGTAAGGTTTTTTTGCAAATATTAAATGAAAAAAAAACGATATTTCTAAAAAAATTTATGTGTTTATCGAGTAAAAAGGTGGAATACAAGTTAAAAAAGTGGAAAAAAATACTTTACTCAGTCTTTTTTAAGTGAAATCTTTGTCTTTTTGCCAGAAAGCTGCGTTGTCTGGACATTCGGTTGTATGTTTTTAAGGGCATATCCCGTTTTAACATCCAGCAGTAGTCCGCCATCATCGTTATGCTCCATCTGCCTTGGTATCGCCGTTCCATTTCCTTAATGTCTTGGTGAAACCTCTCTCCCTGTTCTTCGCTAACTGCTCCAAGATTTTCAGGAAAATAGTTCAAGTGTGAAAACAGGAAGTGCACTTTCAAACTCATATTACAACCTAGACGATGAAAGTGTTGTAACATATTTTGAACAATATTTTCGTAGTTTTCGTCCTTAGAGTTCCCAAGAAACTTATCAATTACTTCTTTAAATGAAACCCAGACGTTTTTCTCGACATTGGTCATTGTGTTTTGAAAATCCTTGTCTTTGCATAATGTTCTTATCTGCGGCCAACAAAAATACTTTCTTTTAACTTGGCATCGGATAAGGCTGGAAATGTCTCGCACAAATATTTAAAACACTGTCCATTTTTGTCTAGGGCTTTAACAAACTGCTTCATCAAGCCAAGTTTGATATGGAGAGGAGGCTGTAAAACTTTTTTGGGGTCAACCAATACATTTTTGCTACCAGGTGCAAGGCTCGTTCTAGAGGGCCATTCTATTTGAGTCCAATGTCTATCCCTTGCTCGACTATCCCACTCACAAATAAAGCATGGAAATTTTGTATAACCTCCTTGTTGTCCTAGTAGCATGCACAGCACTTTAAGGTCACCACCAAGCATCCACTGATGTTCTTGGTAGTTTATTTTCTTTAAAAGAAGTTCAAAATTTTCATACGTTTCCATTAAATGTACCGAATGGGCAACGGGAACCGAGGCCAGCTCGTTACCATTGTGCAATGAAACGCCTTTTAAACTACGCTTACTTGAGTCAATAAACAGGCGCCATTCTTCTTTTACAAACGGCACATTTCCTAATTTTTAAATTAAGTCAGGAATATTGTTGCAATACACTAGCAGTCCGTCTTGAGTAAAATATTGACATAACTCTTTTTCGCGATCCCGGTAAAAGCTTGATGTGACGCCAGGTGCCAGTAAATGTTTCTCACGAAGTCGGGAGGCTAACAATTCGGATGCATCCTTTGGAAGGTGCAAATCTCTAATTAAATCATTTAGTTCGCTCTGGTTAAACACTTCGGACTCTCTGAAATCTGGTGTGAAATCTGAGTCATCTGGGTCGCAATTAGATTCCTCTGATTCTGACGATATGACGTTTTCTAGTGCTTTTGGGGCGGTTGGTATCGGTACATCTGGTCCATGAGGAACTGGTCGAATAGCAGAGTCAAGATTGGGATACACAATTTGTTTCTTATTTTTTTCTGTTGAATCCTTGAACATTACACGAACAAAAATAACAATCATCACTGTGATTTCTAGGCTCTCGCCATACCATAGGAACACCAAAGCTTAAACATTTCTTCCTACTTTTTTGCCAGTTTCTTAATGCTTCAACGCAAACGGAACAAACAGTATGAGGAGCCCAGGACTTGTCTTGGTCGCCAATTTTTACACCAAAATAAGCGTGGTATACATTTTTCACAAACGAAGTTATAGTTTGCCTCTGCTTTACTACGACATAACTACCACAGATATAACAAAAGTTATTCGGATTGTTCACACAATGTCTTCTTTCCATATTTATACGTTCTAGAACACTTAAAATACGCAACAACGAAGACAACAAGCGCGCGGACACAGTAGCACGACGACTAACACAACCAAACTGCACATAAGCAGGTTTCAACGTTGTATTGACGCTTCTGCGCCGACTCTGTTGCTTTGCTGAGAAATCTAATATTAACCAGTGTTGCCAAATCACATTTAATTTCATAAAAATCAATTCATTTAAAAATCATGCCTAACATGGAACAAACATATTCTTGTTATAGGTATGTATATTAATAAATTCACATTTTTAAGATATAGAGCGCTATAAAAAAAAATTACGTGATAGAGCAAAAATATGGCGTTTTTTGGAATAAGGGCCCCCAAACATATACAAATTAGCAAACAGCTTTCAAACATGAAAATCACTGTAGACCTGTGTTATTAGAGGTGTCTGTAGTTTCATCGGGCTTCAAAGCAATGAAATTTGCAGATTTAATTTCTTTTAATATTTCCTGGTTGTAAATTTGCCACATTGCATCTAGCAACTAGTTCTGAATAGCTTTTGAGGCGCCTTTAAACATTTGTGAACCTTTCATATGTATTGTAAGCACAGCGTCTAATTCAGCTGCAAAGTTGATTAAGGCTACATAAATACCTAGATTTTCCGACGTCAATGTCTCATCATGGCCTCGTAACGCCAATTCAAAAGCTCCGCAAAATTTTATACACATAATTAACCGGCGCAAAATATGACGATTTTTTTCCACATCTTTGTTGTACTTAATTTTATGTCGCAAATAAGCACTGTCTAACTGTTCACGTATGTTCATTTTGCCTAGGACGCTAAAATCCACGCATGCATTCATGTGAGAAACGAAATTTTCGTATTTATTTGCCCTTTCTGCGATATGCTTTAAATCATTCAACCCTTGTTTATTCCTCTTTTTACAAATGAAACAGACATGCAAATACACATCTGTAACTGTACACATGAACAATACACCTCGTATTTTCCAGCATTTACTTCTGCTTAAGACACGTGTTTCTGCCATCTACTATTAGGCGTCATCAGTTAAGCTAGTGAAGTAAATAAAGCTTTTGCATGAGTCGTTGAATTTTGTTTTGTGGTCGAAGTTGCCTCCATTTACACTCCATTGTTTCGTATTTCCCAGGGTTGTGACGTGTTTGTGTCTGATTAATAAATAATCGTGTGTTGTTTGGTGTTTTTGTACGGTCCTGTGTTGCGTGTGTGTGTTTGTCGCTTTTTTGCGTTTTAGTCATGTGTGTGTTTACTGTTTGTCGCTTTTTTGCGTTTAAGTCGTGTGTGTGTGTGTTTACTGTTTGCTGTTGTAAAGTGTGATTATTTTCTCTGTTTGCGTTTCGAAGTGTTGTATCTGTTGTGTTGTTGCATTTGAGGGTGTAATGTTATTAGCATATTGCCTAAGGCAAGTGCTAGTTCGTCAATTGTGATAGGTGTTGTGTTTTTTTGTTTTTGTGTCCAGGTGTTAGATGTTGGGGGTGGTGCTGGTATGTATTTGGGTTTGGGTGTGGTTTTGTTTACAGGGTTGTTTGGGTTGTTAGGACAGTTTGTGAATGTTGATAGGTGAGGACCACCGCAGTGTGCACACTTTGGTGGGGTTGTTTTCGGTTTTGTACTAAGTGTGTTGAGTGTTCGTCTCCGCATTTCACACATTTGTAGTGTATGTTACAGTGTCTTTGTTGGTGTCCAAAAGTATGACATTTGTGGCATTGTATTATGTCTGTCCGTGTGTTGAGTGGTTCGATTTTAATTGTGAGTCCGCAGCAGTCGTGTATGTTATAAATTGATTTATATTGTCTCGTCAGTTCGATTAGTACAAGTGGTGCAGGTATGCCGTGTTTACCGTTCATTCGTTTGATTTTAATGTCGGGTAGCCTTGGTCAGTTAGGTCGTTTGTAATGTCTGTGTCAGTGATAAAGGTAGGAATGCCTCGCATAACTACCTTTAGTGTCATTTCGCTTCGTAATTGAAACGTGTTAAATTGTATGTGTTCTGTGTTGAGTATGTGTTTAAGTGTACGGTAATCTTCGTCAGTTTTAGGTTCGATGTGTATACCAGGTTTTACAAGTTTGTTTTGTACGGTCTTAATGTTGCTTGTCTTAAGTATTTGTCGTATTTGTGTCCATTTGTCTTTCTCTGTGATTATGATTGGTGCGATTTTGTATGTTTTGCGTGTTTCGGTGTTTGTGTTTTGTGTAGTGTTTGTTTTGTCACTTACCCTGGGTGTGCTGTGTGAAGTTGACGGTTGTGGAATGAATTCAGTTGCTTCTTGTTCCATCTTTTCCTCGGTGTTGGTTTCGGGGGCACTGTAGGAATTTTTTGTTTCGATTGGTGTAGTTTGGTCTGTTTCCATCTTCTTTGTAAATTTATGGTAAATGAAGTCTTCAATTTTCTTTTTCGGATGTTTCTTGTTCTGTATTCTGCGGTGTTTTTCTTCTTTGGTCGGTTCGGGGTCTGTTACCTCTACTTGTATCTTCGGTTGATCTGGGTCTACAACGAATAAGCTCGGTGATGTCCGTAGAAGTTCTTGAATGCCACTTTCGCTGTGAGTTTCATCAATTATTGCCTGTGTTTGTTGAAGTCATTCAGGTGGCCAGACTTCAACGAATTTGGGATTCAGTTTTAAGTTCGTTATTGTAATAATTCGCCCGGCCGTTGCTTCCGGCTTCGCTTGACGATATGTCGTCATCGGTTATCTCAAATAGAATACTGCTAGAGCAGAAGTCGCAGTGAGAATGTGTAAATAAAGCTTAAATCGCCTATAAGGTATAGCAAATTTTGTCCTATCAGGTAGCACCATATAATCTAGTGACATCTGACGGACGAAAGATACTATGCCGAAAGTGGCAACCCTTCCCTTGATCGGCTATGCCGGTACAGAAGGGAAGAAAATACGTATATAGGTGTAAGTCCAAAAAAGGTTTAAGTATATCAATACGTTAAGCACGTATTACGCATATGTTACAAATGAAACAGACATGCAGATACACATCTGTAACTGTACACATGAACATGTTTGTGTGTTCTTAAAAAGATTTTGGACACTATTAACTTCCATCATTAATAGTAAACACGTGCAGTAAGCGCCGAAAACAATACTATCACAATAAACGCAAGACGTTAACAAGAGTCAAGCGAGTCTCTGCCCCAAAACGACGTATAAAAACATGGCAAAGATAAGCGGGACCAGCCGATCCATATTCTGAGAAATCGTGCCCCGGAACATAGTTTTGAGCGTTTATGCGCTAGTGTCTGTAGTGCGGAAGGAAATTTTGATACCATCGTTATAAAAATACTTAAAAATAATAAAATACAATAATGTACTGAATTACATGCGAATTTCTTTCTGTGTTTATCTTGATGGTTGGGTGGGCACGTGCTCTTGTACTCTTTAGTACCAGCCGCCACTGATATTAACAACAAGAGACACACAGTCTCATATAACAAAAAAATTAAAGTTTTAAGTTTACATTAAGTGCTAGCTTTGCGAGATTTATCTTAATATTAAATTAGATTTTAGTGTTTTTTGGTTAAATAATTAAAATATTTAGGAAACATGTCAAGTTACAATATAACTGCCACCAACCAAAATATATAACCAGCTTATACATGGTACTTCATGAGCCGAATACACCCAACATTTGGTCCTTCGAGAGCCGGATATAAATTATACACAGACTATTAAAATCTGGGAATAACAAGGTGGATTATGCAGTGTCGTTATTGTGAATCGGCATAAATCGAACCGGCGTAGACTGAGAACTACGTTTAATTAACTGTCAATTGCCAAGAATAATACATTTTTGCGAGACATGATCGAATAGCAACAAACCGTCGATTTCAATGTGCGTGACTTTAAAAATCTAACTACTGTGATCACAAAGGGCTAGTTTTGGTTTAGACAAATTGTCCCTTAAAATAACGTAAATTTTCATGATTTTTTACGGTTGGACCTTGGTTACATAAATTAATAATAATGTTTTATCTCTTAAAATTAGTTCTTTCTTTTCTATTTGCATGGCCTTACTTTATATTACTATTACACGCATCGCCTTACATATTAGGCTAATCCCTTATCAATCAAACGTAGAACATTATCATTATCATCTTAAAAGTGTAGATTGAGCAAAAAATATTAAAAGAATGTAAAGCATTTCAGAGAAATTAAATATTTGAGGTAAATTAGCAGATTTTGTTTCAACATGGTACATAGTACATAGTAAATTCATGTGATCGTAATAAATAAATTCAGTACGTATTAGAAACGAAATATATTGGAAAAAAACCTTCATATAAACAGTTTCTTCAGTGACTAAAATAAATAATACAATAATAGTTATTATGCCATCAAATCCAAAAAAAAATTTCTACTTTTAAGAATGAAAACTTACCTAAATATTTAATTTCTCGCTACGTAATGTATTTCTATAACAAGTGTTCATTTGAAAAGTCAATCTAGTAGCATGTGATTTACTGAGAACATTTTGAAGTATGTCGTAAATTAAAATTTACTACTTAACCTACGAAGTCGTATATTTTGACAGTTTCATACATACAAATAAATAACAAATAATAGGTATTTATTGAAAACTATAACAAATGTTGAAAATGTTGTTCTTGAAGATCAATGCACTTTAAAATCCTCCGTTCAAAGCAATTTATTTAAACCAGAATCGACGCACGATTATTTTATGCATTAACTGATATTTGTCATTGACATTATCAAATGTCATTTGGATTTACGTTTACAAAACAACAAAGACATACTAATATATATGCGTCTTATTCTATCAAAATTTCAAAGTAACCTAGATTGACTTTTCAAATGAACACACATTAGTTATGTATATAAATACTGTTTAAAAAGTGTTCAATATTGTAAGTAACTCAGTCGATAAATACGAAGAATTGCAGTTAAATTACTCATTCTAATAAAATAAGCATTAGAACCTATAAATATTGTTGAAAGGTGTACTTGATATGTTCGTGTAGATTTACGAAAAAATCTTTTATTTCTCTACATAATCTCTTCCTAAATTTATACACGTTCTTCAACGAAGTTGTTTTATAATTTGATTTTCGATTTCGTTGACCTCTTTATTAATCGTAAAGTTTTACAGTATCTTATAGAATTAATCGTTGATCCCTTCGCCAGATATTCTGTATGAATAACTCCCTTTGCATCCTAGAAAATGGTGAACATGACTTTCTGCGGTGATGGAATTCTTTTGACAGTCGTTGCCATAAACACCTTTCCAACACCTGCAAATTTCGATGAGCGCCCATTCTTCCAGCGTTAAAAATTCTCACGGATTGTTACTTAGTACGTATCTCAAAAATCGAACTCATAATAAATGAAACTGTTACTCAGCGAAAGTCACAGAAAAATGAAAACTTTGCATACCAATACGAGATACTCGAAATTAGAACTTGTTTATATTCCCACTACTCACACAATGGCATTGTTGAAAATCTTATACAAGTGTCCCGTATCGTTATGTTCAAATTTTAAGAGTGTAAAGTAGACTTCATTTCAAGTAACAAAAACGCACAACTTGTATATCCATTTTTATTTGTTTTAAAGTCACAGATCTATGAATGTGATTGTCAGATCATGAAAAAAAATGTAATCCTAAAGTGAAACTGATTTTATTTAAAAAAAGTTATACGATTCAATAATAGGCCTGTGATTGTTAACGTCACATAATAAAATGTTATCCTAAAATAAACAAACACGTGTCGTAGTGCATACAGTAATTTCTTGAAGATCTACAAAAATGAGTACTGGAAATTGATTTATGATAAAGAAGGTTCTTGCTTATTTCGTAAGTGCTGAACCATGAATATCATACAATAAACAAATATTTAGATGACTGTTAACGTTGCATTTTTTAATAAAGGATTACATTACGTTTCAGTTCATACAACAGCTTATTAGTAAGTGGACACGTTTTCTTTATTCAAAATGCCTTACCGATTTTCTTCTCAAGAGTATGCGGACATGCATTTTGTGAATGGCTACTGTAACGGTAGTGCACGTCAAGCAGTTATTGAATACCGACATCGGTTTCCCGATAGGCGCATTCCTCATTACAGAACGTTTCTGTAAGTACACAGACAATTTCGGGAATGCGAACTGCGTGATTATCCTTTCGACCGAGGATTAAATTTGCTAGCAGGCTTAGAGGAAGAAGCAGTAGCTATTGTTACAAGGGATCCAACTCTCAGTGTACGTCGAATCGCTAGACAACTATTAGTGCCACGAACGACAGTTTGGCGAATTTTAAAACGTGAGGGCTTATATCCGTATCACTATAGCAGGGAACACGGTTTGCTTGAGGCAGACCACTACGCTCGTCTAGTTTATTCTACCTGGATTCTGCAGAACGGTCCTCTGGACAGATGAATCTACGTTCACGAGAAGTGGTGTTACAAATCTGAGAAACCTGCACAGGCGGTCATCAGAAAATCCCAAAGCTATACGCCCATCTAAATTTCAGCATGAATTATCTATTAACGTTTGGGCGGCCCTAATCGATGACTTTTTGATTGGTCCTATCGTTCTTCCTGGGAGGATAAATGCGGACAATTACCTTCAATTTCTTATTGACGAATTGCCAAGTCTTTTAGAGAATGTCCCACTGAATGTTCGACGAGACATGTGGTTTCACATGGATGGGGCACCACCACGTTTCGGAATTGCTGTGCGAATTTGGGTTAACGTCAATTATCCAAGATGGATTAATCCCCTTGACTTTTATTTATGGGAGTACATGAAAAATTTAGTCTACGCGCAAGTTTCGAACACAAGAGAAGAGTTGTTGGATCGTATTCACCTGGCTGCCGAGCAAATCCGACAAAACAAGTATGAAATTCGGATAAGTACTTCTTCTGTTGGCTTACGGGCACAAGTCAAAATCAGTTTTTATTGACTTTAGGATTTCATTTTTTTTTCATGATCTGACAATCGCATTCATAGATCTGTAACTTTGAAACAAATAAAAATGGATATACAAGTTTTGCGTTTTTGTACTTGAAATGAAGTCTACTTTACACTACTAAAATTTGAACATAATACGGGATACCTTGTATACAGGGTGTTAATTAAGTACATGAAATAACTTTAAAAGTCGATTCTTTGAGTATTTTAGGACAAAATGTTCATATAAACATGGGTCCTCAAATGCAAGGTTGGCATTGGACAATAATTCCAGCATTTGGTAAACTTGACAGTTGTCAAATTATTTATGTACGAGGTATTAATTTTAATTTCTTAGCACGTATTTTTTGTTCAATATGGTTCAGTATACTAATAGTGAAATTGCAGATATGCATTTCTGTTATCGAATGGCTCAAGGAAACTTTAGTGCTGCAAGATGTATTTAGCATCGAAGGTTTCCTCAACGTGTAGTGCCTGACGGAAGAACTTTTGTTAAGTTTTCATGAACGACTTCCTGAAACCGGCAGTTTTAAAATATTTAAATTCGAACATAACGATACGGGACACTTGTATAACAATACAGTAGCCGCTCGATTATGTGAACTAATTAAAACCTTACCTGTTCACAGAATCGAAATGTTCACTCAATCGAATGTGCAGTTTAAAACGTTTATTTATATGTATATGTATTCAGTTACATCAAAAAGAATTAACAAATGAAAAATATACATGTTCTACATAGATACGTACAAACATACATGAATACGTAATGATTTAAAGAAGTCAGTTTTGTTTGTTAAAAAAACTGGTTAAATTTGTTTGAACCTTTTTTTCTTTTAAACATCTTTGAATTGCGATTTCTTTTATTCTTCGCAAAGTTAATAGATCTTCAGAATTTAGCATGTTTTGTTCTGCCCAAGAAATCACTATATTAAGTCCTTGTAAAGCTTCCTGAGTGGGAATGGTAGTTGGCATTGGCTCATCATCCATTGTTTTTTCCGTACTTTCAATTGCAATTACATCATCTTCAAGATCTTCTATGACATCCGTATTCCAGTTTTCTATGTCTTTACGGCTGTATGTTATGTTTCCGTTCACTTTCTGTAGTAATGCTACAGTTTCTTGAAATGTCACTGCCTCGACGCTGTTCTTGTATTTTTCTTGTAGAATAGCCAATGGAACATCTTCTTCTGAATCAGAGTCGCTATTGAAAGAATCTGATAAAATATTTTTCCAACACTGAGCAATTATTTCTTCTTTCACATTCATCCATGCTAATGCCAGATGTGTAACAGCATCTTTTAGACTCAAGTTTTTAATGACAGCTGAAATATCATTGCTATCAGAAGCAACTATTGTGGATAAAAGGCTTCTTCTATAAAACAATTTTGTTAACCTAATGACATTCTGGTCAATGGGCTGTATAAGAGCTGTTACATTCGGATGCATGTATACAGTAAGAATTTTTCCATAATCGGAAACCAAATTTTCTGCTGGTGGATGACTTGGAGCGTTATCCAAAAGTAGAAGAGCTTTTTGTGGTAATCCCTTTTGTTTAAAAATCTTCGAACCTGCGGGACAAATGAATGAAGAAACCAATTTTCAAATACCCCCGACGTCATCCACGCATTTTTCGTACTTGTGTATTGCACTGGAAGTGAAAAGTTCTTAAAGCATTTTGGATTTACGGCACGCCCACTCACTAACGGTTTGATTTTATGTTCACCGGTTGCATTGGTACATGCTAGTAAAGTAACTCTACTTTTATCCGTTTTCCGACCAGGGGCCGATCTTTCTTCAGACGTAACCAAAGTCCTTTCTGGGAGTAATTTCCAAAACAAGCCTGTCTCGTCGGCATTGTATAATTGGTCATGTGTTAATTGTAGCTCCTCTATTTTCTTTCGAAGATAATTCTTGAATGGACCTACATGCTCCGGAGCAGCTGATAACTTTTCTCCCGAAATTTTTAAATGTCTTATTCCAAATCTTCGTTTAAATCTTTGGCTCCATCCGTCACTAGCATTACAATTAGGATTTTCAGCGATAGTTTCATTGATAGCTTTTGCTTTTGTTTTTAAAAGTTCAATCGAAACCGGTACATTTTTAAGTCTTTGTGTACAAAACCATGAATATATTTTTTTTTCCATTCGTGGCATCTTACAGGATTTTAAAGTTTTTCTTTTCCGTATTTCACTGCGCCTTGATGTGACTTTTAAAATGTCCCGTTTTTTATTTTTGATTGCACATACTGTGGATTTGGCAATCCCGTACTTTTTAGACAAATACGTTACACTGCTTCCACTGTCCAGACTTTTTAAAATTTCACATTTTTCGAGCAAACTTAACACTTTTCGCTTCATTTTTATTGTAAACACAAAAAAACAGTACACCTACAACATCAACAGAACTCAGAATTACAACTAAAATAAAATACATACATACATCTGTCCGCTGTTCTTGTAAGTTACGCCGGCGAGTCAGCAAAATAATTCATACGCCGGGAATTTACCCAGTTCACTGAAACTGAATCGAATGCAGCAAAATAATTCATACGCCGGGAATTGACCCAGTTCACTGAATCGAATGTGTTATTGTTCACTCTATGGACCTTTACTAATAAAATTTTAGTTGTTCATATAAACGAGCTGTACACTGAATAGAGTGTTCACTCTTCCGAGCGGCTACTGTATATATTTATGCGCGGTCGCTGGTTGAATGAATGTTTTCCTCTCTGTCAAGCGCCATTAATAGTACATCAGTATCTCAAATTTTCTGTACTGGAAATTTCTCGGTCATACGTGTCATACGGTATCGGCGCTTTCCAGAAGGCTCTAGGTCGTATTGACTTCGCACGGCGGGTGACATCAATACATGACTCACATCACAATATCAATCTGCCCCCTCATACAATGTCATAGTCATTTTTCAACTTCTTTCAGCTTTGTGCAGACTTTATTAGACTATAATTTTCAAAAGTTTTAAAACCGGTATTAAAATTTTATTGCAATATTGAACATTTGTTGCGGTAAGGGCTTTGGTATCTAATCTGTATTTTTTTTTATTTTAAGAGGATGTTGGTCTGTATTTGCAAGTCTCTTTAATAAGGAGAATTTAATTGATACTTTTTAAAAATAATGCAAATTTTATATCAGTGTCCAAAAAATTGTTCTTGTCTTAGAATAGATTATTAAAAAGAAATTAAGATTCTTATTAAAAACTTAGCGTTATTGTATTGTGTCTTGCATAACGATTTAGTATAAATCTATAAACAAAGTCTTAAGGTTATTTTGAACGATTTTAATCATTTAAAGTTGTAATGAAGACTTCTTCTTAGCTTACATATAAATTTTCAATTTGCAGTATTACTAATTTAGTTTTTTCCATAAATCTGGTCTTTTCTGATGAATAGTCCCTCTCATAAATGCTTCTTAATGTCCGCATGATATTTCATTGTTGACTGTTTACCCTTTCGAAAAGAATTCCGAGTGGATAGCACCACTATTAGTGAATTACGAGAGTAGGTTGATTAATTCACGCGATTGTACAGAAGCAAAGGAATAATTTAAAAAAACAAACTTTATTTTTCGACATAATGTCTTCTTAATTCAATCAATATACAGTCGACACTGTATATAGTGAAAGACCAAAATGTTGACCGAAATTTCACTATAAAGAGTTTTTCACTATATAAAGAGAAAAAATAAATCACAAAATTGAATTATTAGAAAAGATTTTATGAAACATTTGAAAGTTTAAATACATACATAGCATGTACATAATGTACATACTGTACACATTACATATGTATGTATGTACATTTAAAATTTGCGTAGTCTTGAGAAATTGCTAAATAACACTTGTCTGTATAGCAAGAGCCAATTAAGTTGGCGCGAGGAGGGGGTGCGCAGAAGCCGTTTTTGAAAACGTCCACTCCCACTACTCAAGTAATTGTCAGAATACATTTGTCATTGACGTTTGACGGAACATAATGTCTTTGCTAGGAGATCATAAAGTGATACACGCTCAGAGGTTAGAATTATCTGACATTTGATGTAAAACCAAATACAAATCTCCCCACTACTTCTAATCCTGCGCGAACTTGCCCCTCCTCGCGCCAACTTAATTGGCGTTTGCTATACATACATATTATGTACTAGGAAAAATAATCAGTTATTTTCTTTTGAACATTACTTCTGAAAAATAATTGTTGCTCAACAAAATTCTCGCATTTATTCAAATACATAAAGATTTGATCAGGTACACTTTCCTGGCCCCTGAGAGTAGTTCGCACGATGTCAAATGCATTTCTTATTTCATTTTCACTAAATTTAGCAGGACATTCCCCGGTTTTAGTTTCTTCTTCATGATCTTCTATACATTTTGTATCGTCATTTATGTCTTGGTCAGTGGGGAGATCTGTCGTGCCAACATCATTGTCGATTTCTAAGAAATTTTCACGTAAAAAATCTGCGTCGACGGTAGCAGTTTTTTGTAGGATACCCCATTGTTTTCTTAAGGTAGCGAGATCCATTTCGTCTTCTTCTTCCCATTCGTCAATTTTTTCAGTAAAACCTGCTTTAGAAAAGCAGTTTTTGATTGTTTTCTGAGAAGCGTTTTCACTCCATACTTTAGCGACTTCGGTTATACACTCTTTAAGGGTAATCAATTTTAGGACTGGAAGGTTGTTATCAATTTTGTGGACAATTCTGCTTCGGTAATGATGTTTTATGTTTTTTATAATACCCTGGTCCATAGGTTGCAATTTGGAGGTCGTGTTTGGTGGGAAAAAAGATCAGTTCAATATTCGTTAATTTTTTACTACAGTAACTGGATGTTCAGGACAATTGTCTATAAACATCGCAATCTTTCGCTTTTGGCTTTTCATTTTCGTGTCCAGTTCTTTGATCCATCTTTTGAAAATCTCAGAAGTCGTCCATATGCCTTGTTATTACTGGCGTAATCTAACTCCAGAGATTTAACTCCTTTTAAACAACGGGGATTTTTGCTTTTACCTATCAGCAGTAATTTCAGTTTTTCTGAGCCATTGATGTTTGCTCCAACCATCAGTGTCGCCCTTTCTTTACTTGTTTTAGCACCAAAACATTTATCACTTTTAAAAGCAAAAGTTTTGTTTGGCAAACATTTAAAAAACAAACCGGTTTCATCACAATTGAAAATGTTTTCTGGCTCATACTTATTCAATACACTTTTTAAAACAGTTTCAGTCCAAATGTCACAGTCCTCCTGACTAACGCTTGCACTCTCGCCGGACACCGTCTTGAAAACAATTGCATTGCGAGTCTTCCAGGCACTCAACCACCCTTCACTAGCTTGAAAATTAACACAGTTAAATTCTTTAGCAAATTGTAGAGCCTTATGCTTTATTAAATTTCCCGATATTGGTTCGTTTTGATACGTACGGGACACTTGAAACCATCGTAAAACTGCTTCATTTACATTATCGTAAGAACACACCCGTACTAGTTTTCGGCTGCTTGGAACATTCATTTTCTTGATGATACTTTCGCGACTTTTTATTATCAGAGAGACGCAACTTGGAGAAACACTAAATTTTGCAGCCACATCAATTTTTTTGCAACCCTTTATCAACTTCCTCCAAAACTTTAATTTTCTGAGCTAAACTTAAACACACTCGCTTGGACATCTTAACTGATTCTTAAACAAAAACAAACTGAACCTGTTTGCGAATTACATATGTAATCTAGGCCTCGACTACATACATATAAAACGGGTTTTCCCCGGGATTCTCACAGAAATCTATTGTACCTGATTTAGCGTTATGAACGCGTTAAGAACCTTTTCAAAACAGTGCGTCATAAAAATGGAGTTCGTGCTAATGTTAGGTAAAAATGGGAAACCCGAAGTGGCCAAAATCTCAATAAATGCATAAAAATTTATACATGAAATTCCGATAAATATTATAAAAAAATAGAGTGTTACTATTTTACAGATTCACTAGATGCAGGGCTTTTTACATGAAATTTCTTTAAATATATTCTAGGCCTTCATAAAATTTCACTATAAAGAGTTTTTCACTATATAGAGGATCACTATAAACAGTGTCGAATGTATTTGGTCTACCTGTATTCAAGCGTCTTTATTCCGTCTTGAAAGTGTTTTTCTTCTAACCCTGCAAAATAACCGTCCACTGTTGACTTCAACTCTTCATATGTGCAGAATTTTTTGCCACCCAGAAAATCTTTTAATTTAGGGAATAGATGAAAGTTAGATGGCGCTAGGTCTGGCGAATATGGGGAGTGCGGTACTAATTCGAACTTGAATTCCTTAATTTTTTTTGCAGCAACCGTATTGAAATGCACAAGTACATTATCATGGTGAAAGAGCACTTTCTTTTTAGTCATTCCTAGACTCTTTTCAGCGACAGCAGTCTTTAAACGATCTAGAAGATTTGCGTAACGTCTTGCCTTCTGGAGATAGTTTATCAACAATATTCCTTTTGCTTCCCAAAATACCGATGTCATCACCTTTTCCGCCGATAAAACTGTGTTGGCCTTCTTTGGAGCTGCTTCTCTGCCTTTAGTCCACATCTTCGACTGTTGTTTGGATTCGGGTGTATAGTAATGAACCCATGTTTCGTCACAAGTAACAAATCATTTTGTATAAATCTCACTTCTAATATCAGTTAAAGTTCATTTACTAGTAATTCTAACCATATCGTATCCATATTTACGAGTATACGAGTGTCCCGTGTCATTATGTTCAAATTTTAGGAGTGTAAAGTAGACTTCATTTCAAGTAACAAAAACGCAAAACTTGTATATCCATTTTTATTTGTTTCAAAGTTACAGATCTATGAATGTGATTGTCAGATCATGAAAAAAAATGTAATCCTAAAGTCAATACAAACTGATTTTATTTAAAAAAGTTCAATTAATAATATTTTCGAAATGTCCACCTCCTTATTGAATGCAAGCTTGTGCCCGTAAGCCAACAGAAGAAGTACTTATCCGAATTTCATACTTGTTTTGTCGGATTTGCTCGGCAGCCAGGTGAATACGACCCAACAACTCTTCTCTTGTGTTCGAAACTTGCGCGTAGACTAAATTTTTCATGTACCCCCAACAAAAGTCAAGGGGATTAAGATCGCGTGATCTGGGTGGCCATGCAATAGGCCCACCTGGGCCAATTCATCTTGGATAATTGACGTTAACCCAATTTCGGACAGCAATTCCGAAATGTGGTGGTGCCCCATCCATGTGAAACCACATGTCTCGTCGAACATTCAATGGGACATCCTCCAAAAGACTTGGCAGTTCGTCAATAAGAAATTTAAGGTAATTGTCCGCATTTAACCTTCCAGGAAGAACGATAGGACCAATCAACAAGTCATCGATTAGGGCCGCCCAAACGTTAATAGAAAATTCATGTTGAAATTTAGATGGGCATATAGCTTTGGGATTTTCTGATGACCACCTGTGCAGGTTTCTCAGATTTGTAACACCACTTCTCGTGAACGTAGATTCATCGGTCCAGAGGACTGTTCTGCAGAAATTAAAATGAAGCCGTGACTGTCTTAATATCCAGTTAAATAACTAGAATAAACTAGACGAGCATAGTGGTCTGCCTCAGCTAAACCGTGTCTCTTGCGATATAAATAACGATATAAGCCCTCACGTTTTAAAATTCGTCAAACTGTCGTTCGTAGCACTTCTAGTCTAGCGATTCGACGTACACTGAGAGTTGGATCCCTTGTAACAATAGCTACTGCTTCTTCCTCTAAGTCTGGCGGCGAATTTATTCGTCGGTCGAAAAGATAAATCACGCAGTCAGCATTCCCGAAATTGTCTGTGTACTTCCAGAAACGTTCTGTAATGAGGAATGCGCCTATCGGAAAACCGATGTCGGTATTCAATAACTGCTTGACGTGCACTGCCGTTACAGTAGCCATACACAAAGTGCATGTCCGCATACTCTTGAGAAGAAAATCGGTAAGGCATTTTGAATAAAGAAAACGTGTCTACTCACTAATAAGCTATTGTATGAACTGAAACGTAATGTAATCCTTTATTAAAAAATGCAACTTTAACAGTCATCTGAACATTTGTTTATTGTATGATATTCATGGTTCAGCACTTACGAAATAAGTAAGAACCTTCTTTATCATAAATCAATTTCCAGTACTCTTTTTTGTAGTTCTCCAAGAAATTACTGTACGTGTTTATTTATTTTAGGATAACATTTTATTATGCGACGTTAACAATCACAGGCCTGTTATTGAATCGTATAACTTTTTTCAAATAAAATCAGTTTGTATTGACTTTAGGATTACATTTTTTTTCATGATCTAACAATCACATTCATAGATCTGTAACTTTGAAACAAATAAAAATGGATACACAAGTTTTGCGTTTTTGTTACTTGAAATGAAGTCTACTTTACACTCCTAAAATTTGAACATAACGATACGGGACAGCTTGTATAAAATATTCTAACCCAAAAAGATTAGCGAACAACAGGACAAACCAATTTCTCTAAATCTGTGCTCCAATCATTTATAGTCACTCGGTATTAATGTTGCTGCTATGAGATTAATGAATATCTTCTTTCCTTTTTCGGTGATCCTGATACCCCAAAAGGTGTCTGATATTTCTACCAACTTCGGTCAATCCATTCTTCCAAACCTTCTGATCTCAAAGCAAAACTAAAGCATTCATTTCTGCTGTAGTTTTGCCCTTATCTTGTCCTAATTATTCTATCTGTTCCATCTATGATTTTCAAGGTTTTTCTCTTTATCTTCTAATTCTCCCCATCTCTATCGCTCTCCTAAGCAGCTGGTGTTCTTACATTTTGACCATTTCTCTCATAAATGCTGCTTGCTTGGCTAATTGGCGAATTTTTCGTTTCATTCTCAATCCTATTTGGTTTTGCGTCAGTATCAACTTGCTTTAAATGCTTTCTTCTTTTTGATTAGACTGATTTGATTCACAGTAAGCTTTCTCCAACCGTCTCAAAATTTTGGCACAAGAAATTTGATTAACTATACAATTTTTTTTTATATTCTTATCCATTTTAAAAATCATAGAGTACGCTTGGGTCAATTAATAAGACTAGCAGCTGTACACAAATTGGTTGACAGATTGCGATAAATTGCTACCAATTAAAAAAAAAACTTTTCTTACATTAACGCGGGCTTTTAAATAAATAATTTACGATATTTACTTCGTACTAAAATGTATTTCATAGTCATTGATGGCAGAGGCTACAACTCCTATAATTATAGAGATATTGCATAGCGGTTCTAAATTATAAAAATACTAATCCAAAACTCTTAACGAAACATACCTTAAGTAATTTAGACTAATCTCGTAAACAATTAATCTACTGTATCGGCGCTGCCTTCTTCTCCTGCTTGAGTCTTTGCATGTTGACGAGTACCTGTGGTACTGTATCTAGTGATTATAGTGCTCGATCGAGAGTGCGCGGATATCTGGAAATCTATCACGCGTACCTGCGGAACAACACGCCGAACAATGAAGAGAGGACCGACGGAGATTGGCAGATCGTTTCCAGCGAAGAACCGACCATAAGGGTACGTACCGGATCGATCTGTTTTATTGTTTGAAAATATATTTTTTCTTTGTTACAGCAACCTCCTCCCTCCTTCTTCAACTCCTCAACGGAATCCAATTCGGATCTACCGCAGGGTTGGGAAGAAAGACAGGACGCTAACGGTCGAACCTATTACGTAAATCACATAGCTAGAACAACGCAATGGGAACGACCAACCTTAACGTAAGTGTACTACGGCTTTATTGTGTTTGGGCTTATACTTAAGAATAAATCACCTTAATATTTTCGAAAAATAATTATTGGAACCTCTAAAGGGTCCCAAAAGAAACATCTTTTTCTAATAAAATTATTGGGGGAAACGCACTGAAAAACTACGATTTAATAAAATACATTCCCACCTTATACAAGGTGCGATCCAGATGCTCTCGGGCTGACGCTGTAGTGGAAGAACCTAAATAATACCAGCACGGTATATGCCTACGGAATGTGTGTCGTGAGCGGCGCTATTTCACTAGGCTACGTGCGATTGCGTAAAGTGGTAATTGTGTTCTGCCGCGATCATTATAATGGATGAAAAACGTGACCAACGCGCGTGCATTTAATTTTGTTTTAAACATATGGAATGATTAAACAAGCAATCGGTGAGATAAGCACAAGCTTTTGAGTGGTTTGCGCGTTTTAAAACTGGTAGAACGTCCATTAATGGCGGCGAACGAACGGAGAGACCTTTAACGTTTACCACCCTCGACAACATCGCAACAGTTCAACGGCTTATTCGTGAAGGCCGTCATCGGACATCTGCGATAATGTTAGAGAATCGGATATGGTACATGTCAGCAAATTATAACTGTAGAATTGGGCATGCACCCCATTGCCGCGAAATTTGTTCCGAGACTTCTGACCTACGATCAAAAGCAGGATCTAATAGGAACTTGCACTGAACTTAAACAACTTACTGTGGATGATGAAAACTTGTTGCCAAGAGTGATTACTAAAGAACAAAAATTGGGTCGGCGCTTTATAAGGTGTACAGATGTATACAGGGTGTAACAGGACGAGCTTACGTTAGCCGTATCTCAGCAACTAAGCAAGTTCCATATTTGTAAATTTGCAGAGTTATTTTGGGCATGGGGGCAAACTTTTAGAAAATATTAGTACATATTTTCTATTTCCGGTTTCGCCGGAAGCACAATCAACTTCGTTTTTTTAAATAGATTACACAATTTTTTTTCAAACAATTGAATTCAGCAACAAATTTGGCGTATAGATAATTTATTTCGACTGGTGTAAACATTACCGTTTTATAGCTAACTTGTTTTTTATGTAAATTTTATCAAATGCATCGTAGTACTTAGTGACGTATTTCTTCGGTATGCAGAAGAGTTGATGAATGATTATTGGAAGTTAGACAGCTACTAAGATGGGCTATTGAAAATTATTTTCACTTGTGTGCAAATACTATACAGGGTGTTAGTATTGCACACAAGTGACTAATTATTTCGTAATTTTAAATGGAACACCCTGTATATTTTTGTCGCAAACGGTAGAAAATTAAATTCTTCATCAAATGATATTACATTTCCCTATACCTAAAATGAATATTTAAGGAGCTATCCGCAAATTATGTGAATGTATTCAGAAGCTTCGTGTGAGCGCTAAAGGTGGCTATGATAATTCGTCACAGTTTTAGCGTAATGTCTAATTTTCTAATGATAGTTCGATAGCGTGTTAATAAAGAAATAAAAAACAAATATATTTTTCGAGTAAAGAAGAAACAGAATAGTAAAATTTATTTTGTAACCAAGATAACATTAAAGAAATCTATGTTAAGAATGAATAAATAAGGTATTAAAAAGTAATAAATTATTTCAAATTTTGTTCAAAATTAGCCCCATTCAGTTCCAAACATTTATTAATTCGTTTTAGCACTTGATTACTGGTGACCTTTTGTATTTGCGCTTCTGTTAATGAATTTAGTGCTCCTCGTATTCTTTCTTTTGTTTCCTCTGCAGTTGTCACCGGAGTACTGTAAACTTTGTCCTTAACATAGCCCCATAGGAAAAAATCCATAGGGGTCAAGTCTGGTGAACGTGGAGGCCACAAGTATGGACCTGCGTTTGCAATAAACTTTCCGTCAAATAACCTCTCCAAGAATAAGTGTACATCTCTTGTGCTGTGAGCCGGTGCACCATCCATTTGATACCAAGCAGTATTTGATTCGATAATAGGCAGTGTATCAAGTTCTTCTTCCACAATATTGCGCAATATATCTAAAAACCTTTCGCCATTTAAATTTTCGTTATAAAAATGTAGACAAAGTATGCGATTATCTTTTATTGCGCAAAAAACATTAAATTGCCAACTTTCCTGATATCCCCTTTCTCTCGTTACATGGGGATTTTCGGCTGCCCAAAAATGACTGTTATGTTTATTAAAGAGGCAATTTTTGGTAAATTTAGCTTCGTCTGTCCAAATGATTTTCTTCGTAAAATTTTCGTCGTGTTGACAAGCTATGGTGAAGAATTCACAAAAAATGACCCTATTTAAGAAATCCTGCGGATGTAAGTGCTGTACCTGCTGGTATGAAAATGGTCTCCATTTATGTCTTTTTAATACCCTTTGAATGGACATTGTTGAAATTTCCAAAGTTGTCGCTGCTTCTCGAAGAGATGCAGTGGGGTTGGTGTAGAAATATCCCATAACACCAATTTCAACTACTTCGTCATCAATTATTTTTTTTTTAAATTTTGGCCTAAGCTGTCCATGTTCTAAACAATTTTTAACTAACCGTCGCACTACATCTTTAGATGGAATTGGTCTGTCCGGATACCTTTGTCGAAATAAAGCACATGTTCGACTTAAAATTTTTCCGGACTCTCCATAAATCAACAATAAATTCAGGTAATCCTAATTTGTCAATCTTAAACGTGACATTTTCGTATACTAGATTAGGAACTGTGTGATATACTAGGAAGTTTATTAACACGCTATCGAACTGTCATTAGAAAATTAGACATTACGCTAAAACTGTGACGAATTATCATAACCACCTTTAGCGCTCACACGAAGCTTCTGAATACATTCACATAATTTGCGAATAGCTCCTTAAATATTCATTTTAGGTATAGGGAAATGTAATATCATTTGATGAAGAATTTAATTTTCTACCGTTTGCGACAAAAATATACAGGTTGTTCCATTTAAAATTACGAAATAATTAGTGTTTGAAATTTAACATATTAAGTCGGTAAATACTAACACCCTGTATAGTATTTGCACATAAGTGAAAATAATTCTCAATAGCCCATCTTAGTAGCTGTCTAACTTCCAATAATCATTCATCAACTCTTCTGCATACCTAAGAAATACCTCACTAAGTATGTACTACGATGCATTTGATAAAATTTACATAAAAACAAGTTAGCTATAAAACGGTAATGTTTACACCAGTCGAAATAAATGATCTATACGCCAAATTTGTTGCTGAATTCAATTGTTTGAAAAAAATTGTGTAATCTATTTAAAAAAATGAAGTTGATTGTGCTTCCGGCGAAACCGGAAATAGAAAATATGTACTAATATTTTCTAAAAGTTTGCTCCCATGCCCAAAATAACTCTGCAAATTTACAAATATGGAACTTGCTTAGTTGCTGAGATACGGCTAACGTAAGCTCGTCCTGTTACACCCTGTATATGTATTCTTCTTCTTCTTCTGTTTTGGGTTGGACGCCAGCACCTCCAGGCGCTTGAGCACACTGCTCTTTGTACTATCCCCAATAGATCTCTCAGTTCCACCCTGTTAGTCTTATCTCCTCGGTAAAATCCACTATCCTTCTCAGGAGAAGTTTGAGTACCATCATAGGATCCAATAGATCTCTTCCGAAATGTTTCTGTCTGAGTCCCTTCAGTTCCTCACACGTGCATATTACATGAAGGCTAGTTTCCCCCTGTTTTTCACATCTCCTACACCAGGGCTCGCTAATCAAGGGCTTCCTTAAAGGGCAATGTCCGGTTATTAAGCCGGTAATTATTTTAATTTCTTTTTTGTTACTACGAATTAGGTTGGCTGAAAACCTTCCATCCAGCTCCCATAGCAGTGTTTAAGTATGGAGTTGACCTTCCGTTAACTTTCATTTCTTTTTATGTTCTCTTTCTAGCCATTACCGGATCTCCCTTTTATCGGAATCCTTAGCGTTTCCACATACAGGTTTTGGTCCTATGAAGTTTCTATTAGTACCTTCTTTGACAAGTTCATCGGTTATCGCATTACCTTTAATTCCCTCATGTCCTGGCACCCATATCAGCGACGCAGTATTGTTTTGCGCCAGTTTATTGAGGACCTGTTTGCAATATTTCACAAGTTTAGACCTGGTAGATGGATTCATAATGGCTTTAATAGCTGCCTGACTATCAGTCATTGTTGATTTTTTTGTTTGCGCAACCGGCTTCCAGAATTTCCTCGGCGCAGGCTGCGACTGCAAACAATTCGGCCTGGAAAACCGTCGTATGTTTTACTAGACATATCGATATCTTCCTCATTCCGCATATACCTGCACCTGTCCGCTGACTAGATTGCGATCCATCAGTGTACCAGGTGCCGGCACCACAATCGCTCGAGCGACTTGTTACCTGCTCCCTGGTCGGAATAAATATGTTCAGCTTAGCTGTAAACATAATCAGGTGCCATACTGTCCGCCGGCATTTGAAATATCGACTCTTCCAGTATAGTTCCTGTGATATCTGTACGGCTCCCTACAACCTTACTAGATTGGCCATCAGTATCAGGATCGCAGTCATGGCCTCCGCCTTTACAAATAGTTCGATGAGAGGGAGACCCACGATGGCCTCCATGGAGGCGGTTCCCGTGCTGTTCATAGCTTCTGTGATTCCCAACAGAGCCTGACACTGGAGAGTCGTGAGGAGCCCCACCGACGATGTCCGCTCCGTCCTCCTCCACCAGACAACTGCCCCATAGGTAATCGTTGATCTTACTACTGCTGTGTACAGCCAGTGTCCCACATTTTATTTAAGTCTCCAGATCTATATGTCTATATGTATTCTACACTTTATTTACTGAATTTAAGATAATACAAGGTACATGGCATTACCCTAAATTCCGGTGCTCCGCCGAGTGGCACTACACCGGATCCTACATTTGTGTTCTGTCAAATCTATCTAAATACTTAATCTAACTAAGCTAATACGAACCTAGTCCGCACCCTGCTTAACTATTTACAATTGCGCTCCTAACCTGCAGAAGAAGAAGAATATGTATTGTTATGTACGCTTTTACTACACAAACGTAATACCTACTTAATTTACCAACTCACCCCAATAACAAGATTTCCCCAGTGATATTCAGCTGAGAGACCAGCTAAGTTAAGAAGCGAGCTAGGATAGGTCATTACCAGATCTCTCTTTTATCGGCGAACACAGACACCGGCGACAGTAAGTTAACTAAATCGCAGGAAAATTACAAATACGTGGAAAATTGTTACCATATTAATAAAACATCCAGATATAACAATAACAAGAAGTAATTTATTCACAACAACAAGATAATCAACAAGCCTTTATGGTTAACAACAAAGTAGTAGATAAATCAATAAAATAAAATGTGCAAAATCTTAATAAGACTCGGAAGCCGTAAGTGATTATGAATTAAAAATTAAAACATCAATGACCAACTTTCTTAAAGAATACTAATTTTATATAAATAAGTTGAAATAAATATACCGGGTGTATTATGAAAAACCTTTGGGGCTGTAGCTCCCTTATATTTTATCTGATTTTAATCAATGATATGTCAAACTAAATCGTTTTTAAAGCACTGTAACCTGTTTTTTAAAAACAATTTTTTTTTACATTTCGTTTTTGACAGACAGTAGTAAATTTTCTTTTTAAATGTACTACATATTTTTTTTTACTTATTCTAATAAACATTTATTTCCTGAAGACACCTCCATTAAATTGAGTGACAAATTTTTTATTATTAAACAAAAACTACGAAATTTACAGAAATCAAGCTATCATATATTTTAATGAATCAAATGTTCGAAATTGGCCCCATTTTGTTCCAGACACATTTGACACCTTCTATTAACTCCAACTGCTGTTTAATATAAGATTTGGTGGTATTTCATGACATACTTGTACTATCCTTCTTACTAAATCATCTCTGGTATCAGGTGGAGTCAAATAGACATGATCTTGAATGTAAGACCACAGAAAGAAATCCAGTGGATTCAGATCTGGCGATCTAGCAGGCCATCGAATAGGTCCGTAAATGTCCATCCATCTGACGCCAAAATAATTATTTAGAAAATCAGTATTCATTCGTGCATTATGGGGTGTGGCACCGTCCTGTTGGAACACCACCCTGTTTAACTCAGCAAGTGGCAACTCATCTAAATAATCGCCTAATTCATTGCGTAACAAATTATTATACTTTTCTTGGTTTAGATTACCCTCCACAAAAAAAGGCCTTACTACTCTATCGCCTAAAATGCGACACCATACATTTACACTGAACGATTTTGAAAATTGTGTTGCATCACAACATGGTTATTTTCAGTGGTCCAATGGCGATGATTATTTCTGTTGAATACACCATTTTTCCCAAAAGTGCATTCATCTGACCACAACACACGACGATTAAAAATTGGATCTTCCCTTAGTTTATTCATGAAAACCGTGCAGAATTGAACCCTTCGTTGAGGGTCGTTTTCACCGAGAGCATGCACCTTCCGTGGTTTATAAGGAAAGAACTTGTGCTTCTTCAGAATGTACTGAACTGTAGAATGTGATACCTGCATGTAGTGAGCAATTTCTCGCGTAGACGTATTAGGGTTTTCTTCCACATAGAGCAAGACACTTTCTAAATTTTGATCTTGAATTACACGTGCGTTTATTTTCGGTTTTTTGAATGATCCAAAATTTCGTAAATTTCGCACGAGCCTTCCAACCTTATCGGCACTTGGACGCAGTCTGTCAGGAAAACGATTTCCATAAAGTCGCAAAGCAGCTGCAGAATTTGTTCCGCATTCAAAATATGCTTGAATCGCATCCACACATTCGCCATTATCCATTTCAATAACAAAATTTAGAAATAAATCGTTGAAAATGTTATAATGAATGTGTGACTGACAGATGTCACAGCTCTCTTCGAAAATTTGGAATGCACTTTTATCGTTCAATATGACTGCTTGATTTTTAAATTTTTAAAATAAACACTGTAAATGTTATTGTTGACCCACCGCTCACTGATAACATTGGTTTGTAATCCTTTATGGGGTATATAGTATTGAATGTAAGTGATTTTAAAACGTACAGACATTTGCTGGTAAGAAATCTCTGTGTTCGGAAAAACCAGAATAAATCGAACTAAAAAAAAACCTTCAATTTCTCGATTTTTTTTCATACAAGGATATCGTTGTTTACAGTTCATATTCAGAAAAAGTAATATATTTGAATAAGGAAAAAAAAGTATGTATAATGCAATTTAAAAAACACAGTTTGCAGCTGTCTGTCAAAAACAAAGTGTAAAAAAAAATTCAAAGCTGATCACGTTACAGTGTTTTTAAAACGATTTAGTTCGACGTATAATTTATTACATTCGGATAAAAAATAAAAAAGTTACAGCACGAAAGGTTTTTCATAATACACCCGGTATAAAGTGATACTGAGTTAGAGACTCACCCAGTATAGTAATGGGAGACAAAAAAATCATGCACAATTAATATGCATAAAAACAAAAAAAGAACAATTTACTACTGACGTTAAATTGAAGTAACAATAAAGTATATTAATGAAATAAACTTAAAAGTGATGTAACGTAAGCAAAAAAAGATCTTATTGTTTAAATCATTAAACCAAAAATATGTAAATAGTATGCTTAGTCTAGATAATAAATTGATTGGTAATTTATCTAAAGATGTTTTATCTCACATTGAGATTTTCTTACATTCAGTATATTAAGTGGGATACTAAATATTAGGGAAAAGAAAAGAATAATTAATCTACAGTTTTCAACCGTAATAAAGAAGTGAAAATATACTATAAATTTTAGACATATACCAATCTACAAAGTGATAATTAATATTTAAAATTTTGAAAAGTTATTTACGTTATCAACAATTAACCGAATAAAAAAAGTGGACATGACCCTAGTATGTAATGAAATTTTGATTACCCTGTGCAAGCAAAATTAAGGGTTATTGATTGACTCTAAATTTACTAATTAAAAAAAAACTACGACTACAAATTACGTTAATATATGCAGTTAACACCAATAAGTCTTCGTAATGAGCTTAATTTGACTGGCTGTAATATCCAGAGGAATATATAGAACAGTAGTTCCTACCTTAGTGAATGCAATGTGTCTTTGACAATGGAATACCTCAGTTCAGCTTCTGTCTAACTTCATTAAAGGAAATTAACGCTTTTTGCTGCATCTGATGCCTTGAACTGGATTTTAAAACCCCGCGATTGAAAAAAATGGACTTGATATCTGTACAAGTATCACATGCTTGCATTTAGCCTCATACTGGTAAAAGTACCATGTACTAGGAAACGACCTCGTTCTAGAACCCTATTACCATAGGAAAAATCTACGAACACGTAGTTCACATGGAAACCAATTTCGTTCCAAAACTATAACGAAACGGCACTTTCCGTATATAATTAAATTGTGACTCCAAAACTGGCGCTAGCGAAGTAAATCAAATTACTTTTAAAAAGCCATTAAAAATTACAAAGTACGTCCTCAGTCCAACGTATTACTTGATAAAACATTAACAGCAAAAGAGGACCAGAATTTCTCAAATCGCTACTTTTATACGAAAAGGTACGTAGTTCTTACAAAATTAACCGATAGGTGAAGCAACTGTAGATAAGAAATTAATGAAGAATTATATATTTAGAAAATTATTTCGCTACATCAAAATTAAAACAATAAAATACAACGCTCAACTGATAAGAAATGTTAATTAATTACGTTCTTAATTAAGAAATTTGTAATGAAAGACCACTTGTCCAAAAAATTAATGCAAGATGTCGCTGACAATTGAATACGACAAAAGGAAATATCAAAAGAAAAATACCACCTGACAATCTAATTAAATTACCAAAAGACAAGCCAATCTACTTAATTCTAAAATAAATATTCGAACAAAACCTGTTATAAATTAACCTAATTAACAAATTATTTGTCTATAATTTACTAACTCGACCATTTTTATCCAATCACACCAACTCTACACGCGTAAAATATGAACTCAACTATAATGAAAACAAAGTTGCCTACATCGACGTAAAATATATCGCAATTTTTAATAAATTTTAAATCAACTTAGAAAATTACTATGACGAAATTTCTAATTTTAACTAATATTAGAATAAATATTCGCAAAAGAAAGTAATATACACATTTTTAAAGATCGAAATTTACAAAATATAAGCGATAATCTTACCATATACAGGTCCGTTCAAAAATTGTGAATATACGACTAAAACTGTTTCACGTTTCATAAATTAGATATAACTTTATTTTATCTACCTAGTCCGAACTCGTCAAGACCCAAAGAAATGCCGAGAAGTGAAAAGCGATGTGAAGAACACGGTCATTGTTTTTGTTTACAGAGAATTCGTTCCAACTGGTCAGACGGTCAGTTTCGAGTTCTATTGCAATGTTTTGAGGCGGCTCCGTGAGGAGCAAACGACCCAAACTTTGGCGAGCAGGAAATTGGTCCCCAAACGTCACCGCGCCAACGCGATTTTCAAACGTACGCAATAAAAAATGCGTTGAGGGCTCGAGTTCGGATTTTCGACGGTTCAGATTACTGACGTTCAGATTATCGACGCTCTACTGTACTTTAATTTTACAAACTCAAAAATGAACGTCAAATCACTGGCACACCTCACCGATATATTATCAGAACAACAAAGTTATCAAATGTTTTTAAGCCTCTAATATTAGAACATTTTTAATTACACTATAACTTGAAAACAAATAAAAATCGAATAACATTTGAGTTTTTTTACAATATTTTCACGTGTAAAATACACTGGAGTTTGGTACGATTCTCCATCCATGGTAAATTCTATTAAAAAACACTTATAATATTTAATTTACGCCTTATATTGTTAATTTTGTATTGTACAATGTGAGTTTTTCTTGCAGGAACAACGTCGACAATCAACTACAAGAGCAGCGAGTCCTAGAACAAGCTGTAGAATTCGAAAGAAGATTCCATATTAGTGTAGACGACGATAATCAATTAAACAACACAAACGCCACGCAGGTAAATACCCTAATTAAGGAGAACCATCACATTTGTTTCATTAACATTGAAGTTCTTGTAACGACGAATCACCTGCATTCTCGTTAACAGCTACTGTCTTACTCTCATATAACTAATAATGATAACATCATAGGCCATTTGCATGTGAATTTTGTTTTGCATGCTGCTTAGGGCACGTCTACAACGAGATGCATGGCGACAGAGACAAACGAAAACAACGACGAAGCGCTCTCGCAATCCGGCGGCGAGACGCAGGAACACGTTCCCGACGAGGAAAGTCCGGCGACACTGAACGAAAATGACGTAATCACCGACCATTTAAACAATAGCACGCACGAGAACCGACTGAGCGTGCCGTCTGAGGAAAGTTCGATCAGAAACGATTCAGACTATCACGCTTCCGGTGAGAGTGACTTTGGTAGTGCTAGGGATTCCGTGGGATCGAGCGATTACGAGCACGCTCCGCGCAATAAGTTGCCGAACATGTTGACGAGTTCCATTGCGCGCAGCAGAAAGTACTCAGACGACGAGTTTAACGAAGAGGTTTGTTTTGGTTTGTTGGGTGTGTTTCAAACAGGCTTTTGTACGATGTCTTTTTGTCGCTACTACCATCTCTGCATCTCTTCGTTTGTTTTTTTTTGTGCACCTGTTCGTCGCTTAACAATTTTGTTTGCGTACAAGAGTAGAATAAAATATTCTCGGCTTGGCACATACATGACGATTAGAGTATCAAATACAGTTTATTTAGGAAGCTACAATCTGTTACTAAATAATCTTTTAACTGTCATTCATTAATGTATACTGAGATGTCGCTAAAACGGTTCTTTTCATAATTTTTGTCCGCACAAGAGGAGTGTCGTCCTCTTCAGTGGATTATCTTGAAAATTATGCATGCATTCAATTAAGATAGTTCATACATTTTATTAGTATTAACAAAATGATATTTTCCATTTGCATAATACACATAAATAAAGGCTACAAATAGTACGGGGATGATTTGGCGGAAGTTGAGACTGAGTTTTGGGAATAAGTGCAAGTCTGAAAAGGCTACATTCGGCGAATAGGGTGTTTAGGGCACAACCTCCAATTGTAATTCATCCAGCTTTCCCCGAACAATGCGACGGTGTATTATCATGATGGAATAGCACCGTCTTTCGAGTCTTTTTTCGGTAATGGCAACTTTCACTTTGTCCAGAAGGGCAGCATAATATGTCGCTTTGATACTTTGACCCTTTACGAGATAGTCGATAAGAAGTATCCTCTTCGAATCCCGAAATACGAGGTGCATTCAAGTTCTAAGGCCTCCGATTTTTTTTCTCCAGACTGGAAAGAGATAGAAGCATGTGCATTGTTTTAAAATGAGCGTGCGTTCGTTGTACATACGTCACAGAGATGGCAGCACTGTACGGCAGATGGAATTGTAGCGGCAGCGTCGAGAATGAGAACTGTTTTAGGTACTTAATATGGCTACATTTTCCTTACTTGAACAGCGTGCAATCATTCGTTTTCTGAATTTGCGTGGTGTGACACCAATTGAAATTCATCGACAGTTGAAGGAGACATGTGGTGATGGAGTTATGGATGTGTTGAAAGTGCGTTCGTGGGTGCGACAGTTTAATGAAGGCAGAACATCGTGTGACAACAAACCGAAACAACCTCGGGCTCGCACAAGCCGGTCTGACGACATGATCGAAAAAGTGGAGAGACTTGTTTTGGAGGATCGCCGAATGACAGTTGAACAGATCGCCTCCAGTGTTAGCATTTCCGTGGCTTCTGTGCACACAATCCTGCATAACGACCTGAAAATGCGAAAAGTGTCCTCCAGGTGGGTGCCACGAATGCTGACGGACGACCACAAGGCTGCTCGTGTGGCATGTTGCCAAGCAATGTTGACGCGCAACCAAGGCATGAATGGAACTTTCTTTTCGTCGATTGTGACAATGGATGAGACGTGGATGCCATTTTTCAATCCAGAAACAAAGCGCCAGTCAGCTCAATGGAAGCACACAGATTCACCGCCACCAAAAAAATTTCGGGTAACCGCCAGTGCTGAAAAAATGATGGTGTCCATGTTCTGGGACAGTGAGGGCGTAATCCTTACCCATTGTGTTCCAAAGGGCACTACGGTGACAGGTGCATCCTACGAAAATGTTTTGAAGAACAAGTTCCTTCCTGCACTGCAACAAAAACGTTCGGGAAAGGCTGCGCGTGTGCTGTTTCACCAAGACAACGCACCCGCACATCAGGCTAACGTTACGCAACAGTTTCTTCGTGAAAACAACTTTGAAGTGATTTCTCATGCTCTCTACTCACCTGACCTGGCTCCTAGTGACTTTTGGCTGTTTCCAACAATGAAAGACACTGTCCATGGCCGCACATTCACCAGCCGTGCTGCTATTGCTTCAGCGATTTTCCAGTGGTCGAAACAGACTCCTAAAGAAGCCTTCGCCGCGGCCATGGAATCATGGCGTCGACGTTGTGAAAAATGTGTTCGTCTGCAGGGAGATTACGTCGAGAAGTAACACCAGTTTCATAGTTTTCGGGTGAGTAGTTAGTTGAATGCACCTCGTACTAGGGAAGATCGGAAAGTTTTTAGAACGAGCCACACCACACCACCTCTCGTGGTAAAATCATATTTTTCTACATGGTCTCCTAGCAACTCTATACATTTAGTCCGACCTTTCATTACTTCGGAAAAATAAGAATTATCAAAGCCTTTCAAATGTTCATTTACAGCTTCGATGGTTTCATTATTCGTTTAGAATTTCTTAAAGTTGGTAAATAGAAAGAAATCCGAAGGGGCCAAATCTGGCGAACACGGTGCATGTTCAATTAATTAGAATTGTAATTCAGGTAGTTTTGCCATTGCAATTGCCAACTTGTTGGATCGGGCGTTGTCTTGGTGAAACAAGACTTTTCTTTGCCATATGAGGCCTTTTGACTTTGATCATAATACGCGCCTGTTATTGTCCTCCCATGTTGCAAGTAATCAATAAAATTGATTCTTCGGGAATCCCAAAAGACGGTAGCCATCACCTTTTCAGCTGACGGCATCGTCTCGGCCTTTGGAGTTAGTTCACAGCGTACTGTCCACTGTTTTCATGGTGTTTTAGTCTCTGGAGTGAAGTGGTGTAGCCACGTTTCATCGATGGTTACAAAATGGCTCAAAAAATCTACAGGATTACACTTGAACATGGCTAGACATTGCTGAGAAATGGTCACACGAGCTTGCTTTTGATCGTCTGACAGCAAGCGCGGCACCCATCTTGCACTGAGTTTTCTCACGTCCAAATGTTGATGTAAAATGTATGTGCGCGGTCATATGATATGCTTACTGCCTTTGCAATCTCTCTCAACTTTCAACTTTAATCGGCGATCATTCATCACGATTCCCTGAACTTTTCTAATGGTTTTTTAATCGGTAGATGTTTTTGGTCTCCCAAAACGCGATGCATTTATGGATATTCGACCACGTTTAAATTCAATAATCCAGTTCGCAACGGTTGCATACGACGGTAAAAACTCTCCACGAACTTCGTCGAATTCCGTTTTTATTTCTTTTGCATTTAAGTCTTTCAAAAAAATTTAATAAGTGCACGAAATTCGATTTGATTCATGATTAAGAACATTCGCGCACTGTTTACATTGCTTGGCTATAACGGTTTGCCTTTATGCGCTATCTGTCTAAATATTTGACACCAGTTATACAGGGTCCGGCAACGAAGCGGGGACGGAAGATTACTGCGTATTTTAAAGTTAGTCAAATATTTAGTCATTGGATATCCTTCTGTACCATCAAGCGCACGTTTTAAAAATATTTTGTTTTATACAGGATGTTCCAGATGGAAATGCTAGACTAAAGTTGCATTTTTTAAAATGGAACATCCTGTATATTCATAGATAAAATGATCCGCGCTTGAAAGCTGGTTACATCGATATAATGTTGTATGGATCTAAAGTTGATAGTTTCTGTGTAAATAATTATTTTACTTGATAAATTGATACATTTCAGTAGGCTATTCTGCATAAGGAAAATCAAAAGATCCGAAACCAATAGAATAGAATATTTTCTACTAGTATGCACTTTCGTTGCTACGTGAAATAAATTCTGCAACTGCTCGCGTTATACAGGCTGTTCACAATTTCGCAAAATCGAAGAAATCTCGTAATTTTTAAATGGAACTCCCTGTATATTTTTAGCTCATTGAAAAGCCCTTTTACTACGCTTTCTATTGATACCTCATTTGATGCACCTAGGATGGATCATTTGCTAATTATTTTTTTTTTAGAGTTGAATTAATGAAAATTGCTTGTATTTTTAGTAGCTAATTTGCGCTTTTAAACCTTCTGTAAGATCGGATATTCAACAAATTATACATAAATGGTCTATAACAAGAAGAAACCCCATTAAGTACGAGAAACAGTTGATTTTCACTCAGCGGTGAAAGCAAACATTAAATTAATATAAAGTAATATAGCATTTTCAATAGATTCACTGCCGATTAAGTTATCTGGTTTTAGTTTAATAAAAAATTTGCACTAATTAATTTGTATTTTCAAGAATTTTGTAAAACCAACTATTTTACGAATACCTAATATGAAACAATACATACCTAATTAGCTTAACATAAATCGAAATCATGTAGGAAAGAATCAAGTACGAGTAGTATTAAAAGTTTGCACTATTTTAAATAAATACTAATTATTAACCACAACATCAAATTTAATTAACAAAAGTAGTAGCACAGTAAATAAAAATAAAGTAAATGTAAATAGTAAATGCAAATAAATCAAAGAAAACTTTCAAATGTCCTTCCATGTCTCTCAATACATAAATGAAGCCGCCTGGTGAAATTCTGTTGAACATGTAATGTTTCTTGGCGAACATTTCTAAATGCCTCTCTTATGCGTTCCATCATATTTTCCCTTGTTATAGGAACTTCCACATAAAGTAGAGCCTTGACATATACCCAAAAGTAGAAGTCCAAGACAGTAAGATCTGGACTTCGTGGAGGCCAATCGATTGGACCACCTCGTCCTATCCATTTGTCTTCCTTCCATCGCCCTAGAAACTCCCTAACGTTAAGGCTGTAATGAGCAGGTGCACCATCGTGTTGCAACCAGATAATTTGTCGGGTGTCAGCATCCACATGCTCAAGTAAATTAGGCAGTTCGTTCTGCAAAAATGCCAAATACGTATCGCCTGTAACGGTTCCATCGAAAAAGTACGGCCCAATGATATATGGACCAAGTATACCTCCCCAGACGTTAAGAGACCATCTATTCTGATTGTCTACATGACGTTTCTAATGCGGGTTTCCTGTTGCATAATAATGCATGTTATGTTTATTTACCGCCCCATTACTTTTGAAAGTAGCCTCATCGCTAAACAAAATAATCTTTGTTAAAATATTTGGCATTTCTCGCATTTTATTTAACAACCAACCACAAAAGTCTGTTCTTTTAATGAAATCATCACCATGTAATTCCTGATTTAATTCCATATGGTACGGATGATACTTATGACTTCTTCGAATTCTTCGTACGCTCCTATCTTCAATAGCTGCTACCGTTATACAGGCTGTTCACAATTTCGCAAAATCGAAGAAATCCCGTAATTTTTAAATGGAACACCCTGTATATTTTTAGCTCATTGAAAAGCCCTTTTATTACGCTTTCTATTGATACCTCATTTGATGCACCTAGGATGGATCATTAGCTAATTATTTCTTTTTAGAGAGACAAATTTAGAGAGAGTGTAGAGAGAAATACCGTCTATACTTATATGTGGATTTTCCTGTATTGTTAATAATACGGCCAATTCGCTTTTTTCATTGATTACCGGCTTATTTATTTCTCTCTTTTTGTAGGTTACACTACCAGTTTCTGTAAATCTCTCTAATAACCTTTCAATTGCTTACGGTCTTGGCTTTCTTTCAAGGTTTGGAACTCTCTCTGCATAAACTCTACTTGCTAGGAGACAATTTCTTGTACACTGCCCGAGAATAAATATCATATTCACCATTTCTTGAATACTAAAATTAGTCATTATAGCAATTTCTTTTAAAGATTGAACGAAATACTGTGTAAGATGGAACGAAATTTTTGACAACTTGGTTATTAAGTATACAAGCTTAAAACTAACACCAGATAACTTGATCAGCAGTGAATCAATTGAAAATGCTATATTACTTTATATTAATGTGTGAATGTTTGCTTTCACCGCTGAGTGAAAATCAACTGTTTCTCGTACTTAATGGGGTTTCTTCTAGTTTTGTTATAGACCATTTATGGATAATTTGTTGAATATCCGAACTTACAGAAGGTTTAAAAGCGCAAATTAGCTACTAAAAATACAAGCATTTTTCATTAATTTAACTCTAAGAAGAAATAATTAGCAAATGATCCATCCTAGGTGCATCAAATGAGGTATCAATAGAAAGCGTAGTAAAAGGGCTTTTCAATGAGCTAAAAAATATACAGGCTGTTCCATTTAAAAATTATGAGATTTCTTCGATTTTGCGAAATTGTCAACAGCCTGTATAACGCGAGCAGTTGCAGAATTTATTTCACGTAGCAACGAAAGTGCATACTAGAAGAAAATACTCTATTCTATTGGTTTCGGATCTTTTGATTTTCCTTATGCAGAATAGCCTACTGAAATGTATCAATTTATCAAGTAAAATAATTATTTACACAGAAACTATCAACTTTAGACCCATACAACATTATATCGATGTAACCAGCTTTCAAGCGCGGATCATTTTATCTATGAATATACAGGTGTTCCATTTAAAAAAATGCAACTTTAGTCTGGCATTTCCATCTGGAACATCCTGTATAAAACAAAATATTTTTAAAATGTGCGCTTGATGGTACGGAAGGATATCCGATAACTAAATATTTGATTAACTTTCAAATACGGGTGTAATCTTCTGTCCCCGCTTCGTTGCCGGACCCTGTATAGTAAGATGGGGCACTCAAAACACATGACCGGTACGCGCACACAACGCCATCTTCTGGTTCGTTCTAGAAACTTTACGATCTTCCCTCGTATCGTGGCCGTTGCTTTTCCAGCCTAAGGAAATGTCTCGACGTTCTTTGGTGGGTGCCACGATACTTCCACTGCTCAGATTGCCGTTTCGATATTGTCACATAGTAATGAAGTCAAGTTTCATCGGTCGTAACAAAATGACGCAAAAATTCTACTGGGTTGATGTAAAATTTATTAAAATGAATCAAATCGAAAACAGAACTGTGCGTGTTGCACTGTTACCAATCATCAAAAAGCATGGCCATCTCTAATCAGGAAAAATTTTGAAGGCATGTTATATGGTTGGCAAGTAAACGTATTTCACCGATAGATGACTCTGATTAACAGGATTATATTAAACGAATCGTCTAAGCAATGTTAAAGAATTTCATCGATTTTTTTCGCAGGTCAATGAACTTGAATTACAGCTGTATTTCGATAAATATGGATTAAAGAAAGATATGTACCGACTTTAGCTACATTTTGACCCCAAAAATTTGAAAATTACAAATAAATTTCTTTTTTGATTTTCAGTTAAACATTTAACCATATTCTTCAGATTCGCATAGCTTTGGCCCTATTCATCGGTAACCCTGTATACTTAAATTTCTTCACCAAAAGTTGTAGTTTCTTATCTGGTAAATAAGTATCTAATAGACAATGCAATCGCACGAAGTGACAACGTTGTGTAATAGTAATGTAGCTAACTTCTCTTCACTACTTTTTTTTATAACAAAGAATAAAGCCAATTGAATTGTTATTCATTAGCTGAGCGAGTGAAGAAGTGTGTGATTGAAATATTTTATTGTACAGTTCTAGAATGACAGATTTTACCTGTTACAATAGACGACAGATTAGAATATAATGGTTTTCGAAAGATGGTGCTCATTGTCGAGTCTTAACTTCCTGCCAAATCATCCTCGTAGAAGTCAACGTTTCGTTGTTCATCCTGACAACTTTTTCAGGCTCTTATACAATCTCCTATTAGATCTCGAAGAAGCTGTTAGTATGAATAGCGAAACATCTATGATTTACAACAATCACACTTCGAAAATCGGAAGATTGTAAAATTAAGATCAGTTTTGCTACATTTACTAGTCCTTCTGTGTATATATCGTGCGTTCAAAAAAAAAAATTAACAATATTTTGCTATTCGAAATTGGTGGAGCTGTGGCTTGAAATCTGAAACAGAAATAAGAAAAACACCCTAACCACAATATATATCAATAAATACTATTTACGTATTTCGGCAACTAAGTTGCCATCTTCAGTAGAATAACCTAAAAACTGAAAAAATGTTAAACGTAGCGTTTTTGACTAAGAGAACCCTTAGAAGATATGCTCTTCACCAAATCGCCAGTGGGATAACACTAAATTCCTAACATCGAAATAACACTTATATACTACTTAAACCTAGCGTGAAATTTCTGGAACCGTGAAGCGTGAATACATGAAGCGTAATAATAATGCTATTGTCACAATAAGGCATACAAACTGGACTGAGGGATTGGTCCATTGTCAGAATTCATTAATTTATTCTTATTTCTATATATATATATATAAATAAATACTTTCATAACTATCTAATTCTCTATAATTATTAACAGTTTTAATCAACCTAAGGTTATTTGCCGGCACAGAATGACCTGTGTCCCAAATATGTCGGGCAACGCTAGATTTTTCGGGTCTGTTGAATCTAAAGTGGGAAATATGTTCCTTGTAACGAGTTGTAATTGAACGTCTAGTTTGGCCGAAATATTTTTGGCTGCACTCGTTACAATTTATTTCATATATATCAGATTTATTTTCTACCTCAATTTTGTCCTTGGTGTTGCCTAAAAGTGATTTTAATGAGTTACATGATTTAAACGCTATTCGAAGAGAATGGTTTTTGAAGATAGCGTTCAGATTTCTAGAGGCTAAATGGTACGGTAAACAAACAAATTTCTGACCTAGGTCTTTTTGACGTAGTAAGCTCGTGGTATCATAAATTAGTTTCCTAAGCCTATGTTACTTAATTAAGTTCGTTATTATTTTCGAATCGAAACCATTGTATGCAGCGATGCTACTGATTAATCCAAGTTCTTTTTCATATATACAGTATGACTGAAGTTTCCTTTTGTTAACTTAAATAACATAAAACAAACTTAAAAACAATAACATTTTTTAATTTAAAAATTTAAAATAAAAATATAAATTAATAATAGTAACAAAAACGATATTTTTAGGATAGTTAATACGTACTTTATATGTCTACAGCATGTGTTCGAAGTTTCCCCCACCGACTCGCACACACAACTCCAAACGTCGAATGAGTGCTTCGTTGACACGATGAAGGATATTTTGCTCCCGTTTAAAGTACTTGCTTCATTCACACGATTTTGCAATTCATCGATGGTATCTATTTCATTCACATACACCAGTTGTTTTAAATAGCCCCAGAAGAAAAAGTCCAGCGGATTTAAGTCAGGAGAACGCGGTGGCCATGCGACAGTACCCCCGCGTCCGATCCAATGATCTTGATACACAGTATTTAACCCATTCGATACTCCACCCTGCCGGCCGAGCGCCGTACTGTTGCATTTTGAGCTGCACAAGTTTCTCGGCCTGTTCACGTCCATGTACGGCATTCCTAATGTTATTGTCGGCCGAGAGCCGTACATTTCTTCATGCGTCTGTTTATTTTTTTTATGGCTAACAAGTAAATGAAATACTTTATTGACAAAATAAATACGCGTTTATTAGTAGAAGTACATTTATTTCGAATAAAGAGTAGTGTACTCACTACAAATCTAAATCGTAAAACACAAAACTTAAAAAAATCAAAGAACCTAATACTGTTCTATAGAAAGAAAAACTCAACTAATTCGATATAACTAAAACACTACACTTAGCCTTAGTATTTTTTCTTTGTATGAAATTGTTCAAAGCAGGGATAGACGCAAAGAGCAACGCTACATTCTTTACACATGAACTTCACATCTTTTCTCTTTCGTTTTGCAAGTTTGGTGTTGGCACAGACATGGCATCTTCGTTGCGTCTTTTTTCCTTGTGCTTCTGTTTGTGGAATCGGTGCAGGAAAATGCCTCTCTATCAGCCGCAGGGGGTTATCAACTGTTGGAGGTCTTGCTCTCCGAGTTGTCAGAGTGTGAAATTCACCAATCATCTGAGATACAATTTCTAACCGAAAACTACTGAACGACGGTTTTCTACCTGATTTGATTTGGTATAAAATGTAAGAATTGTACAGGCACATATCTATCATGTGGAAGTATACCTTCTTGTACCACTTTAGTGCTTTTCTGGCGCATTCTACGAAGCTTACTTGCATATCCACTTTATCGATTGCACCCATTTTGCTGTTGTATTGTATGATGCACGCAGGTTTCATAACTTTGTCACCAGTTTTGAAGTCGGTTTTGCCAGTTTCTGTCATATTTGCGTTGTCCACAGATGTTAGCATATGAACTACACGTTTGTCGAACCACTTCAAAGCCATTATTTTGTCAGTATGAGCTATTTTACAGTCTCCTTTTCCTACTGGTCCAAAATCAGGCATACCCCTTCTGTTTGACCTAACAGTTCCACAAGCTCCAGTATTATTGTCGTGAAGGTAGTGAATCAACGCAGGACTTGTGTACCAATTATCGACATAGAGGGTATGTCCATTATTCATATATGGTTCCATAAGGGTAAGAACTATATTTTCGGAAATTCCGAATTCTTCGTTTCGTTGAATATTTGTAGAGGCGCCGATGTAAATTATAAGATCTAATATATAGCCTGTTTCTGCGTCGCATATCTCAAAGAGCTTAACTCCAAACCTATGGCGTCTGGAAGGGATATACTGTTTGAAAGCTAAACGACCTTTCCAAAGAATGAGGCTTTCGTCAATTGCTAAATCTTCGAATGGATACAGAGATCTACCAAAACTTTCCTTGATTGAAGAGAGAATAGGCCTTATTTTTCTTAGAGCATCATTTTTGTCTAGGTTTGCATTATCGATAAAATGTAGAGCATACAGAATTTGCGGGAACCTATCTCGTGAGTAGACTTTTGCAAAAAATGGAGTTTCAATAACTGGGTTTGTTGACCAATAATCCTTTAGAGCTGGTTTCTCTATAAATCCCATCAAAATACATAATGCCGTGAATGTATACATCTCTGCAATATTCACGTTTACCCACTTAGAAAAAGATGGCATGTTTTTGTTTTTCATTGTTTCTGCGTATCTGTTTGTTTCTTCAGTAATAACAGCAACTAACCCTTCATTCAGAAAATGTCTGAAATATGTCAGTTCTGGGGAATCTACTTGAACTTTTAGATTGTCTGTTATACCAGAACTACTACGATCGAAACCGAAATCTTTCGGCGTGAAGTTGTTATCAAACTTCCAAGGTATACCGCCGGGCAATGATTTACTATTATTTATTCTCATTCTCTTCGAAGGTCCTGGCTGATCCACATCGTCTTCAATATGCTGTACTTCGGCAACACTAATACTCTGTTCTTCAGAACTACTCGTACTTTGTTCGCCTAAAACCAGAATTTCATCTTCGCCACTAGAATAATCTACATCTTCGCTTTCATTTAACACGTAATCACTGTCACTTTCGTACAGTAATTTTTCGAGTTCTTCATCCGTTAAATATTTCTTCGCCATTTCACAGACGTAAAATCACTGTTGTACTGAAATATAAACAGCTGATAGCTGTAACTAACGCGCAAGACAAGTAACCTTAAGCGACTAGTTAGTACATTCGGCGGCCGCTTCCCGAGCTCGGCCGGCAGACTGGCGCGCCATCTCCCGGCGCTCGTCCGGAATGGGTTAAATGTCTACGAACAGTGTGTGTAAAATGTGCCGGAGCACCATCATGTTGAAACCACATCCGATATCTAATATTAAGGGGGACATCTTCTAACAGCGGTTGTAAATTATGTTGTAAGAATTCTAAATAAGTTTGGCCATTAACACGAGCAGGGAGAATAAACGGGCCGACGATAAAATTATCTATTATTCCTGCCCATAAATTTAGCGAAAATCGCTGTTGATATGCACACGAAGGACCGCACGATGTCTATTGCCCACTGATGCAGATTATGCAGATTGTAAGTCCCTTCACGTGTAAAAGTAGCTTCGTCTGTAAAGAGAATATTAAATAAAAAAATTTCGTCCTCGCGATTTCTTTGAAGCAACCTTCACAAAATTGTACCCGAGCCGGATAATCACGAGGGTTTAATGTTTGCACTCGTCTGTAGTGAAAAGGATAAAGTTGAGCTTCTCTTAAGGTTCGCCAAACAACAAACTGTGATACGTTAAACCGATTAGCAAGGTGTCGTGTGCTTAACGTTGGATCATCTTCTATTGCCTCCAAAATCTCTTCTTCAGCAGCTAAAACGTTTTCAGCACATTCTGGACCAGTATCTCCGGTATCGCGAGCTCGCTGAACAACTGCTATAAACGTAGGTGCAGACGGCAAATGTCTATTCGGAAATAATTCGGAATATCTACGACGCGCTGCATGACTATTCCGTTGACATTCACCGTAAATCAAAATAATATCTACTAACTCACTATTGGTAAAGTGGTATGCCATTTTATGTTCATACAAAAATATTTTTTTCAACTAGCAATAAAGTAAAACTAACGTCTTATTACTACGAAAAATACCGTTGAACTAATTTTTTTTTTTGCGAAACATTGTACGCATTGTTTTGGTTGACGTCACTAAGTTTACAAATAAACCGGGCATTTCATTCTAACACATGTTCCAAGTAAACTGTCTCACATTTTAAACTTGACCCTGACACAGCTCGATATCGTTACGGCCACTCGTCGGTTACTGACCTATTATGTATGAAATTTGTACAGTGAAACTTGAAAACATTGGGCTGTTATAAATTTTTTTTTTGCGTTATTAGACAACTTTTATTAGAACAAATTTTTACTATTTTATTTGTTGAATTTTTTGGAATATATCCCCCAAAAAAAAGAAAATGAAACTTCAGTCATACTGTATCTTTTGTAAGCGGAAAACTTAAACGATGGATAAGAAAATTAAAGGATGCCATCTTTTGTTGGAAACTGATTTGAATCCGAAACTTGTTCACATTGGTGTCTTTTCGGTAAATATGTATTTCTAAGTTATTATTATTCTTAATTACCAAAACATCTAAAAATGGTATTTGTTCATTGTTTTCTTTTTCTATAGTGAATTTAATTGTAGGGAATTTCGAATTTAATTATATTAAAAAGTCGTCCAAATTACACAGCTTGGTATTAAAAAAAAAAAAAATCTATATATTTCCCTAAAGTATGGATGAGGTATGTCGATGATATTTTCGCGGTTTTTAATACCAAGTTGTGTAATTTGGGCGACTTTTTAATAGAATTAAATTCGAAATTCCCTACAATTAAATTCACTATAGAAAAAGAAAACAATGAACAAATACCATTTTTAGATGTTTTGGTAATTAAGAATAATAATAACTTAGAAATAGATATCTACCGAAAAGACACCAATGTGAACAAGTTTATAACCGCGGATTCAAATCACAGTTTCCAACAAAAGATGGCATCCTTTAATTTTCTTATCCATCGGTTGTTAAGTTTCCCGCTTACAAAAGATAGATATGAAAAAGAACTTGGATTAATCAGAAGCATCGCTGCATACAATGGTTTCGATTCCAAAATAATAACCAACCTAATTAAGAAACATAGGCTTAGGAAACTAATTTATGATACCACGAGCTTACTACCTCAAAAAGACCTAGGTGAGAAATTTGTTTGTTTGCCGTACCATTCAGCCTCTAGAAATCTGAACGCTATCTTCAAAAACCATTCTCTTCGAATAGCGTTTAAATCATGTAACTCATTAATATCACTTTTAGGTAACACCAAGGACAAAATTGACGTAGAACATAAATCTGGTATATATGAAATAAATTGTAACGATTGCAACCAAAAATATATCGGCCAAACTAGACGTTCAATTTCAACTCGTTACAAGGAACATATTTCCCACTTTAGATTCAACAGGCCCGAAAAATCTAGCGTTGCCCGACATATTTGGGACACAGGTCATTCTGTGCCGGCAAATAACCTTAGGTTGATTAAAACTGTTAATAATTATAGAGAATTAAATAGTTATGAAAGTATGTATTTATATATATATAGAAATAAGAATAAATTAATTAATTCTGACAATGGACCAATCCCTCAGTCCAGTTTGTATGTCTTATTGTGACAATAGCATTATTTTTACGCTTCATGTATTCGCGCTTTACGGTTCCCTAAATTTCACGCTAGGTTTAAGTCGATGTTAGGAATTTAGTGTTATCCCACTGGCGATTTGGTGAAGAGCATATCTTCTAAGGTTTCCCTTAGCCAAAAACGCTACGTTTAACATTTTTTTCAATTTTTAAGTTATTCTACTGAATAAAATAAAATTAAAAAACCCTTACCACAATAGAATTTAATGATTCTAAATACGTATTTCTACAACCACGTTGTCATCTTCAGTAGAAAAAACAGTGTAACACTTGAACGCACAAAAACACTCACAGAAAGATTGTTCTGAACGTCTTCTAGTTTAACACTAAAATCTTCAATTTTAAATGCTACAAAAATTACCTAAATTTTGGTAAACCCCACCTATTCATGCAAGAGCATTAACCCATTATTTGTAAATTATATAGAAAAACCGTTTAGAAATATTATAAAAGCCGTAATTTAACATACATTAAGGATCCAATTATGAAACTAATCCTTAAATTACGTTGAAATATAAATTTGGAAATTAATCAGAATATTTTAATGGCAAATATTGTAATGAAACGAATTTAAAAATAAATTCCATGAATTCGAATATTTTTTAATGGTTTTCCTATTTTTATTGCTTTAATAACATCTAACTGGCATATACAAAAAGGTTTTAAGTATATCAATACGTTATGCACGTATAACGCATTTGTTACAAATGAAACAGACATGCAATATACATATCTGTAACTGTACACATGGACAATACACCTCTTATTTTCAGCATTTACTTCTGCTTAAGACACGTGTTTCTGCCATCTATAGGCGTCATCAGTCAAGCTAGTGAAGCAATGTAATACAAATTAATACAAATCTTTCTAAAAAACAGATTTGTATCTGTATATACATTTACGCTGAAATCGCCTACAAGATATAGCAAATTTCGTCCTATAAGGTGGCACTATTTAATAAGTGACATCTGACGGACGAAAGAGATTATGCCGAAAAAGGCGACTTTTCGCTTGACCAGCTAAGCTGGTACATAAGCGAAAAAATACGTATATCGGTGTAGTCCATTAACACGAGCCATATGGCAGTAAATATACAAAAAGGTTTTAAGTACAGTACAGTCTCGATTATCCGAAATAATGTGGACCAAAGTGATTTCGGATAATCAAAATTTCGGTTAATCCGAATTTTTTTTTGGAAAATAGGAGTTTAGGATGCGTATATCATTAGATCGACTCAAAAACATTTATGAAATATTTTACTTGAATTTATGTATTAATTTAAAAATAAACATCAACAAATAATTTGTTTAATTTTTATTACTTCATTTTTTTTAACATTGTATGTACATAAATGCCTAAATATATATGTACATACATATGTACATTCATAAAAGACATGTTAAATGCAACGTAAAATATAAGATATATATCCCATTCTACACTTTACTGTTTAGAAATGAGGTAATTTTTAACTGCACTCGTTTAGCACCACTTCTGTTTTTGGCCGCAATGTCTCTCCAACGTTTTATAAAAAGAACATCCGCGGCAGTTGCATTTTCTTGTTGTTCTACATAAGTTAACGCTTTCTCCAAGGCTTCTAGTCCTTCTGAATGTGACATTTTTACTGGAATATTGTCAGTGCATTCTACTTCGTCATCGTCATCACTGCATATTTCATTAGCATTTTTGCAAACACTTTCAATTAATTCTTGGTCAGTCATTTCATCTTCTACATTATCACTGTTGAACCATTCATTAACTTCTGTTTCCGTAACATTTTCACATCCTGGTATTTTCGTGAAAATTTGCTGTAAACTTCTTCATGTTCGGACTCTGCTTCTGTGATACGTCCCTCCTCGTGTTGAATCAATTTTGACCAAGATTTTTCCAGGGTTCTACCTTTAACTAGATTCCAAGCTGAAGCTATCCAATATATAACATTATTCAAGTTTAACTTCTTTAGACATTCAGTGAGATTGGCACCCTCATCTACTTCTTCCAAAATATGCTCCAATAGCAAACGCCTGTAATTACGTTTTAAATTTTCCAGCACCCTGATCCATGGGCTGAATGAGAGAAGTTACAGCAGGAGGCAAAAACATTGCTTTTATTTCCCCACTTTCAAGTTGCTCCGCACTTGGGTGAGTGGGAGCATTGTCTAGTAACAAAACACATTTTCTGGGGTATCCGTGCTCTTTTAAAAAAGACTCTACTTTTGGTACGAAATCTTCAAAAAACCAATTTTTGAATAGATTTGCATTCATCCGGCCTTTTTTTTTTTATTTTTATACAAAACAGGAAAAGCATTGAGACGAATATTCTTGAAGGCTCGTGGTTTTGCTGACTTACCGATACATAATAATGGAAGTTTGTGTCTCCCAGAAGCATTAGCGCATGCAAGAATAGTGATACGTTCTTTGCTACGTTTATAACCAGGTGCTCCAGCTTCCGTTTTTGAAGCTAAGGTACTTGAGGGCAACATTTTGTAATTCAAGCCGGTTTCGTCACAATTGTAGATCTGGTCTGGTTGTAAATCATTTTCTTTCATAAGCTCCATAAAATTCTCTGCAAATTTTTTCGCGGCAGGTACATCGGCAGACAACTTTTCCCTACAAACTTTCAGTTGACGTACACCATGTCTTTTTTTCCATCGGTCTAGCCATCCATCACTTGCAGAAAAACTTTCAGGCGCTTCAATGACCGGCAATTCTTCGCTTAAACTCACTTCCTTTTTGTTTTAAAATGGTCCCCGAAATTGGTATTCCACGTTCTCGATTCTGTGTAAACCATAAAAATAAAGAATCATCCACTTTATCGTATTCACCTCTTTTCATACTTTTTCGTGCCGGGGTCGGTGATGACAAAACACTACACCATTTTTCAAGTTTTTCGCGATTTTTTCTCCATTCTGCAACCGTACTTACGCCTACGCCTAAATCCTTTGCTATATTTTTAAGCAATTCACCATTATCTAATCGTCGAACCGCTTTAAGTTTTTCCTGCAAGCTGATAACAACGCGTTTACGTTTATTGCTCTGACACTGCATTTTGTAAAATATTTGAGAATAAAACTACTCTTTTTGCGATAATAACAGACGTTAATACATATGTACTTGTAACACTCTGTCGGCTAACCAAAACAATTCGCATTTTAGACCGTCGTATTGCCGTGAAGCCCCGAGGGGAACCACCTAGCAGTATAGGTGAATCCCAGACACGTTTCGTATAATGCGAATTTTTTCGGTTAATCGGGATTTTTGTTTTTAAATAGTTTGTTTCGGTTAAACCGGATTTCGGAAAATCGCGATTCGGATAATCGGGATTGTACTGTATATCAATACGTTATGCACGTATAACGCATTTGTTACAATAATACAAATTGTACAAATATACGTATTCAGATGTTACGTTGTGATCTGATTCAAGAATATGTCTAAACTATTTCTAAACGGTTTTTCTATAGAATTTACAAATAATGGGTTAATGCTCTTGCATGAATGGGTTGGGTTTACCAAAATGTAGGTAATTTTTGTAGCATTTAAGATTGAAGATTTTAGTGTTAAACTAGAAGACGTTCAGAACAATCCTTCTGTGAGTGTTTTTGTGCGTTCAAGTGTTACACTGTTTTTTCTACTCAAGATGACAACGTGGTTGTAGAAATACGTATTTAGAATCATTAAATTCTATTGTGGTAAGGGTTTTTTAATTTTATTTTATTCACTTATAAGCCACAGTCTCCGATTTGTTAGTATTCTACTGAAGATGGCAACTTAGTTGCCGAAATACGTATATAGTATTTATTGATATATATTGTGGTTAGGTGTTTTTCTTATTTCTGTTTAATTTTGCTATTGTCGTGTAATAAAATTTAGTTTTTTAATTTTGTGAATAACCGAATCAACGTACACTGGCATATAGGCAACTTTTTAATCCGTGCTGGCGAAAGGATTATATGAAGTACCAGGGATAAGCTGAATTTATTGAGAATAAGAAAATCTAGTAAACTGAAAAACAACCATACAGTGTTGATCTTCACAGCAGGGCGTCCTCCTAGTGCTGTTAACGACAAAAATATTGCTGCTGTTAAAAAAATAATTGAAGAGGACGATATAGCCACATATGCGGGAATAGAGCATCAACTTAAGATTGGATCCTCACCTGTTAAAACACTGGTACACGATCACCTGCATTTAAAAAAGTGGTAAAGTGGTATTGTGCCGCATCACCTTTTTGACTTCCAAAAAGCAAAGCGTGTAAGAATTTGACATGAAACTTTAAATTTTTACCAAAATAGTGACAGGCGACGAAATTTATATTCCATTTTTCGACCTTTCTACCCGCCAAGAGAGTCGTGTATGGATTCACGAAGATCAGGAAACTCGTACAATGACTAAGAAGCAGCGAGCTATGAAACAGATTATGTATGCTGTATTCCTCAGAAATACGGACTTAGTAAATTAAGCCAATTACGGACGGACAATTAAGCCAAATGGACAAAAGACAGTTACAGCTTAGTGGTACACTAGAAAAAGTTTGCCTGAACTGCATAATGCATCGTCCCATAAGGCAGTTTTAACTCTTCAATTTTTGGCTGAAACAAATATAAAAATAATAGAAGATTCGCCGTACGCACCTGATTAATAAACTACTCAAAAATGAATAGGGAATTAGATCTTTTTTTTACAGATCTAATTAATTCGATTAAATTTAACGTATTTTCTCAAACTACATATAGATAAATTAGAAGGCCCACAGTCGTCTGTGGACATTTTATTTGGTAAATGTCTTTTCTGTGTGATAAAATATTGAATCTTGTATTTTAACCTTATATTAATTTAGAATACAAAATTATAAAAATCGCATTTTTTGACAAGTATTATTCATTTTAAACGTCATTTCACATTTTCACGATGCCAAGACGTCATTTAAATAAAGAAACTTTTGATTTAATTGCGTTATTGCATCAGCGAGGGCAATCTGGAGCAGAAATTGCCGCAATTTTTAATGTGTCTCCAAGTGTTGTTAGTAGGGCTCTAACAAGATTCCAACAGATAGGATCTGCAAGGAGAAGACCCGGTAGTGGATCTGAGAGGAAAACAAATCAGAGGCAAGACCGCTACATACGAATTCAGACATGATGAAGGATGAATCCGTTTAGAAGTGCTGTATGGTTGCAAACACAGTTACGTGCCGCCAGTGGAGTTAGTTTCGGATCAAACCATCAGAAACCGTCTGAGGGAAATGGATCTTCATAGCTGCAGGCCTGTGAGACGCCCAAAATTAACTAATGCCAATAGAATGGCTAGAAGAACTTGGGTTAACCAACGACTAGCAGAAAATTTTCAATGGGAGTATGGTTTATACACCGATGAATCTAGATTCTGCTTATTTAGTGATAATCGTAGAGTAAGGGTCTGGAGAACTCGAGGAGGCCGTTATAGACGCGAGTTTACAAAAGCTGTGGTGCCTTTTGGCGGCGGTGGTATCATGGTGTGGGCGGGCATTAGTTTGAATGGACGTACGAACCTCCATCTCTTTGAAAACAATGTCAATGGACACATACAGAGATGACATTATTCAGCAATATGTGGCCGACTTTCGTGAGGCTGTGGATGAAAACATGGTTTTTATTGATGATAATGCAAGACCTCATCATGCACAAATTGTAATGCAAGCAATAAATGACCTCCATATTAACTATCTACCTTTACCACCAACGTCTCCCGACTTGAATCCAATTGAGCACATTTGGAACAGACTTCAAGAACAGCTCAACGAACATAATCCACCCCCAGTTAACGTGCAACACTTGCGGGAAATTTTACCGCTGTGTTGGAGAAGAGTGTCACAAGAACACATTAATAATTGCATTATGAGTATGCCCCGAAGATGTACAGCTGTGAGAGATGTCCGTGGCCATTATACACGATTTTAGAATTAATTGTTACAGAAAAATGTTTATTTTAGCTATTGTTAAAAATGTTGCTCATTTAATTTTTGATAATTACTTAGTAATCTAACGATTTTTCTGAATAAATATACTTGAAAATTTTAAATTGTTGTGTATAATTATGTATCTAATATAATACACTACAAATATTTACCCATACTATCTAAAAAATACAAAAAAGTAAAAATTCCTTATTCATTTTTGAGTAGTTTATGTGACTTTTTGGCTATTTTTTCGGCTTAACCGCCATTTGCGGGGTAGGAGGTTTTCGCCTGAAGAAGGGATTGATACCGCAGTTCACGCTTATTTTGGTGTTCCGAAAGAAGATTGGTTGGGAGCTTTTAAACAGTGGAAAGAAAGAATGGTCAAGTGTATCATTGCTGAAGGGAATTACTTTGAGCATATTAATAAAATACTAGAAAATATTAACTGTGTTGTACAAGTCTAACAAAGGTACGTTCAGCAGGAATTTGTCGGTTTGGAAACCATTCCTGATAAAGTCTTCTGGTATCAGTAGCATATTCGTTCGATACAAAATAAACTCTTAACGTAACAATTTGTTCATTGAATGTTTAATTCACCATATTTTAGATTACAGAAATTAAATTTAAATTAATATTAAACGAAACTAATAAATACGAATACACTAATAGAAATAATAACTAATTATTTAAAACTTATTTTGAAAACGTCGTCCTCGTATACTAGCTTGTGCGAATAGAGGATGCACTGCACATATACAATGTCCCATATCGTTATGTTCAAATTTTAGGAGTGTAAAGTAGACTTCATTTCAAGTAACAAAAACGCAAAACTTGTATATCCATTTTTATTTGTTTCAAAGTTACAGATCTATGAATGTGATTGCCAGATCATGAAAGAAAATGTAATCCTAAAGTCAATACAAACTGATTTTATTTAAAAAAAAGTTATACGATTCAATAACAGGCCTGCGATTGTTAACGTCGCATAATAAAATGTTATCTTAAAATAAATAAACACGTGTCGTAGTGCATACAGTAATTTCTAGGAGATCTACAAAAAAGAGTACTGGAAATTGATTTATGATAAGGTTCTTATTTATTTCGTAAGAGCTGAACCATGAGTATCATACAATAAACAAATGTTCAGATGACTGTTAACGTTGCATTTTTTAATAAAGGATTACATTACGTTTCAGTTCATACAACAGCTTATTAGTGAGTGGACACGTTTTCTTTATTCAAAATGCCTTACCGATTTTCCTCTCAAGAGTATGCGGACATGCATTTTGTGTATGTCTACTGTAACGGCAGTGCACGACAAGCAGTTATTGAATACCGACGTCGGTTTCCCGTTAGGCGCATTCCTCATTACAAAACGTTTTTGGAAGTACACAGATAATTTCGGGAATGCGGACTGCGTGATTATCTTTTCGACCGAGGAGTAAATTTACCAGCAGACTTAGAGGAGAAGAAACAGTAGCTATTGCTACAAGGGATCCAACTCTTAATGCACGTCGAATCGCTAGACAACTAGGAGTGCCACGAAGACAGTTTGGCGAATTTTAAAACGTGAGGGCTTATATCCATATCACTATCGCAGGGGACACGGTTTGCTTCGGGCAGACCACTATGCTCGTCTAGTTTATTCTACCTGGATATTAAGACAGCCACAGCTTCATTTTGATTTCTGCAGAACAGTCCTGTGTACAGATGAATCTACGTTCACGAGAAGTGGTGTTACAAATCTGAGAAACCTGCACAGGTGGTCATCAGAAAATCCCAAAGCTCATTTAAATTTCAACATGAATTTTCTATTAACGTTATCGATGACTTGTAGATTGGTCCTGTCGTTCTTCCTGGGAGGTTAAATGCGGACAATTACCTTCAATTTCTTATCGACGAACTGCCAGGTGTTTTAGAGGATGTACCACTGAATGTTCGACGAGACATGAGGTTTCACATGGATGGGGCACCAGCACATTTCGGAATTGCTGTCCGAAATTGGGTTAACATCAATTATCTAAGATGGATTGGTCGAGGTGGTCCTGTTACATGGCCACCCAGACCACCCGATCTTAATCTCCTTGACTTTTATTTATGGGGGTACATGAAAAATTTAGTCTACGCGCAAGTTTCGAACACAATAGAAGAGTTGTTGGATCGTATTCACCTTGCTGCCCAGCAAATCCGACAAAACAAGTATTAAATTCAGACAAGAACTTCTTCTGTTGGCTTACGGGCACAAGCCTGCATTCAACAATGAGGTGGACATTTCGAAAATATTATTAATTGAACTTTTTTAAGTAAAATCAGTTTTTATTGACTTTGGGATTACATTTTTTTTCATGATCTGACAATCACATTCATATATCTGTAACTTTGAAACAAATAAAAATGGATATACAAGTTTCGCGTTTTTGTTACTTGAAATGAAGTCTACTTTACACTCCTAAAATTTGAACATAACGATACAGGACAGCTTGTATAATGAATAAACAAATGCCTATTTATGGAAAAAAGAACGATTCATTGACAAATCTTGAACTCTATCTGCAATGTAAGTAAGTTTAATTGTAACAGCTGAGTATTTCGTGCGATCCCAAAACGGTATTATTAAAAAATTTAAAACTAAAATAGTATATTAAAAGAGAAGTTTCATAAAACGTTTTAAAGCAGAAATTTTAAAAAGTGAGCGCTTTTAATGAATGAGTGCTTTTTAATGTCTTGCGAAACGTGTTTTTTATGCTATTTTTTGCAATTAGCCTTGTTAATGAGAAATTTGATAATTTGAGGAATTTCATGGCTGTTAGTAACGTCCGCGTATGTTTAGAATAAAATTCAAATTTTTTAATTTAGTTGTGTATGGTTGACTTAATTTAATTTGACATTTCACTCTTCATAATAAAATATTTGTTATTGTATCGTAAATATAATTACCAAATAATAAAATTTTTATTAATTGTCTATTTAGTCATAACCTTAAATTATCACTATGACTACTGACGTACAGACGTAGTATGACCAACTTAAATCTGAATCCGCTAATGGAACATTTAGCGAATGAGTGCTTTAATAATTTATTAAAGCACTCATTTTGAATGCTTTAGTAGGTCGCTTAGCAACGCTAATTGCAAAAATAAAATTACACAGCAGACAGATTTTTGTTTTTAATTTAATATTAATTAACAAGTTTAATCTATAATTAAATATTCCATAACTTATTCAGAATAACACAGTATTATCAATTGCTTCTTTTGTGCGTTTTTAAGTCAACCACAGCTTTCTTTTTTGTTAATACATACTTCCTGTTTCACGAAACAAAGTCACACAAAGACTCGGTAGCAAGTTTTGGACATTCAATTCGAAATTCAACTGAACATTTATCAATTCAATGAGATCAAATCCTCAACTCTCTGACCATTTCCAAAGTACAATTCGATAATGAAACTTTTGTGTTCTTGAGAAAATGACATTGCCCATGTGTTTGTTTTAAGAATAACAGGTTTTATCAACTTTTAATTAATAGTCGGAAGCAAATAAATGAGGTAAAGCAATAACAGAAACTAGATACGCAAATGACAGCTAAATTCATTGACAGAGACAGCGGCCTTCTGTCTCTGTCAATGTTTAATTGAGTTCAGACATACAGTTCGACTTCACAGCGAAATCAAGGCTAACTAGAGGCAGTTTTTTTTTCTTTTTTGAACGCACGATATATATCAAAACAAAAATGCTATTTTTTAATTTTGCGCAAATCCCGAACTGAAAATAACGAGCGTTCAACTAAATTTTACCTCGAAGTTGCCCATGGAAATTATACGTATATCTTAGCTTTTTACTTAAGTTCTTAATATGAATTTTGTTGGTTATGAACTATTTGAATGACATGATAAATGTCAAAATAATAAAATTAAAATATTTAACTAAATGAGATACGTTTATTTGCAACAAACAAGTAACATTTTATAAAAATTGTTGAAAGTGGCCACCACCTTGTTCGAGACATTTCTAACATCTTCTTCTAATGAAGGAGAAAACGTTTTGTAGTAGCATATCGTCGATTTCGTTAATTATTTCAGCAATTCTGATCTGAAGGTCTGCAAGATCAGGTATCTGTACCCAAAAAATTGAGTTCTTTAAAAAGGCCACAGAAAAAAATCACAGGGGTTAACATCACAAGATCTTGTTGGAAATTCATGTTCGATGTTTAAACTTATCAACCGATTTTGATAAATTTCCGTATCATATTAATTGTTTCACAAGCTGTGTGCACTCTAGCTCCGTATTGTTGAAAGTAACCCTGATTTATTTCTTCTTCATTAAGCTGTTCAATAAATGTCATAAATAATTTCTTGTTGATACCTTTCTCCTTTCAACCATGAATTCAACCATGAATGATTTGTGTTGAACAGTGAAAACCATTTTAAATCAATTTTAAATTACAAAGCAATTTCAAAAAGCTCCAACTAAGTATACATCAGAATAAATAGTCTGTCAAATTGACAACTGATGCAAATGTAAATAGTACAAGTTACGACAAACATTTTTATTGTCATGGACTACTAGAGGTAAAATTTATTTGAACGCTTTTTATTTTAACCGCCCGTGCGTAATGATTCTTTTAACGATTCATGTTACAGACTGACGATACGACGGACAGTTCCAATACGTCGAGGCGTGATTCCACATCTTCAAATAGTAATATCAGTCAGAACCTTCAAACCGACGGATTACCACAAGGCTGGTCGATACAGGTGGCGCCCAACGGGAGACTCTTCTTCATCGATCACAACGAGAGGACGACGTCGTGGGTGGACCCGCGAACCGGCAGGGCAAGTCCTATGCCTAATCAGCCAGCGGCTCCACTTCAGAATAGAAAACCGGATGATGATTTGGGACCATTACCGGAAGGTTGGGAAGAAAGAATCCATAGCGACGGACGTATATTTTTCATTGATCACAGTAGGTGCTAACTGTATTTTGTTCTTCTAAAATTACAATTAATCTTGGTATATGCGAGCGTTGCTGCGAAGGTTTTTAGAAGATGATTGAAAATACATACTGGTTTGTATGGGGACGCTCGTTTATCAGGTTATAAGGCCATGTTTTACCATCTGTCAAATTTGGTGTGAATTGCTCAGTAGTGTATGGCAAATCACCATTGCAGATTATAGTGTTGGACAACGTGTCCATATCAACAAATGTTATTTTCAAAATCAGTGCTCCGTCCGAGAAACGTTCTGCGCATTACGTGATTTTTATCCTCGCCACAAGCGTCCAGCCGAATCGACTATTCGACGTTTGGTGGCCAAATTCGAGTGAACCGGTTCGACAAAAATCATCCAACTTACGTCACCAAAACGCAACCTCGTCGCTGTGCGTGAGAGTGCACGGAAAAAAAACAAAGTAATCAATTCATTGTGTTTCATAAGAACCCGACCTTTCTGCGATTGCAACTTGGCGAATTTTGCGGCGGGATTTGGGCCTGCACCCACATAAAATCCAAGTGACCCAGGAAATTAAGGTAACCGACCATAGACAACGCCGTGCGTTCGCTGTTCGGGCGCGCCCGTTTTCCGATGAATGGATGTGTGAATAAGTAAAATTGTCGGATTCGGGATGGTACCAATTCACACCAGCACCAAATGCATCCCGAGAAAGTCACTTTTCGGTGCGGATTTTGGTTTGGTGAAATTATAAGTTGCTACCTACGGCGCGCAGGCGCAACGATGGCGTCTGAAGATGGTCAAAAATAAAACAAAATTCAGTAGTATCGCACAATAGTCTGGGAGCTTTTATTTATTGTGTATGCTTAGTTAGTGGAGACGGGTGTGAGTGACTAAAAGAAAAGATGGTAGGTAGCGCCACTCCGTTTTGCTTACGGAAGCTCAGTCTGAAAACGGAGAAAAGGGATTGCGCTATCTTACAAAGAAATGCAAACGCTAAATATATAACCGGAACGCAAAATGCTGCACAGGATACCTGCAACCTGAAAATAAATATGCAAACTCCAACTTGCTAAAGATTGAATAATCCCAAATAACACAGGCTTGCATTTTTCAACTCTTTGAATGTCGATTTAAAAGTTTTAGCTGTTTTCTAGTAATTGGGCAGCGCTGATTTCAAATCTGCTTTTATTTTTTTTGTATCACGTAAGGTTATTTTTCAAACCAGTAAAATCAAAAAATATAGAAAAAACACGATTTATTTCATTTATAAGCTAGTTTTATATTATATTTAAAAAAATACAAAAATATACACATGGAAACTATTAGAAATAGTTATTTATTCTTTATGCTTCTTAAAAAAACGTTTTCGTTTTTCAGAAAAGCTTCGTTTGGTTGTTTTTCTGTCATATTCAGCTAAAGGAAAACCCGAAGGTAGTTTCTGGGGCAAGCAAATTTTTTTGTTTCAACCTAGACCCCAGTACTTCAGAAAGATCTTTTCAAAGTCCCAAATCTCTTACTAAATAATTCAGTTCGGCTTGTGAAAATAGCTGAGGTTGGGTTTGACCTGAGGTTGATGGTTCAAAATCACTATCCATCTGTACGGAGCCGGAAGTTGAAGAGGTTTCAGTATCTTCTTGTAGTACTTTGGGGGGTATAGGTACATGATCACTGTGAGGAACTGGTCTGATAGCTGATTTAATATTGTTTGGGTACAAAATATGTTTCAAAATTTTTCAAGACGAAATATCCACAAATATAACAGAAATCATCTGGTTTGTTTTTGCAACACCGGCTAGACATATTTTTAAGCAATGTTTATTTATCAAATACCACGCACAACACTAAAGACAAATTAGTTTTACTTGTTTACTGATCGACACTCAGAGCTATAATGAAGTAAATAACATTAAAATATACATTTTGTTTGGAGTGATAAACTTGAAATCCTTCTTCGCAGTACTAATAAAGTGAATGCATAATAAATAGGATTTAGCAGGTAAAAATTCCCGGAAATCTTGTCCAAAATTAATACATGTAATAAAAGATTTACATCAGGTAATGAGAGCCTATTTAACAAATTTCTTTAAAACCACAACAGAAAATCATTTTTGGGTTAATACCTAGAATTTGAAGTAGTACATCATTTTAAAAATATATTAAAACGCCTATTATAAGATTTTTTTTATATTTTTTTCTTTTTCTTTTGTGCAAAAAAATCTGTGGGTGGTAGAGACCAACTGTATTTTAATTAGTTATTGCTATATAAAAACTGAGCTTAACAAACAAAAATCATGTCATCACAAATTTTATGCAGGCCTGGGTAATCGAAGGTAAAGAAAATGTTAGAAAACAGTTAACACTTTAATTCATAGGAATAAAACAAAGGAACAATCCTGTTCAAAATAAACTAATAATAAAATAAAACATACACCGTGTATGTTGTCACACTGCATATATGAAAATATGAAATTTTGAACAATATAAAAAAAAAACGATGATTATAAATGAATGAAAATAGGCTATAATAATATGAGTATAAAGAAAATTTTAAGATAAACTTCAAAAGTATAATAAATATTACGCTAATAATAAAAAAAAAAAGCTAAATGACATCAATAGTCTAGATTACGGTTATAAATGAAATAAAATTAGTCTACCCTAAGGTACCATACGGAACCTTTGCAGAGAAGAAGTAATTAAAGTAATAAAATATAATTTGTGTTACGAATATCGCAACTAATTTTTAAATCAAATAATTTTTATATTGTAATAATACGTGCACATGCACGAAAGTTCTCAAAACGGTATTTAAACAAACAAAATTTTATACCAATAAAAATATTCAAGTTCACGTATTGTCCTTCGGGATCGGAGATGCCAAGGGATGACGGTAATTGATTCGTAGTTGAGATGAAGGTGTGACTGGGGCCTTGATCATGACTTCCAAAGGGCTTGCAGATGGTCCGTAATTACGTTTAAAAATTGCCGTCCAAAAAAACGCAGACAAAAGAAGGCTTTTTCCCTTTTACTTCTCAAAAACGGAACGGTATTGGCAGATACCAATTTGTATACGCTTGCTACGATCAAAGTCGCAGTATAAAAAAAAAACTACAAATATATAAAGAAAACAAACGCTCCTCGAAGCAGACCTAGTCTCGGTCGACTAAAACCGCCCCTGCCCGTTCTTGCCAACGTCCAACGGCCCACCCGGCTACTGAGGCGGCCTCAGCTCAGGGGGTGGGGAGACCCAGAGGTAAGAGGAAAAAAAAACCTAAATAAGGTGGTAAAAGGACGCCACCGAATTTCTGCCGCTGGACGTCGCAAACCCGGAAACCTGATGACAGATAAATAAAAAAAGGCAAGTCGCGTGGGCAGAGGGCCGGTTCCAAGACCGAGACTCGTTCCACTCTCGAGGTTCGAGAGACGAGGAAGGAAAGAAAAAAATTAACGAGAATATCGAAATAAACAAGTAAAAATGAATTTATTAATCAACTCAATCTATGAATTAAAAAAAAAAAAACAACTCAGTATAATAATTTTCAAGAATAATTAACTCAATATATGACTTAAAAAAAAGCAAAACAACTCAGTATAATAATGCTCAAGAATAATTAACTCAATATATGACTAAAAAAAACAAAACAACTCAGTATAATAATGTTCAAGAATAATTAACTAAATATAATAAATTTTTGGTGAACACACCTGGTATATTAAAGTTTAGAATATAACCTGTTATAACAACTTTTAATAAAGCAACTACTTCAGGTATTGGTAGAAATACCAATTTACCTGAACAAAGAATTCGCCTAATTAAGAGAAAAATTAATTACAAAACGGCTGACGGCCTTAAACTCCCTAGGAAAGAAGCAGTACGTATTTATTTCTTAGCCGGTTACAACACAGTTACAATTTTAACAATAGGTGGAATGTTTGGCGATTTTTCCAAAAAAGAATAAAGGTAAAATTCAGGAAATTACATGAACAAACAAATATTTTATGCAATTAAGCAATATTGTCACAATTCCAACAACTACTTGAAACAATCGGTATTTTAAGTGATAGCAATATAGCAAAATGAGAAAAAAAAGTCTCAACTAGAGAATAAATGACTGAGTACTAATGAATTGATATTAAAAAAAAAATTCAAATAAGCGTGTGAAGCACGAATTAAATCTAGAATAATCAAATATTAAATTGAGTGATCTGTAAAAACAAATTTTAAAAGTTAAACGTAGACGATCGATATATCGTTCTGCGAACAGGTAACACAACAAAAAAAATACACGAAAGTTAAAACAAGTGTTCTTTAGGAGAAACACATGGGCGATCTAACGCCGCAAGATAACATTTTTTTTTTTTTTAACAAATAGGTAACGAATAAAAGTAACAAAAGAATAATTTTAAGTCTTAGCTGTTTTCCCGACAAATGGCAGTTATTTTCTCCCCAAATCGACCAATGATGGTGACGGGAAGTTGTCGGCACAATGGTACAGGAAGAGAGTGTCAAACAGGGGTTATTCTTCCCTGCCGGACCGTAGCACCATCAATTAGCACGATGGTAAAGAATAGACGTCGGTTGCGAAACGTATCGATACCTTTCAATATCCTCCAGTGGAGTATTCACATCAAGTGAATAGATTCTTAATCAAGCTAAATCCCCCAAAGATGGGACCGTAATTAACACCAGTCAAATAATACGACTGCCTTGATTAAGATTAAAGGTAAGGGAGTACGTTTACATTCAACGTACGCTGACGATTAAAAATTAAAATGTGCAAGCGAAATTCATACGTTCTTGGCAACAGAACTAAAAAAGCCGACTCTGAGGTCAAATACATACAAGAAAAAGGCGTAAAGAAATAAACATGAATTTACATTGCAGATACGATAATATACAGGTATACAAATAAAATAAAATATATTAACGAAATAAGGAATTTGATCGAAAACGTAACAATAAAATATGGGATGTTACGGACACGTAACACGCTCTACGTTTTTATCCGCAAAATATTCGACTTTTATCCATATACGTAGAATTACCTAAACCTTATACCCTCAAGAGTGTAAACGAAAACAGTGGTATACCAGCAGAAATCCTAAAACAAGGAGGAGCGGAACTAGATGCATGCTTGCATCACTTAGTACTAAGGATTTGGAGAGAAGAAAAAATGCCGGAGCAATGGAGTAGGGCAGTCATATGCCCGATCTTCAAGAAAGGGGACAAAACACTGTGTCAAAATTACAGGGGAATAGCTTTACTGGAAGTCGCTTACAAAGTCATGGCAAAAATCATACGAAACAAACTAAAGATATATGCTAATGAGATAATAGAGGAATATCAAGGGGGTTTCAGGGCTGGTAGATCAACAACAGACCAAATATTCACGTTAAAGATGCTGCAAAATAACAGTTACGAGCAAAATCTAGGATTGCACATGCTTTTCATGGATTTTAAACAGGCGTACGACTCAATTTCTAGAAAAAAAATGTATGAAACTTTAGCAGAATTACAAATACCGTACAAACTAATAAAGTTAATAAGAATGACACTCTCGGATTCGAGAAGTAAAATTTTAGTGGATGGAAGGTTCTCGGAACAAATTACAACCAGAAGAGGACTAAGAAAAGGAGACCCGCTTTCGACTGACCTATTTAATCTGGTGCTGGAAGGAATCATGAAAATAGGCTATAATAATATGAGTATAAAGAAAATTTTAAGATAAACTTCAAAAGTATAATAAATATTACGCTAATAATAAAGAAAAAACTAAATGACATCAATAGTCTAGATTACGGTTATAAATGAAATAAAATGAGTCTTCCCTCCATACCACCATACGGAAGCTTTGCAAAGAAAAAGTAATTAAAGTAATAAAATATAATTTGTGTTACGAATATCGCAACTAATTTTTAAATCAAATAATTTTTATATTGTAATACGTGCACATGAACGAACGTTCTCAAAACAGTATTTAAACAAACAAAATTTTATACCAATAAAAATATACAAGTTCACGTATTGTCCTTGGGATCGGAGATGCCAAGGGATGACGGTAATTGATTCGTAGTTGAGATGAAGGTGTGACTGGGGCCTTGATGATGACTTCCAAAGGCCTTGCAGATGGTCCGTAATTACGTTTAAAAATTGCCGTCCAAAAAAACGCAGACAAAAGGTTTTTTTCCCTTTTACTTCTCAAAAACGGAACGGTATTGGCTAGTGCTGTTGATATCCGATAAAATTAAGATCCGGATATCCGGATCTAAAACTATCCGGATCCTAGGATCCGGGTCCACTATCCGGATCTATTATCCGGATCTAATACCCGGACTCTAATATCCGGATCCATTATCCGATACTTCCCTATCTCGTATCTTTATTATTGTCAAGATCTATTCGCTTTCATTTGTGTATGTAAGTATATATTGCAGTGTTATTCAAATGTTATTTAAAAAATTATAGTGCTATTTTAAAGAAGTAATTCTTGCCTGGCCGTTTTATTTAACATTTTTCGTTGAATACAATAGTATTGCTCTCTCTCTCTCTCTCCCTCTCTCTCTCTTCAACATCAAGCGGATCCATTACTATGCACGTAGAAACAAGTGATAATGCAGACGTTTTTAACCAAACATTAGTTCAACCAAAGATTTCTGCGATGTATCATACAAAAGCGCATATGAAAAACAGAAACGAATTAATAACATCGCTGCCTATCTCATTTGTTGAAAACTCAGGTTTTCAAAAATTTATACAATTATAAATTATTGGAACCTAATTATAGTATACCGTCGCGGGAAACTATTACTAGTAGATTAACGTTGCAATACAATACCCTAAAAACAAAAATATCAAATTATTTAGAAGATATAACATTCGTAAGTTTAACAACTGATATGTGGACATCGAGAGCAACAAAATCATATATAACCGTAACAGCGCACTTAATATCAAAGGATTGGCAATATGTCAGCTTGGTTTCAACAACTGAAGAAATGGCTGAGAGACATACCTCCGAAAATTTACGTCTAAGATTGTTAAAAGTAATAAGAAACTGGAAATTGATTAATAAAGTAGTGGCTGTTGTTCATGATAATGCCGCAAATATATGTAACGCTATTAGTAATGAGCTTGAATTTGGACACAGTATAAGCTGCTTTGCTCATTCCTTCCAACTATGCGTTAATAAACCTTTAGGTGAAGATAGAATTCATACTAATATTGTGCCTCATTTTCACCATTCCAGTAAAGCTACCACTGCCTTGCAAAATAAGCAGCAGCAGTTGGAATTACCACAAAAAAAACTGAAGCAGTATGTTAAAACTCGTTGGAATTCGGTTTATACAATGTTCCAATGCCTTTTGGAACAACGCCCGGCAATAATAGGAGCTCTCTGATAGATCCGTTACTACCTTACAGGTGGCAGGTCACTTATCAACAAGTGACGAAGATTGGCTTTTAATTGAGGAAATTTTAAAGGTTCTAAAACCATTTGAGGTTGTAACTACACTATTATCGTCGGCAAAAGATTCTACGCTATCAATGACATATCCTTTAATAAAATCGCTAAGGAACAATTTCTTAGCAGACGTTGAAACCGATTCTTCAGTACTCCATCTGTTTAAACTTTGTTTAAAGGACGAATTTGCCACAACGTGGAGAGAAGATAAAATTTGCAACATTTGTAGTTTTTTAGATCCTCGCTATAAAGCATATTTAAGTACATCGCAACAGGATGAAGTTCTAAAAATTATATCGACAGAACTAGCAAATCTCCAACCTGGAACAGATATAAATCCACCAACCTCGTCGAATAGCGAGGTCTTTAATTATCTATTCCCAGATGAATCCCTGTTATCGGAAGAAACATGGGAAATAGATAAATATATGCGAGAGGACCCAATTGCAAAAAGCGCATCCGTATTTGAATGGTGGAAGAAAAATGAGAATAAATATCCAGTACTAAATCAATTAGCTCGAAAGCATTTGACGATTCCTGCTACATCAGTATCTCGGAAAGAATATTTTCGTCAGTTGGTGATTTGATTAGAGCAAAGAGAAGTTGTCTTTCTTCGAAGAATATACATATGTTGGTGTTTATATATAATAATTTAAAAAGTAATATTTTTTAAATTGGGAGTACCTATTTGTTGTTTAGTTTTCCTTTTCATAAAATGTTATTTTATTTTCAATTATTTAATTAAATAATTGTGAAACCACTTATTGTAGTGTATTTTTGCAGATGTGAATATTTAAGAAATATATCACAAACAAATATACAGAATATTGAATATATTTGGCAGATACATGATGAAACTCCATATTTATATAAATAAAACAAAGAACTAAAAAGTTTCACTAAATTTATAGTAAACTACTACAATTGTTTCACCACACAGTGGCTACTTCAGGTAGAAAATATACACAAGTTACATGTCAAAATAAACGTCAACAATAAGACAACGTTGTCTTATTATTTGTTATTGTTGTATGTCTGTATTAATATACAGATATATGCATATACATATTGTATAAATTTCTGGCAATTTCAGGGATTTAAACTGTACACTGATGTAAGCAAGTGTTTTTAAAGTTTGTCATATAGGTAGTTTAGCAAATTCTTATTATTTTTCAAACAAATTGATATAATGCAATGAATGTGGGATTCATAAAGTGGTACGGCGAAGTTATTCTGTTTTATTTTTCATTACTTGTGTAATACCACAAGGTAACAGTAAGAAGTGCTAATTATTATTTATATAATATTAATACAGAAAAGATTTTTTTCTATACTTGAAGTAGTTATATTAAAGATAGGAAACCCAGAAAAACTTATAAGCGAGGGCAAAAAAATAGAAAGGTGAATGCATGAGCTGACTTCATTCAAACAAAATGGTTGTGAAAAATTAGCAATTCTTCTACGAACATGCAAAGGAAGTCTTAGTAAATCGTAAACGTTTGAGATAAATACAATAAGCGAAAATGTTAAGTCAAACTGCCAGGCAGTTACCTCTTTAAAATAGCACTATAATTTACTACTATAATTTATTAAATATCATTTGGATAACGCTTGCCGTATACACTTAAATATCTACACACTAATGATTGCGAATAAATCTTGATAATCATTATTAATAATAAAGATACGGAATATTATATTCAACTAGAACGTTATTCAATTTATATTACATTTCATTAAAACATACACAGCAGTGTAAACTAGATTTATAAATTTGAATACATATACATCCATACCATTGTCTCTAAGATTATATAGCAAGACCTACTTCAAAATAGCACATACGGAACCGAACTATAGGATAGTAAATCTAAAAGTGAAGCGTTTGATAACGAATTACCATCCAGAGAATTGGATAACACACTTGGGTCTGAAAACCAGATATTGAATCCTGATTGATATCTGAATAGGGAATCCGGATAGTATATCCGAATAGTGGATCCGGAATCCTAGGATCCGGATAGTCGATCCGGTTCTCAGGATCCGGACAGTGGATCCGGATAACACCAAGATCCGGATATCCGGATAGTAAATTATCCGGATCCGGATAACAGCACTAGTATTGGCAGATTCCAATTTGTATACGCTCTACGTTTTTATCCGCAAAATATGCGACTTTTATCCATATACGTAGAATTACCTAAACCTTATACTCTCAAGAGTGTAAACGAAAGCACTTCGAACAACCCAAACTGATCTTAGTCACAGCCCGTGGACGAATGTCCTTAAATCGAGGCGGTAGCGGAGATGGGGCGATATCGTGAGAAAAAAAACAGGTGGTGACAATGTACTTGTGAAAATAAAAATTGAAGCAACTCGTGACGTAAACAAGTATACCGGGCGATGAGACGTTAAATATAAGAATCACGAAATTTAAAACGTAGTAGCAACTATTTAGATATAAATAGTATGAAATTTAAAGCGAGCCTTAATAATATAAAGAAAGAAATTTAAAGTGCTATACAGTCCGTACTTCCTCCAAAACGAAACTGACATTGCCATAACCGTCAGTCACCGGCGAGCGCTACAGTTAGATGATAAGCAACTTCTTGTGGCTTATACTGGATGATATGGATACCGACGACAGGTGGTTCCAACAGGACGGCGCTGCATGCCACACAGCGCATGCGACGATGTAAATTCTGCACTAGCGATTTGAGGCCATCGTTATTAACGCCATTAGACTTCTTCCTTTTGGGCTATCTTAAATCGCAGGTCTTTGCGAATAAACCGTAATTTTTTGAAGAGTTTCGCGATTTTTGTGTTAGGTTTTCTGTGCCCCATGTTTAACACTGCAATTTTTCCCTACCGAGGATGGCAACTTAGTAGTCGAAATATGTATTTAAGATACGAATATCAATTTGGTAAGGGGTTTTATACCTTTTTTTTTTAAGTTTAATAGATTTCATAATAGCAACTAATTAATGTTCTTTCGTCATCTATCTAATAAAAACTTTCGGAGCAATGCTAGTAATTTACTGTATTTCTTAATTTAAAAAAATTGAAAATCTATTTGTTTTAGATACACGGTCGACGCAATGGGAAGATCCGAGATTATTAAATCCATCAATAGCAGGGCCGGCAATACCATACTCTAGAGATTACAAACGAAAATACGAATACATGAAGCAACAGCTGAAAAAACCGGTAAGACTTTAAAGCTTGTTTCGCAATAACTCGTAAGTCATCGTCTTAGTTTGCGTGCGCTTGCGCGCGTCCTACCTATACAAGGAGATAGAAGCCGAAAAACGTTTGCGCAAACGCGTTACGTTTACGAGAATGGCCTACGACTTATTGTGAAACGGCTGCTCGATATCTTTGGATTGCCGAAATTTAAGTCACACGCTCAACATTAACGAATCGATTTCAGAGCAACGTGCCGACCAAATTCGAGGTGAAAGTGAAGCGATCGCATATTCTAGAGGATTCGTATCGCGTTATAAGCTCGGTGTCTAGGGTAGATAATTTAAAAACGAAATTGTGGGTGGAATTCGAGGCGGAAGTCGGATTGGACTACGGAGGACTTGCGAGGGAATGGTTCTTCCTCTTATCGAAGGAGATGTTTAATCCATACTACGGGCTTTTTGAATATTCCGCTATGTAAGTTATTTATTCCGTACATACACGCACTACCGTCTATATATTTTATCCCAGCGTGCAAAAACTTTATTACACATTAATTCCCGTTTCCTTCACCTCCAGTTGAAGACCCTGATAGCTATCCTCAAGCAGGGACAGTCGAGAAATGATGCATGTGCAGTGGCACACTGCAATGTGTCAAAAAAGTTACGTTTTTGTCCGATTGTCAGTTTATGAGTCAGTTTGTGCAGAGTGCACAAACTCTGTTGTAGTTTAACTCGATACCAGTATATAGAACGTTTAATTTCTGTATTTGGTGTGCCACGGGTGGTAGCAAGAATTAAATATCGCGAAAACTTCGTTAATTTTCGGGATAAAGTAGCCTTCCAAGGACTTACCTTTTCTGGGCGGGTTGCTAAACATACAAGCCGACCAGCCAGTACCACAGCTTAGCTCCAGTGAAGACGCCGGGATAATAGTGAATCTATATCATGCCGACAACGGATATGCGATAATATATCCATTTAAAATAAGTCCAAAACACAAGGAATTTATGACCTATTACTAACACGCTGGTTGGTGGGGTGTGCGGCGTGCTAACAATAAAATGAATTACTTGAAATAAATAATTGGTGGTGGTGGCGCTGGTGATGCATCAAAAGGCCAGGACGTGTGTACTAATGCTGACATAAATATATTACAACTTATTTACTAAATAAAACAACAATGTTGTCCTTAAAGCTTGTATTTATTATTTACAAGAAAAAAATTGAGCGTTGATATATGTTAAAATAATTAAATAACAGTAATATACACAAGCAACGTTGAATAAGTAATGAAAATTAACACACAAAAATACACTGAAAAGAACATTAAATTAGGCAGTAAATTAAATGTGCGTTAAGTAAAGAATAATATACATATATTGAACGAACAGAGTTACCTTTGAGTTGCGAAGATGCCTCGATCAGGCATGTGGAAAGCAAGGTCGAACGACGCTTTAGTGCTGGAACAGTTTTAAACAATGTCTAACTTACGAAGATTCTGAACAGAATTCGTGTAGAAGAGAACACTGGTCTGTAAACGGGAAGGTTTAAGTTTTATTGACCTTGGAGAAACGGATCGAAGTTGTCGATGTCTTGAATAATGAATTAATCAAAAGCGCGAGCTGAAAAGTTTTGATATCGATTAAACAAATATTAAAATATCCATTATGAAACAAGCTTTAAAATGATATGCAACACAATATAATTATAAGAGATGTACGCAATTAAATTAATAATTTAGGTTTAAAAACGAAATGTATAAAGAAATTCAAAGCGAACGTTAGATACTTGAGTTGAACGTTCGATCAGGTAGATTTCCTGGAAGGTCGGTCGACTAGTTCGATAACAAGAGAAATATTCTCTATTGCAAACGAATATCCAGAAAATATCTAAAGGAATTGATATTTTACAATGTGAAATATATTTGAAGAAGAAATATAATTTAAAATTGAATTAAACATTTTTATATATGCGATGCGTAACACTTCAAATCAATAATCGAACGACAAATAATATAATAATTGGGAATGTTTTTGTCTCAAAAATGCATTAACAAATTCAAATGCATATATTTTGAATTACTGTATATAAATTTCAAGGTAATAATAAGTGATCAAAATAGATCATTAGGCGAGGATCTGTATATACAGTGTGGTCATAAAGTTTGGAACCAAGCTTATAACCGCATTATTTTACATTTTTAGGAAAAACGCTCGGACAGGTAAATTTTCTTTTTTAAAACGCCATCTTTTGACATACAATTTTTTTCTATGACGTCATTGGTTTTCGAGTGATGACGTTATCAACACTTTCTTTAAATGGCAACCATATTTTTTTCTAGTTTTTGGTAGATCTTTATATCCACCAAATAGTGATATAAAACAATTGGTATGTTGCATCACAATTTTTTTGAAAAAATGATATAAATTTAGAAAAAAATGCGTAAATTTTATTTTTGTACAAAATTAAAATTAAATTAAAAAAAATACATCTGAACTTAAATTTATTGTAACAGTTAACGTAAATTTTCAAAATGGAGCCCACCAACCAACTGGCACTGTCCTAGCCGTGTGTAAATGCTTTGCGATCAATAGTAATCTGCATTATTCGCTCCAAGTCAAAAGAAATTCGTCTTCCCAATCGGCCAATTAGTTATTAAAAAATCTTATTTAACATTAAATAGTTTCACAAAAAAGGGCCAAAGAAGTTTAATTTATTTAAAAAATTGACATGATGTGGCAGACCATTTCTTAATTAAAATTATCGCCCAAAAATTGAAGATTTCAAAAACTAATTAAGCTTACAAAATTTACTGAAATATGTAAGTAAGTTTTTTTCACACTTCTGTCTTGTGTGAGGACTTAAATATTCTTCTTGAACAAACCGTATCGTCAAAAGCACATGTACTCATGTTACTATGCAAAAAATTTACAAAAGCAAAAACACGCACTTTTTGCAAGATATTTCTTTATGACATTCTTGCTTCTTTTTATACAATTTATGTACAAAAATTTTAGTTTGAAATTGTTTCTATGGCTACAACATTGTTGAATTATTTACTTCTATTTTTGACGTTAGATTTTTGAGATATTGCGTGAAAATTGTTCATTTTCGCTAATATAAAAAATGGCACATTTATCTGAGCGAGAAAGAATCGAAATTTTAATTATAGTTGGGTATGGGGACAGACAAAGAACGCATGCAGAAGCATTTTTTTCTAAATTTATATCATTTTTTCAAAAAATGCAACATACCAATTGTTTTATATCACTATTTGGTGAATATAAAGATCTACCAAAAACGAGAAAAAAATAATATGGTTGCCATTTAAAGAAAGTGTTGATAACGTCATCACTCGAAAACCAATGACGTCATAGAAAAAAATTGTATGTCAAAAGATGGCGTTTTAAAAAAGAAAATTTACCTGTCCGAGCATTTTTTCCTAAAAATGTAAAATAATGCGGTTATAAGCTTGGTTCCAAACTTTATGACCAGACTGTATGTGTATATACAGGCTCCCGCAACGAAGCGGGGACGGAAGATTACCCGCGTATTTGAAAGTTAGTCAAATATTTAGTCATCGGATATCCTTCCGTACCATCAAGCGCACGTTTTAAAAATATTTTGTTTTATACAGGGTGTTCCAGATGGAAATGCCAGACTAAAGTTGCATTTTTTTAAATGGAACACCCTGTATATTAATAGATAAAATGATCCGCGCTTGAAAACTGGTTACATCAATATAATGTTGTATGGGTCTAAAGTTGATAGTTTCTGTGTAAATAATTATTTTACTTGATAAATTGATACATTTCAGTTGGCTATTCTGCTTAAGGAAAATCAAAAGATCCGAAACCAATAGAATAGAATATTTTCTACTAGTATGCACTTTCGTTGCTACGTTAAATAAATTCTGCAACTGCTCGCGTTATACAGGCTGTTCACAATTTCGCAAAACCGAAGAAATCTCGTAATTTTTAAATAGAACACCTTGTATATTTTTAGCTCATTGAAAAGCCCTTTTACTACGCTTTCTATTGATACCTCATTTGATGCACCTAGGATGGATCATTTACTAATTATTTCTTTTTAGAGTTGAATTAATGAAAAATGCTTGTATTTTTAGTAGCTAATTTGCGCTTTTAAACCTTCTGTAAGATCGGATATTCAACAAATTATCCATAAATGGTCTATAACAAGAAGAAACCCCATTAAGTACGAGAAACAATTGATTTTCACTCAGCGGTGAAAGCAAACATTAAATTAATATAAATGCAAAAAAAAACGTATGTTTGCTTAGGTCGCGCACTTTGCGACTAGTCTAGAAATATAGTTAAGGGCAGAAAAATTAAAGCTGTTTTGGCCCTTGGAACATACTGAAAAAATCATTATGGCCCTAAGGCTTCAAAGTTTGGAGACCCCTGTACTAGACCGTTATGCATTTACCTCCTTTTGGAATAAATACGCAAAGTACGAATTGTCAAGTCGGACAACGTTACGAAATTTTCTTCTCCTCCTGCACGCAAAGATATTGAAAAAATAATTAGATCGGAATTGAAAGATAGAAAACTGTGGTTGTGCGTGGATGAAACGACGGATCGAAACAATCAGTGGTTAATGTTATGGTACGTACAATGGAACCTGATCAACTGTCACCTGCTATGGTACTTGCTCCCAGACGAGTTGAAAAGTTTACTGCCAATGAGATTTTGAAGGTGGTGTTAAAGTCATTGGACAAAGTTGAAATTTTACCAAAGCAAATATTAATGTTTGTGAGTGAAGGTGCCGCAAACATACTGTCTTTTAGGTCGATCTCTTAAGGAACATAGTGCCAACCTCTTACATGTAACGTGCAAAATCCACGCTTTGAATCTTGTGGCACAAACGATTCGTGAATGTTATCCACGAATAAATGATTTAATAGCCAGTGCAAAGGCAATGTTTCTAAACTCCCCGAAACGTACTCGCCTATTTCGCAGACTGTGTCCCGAAATACCTGAACAACCAGTACCGATAATTACGCGTTGGACAACATGGTTGAAGGCTGCGTTTTACTATCATCAATATTTTGATTATATAAAGAAGGTATTTTTAAAATTCAACCAGACAGAAGCTGCAGGTATCAAGAAAAGCCAGGAATTATTTGAAGAACCTAAGGTTAAAGAAGATTTACAAACTATACACAACAATTACTTCGAACTAGCCGAGGAAATAGAAAAATTACAAAATGTTTCGACGTCGTTTGTGGATTCTGTTCGAATTCTAAATGATGTTCACGCACAGCTATGCGCTGTAAAAGGCGAAACAAATAAGTGTGTGATAGAAAAATTTGAAAGTGTTTTAGACAAAACGATTTTCACATATTAAAACAAATTCGTGAAGGTGGGTCTAAAGAATCATTACGTTCTTTCCAAGATTATTTTGAATATGCAAATATAGCATCATTAGATGTGTAACGGTCTGTCTTCGGCATTAAAACACGTTTCTTCCTCACGTCGCATTTAAGTGAAACAACTATGGAGGCATATCTGATGATTGGAATATTTGAAAAATCTTAATAAGTAATATATTCATCTGCACTGCTGAATACATCGAGCCAGACTGTCGTTCGCGGCTATTAATGAGTTCGGCCGGCTGTCCCACAAATACAATACATCCCTGCATTTCGGAAAAAGTGCGCAATTCTAGCAATTACGTTAAATGAATCATTTCCTAACTTCTTGTATCTTGTATAAATAAGATTAAATTCTTTTAGGGACAATTACACATTACAAATAAACCCATTCTCCGGGATGTGCAATGAAGAACATTTGAATTATTTCAAATTTATAGGCAGAGTAGCGGGGATGGCGGTTTATCATGGGAAACTTTTAGACGGTAAGTATATACTTTTTGCGTTATTCCTGGAGATTTTAATAACGCGTGTTTCAGCTTTTTTCATCAGACCGTTTTATAAAATGATGTTAGGTAAAACGATAGACTTGAAGGACATGGAATCCGTGGACAGTGAATATTACAAGTCTCTCATGTGGATCAGGGAAAATGATCCAGCCGGTCTAGACCTAACGTTTTCCGTGGACGAGGATTCTTTCGGTCAGACGTCGTTGATCGAACTGAAACAGGGCGGTGCTAACATTTCTGTAGATAATTCCAATAAAGATGAATATATAAGGTAAGAAAACTTGCAGGAAATATTGCAATTAAACGTAGGTAGGCGTCCACGACCATTGCTCATAGTAAGTCTTTTGGGTGTTGCCATGGTCTATAGCAGCGATGCACATCCCGCGGGCCGCATGCGGCCCACTGTCGATATTTATGCGACCCGCCAACGAATTTTAAAAATTGTTCGAAAAACAATATTTCTTAACTTTTTATTTTATTCTAACTTTTGTAATTGTTAGTAAGATATGTACTTTAAGTACCTACTACTTTCTTGTTCAGGTTTACTACGTAGGGCAGGTATGCTCCTCGTCGTTCCAAGCATATTGTTACGAGACTAGAAATCTGCCGAACCAACTAAATTACTTAATTCGCGAAACACGTCGGTATTATCACCGAACAATGTGGTAGGTTCTCGATGTTAGGTAACTCGTATAAATACAACGCATCGGAGCAGTTAAGTTTTAACTACGGACAAGCGAACGTTATATTGTTTGAATTGTAATCTGTGAAGAATAAATATTTCGTCGTTCGAACTTGGCATCTACCTACGTAACAATATAATATCAATTTTGATATGGATAAACCAGGCCCCAGTAAAAAACGTAGTCGTAAGGTTGAAGATGAAAATCGACAGTTTCAAGATATTTGGACCGAAAAATACTTTTTTATTTCATCGCTTAACAAATGTGTCTGTTTAATATGCAAGAGTAGTGTTTCTATTCCGAAGGAATATAATGTGAAAAGGCACTATGAAACCCAGCATCATACTTTTACCAAATTAACCTGCGAAAATCGAACGCAAAAATTTCCACTTTACAAAGGGAACTAATAGGCCAGCAAGCTATGTTTACAAAACCAATTCAAGATGTTGAAACAGCTACTGAAGTTAGCTTTGAAATATCTTGAATAATAGCGAAAACTTGTCGGCCTTTTAAAGATGGGGAGTTTGTTAAGCAGTGTTTAGATACCGCCGCAAAAAAAAGGTGTCCGAAAGATGCAAAGATGTGAGAAAATTCAACTAAATCGGATGACTGTTCAAAGAAGACTTACCACATTAGCAGCTAATATAGAAGAGCAATTAGCTACGAAATCGAAAAGTTTTGAGTATTTTTCTACAGATATAAGTTCCACTGCTCAACTCTTAATATTTTTACGAGGTGTAACGCAAAATTTGGAAGTGAGTGAAGAACTGATTGGTATGAGTTCTTTGACAAGTCAAACCAAGGGGAGTGACATGCTCAAAGCTCTTCTGGAAAAATGTTCTATAATGGATTTGGATTTAACGAAATTATCTGGAATTACGACTGACGGAGCACCTTCAATGGTTGGAAGTAAATCTAGGATAATAACTATGTTAAAAGAGTATTTACAAACTAAAAACATAGATACCAAGGAATTAATGCAGTTTCATTGCATTATACAATCAAGAGGCCCTCTGTTCAAAATTATTGGGAATTGAAAATATGATGAAAGTTGTAGTACCTACTGTAAACTTTATAAAATCACGAGGTCTCAATCACCGACAATTCACACAATTTCTCGAGGATATTGAAAGCGAATATGGTGATCTCCTGTTTTACACTGAAGTAAGGTGGCTAAGTCGTGGGTTGTCAAAATATTTCTGTCGGAAAAGAAAAAGGATGTCTCCGAACTCGACAACCCTGATTGGCTGTGTGACTTAGCGTTTCTTGTAGACATCATAAATCAATTGAATGTTTTAAATACGCGACTCCAAGGCAAAGATCAATAGATTTCGCAGTTATACTCTCATGTTTCGTCCTTTCAATGCAAATTGAGTCTTTTCAGGACACAAACCAATTCAGCCAATTACAGCTATTTTCCGAACTACAAAAAAATTATGGAGATATTCAATAAAACTGATGTCAATTTCATGTATGTTGACATTAGACTCTATTAGACATATTCAGCAATCCTTTCAACATTTCACCCGAAAATGCGCCGGTATCAATACAGCTGGAATTGATAGACATGCAAAATGATGATAATTTACGAAACAAGTGTAATGAAGGTATAGCAAACGCCAATTAAGTTGGCGCGAGGAGGGGTAAGTTCGCGGAGGATTAAAAGTAGTGGGGAGATTTGTATTTGGTTTTACATCAAATGTCAAATAATTCTAACCTCTGAGCGTTTATCACTTTATGATCCCCTAGCAAAGACATTATGTTCTGTCAAACGTCAATGACAAACGTATTCTGACAATTACTTGAGTAGTGGGAGTGGACGTTTTTAAAAACGGCTTCTGCGCACCCCCTTCTCGCGCCAACTTAATTGGCGCTTGCTATAATTTACTCAACTTTTACCGTTGCGTTGACAAAGCCGCTTATAAAGAGTTGCGAATAAATGCATTGAGATGCGCAAGCTTATTTGGATCGACGTATATTTGTGAGCAAACGTTTTCAGTGATGAAACTTAACAAAACAAAAAATCGAAACCGTCTGGCAAATGAAAATCGGGAAGCGATTTTACGTGTGGCGACAAGTAATATGGAGCCAAATATAAATAAAATTGTTAGGTCGATGCAATGTCATGCATCAAAATAATAAAACATGAAATGTTACATTGTAATGATTAGATTACATTACGATTACATAATTACAACAAACATTTTTGAATGTTATTTTATTTTTATCATTTGTAGTAATTCATACTATTTAAAAATAAAAATATTTGTGTTAATAAGTATTCTTTGTAGTGGCCCGTCCTTGGCTTATAATTTTCCTGAGTGGCCTCTGTTTCCTATAAGTGTGTGCATCCCCGGTCTATAATGTGTCTTTAGAAACCTTTCGGACACGCTAACTATACAGTCAGCGTCAACGTTTTATTCACTTTTAGATCATTGAGCTTTCTAGTAACAGCTGGTTGTAATTTTCCAGTTAAATACAAAGCAATCGTACAATTTCGTTAGAATTTAATGGCTTTGTCAAATTTTTCCTTCATAACTGAGAAAATGCTTTCGGTAGCGTGTAAACAATAACCTGAACTGTGATTAGACCAAGTTTTACATATACACATCTGTCATCAGCGGTTTAACAGGTATACCGACGTGAAGTTGGTAATACGTTATATCAGCCGCCGTGTAAAAGACCACAGCAATATCCGGAAGACTTATCTATTAAATATCGTATTGTGACTTTTTCCTTAAACCAACAGCTGCGTGATAAAATGGCGGTTCGTCGGTCGCATACAAAATCAAATGGATGCTTTCTTGCACGGGTTCAACGAACTGGTACCTCTGGGCGTGATAAAAATATTCGACGAGAACGAATTGGAACTGTTGATGTGCGGTATTCAAAATATCGATGTTAAAGACTGGAAACTGAACACTCTGTACAAGGGCGACTACCATTCCAATCATATCGTGGTGCAGTGGTTTTGGCGCGTGGTGCTATCTTTCTCTAACGAAATGAGGGCCAGGCTACTTCAGTTCGTCACGGGCACGTCGAGAGTGCCCATGAACGGTTTCAAGGAGCTGTACGGAAGCAACGGACCACAACTCTTCACGATCGAAAAGTGGGGAACAATATACAACTATCCGAGAGCTCACACATGGTATGTTCCGCTTTTTTTTTATTATTTAAATTAATATTATCAGGATAAAATAAAACAAATTTTAAGGAATTTCACTTTTTAATTGACACTGCAACGATCGTTTCGCTCCAACCTGAGCTTCATCAGACATATAACTAACTTATTTACAAATTTTTTAACACAAGTATACGGTAACAAACATATGTTTTATTTTAAATATGTAGTTGAAGGAACGTACTTTTTATTACTAAAATGTCTATTCACAAAACTTTCACTACGGTTTATACAATACTGTTGTTAAGTAATAAAACTAGGGGTTTACATTATATTACAGGGAGGTAAAGAAATTCTATGGAAAAATACAATATGTGACTGTCTGAGTATCAAATAAATAAATTGAGTAAGGGTGAATTATTTGTTTCTGATTGATCTTGTCGGTTTTCTTTAATTTGTTAATTTCAAGTGACTCTAATAAATTAAGTTTTTTGCCCTTATTTTCTACGTGTAATATTTTAAATTCTTTGTTAAAATTGTGGTTCGTTGAATTAATGTCAGTCACTACACATTGAGGAAACCTTCGATGATAAATACGTCTTGCAGCACTAGAGTTTCCTTGAGCCATTCCATAACAGAAATGCAAATCTGCCATTTCACAATTAGTATATTAAACCATATTGAACAAAAAATACTTGCTAAGAAATTCAAATTAATACCTCGTACATAAATAATTTGACAACTGTCCAGTTTACCAAATGCTGGAATTATTGTCCAATGCCCACCTTGCATTTGCGGACCCATTATCAACATCTTGTCTTAAAATCACTCAAAGAATCGACTTTTAAAGTTATTTCATGTACTTAATTAACACCCTGTATACAAGTGTCCCGTATCGTTATGTTCAAATTTTAGGAGTGTAAAATAGAGTTCATTTCAAGTATCAAAAACGCAAAACTTGTATATCCATTTTTATTTGTTTCAAAGTTACAGATCTAGGAATGTGATTGTCAGATCATGACAAAAAAATGTAATCCTAAAGTCAATAAAAACTGATTTTATTTAAAAAAGTTCAATTAATAATATTTTCGAAATGTCCACCTCCTTGTTGAATGCGGGCTTGTGCCCGTAAGCCAACAGAAGAAGTACTTATCCGAATTTCATACTTGTTTTGTGGGATTTTCTCGGCAGCCAGGTGAATACGATCCAACAACTCTTCTCTTGTGTTCGAAACTTGCGCGTAGATTAAATTTTTCATGTACCCCCCATAAATAAAAGTCAAGGGGATTTAGATCGGGTGATCTGGGTGGCCATGCAATAGGCCCACCTGGACCAATCCATCTTGGATAATTGACGTTAACCCAATTTCGGACAGCAATTCCGAAATGTGGTGGTGCCCCATCCATGTGAAACCACATGTCTCGTCGAACATTCAGTGGGAAATCCTCTAAAAGACTAGGCAATTCGTCAACAAGAAATTGAAGGTAATTGTCCGCATTTAACCTCCTAGGACGAACGACAGGACCAATCAACAAGTCATTGATTAGGGCCGCCCAAACGTTAATAGAAAATTCATGTTAAAATTTAGATGGGCGTATAGCTTTGGGATTTTCTGATGACCACCTGTGCAGGTTTCTCAGATTTGTAACACCACTTCTCGTGAACGTAGATTCATCTGTCCAGAGGACTGTTCTGCAGAAATTAAAATGAAGCCGTGACTGTCTTAATATCCAGGTAGAATAAACTAGACGAGCATAGTGGTCTCTCAAGCAAACCGTGTCCCCTGCGATAGTGATATAAGCCCTCACGTTTTAAAATTCGCCAAACTGTCGTTCGTGGCACTCCTAGTTGTCTAGCGATTCGACGTACACTGAGAGTTGGATCCCTTGTAGCAATATCTACTGTTTCTTCTCCTCTAAGTCTGCTGGCAAATTTACTACTCGGTCGAAAAGATAATCACGCAGTCCGCATTCCCGAAATTGTCTGTGTACTTCCAGAAACGTTCTGTAATGAGGAATGCGCCTATCGGGAAACCGATGTCGGTATTCAATAACTGCTTGACGTGCACTGCCGTTACAGTAGCCATACACAAAATGCATGTCCGCATACTCTTGAGAGGAAAATCGGTAAGGCATTTTGAATAAAGAAAACGTGTCCACTCACTAATAAGCTGTTGTATGAACTGAAACGTAATGTAATCCTTTATTAAAAAATCAATTTCCAGTACTCTTTTTTGTAGATCTCCAAGAAGTTACTGTATGCACTATGACACGTGTTTATTTATTTTAGGATAACATTTTATTATGCGACGTTAACAATCACAGGCCTGTTATTGAATCATATAACTTTTTTAAATAAAATCAGTTTGTATTGACTTTAGGATTACATTTTTTTTCATGATCTGACAATCACATTCATAGACCTGGAACTTTGAAACAAATAAAAATGGATATAAAAGTTTTGCGTTTTTGTTACTTGAAATGAAGAAGTCTACTTTACACTCCTAAAATTTGAACATAACGATACGGGACACTTGTACAGGGTGGCCCAAAATGACCGAAGGGGTTTGAGTTCATTATAACTTCTTATTTAAGACATAATTATTATTTTTTTTTATTTCAAATACAGTATATTAATGGAGAATATTTTTAACTTAATTATGAAAAAAAGCATATTCGTGTTCTTTCCAAAACATTTTCCATAACCTTTCGCAAAACTTCAGGTGTTATGTTGTTGATTTCGTCGCGTATATTATTTTTTAATTGCTGTATGGTTCGAGGCTTATTAATATAGACTTTTCCTTTCAAATAACCCCAAAGGAAACAGTCTGAAGCGGTTAAATCCGGTGAACGCGGAGGCCAATTAAAATCGCTTGTACGGTAAATAATTCGTTCACCAAAAATGTCGCGTAAAAGAGCCATTGTGTCCCTCGCAGTGTGCGCTGTGGCTCCATCCTGTTGGAACCATACTTGCGGATGGTTTTCCACGGCTGGCCTTAAAAAAATTTCCAACATTGTCCGACATCTAACACCAGTGATGGAAACGGCGACACCGTGTTCATTTAAAAAATAATATGGGCCAATTATCCTTTCCGACGAAACACCGCACCAAACGGTACACTTAAGTGGGTGTAATTCTCGCTGTTGAACTACTCTTGGATTTTCCGTAGCCCATATCCTGCAGTTTTGCCTATTAACGAACCCATTTAATTGGAAATGGGCTTCGTCGCTCATAATTAAATTATGAATAAAATCATGATTTCCTTCTGCTTTTTGACGAAAATAAATTGCATAATCAAGTCGTTGCTGGTAATCTGTCGGTTTCAATTGTTGGACAAGCTGAATTTTGTATGGAAACATTCTTATTGTATGCAAAATTCTCTGCAGCGACCCTCTTGAGAGGCCAAGTTGTGTCGATGTTTCTCCATCTTCCCGAATACTCGCCGGTACGCGTTCAATATTGTCATCCGTGTGCACCGTTCGTCGTCTGCCGGCACCAGGAAGGTTCCTTATTGCCCCTTGTTCTCGAAAATATGCAACCAGACGGTTTATTGTTGACTCTGAAGGTCCAACCCGCACATTAAAATAACGACGATATGCACGCTGAGTCAAAACAATGGATCGTTGATTGAGAAATAAATAAAGTTCAACGATTTTGGCACGTTGTTCAATTGTGTACTGTTCCATTTTAAATTCCTCAAGTCTTATTTACAAAATACTGAAAACAAAAAAAAAGAATTATAATAAAAAAGTTATAAGGAATTAAAACCCGCTTCGGTCATTTTGGGCCAGCCTGTATAACTATGTAGACGACGTTTTTAAAGTTATTATCTGGGTGAATGTAATTCGAGGCTTCAGAAATACCATTTGTATCTTTTTCCAACATGTTATTCTAGTAAAATGTTTTATTTAAAATTATCCTGTTTTAATTTTTCAGTTTCAATAGACTAGATTTACCACCCTATGACAGCTACCAACAGCTACGAGAAAAATTAATTAAAGCAATTGAGGGTTCACAAGGATTCGCGGGTGTCGACTAAATTTTCTACAACACTATAATATATTTTTTGAAGATTATAAATAATAAAAGGAAAAAGAAAACATTCTGTCCATTATATTTTAAGATTATCTGCCTTTAAAAAACTATATATATATTATATGAATCTTGAATATTGTTGTGTTTGTTGTATGTAAATTTTTATTCAAATTATGACATATATTTTGTTATTTTAACATTTCAAATCTTGTATATAGTCTAAAATATGATTTGTGGTAAGACAGCATAATATACATATGGTTTTATTTCTTTTACATAGAGGTTAGGATATGTTGTTAAATGTCCATATTTTTACATTTTTAAACTATCGATATACATATATAAATAAATATTATACTTAATCAAGTTTAAACATAATCTGATACGCAAATTCCTCTACTGTTCTTATCAAAGACATGAAAGTTTTGTTGTATATTTATATGTAGCCTTAAAAGATACGCCAAGATTAATATGTGAAATAATCCATTTTGTGAAATTATATAATTTTGATCGATGTACATAATTTTTAATTGAAATATAATATTTACAAACAGTTCTTGTTGTTTCTCTTCCTTTGTTACGTGTCCGTAACGCTCAACGTTTTATTACTTTATTTTGTAATTTAATTAATGATATCTTCAATATATTTCGCTCCATTTCAAACGAACCTACCTGTATAGGTATCGTTATTCGTTATTCTAATATATATCTAATTTCTTTCAAGTTTTTTCCTTTTTTCTCGAACCTGAGTGCCCGTTTTTTTTTTCGAAAAGAAAAGTGCAATACTCGCTCTCTACACACTTCGTCGTTAGCTATCGATCTCTGAACGTAGTTACGTTCTTTTCCCAACACCGATATCGAACGATGTAGCCTTATTGTAATCATTGTAATTACGGCCCCGTGAGGGATTTTAATCGATCAGCATATCTAAAAATTATTCGCTAAATGCGATATCTCCCTGGGAGGATTTAAAGTGTTGGGAAGGAAAAAACTTGTAACACGTTAAACAACATTGCTTCAATTTAACCTCCATCGAACGCAATATACGATGGTGTACCCGACGGGCAAACAATCCCGAAACATCACCTGATTGTTCCCGCCAGTGACGCTTCTTTTTCCTAGAGAGAGAAGGACACGAGTGCAGTTCTTCCGTCAGATAAGCTCTCGTTTCGCTAATTTTATTTTTTTTTTCAATTATTCGTAACTTTCTTATTTCTTTCATATATAAATTTTATTATTATTAATTAATAGATCGTCGTCAAATAGTCCCAGGTGTTTTCCAAACGAAAAAACCTGTGTGGCCTGACCTTTTTTGTAGGTCAGTTTCTTATACCTTTTTCGTTCGCTTCATGAACAATTGTAGCCGTTTCAATTTAACCTTGCGTTATACATAAATATTATTTGAACACTTTTATCGCATACATTACCTATTTTTGCTAATTGATTTGAATACTGTAATTATAGGCATTACATATTTTTACTAACTAATTTGTATACTTTTATTATGCCTACAGATTTTTGTTAACGCATTTGAACACGTTAATTGTATGTATTTCATATTTCTGCTAATTGTTTAGAATACTTTCATTTTATGCATTACATATTTTGCGGAATCTTATTTGAGTTTAAAACTTTCTAGCTAAAGGTCGATTTATTTCAACGAATTGTTGAACTTGTATACATTTTGAACCGACAAGAAAAAACTAAGGCCCTCAGCCGCTCTGTAAATTATTTTACTTATCGATTTATTGGTATCACATAATATTATTCTTAATTAATTAATCCTTTCTTTACTTTTGACTGGCCTTCAGCCGCAAAATATAAATTCTAAATTTCAATTCAATTTTTCTTTTGTCTTTATATATGTACTGTACATGATCCAAGTATCTTTTTTTTAAGTTAATCATAAATTCACATGTCCCGATTTATCACAAGTGTTTTCTCTTTAAATATACTGGTGTCAATAAATAAGTTTTGTTAGGTTGGAAACAACGAATTTTCTTTTTTTTTTCCTCGTCTCTCGAACCTCGAGAGTGGAACGAGTCTCGGTCGCAGCCTGCCTTTTTTTTGTTTATATTAAATTTTTATCAAGTTTGCGACGTCCAGCGGCAGAAATTCGGTGGCGCCCTTATCCACCTTTGTTTTTAGTTTTTTTCACTTAGTCTGGGTCTCCCCACCCCTGGGCTGAGGCAGCCTCAGAAGCCGGATGGGCCGTTGGCAAGAACGGACAGGGGCGGTTTTAGTTGACCGAGACCGGGTCTGCTCCGGGGAGCGTTTTCTGTTTTTTTTTTATATATATTTTAAGCTCGACGTAGCGATCGTAGCACCTTTTCTTTCCTATCGCGCGTTCAAAATGATTGAAAAACACTGATTTCCCCAAGGCGAAACCATATACACTCGGTTCGTTTTATATTTATGTAAGCGAGAAAGATGAATGCGCATTAGATAATATTTACAACCAACGCGGTAAATATTGTATTGCTCCCGTATTCCGCAAAAATTGAAGCGCCCGTCAGCAAGCAATAATATAGTACAGTACTGGAGCAATACTTATAGGATTTTTACGATACCAGCGCATACACGTCATTAACAGAAATTTCAGAATGACAAATATAAAGTCGATAAAATGCTCACGGGTAATAGCCGACGATAGAAATACGAGTACATACGCAATAACCACACCTACTTCTGACCTATCCCTATTGCTTATCCAATCAAATGCTACACTATACGTTGAATAAACATATCGGAGAAGTAAAATTGGCGGGGACGCGTCTTGCGTACCAGTGTCGTTACCTTACAACGTTTCTAGACGGTGTATAAAGATTTTATGTTGCATTAATATTGCCAGCACTGAAAATGGCATTATTGACACATTCAATAATAAACTATTTTCATAAATAATCATGCCGAAAGCATTTTGCAGTAGTAAGTGCAATTCGCGAGTTGCAGCTACGGTTGCCCATTTCGAAGCGGAACGTGATAACGGTGGATCATTGCTGCCTATAACTGCAGTAAGAGAGGTAAATTTGATCTTTTTCAAACAATACACGCTATTGCAATAACATCTTTTATAGCGAGTATCAGCAATATTAGAAAGGCTTAGATCCGTTAGAAGATCTCTTCTGATGTTAAAAAAAGCAGCGGTGGCTGGTACTAAAGAGCACGTGCCTACCCAACCACCAAGATAAACACAGAAAGAAATTCGCATGTAATTCAGTGAATTATTGTATTTTATTATTTTTACATATTTTCATAACGATGGTATCAAAGTTTCCTTCCGCACCAGACACTAGCGCATAAACGCTCAAAACTATGTTCCGGGGCACGATTTCAGATGTACCTATTCCGAATATGGATCGGCTGGTCCCGCTTATCTTCGCCATCTTTTTATACGTCGTTTCGGGTCAGTGGCGGCTCGTGCTAAAAATTTTAAGGTGTTCTGCAAGTTTTACAGAAAAATTTACCTTGCACGGGCAATAAGAGGTTGTCTCCCATCGATCTTATCGTGCTTTCTTCGCCTTCCGCACTGAAGTAATGGATTTCTGGAACGATTGTCAATCGTCACACAAAAAAATAAGAGTCTCTAATATTATTGTTTTTACGTTAAACTCGCCGCACCGTAAAAATAGTCGCGAAAATATTAAATACCGATAGGTCCAACTCGCAACGGGCCATAGGCAACAATATACGTATGGAACGTAATGCGGTGTGGCAACGTGTGTACGATGCCTATATTGAGTGACTTTCTTAAAATTTAAATTTATTTTGCAGAATTATTGATTTTTTTACTTTTATCTTTTAGAAAACGTTATTGTTTTTTTATTACTTAAAATTACTTTATATGAAAAATAATATACCATAAAAGTGTAAACAAAGACAGTATACATTGATATTCATTCAATTGTATTGTCATGAAATTGAATTTGTCAATCGTTGTTAAATTTGTTAGAATGAATAGATATTTATATTTATCGGAAAATACTAATACTTAAAGCAAACAAATAAGGTGTAGTGTTTTGTTATAGGAATGTATAATATCCATTTCTTCCTGCATATTGATTATGCAGCTGATGCTTTCGTAATATGCTCATATTTGTATTATTTCAACTTATACTTCGGTCGATACATACCGACTTCCTTCAAACCAGGAGGAAGCTACAGTTGTAATTAAACTATACTTCCTTTTTTTTTATTACCTACGGATATTCGCAATTCCAAAATACGTTACAATGTTGCCTATTTTAGATTGTAATTAGCTGAATGCTGTCGCAAAACTGATCTCTGCATTTTTAAAAATGCCAGAATAAAATTAACCCCTGCCCTTATTATAATTTTACAAAGGAACAGACACGTACTTCAATTTCTACGAAAAACTAAGCCTACAGTTCATGTATAATACAGTGATAATGAAGACTGGAGCGTTTGTCGACCTACGAAGTTGTACTTTACTTGATTATTGTTAACAAAAGGCTGATGGAAATATTACGTGAGATTTTGGTATCTGTATTATAATAACATCACGATAATAGTAGAAATACAAATAGCATATTACGAAAGCATCAGCTGCATAATCAATATGCAGGAAGAAATGGATATTATACATTCCTCATTCCTATAACAAAACACTACACCTTATTTGTTTGCTTTAAGTATTAGTATTTTCCGATAAATATAAATATCTATTCATTCTAACAAATTTAACAACGATTGACAAATTCAATTTCATGACAATACAATTGAATGAATATTCGTTTCAATGTATACTGTCTTTGTTTACACTTTTATGGTATACTATTTTTCATATAAAGTAATTTTAAGTAATTAAAAAACATTAACGTTTTCTAAAAGATATAAATAAAAAAATCAATAATTCTGCAAAATAAATTTAAATTTTAAGAAAGTCACTCAATATAGGCATCGTACACACGTTGCCACACCGTTCCATACGTATATTGTTGCCTATGGCCCGTTGCGAGTTGGACCTATCGTAGACCGAATCATATCGCCTTCCGCGCTGGAATAAATGCACTGCATTTCGCTGCATTTAATGCAGCGACCAGGCCTGCTAAAATGACGCATTGGTTTTAGACACCAGCGGGGGTAGCGGGGTGCGCGCGGGTGTTTGACAGAGCTCTGAGCGCACGCTCGTGTGGACCAGGTAAGGAACAAGTGAGCGATCGCGCGAATTAGGTTGGTTATTCCACTGGTCGCCTATTGAATATTATTTGTAATTTCGGAAGCGAATATCTCGGCTTCTACTTGTCGGATTTTGATGATTGAGGTGTCAAATTGTAGGGTTTGATGTCCTCTACAGGATGATGTAGAAAAATATGCAAATTTTTTGATATACAGGGGGAGAATTTTCATAACAATATGTTACGCTTTTATAAACATCAGATATGTCGGAAAAATTATGTAAAAGAAAACTAGTTATAACTAATACAGGTTCGCCCGCCCAATTTTTTGGGAGCTCTGCAGCGCTTATGCGCTAGCCGCCACTGTTTCGGGTACAGACTCGCTCGACTCGCATTAACGTCTTGCGTTTATTGTGATAGTATTGTTTTCAGCACTTACTGCACGTGTTTATTATTAATGATGGAAGTTAATAGTGTGCAGAATCTTTTAAAAAACCCGCTATCATTTGAGGAAAAAGTTTTAATTAAGAAGAAAGGAAGACCTATCCCTGAACTTCAAATAAACTACATTTCAACAAGTAAAACTCGAACTTACAATAGAGTATTCAATAAAAATATATATCACAAATATAAATGGATTTGCGGATGTTCACTAACAAATAAATTATTTTCTATTATCTGCTTAATTTTTAAGAAAGAGGTTAGTGCGTGGAATAAACAAAGGTTAAATGACTTAAAGCATATCGCAGAAAGGGCAAAGAAACACGAAAATTCGGTTTCTCGCATGAATGCATGCGTGGATTTTAGTGTTCTAAGCAAAGTGGACATACGTTGAACAGTTAGTGCTTATTTGCGACATAAAATTAACTACAACGAAGATTCCAGGTATTTATGTAGGCTTAATCAACTTTGCAGCTGAATTAGACGCTGTGCTTACAATATATATGAAAGGTTCACAAGTGTTTAAAGGGTCCTTAAAAACTATTCAGAACGAATTGCTAGATGTAATGTAGCAAATTTACAAGCAGGAAATGTTTAAAGAAATTAAATCTGCAAATTTCATTGCTTTGGTGGCCGATGAAACTACAGACACCGCTAATAATCAGCAAATGGTTGTTATTAGTTAATGGACAAATTTTTGATCGCTTTTGGTCTTTTTCTAAGCCGAGTGGACATAATGCTGATGTATTAGCAAAAACATTGCTGAACGAATTGCAAACTTTTAAATTCTCCTTCTGGGTCTGGTAACAATAAATTAATCGCTCAAAATTACGATGGGGGTCCGTGATGAGTGGTAAGACAAATGGTGTCCAAGCTGTTATCAAAAAAACATTTCCACAGGCACATTATGTTCACTGTTACGCGCATCAATTTAATTTAATTATTGAACGAGCGGCACAGTGCAATAAAAATGCAAAAATTTTCTTTGCAAATTTGCAGTAATTTTCAAGTTTTTTTTCTCGATTTGCCAAAACGAACGGTAATTCTTGATGAAATAGTTAAACGTAGATTACCACTCGCTGCTCCTACACGCTGGATTTTCAAAAGTCGAACTGCGAACACATTATTTGAACACCAGGATTCTTTCTAAGAATGTTTAGACAAAATTATTGTCGAAGATGCAGTTACTATTAGTGAAGCAAGTGGTTTATTGAAACATTTGAATTGCCCCGAATTTCTCTACTGGTTGAAAATATTTCATTTCATCATGCCACATGTTGAAATATTATTTAATCAGATTCAAATGCGCGGAATTGAGAGTGCTCAACTGCAAAAGGCAATTGAACAATTCCAACAGCAAATTATTCACAGAAATTTCACGATTAAATTTCTTGACTTTAATCGTCTATCGATATTCCAGCAAACTTCTAAAAGGCCTTTACAAATTCCAGCCCAAACACTTACGGATTTATCACTTTGTAAAGTATAATTTTCGTCATACCTACACCGAGGTGGTCTATAGACGCGAAAGTGACCGCTGCTATGCGACTAAAAAACTTTTTGACTCTTCCTCAACAATTTACTGTCATTTAGTAAGTGGTTAAGAGCAAAAATACCTTGTTTTTTCACTCACTTTATACTTTTTTGTAATTGCACAATTCTTTAAATTCGTCTTAATGCTGTTCTTACAGAACCAGGAAAATTTGTTTCTACACTCAACGTTCTTACAGTTGCAAACGGATTTTCTCTTATGTAATTAATTAAATTATCTTGTGCAACTGTTGTAATAGGTTGCCTTCCTCTTCCACGTTTTCTTTCTATTCTGTTTTCATTTATCCACAGTTTCTTAATTTCAATAATTGCAGATTTATTTAAATTATATGCTTCGGCAAGTCTTCTTATAGACCGGCCTCAATTTGAGAAATTATTCAGTATTTGGTCATATCATTTAAATGCCTAGGCATTGCTAATACCTATAAATTAAGTCAAATAAAACATGTCAAATTTGATAAGCCTGACTTACATTGATAATATGTTAGTGTACAGGTTTTATACTGTATGGACTGGGGTGAGAGAACGGCGGAGAGGTAAACCACCAGTACATTAAGATAAGAGAGAATGGACCGTTATAATGCCAGGCGTGTCAGTGCCCAGTCTGATAAGATACGTCGACGATAGATGCGCAGAGTAATTATACATAGAACATCGATTGTAATGGCAAAGTATACACAACCAGAAAAAAATTATTTAACTAATATATTTATTCATTATCATAACATAGGATTACGTTTTTATTTTGTTACGTGAGCAAACTTTTTATTTTTTTCGATGTAGCGGTTGTGTATCAGTACTTTTTCGCCTGAAATCCATATTACAGGCTTATACAATTTGCTAATAGGTACACAGAATTTTTTCTTTTCTTTGATGGAATTATGCGTCCGTATTTTCAGAATATTTTCAATTTTCTCTTCAAGTGCAGCATTTTATTGACATTTCATTAACAATGGATATAACCAATCAGGGCAAAAATCTACATTGTGACAATTTTGTCAAATTTTACAATGTTTTTGACGATCTAGCAGCTGACAAACAATGTATATTGTATACAATTGACAACAAGATATATTAGTTTCTATGTGACTCATGTTTATGTTTCTAAAGAAAATATCAAGTAATGTTAACGAAAATTGATAAATAATTCGTACAGTAAATAATAAAGAATAAATTAAAACACTTGGCTTGTTTCACTATGAGATTTATTTAAATTCTCTAACATCTGTTTCGGCTGTTATGCCATTCTCAAAGAGATCTATAAATCTAACTTAAAGACTATCGCACTTGTTCTTATATGTTGTCTGTTCTTGTGTGTAGTGGGGGTGGTACTATATTGTGTATTAAGGTGTCTATAAAGGGTGTATTGGCATATTCTATCTGTGTGTTGGTGATTGATAGATTTTGCGACTTAACACACAATATCACAAAAAGCAAGAGATTGGACCTCCTAGAAATATTAGAAATAAACCTAGCGAAAAAACAAAATCTATCAATCACCAACACACAGATAGAATATGCCAATACACCCTTTATAGACACCGTAATACACAATATAGTACCACCCCCACTACACACAAGAACAGACAACATATAAGAACAAGTGCGATAGTCTTTAAGTTAGATTTATAGATCTCTTTGAGAATGGCATAACAGCCGAAACAGATGTTAGAGAATTTAAATAAATCTCATAGTGAAACAAGCCAAGTGTTTTAATTTATTCTTTATTATTTACTGTATGAAGTTAAAATGTTTCACCAAGAAGTATCTGCAACAACAGCCGAGAAATAATTCGTAATATATTTCGCAACTAAAAAGATTTAAATTTGAAAATGTCAAGTATCAACGTAACCAACTGCATACTTTATATAAAAATAAAACAACTTTCAAATTAAATAATTTCAATTTATTAATGGAAAAACTGCAAAAAGAAAAATAGTATAAAAAACTCGTTTCATAAGGCCTTTTGTCGCAAACTGAACTCGTGTGGCAAAACGGCGTCTTATGAAACTTATATTTTGATACACTATTTTATATTTGGGGGAATGGTTTTCTATTTGGATTTATTCCGCAATTTTCTTTTGTGCATTAGGGAATTTAAAGTCATATTATTGGCAGTCTGGCTTATCAATTTAAATTTGTTTAAAATTTGGCGACATTTACGAATATCCAATTTTAACCTCAAAAATTTATTTAATTTTGGTTTATTATGTAATTTTGAGAATGGATCAGCTAACAGAAAAATTCCAAAGTTTAAAAATATCTGCTTACAATAAAGTTCTGCAAGTTAATTGTTCTATTCATGATGTAACTATAGGCCCAGGCAGTAGTTACTATCATGGCATGGATACACGGCATAAAGAAAATATAAAGCAGCAAAAAAATCAAAAACCCATCAAACCACCGATACAAATAACAACTCAACCAGTATTTGACCCGAGAAAGTTACTTGAATTAAAAGAAATGGAGCAAATACAAAAAGTGAATGAAGCTATTTTCAATCACAAAAAGAGAATAATGAGAATAATTGAACAACAACAAACACAGCATCATCACATGAAAAACCAATGGCTAATAAAACAAAAAAACTTGCTACTTAAAGTAGAAGAACAAGAAATGCAAATATTTCGAGCCTTAGAAGAGCACGATAAGAATTCACACTTAAGAGATGAACAAAGGCAACATTATTATCAGCTATTAGAAGAAAGGAGGAGAAAAAAGGATCAAGCGAAAGAACAATTAAAAAGAAAATTAATATATATAGAAAAAATTACGAAGAATCAAAGAGAAATAGCTTTGATATATCAAGATTTTTTAAACATTTTAAAGTCTAATAATGTGGATGAAACATTCAAAAGGTCTATTATGGGAATATCTCAAGAACTAAAAGCTCTTAATGTGGAAATGGAGGAAACAACACAAAAATGTAAAATTGTTGTAAGTGCAAATGAGGTACAAAAATCATCAGATTTGTTACAACAAATGCTGTTATTGAAAGACAAGATACAATTAAAAGTGATTGAATATAATAAACAAAAAGAAATTATAGCAAAACAGCAGCAACAAGTAGAGAATCATAATAAGACTTTAAAAAATACTATTTCCTCGATGGTCTCCGAGAATGTCCAAGAAGTTCCTAAATCTGATAATGTTGTAACTAAGATTGACAAATTTGTAAGTAAAACATCTTTCCGCTACTATTCAGAGCTACAGGACTTTTTACAAAATCATGAAAAATCATACAAAGATTTACTGTCAAATGACTCTTTAAAACAATTCAGATTTGACTGTAAAAAGGCAGTCAATATACCTGTTAATGCAATA